>CAMPQE020000020.1:3779873-5039831 GCA_946902985.2 Meconema thalassinum
CAACTCCGTCTAACAAATATTCGTATTATTAATGTGAACCTACATGTTCAACGCACATCAGCTGTTTACTGATCCTAAAGTAATTATATACACTATTCACAAAATATATATTTACATCTTATCCTTACTCCATTTAATCATTTCTTCATCGAGTGTCCTTGTATCACTCATATCTCCTTCATTAACATCACAAAAGTCTTTATTAACTGGTCATTATTGAGAGGTTGTCCTGTCACATCCTACCAGCCATGGACGTACAACAAGGTAAAGCACATGCTTATAATCGTCGTAGATCTTGATAAAAATGGTAATAAACTCCATAAATAGACATCATATCCAAGCCTCCGTGGCTTAGGCGGCAGCACGCCGGCCTCTCACCGCTGGGTCCATGGTTCAAATCCCGGTCACTCCATGTGAGATCTGTGCTGGACAAAACGGAGGCAGAAAGGTTTTTCTTCGGGTACTCCGGTTTTCCCTGTCAAAATTTCATTCCAGCAACACTCTCCACTATCATTTCATTTCCTCTGTCATTCATTTAATCATTGCCCCAGAGGAGTGCGTCAGGCCTCGGCAGCCGGCACAGTCCATATCCTCATTCCATTCCTGACCCAGTCGGAGACTGGAAGCAGGCTGTGGATTTTCAAATAGACATCATATCCACCTCGCTATGATTTCCTACAATATCCCCTAACATGCTTTAAAAATAGTCATCCATCAGCTGTCTAAAACGTTTACCATACCTAACCATCATAACCTCCTTGTTATGGCATAAACTTTCATCCATTTAGCACAATCTTCACATATACTGTATAAGAGTCTTAGTAACGTCGATGACTCAATCTCTATTTACTCTTACACGGTAATACTCTTTCAACCACAAATACTTCCTATTAACAGGCGCAGATTCAAGGTGGGGGGGGGGGTCATGACCCCCCCCCCCCCCCCAAACGGAGACCAAATTTTTTTGCAAACTCAACAAACGAAAACACAATAACCAGACAAATTAAACTTAACGAATTTTAACTGAAAAAAGTTTTTTTTTCATTTTATTTAAGACTGAAAATATCTTTATTGCAATTATTATGTTCTGTTACAACTGTACATATTTACAACTTCATACCTGTTATATAAAAACGATTATTTATATAACAAAATCAACTCGTCTATTTTACTTAGGAAACCTTGTGATTACCGAATCGATACCGACAGCATTGGCTCAGCTGGCTAAAGCGCAGCATTAGGTCATGGGGCCAAGCTCTCTGCTGACTCGGTAGACGCGTGGGTTCGAGCCCCACCGTCGGCCGTCCTTGAAATGGTTTTCCGTGGTTTCCCATTTTCAACACCAGGCAAATGCTGGGACGGTACCTTCTGATAGGCCACGGCCGATTCCTTCCACATCCTTGCCCTGTTTCATTCATCCTCATCCATTCCATCTCTCATCTCGACGCGCAGGTCGCCCACGGGCGTCGAATAGAAAGACCTGCACTCGGCCTCTCAGGAGACCATACGACAAAAAAAAAAAATACGAATCGATGTTTATAGTGATGTCACGATGAATGTGCAGCAATGTACGGATAGGAATTTGGGGCTTTTTTCGCACCAAAAATTTTTGCCGACGCCCAAACTGCAAGCTTGGTTGGCAATTTACGCTGTGACTTTCTCCCTTTGTCGGTACCAACTCGACTTGCCGAAACTGTAACGTACCTTGATACTTTTCTCGAAGCTCGATGTAAAAGTCGCAAAACACGCCTTTGCAATTTGTATGAATATTTTTGGTGCGCTAAACGCATCAAATTTCTATCCGTGTAGCTTGCAAAAAATTGGTCTGGTTTTGTACGTTTGGTTATTTTGTGATTGCGTTTTTAGTTATACAATTTTTCTTAATAATTTCGATTCTCTGACCCCCCCCCAAAGCCCAACTCTAGATCCGCGCCTGCCTATTAAACACTTACATTCGTTGCATAAAACTTACGGTACTACATTTCCATACTACATAAACTTTCATATCAACTCAATAACCATCATTGCAGTTTTGTCGTGCCTTTACAATACCATATCGTTCTATCATTACTTCATATAGGCTAATGCATGCTGACTATTACTCCTCATCGTTAAATGCATTGTTCTCACCATTGTCATGCTTGTTTAGTTACTATGTCTACAACCTCAAATGATCAACATTTAATAAGAATAACTAGTTTCCCTCATAACCTCTCTTGTCAATATTACTTGTTAATGTGTCGGTCTAACAACCCCAAGCTTGCAGGTTCGCTCCTGGCTATGGTAAGTGATTTTTGAAAGGCGACAAAAATGCACGACACGCATGTCATACGTTGTTGGCATGTTAAAGAACCCATTTGAATTCAGTAGGCCGTGTTCATATTGGCAAAATTAATCACGGGAATTTCCGCCATCTCAAAATAGTTCCTCATTTCTCTACTGGAAAACGCTATAGTGTCAAGGAGTTTAGATATCTAACCTCCTTGACTTTCACAGCGCTCCAAGGAACAAAAACTCGACATGAAGCTGCCCTCTGGGAGTCAAATAACACAGCTTGCACCCGGCACCCGAGGTCATATGATATTATGATTATTTAAAACAATTTAAATGTCTTAACAATGACATATTTTCTATCCATTAATATTTCAAAACCTTTGTGTCAATTCCATCAGCATTTAGCTCGAATTCTAGAAATCCTACTAAACACTCAATATATCAGTGTCTGACTGTCTATAGCTTCTAACTTATATATTGACAAATGATCAAAGTAATTTTCAAAATAGCAATACAAATCTCATCTCCTTACTATTCTAACATACAGATCTCTATCTACTTCACTCCATTCTAAACTTTCCATTTCTATCTGTTGTTAGAGTACTATCTCCTGCTCATATCGTCACCAACGTATAATAAAAATATGATAAGAAAAGTTTAATAAATATCTCCATGGAATTAATCATAAACCAAAATATCTAAAATCCTAAATTCGAAATTATAAAATTCAAATTTGAAGAACATCGCTGAAAATTCAAAAATATGATAAGTCCTATTCCAAAAAAAAGAACCAATAACTCCTACTTCTCAAAAATACTTAAAATACGGTCTACATGACTCCAAATCCTATCCAAATTCCTAATTCTCAAAAACGAAAAAAATCTATCAAAATTGTTGGGTACTCCAAAATATCTCTAGAAATTACCAATGACTACTCATAATAATATCTTCTTCTACCTTTACTGTAACAAGATGAAAGTTGAAGACTATACCAGAAGAAACCCCGTCCTGCACCAAGATGATACACCGGTATCGAACTGCGTCTTCCCGTTCGTACTGCGTCTCTGGACCTCGTTCTCCATCGTCTTCCTGGGCTCAAATTGTATCTCCTCACGCACGTGGATCGTCATCTCTCCTCTATTCTCAGCGCTGCATCTGTTCGCTTCTTCTTACATCTGCGATTACAGTAGTCATGGTTCCTCCTTATGATCTCATGTTTTCCAATATTTTAGGTTACTCCTTGCATTTTCATGGCTTAATATGTCGTGCTCCCCATTCTATAATTTACTCGCTCATATCAGCAGCTTTCTTCAAGTCGTAATGCGTTCCTCTCACCTTCGGAATATTTGCCATGGTGAAATAATTTTAAATAATAATTTCTCTACTTAAATAACTCACGTGGATTTTATAATGTCTTTGGAATAATGGCGTTGCTTCACAATATAGCGTGACATCGTAGAAATAGTAATTGGTCGTTGAATAACGTAACTTCGATGAATTTATGTTGAGGATTTCAGTTTATGAATAATCTTAGTAGATTCTTTCTTTCGCTTTATTGTTCGAGGATTAATGTTCGTAATCGATTTAGATCAGTATTGCAATTGTATTTCACTTTCTCAATGTTATGTAGCAATCCTCTCGGTAATAAGAATATCGTCTTATTCTGATAAAGTCCAAATGTTCTGCATTATCACTTCTCATATAAAAAACTAGCAGTAGTGCCCGGCTTCGCCCGGTGGATTTGTTTGTTTTATGGATGATAATGGATACTACTACAGAACTGGCACGTGATACTTAAACTACCAGAAAAAAATATTTAAATATAACTTTTGCGGTGGTGATGGTGGTGGTGGTTGTAGTGAGGGTGATAAGCAGTACTGTATAATGGACGTAACATTTATATCATTTTCCCCTAATGATAATAATGATAATAATGAATAGAGAAACGGCTATTTACTAACTACAGCACTGACAAATGTAATTTACAAACAAATTTCTAAAAATTATTAGAAAGAGGAGTAAGTGAAATAAAAGACACTGCCTAGGGCCTATATCTCATTGTCTGTTAGAAATTTAGAGACCAATAGTGTCGTATTTTGTCGCATAGCGCCGTAGGAAAATAATCAGAACACTTTGGAAAACTTCGGCTGTCCCGAGCTCCTGAGGTAGCAATAGTATCATTTATGGCCACATAGCGCTCAACGATAAGTTTCGGAATAAATTACGGTAAATTTGAAATCAACAACGCTTATTGCAGCTGATAACCTCAATCTATTGGACCAACAACTTTGCACTTATACAAATGCATTATATGTTCATGATGATAACTCTTTTAAGGGGCAAAATACATCTTTTTGCACTAATTACTCCCCGTGACTGCAATTTATAAGCAGCGCAAGATTTAACTAATTTCGCAATTCTGCACCAGAACACTGGCAGGGGCGACGTGATGCAGCCCGAATTGCCAGTCAACAATAGACTTAAAATACTCTTACAATTACACTACTACGGACATGAATGGTTCTAGGGCCTTAATACGTGGTTTTCAAGTTCAGTTAGTCTGTTATTCTAAATGTAAGGAATGGAGGGCTTTGTCCAAAATATCAAGTAGACAGTGTTACCAGCAGAGTTTCAAAGTGAATGTATAATTTGGTGCAATTAGGAGGAACGGTGTGGATTTGTGATAAAGCGCCTAAATGCAGGCAATGGAGTGGTCTGTCCGAAATTTAAAGTGGACAGTGTCACCCGCAGGGTTCCAAAGGGTAAGTGTACAAAATGTGATTAAGATCTGTGAAACGGTGGAGATTTGTGCCAATGGACCTAAATGCAGGGAATGGAGTGGTCTGTCCGAAATTTCAAGCAGAGAAGTGTTACTCGTCGGGTTACAAAGTGTATGTATGTGAAATTTGGTTCAGATCGGTGAAACGGTGTAGATTTGTACCAAAGGGCCTAAATGCAGGGAATGGAGTGGTCTGTCCGAAACTTCATGCTGACTGTGTTACTCGCAGGGTTCCAAAGGGTAAGTATACACATTTTGGTCCAGATCGGTAAAACGGTTTAGATTTGTGCCAAAGGGCCTAAATGCAGGGAATGGAGTGGTCTGCCCGAAATTTCATGCAGACAGTGTTCCTCGTAGGGTTCCAAAGGGTATGTATACAAATTTTGGTTTAGATCGGTGAAACGGTGTAGATTTGTGTCAAAGGGCATAAATGCAGGGAATTGAGTGGTCTGTCCGAATTTAAAAGTGGACAGTGTTACCCGCAGTGTTCCAAAGGGTATGTATACAAATTTTGGTTTAGATCGGTGAAACGGTGTAGATTTGTGCCAAATGGCCTAAATGCAGTGAATGGAGTGGTCTGTCCGAAATGTCATGTAGACTGTGTTACTCGCAGAGTTCCAAAGGGTAAGTATACAAATTTTGGTTCAGATTGGTGAAACGGTGTAGATTTGTGTCAAAGGGCCTAAATGCAGGGAATTGAGTGGTCTGTCCGAAATTCATAGAGGACAGTGTTACCCGCAGTGTTCCAAAGGGTATGTATACAAATTTTGGTTTAGATCGGTGAAACGGTGTAGATTTGTGTCAAAGGGCATAAATGCAGGGAATTGAGTGGTCTGTCCGAATTTAAAAGTGGACAGTGTTACCCGCAGTGTTCCAAAGGGTATGTATACAAATTTTGGTTTAGATCGGTGAAACGGTGTAGATTTGTGCCAAATGGCCTAAATGCAGTGAATGGAGTGGTCTGTCTGAAATGTCATGTAGACTGTGTTACTCGCAGAGTTCCAAAGGGTAAGTATACAAATTTTGGTTCAGATTGGTGAAACGGTGTAGATTTGTGTCAAAGGGCCTAAATGCAGGGAATTGAGTGGTCTGTCCGAAATTCATAGAGGACAGTGTTACCCGCAGTGTTCCAAAGGGTATGTATACAAATTTTGGTTTAGATCGGTGAAACGGTGTAGATTTGTGTCAAAGGGCATAAATGCAGGGAATTGAGTGGTCTGTCCGAATTTAAAAGTGGACAGTGTTACCCGCAGTGTTCCAAAGGGTATGTATACAAATTTTGGTTTAGATCGGTGAAACGGTGTAGATTTGTGCCAAATGGCCTAAATGCAGTGAATGGAGTGGTCTGTCCGAAATGTAATGTAGACTGTGTTACTCGCAGAGTTCCAAAGGGTAAGTATACAAATTTTGGTTCAGATTGGTGAAACGGTGTAGATTTGTGTCAAAGGGCCTAAATGCGGGGAATTGAGTGGTATGTCCGAAATTTATAGAGGACAGTGTTACCCGCAGTGTTCCAAAGGGTATGTATACAAATTTTGGTTTAAATCGGTGAAACGGTGTAGATTTGTGTCAAGGGGCATAAATGCAGGGAATTGAGTGGTCTGTCCGAATTTATGATGATGATGATGATGATGATAATTGTTGTTTTAAGGGGCCTAACATCGAGGTTATCGGCCCCTAATGAAATTAATGTCCGAATTTAAAAGTGGACAGTGTTACCCGCAGTGTTCCAAAGGGTATGTATACAAATGTTGGTTTAGATCGGTGAAACGGTGTAGATTTGTGCCAAATGGCCTAAATGCAGCGAATGGAGTGTCTGTCCGAAATTACATGTAGACTGTGTTACTTGCCGAGTTCCAAAGGGTAAGTATACAAATTTTGGTTCAGATCGGTGAAACGGTGTAGATTTGTGTTTAAGGGCATAAATGCAGGGAATGGAGTGGTCTGTCCGAAATTTCATGTAAACAGTGTTACTCGTAGGGTTCCAAAGGGTAAGTGTACAAAATGTGATTCAGATCTGTGGAACGGTGTAGATTTGTGCCAATGGACCTAAATGCAGGGAATGGAGTGGTCTGTCCGAAATTTCAAGCAGAGAATTGTTACTCGTCGGGTTACAAAGTGTAAGTATGGGAAATTTGGTTCAGATCGGTGAAACGGTGTAGATTTGTACCAAAGGGCCTAAATGCAGGGATTGGAGTGGTCTGTCCGAAACTTCATGCTGACTGTGTTACTCGCAGGGTTCCAAAGGGTAAGTATACACATTTTGGTCCAGATCGGTAAAACGGTTTAGATTTGTGCCAAAGGGCCTAAATGCAGGGAATGGAGTGGTCTGCCCGAAATTTCATGCAGACAGTGTTCCTCGTAGGGTTCCAAAGGGTATGTATACAAATTTTGGTTTAGATCGGTGAAACGGTGTAGATTTGTGTCAAAGGGCATAAATGCAGGGAATTGAGTGGTCTGTCCGAATTTAAAAGTGGACAGTGTTACCCGCAGTGTTCCAAAGGGTATGTATACAAATTTTGGTTTAGATCGGTGAAACGGTGTAGATTTGTGTCAAAGGGCATAAATGCAGGCAATTGAGTGGTCTGTCCGAAATTTCATGCAGACAGTGTTCCTCGTAGAGTTCCAAAGGGTATGTATACAGATTTTGGTTTAGATCGGTGAAACGGTGTAGATTTGTGCCAAATGGCCTAAATGCAGTGAATGGAGTGGTCTGTCCGAAATGTCATGTAGACTGTGTTACTCGCAGAGTTCCAAAGGGTAAGTATACAAATTTTGGTTCAGATAGGCGAAACGGTGTAGATTTGTGTCAAAGGGCCTAAATGCAGGGAATTGAGTGGTCTGTCCGAAATTTATAAAGGACAGTGTTACCCGCTGTTCCAAAGGGTATGTATACAAATTTTGGTTTAGATCGGTGAAACGGTGTAGATTTGTGTCAAAGGGCATAAATGCAGGGAATTGAGTGGTCTGTCCGAATTTAAAAGTGGACAGTGTTACCCGCAGTGTTCCAAAGGGTATGTATACAAATTTTGGTTTAGATCAGTGAAACGGTGTAGATTTGTGCCAAATGGCCTAAATGCAGTGAATGGAGTGGTCTGTCCGAAATTTCATGTAGACTGTGTTACTTGCCGAGTTCCAAAGGGTAAGTATACAAATTTTGGTTCAGATCGGTGAAACGGTGTAGATTTGTGCTTAAGGGCATAAATGCAGGGAATGGAGTGGTCTGTCCGAAATTTCATGTAAACAGTGTTACTCGTAGGGTTCCAAAGACTATCTATTCACATTTTGGTTCAGATCGGTGAAAAGGTGTTGATTTGTGCCAAAGGGCCTAAATGCAGGGAATGGACCGGTCTGCCATAAATTTCATGCAGACAGTGTTACTCGCAGGGTTCCAAAGGGTATGCATACAAATTTTGGTTAGTATCAGTGAAACGGTGTAGATTTGTGCCAAAGGGCCTAAATGCAGGGAATGGAGTGGTCTGTCCGAAATTTAATATAGCCTAAACTATTCCTCTAAAATCTGGATATCATATAAAAAAGAATTTTTTTGAATTCGTCTGGTAGTTCCAGAGATTAGCGCGTTTAAACACATAAACACACAAACAAACACACAAACTCTTCAGCTTTATTATATTAGTATAGATAAGCACAAGTCCGCACTAAGCCAGAACTCGCTTGTCCGTCCGATCGCGTATACAATGACCGATACTACCGTCACGTCTTCCGTATAACAATTCACAATATAGACCCTACTCTGGTCTCGAACAAAATACGTCCGCTCCCTCGAGCGTCAAATCAGATAAGAACCTGGTTCCTCCTCGATACTTCTCCCACTTTGACTTCACAATAGCGCCCCTTCTTCCTTTCGCGGGAAATTGTTGGCGTACTGCAATTCCAAATAATATTTTCAAAACATGACAATTTTCCTCCAATTTTAGTATGTCTTCCAGAGTGTTCAAATTTATTCTATAATTACTACAACTAATTATATCTGCAATCGTATTAATTAATGAGATACCTTCACTCATTTGTCAGATTAATCCACGTGATTCAATCATCCCCTCTTTCGTCATCGAAAAGCGTATCCAGTCACGCGTCAACTATGCTATTGTTTGTCTTGGTTGCCTCGTGCTGCAGATCTTCTCTTGTTTTTATTTTCCTATAAGAGCGGTGTTTACTTTTCCAAGTGATTGTCCGCCTCTTCGACTGCCTCGTGCCGAGTACTTCTCTGTCCTGCTTATGCTGCTTGTGACTTGTCTCTGCCCAATAAACAAAGTAGGTGGTTATCATTGTCGGAAAACCTTTTGACATTCGTCTCACTGCTAACTAGTGTCTATAACTGGTTTCAAGCTCGATTCCAGTCACGCCAATTCCCATTTTAAATTTAATACAGAGGACTTGTAAAAATATTTTATTTCAACTGAAAAATTCGGGGTCAGTACGAAATGCCCATCACTGCTGGATGTTACACTCGTTCGTACAAATCAGTCTAATTTTGTAAGGGCTATGATGGGAGATACAGAAACAATCGAGGTTCTTGATGCTCTGACACATTTGTACTGAGTCACACCTAACAAATGTCCTTAAGCAGATGTGGATGATCCAAAAGTGCTAGCCACTACACAACGAGGTGGACTTGAATACATTACTTCCATTAAAATGGTAACATTATTAGCAAATATTCATAGCAGTACAAGTACGGCGTGTGGTATGGTGGTTAGCGTTGTCGACTGCCACCCCGGACTCCAGGGTTTAATTCAGAGATCTGCAAAGAAATTTAATTTTTGATCTGCGGTACTGAAAGCGTATCATTGATGTTCAAGTCACGCAGGAAGCCTAGTGTCAGATTTGAAAACTTGCGTCAGGATAGTGAGGCCACACTATAACAATATATGAGCTACAGGTTAATATGAGTGACAATGATTTGAGTACCACCAAGTAATAGCTCTAAGGAGATTCATGATATGTACTGTATGTCACTTTGCATTAAATTACTGTGCCATGATTTCTAGAGATATGATGTCGGTGATGATGATGATGATGATGATGATTGTTTTTGTTTAGAGAGGCAGAGCAGCGAGGTCACCTGTCACTCGTAACACAGTTAAATAAGTTATACATATTTTGGTTTTCAGAATTTAATGTTTTTCAGTCGGTCAACACGATTGTACCCAATTGTAATGGTGGTTCCCTAATCCTGGAAAAATATTTACATTAGATTAATAAATACACTTGGATGAACCGTTTCGATCGTCAAGCGATCATCATCAGTTCCTTTACACTTAGGCTATTAAAGCTATGTCTACGAGTATGGGTTATAATATTTACAATATAAACACTTTTACAGGGTGTAATTGATTGATTGTAATTGAAGTCCGTTAGACTGGCGATAGAAGATGGTAATCTAAGCAAATATCTTCATAAAATTTCGCCGTATCTTAATTAGTTTACGTGGAATTAAATCACAAAAAATCGTCGGTCAATGTCTTTAAAAAGGAAATAGACTGCGTTCCCCTCAGCAGCACAGCTGATTTCTCCCCGCCAGCATCCCCTCCAACGCTATGGCATGTAGGTAGACAAGCTGTCTGCCAATAGCTATGAAATACATTAACCAAGCCTAGCACTCCTCACAGTGAGTGGCCTGCATGACTAGGGGTGGCAGATCTGTTTAGAATTCAGCCAGTCTTATAGCTAATAACACATCGTAAATAACTTATTGGTCTAAGCAGGGTAGCCTATAGTACATAACGTGCATTAAGCAATTCGAATCCTAAAGATATGGTAAATTAATGAAAGGAAACACTATTGTCTAACTCTGGGCGAAGACTATGCATCAACTGTACAGTAATATTAATAATAATAATAATAATAATAGGTTTTTAGACACACTATTTTTATGTTTTTTGGGGGATGTCGAGTTGCCGGAATTGGGTGTTCATAGAATTTCTTGTGCGTACTATTAAATCCATTGGCATAAGACTGTCGTATATGCACACCTTCATTCATTACATGACTGAGCCTAGATCGAACCCTCGAGAAGGATAGCACTCTACTACCTGAGCCACACAGCCTCACTGTCTTTAAATTATTTATTTATTTAGTATGTTTCGACCCATACAGGATCACATAAAGCAAGTTATGATCTGTTGCTGTTATTTTTCTTGTTCTTCCAGAATGCTTTCATCATGTCGCTATGTTAAGCTCGACGTTCGTCAATCCATTTTCCCCTAGGTCTGCTGGGCTTATCTTCTGATGCAGCTTCCCAAGTGTAGATCTTGTGTCTGTCATTAAATTATTATTATTATTATTATTTATAGTAATATGTACATGAGGTACTAATATTGCATATTGGAAGTAGTTTTCCATGGTTTCCCTCTTCTACCCCAGGCAAATGCCTGGATGGTTCCTAACTTAAGGCCACGGCCATTTCTTTCCAAACCTCACCTGAATTACAAATACCCACAATACTACAGAAACCACAAACATACAGGTTATCAGGTACACATACCCATGGGGCTAAATGACCAAAATGCCAAGCCTCTCAAACAAAATAACATGAAGTATTTTACGACTGCCTTAAATGCTAGTCCTAATCAGACGACGGTATGTGGGAAATTTGTCCCACTGTATTTCTTTAACGTGCCGGAACCCAACGACACACCGGGGCTGATTATCGAAATTATTTTATCCTTTATATCAACAACAATCATTGACTTCCACACTTACAAAGTAGGCTATACAATACTACCCGTTCTATCGTCCCAAGCCATTGTGTGCGATTTCAACAACAACAACAATACAAATGTTCGTACGTAGGGATTTTATGAGACGAGTACCGCTATCCTCATGCCAGCTGATACCCTCTCCTCCTCACAGGTAAAGTCAATGCTCCGATTACGCAACAACATCCTCGCCCCACCTCGCTCCACCTCATCCCCGCCCCGCCTCGCCTCGTTTCCCCATGACTCCTTTTCCCCCTTTTGCTTGAAAAGTTTCTGAAAATCCTACAAATATTGACTTTTTAATGTTTAATTTTGTATTTAAAGATAGTTGACATATGTTTTACCTAGGGAGCTTAGAATTGTCTCTTTTATCACCAGTGTAACGGACTTCATGTATATCAATTACATCTGTATGGTTGCGGTAGTGATTAAACAAGCACAACATATCCTCACAATCTTTGCAACGATCACTTTAGGCCATTATCCTATCGGGTACTGAACTCGAATTCTAAATGATTCAGGATGGACAGGATGCTATTTAGGACGTTTTGGTGAAATTTGGGGAAGATTGCGATATTTTTGGAGGAATTACGATATTTTTAAAATTTTAATACAGGAGGAAGCTTCAGATTGTGTTGGACAACAACAAAATGGCGAAGAGAAGCCGCTCTGGGGCAATGCTGCGTAGTATTTTCGCTAGGCCGCCCATAGCAACTTGTAGAGTTCGAAGAGAAATGCGTTGATTGGCTAATCCAATTGCCAGAATCAGTGAGGGAAGGAGACATGAGCGGGCTTGATGAGAAGCTTCGTCGATTTATAAACTGCCGTTTATTAAAGAAGAGAGAATCTGCACATTTAAAACTATTGAGAAAGGATCTAAATTAAAAGGATTTATGATAGTCACCCAGAGATGGAAGTTTGATAATCCAGTAAGAAGATTTAAGTAATGATTGGTTTGCCGCTTCTTTTCATGAGGCGCCATTCGTTTGGTTTTGAGGTGCGAGGTGACGCTCCGTTGATCGAGGTCTTTTGTGTTGAGGTGACGAGCAGAACGGACCTGCGACAATTGAGTTCCTGAAACTAGCGTGTGCGCGAGAGGGGTCTCACGCTAACATAGTTTGTCGGCGAGGAAGGCAGTTCCGTCGGTCAAAAATTAACATGGGAAGTCCGGTGAAGATGTGGGGAACAAAATATCGTCGTAATATCAGTTCTCGGGTGAAACTAGTATTGAGAGTTTGACTAAACTAAAGAGAAACATCGTGTGCACTTTTTATGAAAGTTTCAAGGCGATATTCGAAAGAATAAGATAGTTTTCTTTGTTGAAAGCACTTTCGTTATACAAGCACGTTTCGCTTGGTGCGTGTCAGCTATACAGGCGAGAAGGCAAGGCCCGTTATCTGCCTGTGCTAACATTTGTATGACAACAGCACTCATTTATAGCAAGTCTATGTTTAGTGGCAAGCTTTTTATCGAAATGTTCGACATGCAAGCGTTGAGGGGAACAGTTAACATTGCATTTAACGCAGTAGTGATCATGTTTTAAGCCAAGTTATGCGCAGGGAACGTGATGTTACACTGCCGGACTGGGATACCGGGCAACCGAAATTAATCTTAAAATTATAAGATGTGGTGTAACAACTTCAAGGCTACATTCCAACGTTGCGAGATGGAACTTGATTACCGCGTCATGACTAGATATTATCAGACCCGAAGCGAAGCAGTCCATTATACTTCGAGACTGGGGGATTCTTGCGGTTCCGATGATCGAGGCGAGCTCCGTGTTCGAAGCCAGCCAGGGAGATTGACGATCGGGGAGCAGGGTTCGAGTCGTGGCAAGGCAGTCTTCCCAAGAATGAGGATGAAGATTAGTAAGTGTGGAATTGCTGGTGTCGTCAGTAATTCTCTCCATACTTCTTCTACAAGATGTCATCGCAAGGTAGAAAAGGTTATCCTCATTAGTAGCTGTTGGTTTCTTAGTAGCTAGTTGTAGACTAGAATATTAGAGAGCATGACACCATTTCAACGATAAATTATTTTGTTGCGTGTGAAATAGTTTAAGCCCAGAAATTATTTTTCCGCGTTCGACATTTAAACCTTAATTTTCTTTTAGTGAGATTTTCGGATAGTAACATTTGGATTTTTGACTTATAGGTTTTGAGATTTAAGCTCATTTTATTAGTAATTTCGTTTATCGAATTTCTTTCGATCCACGTATCTTTGGGAATTTTATTGAATTTTATTTGAATTTTATTGTATATTATTGAATTTCATTGGGAATTTTATTGAATTTTATTGAAGTTTATTGAACATTATTGGAATATTATTGGAATTTTATTGGATATTATTCAATATTCTAGAAAATGGTAGTACTTTACCCAAGCAACTTAGACTTTGAAAAGAATGCTTATTTGGAAATGAATTATCATTTGGACATTTCCAAGACTTTATAGTTATCTTCAAGTCCGACTTCGTTCAAGTAATTATTTAATTAAACATTTTGAATTGGTGGAAGGATGAAACATTATTTGGACATTCCACTTTAGCCAGTTATAATTAATAACAATTTATCTGTGGATAAATTATCTTATTTTATTTGAGAGATCTTATCTGCTCGGACGAATCAGCACATTTGAGTATTCTACGGAATTTTACAACACTCTTGGAGATTGTTATTGACTTTAATTGCATTAACGCAATATTTTGGAAAGACCAGAGAGAAGTAACGAATGTTTATATTTATTAAATGTTAACAACAATTATTTTAAATCTAAAGTAACTTATACTAGTAAACCATTACGTCATCACTGTTTAATAGAGTCGGTTATTATGTATTTTCACAACATCTGAAAGAGCTATACGCTGTAATTGTTATGAGTAAATATATTATGAAAGCAAGGCAGTATATGCAATTGAAATAAGTTGTTATGGCAGAATACTGTATTAAGAGATTGAAGTGAAGAATTATAGCAGCTATATTTGTTTAATATCAAGCTGAGGAAAATGTTATACGGAACTTACGTATGTAATTGAGAGAAGTTGTTGTTTAAATATTCTGTGGATATATGTTCAGTCTATTAGAGAAGGGAAGGTCATTATACGCGTTGTGAGCGTTTATTTGGAAATTATAAGTAAATATATTACAGTAAATAATTAAGTAAGACCTTAGTTGTCCAGTATTATTGTAAAACGACTCTCAGTTGAATTGATTAGTTCTATTGGCGGAAAATATTTGGGAAACGGATTGAAAGTGAAAATGTTGTTAATCATTATTAAGATATTATCAAGGATAAGACATTAATTATATAAGCTTAACTTAACCGTTCGGCGATGTATGTATGCCCATTTATGAAACGAAAGATCTTTACTATGATGATAGCGATATGAAAATGTAACAGTGATACTTTATTTAAGAGCATAAAAATTTGGAATTGTCAGTAGTTAACCAGAGAAGGAAGGTTGGATGATTGAGAATCATCACGAATTATGTAAATAACATAAGATATTTGTTAACAATATTTAAATACAATACTATTAATAACTAGGAGAATTTAACGATATAATAAAGTTAACTGAATAACTTTCTTAATAAACATCTGACCCTAAAACAATAATAATAATATGGTTTATTATTTGGATTAAAATGATTAATAATTATTTCTAATAATTAATAAACACTTAAATGACGAACATTTTACAAACTAATTAATAATTTGGAAATATTAATAGTCTTTAATTAAATTATTTAATAATAATTTCTACCATTAATCATTAAATAATTTTGGGAACCTTAGTTGACAATTAAACGAAAGTTTAATATACTTAAATGTTTTTAAACGTTTAAACCATAAATTGGAGTGACGTTTAAAGAACGTGACGACGTTCTTTAAATACAGTAAGGTTGTTTACTGGTGTGTAAAGGTGATCTTATGGAAGATCAGTATGAAATTAATTTCTATTAATTTTACCAATGGAGGACATTGGAATAGTAAGTAGAAATGTCATGGGAAGACATTGGATGTATTAAAACCGATCTTTGTTCATATATCACTAGGGAACAAGAGTAAAATTTAAGAGCTGTTGTGCAAACAGCTGATTGATAATTTGTTTATTTAATTTTATTTAAGAAGTGGAGTACTTCTAACGTCCATGGGACGATGATTTAATTTCAGAATCTTATTATAGGAATTTTCGCAGAATCATTTGCGGATTACATGTAATTATTATGAGAATATTTACTAAATTAATTTCATTTATTATCACTTCGTTAATAAATTTATTTGTTAATTTTGTAAATGCGTTTTGATGATTTATTTAAGTTATGAAGAAGGATTATGTTTTGGTGCATTTGAGGTTTTATTCAACCACTAATTTCGCCCACTTAACCGAGAATAGTCAGTATCTCGAACTCTTCGTTTATTTAGTTAATATGCCCATTTTGCTTTACCAAAACATGATCTTAGAAAGTGTGCACCCCCCATTTAGCTATTGTTGGTAGGATTTCCAGGTTTTTGAGCCGGGGACCTCGAGATTCTACAATCCAGCTGATCTTCGGATACGACAAGCAGCTCAAATGGTTTAAACGGGTACACATTAAATGGCAGCCCAACGTTTAGGCTCGAACTGTGGTTCGTAGCGACGTATTTTGTGACGTCAGGCACGATTAGGCTTGTTGAGGCTTAATTGGGCGTGATTGGGTGCAATTGTTTTAATTTTGGAAGATTAGATTGAAAGAAATCCTGTGTAAGGAAGAATAAGTCGAGAAACAGAAAGCTGACTTATAATCTAAATCTGATGGTTTGATAATCCGGTTGTTGACATTTCAGTCACAGTCATGTAACGTAAATGATCAAAATTAATTAATAATAATAGAATTAGGACTTCATGATTTAGGTGAATCATTAACAGGATTACTTTAGGGTTTAGCATAAGTCTAATAAACAATAAAATTCCCAAATATTAAGTTGAAAATGGTTGCTCTTTGGTGTTCTAGTTCTGCAGTGTATGTCATGTTCCCGTAGCAGTTGAAATATTTGTAATTGTTGCAATGGCAATGAAGATTGAAGAGGTATATAAGATGTTTTCAGATATCCAAAATAAGATGGACAATCTGACAAAAGATGTGGAAGGTGTTCGCACGTACACCCAGAAAGGTTTTAAGAGTGTTAAAGAGGACGCTGAAAAGAAATTTAAGTCTGTTAGGGAAGAAGTAGAGAAAAGTAGGGACACTATTAAAGAATCTGTAATTGAAAGCGTTAAAACAGAGGTAGATGCTGTTAAAGAAAGTGTTAGGGACACTATAGTAGAAAACATTGCTGACATAGTAAAGGAAAGTGCTAAAGACAGTATTAAACAAGATCTAGGTGAATTACAAGAGTCTTTGGAGAAATTACAAAGGAGTGTTACTTCCGTTAGCAGCGATGTTAATAAATTGCAAGTTAGTTCTACACAAGTCACGAACACAGTCGACAAGATACAGGAAAATGTTGACAAGATACAGGGAAATGTTAGATAGGCCCAAGATGAGTCTACATTACTCAAAGAAAGAGTCATTAAAATTCAGAACAACACCGTCGATTTACAAACTAGACTAGGTAGTGTAGAGTCTAACACAGAACAAGTTCAATCAAGATTAGGTGGAATTGAGTCCAACATGCAACACAAGTTTAAAGAATTAGAAACAAGTAATGAGAATTTCCAGACTGAAATCAGAAAAGAATGGGAATCCAATAAACAACAAGCTGAGGGAAACACATCACAAACTAACATGAGGTTAACAGAACTTAAAATAGTTGTTGACAGTTTGAAAACACAAGTACAGGATCACAGTAAATTGTTGAAAGATGGAATTGATGTAGATGTGGAAAATATTGTCAAAAAAAGTTTGGAAGCATTGAAAGATGATTGGAAGAAACTCAGTTCCGATCATGTTTCAAGCATCAAACGTGATATGGAAACCAAGATAGTTTCAACTGAAGCTAGATTAAATAAGGATGTTTCTGATGCAAGGGAGGATTTAATTAAAAGAATCAATCTTGTACAGAAAACTCAAAGTGATGATATGTCAGGAGTAAGAGCAGATCTCGATAGAGAAATGAATGAAACTAAGTCTTTAGGGGATAAAGTGAATCGAATGGATAATGACTTGACGGAGATAGGGAAAGGAGGTTAATTGAGCTTGAGGAAATTAAAAGGGGCATTCAAAATATTAACATAGGCGATGCATTGACGGCAGAAGCTATTAAGATTTCATTAAAGGATGAACTTAGGAAGGAGATTCAGGAATGCATAGGAAATCAGGTCGAGACCGAAAACGAAGTAAAGGAAACAGATCAAGCTAGGATGACACGATTAGAAGATGAAATTAGAGATGTTAGAGCGAAACAAACTCCGATAGGACTTTCGATGCAACAAGATATAGATATAGGAGAGAATGATTTCGGGATAGGAAGCCTAAGACAGGTACACCCTTCGAACAGAGCATCTAATGTCACTATCATTAGAAATTTTGAAGAAAAACCACGAAAATTTAATGATAAAGATGGTCTTACACCAATTGAGTTCGTTAAGCATCTCCGTGATTATTTTTATGAAAATCATATATCTCAAGATAGAGAAATGCGTATCGTGGAACGCTATCTCGAGGGATCACCTTTGGAGTGGTATCGTGCATTCAGGTATACGTTCGGAGACTTTGAGGAATTTGCCGAAGCTCTAATCAAAAGATATTGGAGTGTGGAAAGACAGCAAGACTTGAGAGCGGAGGTTTATTCTAAGAAATACTTAGGTACCCTCCCGACTAAGTACGCTGATTTCTTTAATATGCAATTAGCGAAACTACGTTACCTTCAACCCCCTTTGACACAAACAGAATTGATAGAAGCTATTTCTAGGCAGTTTCCGGTCGATGTCAGACGTAATTTAATATCGTCAGGAGTCAATGATCTTGCCAAGATGGATGAACTACTTCGTAGACTTGACTACACAAGCTCCATGCCTAATGTAATTCCTAGAAACAGGCAGGATAGTAGAGAGGTGAATACGATAGTCATTGATCAGACCCAACAAACGGAAGAAGTAACGAATCAAGTTCAAACTAAATCAGGTCCTGATAGGAACAGTTACTTTAGAGACAGACGGTATGAACCAAGGTACCGCCGATTCAGAGAAGGCAGACCTTACCAGCAAGAGGAGCGTAGAAATGGAGAAAATAACAGAAGGACAGGTTATTTCCGCAATAACAATAACTATAATAACAACAATTATAGGAACTACAACTCCAACCAACGAAATGATCAGAATAATCGAAACAATAGAGGTTATAGCCGCTATAAAAACTATAACGATGATGTATTTTCTAGACAGCAGTATAATGAGAGGTATCGTGAAGGTCAGGAGTACATTAGAAACGCTAACCAGGGGAATACAACTCGAGATTCCAGAAATAACAACAGGAGTGAAGTTGACCCTAAACCAGGCACTAGTCAACAGGGAAGAGCTGAAGAAACAGCCCCTGAACAAAAAAAAACTCCAATTACGAAGCGCAATTAAATGAAGGTCACTTGTCATATCACAATGTCACGATTAATGAGATTTGCCAGGTCACTGACGAAGACTTACTCTTCGAGGAAGATATTATAAGAGAGGAAAGGAAAACAGAATTACCTATTATAAATATTCAAGTGGAAGAGGAGAAATGCAAATCTTTGGTTGATACTGGGGCAGTAGTTTCGATTTTGTCCGAGGAATGTTATTTGAGGCTTTTGAAAGGCAACAGTATGACGATTTTGCCAGCTTCAACGGTGAAGGTGAGGGGTATCTTTCAGGATAAGACGGTCAAATGTAAAGTACAAGTACTGTTAAATTTCAAGATTAATGAGAAAGAGTATGAACATGTCTTTATCGTGGTACAGAAAATCAACTTTGATATGATTCTGGGAATAGATTTTATTGGAAAAGTAGGAGCAGTTATCGATTTGAAGAATCGAGTGATGAAACTATACGAGAATAATTTAGAAGCGGAGAATTTGGAAGGACAGGAAATAAGTACAGATCTAGATACAGATTATAGGGAGGATGTTTTAGAAAACATTGTGAGTGAAGTGGAAAGAGAAAGAGAATATCATACTCAATCGATTGAAGGGTTCGAGGAAATCCGAGAAGAATTTGAAGATTTGATAATCGAATTCAAAGACATTTTTGATGAGAAACCAGGTCTAATTAAAGATTTTCAGTATCTTATTCGATTGACCAATGAAATGCCTTACCAGAAAAAGATATACCCTATTCCTGAAAAATATTACGAGGAAGTGAAAGGAATTATTAGAAAAATGGAAGAGGATGGAATAATTAGAAAGCAAGCATCATCCTATATCAATCCTATAACTGTTGTGAAGAAGAGCAATGGACAATTACGTTTATGCCTCGATGCAAGAAGTATCAATGCGTTGATTTTGCCGGAGACAGATAGACCACCGAGGATTCGAGATTTATGAAGAAGATTTAAAGGAAAGTCATGTTTCAGTGTACTGGATCTCACAGATTCCTTTTATCAGATAGAACTCTCAGAAGATAGTAGACAGTATACCGGATTTTTATTCGACCAATCGAGCTACGTATTTTTGAGATTACCTTTCGGTATTGTCAACAGTGGACCAGCTTTAATAAGAGCTTTGGACAGTAAGCTTAGTGACGAGGTGAAGGAAAACACAATGTGTTATATTGATGATCTTATCATTTCATCTGAGAATGAAAGGGAACATTTGGAACATTTAAAGAAGTTGTTTTTGGATTTGAGAGAAGCTAATATTAAGGTAAATTTTGGCAAGTGCCACTTTTTGAAGGAAAGAATAGATTTCTTGGGTCACACCATTGATCAGTTTGGCTACCATCCGAATGAGAAGAAAGTAGAAGCTATTGTTCGATTCCCTAGGCCTACTAAAGTGAGACAAGTTCGCGAATTTGTAGGCATGTGCCAATTCTTGAGTAATCACTGTAGCCGATATTCAGAAATCATGGCACCATTGTATGATCTTCTTAAAAAAAATAATAGATGGAAATGGGGTCCCGCAGCAGAAGAAGCATTTGAAAAAGCAAAAGAAATGCTTAGAGATAATATTAAATTGGAGTATCCAGAATTCGACCGTATATTCTATTTAGAATCGGATGCGTCGAGAGTGGGCACTGTTTTTGGAAACAACTGTTATGAAATTTTGGAAATTGATAGCGATAATTCTGTGGGAAGATTCAATGCTAAGAATCTGAAGAAGTTTTATGAGAGAGTGGATTAACAAACGAATTTAGAATTCTATTTCAAGGTTTGTTTTATGGAACCCGAATAAAAGCATTGGTCACGCTTTGATTCAAGCGTTAAGGGGAAAATGAACTCGAATTCTAAATGATTCAGGATGGACAGGATGCTATTTAGGACGTTTTGGTGAAATTTGGGAAAGATTGCGATATTTTTGGAGGAATTACGATATTTTTAAAATTTTAATACAGGAGGAAGCTTCAGATTGTGTTGGACAACAACAAAATGGCGAAGAGAAGCCGCTCTGGGGCAATGCTGCGTAGTATTTTCGCTAGGCCGCCCATAGCAACTTGTAGAGTTCGAAGAGAAATGCGTTGATTGGCTAATCCAATTGCCAGAATCAGTGAGGGAAGGAGACATGAGCGGGCTTGATGAGAAGCTTCGTCGATTTATAAACTGCCGTTTATTAAAGAAGAGAGAATCTGCACATTTCAAACTATTGAGAAAGGATCTAAATTAAAAGGATTTATGATAGTCACCCAGAGATGGAAGTTTGATAATCCAGTAAGAAGATTTAAGTAATGATTGGTTTGCCGCTTCTTTTCATGAGGCGCCATTCGTTTGGTTTTGAGGTGCGAGGTGACGCTCCGTTGATCGAGGTCTTTTGTGTTGAGGTGACGAGCAGAACGGACCTGCGACAATTGAGTTCCTGAAACTAGCGTGTGCGCGAGAGGGGTCTCACGCTAACATAGTTTGTCGGCGAGGAAGGCAGTTCCGTCGGTCAAAAATTAACATGGGAAGTCCGGTGAAGATGTGGGGAACAAAATATCGTCGTAATATCAGTTCTCGGGTGAAACTAGTATTGAGAGTTTGACTAAACTAAAGAGAAACATCGTGTGCACTTTATATGAAAGTTTCAAGGCGATATTCGAAAGAATAAGATAGTTTTCTTTGTTGAAAGCACTTTCGTTATACAAGCACGTTTCGCTTGGTGCGTGTCAGCTATACAGGCGAGAAGGCAAGGCCCGTTATCTGCCTGTGCTAACATTTGTATGACAACAGCACTCATTTATAGCAAGTCTATGTTTAGTGGCAAGCTTTTTATCGAAATGTTCGACATGCAAGCGTTAAGGGGAACAGTTAACATTGCATTTAACGCAGTAGTGATCATGTTTTAAGCCAAGTTATGCGCAGGGAACGTGATGTTACACTGCCGGACTGGGATACCGGGCAACCGAAATTAATCTTAAAATTATAAGATGTGGTGTAACAACTTCAAGGCTACATTCCAACGTTGCGAGATGGAACTTGATTACCGCGTCATGACTAGATATTATCAGACCCGAAGCGAAGCAGTCCATTATACTTCGAGACTGGGGGATTCTTGCGGTTCCGATGATCGAGGCGAGCTCCGTGTTCGAAGCCAGCCAGGGAGATTGACGATCGGGGAGCAGGGTTCGAGTCGTGGCAAGGCAGTCTTCCCAAGAATGAGGATGAAGATTAGTAAGTGTGGAATTGCTGGTGTCGTCAGTAATTCTCTCCATACTTCTTCTACAAGATGTCATCGCAAGGTAGAAAAGGTTATCCTCATTAGTAGCTGTTGGTTTCTTAGTAGCTAGTTGTAGACTAGAATATTAGAGAGCATGACACCATTTCAACGATAAATTATTTTGTTGCGTGTGAAATAGTTTAAGCCCAGAAATTATTTTTCCGCGTTCGACATTTAAACCTTAATTTTCTTTTAGTGAGATTTTCGGATAGTAACATTTGGATTTTTGACTTATAGGTTTTGAGATTTAAGCTCATTTTATTAGTAATTTCGTTTATCGAATTTCTTTCGATTCACGTATCTTTGGGAATTTTATTGAATTTTATTTGAATTTTATTGTATATTATTGAATTTCATTGGGAATTTTATTGAATTTTATTGAAGTTTATTGAACATTATTGGAATATTATTGGAATTTTATTGGATATTATTCAATATTCTAGAAAATGGTAGTACTTTACCCAAGCAACTTAGACTTTGAAAAGAATGCTTATTTGGAAATGAATTATCATTTGGACATTTCCAAGACTTTATAGTTATCTTCAAGTCCGACTTCGTTCAAGTAATTATTTAATTAAACATTTTGAATTGGTGGAAGGATGAAACATTATTTGGACATTCCACTTTAGCCAGTTATAATTAATAACAATTTATCTGTGGATAAATTATCTTATTTTATTTGAGAGATCTTATCTGCTCGGACGAATCAGCACATTTGAGTATTCTACGGAATTTTACAACACTCTTGGAGATTGTTATTGACTTTAATTGCATTAACGCAATATTTTGGAAAGACCAGAGAGAAGTAACGAATGTTTATATTTATTAAATGTTAACAACAATTATTTGAAATCTAAAGTAACTTATACTAGTAAACCATTACGTCATCACTGTTTAATAGTGTCGGTTATTATGTATTTTCACAACATCTGAAAGAGCTATACGCTGTAATTGTTATGAGTAAATATATTATGAAAGCAAGGCATTATATGCAATTGAAATAAGTTGTTATGGCAGAATACTGTATTAAGAGATTGAAGTGAAGAATTATAGCAGCTATATTTGTTTAATATCAAGCTGAGGAAAATGTTATACGGAACTTACGTATGTAATTGAGAGAAGTTGTTGTTTAAATATTCTGTGGATATTTGTTCAGTCTATTAGAGAAGGGAAGGTCATTATACGCGTTGTGAGCGTTTATTTGGAAATTATAAGTAAATATATTACAGTAAAGAATTAAGTAAGACCTTAGTTGTCCAGTATTATTGTAAAACGACTCTCAGTTGAATTGATTAGTTCTATTGGCGGAAAATATTTGGGAAAAGGATTGAAAGTGAAAATGTTGTTAATCATTATTAAGATATTATCAAGGATAAGACATTAATTATATAAGCTTAACTTAACCGTTCGGCGATGTATGTATGCCCATTTATGAAACGAAAGATCTTTACTATGATGATAGCGATATGAAAATGTAACAGTGATACTTTATTTAAGAGCATAAAAATTTGGAATTGTCAGTAGTTAACCAGAGAAGGAAGGTTGGATGATTGAGAATCATCACGAATTATGTAAATAACATAAGATATTTGTTAACAATATTTAAATACAATACTATTAATAACTAGGAGAATTTAACGATATAATAAAGTTAACTGAATAACTTTCTTAATAAACATCTGACCCTAAAACAATAATAATAATATGGTTTATTATTTGGATTAAAATGATTAATAATTATTTCTAATAATTAATAAACATTTAAATGACGAACATTTTACAAACTAATTAATAATTTGGAAATATTAATAGTCTTTAATTAAATTATTTAATAATAATTTCTACCATTAATCATTAAATAATTTTGGGAACCTTAGTTGACAATTAAACGAAAGTTTAATATACTTAAATGTTTTTAAACGTTTAAACCATAAATTGGAGTGACGTTTAAAGAACGTGACGACGTTCTTTAAATACAGTAAGGTTGTTTACTGGTGTGTAAAGGTGATCTTATGGAAGATCAGTATGAAATTAATTTCTATTAATTTTACCAATGGAGGACATTGGAATAGTAAGTAGAAATGTCATGGGAAGACATTGGATGTATTAAAACCGATCTTTGTTCATATATCACTAGGGAACAAGAGTAAAATTTAAGAGCTGTTGTGCAAACAGCTGATTGATAATTTGTTTATTTAATTTTATTTAAGAAGTGGAGTACTTCTAACGTCCATGGGACGATGATTTAATTTCAGAATCTTATTATAGGAATTTTCGCAGAATCATTTGCGGATTACATGTAATTATTATGAGAATATTTACTAAATTAATTTCATTTATTATCACTTCGTTAATAAATTTATTTGTTAATTTTGTAAATGCGTTTTGATGATTTATTTAAGTTATGAAGAAGGATTATGTTTTGGTGCATTTGAGGTTTTATTCAACCACTAATTTCGCCCACTTAACCGAGAATAGTCAGTATCTCGAGCTCTTCGTTTATTTAGTTAATATGCCCATTTTGCTTTACCAAAACATGATCTTAGAAAGTGTGCACCCCCCATTTAGCTATTGTTGGTAGGATTTCCAGGTTTTTGAGCCGGGGACCTCGATATTCTACAATCCAGCTGATCTTCGGATACGACAAGCAGCTCAAATGGTTTAAACGGGTACAGTACTATTGTATTGCAATTCATGACAAAACGATTTATTGAACTAGTTAAGTACAGACACACCACATCTTTGGCTTTTATAGTCGAGAAACAAATCTAAAACAGTAAGGAAAAAAGAACGTCATAAAAATTACACCGAGAGCAGAACTTCCTTTTAATCTCATTAATCTCTGTTGTCCTGCTGAAAATATTAGTACTTTGTGTACGTCTAACGCCAGTCCCATTGTTCTAAATCGATTCTGCTTTGCTTGGTTAAAAGCTCCAATATCATTTTAGACGTATATGAAATGTGCTGAGCTGTTTCCAGCTTGAGTGGTTTAGAGCGATGTATTCCATTCAGGACACTGGAATTCTTCTGTGGAGAGGATCATGTAGGGCCTGCCCTTGTCAACTTGCTTTACGCTATTTAGAAATTCAATATCGTTTACATTTTCCCTTAATAATTATGTTCTTCTTTCAAAAACAAGATACCGCAAGTGCCCCAAACTCTTTCAGATGATGCACTTGTAGCGGGCATACACAGGATCATATTATTTTGTAAACTTCGCTAGCATCGGGTACCAAGTTTCCTGCACATGAAGACGAGCATTGATTTAATAAATAGAAATAGTTTCGTAAGTATGGGAATTTATCTTAGATTGCCACCTTCACAGTTGCCAGGCCTGTCTCGAAGGTACAAAGCTATTTCTTCTTCTTCTTCTTCCTCTTCGTTATTGTCAGGCCATTCATCGTAGAAGACACACGGGGACGTTTTGCGGTGAGTTCTGCGTCATCGGCTTCTTTCGCTTCCACTTTAACACAAGGCACAAGTTTTGACCTTCACTGTGCAACTTTAACAAAGATACGAGAGTATATGTGTTATTTGAAATTCGCAAAGGTACCGTATCGTATGGTTTTGACGGGTGTAACAGAATTAAAACCAAGACTAAAACTTACTTCCTGTCGTTCGTCCTGCGAAGGCCAAGCGACAAGCTAGTACGTCGTGGTCTACTAGATCACAACCGCCGCTTGTTGTCGCCACTCGGCTCACATTCCACGACCGAATAGCCCAATCTTCGAGCATAAATACAATAGAGTGCGCATTGCCACACTGCGCCTGTACTGTGACGTGAAACCAACATCTCGATCAGCTGATTAAAGGGTAAACAGAGGACCTCATAATGGAAGGTGATAGGTGTATGTGGGGAAATGATTTTTAATGAGGGTTTAAACACACATTTTCGTAATTTATACGGCATTGGGAAAAGCATCGCATGTTTCTTTACGTACCGGAAGGTAGCAAAGCTTAAGACTGTAACATATTTGGTGTTAAAAGTGGCTGTTGTGTTCCGTAATACTCATACATCTAGGATCCCCTCTTGTAAATAATTAATAACAAATCCAACTCTGAATTTGGCCTACTCATTTTTGAACAGAATTGTGTTTGTATAAAAAGTGTCGGTCGTGTTCCGTAATACTCATACATCCAGGATTCCATCTTGTAAATAATTAATAACAAATCCAACTCTGAATTAGGCCTACTGATTTTTGAACAGAATTGTGTGTGTATAAAAAGTGGCTGTCGTGTTCCGTAATACTCATACATCCAGGATCCCCTCTTGTAAATACTTAATAACAAATCCAACTCTGATTTAGGCCTACTGATTTTTGAACAGAATTGTGTTTGTCTAGCTGGTCATTTTTGATTGTAGCCTACGCCCGAAAGCTCCAAACAAGTTCAATCTATTAACTTACGACATCATTTCCCAAAT
This sequence comes from Meconema thalassinum, assembly GCA_946902985.2. Taxonomy (NCBI): domain Eukaryota; kingdom Metazoa; phylum Arthropoda; class Insecta; order Orthoptera; family Tettigoniidae; genus Meconema; species Meconema thalassinum. The sequence goes on from CAMPQE020000020.1 coordinate 3,806,868, forward strand.
TATTTTTCATCATTAGAAAATGTATTTTGACTAATTTCAGTACCGGTACGTAAGAACATTTTATCGTACGATGAGCTCTCATTCAGCGTTACCCTTCCACTTATGGAAGTGAACAGAACAACTTGGGCAAATAGAAATAAGGAAGTCTATCGATTTAGTGAGCGTTGGTTTTTAACAACTATGCATTACATTTGCTACATAGGCAAATATTTTAATCAATGAACTGTTTCCTTTTAAATTACATTTTCCATGAATCATAGAAACCTTCGCGAAAATAACCCAGAATTTTGAAATTCTACGAAGAATTGACTAATTTAGGGATACAATGTAGCCTATCCTAGAAGAATCTCAAAATTCCCTCAACCAAACGCACTGTCCATAACTTACGTTTAATATTTTTTATCGAAGTCTACACCGTCACATCTGTAGCATAACCTGCAATTTGACACTGAACATGATTGACGACTGCATTGTGTAGTCCACACTACATTTAATCCAGCACAGGGACATAAAGCATTTTTATGTTCGCAGATGCATTTACTAGCAGTCTCAACAAAACGACAAGAAAAACGTCTAGCCTATGGACATGTAAATATTTGATACCTTCGAGCATAAATACAGGCCTGTTCAGTGGAGTAAGGGATAGGGTAAATTATAATAATTTATAATAAATTCCAGCATTTCCATGTTTATTTTTATTTTTTCATGTTTCGGAGTTGAGAATAAACGTAGGCTAAAGAAATGCAAGTAATTAAGTCAAGAATTTTAGGGTTATTTAGCAATGAATTAACATACGTATGGAAAGAAATGCCCGATCATTTTTTTAAAGTCTCCTTAAATCCATACGCGACACAGTAATACACCATTCTGACTTAGTAATGAATAGAACTCACTTTAAATGACCCAATTCTATCATCACGTGTAGTATTTCAGTGCTCCAAACTACCCTCAATTCCCTTTAGTCAGCTGATCGAGATGTTGGTTTCAACAACGTGACGTCATCAGCCATCTATTGGATTTATGATCTAAGAGCCCAATAAGTACCTTCGTGCTTCTCCGGAAATATTCGTGGACGAGCCGAAAGCCCTCTGTCTCTCTCTGCTGCACTCTTGGCCGCGCAAAGCGCACGCGGCTTGGCCACGCGTATGCCCAGCCCTACATCTTTGTTTCAGGATATTCATTATTTATATTCCTCAATTGTGTAAGAAATGAGGAGAATAGTCGAACTCAACTAATTATAGCAACATAACTTTGCTTCATAATCTGAGTTATATATAGAAAGGGACTTTAATCAAACGTTTAATAGCGTGGGCAGACCGTTATTCCGTGTTCTTGACACTCAATTCAGAATTAGCAAAAGGGATGCGACCCACTGACATAACAATGATGATAAGAAAATAACTTATGGACAAGTATTCGGAAAGAAAGGAGGAAAACTACGCACTAAAGCTATTGACATGGGAAAAGCATTTGTAATGTGTAAATTGTTATTGTTTCATTTGAGGGGCTTGAACAGCGTAGCAAATTGACCCCGTGCACTTTGGTGTGTGTGTAATATTGTCTGCTAATCTGTATTATTGTGATGGCTATATTAGCATGCGTATTTGAAGCAAGGATTAGGAAGCCAGCGTGTTCTGTTGGAACCCTCCCAGCATTTGCCTGGAGTTGATGTGGGAAACCATCGATCCCAATTAAGCTGGCTAACAAATATAATTTTGGGGCTATCTTGTTGAAAAGTGAACAGTGGAGCAAAAACGATGTGTGGGGATGTAAGCATACGAATTTATACTGTAGCAAGTAGTTCCGTGAGAAACTAAATAGCCTATTTTCATAAATCCTACTAATGTCAATTGCCACTATCAACATACACAATTTTAGTTTGATTGCAGCATTAGATTCGTAGGTACTGAGAAGCGTCTAAATATTTCAGATGGTCGCCATGTTGGATTTGAATACATGTAGGCCATAGAGGTGTATACTGTTACATGAAGATTAGTGCGAAGGTGTATTATTCGAACTTCAGTCGCAATAGAAAACGAGATTTTAAAACTTCGCACAGCCCTCATCTTGTGGTTATGAAAACAATTGAAATAAATTAGATGTCGGTGGACTAAAATTTGTATAAGCATATACCCTATCTAGTTTCACAGCGCTCTAATGAAAAGACTAGAGAAAAATCCTTCTAAATATTGAAATTTCACGTCGCCACCATGTTGGATTTGTGCTCACCAGGATATTGAAAGTCTCATGTGTTCATAGCCTTTATCAACATACATTTCAGTTTGATTTATGTCATAGATTAGTAGATATTACGAACCGTCTAAATATTTTGGAAGGTCGTCATGTTGGATTTCTATATTATGAAACCAATCAGGCGAGCCTGAATGGCCATAGAGTTATGTACCATTATATGATGATTATTGCGTAGGTTCATTATTCAAACTTTAACTTTGATCGTATGATTAGGACACAAGAAATAAACATTTAATGATAAAATTTCGCACAGCCGCCATCTTGAGGTTATGTAAACAATTAAACTCAATTAGATGTTGGTACATTACAATTGGTATAGGCCTAAACATTTTCTGTACCATGTTTTACTGCGCTCGGATCTATTCGATGTGCCAACCAATGTTGTATTTGCAATTTTAAAACATGTAATTTTTACCGATCCATTTCTGTGAATGTCTGTCCTAGACGAAATATCGCCGAGAAGACAATCACTATTATTCTAGTCCACATTTACTTAAAGGCCAGATGACCTCGCTGTTCGTCCCCTTAACATTTCAATAACTGAGTAACACATTTACTTGATTGTGTTTGAAATATTGTGCCTTAGAAGTACTTACTTCAGGCAACCCCATTCAGTAAGGGGTCTAAAGACACATTTATACAAGGTTAGGATTACTTTCTGTTCAATGTTTGATCACGATAGAGCACGTGCTCACGATCGAACCTTACCTCTGGAGTTCGCACATAATACCACGTTAATTAAAAAGTACTATGCGGAGGACCACATAAATGTAACTAAGAAAAGGAAATGTAATGTACTCGCAATCATATAAAAGCACACTGGCCACTGGTTTATTGCGCCACTCGTGAAGCAACACTATGAACTGATTGTACACATACTGTACATTCACATATATAAAATACTAGCAACCCGGCCTGGCTTCGCCCGGGAACAGTTGTGAATGCATTACGTGATAAGCGCTTCTTTACGATGTCAATGAACTACGATCTATATCCATTTAACGTCTCGGCATGATGGGTTAAAATCACTGACTGGACTATTAACTATATTATCATGGAGACGCATGTGCAACACATTCTTGTCAGACGTAATTTAAGAATGGCGAGGAGCATGAAACACAATCCCCCTTCCGTCCAATCTAAAAACACTTAGGCTATAGTGGACGATATATTGAATACCGTATAGAGATGTGCTCTTGCATACGTTTTTGTAGAACTTTTTATGCTGAACAATTCTTACATTCATTGTATATTGATATTTTTAACGGTTTTACCAGCGTAAGCTTAAAAAGCGCACGGACGCCAGGATTTTTTTTTCGACTTTTTCTCTGAAATCGTAACTGCTTGGCTTCCTTTGATCATATATAAATTATTTTTACAGAAACCTTCCTCGAGGTATCCTTTACCGAATGGTGAAAACCGCATCAAAATCCATGCAGTGGTTTTCGAGATTACCCGTGACATCCAAGAATCGGGACTTTGTTTTATACTAAGTAGAGATTATACGCCAATCAGTATAATTTAATATAATCCCCCTTCCGACGCATCTTAAATTGACTGAGAATTTTTCGGAACGAAAAGTTCACAGGCGAAATGAGAGTTGCAATTCCAGGGAAACTCCAAACACAACCACCCTTCTCAGAAGTCTTAACTCAACACGACTCAACGGTTTGCTACTGGCTGTATCTGGGGCAATAGGTTCTCCCGCTAGCTAGGCTGTAACAGGGATGATAGACTCGCCCTTATCTAAGTCGTAAACTGTCGCCTCAGTAGTTGAATGGACATGGTTGGAAGAAATTAAAACGTAAAAACACTTATAGTGGGCGATGTATTGAAGATAGACATATGCTCTCATGGACTTTTTTGTAGAACTTTTCATATTGAACAATCCTTACAGTCATAGTATTTAGATATTTTTAACGGTTTGCCCAGCGAAGCTTTCAAAGCGCTCGGACGCCAGGTTTTTTCCGACTTTTCCACTGAAATCGTTACTGCTCGGCTTCCTTTGATCATAAATAAATTATTTTCTACAGAAATCATCCTCGAGATATCCTTTACAGAATGGTGAAAACCGCATCAAAATCCATCCAGTGGTTCTCGAGTTTACCCGTAACATCCAAGAATCGGGGACTTTGTTTTATTCTAAGTAGAGATTACACCATGATGACACTAGAAATGTTATCATACACTTGAAGCGCAGTCAACTATTATGCCAATGGTTTGGCTGAACTTGAAATATTTGCACTGCTGTGCATCACATGAGACTGTTGTCTCCACCTGTTACTCGCGTCATGTCTGTAGCACAAGTCCTCGTGTCCGCCAAATCTTGGCGTAAAAACCATACAATTGAACTGTGCTGCGCTCTATATAAATATTAATTGCAATGAAATGAATAGAATAAACAATTATTAATTAAAACACCGAAAAATAGCACGAATAAAATAAATAAAACTGTTAATGCTATAGCCTATGTGCATTAACTCATACCACACCTGGAAACATTTTAGAACAGATTTTAGTTCATGTTATGGGAAGTAAAATATAGGCCAATTACTTTAGAAGAAGTACCAAGCGGAACATAACTTATGAAACTGTAGAAAACTATTTAACTCCAGTCTGCTACGCCAGATGGGGCAACGATTTCTTCCGTGTTTAATTCATGAAGAGTGCCTGTGCGGTGCCGAGTTAGTGGTGTGAGAACTTCAACCCTGCCTAGAGCTCGTCATGCAGAATCAGTGACACTCTGTATACGAGGACGATTTCAATTCCTTAAACAGAAGAGTGTTTCTATCTTCAAATGGAATATCTTCTGAAAAAGAAAACTTAATGAATGTTCTTAGATTGCTGTCCATTAACTTAAATGTTGTCATGTGATTTCATTCTGATAATGTAACTCAAATTTACCGATTAATATTAAAAAATAATTCCTATAAAAATAGGTTCAATGCTATTTTTTGAAACGCCGATGTATATTTTCCTGTTCCATAAAGCTCTCTGTGTTCCTCTATGAGTTACTTGTAACTTCTGATGAAATGGTTTTCAGAGCGCCATGAAATCTTTCAAAGGGTTCGTTTTCTGTGTTTATGAGCTTGTAAATTAAATTCCCTGAGTGTTCTATTTCCTGTGACTTGTTCCCTTTGTCTGTGTAATATTACGAACCTTTTCATCTGCTATACGCTAGCCCACTGACGTTGAATCACATGTTGGGGCCTGCCCTTCAATGTAAATAATCCTTTGAAGACTCTTATTGCACATTTTATGAGCTGATTGACCAATCTCTGCCGTTCAAAACAGCAATGTATTTAACCCTGATGTTCGGATGTTTCTTTTCATAACGCATTTCTCTCAGAAGCGTTATAAGAAACACATTGCACGTGCATAGAGCGGAAAAGTCAAACGTCATGTTAGTCACAGCCGATCATTAGTCTTTCAATTGCTTGCTAAGAGTTAATACTGAGCCCGTCAGACAAGGCCCTCAGGGAACGATCAACCGCCGATAATCTTCCCGACACCCCAATCCTTTGAACTCACATGCTGTGAGGATCGGATGTGTTCTCAGACCAGTTCCGGCACTAGACTGTTAGCTCAGGTAGTATCAGATATGGTCAGAGGTAAATGGTTATAAAATCACACCCCCAAAGATCAAAATCTAACAATGAATATTCCAGGCTGAAGTAAAAATTTATTCAAAAATTACAAATTCCTAGTCTGCTTCGGAGAGTAAAATTCTCGGCTAGTCCGCTAAGCTAAAACGTGATAAAAATAAATAATGATCTCCTAAACTGAATTCAAGGTAAGCCCTCGCGAAGTCCTGTTCACAAAATAGTTAATTGGCAAGCAAGCTAAGAATGTGACACGTAAATTAATTCCCTAATCAAATACAATCATTTATGAAGAATACGAATAATCACAAAAAGAATTTACGGCAAAGCAAGAATATTAATCGTCGGCAGAAACTAGAGTATAATTTACATTTACTAGCACCAATAAGAAATATTAAAAAATACGATGGTATCACTTCCAACATTAATTTTTACGTTAAATTGTTAGCTAATCCCTAGTTGACGTTAATATTGCAGACGAGAAGCATCAGCAGCAAAAGAAAATCCAAAACTATGTAACAACCAGATTCTAACAAAAAACATATTAACTACTACACACAAGGACATAAAGAATAAATCTCACAATTAATTTACACTCTCCTATTGTCTGTACACTTTGTACAACCCAGCATGCGCTAATTAGACGCTGGTTGTGCCTAAACGTCACCTAAGCGTATTCAATTAGGCCGGCGACTGCATTGTAGAAACTGCGTCTGAAGTCACATGGTTACTTCAAGTCCATGTTTACGAAATACCATGACAAAGCAACTTTGTCGTCTCAAAATCGTGTCAGCTTGTCCTAAAAGGCTGTCTCTAATCAAACGATTGCTCCAAATGTGACGGTCATTCAATAAACCATATTTCAAGTTTCAAACAGTTATTTAGTTGCTCAATTTATAAGTTCGATCTTAGAAGAATTATGTTTCATGATTTATTATCAGGTTTAATTCACGTTTAATCCCTTCCAGTGTAATTTAGTTGCCTAATGACCATTATGACACTCGATGATAACGGCACAAAAATAGCTCCAATGATGTCAGTTCCAAAAATATGAGGAAAACCCCATGGCAGTTAGCACAAAATCACTCGCCAAGAATGGCGGAAATACGCGGCTCAACGGCTCACTAAATCCCTCAACTGATGGGATATAAGCTCTCTTTCACCGGAAAACTGTAATATCAATGTGGGCGATCAACGTATTGTCTTCTACAGACACAATAATAACGCTGCCTTAAATTTATACAATTACTTGCTCAAGTACGTTTGGCAAAGGGATACCTTTTGACCATCTTGGCACGAGACTGCTGTCTCAGGGAGTATCGGGCTGGGAGAGAAGGTGTGGGTTGTTTGAACTGGCCCCATGAACACATCCAAGAGAAAAAACCAATCTACAATTATAAGGTACCAGACTTAAGTAAATATTCTCTGCGTTTATTCAGAAATCCGATCCCTAGGCTGATTCTAAGAAGGGTTCTGGCGGCTACTCCACCCGAAGTTAATCTGAAATCACTGGCTAACTGTTCACTAAAAATTCCTTCTAGAAATCCTACTTACAAAAAAGAATGTTAAGCTAAGCTAAGTTTCGTGACACGAAAAGATATTCCCTACGCAAATACAATCCAATTAATTAATACAGTAATAGTAATAATAATTACACCTGATTCTGCGGCAAGTCGAAATTCTCTCTCTTCTATAATTAATTCAGTTACATTTAGTTATAGAAAAAATACGTATACCGCTTTTATGACGGTGTAACGTCTGACATTTATTTTTACCTTGAATATTTCTATCTAATCCTGTAATGAAGTTAATTTTACGTTAAATAGACGATAAGCGACGAAAGAGAAAAAGAAATTCAAGTCTAAAAGAATGCACACCTTACCATTTGCAAATCCAAAAATATATTAAAAAATTACAACACAAATAATTACAAAAAATACACTCCTGATGTTCGCTCGCTTTGAGCACTACTTGCATACCACTTTTTGTGGTACACGGTCATCTTATACTGGGGAAAGTCATGTTGGTGACCACCTGAATTAACTCTCATGTCTGACGTCACTTTATCACACAAACCCGTGGTTCTACACATATTGCACGGTGTGGCTACTGTCGTCTCTCGAATGGTTAATCCATAGTCAAAACAAGCATACTGTAATGATGTGAGAAATCCACACCAATCCTCCTCCTGGTTCCTAAGAAAGTATACAATTAGTCAATCAGCATTTTAGTTAATGTGTTGATTATTAAAATTCCATTAAAGCAAAACAAATCCATTTCATTTATTATTAGATCACATTTAGTTTCAATGTTTATCCTTGGTTTACTTTAGTTAGGTGATTATTAGATCATCGAAGAACATCGCAGAAAACATCGTAGAAAACATCGTAGAAAAGGAACATCATAGCGTATAAAAATTGATCTTCACATCCATAAATACCAAAGTGTAGCCATTGCTCACACTAAAACTATCTAACCCAAAAAGGTAGAATACTCTCAACTTAATTCGTTACGTATAGTCACTGATCACACGAAACATTCACTTCACCCAATGTAGGTGGAATATAATCGTACTAAAACCTGCCAGAGCAGTCTTATCATTAATTAGCACTTCACCATGCTCCAGAGTTCGTCACTCAATAGATAATACAATCGCCTGCCCTATTTGACACAAAATTGTCACTAACTGGGATATTCACTCTTTCTTTTATCATGTTTGCAATATAAACCTTCATCTTTTTAATTAAAATAATCATCCATATTAATCAACATTGAATGCATTATCTTTCGTGTAAAACATCCTAACAGCTTTGTATTTAAGAAATAGTTTATCAACTTCCATAAACAAGATCTTGGCTAACGGCCTTATAAACTTACGAAAACGTGTGTAACTTACTCATATGATGCTGTACATATACAGGGTCTTTCATATAAAGTAAGAACGCCAAGCGGCGGGTTTGTTATCCGCTAGTGTGGTGGCCTTGACCGAGCTTGTGGCGAGCCGTGGCCCCCTGCTCTAAGCGTGTGTACAATCCTCTATGAAATATTACCTTATAAAAGTTGCTGGAAGTGTCGTCCTTCCTGGGTTATACAGGCATTGTATCTGGTAACCACATTTTGGTTGACGCGAGTGAGTCATGCCACTCTATTTTTTCTGATTTTTTATTTTGTGTTTTTATTGAGCACTGAACCAGTAGTTTCAAAGTTATTTACAATTACGTGAATCTGTGCTAGTGAAGGTGGCACTTCATCAGGAAATTGCTGAACAAATGCATCACGTACCCGCCGAGCCGAATCGTAATTAAAGTAAATTCTACATACAAAAATACGATGTTGCAATGATAACTGTCTCAACATGTTAGCAGCTGTGGTTCAGACTGGCGACTGACAACACCTGCACGCTTATTGCAAGGTTAAGTTTGTACTATGCGCGCGCTTTCAATACTACAGCAGGGAGCCGTGGCGCGTCACAAGCTCGGCCAAGCCGGCTTCAGCAGCGAATGACGAAACCGCCACTCGCCGTTCTTAGTTTATATGAAAGACCCTGTATAACTGTGGCTCTTTATCTCGCCAGAACAAAATCAAATGATTACTACTGTCTCGGCTTGTTACAAATAAGCCGTCCTATCCTTGTATTTTCTTCGCACTCATACACTAAGACAAAATGCTACGTCTGCTGTTGTACGTAAAATGATACGCTGGTTCTGCTTCCATAAGTTTTACATAATTAAATTAATCAAAGAAATATTTCACTGCCTACCAGACAAAACACTGTGCATTTAGAGTTCAATCCTTTAAGCCTACTCAATCGTTATACCACATGTACAACACGAGCTACATAGTATTGTCAATTAGCCTCACATCTTCACCGATGGATATGGGTTCAAAGTTGATTGGTATTTTACCGTGAACCCTCTGTGTCCTGCCATTTCAGGGTTATCCATGTCAAGTCTCCATAAAGCCCCCACCATCGTGGTATTTATTGCATGACCATCCCTTCAGTGTCCAATGGAAATAGTCTCCGCCATGCGGCCTCGAGTTCAAAGTCCAGTCCTACATCCATTCCTAATAATGTGAATTATTTCCACTGAATTTAGTCGTATTTTCTAGATTTCATGAATAAACTGTCTGGACACTGTGCAGACTCTCATATATTCAAGAATGCCCATTCACAGTCTCCTTCACTGAATTTACGGTACTACTTTTGTAGTTCTTCTCACAGGCTCGAAACTGTTTCAACGTGCATGTCGTGCATCCAAAAAACGTTCTACTAGTCGAATAACTCGGCAGTTAATATCCACTCTTCGTTTCTGTCACGTTTGATAATACTCAATTTTTATCTCACACAACTCGAATCACACCGTAATACTTCGGAATATTCCCGACACATTCTCCAGCGCTGTCGGAGAAAAGAAACTCCTGGTCAAGGCTACGGCCTTCAATAACGACCCTTCTCAAGGAAGCAACTGAGTAACAACTGGTGTGCACCAAAATGTTGGTCATCCCCGAGACGTCCAATCGGACTTTTGGCTCAAATGATCTCCGTACTTGATGAACTTCTTCATGTGATAAAACTTTCCCACGGTGGAAAATAATCATACAAAAATGCCAAAAATGACGATAATTGAATTTTGAAACAGCTTGTACATTTCTAGGATTCTTCAGAAAAATATATTTTTTAAACTTAAGTTCACTCATTTTCTGCGGCCTTCAATAACATCGGATCTTCCGTTTTGCCGTCACCAAAGCAGTCGTTGTAGTGCGAGGTTCAGTTCGAACTCTGTGCTCTCCAAAATCGATCTCAATGCACAATTATTATCGATATGAGCAGATCGATCAGATAGAATATATCTACCAAAATTCTTAACTTAACATAACATAACGTAGACGGGAGTAAATTGCACGAAACGGCAACGGATGTAACATACCTTCTCAGTTTTACCTCACGTGGATAAATACACCCTGTTCCAATCCTCAGTCCAGAATTAAATTTCTTAGCAGAGCCGAGAATCAAACCCAGTACCTCTGAATCCAGAATCGCTATATATGTCCCGAGACCACACTAGGTGGTATTACACATTAGAGATGGCAGTTTATGTATGCATAATCCCTTTATCCCTATATATACTATAATTGTGAAAGTTTGTGAGTGTGTGTGTTTCTTACCTCTTCACACTAATACGGCTGGACGGATTTGGATGGAATTTGAAATGGAGATAGCTTATTCCCTGGATTATCCATATATATAAAGCTCGAAGTTCTTAGTTAGGCCCATTGTCACAAATCTACACCGTTCAACTGATCTGCACCAAATTTTACGTACTTACCCTCTGAAACCTAACAAGTAACACTGTCCACTTCAAATTTCAAGCAGCCCTCTCCAATCCCTTTATTTAGACCCTTTGGCACAAATCTACACCATTTCATCGATCTGAACCAAAATTTACGTACTTACACTTTGGAACTCGACGAGAAACACTGACCACTTGAAATTTCGGACAGCCCGCTGCATTTCCTACATTTAGGCCTTTTGGCACAAATCTACACCGTTTCACCGATCTGAACCAAAATGTATGTACTTACAGTTTGGGACCTGACGAGTAACACTGTTCACTTGAAATTTCGGACAGCCAGCAGCATTCCCTACATTTAGGACCTTTGGCACAAATCTGCAGCGTTTCACCGGTCTGGACTAAATTTTACGCACTTACCCTGTGGATTACTGCGAGTAACACTGTTCACTCGAAATTTTGGACAGCCCTCTCCATTTCCTATGTTTAGGCCCTTTGGCACAAGTGTACACCATTTCACTAATCTAAACCAAATGTTACGTACTTAGCCTTTGGATTCCTGCAGGTAGCACAGTCCACATGAGATTTCGGACAGCCAGCCGCATTCCCTACTTTTATGCACTTTGGCACAAATCTACACCGTTTAACCGAACAGAACCAAATTTTACGTACTTATATTTTGGAACACTGCGGATTACACTGATAGCGTACAACCTGGATTAACAGGCTGCCTTTCATCCATATAATGTTCCTAGTTAGGCCCTTTGGAACAAATATACACTGTTTCACCGATCTGGACCAAATGTTATATACTTACCCTCTGAAACCCGACAAGTAACATTGTCAACTTCAAATTTCAAGCAACCCTCTCCATTCCCAGCATTTAGGCCCGTTGGCACAAATCCACACCGTTTCACCGATCTCAACAAAAATGTGCGCACTTACACTTTGGAAACCGATGAGTAACACTGTCCACTTGAAATTTCGTACAGTCCGCTGCTTTCCCTACGTTTAGGCCAATTGGCACAAATCTACACTGTTTCACCGATCTGAACCACATTTTACGTATTTACCCTGTAGATATATTACACATGGAACGATACAATAAAATTTGGCAAATCTGAGTTCAAGGAACTGTTGATCAGAATTGGCCTGGTGTTAAATCTGCAGAAGCTTTCGGTACATGTTACACGGTCCATGTTCGTAACATTGGATATTTTCCTTTGACAATGCATATACACCATGTGTGAGAGCAACCTCTTTCAAAGATCACTATAAGCACAATAATTAGGAATTTTCATTATTTAGAGAGTCATGTGAGGCAAAAGGGTTGTTGGAGAATTTCAATCCCTGGGATGTGACACTGCACGAGGTTACATACCGTACATCAGCGGACAATGTGAGAGATATTTTACTATAGGTCTAATCATAGCGACATGTTGACGTTCAAATCATCAATTATTGTGGGAAAATTACACCCTGAATAACATACGGAAAAAAAATTAAATTCCCCATATTCCGATAGATTTGCCATTCCAGTGTGCAAGAGTCCAGTTCCCTCTTCAAACAATAGTCGCAATTACTATTAACAAAGCGCAATGGCACACACTTAACGGCAGCAGGTGTAAATTTAGCCAAAAACATTTTATTCCCATGGGCAACTGTATGTTGCGTGCTCACGAGTATCCAGACAACAATATCGTTATGTCTCAGCAAAACATGCCAAAACCAAAAACGGAATTTTAAAATGTGTACACATAAGGCAACAACTCAACTTTCTTAATTATACGGAAATCCCATTCTGCGGCTAATACTAATATACAACTATAGGCATCCGAATTTTCCGAATTGAAATAGACCCACCCAGCTGAGATTGCTGTAAAATAATAGACCAATTGTCAGCAATAATGCATCATCCACATTGTATTCATCGCGTGCGAAGCGGCGGGTACCTACTACTGTCGACCAAAGTATTATGTGCACTCGAGTTTGAAGGTTATTTGTGAAGTAACCAATATACCTACATAAAATCCAATAACATCATCATTTTTGTCGTTCTATTTTACGTTAGTTCATGTAGGTTTGGAATTTTTAATATATATTTTAATATTTTTTTATCGCAGTTGGAACACAAAATGTGCCCGTTTTTAAGCGTGTTTCAACCATGCGTCACATTTTAGAATTATTATCTCAAAACCACGTCATCAGATCGAATGCAAATTTTAACACAATATACATTGGAATGTTGTATAACTGGTTTATTAATTTCAAAATTGTGTGTGTCCAAGAAACAAAGTTGCTATCATTTTTGTAAGGTAACTTTTTCTCGGCTCGGGGTGGTTGGAAAATATAGCTCTTGGTCGCGTTGTAATCCTTATACATCAAGAAGTTATGCTGTATGACTGTGAACTACGTAAATTTATTCACTTATTTTATATCGGTTTGTATTTGTTCGTGGAAATAAGGCATGATTCACCAGCCAGCCGCTCCGGGGTAAGCTGTACAGCGTTGCTGAGATGGAGCCCATCACTGCCGAGCGAGGCGAGGTCGTATTTCCCCGTTCAAATATAAACCAATATAAAATAAATGAATTAATTCAAGTATTTTAAAGTCATACAGCATAACGTTTTGATGTATAAGGATTACAACGCAACCAAGAACTACATTTTCCAACCACCCCAAGCCGAGAAAACGTTACCTTGCGCAAATGATAACAACTTTGTTTCTTGGACACGCAAAATTTTGAAATTAATAAACCAGTTATACAACATTCCAATGTATATTGTGTTAAAATTTGGATTTGATCTGATGACGTGTTTGTGAGATAATAATTCTTAAATGTGACGCATGGTTGAAACACGCTTAAAAACGGGCACTTTTTGTGTTCCAACTGCGATAAAAAATAATAAAATATAAACTAAAAATTCCAAACCTACATGAACTCACGTAAAATAGAACGACGTAAATGATGATGTTATTGGATTTTATGTATGTCTATTGGTTACGGCACAAACAACCTTCAAACTCGAGTACACATAATACTTTGGTCGACAGTAGTATATTATATTTGTGAAAGTTTGTGACTGTGTGAGTGAATGAGTGTGTGTGTGTGAGTGAATGTGTGAGTGTGATTTCTGCCTCTTACAACTAAAACGGCTGGACGGATTTCCGATATATATATATATATATAAAGCTCAATGTTCGTAGTTAGGCCCTTTGGCACAAATCTACACCGTTTCACATATCTTGACCTAATTTTACACAGTTACTCTCTAAAACTCGACAAGTAACACTGCCTACTTGAAATTTCAAGCAGCCTTCTCCATTTCCTGCATTTAGGCCCAATGGCACAAATCTACACCGCTTCACTGAACTGAACCAAAATTTACGTACTTACAGTTTGGAACCCGACGAGTAACACTGTGCACTTGAAATTTCGAACAGCCCACAGCATTCCCTACATTTAGGCCATTTGGCACAAATCTACATCGTTTCACCAGTCTGAACCAAATTTTATGTACTTACCCTGTGGATTACTGCGAGTAACACTGTTTACTTGAAATTTCAGACAGTCCCCTCCATTCCCTACTTGGAGGCCCCTTGGCACAAATATACACCGTTTCAGTGATCTGAACCAAATTTTACGTACTTACCCTGTAGAGATATTACACATGGAACGATACAATCAAGTGGTGGCAAATTTGAGTTCAAGGAACTGTTGTTCAAAATTGGCCTGTTGTTAAATCTGCAGAAGCTTTCGGTACAGGTTAGATGGTCCATGTTCGTAATATTGAATGTTTTCCTTTGAAAATGCATCTACACCATGTGCGATGGCAACCTCCTTCAAAGATCTCTAACAGCAAAATAATCAGGAAATTTCAATATTTAGAGAGGCATGTAAGGCAAAAAGGGTTGTTGGGGAATTTCAGTCCCTGGGATGTAACACTGGAAGAGGCTGCATAATGTACACTAGCAACCAAGGTGAGAGATATTTTACTATAGGTCTATTAATAGTGGAATATTGACGTTCAAATCATCAATAATTGTGGGAAAATTACACACTGAATAGCTTAAGGAAAAATGCTTTTAAGTCCCCATATTCCGATAGATTTACCATTCCAGTGTGCAAGAGTGCAGTTTTCTCTTCAAACATAATTCGCAATTACCATTAACAAAGCGCAATTACACACATTTAACAGCAGCAGATGTTCATTTAGACAAAGCCATTTTTCCCATGGGAAACTGTATGTGGCGTGCTCAGGAGTATCCAGACAACACAATCGTTATGTCTCAGCGTCAAAAATCAAAAACGTAATTTTAAAATGTGTTCACAAAAGGTAACATCGTACACTGTAGACTTTCTCAACTCGATGAAATTCCCATTTTGCGACTCATACTAATATACTGTAGGCAAGGGAATTTTACGAATTGAAATAGACACACCCAGTCGAGATTGCTGTAATAGAATAGACCAATTATCAGCAATAATGCATCATCCCCATTGTCTTCATCGCGTGCGAAGCCGCGGGTACCTGCTAGTGTTCATTAAATCAGCACTGCGTCTTAGATAAGCGATTTCACATATTCGTGCTTTCTCGCTTGTAAGCTTCGTGAAAATTTCTCACATTCTGCATTAATAGACTACTTTTACTATTTTATAAGTACGTTTGATTAATACACTCACCGGCATAAAAAGCGAAACACTACGAATTTCAGACAAAACTGAAATGTTTGACCGTTTCAAACGTGGTATAAATTGAACGTTGTGATTTTGCAACGGAACGGTAATGTATCGTGATTTAATCATGATTTAATTAGCTCATTTGAGAAGTTTCAGCGCAATAATTGATAAACATTGTTGATCGTGACCATCACAACACCAACAGTAGGCTACTGTTTCCCGCCTTTGCACAAGAATAGCCACAAACGGCTGTCTTCAGGTTTATTGCTGTGAATCCTCGTGCCGTGTATTTTTTTTTGAAACTACTGTTTGTCGTACAACATTCATAATCGTACTGCGCAACACGTCGGAGGACTGTAGGTTAGATTCCAGGTTTCGACATTTCCAAATTCGTGATTTGCTCTGTTGTGAAATGTGATTGTCATGATCAATAATTTGTATCAATTATTGTGCTAATTAGAGAATTAACTTATGATACAGTACATTGCCATATTGTTGTAAGGTCAAAGCATATTTGATTAATAAGGTAGAAGGGTTGGAACGATTCAACATTGAGTTTAGTCTGAAATTCGCATTGTTTCGCTTTTTTTTGCCGGTGAGTGTATCTTCAGTCATTTATTGCAATAAATTTGTTCTTTATTCATAGTAAATTAATGTCTAATATGACTCAAACTTCGCGCTAAGTATCGGATTTGTAAGTTTAACAGAGGTTGAATTATTGATTTCACCATTTATATATTCAAAATGGCGGTTGAGTGTAATATTCAATCTGATGATGTTAAATTATTGGTTGTTGTTGTTGTTGTTGTTGTTGTTGTTGTTAAAGGGGCTGAGGACATCTTGTGTGTATGAAACTGCAATTACTACGGCCAGGGATCGGGTAGGTTCCCCGGCATTGGAAATGAAGTATATTGTTGTAATTTCATGTGCGGGGCTTACACATCTTGGTCATTCAACCCGGTGTACTTGCGTGTGTGTGTGTATAATTTTGTCTGATAACCTGTGTTATTTTGATGGCTGTATTGGTGTGTATATTTGTACTTAAAGTGATGATTGGGAAGGAGGCGACCATGGCCTTAAGTTCGGAACCATCCCGGCATCTGCCTGGAGTAAAAGTGGAAAACCATTCAAAACAAATTTTGGGATGGCTGAGGTGGGAATCGAACGCACCTCTACTCAGATTTGCCTCATGTGGCCGAGAGCACCCCATTCCAGCCCTCAGACCAGAATTATATTTTTGGCAGAGCCAGGAATCGAACCCGGACCTCCAGGGCGACAACCCAGAATGCTAGCTGCTACACCAGGAGGTGGTTTGCCTGGAGGGAGTGTCGAACACCCCGGGGAAAACCAAACTCAGGAGAGCCAATTGTCAGTGCCGGAATGCGAACCTCTGATCTCTGGACTTACTGCATTTCACCATTGTAGTCGCGGTGAGAGATTTATCGCTCACAGATACATCGGGTGTTACATTTTAGAATCGAACACACTGGGAATTTAATAGGGTAAACATACCTTATTCCCTGTCATACTTTATTTCGTGACACTAGACATAATATTTCCTGAAGTAAGGTAGGCGTTCTACACCGAGTTCCAACAATCCTCAACAGATGGCAGGAATGTCGTTACACGGGAAAAATGCTCTGAGCGGAAATCGCCACTGGGTTTACGACAGGCAGTTGAGCGAATGGTATTAGCGTGAAAACCCGTTGTTTGTTAAGCAGCTCCTGTAGGTACTACAAGGTCGTTAAGGAAAGTTGTTGACGTAATTATTCAAAACCTTCTATGCAGCCGTATTCTCTAACGAACATACTTGCAATCTCAGTCGTTAGAGTTGGATTTATATGCATTGTTACTGAATAATTACTTAGCAAAATATAGTGTCACAGAATTAAATATGCTACCACGAAATTAAGTAGCATGCCCACTACGCACAAATCATTGTATAACATTAATAGTTTTACATTCTTGAATGCTCTTTATCATGGATAAGTAGAACAATGTATTGTTTTCGTACACGTAAAATATACAATTTTTTGATCGAGTATTTCTTTTGGTTTCTCATTTGAAGGGTGTCAGGAGAAAAAAGGGATGTCCCAGAATTGACATTTTGAAGGTTATGGTGCCATCTGGTGGTCTACCGTATTAGTTCAGGTGAAAAACGAGAGATGTCGTGAGATAATCAAGGTTTTAAAATAGACACATTGGGAAAAAACAAAGACTGTCCATGTCAGGGAGAGAACAAGGAATGTCCTTGTGTCGTCTGTGTTGCCACTGAACAGGCAGTCTCAACATTAAGCTGCTGTGAATGTAACAATAGATATGTGCGTTCGTGATTTCCAGTCTGTTACTTTTGATTAGTGCTGTGTTAAGTAATACCTAGTTAGGAGGTTTCAAAGTTTAAAAAGGTGTTTAATATGTCTTCTACATCATCAACATCTGATGGCGAAGGTTATAGCCTATGTAAAGCCACGCTGCAGACGAAAGAAGCAAGGAAGAATGTACGAGGTAATGAAGAAAATTCGTTTGCAATCCCATAAACATGGTACGTTTTGCTACTGTAAGTGACTTAAATGTATGGATACAGTGAAAGAAGAAGCCAGGAAAGATATTTTAACTAAATTTAATAGTATGACGTCACATGATGAACAAAAGTCATACCTGTGCAGCTTAATATCAATTAAGGTGATTCAGAGACGTCGGTCTAGGAATCCAGAATCAGAAGCAAAGTTTCATGATTGTGCTTACAGTTATGTAGTAAAGGTTAAGGGGAATGAACAGGTAAACGAAGTCCCGGTTTGCTGTAAGTTCTTTATAGCAGTCCATGGTATAAGTAAAGGTAAACTGGTATAGTTGCAAAAGTCTTTGAAAGAAACGGGATATTCACCTAAAGACAAGCGTGGTGGGGTAAACAATAGGAAGTTAACCCAGAACAGATGTGACATTATTCATAACCACATTAACTCTTGTAAAGCCAGACAGAGTCACTACAGCAGAAAAGATAACCACAGAAGAGTGTACCTATCAGAAGAACTAAACATTAAGAGAATGTACAAAATGTTCCAGGAAAAGTATCCAATGGAGAAAGTGTCTTGCCAGTCATACAAGGACATATTCCGAACAGTGGCGGTTCGTACTCTTAAACAAGGGTGGGGCACAGTACATTTTTGAGAGAACGTACGCCCATAATGGTACATGTTGGCCGTACCATGGGTAGACAAGAAAACCGATCTCACTCAATTGGTTTAATTGTGGCGGCCATTTAGTAATCGTTTCTCTGCGGTTTTACCGGGCTTGATGATGGCGCAGCGGAAAAGCTGCTTGCCTCGCACCAAGGATAGTCCGGTTCGATTTCCGGTTAGTGCTTATGGGAATTCCAAGGTGAAATGACACGTCTGGTGGCTTGGATTCCACGTAAATAGCAGGTCCCGTGGTCCTTCCGATATTCCTAAAGTACATTACCGTACTTAAACTCAATCATTTCACGGATCCATTAAAGACATTAACACGAACATTTCAAATTCCTAAAAATCCAGTGAATTTTTATTAAGACCTTAATCGAATGCGCGACATAATATACCTATTCTTGTCCACAAGTTCGTTGTGTTTACGAACAGCCATCATCCAGTTGCTGCCCTATACTATATTCACCAACAATGCTAAGCTCATTTCATTGTTCATATGACATTTTGACTTTAAACAATGTTTCTTACCTTTTTCAGGTAAATGTTTTAAATCATTGATGCCAGTCATGGTCCATGTGTCATCGTCACAAAATAACTGGCACGGGAAACAAAACAAAATGAATTTACTACCCGACACCCACATATCCAATCCCATTTTCCATACACAGATTTGTTGAAAGTCCTGTTATATGTTCTGTGTTTATCTTTAGAGACTTGATTCATGCAAGGATCTGGTTTTGGAGGGCCTAATTCATTTGTTAATAGTTTGTCCTCATAAGTTAAGGTCTTATTTTGTAAATTTTTTTACCTCGTTTATTTCATGGTTTCGTTAACGACACCTCCCAGAAGCTCACATCTAGTGGAACGTGGGTTGGCGACCACGGAACCTCAGCTGAGTCCGACTTTGCTTCCACTTACTTGTGCCGGGCTCCTCTCCGTCTTCTTTCCTGTCGACCTCTCTCGGTCAACTCTTGTTCTCTTCCGACCCCGACGGTATTAGGGTATCAGAGTCCTAGGGAGTCTTTCACTTTCCCGCCTTAATTGGCCCTTGTCTCATCTTTCCTTATACCCTCATTCTTCGAGGGGCCAGCCTTCATTTTCTTTACATGTTATCTCCTGCCTTCTGCACAAGGCTCTCAAGGAGGCCGGATGTAGCCTATGTAGCCCCACCACTTCTGGTGCACCCTGGATAGTGCTACACCCTCAAGGGCTCACGGCTGGTGAGTTCGGGAGTTGGCGACCCCGAGGGATTCCTGAGCTGGGTCCATTTTATCACCCTTTTCCTCCGACTTTGGGGCGGGCCCTCTCCTCTTTCGCTTTCCTATGAGCCTTTCATCGCTCTCCTTCCTTCCAAGTCCCTCATTCCTCATTCTTTGAGGGTAGAAGGCATTTATTTTCTTCCTGTCCTTTATTTGCCTTATTCTTGATTTGTTTATCATTTCTTCTTCTAGTATGTAAGTCTGTAGTTAGTATTAGTAATAGTTTTCATTCTCATCTCATCTTTCACTATCACCCAAACCATTAGGGGCCGATAACCTAGATGTTAGGCCCCTTAAAACAACAATTATCATCATCATCGTTAACGACATGAACACATCCAATGCGTGAAAATGCAGTGAAAATGATTCAGTAATTTGTCGCAGCATTCAGTTACGGTCTAAAATCAGAATGACACATAGACAAGTAGGAATTAACCGCCTACCTCTTACGACGAAATACGCGCTTAGTGTATATTTTTATTATGTTTAACACGGGTACGCGCTATTCTCACCTCACAAATCACGCTTCCAATAACAACTAGGCCTATTATGTAAGATTAATATTACTGAACACTGCAAAAGACCACCGCACTCATACACATTTATAACTGAATATCGCAGGCGCCAAAACTTTCGATGCCAAGTGTTGAGGCAGGACTGTCGTCACGCAGTTGTGTATACCCCTAGGCCTAGATGAAGAGATGAAGAGAATTCTCATACTTGACGTTATAACATAATACAAATTCACTTACGGAACATAGCCTACGTTCAAAATGTTACGTTTCTGTCTCAATGCATATCATATATGTTGATATTTCTTCTTACATATTAATAAAGAGCGCAATGTTCAGAGGGATGTACCGTACATTATTTTGGTGGAAAATTCCTAAGGGTATGTAAATACGCTATCTATGAACTTGTCTGCCCTCTACCGGTGCACTTTAACACTCCTCTCCACCCCTCCCCTTCCCGCCCAACTTGCTACTTTCACGGCCATTTGACCGTCTTGTCACATGATTCTTGTGCCCCAAGTCGAGGAAATCGCCATAGCCCCTCTCTCACCTCGCCCCGCTGAATAGGAAGGGATGAGGCTACAGAACCAGGAATAGGAAGCATGTGGCAACACTGTGCTGGTCTCAAAAGACATGTGCCCAGCACCTCGTTGTGACATGCTGCAACTGTTGGGGAAAGTGAACAGCAGGGCGATTGAACTGCTTGGTCGCGACATGAGCGCCATTACCACGGAAGGACTATCAAGACGACTACGACCCAAGGAGAATGTTTAATGGTGGGGCACGTGACCGTGTGCCCTAGTTCTAAAGCCGCCACTGATTCCGAAGAGATTTCAACATCAGTTTCGGATATCCCTGCAGTGATACCTGCAGCCAGTGCGATGAATTAAGGCTAAATGTCCCGACTCTTTGGTAAGAATATATTTCAACAGATGGCAGCACAAGCGAAGCTGAATTTATTTATTTGTTTTTGTATCGAAAGGGAGCTCCGATCTGCGATCTAAAAACTGCTATGCACTCTGTCTAGTAGCAGAATTGATATTAATTCATTGCTTATTTTTTAATTTCAAAAACAGAAAAGTTGCTGTTTGTTTTTCAATTATCTGATTACAATTCGAAAGAAAACGGGTAATACGAAAGTTGAGTTTTACTCACTGATTCCAAAGCCGCATCGAAAACCTAAATCGGTTGAATAGAACCGTCGGGATCACATTGGGAAGTTTGTGAATAAAAGTGTTACTGTATTTGCAACAAGGCGCGCCAGTGGAACAAGGTCATGGAGAGCGGGTTGGTGGAGGGTTGGGGGCTGGGTAGGGGAGCGGAGCTCCAGTGATTTGAAAGAGCAACAACCTTGCCAGACGGTATGGAATTCCCGAACATCTACTCCAATGTTGCGATTGACTGTGCTGGTTAGTTATGAATTATTGTCAAGGTCTGGATATTTCTGAGTGATCCTTTGATATTTTACCAGTTCCTAGTTACGACTTCTGGTTTTTAGTTCATCGATCTCATTAATTACTTTTTGTTTAATTTATTTTACCTGCAACAGTATTAGTTTTTAATGCCCGTTAGGTGTTCTATTTTCGGCACTTTGTTTTTTGGACAGTATTTCTGGTAGATTTTTTTTTTGGGGGGGGTCAATTTTACCCTCCAGGTTGGGGGTTCCCACAGACTCAGCGAGGGAACTCGCCACTACCGCCTTTCCAGGCAGTGTTCTAGAGCTGGGAACACTTGGTCGGTTTGGATACAACTGGGGAGGTGTGATCAGCACTTGGCCCAGGCGGCCTCACCTGCAAAGCGAACAGGGGCCTCATGAGGGATGGGAAGGGAATGGAAGATTTGGATGGATAGGCAAGGAAGAGGGAAGGAGGCGGCCGTGGCCTTACAGTAGTAGACGAAGTGGGAAACCACGGAAACCCACTTCGAGGATGGCTGAGGTGGGAATCGAATCCCCTCTACTCATTTGGACTACCCGAGGCTGAGTAGACCCCGTTCCAGTCCCCATACCCCATTTCAAATTTCGTGGCAGGGCCGGGAATCGAACCCAGGACCTCCGGGGTGGCAGCGAACCATGCTGACCCGCGACGGAGGTAGAATAGATACATGTACATATAGGTAGGCTACGACTGGTGGAGAGCGTTACGGTTATCACGTGGAGTTATTTTTTCGTTTTTGTTGAAAAATGGAGCCACCACCAAAACCGATTCAAGGGCGTTCCACTAAATCCCATGGGAGATTGCGACTAAGGACCAAGAAAAGGAAGCCAGGCAAAAAAAATGTTTATATTTGAAATTACATAATTTTTTACGTTTGCATTAGAGAATCTGTAATGCACTGAGCAGTTATGATTTCACTTATATTTTACCTGTAGCTTACAAGTTGGATGACTAAACGTCACCCCGTAATCTAAAGGCAACATTGTGCCCAAATCTAGGAATGGGTATTCCAAGTTTCAGACACCTAGATATCAAGGGAAAGGCTGTAGCCGCTTTTGAAAGTTCAGATATTTGAATATCGCGCTACATTGCTTCTCGAAGCATTTAGAAGAATTTTACCGATAGTTGGATGGCAAGTGACGTAGCGAGTCATAGCAGAGGTGGAGGCTATTTATTGATTAAATAGTTAACTACGGAGCAGAGACTTGAGACTGGGATCAGATTACTGGCACGGCCAAATGAAAGAGAACGCAATTAGTATCAAGTAAATCGGACCAGGGATTCAAGAGATATGAGGATTTCTAGATATCAGGCGATGACGCGTGACCCTGACCGTTTTTGTATAAAAGCCAGCTGGAGAAGGAATGGTTAGCTCACTTCATCACAAGCACTTGGAGAGCAAGTTGCGTCTACGCTGAGACAAGGCACATGGTTGCCGTATCTACGAAGAAGTACTTTTCAAATCGTGATAGTCACGAGAAGTGCTGCGCAAACGAGTTGGAACTTAGTAAGTTTCTGGTGAGGAGAATCACTGAGGTGATTGTTTTTCGACAGACATTGGTGGAAATATTTATATTTCTAAAAGGACATATGCTAGACTCTGTCTAGAAAATAGTATTTTGTCACAGTCCAATAGTAACTTAATACTTGGATGTTTTAAATCCATTTAAAGTCAGTTTTCATTTTTGTAACTATTTAACCACTTCGATCCGTCAGTACATTGAAGACTAGTCTATAACGGTGGCGTTCATTAGTCTACGCAAGGGAAACTGCAAGTTGTCTAGCGCATGGCAGATGGTGATTTTAATAAACCATGCCCAGGGAACGATCTTCAGAACAGCCGTTAATTGCTTAGACTGTCAATGTTTTTCTTGTACTGATGAGATTACAGTGAGTTATGTTACAACTGACATATTCAAGAAGAGATCACTTAGATCTGACCCTATTTCAACAAACTGTTATGGTTTTGTTAGAAGCTCATATTAAAATGGAACCACAGTTTATTAAAACGTCGAAAGATACTACCACTATGTCTGACTAGACGAGTTGTGGGTCTACAATGGCGGCCGATACAAGGATTATACGTGCTTGTCCGCTAGGGCATGTCTACGGATAAATCTGGTATAGACCAGGTTTACTACACTTCAAGACCATCAAGAAATGTAAGCCACATTTGAATTATTTTATGCCTAGCTAATTGGAACAAACTATTTTTCTGCAGATGACCAACACATTTTTTTCGTCGTATTTAAAGCTTGTAATGATTTACGCAAGACTTGTTAGAGTTATTCTGAGCATTTTCAGCACTCAGAACAGTTTAGGATCGATGACCGAGCATTTTGAGCATTTATTTGAATTTTTCATATTTTTGGGAAATCACGGTAATCAGCCGATGTAACTGTAAAAGTTAAATTTATTTTTATTGAGGAATGGATATTTTTTTTCCATATTCGAAGGTTCGAACATGTGGATTCTCACATAATGAGATGATAATTAAACATATTTGAAATAAATAATAATAATAATAATCCACTAATAATAATAATAATAATTTTCATAATTTTTCTAAATAATTCTTGG
Organism: Meconema thalassinum; assembly: GCA_946902985.2. Taxonomy (NCBI): domain Eukaryota; kingdom Metazoa; phylum Arthropoda; class Insecta; order Orthoptera; family Tettigoniidae; genus Meconema; species Meconema thalassinum. Next base: position 3,831,664 of record CAMPQE020000020.1, read on the forward strand.
ATATTATATTTTCTAATAATCATATGTATTGAGAAAGAGCCTATGAAGTAGTTTAAACATTTCTAGTCTGGAACAGGAGATTTTACGAAGGAGAGTGGTTAGCGCAAGCCCGCATTCAACCAACATTTCAGTTCTGGTTGAACAGTTGATATTTGCTATGAGCAAAGTATATGTTTCATATAACACGGAGAGGCATGAAACGGGAAGCAATTGATATTTGTATCAAATAGGATATTGTTGTATTTATATAAAATCATGACGTAAATACACTTCGAAAGTGAAATGAAGCTTTTCATAAGTATGGTACATTCACGGGTTGAACTGAATGGTAAAATAAAATAAACTTGTAAGTTTATTAATCTTCCAGTGTTGATAACAAGCAGAGGCTTGATTTATTGTATAATTTTGGGAAGATAATTTATGTGTGTGGAGTAGTTGAAATGCCATTCCCAGGTGCGCATGTTAAGTCGCAGGAATGAAGGTTTTTTCGAGCATCAATCAAATAGCAGGTTCGATGGCTCAGGTTTATAGTAGGAGTATTGGAGCCACACATTTCGTCATATGAATAACCCGAAGGTTATTTCTTTGAAACCATCAGTTCTTATTTCAACCTTGTTTACGAATTCCATTTAGACTTTGATTTTGCTAGAACCCGGATTTGTCATGATAGTAGTTTATTCTTCTTCAGAGGAAGACCTTTGCCGTTGTTGATGTAATATTGTGTTCTTACACAAATAATAGAATGGGCCACTGCCAAGTAAAAATAATTCTTTAACCACGAATAATTTGAAGGATATTTTCAAATCCTAGTGCCATGAACTAAATGAATTCATTATAAAACTACAATTCTAATTTCCGCATTCTGTCGAAGAATTGCAAGTTGTGAAAGTTACTAAGAATGGCCATAAATATAAATATTTTTATAATAATGTTTCCAAGTGGAAAATCTAATAGTTGAATGGTTCAACCATTTATTGATCAAGTTAATGATTCAGAAATCATATGTTTTGTTTGGAACTAGAAGTTCATAATCGAGTCACTTCTCGAATGTTTAATGTCAGAAGAACAATTAATTGTTGTTGTGCTTCGCACAGTTCTTCGATGCTATGCTCAAATGGTCAAATACTTTTCAGATGTTATTAATATGTGTTAATAATTTGTGTTGCTTAAATGATGATAATATTTTCAACGATATATTTTGAAAACTGGAAAACAAGTGAAAGTTTAAGAAATTCTATAAACATTTATTCTACGAGTGATAATATCATGTAAATAGTCAAACAGTGATCTACGTTATTTCCAGTATGGACAATTCATTTTGAGCTGGAAATAAATGTTAATTATTTTGGAACACAGTCCACAGGACTAACAATCGGACTTGTGTTTTCAAAAAGATTGTTAAATGTGTTTGGAAGATTTCTGTATATTGTGTGTAAATAAGAGTGTGGATCGCCACACGTGGATGATGCTGCTTTGAGCATTCTTGCAGTCAGATTTTAACTTTAAATAAACTGAGATAATTTTACCAGATGTGTTTCACCCAATTAAATCTCCTTCTATCCTTATTGTTGCATTGAGCCAAAAATCAGCAAAGCATTTTTATAAATTTGATGTCGTTTTTGCGATTTGCTTTAACCCATCTGGCGCTCCGGGATATTTTGATTCTCGTGCTGACTGATTATTGGTAAAATGCATATGTGGTCGTGCGGACTCCGGTCTAAACGGGCACATAAAATAAGATAGAGAGAGAAATGGCTTCGAACGTGGGTCCCGATTTAGACATGGTCAATCGCATGCCGAGTTGAAATTGTGATAATTTTTATAGAAATATTTTGGGAGTTGAGAGATGTCTGGTTTGGATGAATAAATTAGTAGGAAACCCAATTAGTGGGAAAATTAAAAATTTAACTTGGTTAATAATTAGAATGGGTTTGATTATTTTTGATAATGGCTTAACCATTAGGGCGTCAAGTAAATTCAGTAGTAAACGTTCGATGACTGGATATACACATTATTAGAATCCAGGTGGAGGATATTTGAGAACTTGCATATTTTTCTTGTGATATTGTGGTAAATGTAATTCGTAAAAGTAGAGACTTTTGTTTTTCCATCACGTCGATATTAGGACAAATCTCATTTTATTATAGTGTTCCAATTAGCTATTCATATTTCTTGTTCTAGTTATAAGCTTGTGTTTGCCACTGTTGTATACCCCTAAGTTTTGAATAATAATTGAAATTATGGAAGAAATGATGAGGATGATGAGGAGTTTGGAGGAGAGTTCGAAACAGGCTGGACTGCGTGTAGCAGCCATTATGAAAGAAAATACTGAGGCTTTAGAAAAGAAACTTAAAGAAAATTCTGATAATTTGAAAGAAAGTTTAGATGATAAACTTAAAGAAAATTCTGATTCGTTAGAAAATAAACTTAAAGAAAGTTTAAATGAGAAACTTAAAGAAAATTCTGATTCTTTAGAAAATAAACTTAGAGAAAATTTGAATGATAAACTTAAAGAAAATTCTGAGTCTTTGGAAAATAAACTTAAAGAAAGTTCTGATAAACTCAAAGAAAATTCCGACTTGTTAGAAAGCAGGTTAAAAGATAACTTAAAGGAAAATTTAAACAGTAAATTCAATTCAATGGAAAGTAAATTTAAAGAGAATTCTGAAATTTTGAAAATGACACTTGAGAGTAAAATGAATAAATTATGCGATAAAACACATGAGCTCGAAACTTCATTAGCTACTAACGCTAGTTTAATGGACGAAAAATTTCGCGATGCCGATCTTCGATCCCAAAGCTTAGCTGATAGGATAGAACATGGTCTTAGGAAAGTTGGTGAAGACATGGTCAACCTGGAAGTCAGAGTGAAGAAGGAGAGTAACGAGATGGGAATTCTAGTTGTTCAACGTTTAACGGAACAATTCAAAGAACTTGTCATGGGAGAAATAAGAGAAGGTGTGATTAGTGAATTGCAAACTGAGATTAAAACCACAGTTGTCAATGAAATTAAAGACACACTCAAGCTGGAGAATCAAGAGGGAATCAAGGAGATTAGGGAATCTTTGTCATCCCACATTGAAGTAATTGCCAAGGATATCCAAGCAACTCAGAAGGACATATCAGATATGACAGGGTCATTGAAAAGTCATGAGGCTGTTATGAACCAGATATCCATTGATGTTAAAGACAATTGCAAAGAAACTGAAGCAATCAAGAAGATGGCAGAAGAAAACCAGAAGGAACTTGAGGCTATGAAAACTCAAATTAAGGATGAGAAACAGTCTGATCATCTGTTGAAAAGGCCGAATGTAAGGGGAAAGGAACAGATACAGATAAATCTAGGAGCCGCTAGGGAGACTGATAGACAGGATGAGGTCAGGACAGTATTTCAATCCAACCCCATAACTGTATTTAAGAATATAGAAGACAAGCCTTCTAAATTTTCAGGGCGAGATTCTGTAACACCCGTGGAATTTTTGAGAGAAGCAGGTGATTACCTGAAAGATTCTAAGATCCCTAAAGAGAGACAGATCCGAGTGATAGGGAAGTTCTTGGAAGGTCCTGCACTTTTGTGGTTTAGAGCATTTAGATCCACTCTAACCACTTTTGAGGAGTTTTCTCGTGGGCTATTGAAGAAGTTTTGGTCCCCTGAAACCCAACAGCAAGTTAGAGCAGAGTTGTATTCGAAGAGATTCTCGACGTCACAACCTACTCGATACTCTACGTAATTTTCTGGACAGTTGTCTAAACTCCAACATTTAGATCCGCCGATGCCAGATAACGAGTTGATTACTGCATTGATACGTCAATTTCCAGCAGACGTCCAGAGGACTTTGATCGCTGCTGATATCTACAATATGGAACAGTTTGATGAAGTATTACAGAAGCTGGATCATACAAACGCACAATTCTTCCATCAGAAGGGAGCAAAGAGTAACAACGCTGTGTATGCTGTTATGGCTGACAGTTATTCTCAGACACCTCGAGAGATTCGAGAGGAGCGAGAAGAGAAATCGCCGAGGGAAGATTCCAATAAGAGAGGATGGAACCAATACAGTAACAGATACAGTTACAAACCATATGCAAGACCAGATGGTGGTAATCGATACAACACTCGATGGAGAAGACCACGTGATACTCAAGGAAGGTACCAGGAAAGAAGATCCTATGGTAGAAATAATTATAATAACAGAGGGAATGTAGATACTCGTCAGTCCAATGAAGAGTTTAACAAGGAGACGAGGAAAAATTTGGAAGCAAGACACCAAGATAACTTGCAATTTTTGGAGCAGAGGCCCAATGATCCAGGTCCATCGGGAACACAACAATCCCGGGGGAATGGTAATGAAAAAAAAACTTCGAATTCACAGTAGAAGATAGAATTTTGAATACTTTCACTTCCAGAATAATTAAATGGCAAGCAGAGGATGATGACTTAATTCAACAGAATGACGAACGAAAAGAAATGGGTACCAGAATTAGAATGCCAATCATTTCATGCGAAGTATTTGGTATGCCTGTCGATACTTTGATCGATACTGGGGCTATGCTTTGTCTGGTGAGTGAGAAGCTTTATATTCTGTGGAAGCTCAAAGAGAATTTAGAGGAAATTCCAGTATCAGGAATTAAGATCCAAGGAATAATACCCAATAAAATATCTCTGTGTAAAACACAATTATACTTATGTATTACGATTGGAGGACATGATTTCAGACATGTATTTGTTGTAATGAAGGACATGGCTTTTGACATGATATTGGGAGCAGATTTCATTCAGAAATATCAAGCAGTGATAGATATGAAGACAGAGACGATTAAATTCAAGAATACCGAAGAGATTAACTTCGAGGGAAAAGAAGAGGAAGACATCGAGGGAGATGCTCAATGGTCTCTGATTTTTCATGAAGCTGAAGGAAGAGAAGTCTACACTGAGAAGGAGTCCCCAGAGTTAGGGAAGATTTTGGAAGAATATCAAGATATTTTTGACATTAAACCTGGTGAAATTAAAGATTTTGAATATAATATTCGTGTAAATGATGATGCACCTTTTCATGCTAAATTGTATCCAGTAGCAGAAAAGCATCCGGAAAGAGTAAAAGTGCTTATCAAGGAAATGGAAAGTAATAATGTGATTGAGAAGTATACTACATCTTATGTCAATCCATTAGCAGTAGTGTCTAAGCAAGATGGAAGTCTGAGACTATGTTTAGACGCGCGAAATTTGAATTCAAGATTGCTGCCAGAGTATGACAGACCACCAATCATTAGGGAACTGTTGAGGAAATTCCAAGGCAAGGTCTGGTTCTCTAATATTGATCTCACTTCGTCCTACCATCATATTAGGCTTAGTGAAGATTCTAAGAAGTTTACAGGATTTATGTTTGACCAGCAGACATATGTATTCCGCCGTTTACCATTTGGAGTTAAAACATCTGGATCCGTTTTGATCAGAGCCCTAGAACAAAATTTGAGTCCTGAAGTAAAAGAGATAGCAATTCGTTATATTGATGATATCTTAATTGCATCCGAGACTAAGGAGGAACATTTGTTACATCTTCAAATGTTATTCGCAGATTTGAGAAAAGCGAACTTCAAAGTAAACCTTCGAAAATGTCAGTTCTTTCGAAAGGAAATAAAATTTTTGGGTCACATTTTGGATGGAGAAGGATACCGTCCCAATGAGACGAAGATACAAGCAATTGCAAATTTCCCCAGACCTACTAGAGTGAAGAATGTCCGCAGTTTTCTCGGGACATGCCAATTCTTTGCAGGGCATTGTCCGAACTTCACCAAGACAGTTGCGCCATTGCAGGAGTTGTTAAAGAAAGGAAATAAATGGAAATGGGATAAAGATTGTGAACAGTCATTTCAAGATGCCAAGAGGTTATTGGTAAACAGTGTGAAATTGGAGTATCCTGACTTTACCAAGAATTTCATCATAGAATCTGATGCATCCACCGTAGGGATTGGAGCTATTCTACTTCAAGAGGATGAAGACCACAAGAGACATTACCTGGCGTTCATTAGCAGGAAACTTCGTCCATCAGAGAGAAATTATTACACCACAGAGTTAGAAGCACTTGCTGTAATATTCGCTTTGGAGTCGTGGAAGAAAATGTTAATTGGACATTCAGTCATTGTGAGGACTGATCACCACGCATTGGAGTTCATTTTGAGAACAAACTTTGCCAGCGATAGAAGAACTAGATGGTCACTTTTTATTCAGCAATTCAACCTAGTTATTGAACACACTCCTGGAAAGTTGAATGTAGGAGCTGATTTGTTGAGTAGAGCAGTGGAGTCTACATCTAAGGTTTTTCAAGTTAACCTGACGCAGGAGGATGAAGATACCTTGAGAAGGTTAAGGTTATTGTATTTATCCCAGAGGAGAGACCGACGTCTCAGAAACATTTTTCGTTTTCTACAGGGAAACATGGATCCCAATGATGATGATTTTGTGGAAACTGAAATAATTTCAAGAGATTTTATGATGTTAGATGGTTTAATCCACAAGTTTGCAGATCCTGACCATACGAAGCTGAGAGTAGTGATACCTCCACGATTGCAAAAACCCATTATTTGGATGGCACATAGAATCGCAGGTCATGCTGGAGTAGATAAGACAGTCAACATGATTCAAGAGAAATTTTCGTGGGAGCGAATGCGACAAACTGTCAGAAACACTATTCGAGAATGCGACTTATGCCAAAGGAGTAAACATAATTCTAGGTTATTGAGAGAATTACCAAGGCCTATTATTCCTTCTAAGCCTTGCGAAATCTTCGCGACTGATTTATATGGTCCTCTCCCAAAGTCTAAAAGAGGTAACCGATATATTTTGGTGACCATGGATGTTTTTAGCAAATACACCATGTTACATCCAATTCAGAAGGCAAACGCAAAGTATTGTGCGAAGAGAATTAGAGACAGCGTAATTCCGGAAGCAGGCAAACCGGAATTCCTTTTATCAGATCGTGGACCTCAATTCACATCTTTGGAATTTCGAACCATCATGAATAATCTTGGGATTAGACAATTGTTTTATTCTATTAGACATCCAGAGAGCAATCCAGCGGAACGCGTGATGGCTGAGATAGCAAAATTTTGCCGCCTCTATTGTCCAAATGAGCATTGGAAATGGATGGTTGTTCTTTCTTTAGCATCCGAATCCATCAACTCTACTATTCATGAGAGTACTGGACAGATTCCTATGTTGCTACATCATGGAATTAAACCAACACGATTATGGGATCGAATCATCTCTATTCCACCTGAGATTGAACCAAGTCGTCAGATGAGGGAAACTCTAGCTTTAGACAAGTTAAGGAGTCAAGCTGAGAAGAGAGAGCGCAGAGTGAGAGGAAAGCGTTTTCGCAGACCCTTGCGCGTAGGAACTCTTGTTTTAGTGAAAAGACCTACACCCTCTGACGTGCAAAATCGAGTGTACTCGAAATTTGCAAGCCTTTACGCTGGACCCTATCGTATTGTGGAAGTAAACAATAATGGAAGCTATGAAGTAGCTAATACACGAACTGGTAACATCGTGGGAACTTACAATGCATCGAATTTGAAGATCTATTATTCAAGAACCAGATAATTTAATGTGTAGATAGGAAAAATAAAAATTTTTCAATTTTTATTTTTTGCTAGGTGTGGGGTGGATGTGCCCAAATCTAGGAATGGGTATTCCAAGTTTCAGACACCTAGATATCAAGGGAAAGGCTGTAGCCGCTTTTGAAAGTTCAGATATTTGAATATCGCGCTACATTGCTTCTCGAAGCATTTAGAAGAATTTTACCGATAGTTGGATGGCAAGTGACGTAGCGAGTCATAGCAGAGGTGGAGGCTATTTATTGATTAAATAGTTAACTACGGAGCAGAGACTTGAGACTGGGATCAGATTACTGGCACGGCCAAATGAAAGAGAACGCAATTAGTATCAAGTAAATCGGACCAGGGATTCAAGAGATATGAGGATTTCTAGATATCAGGCGATGACGCGTGACCCTGACCGTTTTTGTATAAAAGCCAGCTGGAGAAGGAATGGTTAGCTCACTTCATCACAAGCACTTGGAGAGCAAGTTGCGTCTACGCTGAGCCAAGGCACATGGTTGCCGTATCTACGAAGAAGTACTTTTCAAATCGTGATAGTCACGAGAAGTGCTGCGCAAACGAGTTGGAACTTAGTAAGTTTCTGGTGAGGAGAATCACTGAGGTGATTGTTTTTCGACAGACATTGGTGGAAATATTTATATTTCTAAAAGGACATATGCTAGACTCTGTCTAGAAAATAGTATTTTGTCACAGTCCAATAGTAACTTAATACTTGGATGTTTTAAATCCATTTAAAGTCAGTTTTCATTTTTGTAACTATTTAACCACTTCGATCCGTCAGTACATTGAAGACTAGTCTATAACGGTGGCGTTCATTAGTCTACGCAAGGGAAACTGCAAGTTGTCTAGCGCATGGCAGATGGTGATTTTAATAAACCATGCCCAGGGAACGATCTTCAGAACAGCCGTTAATTGCTTAGACTGTCAATGTTTTTCTTGTACTGATGAGATTACAGTGAGTTATGTTACAACTGACATATTCAAGAAGAGATCACTTAGATCTGACCCTATTTCAACAAACTGTTATGGTTTTGTTAGAAGCTCATATTAAAATGGAACCACAGTTTATTAAAACGTCGAAAGATACTACCACTATGTCTGACTAGACGTGTTGTGGGTCTACAATGGCGGCCGATACAAGGATTATACGTGCTTGTCCGCTAGGGCATGTCTACGGATAAATCTGGTATAGACCAGGTTTACTACACTTCAAGACCATCAAGAAATGTAAGCCACATTTGAATTATTTTATGCCTAGCTAATTGGAACAAACTATTTTTCTGCAGATGACCAACACATTTTTTTCGTCGTATTTAAAGCTTGTAATGATTTACGCAAGACTTGTTAGAGTTATTCTGAGCATTTTCAGCACTCAGAACAGTTTAGGATCGATGACCGAGCATTTTGAGCATTTATTTGAATTTTTCATATTTTTGGGAAATCACGGTAATCAGCCGATGTAACTGTAAAAGTTAAATTTATTTTTATTGAGGAATGGATATTTTTTTTCCATATTCGAAGGTTCGAACATGTGGATTCTCACATAATGAGATGATAATTAAACATATTTGAAATAAATAATAATAATAATAATCCACTAATAATAATAATAATAATTTTCATAATTTTTCTAAATAATTCTTGGATATTATATTTTCTAATAATCATATGTATTGAGAAAGAGCCTATGAAGTAGTTTAAACATTTCTAGTCTGGAACAGGAGATTTTACGAAGGAGAGTGGTTAGCGCAAGCCCGCATTCAACCAACATTTCAGTTCTGGTTGAACAGTTGATATTTGCTATGAGCAAAGTATATGTTTCATATAACACGGAGAGGCATGAAACGGGAAGCAATTGATATTTGTATCAAATAGGATATTGTTGTATTTATATAAAATCATGACGTAAATACACTTCGAAAGTGAAATGAAGCTTTTCATAAGTATGGTACATTCACGGGTTGAACTGAATGGTAAAATAAAATAAACTTGTAAGTTTATTAATCTTCCAGTGTTGATAACAAGCAGAGGCTTGATTTATTGTATAATTTTGGGAAGATAATTTATGTGTGTGGAGTAGTTGAAATGCCATTCCCAGGTGCGCATGTTAAGTCGCAGGAATGAAGGTTTTTTCGAGCATCAATCAAATAGCAGGTTCGATGGCTCAGGTTTATAGTAGGAGTATTGGAGCCACACATTTCGTCATATGAATAACCCGAAGGTTATTTCTTTGAAACCATCAGTTCTTATTTCAACCTTGTTTACGAATTCCATTTAGACTTTGATTTTGCTAGAACCCGGATTTGTCATGATAGTAGTTTATTCTTCTTCAGAGGAAGACCTTTGCCGTTGTTGATGTAATATTGTGTTCTTACACAAATAATAGAATGGGCCACTGCCAAGTAAAAATAATTCTTTAACCACGAATAATTTGAAGGATATTTTCAAATCCTAGTGCCATGAACTAAATGAATTCATTATAAAACTACAATTCTAATTTCCGCATTCTGTCGAAGAATTGCAAGTTGTGAAAGTTACTAAGAATGGCCATAAATATAAATATTTTTATAATAATGTTTCCAAGTGGAAAATCTAATAGTTGAATGGTTCAACCATTTATTGATCAAGTTAATGATTCAGAAATCATATGTTTTGTTTGGAACTAGAAGTTCATAATCGAGTCACTTCTCGAATGTTTAATGTCAGAAGAACAATTAATTGTTGTTGTGCTTCGCACAGTTCTTCGATGCTATGCTCAAATGGTCAAATACTTTTCAGATGTTATTAATATGTGTTAATAATTTGTGTTGCTTAAATGATGATAATATTTTCAACGATATATTTTGAAAACTGGAAAACAAGTGAAAGTTTAAGAAATTCTATAAACATTTATTCTACGAGTGATAATATCATGTAAATAGTCAAACAGTGATCTACGTTATTTCCAGTATGGACAATTCATTTTGAGCTGGAAATAAATGTTAATTATTTTGGAACACAGTCCACAGGACTAACAATCGGACTTGTGTTTTCAAAAAGATTGTTAAATGTGTTTGGAAGATTTCTGTATATTGTGTGTAAATAAGAGTGTGGATCGCCACACGTGGATGATGCTGCTTTGAGCATTCTTGCAGTCAGATTTTAACTTTAAATAAACTGAGATAATTTTACCAGATGTGTTTCACCCAATTAAATCTCCTTCTATCCTTATTGTTGCATTGAGCCAAAAATCAGCAAAGCATTTTTATAAATTTGATGTCGTTTTTGCGATTTGCTTTAACCCATCTGGCGCTCCGGGATATTTTGATTCTCGTGCTGACTGATTATTGGTAAAATGCATATGTGGTCGTGCGGACTCCGGTCTAAACGGGCACAACATGGCTGAACAACGCAGCGGTTGCTCGGTAGGCCTAGGCCCTTCATGGACTGTCGCGCCACGGGTGTAGTTTGTTTTTTACTTCTAATACATAAGTGTAGGAGTACAAAATAACGAACTATTCAGTGTCAACTTTTTTCAGAGAAGCACGTTCGACTTCAAATGAAAACAGTGCGTTGTATGGAAAAATAAAGGCGAAGCGAATGGAACACGGAAAATTGATTTCAGGAAATACTGGATTGGATTGGGATCTATAAAGTCTGCAAACAGTACTTTTGAACTACCAGCGGATAAGTTGAAGACAAACAGCTAACTGCAATCAAACTTATGCTTTATTGCTTGCAGCCCCTAATTGCAAAAAGTTCCCAGCTAGTATCAAACACCACCAGCAATGCTGCTGAAAATTATATGTCCCTTGTTGCAAAATTCACGGGAGGTAAGCAGATCAATCGAGGGAAACGAGGTTCCTTCACTCATAGAACCAAAGCTGCCGGCCTGGTCTTTCAGTTTGGGCCATCATGGCACTATAAAACAATGAAATCAGTTTAGAAAAAAAACTGCCACAATAGTGAAGGACACTGCACTCAGCAGAAAGAGAAGGAGATCAGCTTTCCGAAAAAGATTATTTGCGTCGCGAGAAGGGAAAAGATTGTCCCGACAACAGTCTAATGAAATGAAACGTACTGTCTCACATGATTATGGAAACAGGTCAATGCAGTTGGATTTCGATGATGTACTGTTGAGAGAGTTTAGTGATGAGAAGATCAAGCAAATAACGCTAAGTGAAGGCCATATACAAAAACTTTAAAAGGAAACAAGGGGCCAAAGGGAAAATTAAAATTGGCACACAGCTAGAAAGGACAGACTTACGACCTCCAATTTGCGATATGTATGCAAGAGGAAACCTACTTCGAAATGGGATCCATTAGCAAAAAACATTCTGTACGGCGAATTTCACTCAAAAACAATGCAGCATGACGGTGATAATGAGCGAATTGCAAATCTAAATTTAAAGGAGAAATCGGTAGAAAAGTCGAAGAATGTGGTCTTTTCGTACATAAAACTTATGGGTTTTTAGGTTCCTCCCCAGGCAGATTAATAGGAGACGACGCTATAGTCGAATTCAAGTGCCCTTATTCTGCACGGAATATGACCATACTGGAAGCCTGCAAAATGCTAAAGGGATTTTGTTTTTCAGAAAGTAAGCGAAAAAGAAAGCCTAGAGAATGTCAAGAATAGTGCCTTTCAGAAGAGAACAGATTGATAACTCTCTAACACTCACATGATTTTTATTTCCAGAACCAGGGGCCAGTTGGAAATAACATTGCGGGAAATATGTTATTTTGTGGTATGGACGCCCAAGGACATTCACATAGAAACAAGAAAGAGGAACGAAAAGTTCTGGAGACAAAAAATGCTTATGTAACTGACATTCTGCTGCGAGAAAATCTTGTTGCCTGAGATCATTGATCCCAGGATGACCAGATCAATGGATATAAGAGAACCTGAGGTGAAGTAAAATACTCAGCGTGTGTAAATCATTAAACGCTATCTTCGATATGGAAAAAAATGAAGCATTAATTTCAAGAACAGGAAATAATAAGGTATAATATTTTTTTATAGTACGCAGTACTAGTGCCTGTGCTAACAATAGGCAGATGAGAATATCTTAGGAACTTTAATTCTATTATGTACATAATAATTTTGCTCTTGGTATGCATTTTTATAATTTGTTTATTGAAATAAAATGTCCTACATAAATGAACTTTTATTATTACCTCCATGATAATTGAAGTAAGTTATAGTGATTGGCCTCACGGAGTCATTCAGATCTCACGAAAAAAAAGGGAATAAGAGTCAAAAGAACCATACGAATCACCAAAATAAATGTAAGTATGTAGGTCTATGTGCGTGCGCATTTGGCTTCTTATAAATCGATAAGAGCTGGCTCCATTGATTAGAATTTTTCACGGTGTGTGGTCTTGTTTGTTATTTCTAGAAGACGATACCTAGAGTTGGACGTCCGCATCGGATGGTTTCTGGAATAGATATTCCCAATAAACCTGAACACGAACATATCTTGTCCACCTTTTTTCTAAAATATCAAGAACGTGCAAACTACAAACCAGTCATATCTTTCTATACAGTATTCAATTTCGCCTCGAGTGAAACCAGTCGCTGCTCTGTTCGGTAAGACTTATGCCCTACAAAGTATTACTAATGTCGGAACAATATGTTTTTTGTTCGGGAGTTTATCCTCAAATAACTCTCAAACAGTTACCTAGAAGGGAATCCAGCGCTGTCAGCATCTATCCTGAGTGTATTTTCACCGGTTTTTCCACAATTCCTCCAGGTAAATGTCGAGATAGTACCGTACGTGAAGTTTCAGGGCACCTGCCCCATCCCTGACTCTAATACAGTTACACACATAATCAACTACACGGTACTGATGATGATAATAATAATAACGTTATTGGTTTTACGTCCCTTTTAACTACTGCGGCTTTTTGAGACGCCGGTGTGCCAGAATTTCGCCCCGAAGGGGATCTTTAACGTGCCAGTAAATCTAATGACACGGCTCCTTAACATTCGCGCACCCTCAAATGCCAACTGACTGCACCAGGATTCGATCCTGCAACCTTGGGCACAGCAAGCGAGAACGTTACCGCTGAGCCACGCAGCGAGCCAAAGGTGCTGATGACCAAGATGTCCCAAGCCCCTACAATGTATTATTATCAACAAGAATGTTAGAGGAAGTAAGAAAGGTATCTGTACGAACACATTGTGTCAACGTTACATATTGTGACACTACTACAGTATAATTTTATTGCTCAGATAATGTTCCACTCCTTCCTGTCGTCAAATTGTTCCCTTCTCCCTCCGCCCTGTCAGCGTACTCAGCATTTTCCTTGCGCAAGAGATCTTGTGGAGCCACGCTGCCTACCACCCTTTTCAAAACAGCCTCTCACCAAGGCGGTCCGGGTTCGATTCCCGGTCAATGCATGTGAGATTTTCGAAGTGAAATGCCATGTCCTGTGGTTCGGATTCCACGTAAAAAGGAGGTCCCGTGGCTCATGATCTCAAGATTAACTGTCACGTTAAACTACAAGCTTCCTTCCTTTGCTTTTCATTTTCAAAACAATTCCCGAACTAATGCTGTCGATTCCATTCACCCGATTTTAATTCTGAAAAATGCATTGGGAACAGGAAATAAATCTCCATTTTCGTATTACCAGGTTTTTTCATATTTTAAGCAGAGATATAAAAACTGTTAGTAACTTCTTTGTTTTTCACATTTTGGAAAATGCATCGAATTAATATCAATTCAATTGCAGTCTAATATACATAGTGGTTTTCAGATCGCAAATACGAGCTTTCGTTCAAGAGACAACTGATAAAAGAAATTGCCTCACTTTTGTGCTGCTACGTGGTGTCAGATTTACAAACTAAAAAACGGGACATTTAGCCTTAACAGCAAAACTGAAAGTTGCTGCCCATGAATACAATGAAGCTGAAATTGCAATTCTAAGTAGCGACAGGGAATTTCACCTGCGTAAAGCTGAATGTTTTTACAGTAGAAAGACAAGTGCACGTAAGAGAGCCCGAAAATCCATGGATTTTGAAGCCATTACATTAGACTAGGGGAAAAGCATGTCCCTACCTAACATTACGACTATAATGATGTGTACTATCGTAGGCAGCTGTCAATGTGCACATTTAACATTCACGTGCTGTCAAATAGTAATTCCTACTTCTACACTTATCCTGAGTTTGTAGCAAAAAAGGGCTCAGACGAAGTTTGTTCTTTTCTGTTTGACTTTATTGTTTATATTCTCCCAAGAAATATACAACGCTTGCATATATTTTGTGACGGAGCAGGTGGCCAGAACAAGAATTATACACTTGTACGTTTTATACATTACATTGTCAACGTAGTAAGAATTTTGAAATCAGTGGATGTAACTTTCCCAGTGCGTGGGCATTCCTTCCTAGAATACGACAAAGACATGGGACTTATAGACACAAGAAGGCGAATGGAAGTTCCCAAGGACTGGTAAGAAAACATTGCCTCTGCTCGCTGTAAACCTCAGCCATTTACTGTAATCTCTGTGAAGCAGGAATATGTAAACCAATGGGCAGAATTCTTCCAACATAAGTATGTAAGAACCTGTCCATTTCCAATGCAACAAATGAATTGCATTAAGAGCACTGATGAACATCCACGTCTTATTCTACATTGAAATAACCACAACGGGGAAATGTATGAAGACCCCATCCGAACAGTCACACAAGAAAAACGCACGTCTATTGAAGGAAACACACATTTTCTAGATATTCACCATGAATTTGAACTGCCTTTTCAGTCTTATTTTGAAGTGCTCCCAATTAGTGCTGAAAAGTATAAATATGTTAAATTCCTGTCAAAGTTTTGCTTGGTTGAAGAAAATAAGATGTTCTACCTTGATCTACCTCATGTTGCATCCACAAAGACGGCCGCTGCTGCTGGAAAGAATGGAACATCCAAAAGGAAGCTTCGAAGGGAATAGTTCTTTGTAGTACTACAGAAACTGACATCGAAAGTGTAATTTCAGTGATATCCTTTATAATTGGCATTGGACATTCCTTGTTTTCAACCAACATGGACATTCCTTGTTTTCAACCAACATATTTATGTGTTATGTTAGTTTTTTCAACAGTATCGCCTGTAAGTAAT
Organism: Meconema thalassinum; assembly: GCA_946902985.2. Lineage (NCBI taxonomy): Eukaryota > Metazoa > Arthropoda > Insecta > Orthoptera > Tettigoniidae > Meconema > Meconema thalassinum. The sequence continues at coordinate 3,847,371 of CAMPQE020000020.1, forward strand.
GAACCTTAGCACTTTGCATGCGTTAGTACATCCATTAATAATATTTCTTTCGGAAAAATATTGTAGTCTGCATCTAATCCATAGAGAATAATAATGGTAGACTTGTTAATCTTCAATTTAGTTTTTCTCAAACATGCGTTCGTTGGACATTCCTTGTTTCCCCCAACACCCTTCATTTATAATCCTTAATATCACGAAGTTAGGTAGGTTTACCCTATACAGTATTTAAAATTACGAAAATTGGCAACATAGTAGCTTCGTTTAAGAGACTTCTTAAAAGAAAAGCCTCGTGTACCAATATCAGTAGAGCTTAGTGCCAATGAGAGAGTATACAAACTTTCTAACAAAACCTAAAGAGAGGGGAATAGTTTTTAATAGTGAGAGAATAAAATGGGAGATCTGTCTTTCAAGAGGAAGATATGGGATTCATTAAATCGGAAGATATACCTGCTTTACGACAGAGAAGTCACAGATAACTGGCAGTTACTCTGGCTTTATGGAAGCTAAGCTATATGATATCAGCAATAAAATGAACTCTTCTCCAAGAAGAACTCCTGCTTGACTGACTTTGAAAATCAACTTTACTTGGTTGTTTTAAAGGATGTTAACCTTCACGTCTCGGTTTCAGAATAATTTCAGTATTTTATGTTTAATAAATGGCTTAAAATACTGTTTTATATTCAGAACTATGAAAGGCATTCATTTTCTACGAGGGCGTGGTGGCGCAGCGGTCAAGCTGTGTGCCTCTCACCAAGGCGGACCGGGTTCGATTCCCGGTCACTGCATGTGAGATTTTCGATGTGAAATGCCATGTCCTGTGGTTCGGATTCCACGTAAAACGGAGGTCCCGTGGCTTATGATCGCGAGATTAACGGTCACGTTAAACTACAAGCTTCCTTTTTCATTTTCTACGCCTGGAGAAGTCCACGAAATATTTACCGCTTGGTAGTGACAACATCTTGTTCTAACAAAATTTATTGGATACAAGATGATCTCCAGTTGCTGTGAAAGGCAATGTTTAAACAGTTTGAAGAATTTGGGATCTACATCGTTCAAACTCAGAGTGAACATACGTGTAAAGAACGTGTCTCAAAACCTACTCAGTTCAAATTGCTCCTTTCTGTTGTTTTCATTTAAGGATTTGAAGATCATCTTCATCAACCCCATGTACGTAGAAGTGTGTAGAATTTGTCTGATGGCCTGTGTTAATATTGTGTCTGTATTAGTATGAGTATTTCGTAATTAAAGATTGGATTCGAATGGTGGTAGCCATCACCGTAAGTCAGGAAACGTGCCGGCATTGCCTGAAGTAGAAGTAAGACACCACGAAATATACCTTTACGATGGCTGAGGAAAGAATCAAACTAGCCCTATTCAATTTTGCCTCCAGAGGCTTATTGTACCACGCTCTGATCCTTATATAAGAAATACATTTCTTGTCAGAGCCAAGATTCAAACCTGGACCTCAGGATTAGAAGCCAAGAATACTGGCCAGTACAATACTTAGTGGTACGTTTGTACGTTCACATATTATATAAATATTAGTAATTTTAGCAATGAAAGTATTGAAATCCATTCTTAATGAAAGTCTCCGACCGGGTCAGGAATGGAATGAATGAAGACCCCATCTAGCGGCGAGGATATGAACTGTGCCGGCTGCCGAGGCCTGACGCACTCCTCTGGGGCAATGATTAAATGAATGACAGATGAAATGAAATGATAGTGGAGAGTGTTGCTGGAATGAAATTTTGACAGGGAAAACCGGAGTACCCGGAGAAAAACCTGTCTGCGTCCGTTTTGTCCAGCACAGATCTCACATGGAGTGACCAGGATTTGAACCACGAACCCAGCGGTGAGAGGCCGGCGTGCTGCCGCCTAAGCCACGGAGGCTTCAATCCATTCTTAATAAACAGTATAAATATTATATGGCACCAGCGTTTGGAAAGGATTGCACAAAACATAATGTTTAATGTTCGTAAAGTTGTAACTCATTCGCACATTGCAATTGAGTTGATGAGCTGATAAAGAACATCCCGTGTTTGGTATCAGCTGAAACTCTGTAATTGTAAAATTGAATATGAAGTTCTGACTCGCTATTCGTTATACGGGTCAATGCAATAATCACTCTTAAGAGCTCACACAGACTGGACAAGGTTTATCGTGAGTCATTTGTTGCTGTTGCTTATTTTAGGAGCTGCGGCATCGTGACCATATAGCTCCATGTATTTGGGTGTGTGTGTGTAACTTGTGTGTTATTCTATTTTCTTTTGGTGGCTGTACTAGTGTGTATTTGTAAATTGGGTAAGATTGGGAAGGAGGCAGCCGTGGCCTTATGTTAGGCACCATACGGCTGGATTAGAAGTGGGGGAAACCACGGAAAACCTTTTTCAGTATGGAAGAGGTAGGAATCGAACCCTCCTCTTCTCAGTTTTGCCTCGCGAGTCTATGTGTACTACGTTCGAGCCCTCAAACTAGAATAAAAATGTATTGACAGAGCTGGGAATTAAGCCCAGACCTCCGGGGAGGGAGCCAAGAACGCTAGCCGCTACACCACGAGGTTACCGTGGGACAGTTTTGACGGAAGGTGAAGGCTAATACTAATGTGCACACTAGCGACACAAAATGGACGAGACAAAATTGAATCCGAGCTATGACGACAGCCGGTGTCATTTTTCTCACCAAACTTTCGGCCCCCGTGTAGCTTTCAAGCAGACAAAAGTGTCGCTCACCACACGATATCCACAGTCATGCACGGCTTTCCAAACAACAGACCTGAATGTTTAGCAATGCCGTTCAGGTAGCGCAAATCAATTACAGAGGCTTTGATCTGAGTCCATATGTTCCGTTTATCCATATGATTGGGATAGAGATTCCAGATATACAGTGGACTGGAGAAGCAGCAGTTTCAGTGTAATTAGCCTACTTTTGATTTTTGCAAACATGAAAGTAGACTTACGAGATCTACACAGGCCAAATATCCGTGTGTCTGTTTGTGTATGTGTGTACGTGTCACCCCCCTTTTTCTCCCACTATCAACTGAAACACGGCAAAACCGAATTGAACCAAAGTTGGTACTTGCAAAAGACACTTCAATGTCATGTTTTATATCGCCAGCATCTTATCCAAAATAAAATCGTGGCAACCAAATGCTCGAAGTTTAAATCCAATTACGACTACTAATTATTATACCTCTACCAAATTTTGGAGAAATATACCTCCATGTGGAAATCTCCCGGCGCCTAAAGGTCATCAGCTAAATAATTTGAAGATGACGGCCGTGTGAATTCAATTTTATAATCTATAACTTATGGTCCAATGAATCAAAATAAATAACTAGCAACACTTAAGAACTACAGTAACTAAAATTTGTGACGAAGTAGGATCGTATATGTGGCATTGCTCGACAAGGCCAAAGAACAGACGTCCCCTACATTCAAGATTGCAGCTGTGCGAAATATTATTAAAATCAACAACTTCGAATGAAAATGGGAAATTGAGACGATGAGATGAGCATCATATTATAGCACTCACATGCGTTAGTCAGAACATTATCACACTGAATATAGCACACAAAGGCAATCTTGACATTTCTACATGAAATAATAACTTTCGGTATCCAAAAGCCATAATAACGAAATGTAGTAATAAAATAGAACCTTATAAGTCGTTTCTTATGCCCAACGCAAAAGACCAGTGAGTCCATAGACTTAAGATGGTGGCTAGGCATACTAATTTAGCATACAGATTAATAACTCAGGATGTTATTGCACATTAATGCGAATTTTGGTAGAAGATGAGTATTATATAAGATGCGTCAGTAGCGTTAGTGATAAATGTATACCACTTAATATAAGGCATTTTAAATTTTAAAAAATAGCTTCCTATGATTTAGAACTACGAAAAAGAGTGGTAAGGTAGAAACCTATATGGAGTATCTTGTATTCAAAGGAAAATAACAGCGACTTTAAATTGCCAAGATGGCAGCCGGTCGTAATATTGAAACGTAATAGTGAATCATTCAGAATGTAAATGCGCAATAGAAACGAAACTTAGTAAGAAATAAATACCATATAAGGGACGTTGCTGAAATAAACCACAATGAATAACACACTGAATACAATGTGACGCGGACATCTTGAAAATATAGAATATAATATTGCATAACTCGAGTATTTTTAAGATTCACCAGCGATACTTAGTATTACAGTAATGTATAACCTTGTAAGTGTCTTCCTATGACCTAGTCAAATGAACAGCGACTACACAAGTTCATGATGGTGGCTGAACAGATTCTTAAAACTTGAAAATCATTATCTCACAACATAATAGCACATTTAACGTGAAATTTAGTAAGAGAAGAGTACGATGCAAAATACATCGCTACCATTATTCATGGTAATAATTGACTTTCAATAAGGGCGCAGCAGCCATCTTGTAATTAAATAATAAATTACTAAATAATTACACGAATTTTGTGATATTAATATCTCAAATTAGCATTAATGTAGAATTATACATGGGCTCAGTACGCCAAAGGCAAAACAACAGCCCAGCCATATATTCAAGATGGTGGCTGAGCATACAATTAAAACTTCAAAATCAATAACTTTGTATCCAATTGCACAATTATTCCGAAACTTTGTAAGAGGGAAGAAACTTACGTGATGCCTTGCTTGCATTGTCATAAGACTATCACACTGCATATAGCACGTGGCTGCCATCTTGAATATACACACATCAAAAAAAGTTTTGCATCACCTCGGTTCCAAGAGTTCCGGAACCTTTAAATACAAAGGGAATAGAGATCAACACAAACAACATTTCAGCTCGTTTTATTGCTCATGAAACCCACACATTGCATGGTGTACCATCATACAGCTAGACTTTCAGCATTTGTGGTCCAGATTGCAGTACACACCACTACCTCTAATACCCAGTAGCACGTCCTCTTGCATTGATGCATGCCTGTATTCGTCGTGGCGTACTATCCACAAGTTCATCAAGACACTGTTGGTCCAAATTGTCCCACTCCTCAACGACAATTCGGCGTAAATCTCTCAGAGTGGTTGGTGGGTCAAGACGTCCATAAACAGCCCTTTTCAACATATCCCAGGCATGTTCGATAGGGTTCATGTCTGGCAAACATGCTGGCCACTGTAGTCGAGCGATGTCGTTATCTTGAAGGAACGCATTCACAAGATGTGCACGATGAGGTCGAGAATTGTCGTCCATGAAGACAAATGCCTCTCCAATATTCTGCCGATATGGTTGCACTATGGGTCGGAGGATGTCATTCAGGTATCGTAAAGCCGTTTCGGAGCCTTCCATGACCACCAGTGGCGTACGTCGGCCCCACATAATGCCACCCCAAAACATCAGGGAACCACCACCTTGCTGCACTCGCTGGACAGTGTGTCTAAGACGTTCAGCCTGACCAGGGTGCCTCCAAACACGTCTCCGACGATTGTCTGGTTGAAGGCATATGCGACACTCATCGGTGAAGAGAACGTGATGCCAATTCCGTGGGGTCCATTCAGCATGTTGTTGGGCCCATCTGTACCGCGCTGCATGGTGTCGGGGTTGCAAAGCTGGACCTCGCCATGGACGTCGGGAGTGAAGTTGCGCATCATGCAGCCTATTGCGCACAGTTTGAGTTGAAACACGACGTCCTGTGGCTGAACGAAACGCATTATTCAACATGGTGGCATTGCTGTCAGTGTTCCTCCGAGCGGCAATCCGTAAGTAGCGGTCATCCACTACAGTAGTAGCCCTTGGGCGGCCTGAGCGAGGCCTGTCATCGACAGTTCCTGTATCTCTGTACCTCCTCCATGTCCGAACAACATCGCTTTGGTTCACTCTGAGACGCCTGGAAACTTCCCTTGTTGAGAGCCCTTCTTGACACAAAGTAACAATGCGGACGCGATCGAACTGCGGTATTGACCTTCTAGGCATGGTAGAACTACAGACAACATGAGCAGCGTACCTTCGTCCTGGTGGAATGACTGGAACTGATCGGCTGTCGTACCCCCTCCGTCTAATAGGCCCTGCTCATGCATGGTTGTTTACATCTTTGAGCAGTTTTAGTGACATCTATGAACAGTCAAAGGGACTGTATCTTGGATACAATATACACAGTCAACGTCTATATGCCGGAGATCTGGGAACCGAGGTGATGCAAAACTTTTTTTGATGTGTGTATAAGACATGAATATAGACAATCCAGTATTTATTACAGTTATCATGACAAAACGCAGTGAATACCAAGTCTTAAATAAATGGCTTTTCCTGAAGAAGACCCGTGATGAACTGATGAACGATTCCATACATTCAAGTTGGTGAATGGGCGTACCTTTCTAATAAGTCAATCAATTCCTCTGGATGAAAAAGCAGAATTAAAATAAAACTTGGTAAATGGGGAGTCTTATGTACGATACAACAACGTTCATCACAAGAACATTCAAATATACTCCTTGATAAGGATACAGATCAATACTATATCCTTACATTTAGCAGAAAGTAGGCTATATGTTCTTTACTGAACATCTTGTTTTTATTTTCACTTTTAGAAGTTGACACACTCATACGAATGTATGACCCAGACCTTGTTGGGTGCTCAAGACAATCTTTCTATAATGTACAAAGCTTTCCTTTTTGTAACCTTGAACTGTAAATCACCTTGCTTCCTTTCTCCTTCGTAACCAAATAAAAAGCACATAAACAACAGGAGTTTCCAATAACTTCCATCTTCTCAAATAAGACATGTAAAGAAATGCGCCACAAGAGAGAATCCCAAGCGAGCACTGCGAGAAAGCAGTCCTGTCCTTGAGCTATCTCACACAGCGGCAGACATCGACAAAACTGTCCCGTGACAAAATACAACCTCTGTCCGTGACAATCGGTGAATGGGTCTATATTACGAACGGATTGTTGCCTTACCTGAAATAGCAGTTACTGTCCTTCAAAGTAATCCCCGTGGATGGTTATCCACTTCTGAGAACGTCTGTCAAGTTCAGGAAACTCCTGGCATAGTCTTCTTTAGGGATAGCCTTCAGTTGGGTCGTCAAAACTATGAATTGAAAGCAAACATTTAGCAGAATTTATGCAACCTGCCATGCACACCTGTTCGACGGGTGGCAGTGATCAGGGTGAATTTATGCAACCTGTTATGCACACCTGTTCGACGGGCGGCAATGAGATGGGTGAATGTTCCGTGGAATAGGATGGTCCTGAAAACCATCGTCACGGGCAACGAGACCTGGTGCCTGAGGTTCGACCCTGAAGGCAAGCGTCAAAGTATGTAGTGGCGGGGTCAAGGGTCGCCTAAAAGCCCTGAAGGGCCAAAGGGTTTTGGACATTTCGGACATCCAACGTGATGAGAGTGGACCACGACAATGCGAGACCTCATGTGACAACCAGAACCGCCAACAAGCTCCGGTCATTTAACTGGGAGAGTCTGGACCACCCACCAACAGTCCAGACCCCACCCCTAGTGATTTCCACGTTTATGTTCCGCTGAAGAAGTTCCTGGTAGGACAGCAGTTCACGTGCAATGATGACGCCAAGACAGCAGTGCGACGATGGTTCCACAGACAGCCGGTTGAATTCTACCACAGGGTCATCTCAAATTTAGTGCTGCGATGGGACAAATGTGGAGACTATGTGGAAAAAGATACAGTCAGTCTGAGAGACTAGACTTTATATCATTTCAAATGACGCATGCTACAAATGCTACACATGTTAGAAAGGCTCAGGAGGGCTCTTTCAACAGACTCCATTACCCATTAACTTAGGCTTCCCGCACGGGCACCTCTTTAAGGGTCACCCATTATTTGAATCCGATATCTTGCAAACCTCTTTAAGGGTCACCCCGTATTTGAATTGAATCTAACATACTGTACACCTTGTTAAGTGTCACCCTGTATTTTGCTCTGACATCCTGCACACCTCATTAGGAGGCACCCTGTATTCTTATCTGGCATCTTGTATATCTCTTTAGAAGTCACCCTGTATTCTTGTATGACATCTTGTACCCCTCTTTAGAAGTCACCCTGTATTCTTGTGTGACATCTTGTGCACCTCTTTAGGAGTCATCCTGTATTCTTCTCTGCCATCTTGTATACCTCTTTAAGAGTCACCCTGTATTCTTATCTGGCATCTTGTATATCTCTTTAGGAGTCACCCTGTATTCTTATCTGGCATCTTGTACACCACTTTAGGAGTCACCCTGTATTCTTATCTGACGTCTTGTATATCCCTTTATGAGTCGCCCTGTATTCTTGTGTGACATCTTGTACACCTCTTTAGGAGTCACCCTGTATTCATGTCTGGCATCGTGTACACCTCTTTAGGAGTCACTCTGTATTCTCATCTGACGTCTTGTACACCTCTTTAGGAGTCACCCTGTATTCTTGTCTGACATCTTGTATACCTCTTTAAGAGTCACCCTGTATTCTTATCTGGCATCTTGTATATCTCTTTAGGAGTCACCCTGTATTCTCATCTGACATCTTGTACACCTCTTTAGGAGTCACCCTGTATTCTTGTCTGACATCTTGTACACCTCTTTAGGAGTCACCCTGTATTCCTGTCTGACATCGTGTACATCTCTTCAGGAGTCACCCTGTATTCCTGTCTGACGTCACGCACTCGCCGTCTCCGTATCGCATAACGGCAGACCCCAGGAGTAAACTCAGACTCGGTGCATATGCACTGAACAACATGATGACGTCATACACGCCGTAACCGTAACGCATAACGTTAGACCCAAGCTTAACGACGAAGTCGACAAGATCATTTGAAATGATAAAATAGTGACAGGTACGTAGAATAGTACGTTCTGAGCCTCCGTGGCTTAGGTGGCAGCACGCCGACCTCTCACCGCTGGGTCCGTGGTTCAAATCCCGGTCACTCCATGTGAGATCTGTGCTGGACAAAACGGAGGCAGACAGGTTTTTCTCCGGGTACTCCGGTTTTCCCTGTCAAAATTTCATTCCAGCAACACTCTCCACTATCATTTCATTTCATCTGTCATTCATTTAATCATTGCCCCAGAGGAGTGCGTCAGGCATCGGCAGCCGGCACAGTTCATATCCTCGCCGCTAGATGGGGGCTTCATTCATTCCATTCCTGACCCGGTCGGAGACTGGAAGCAGGCTGTGGATTTTTCACGTAGAACAGTACGTATATTTGTAATTACCTGTATGTAATTTTGTTTGGCTAAAACTATAGAGCAAAATTTTTTCGAGCCACCCTCGTACCGCATAAAGCATGTGCAAATGTGAGACGTTATATTCACACAAGGCTACTGGTGAGTAATTAGGCAACCTCAGCTATTTTACATTTGTACGAATAATGCTAATGGAAATGTATAAGGTGCGTTCAAAAGTAACGAGCCGGAGGCTGGAATGCGCAAACCGGTGACGACATCGGCTAATCGTGGTGTGTGTAACGAGGTGTGGTTCTGACCAGAGCGTGGAAGGTGACAGCCCGTCGCTAGAGCGCACGCGTGCACGTCACGTGACGATACAAAGCGAGCAGCAGCATGCATCAATCGTCCAACGCTGCCAGTAATGCTGACGTTCTTCTTTTACCAAGATGCCCCCTTCTGATACACTTCATGCCACACGGGACAACAGTGAATGCCCAGCGTTACTCGCAAACCTTGACCACCCTTCGCCAAGCGATCAAAACAAAACGACCAGGCAATCTCACCCGTGGGGTCATTCTGCTCCACGAAAATGCAAAACCTCATACGGCCGACACAGTTGCGGCACTCCTGCAGAAATTCAAATGGGAGGTTCTCGGCCACCCTCCATACAGTCCAGAACTCTCTCCCTGTGATTACGCCATGTTTGGTCCCCTGAAAAGGGCTCTGCGGGGCCAACGATTCACCTCGGACGCCGACGTCCAGCTGTACGTGCGGAACTGGTTCACATCGCAGCCCAGGGAATTTTATGAGGCAGCCATTCACCGCCTCGTGTCACAGTGGGACAAGTGCCTCAACAGCCAGGGCCAATACTTTTAACATACATGTACTGGTTTCTGTAATTATGCCTCCGGCTCGTTACTTTTTGAACGCACCTTATAATTTGTGCAAACAAAGCTGATGAGCATAATGAATGAGCAATAATTCGTTTGTAAAATATTGCACACATCTTCCTGTGACAACCGAAGTATATCTTCCTATGATGTGGATTAAGAGGACAAAATGTCTGGAAGAAACAAACTTTGTTACAGAAGTTAGTTAGAGAAAATTGAAAAGTTATTTGTTTCTGATTAAAAAAATGTACCGTACTATAAAAGGATCTTATGCGTCTCACTTTAAAACAAAATAACCAGCAGTGACTTAAAGGAGCCGAGCTATTCCTCCCTTGCTCTGCGATACGTATGGGAGCTCTCGGAATGACAAACATATCATGTCACAGGACTTCCCACTGACTCTCACTCAAGTCAAACCATGTCTCCCTCACGCTTGGGCTTCTAGCTGATTCTTTAAACCATCTTACCTTCCACGTTATCGTTCCTCTTCTCCGTCTAAAATGATATAAAAAAGGAGACATAAACGTTTTTGCTCCCGACAGAAGGCACCTCATTTCATGAGCTAGCAATATGAAATCCTTGTTTATACAGCATATCTGTGCCTATGACCTATGCTCCTTTATCACAGCCATCGCCTTAGGATTCATTAATAACGAGGCTTTTTCTCCCGAATGAGTCCATTTTAGCCTCTTTTCATTTTATAAATAAAATTGGCTTATGAGATCACCTTTTGTCCGTGAGTGTGTGTGACTGTGTGTGCCCCCCCCCCCCCCCCCCCCCCCCACTAATAACATCTAAACGGCTGAAGCGATTTCAATGAAACTCCGTAAGGCCATAGTACTATTTTGGCCGACATCGACCGTGCCCTTCAAATTTAATTACGTCTCACCAATCACACATGGCGGCTGTGCGAAATATTTCACCGGCATTCCATATCTCCAAAAATATTTCTGATATCACCTTGACATTTTGTACGGTGATAAAGGGCTTACTGGAAGTTCACCGATTAGACTTTCTAACACCTGTTAACTACAAAACGAACATGGCGGCCAAGCGAAGTTGAAACTTTCAAATAGACTTTTCTCGCGATTTACCCATCCAAACGCAATGCAACTTGGCACATTAATGTTTAAACACCCTGCAATGCACTGGCATCTAATTTAGTTCAATTGGCTACATAACTTCAAGATCATGGCTGTGCAAAATATTTCACCAGCATTCTATATCTCGGAAACTATTACTGATATCACCCAGAAATTTTCAGCTATGAGACTTTCAAAAACCTGTAAAATACAAAACGAACATGGCGGCCAAGCGAAGGTGAAATATTTTAATAGACTTTTCTCGCCAATTTAACCATCTGAGCGCAGTGAAATATGATACAAAAATGATTATGCACCTTTTAATGCACTGGCATCCTATTTAGTTCAATTGTTCACATAACCTCAAGATGGCGGCTGTGCACATTTTTAAAATTAAGTTTTCATTTCTCGTGTATTAATCGTGCGATCGAAGTGAACGTTTGAATAATGAACCTACGCAAAAATCATCATCTAATAGTACATAACTATGGCCTACATATATAAAAATCCAAAATGGTGACCAACCGAAATATTTAGACGGTTTTCAATATCTATTAATCTATGATAGCAATCATACTGAAATTTTGTATGTTGACAGAGGCTTCGAACGTAAGTTCACCTATAGGACTTTCAATGACCTGGTGAGTAAATATCCAACATGGCGGCGACGCGAACTCTTAATATTTAAATGGTCGTTTCTCGCGATTTAACCATCCGAGCGCAGTAAAACTTGGTATGGTAAATGCTTATACAAATTTCAATCCACTGGCATCTAATTTATTTCAATTGTTTTCATAACCACAAGATGGCAGCTCTGTGAAATTTTAAAATCTGATTTTCATTTCCTGTGTCCTAATCATGCGACTGATGTTTGAATACTACACCTACACAATAATCTTCATTTAATAGTACATAACTCTAAGACCTACATATATAAAATCCAACATGGCGACAATCCGAAATATTTAGGTGGTTCTCAATATCTACGAATGTAGGGTAGAGTCAAGTTACTCCGTGATATCAAGTAACACCGTGATAAAGCGTATTTCCTCTATCACTACGTAGGTTCAATACCGAAAGTTCTAAGTTTTTTAAAACAGACGGTAGTAGAAACCAGGAATCCAGGAAGCCCTTATGTTCTGTCATTGGCCAACTCAATGAGGTTTAAAAAATATATTAACAGATAGTTGACATTTCAACAAGTGACTCACATCCAGTAAAATCTGTGGTGAAGATTTTAATTTCTTATAAACAGCTGTTTCATTATAAAAGTTTCATTTTAACACCAGTCACAGGTAAGATACAGACCAATCGCATACATAACTTACATGCATGTAGTGTTACGCATGCAAGGAGTGTGAGCTTAGCAATACGTACATTTTTTTTTTAGGTTGGACGCTGAAATGGCGCCAAAACGAAATAAAGGGGCTCGCTCCTACACAGCTGAAACACTTAAACAAGCATTGAGGTCGATGAAGGAAGAAGGATGGTCGGTATACAAGGCCAGTAGATGTTTTAATAACCCCTGGAGTACACTAAAGGATTATTGCACAAAATATTCAGCCGATCCAGGAAGTGCAACCCATGCAAAAATTGGAAAGCTATTCGTTGTGTCACCTGAATTCGAAGTGAAGATAGTGTGTCAAGGTAGACACAATAGATCGGTCTTGGCCTAATTCCAGACCCCAGAACAATGACGATGATGGTTATGGTGCGTGAGGTGGCTCCCCTGGCGGATGACACCAAGAGGAAGAATGTAGCCGAATGGATTGATTATCAGTTTTGTATTGTCTGGTACCTATAATGTATATTTTATGTGTGATAGGTGTGAGGAATCTGCTAGTGACCCTTAAGACTGAAAATATGTTTAATGGAATATTTTAATAGAATGTCTTTTTTTTCTATAAAAAACTGTATTGTGTAATGTTTCAATATGGACAATATGGGGCAATAGAAACTTATAGCCTACATACGATTTGAACACTTTTATTACATTAAACATTAGTTTTCACGATCAAAAAGTACACTGAGGGGTGAACACCATGCTATCACGGAGTAACTTGAACACTATCACGGAGTAACTTGAATATCACGGCGTTACATACTTCTACTACCGGAGTTTGGGCGTTACCTACTTCTACTACCGGATTTTGTTAGTTAATATCTTGAAATAACTTTTGACTATTTGTAAGATATATGCCAGAAATGTTCCGTAGGGTATTCCTCTTTAACATGAAATGAAACGAAATATCTGAAATCTAAAATTTCAGAAATAATAACAAAAAAGCTTAGTATCACATGGTTACTTAACTTTACCCTACTGTATTACAGCAATCAAACTGAAATGTTGTATGTTGATAGAGGCAATTAACATAAGTAGGATATATGACAATAGGCTGTTTAGTTCTTCACGGAACTACTTGTTAATAGCGTTATTCTCACTCTGGTACAAGGTGGTATGCAAGCAGCAAACTGAAATGGAACCCTAGACATGCCTAGAATGGGTGATGTCCATGGCTGTTGTACAGTCTAAAAGCCAGGGGTGATATTAATTCTCGTTTGGACTAAAATCCCTTCAGATCTCATCAACATTTACGTATATTTTAAGCAAATTATGGAGTACTATGTTGGCATGAATGGTCCATTTACAATCGGAATAAAATATATGATCTTAGAAGAAACCTTCATTAATGAGCAATTTGAAGCAAATAGGTTAGTATAACAAACTGATATTTAAGGTTCATTTAAATGAAACATTGGCTGAACACAATATTTATGGGACAACATCACAGTGACAGCACACAGGCATTAACCTCCACTGTCCAGGTGTCTGTCCAAACGCACCACGACTACACTAAGAATCTGCAGCAGTTTCAGACATCGGAGGTTAAAATCCCGGCGTTGATGATGGTCATCCTGAGTTTGGTGTTCCTGGTGTTTTCCACACTCCCTCCAGGCAAACACTGACGAGGGAACGGATTGCGGTGTAAAATTCTAATCTGGTTGAAATTTAGTACACAATATTCTAACGTAGTAGTACAATGACGTAGTGAAAACCGCACGGGCCACTTTCAATTTTAAACGCCAATATTGAACGCCGAAAACTTGCCGGGCGACGGCATGAGCGAGGATGTGGGAAGAAGTAAAGGTCTCCTTGAATCCTAGCAGCACGCGATGGCTCCCGACCACCAGGCAGCTTTGTTTCAAGGATGGTGCTATCCGAAATACTTGCGGCATGTGTACAAAGAAAGTGGTGCAAGCAATCTCTTTGCATTGACCATTTTTGTTGTTGTTAGCATCCACTATTACTAGGACTACAAAGAGTAAAAGAGGAAATAAAGAAAATGTCATTTTATTTATTTACAATAATGCTAAACGCATAACATCACGTTATGTCGCATTTTATACTCTAATCCAGAGGCTAGAAGAGTGAGAGGAACGTTTAAGGTCGGGAATGCAACGCACCACGGCAGGTTTTCGGCGTTCAATATTGGCGTTCAAATTTGAAAGTAGCCCGTGCGGTTTTCCCTACGTCGTAGTACAATTTTGTAGGAATATTGTGTACCAAATTTAAACCAGATAAGGATTTTACACCGCAATCCGTTCCCTTGTAAGATTAGTAACTTATTTCAAATCCTGGTGCACCAATCCCATCTCTGTCCATATTACAGCTACATACACTACAGTAGACTACTAGATAGCGACCGTGGTCTTAAGATAGGAATCATCCCTAATTTTGCCTGGAGTAGAAGTGGGAAACTAAGGAAAACCACTTCCAGGATGGCTGAGGTAGGAATCGCACTCACCTCTTCTCAGTATCGCCTTATGAGTTTGAGTGTGCCCCGTTCCAGCCCTCAAATCAGAATTAAATTCCTTGGCAGTCCTGGGAGTCGAACCCGGACCTCGATAGACTTTCATTCCTTCAGTAGTTGTAATACTCGATGATAAGCAATGTTTCATATCAGATACACTTCAAGTGTTAAAACCCCATTCTCCTCTAGCATTCAAAGCAAAGCAAAGCAAAGCCAACTCCGTACAGGCCATGGAGGCCCTGGGAGCAGTGGAAGGTAGAGGCTTCCACTCTTTGTGACAGCAGCACTAGATGGGATGGAGTTAGTCAGGTCCAGGCTCGGTCGTCTTTGCTCCCAGGAATTTCCCTGGTACTCATTTCTGGTGTAGGCTGAGTGAACATCAGGGCTATTAGCGTTTCAGAAAATGGTACTTTTGTTTCTAAATTCCTTACCCGTGTGGGGATTGAACCCACTCCCTTTCAGTGAGAAGCTCAACGCATCTCTCGACTGTGCGCTACGAAGCCCACCAATAAGGAAAGTAAACAATTAAAAACGGAGAACTTATGTCTAATGTAATGAACCATAATTACTTTGTGTTAATGTAATAGCCTAATGCCTATCATGAACGAATGTGTACCAAATATATCAGGCGTGTAGCCAGGGGCGGCTAAAACTAAGGAGATATCTCCCCCCCTGCCCCCCCCCCCCTCCTGTTTATAAATGCTTAATTTGTCAGCCACCTAACTCTTTGGGCGGCCTTGGAGTCAGTCTCCACGTAACGCACTCTATCCGCCATCAGGATACATTTCTGGGTGCGCCCCAGAAATGCATGAGTTTTCAATGCCCACTGCTGTCTTCACGAACTTGCCTGAAAGCAGTAGCCATTCTCCACGGCAACTCGTAATTACATGACTGAATTCGTACTGAACGTCACATAGTCGTCACATAGTCACCAACTAGTCGCCACATAGTCGCCACATAGTCACCAACTAGTCGCCACATAGCCGCCACCTTGTCACCAACTAGTCGCCACATAGTCGTCACACAGTCACCAACTAGTCGCCACATAGTCGCCACATAGTCACCAACTAGTCGTCACATAGTCGCCACATAGTCACCAACTAGTCGCCACATAGCCGTCACATAGTCACCAACTAGTCGCCACATAGTCACCAACTAGTCGCCACATAGTCACCAACTAGTCGCCACATAATCGCCACATAGTCACCAACTAGTCGTCACATAGTCGCTACATAGTCACCAAATAGTCGTCACATAGTCACCAACTAGTCGTCACATAGCCGCCACATAGTCACCAAGTAGTCGTCACATAGTCGCCACACAGTCACCAACTAGTCGTCACATAGTCACCAACTAGTCACCACATAGTCACCAACTAGTCACCACATAGTCACCACATAGTCACCAACTAGTCGTTACATAGTCTCCAACTAGTCGCCACATAGTCACCAACTAGTCGTCACATAGTCGCCACATAGTCACCAACTAGTCGTTACATAGTCGTTACATAGTCACCAACTAGTCGTCACATAGTCGTTACATAGTCACCAACTAGTCGCCACATAGTCACCAACTAGTCGTCACATAGTCGTTACATAGTCACCAACTAGTCGTCACATAGTCGTTACATAGTCACCAACTAGTCGCCACATAGTCACCAACTAGTCGTCACATAGTCGTTACATAGTCACCAACTAGTCGTCACATAGTCGTTACATAGTCACCAACTAGTCGTCACATAGTCATTACATAGTCACCAACTAGTCACCACATAGTCACCAACTAGTCGTCACATAGTCGTCACATAGTCGTCACCTAGTCACCAACTAGTCGCAACCTAGTCACCAACTAGTCACCACATAGTCACCAACTAGTCGTCACATAGTCACCAACTAGTCACCACATAGTCACCAACTAGTCGTCACATAGTCACCAACTAGTCACCACATAGTCACCAACTAGTCGTCACATAGCTGCCACCTAGTCACCAACTAGTCACCACATAGTCACCAACTAGTCGTCACATAGTCGCCACATAGTCACCAACTAGTCGTCACATAGTCACCAACTAGTCGTCACATAGTCACCACATAGTCACCAACTAGTCGTCACATTGTCACCAACTAGCCACCACAACTAGTCGTCACATAGTCGCCACATAGTCACCAACTAGTCGTCACATAGTCACCACATAGTCACCAACTACTCGTCACATAGTCACCATATAGTCATCAACTAGTCGTCACATTGTCACCAACTAGCCGCCAACACTAGTCGTCACATAGTCGCCACATAGTCACCAACTAGTCGTCACATAGTCACTAGTCGTCATATAGTCGCCACATAGCCGCCTCATAGTCACCACATAGTCGTCACCTAGTCACCAACTAGTCGTCACATAGTCACCACATAGTCATCAACTAGTCGTCACATAGTCGCCACATAGTCACCAACTAGTCGTCACATAGTCACCACATAGTCACCAACTAGTCGTCACATTGTCACCAACTAGCCGCCATTACTAGTCGTCACATAGTCACCACATAGTCACAAACTAGTCGTCACATAGTCGCCACATAGCCGCCTCATAGTCACGACATAGTCGTCACCCAGTCACCAACTAGTCGTCACATAGTCACCACATAGTCACCAACTAGTCGTCACATAGTCGCCACATAGTCACCAACTAATCGTCACATAGTCACTAGTCGTCATATAGTCGCCACATAGCCGCCTCATAGTCACCACATAGTCGTCACCTAGTCACCAACTAGTCGTCACATAGTCATCAACTAGTCGTCACATAGTCACCAACTAGTCGTCACATAGTCACCACATACTCACCAACTAGTCACCACATAGTCACCAACTAGTCGTCACATAGTCGCCACATAGTCACCCCCTAGTCACCAACTAGCCGCCACATAGTCACCAACTAGTCGTCACATAGTCGTTACATAGTCACCAAAGAGGCGCCACATAGTCGTCACATAGTCGTCACCTAGTCACCAACTAGTCACCACATAGTCACCAACTAGTCGTCACATAGTCGCCACATAGTCACCAACTAGTCACCACATAGTCACCAACTAGTCGTCACATAGTCGCCACATAGTCACCAACTAGTCGTCACCTAGTCACCAACTAGTCACCAACTAGTCGTCACATAGTTGCCACGTAGTCACCACAATCGCCGCGTAGTCACCAAATAGGCGCCACATAGTCGTCACCGATATTGATATTGTATCGTAAAATCAATATCATGATCGGTCTTCATCTTCCTTTACTAAACATTGAACACCAGCGCCGAGAAAAGTGAAAATAATATTAATAACATCTCGAAAAAGTTTACTGTGTGTATTTTCCGTTCCTTTCAAAAACGTGACTCCTGCAGTAGCGCTATGAATCTTGTGTTTATTTCATAATGGTTGACAGCGTATTAGCTGGAATTACAAGCATAATAAGCTGCTGACAAAGTCCAGGCACCCTACACAACTAAATCGATATTGTAATTCCCATGCCACACCTATATAACGTAATTCAACTGCAATCTTACCTCAATTTCGATTTAAGGACACATATTTTATGTCTGGGGAACAAAATATCATTCAAGTTATCGAATTATTTCAGATATGGAAGTTCGACTTGTAGAAGTTCAACTGTAAGATGTAAATATCACTCCTGGAAAAAAATCTTGTATCAGTTATGATCACTATACTTGCTACCGGGTGAGTTAGCCGTGGTCGTTACGGCATGGCTGCAGGCAGCCGCTCACATCCGGGAGGCGAGGAGGTTCGAATCCCCCCACCGGCAACCTTGAAGATGGTCTTCTGTAGTTTCCCATCTTCCTTCCAGGCATATGCCGGGGTTGGTCCCTAACAATAGGCCACAGCCGCTACCTTCCAATTCCTCGTCCTTACATTCAAACTTTCCTCCCCAGACAACACTCCACACGCGACGGTACTTGTAGCTCACCCTATGGGTGTCCACATAGAAGCAACTACAAACTCTGGCGAGCCGAACATGTCCTCGAACATTCCCAGCACTAAAAGCCATACGCTAAAGAAAAAAATAGAAAAAAAATTCTTTCTCCATTATAATAGTGAGCATAACTAATACATTTGTTTTCAGAATTGTTATTTACATATTATATACATTGTGCCCCACCCTGTCATTGGACAAATTCGTGCTGACCGACTGCAGACTTACAACTGACTGTCGACATGAGCACCACAAACTTAATCAAGTTGTTGATAAATTTTCGCTGATTGTACGTCCCTCAGACACCAAAAACTGGATCATATTACGCACTTTCATCAACATTATTTCCTTGCGTGCAGATATTATTTCTACTAACAGAATATGCAAGACAAAATAGCTGTACAAAACACTGCCAAACCCACAAAGCCACCCATAAATGGTCGCTACCCTCCAACAGCAACCCACTAAAGCCACGGCAAATTCTTGAAAAGTGCATCAACTACTGCTGAGAGGTACTAAATTTGGATCTGATGATGCTCGCTTGACGAGCGAGTCATGTCATCCACACAAACCCCCAACATTTGTTATGGAAGTGTGTTAATGCATAAATAATTCATGTAACATTTCTCATGGATAATAATTTGATAAAATAATTATTATTTTCCACCCAATCTATATGGTCACTCTTGTGTTGACCGACTGAAGAGCAATTATGTTGATTGATTATACAGGCAACACAGAAAACTCGCTTCTAACATTTAAATCTTATTTCAACTGGTATGGAAAGGGTTCACCAGAACATACGCAACATCTAATGGCTGTATGGTTAAGATGTGGTCTCTTGCTTTGGCTCAGATGGAATATTTGAACATGAGTGGGAAGGTTTCTCCCATGAGAGCTCTTGTCATCTTAATTTTAAAATAACTTTTATTCTTTTTATGGTGATGTTTATTCTTCTTCTTCTTCATCATTTCTCGTTTCCAGTTCCCAAGGTCTGGTTGCGAATCAAGGACCTCCACAGTTGTCTATCCCTCCACCATTCATTTCCTTCTTTCAATACTTCTTTGCCTTTACTCCTCTTTTCTCTATGCTTTCCTTCACCGTATCTATCCACCTCTTTCTGGGCCTTCCTCGTGGTCTTCTTTCTGGTATTTTCTCCATAAATATTATTTTTGGTACTCTATATTCTTCCATTCTCATCATATGTCCGTACCACTTGTCTTGAAGTTTTGGGAACCCAGTTCTCTCCCTAATGTCCACATTTCTGATTTTATCCCTCCGTGTCTTCCCAATTATTCCTCTAAGGAACTTCGTCTCGGCTGCTTGGATTCTGCTTTCATCGCGTTTTTTGTGGTCCAAGTACCTGCTGCATGTGTCAAAATTGGTGTGTAATACATTGAGAATAGAACTTTCTTGCATTTCTCTGGGACATCCTGGTTCCATACTAAACCTCTCACACACTGGTAAAACCCATTAGCTTGTTGGATTCTCTTTCCAATTTCTTCATTTATTTTACCATATTCTGTGAGAATTCTCCCCAAGTACTTAAAGCTTTTTACCATTTCCAATGGATTTTCATTGACTTCAATATGCTGTCTTCCTCCTCTCTTGTTTCTTGTCATCACTACAGTCTTACTCTTCTCCACATTTATTTTCATTCCATATATCTCTATCTCTTGATTCCATACAGTAACTTGTTCTTGCACTCCTATTTCATTTTCTTCCCATATTACTATGTCGTCTGCAAAGAGTAAGATCTTAGTCTCCTTGCTTCCCATTCTTCGTTTCACACTCTTGTGGATTTCATCCATGACAGTTATAAACAGTATAGGGGATAACACACTTCCTTGTCGAAGTCCTGTTTCAACACTGAACCAGTGTGTTAATTATTAATTATTAATATTATTACTAATAGTATTAACTTATTATAATTGATAATATCATCATTATTAATATTATTAGTCTATTATTATTTGTATGTACTCATATTTTCATTTATGGTTAATTTGTACGTTTGTTGAAATTGAGATGAAGTTCTCATACTATGTGTAAACCCGCCTTTCCATAGCCCTTCCATAAAACCCTTACGCCGTACAGTGCGTGCTCAGTGGACGGTACAATGGAAATTAATATTACAGGAAATGGATCCTTTTAAATATGTAATTCGGGAAACTTCTCTTTCTCGACATATAGGCCTAGTAGTAGGCTAATATGATGATGATTATTCATGAAGTAAATACGTTGGTACAGCGGTTAATATATGAGTGATATCGTAGCAAGGAAAAAGGTATTGTATGTTTAGAAACACACATTGCATATGCATGATAAGGGTTGACGCTATCGCCAACACGTGCCGCTTGGAATGAAGTGACACCTTTAGAGTTCACACGTGCAAATATTCTTTAATTACACAGAGGTGTTTTTCCAGCACGCTTACCTCGTGATAAATGACTTACTTGTCCATCCATTGATGGCTATCTTACACTTAACAAGTACTGCTCGATGCGTTGCATTGTACATCCGGACAGTATAAATAATACAATAATAATAATAATTGTAATATTAGTGGACAATCATTTCATCTCTATATATAAAAATGAATGTTACGTGATAGTCTGTCAGTGAGTGTGTAATGAATGTTACGTGATAGTCTGTCAGTGAGTGTGTATGTATGTCCTCTATGCGTTCATATACCATTCATCCGATTCCGATGAAACTTTGGCGAGTTGTTGTGTGCAATACTGCAAAGGTTTCTGAATTAGTAAATCCATTTTACAATAGGTAGCACACAAGTAGATTCAACAAATAAGTGATGGCGCGCGAATCGTTTCAACAAAGTCCCATATGCGTTCATAAACCATAAATTCGATTGCGATGGAACTTTGGTGAGTTGTTGTGTACTCTCCCGTGTAGGTTTCTAAATTAGTTAATCTATTTACAGTTGGTAGCGCACGACTAGATTCAACAAATGAGTGACGACACGCGAATCGTTACAGAAAAGTCCCGTATGCGTTCATATACCATTCATCCGATTGCGATGGAATTTTGGTGAGTTGTTTTGCAAGCTCCCACGAATGTTTCACAATTAGTAAATCCATTTACAATAGTTCAGAGGCAGTTCACGGAAAAAGAAAAGAAAATATTGCGTATCCAAAAGCACTTAAAAAAATTACGTCAACATTTTCTTTGATTGGCATTTCAACGCATGCTTGGCACAGCTTGTAAAAGGTAATTACAGGGTGTAATTAATATAAATGATGTCTGTTACACTGGTGGTAGAAGATGGTATTCTAAGCAAATATCTTCATGAAATTTAGTCGTATCTGCATTAGTGTAGGTGGAATTAAATCACAAAAATCGTCGGTCAATGTCTTGGAAAAGGGATAAGACTGAGTTCCCCTCAGCAGCACAGCTGACTTTTCCCCGTCGGGCTCCCCTCCAACACTGAGGAATGTTGACAAGAGTCTGAAGTCGAGTGACTTCCTCGTCTTGTGTGCCAATGGCATTGAAATACACAAACCGGCCTATGAACAGCTAATTCACACCTTCATGGGGAGTGGCTACATGACTAGAGATGGTGGATCCGTTTAGGATTTTGCCAGCCCCATGGCCTATGCATAGAAAATGGAAATTCTAAAGCTTTGGTAAATTAATTTCAGGAACTGTTCGTCTATCTTTGTGTGAAGACAGTGCAATAACTGTAATAACAATATTAATAATATTATTATTATAGTAGGCTATTACTAATAATAATAGTAGACTAATAATAGGCTTTTATACACACTAATTTCTTCAATGTTTTTTTTTCCTTTTGGTATGTCGAGTTTCCAGACTTATATGTACGCAGGATTTCTTGTATGTGCCATGAAATCCATGGACATGATCGTATTAGATAATATTCATTTACTACATGACTCAACGTATATCGCACCTTCGGGAAGGTTAGTACTCTACCACCAGAACTACACATGCTGACTTTTATTATTATTATTAGACTATTATTTTCATTATTTTCATCATCATGTACATGTGGTGCTAGTGTTGAGACAGCTTATCATTTCTGGCCGATATGCAAGTCGGGGCGTGATGGCGCAGCGGTCCAGCTGTTGGCCTCTCACCACGGCGGACCGGGTTTGATTCACGGTCAATGCAAGTGAAATTTTCAAAGTGAAATGCCATGTCCAGTGGTTCGGATTGCAGGTAAAACGGAATTCCCGTGGCTCATGATCACGATATTTACGGTCATGTAAAACCACAAGCTTCCTTACTTCCCACCATCGGCAGCCACGAGATGATTTCCCGTGGCATCCAACAAGGCCAAAACTGGGATGTCCCTTCATATGACCACGGCTACTTTCTTTCCTACCCCCGCGATGTAGGCATGCGCATTTAATCGAGCACCACGATCGCAGCGTGTCCGGTGATTGGAGGTCCGAACTCAGCACCGACAGTGGCTATCCTGAGTTTGGATTTCCCCGGATTCTTCCACGCGCTTTCCAAGCACATGCCGGGATAGTATGGTACTTGGAGCCCCGGGGCACCAACCTCATTCACGACCCTAATAACTACAGCTACACATACTACTACAGTCACCACAGAAACACAGTTTATCAGACAAATCCAACACTCATCTAACTACTCGGGGCTGATAAACAAAAACCCCATGCCCCTAAAATGAATTAACAACAACCATCACAACAAGTTTGCAAGTCTCTTCCATCATCATTGTTACCAAAAATATTTATTTACTGAACGTCCTAAACAATTGGAACCCTACTTTAAAAAAAACATTCATTAAAGATATAATCTCTTATAATTTGTTAAATAGTCTAATAATAATAATATGTTGTTAGACACACCATTTTTATTCTTTTCTGGGATGTCGAGATTCCGGAATGTTGTGTTCACAGAATTTCATGTACATGCCATTACATCCATAGGCATAAGGCTCTCATATTTGTTCACCTTCATTTATTACATGACTGAGCCTAGATCGAACCCTCGAGAAGGATAGCACTCTACTACCTGAGCTACACAGCCTCGCTATCATTTAATAATTATTATTATTGATTTGTACAGTACATATAACACATTGCTGGTACATCACAACATAACTACACGGGCTTCAGGGAACCAAATTATAGTTACTGAAACAGCCACTTCTAAGCTGGAAAATCGAAATCGCTACCCATGAACTTCCAGACGATTCGGGTTGTTGAGGGAAAATTTCGAACTTTACCATGAGTATTCGAAAACAATTGATTATCATTATCTGAATAAAGATTTGCTGTGACAAGAATCATTGCACTCGGGTGATTAGATCGCCATAAACGTTATTTAAAATATTTAAAAATCACTTGGCCGCCGTGATGTTATTTGTTTCTTAGAATTTGGAAAGTTACATATTTGTCCTACTCGAGCACTACACAAAATTTCAATTCAATTGCTTAAATAGTTTCGCAAACATTGAGAACCAGTGAAATGTATCGTATGGACGCCAAATTGGATTGTTTTATGTTTATGATATAGAATTATATGCCACCAGATGAATATCATAATCGTGGTTCAATATACCAACCTATATTTCTATCGCTTCTTTAGGACACGAAAGATATAAACATATTTTTGAAAATTCAGCACAGCCGCCATTTCTGAGTTCTCCTAGAAATTGAATTAAACTAGACGCTTATATATTAACTCTTGTATGAAAATTAACGATACTAAGTTTGACTACGTTCGGGTAATTACGTCACGAGAAAAATCCATCCAAGTATTTAAATTTCTCGCCGCCGTCATGTTAGATTTGCGATCATCAGGTTATTGAATGTCTCGTGGATGGACTTGCGTTGATACCCTCTATCAGCATACTAGATTTAGCCTACTTTTGATTGCTGTAATATATACGCAGATATTGAGAACCGTTTAAATATTTCGGATGATCGACATGTTGGATTTGTAATCGAGGTGAGCATTGGAAAAGAGGCAATAGTGATCATAAGTTAGGAACCGTTTGTGTTAACCTGCGTTATTGGGATTGTCAACACATTCGTGTCAAAGTATTTCCTACCTACTATTATGAATTCATTTGCTATAAATCTCCGACTATCGAGCCTTAAGTTATAGGGGCCGATAACCTAGATATTAGGCCCCTTAAAACAACAATTATCATCATCATCATAACCTTAAGGTAACATTACTTGGAACTAGAAAATGTCATGTTGCTTATATACAAGTAACAATCTTAGTCCGGTCTATATGAAGTTCTCATTCTTAGAAATGTGTTTCTAGAAAACATGTACGTAACGCTATCATTATGGAAAACAAACTAATGTTTTAGAAATATGAGATTACCATTTCGAGGGGTGTAGTAACATCTGTATTTAACAATTGAGGAAAAGATTGGGAAAGAGCCGGCTGTGGTCTGAAGCTAGGAATCGTTTGTAGTAACCTATGATTTTGAGATTGTTTCTTCCGCTTAGGTTTTGTTAGGATAGGTTCGGTTAGTATAGGTAAAAGTATTTTAGAATTTTTAAAATCTTAGTGTTGTTGTTGCTTACTTATGGAACTAGCAGTCAGGTTAGTAATGTTGTCAAGAGATTTGCTAGACCCCTCTAAAACCATGAGCGGTATATGGGGTTTCTCAAAAAAGCGCCCACCCAAGCCATAAAATAAAAACCTGCCAATAAGCCAACAAAAAATAACATGCTAAATAAGCTTATATTAAAAAGCGACTAGGAATATAATCAACTAATAGCCGCCTCTAAATCACCAGAACAGTTGTAACCTTCGTAGTACGCGTATCAGACGACAAGTCAGTTACTACTATGGAACTTACTACAACCAACCAAGGTAGACAACGTGCACTCTATAGAGCAGGCTGTTCCAGCCGAGCTGCTCGCCAGTGAGCAGAGGAGTACTCGGCGCCTGGCGTGAGTAAACCCGCAACATGCAATACAGCTCTGCTGTGGGGGCTGCCGTCACTGAGCGGTAGATACATCAAGACTGGCAGGAAGCGCATGGACGTGTGTTAAGACCTTCGCCCAGTGGCGTATTGGCTATGGCCCCCAGTTCCTCTCCAACTGTGCTCCAAGCATCACTGCTGAGTACTCGCGTGTACGCATACTCAAACTCGTGGATATGGAACAGCCTGCTATAAAGGCTACTCTTATAACTACAATCGAGAAAATGTAAATGGATTAATATTCTGGCGATGCTCAAAAGAAAGATGAAAAAGATGTCGAGACGACTTGAAAAGTAACAAGAAGTTCCGTGACGAACTAAAGAGCCTACTTTTCATGCCAAAGATTATTCTACAGTATATGAACCTATCTAGAATAATGACGAAATTAAGTTGGTAATATCGATGTGTCTAATTAGTTCGAAATATTCCTGGTATAATCTAGCCTAATAGAGCACTTCAGTAGGCAGCCCTGGTGACTGAATATATTCTTAGTTCCATCTCTTAAGGTACAGAATAAATAAATTGGTTGAAGTCCAATGGACGTTACATGCAGTTGGATATTGGATCTATCAGCACGCGTAAAAGCATGTTGGCAACAATGTCATGCGTGTGCTGGTCAGAAATAGCCTAATCTGAAATATTATGATATCTTGTTGTGCCAATTTTGGATGAAATCCATTTGTTAGTATAGAAGTTACATGTATTTCAAAATTGGACCTATCAGCAGGCATAGAATCATGTTGGCAGCACTGAATTATATTAATTATTCCAAATTAATCTAGAATGTCAGGTGCTATACGTGTGCAAAGTATAGGGCTGTTGACTTGCATACTTCCTGATATATTGAAATTAGGTTAAAAAAATATAGACAGCATTTATTAACAGTTAGCATCCCTGATTGCTCTTAAAAATACTTATAGTCATATCTGTTATATTACACATAGCACATACGAAATTTGGTTGAAATCCAACTGATAGTATAGAAGTTAGATGTATTTAAAAATTGGCCCTATCAGCAGGCTTAGAATCATGTTGGTAGAACTGAAGTATATAAGTTACTCCAAAATTAATCTAAAATGTCAGGTAATATACGTGTGCAAAGTTTAAAGCTGTCGGCTTGCATACTTTCTTCTATATTGGTATTTGGATAGAAGACTAGAGAGAGCAATTATTAGCAGTTGGCAGCCCTGGTGGCTCTTAAAATGCGCTCAGTCATATATGTTTATGTACACATATTACATACAAAATTTGGTTGAAATCCAATTGATAGCGTAGAAGTTATATGCATTTAAAAATGGACCTATCAGAAGGCTTAAAATTATCTTGGCAACACTGTCATGTATGGCCTCCTGGATATTAAACTGAAATACTGTTATCTACATGTGTGCCAATTTTGGAATAGCTCCCATGCATACCTTCCAAGATATCCAACATGGAGCTCAAATTTCTAGTGCGTTTTTTCAGCAGTTGGTAGCACTGACATCATTTTCAAATATGGACGTGAGATATTCCGGTATACATCTTTACTCATACTAACTTTGGTTTCGATTGCTGCAGCCGTTTAGGAGTTGAGAGGGGGGAAACACACACACAGCCAGACAGACAGAAAGACAGATAGACAGAAGGACAGACGGACAGACACACACACATTTTCCCGGATCGATCTCATAAGTCTACTTTTTCCTCATTTTTGCAAAATGTGAAAAGTAGGCTAAAAATGGTGAGGTCTTGAGTGTAATTGATCATCAATATGGTGGTCCAAACAAATCACAGTTGCTGTTGAGAAAAACTCATCAAAATGCTATAAAGCAAGCCCAAAAGAATATATAGCTGCCAAAGATAATATTTATCGTAAGATTATTACAGTCAAATGTTCACATGGTAATAGTCTCTTTATTGTTAAAAAACATCTAACATCGTCCCTAAAAGTACTGTGTTTACATCTATAATATATTTTGGTAAAGTTATCAACTGAAACGATCTCAATAAGTTGGTTAATCGTCTATGGCTCTTGCACACCTCTCAACAAATCACAGTGGAACACAATTATGGCGTCTATAAAACAGTTAAATTTAACAATTTAGGTTAGAGCCAAGAATCATACCCGGGCCTCCGCGGTAATACTATTGTGTCTGGGATAACATGCAATGTATTGGGTTCTGCAAAGTTTCATTTAGTGGCTCTCACAGTGCTGGTATCCATTGCAGTTTCGTTCCAACAAAGCGTTTGGTCGCTAGTGTATTGTATAAACTTGGGATATCGTGGTAATCAGCCCCGTATATTTGAGTGTGCATAGTTCGAATTATGGGGTTGGAATATCTTGGTCATGAGTTCTATGTGTTTAAAACATATGAATATATCGGTCATTAGTCCCGATTGGTTATAAATTTGGGATGTCGTGGTTATCAGCCCTGTATCCTTATAAGTGCGTAATTCATATTAGGTGCTTAGCAATAATATTTATCGTAAGATTATTACAGTCAAATGTTCACATGGTAGTAATCTCTTTATTGGGATGTCGTGGTTATCATCCCTGTATCCTTACAAGTGCGTAATTCATATTGGGTGCTTAACAATAATATTTATCGTAAGATTATTACAGTAAAATGTAATATAACAATAGTCTCTTTATTGTTAAAAACATCTAACATCGTGTTAGATATTGTCGACAACTTGGGCGTTCACCCCGTGTAGTTAAATATGTAACGACTAGAGACATATGAGTCATAAACACCGTGTAGTTAGGAATTTGCGATATCCTAGAGCATTTTGATAAATTTAATTAGATTTTAGAAACCTCGCCGGGGCCGTGTAACGGGTGGAGATCTATCTATGAATTACAGCCAGGTAACTAGCATTTACACAAGAGCGGGTCAGAAAGTACCGGATGCTGTCATAGTATTGGCACTCTAGCCCCCGGATATTCTAGTACAGTCAGTTTCGCAAGAGAGCAGAGAGGATAACGGAAATGAAAACAGAGAAAAATGCCTGTCCCAGGTAATTGAAACAATGGATGAGTCAGCTTGGGAACCCTTGGTTGTCACCTCTAGGTCCAACTAGTTGCAAGTGCATGTGGCCACCGTGGATGGCTCTGCAAAGTTGAGCTTAACCATCAGCTAGCCTGTTGGGGTTGCTGGATGTTATGTTACATTACTTTTTTTAGAAATCACTGGCATATGTCCATATGTCCTATTAGGCAACATTAGAGAATTATAAAATCATGCTCTATGTATCATATGTAACTTTAGACCTCCATGATTAAACATTGTTCAAACCCTAAGAAAATTAGATCACTCTACTGTATTTCAAATCATCAATCATGGCTACGTTGGTCAATCTAATAGGTTAGCGGGTCAAAGCTTTGGGGCCGTTATGTCATATCATATCGTTAAACATTGGTACTGCGCCCGAATCTCGCATAGCCACCACCTATATCCGCTGAGATGGAAAACGATTGTAGGGACGTCGATACCCAGCCAGATACATCAACACTTCCCTACTAGGTGAATAACTAGGAAACCCTCGACGCATACCGGCCATGCAATAACGCTACTAATTAGTTACACATTTACTAGCAAATAACTATCCATAACAAGATGGTAGGACGAGAATCTCGGATCTCGAGCGTGAACGGTGAAGTTGAGACTAAGTGAGTTCTAGTAACTACCTGGCAGTATTATCGCACGTCGATTGCGAAATGAAAAGGTGATCAGTTTCTATAAAAAAAGTGCAGGGAAACAAAAATCGTGCCTGGATTTATTATCTAATATTTACAAACATGAAATTTCCCTAACACCAATAAAATAACGTTTCAATGGAAAATAAAAATATTTAAGTTGGTAGATAGTCCTTCTATCTTTCGAAAACACTTTCAATTCAGTTTAAGTTGCATAAAAACATTATTCAAGAATAAATATTGAATGGTTATACTTGATAGTCACCCTGTGACTCGATCACTAATAGCAGTCTGATCCAAAATGAGCTGTTCTTAAAAAACATGAAATTACATTACACAGTCCTACATGATACACTTATCGTTATAAATAAAAATATATGAACATAATACGCATGAATATAAACTATTAAAATGCTAAATTATTTACACAAATAGAAATAACCATGTCCAGCACGGTATTTAAAAATATGTACAAGATCTGACGCGATCTGTCAATCTAACTGCGCTTCTGTTGCTTATAAATACAGTTCTTTCCACACTAGTTCACAAACATTAGAATTCTGGTATATTTTGAGTTTCTGTTATCGTAAATAGAACTATAGTAACAAACGGTAAAGTTGATTACAGTTCTGAATTGTCATATCATTGAATAAAAATACATTAAATTAAAGAGCGAGACGGAACTACTCGGTTACTCATAATAGACGTCGTGGATTTCATAATAATACTTTCTGACATGCACGACACAAATACAACCCTGATGTCAGTTACTTTTTCAACACACTGTATCAAGACATTGTTCCAAACGGCAATACACTCATTTCCTTTCGTATACGGTGAACATCATCATTTAATAGCGTCTGCTACGCTTCCAAACTTGACATACTCCTTTCTTCTCCTCTGAACAATGATCATAATAGACAATGCACGGTATTCCTTTAATAAAAACCCATCTTGCTACACTCCAAACGTGTAGAAGAATTAGCGACCCTACTTCGTAAACACTGCCTGTGAAATACGGTTCATGGTTCACTCCTAACCAACTCATTTCTAAATTACTCATCCTCGTGCTCTTAAACAAAATTAACATTCTTGTTCACAACAATTCACCTTGTATAATATTCCACTTAACTTTCAAAAATGCATTTCGTTTATAAACTTTATCAATATACTGTTTTCCACGTTACAATAACCTATTAACTTTAATAAACCGTAGTCCGCTCGTGTTTACTGTTAAATAACAATAATACCTCCCGTTTCTGGTATACATTTGATGAATTAATTATTCATATATAAACTTGTTTCATTTCATAGAAGACCTCAGGTAGATCTACAAATCACCTGGTCCGTGGTTTCGTTATAGCAAATTTTTGCAATATAGTTGTTGCTAATTTTAGGGGGAGCGTGATGGCGCAGTGGCTTAGCTGCTCGTCTTTCACCCGGACGGCCGGGGTTCGAATCCCGGAGACAGCGGGGTGGAATTTTCACCTGAAAAATCACGTGGCGTCAGGAAGGGCATCCGGCCTTAAATCCCCGGCCAAAACCGAAATGAGCCTGGTTGGCTTCGGCGACCCCAATTAATTGGGAAAAGCAGATGAAAGAAAGAAAGAAAGAAAGAAAGAAAGAAAAGTTGTTGCTAATTTTAGGCATCATTTGACCTCCATTGTCAACAATATGATCCTATTTCATATTTAAATCCGTTATACAAATTGTCCATGACTATATTAACGTCATATTACATTATCATTCCGCAATTGGAATTGTTATTCTCCAATAATATTATTTATAATATTTAATAAATGTTGCATTTATGTACTGACATAATAAAATGTTTTAAACAATGTTCCAGCATTTTACAATAATGCTTTCTCTAAATAACGATGCAATCTAGCAATTTTGACGCAATTTATTGCTTATTACGCATATGTATCGAAGCATTCCCCTCCATAAAACAGTTTCGTTTAAAAGTGAGCATATTCAAATCGTTTCTGAAAACTGCTAAAAACGGAATATCTAAATCCAAATTCAAATGAAATTACGTCTAAAACGACACACGTTGACGTATATTAAAATTACTGTGAAATATCTAAAATAGACAACATAATAACATGAGTTATGAATAAGAAAAGCTACTCATGGCTTGGTCACCCCTGAAATACCATCAAAGACTACATCAAAACTACAGAGATATTGGATCAATCAATTTTTTACCTTTCCGATGAGCTGCTGTCGAAATATCTCGTCTGATATGCTTGATGGTCTCCCCACGGGTCGACACGCGCTGGACGCCTGCCTGGAACGAGTTACTGCTGGGACCGAGGTAATCAACTGTCCGCCTCCCTCTCTGCTCAAACTGCGAACACCTGGCACCTCGCCTCCCTGCTAACTGTCCTTCTTCTCTCTTCGCGACTGCTAGTCTGGAATCTTGAACCCGGGACCAACGAACTCCTCTGCTCGTCGTCACCGTGAAGCATCTCTTCTTCAAAGTAGTCTTGAACGTCTCAGGTTGACATCTCTCCAAGTTTGTAGTGGACATTTGAATTGTAGAGTTGATGGTGAATTCAGAATACTGCATGTTGGATGAGCAGTTGTGGTAACATCGATCTATGGTCGTCAAGATCACTCTGAACTCCCATTCCATAGTGTAGATTAACCTCCTTCCATAATTTAGTAGATCATAGTAGTCTTCTTAATAGGAGTCGAATACGAATATCCCCCTGACTTGAGATCATCATCATGGTAGATAAAAGTGAATAATCTTCGGAGTAAATGCTGTTTCAGTATTGTTGCCTGTTAATGTAATGCTACTCGTTGTTCTGTCGAATTGTGGAGCTTGTAGAAACGAAGTCTTCTGTTAATGCGTTGTATTATAAAGTTGCTGCTTTCAATAGCAAGCTAATGCTTTTACTGTTTTTCCGGCGTCTCCTTTCATTCCTCGGTGATTACGCTGTCTCCACACGGTCCAGTCGGATCTCCTGGCCGTACTACCAATTTAACATAGAGCTCACTCGGGACGCTCTGAAATGCAGGTCTGCTCTCTTCAGGTTTCTGAGTAGGAGAAAATCTCCGCTCGAGACAATTGCGCGCGTGGCACTCTAGACTTGAGTTCTAGCCTCGCGTCGAGTCCCATTTAACTGAATTTCGCTCACATCTCCTCTCCTGTTCATAAATATATAATTCTGTTTTGCCAATTAAATTTCGTTTTCTCTTCTGGATCTGTAGAAGTGCTAATCTCGCTTTATATAAGCAAATTTAATATAATAGCGATTCCCACAAAAATTATATGATCCATTCTGATTGGCTGTTGATTTATTATCAAAAAACTCCCTGCTCTAGCCTCTTATCATCATGTCGTGTGCATAATTTGTTGTTGTCAACTCGGCCAACCAAAACCGGTCTTAGGCTTGCTAACTTGAAGCCTTGGTCATATTCCAGCATCGAATGATCTGATTCTCCCATGGTTAAATTATCATTCACTGAAATATTCCCAAACTTAATTCTTTCCAAATCTTCCAAAATTTTCCAAAAAGTTGCCAATATGCTTGTATTCACTTCCTAAAATATATGTATGAATAAAATAATTTTCCAATTCTAAATTCCACTTCTTACATCAATAGGTTCACAAGTCGGTTCGATCCTTGGCTCAATCAATGGCTGAAGCTGGGGTGAATTCGAGTTCAGTACGTTGGTCATTCCAATAAGTGTTTGGGTCATAGCTTTGGGGCCGTTATGTCATACCGCATCGTCAACCATAGGTACGCTCAGCAGCCCGATAGGTAAAGAAAAGGAGAGTTAAAATAGCATTGATATAGTTAGGCCTATGTCATGCAAGCAAAACACAGACTTGCATGTTTGTAACAAGGGTATCCCCTTTCTGCAATGCCATCTCGTTCATCACTAGCCAGCAGAGCAATTTGCATTCACTTCTCGACAATGTTCGGGATAAGTAAGTAATAGAAAATAAAACTTGGGTGCTTTATAATAATGTAACTATTGTGGTCTACATTCCCGGCATTTCCAAGTCTGATTAGGATTAACCACCATCAACTTAGATATATATTGTTATAAAATGAAATAATAATAATTTTAAATAAATAAATATTAAATAATTTATAATTAATAAAAAATAAATATTAAATAAATAAATTAAATAATAAATAAACATTTCATTTATCCACGTTATACCGCTAACCCCTATCCCAATGTCTCTCGACATGATTATTCTTTTTAAAACATTAACATAACCTTGAGTGCGGCCATCTACATAGCAAAGCGTGTTAAAGTGAACCTACATGGTAGATAATAAAAATATTAATAATGATGATAATAATAACATTAATAATCTAATAATCATAATAATTTTAAATAATAATACTAAATAAATACATATTAAATAATAAATAAATAATTATAAATAATCCTTTAACAGCCATCTTAAATCGCTTGCTCGAGCTATCCTGTCGCGGTCAGCTAGGTGTCGTTTTACATGACTTTGCTAAAGCCTCAATACACTTAGGAATGTTTAGCATTGAAAAAATATATATTAAAAACTCAAAATGTAAATGTGCATTTATGTCGTAAAGCCAAAATTGAAAAATGAGTTGCCTTAGTGATAAAGGGTTTACGCTTTTTCATTCAAGCAGTCGCATAACATTATCCAATTATTAGTTCGCAATATCTCGGGTCAATGACCTAGTAGTTTGGTTCTTTGGCAAAATCTAAATGCAAAACAAAAAACAAAAATTCAATAAAGAAAATTAAATAAAATTCTTATTAAATAATATAACCAGAAATTCGAAATTTATGGTCAGGCCCTTGAGTAAAATTAAAAACTAACATTTGCTAGAAATAAAACGCAAAATCCCCTTTCGTTTGAGTTGTCGCACAACTTTCCCCAATTATTGGTTTGAGAAATCTCGGGTCCATGATCTAGTAGTATAGCGCTTTGGCAAAATTTTAAAGAATAAATAATCCACGGTAAAAATACATTAAGCTGTTTAAGTTGACCCCCCTCCCTTCACACAAGTCTCTACGATTATGGGTTCTCGAAATCTCAGGTCAATGACCTAGTAATATGGTTTCTTTGGCAAATCTAAAAAATGAGAAATACAAATTACATAAATAAAAAATACAAATTTAAATAGTTAAAAATCCAAAATTTTCAAAATGTGCATTTAGGCCCTTTGGAAAGATCTGGAAAAATAAATTGTCTATTGGAAAGAGGGTCACATACCAATTAATTTCACTCCTCACATAAGTCTCTACGATTATTGGTTCTCGGAATCTCGGATCTATAACCTAGTAGTTGATTCAAAGGTACAGGCATGTTCAAATAAAATGGCAATGTGGAACTTGGATAATTCGAACCTCAAGGGACCAGTAAAAAAAATCGAACTATCTAAAAATTCGAATTAAGAATGTTCTTTGAAAAGGGTAGAGAAAATATATTGTATTACGTCTACATAATGATTTACATTCAACAAAGCAGATTAACAGACAACGGCACTGTATAATGACTGTATCGTGATTAACCTCAATGTTTCAAATGATAAAATAAAACCAAAATGTACTGCCCACCTATTTAACGACAGTAGTAATCCAGCAATCTAGTTAAGTCTTAGAGAATTCTACAGTTTTTCAAAAATGTTAGAGTTTTTTACCTGTTTCCTACAATTAAGTCTCTCGGCCATCACAACATAATTTAAGAAATTTAAGGAACGGAAAACAGAATCACTTACGTCATTTCTACTTTCAAAAGAAAAAACCGCGTAGTTCTGTGATGTGGTTTGTCGTTTTTCGGGAATTCCTGACCCAACTGTTTGGCTTCCGATGGGCTTTTTACACGTAAAAACTTCGAATTATCCAAAATATAATTCGAATTAACCACAATTTTTTAGCATTGGTTTTATATAAAATGCTAGGGACCAAGAGAAACATTCGAATTAAAGAAGATTTCGAATTATAGAAGTTCGAATTAACCACGTTTCACTGTATACTAATAATATCGTATGTCCTCGGGTTGCCGGGTGCAAGCTTTGTTATTTGACACCCAAAGGGTAGCTTGCGTGTCCAATTTCGTTGTTCCTTGAAGCACTATGAAAGTCAAGGAGGTTAGATATCTAAGCTCCTTGAACACTATAGCGCTTTCTAGTAGGGAAATGAGGAACTTTGTGTTGGCGGAAAATCCCGAGATTAATTTGGCCATTATGAACACGGCCTACTGAATTCAAATGGGTTCTTCGACATGCCAACATCGTATGACAAGCGTGTCGTAATTTTTGCCGCCTTTCAAAAATCACTTCCCACGGCCAGGAGCGAACCTGCAAGCTTGGGGTTAGTAGACCGACACGATAACCACTCACCTACCGTGGTTCTATACAGCTCAATCAAATAAATAATAATTACCAAATAATAAAATATGTAGTTACGCCCGTTTGGCAAAATTTAAAAAAACATAAATAAAAAAACATTAAATAAAAATTAAAAAGTAAAAAAACTAAATTTTCGAAATTTGTAGTTAGGCCCTTTAGCGAAATTTGATAAAATAAATGGTCCATGAAAGAGGGGGGGGGGGTTAAGTGCTTCAATTTGAGACCGCGCAGAACCCACTCCAATTATTATTTCAGGATATCGCGTATCAATGACCTACTGTCGACCAAAGTATTATGTGTACTCGAGTTTGAAGGTTGTTTGTGAAGTAACCAATAGACCTACATAAAATCCAATACCATCAACATTTTCATCGTTCTATTCTACGTTAGATCATGTAGGTTTGGATTTTTTAATTTATATTTTAATATTTTTTATGGCAGTTGGAACACAAAATGTGCACGTTTTTAAGCGTGTTTCAACCATGCGTCACATTTAAGAATTACTATCTCAAAAGCCCTTCATCAGATCGAATCCAAATTTTAACACAATATACATTGGAATGTTGTATAACTGGTTTATTAATTTCACAATTGTGTGTGTCCAAGAAACAAAGTTGTTATCATTGTTGTAAGGTAACTTTTTCTCGTCTCGGGGTGGTTGGAAAATGTAGTTCTTGGTTGCGTTGTATTCGTTATATATCAAAAAGTTATGCTGTATGACTGTGAAATACGTAAATTAATTCACTTATTTTATATCGGTTTGTATTTCTACGGGGAAATAACACATGTTTCACCTACTAGCCGCTCCAGCAAAAGCTGTACAGGGTTGCTGAGAAGGAGCCCATCACTTCCGAGCGAGACGCGCCATGAAGCGTTGGGCACCATTACGGCAACGCTGTACAGCTTTTGCCGGAGCGGCTAGCAGGTGAAACATGTGTTATTTCCCCGTAGTAATACAAACCGATGTAAAATAAGTGAATAAATTTACGTATTTCACAGTCATACAGCATAACATTTCGATGTATATGGATTACAATGCAACCAAGAACTACATTTTCCAACCACCCCAAGCCGAGAAAAAGTTACCTTACAAAAATGATAACAACTTTGTTTCTTGGACACACAAAATTTTTAAATTAATAAACCAGTTATACAACATTCCAATGTATATTGTGTTAAAATTTGGATTCGATCTGATGAA
This sequence comes from Meconema thalassinum, assembly GCA_946902985.2. Classification (NCBI taxonomy): domain Eukaryota; kingdom Metazoa; phylum Arthropoda; class Insecta; order Orthoptera; family Tettigoniidae; genus Meconema; species Meconema thalassinum. Next base: position 3,884,493 of record CAMPQE020000020.1, read on the forward strand.
GGGCTTTTGAGATAATAATAATTCTTAAATGTGACGCATGGTTGAAACACGCATAAAAACGTGCACATTTTGTGTTCCAACTGCGATAAAATATTAAAATATAAATTAAAAATCCAAACCTACATGATCTAACGTAAAATAGAACGACGAAAATGATGATGTTATTGGATTTCATGTAGGTCTATTGGTTACTTCACAAACAACCTTCAAACTCGAGTGCACATAATACTTTGGTCGACAATAGTAGTTGATACAAAGGTACAGTCTTGTTTAAATAAAATGGAAATGTAGAACCCACTAAGGCTATCTGGTATAGCTACCTATACGACTCAATCAAATAAATGTAAAATGTTCTATCAGTTACGCCCTTTTGACATAAATCTAAAAATACAAAATGATAAATAAAAATAAATTAAAAACATTAAATAAAATTTTAAAAAGAGGAAATTCCAAAATTTTCTAAATGAGTAGTAAGGCCCTTTGGCACATTTTTTAAAAATAAATCACCCATGGCTAAGGTATCGTAATCCTCTTTCATATGAACCCTTACACAAGTCTCTCCGATTATTGGTTCAGGAGATATCGGCAATAAACCTAACGTGAGGTAGACTATAGTAGCGTTAAAATAAAGTGTACTGGTTTAAACTGTCACAGGCAACCCACTCATGCTGTATATTAGATATGTTGTATTGAAAATGTTGCTCAAAATCAATACGCGTGATAAAAGGGACCAAATGTGGCAAAAATAAACTCGTGTACTCCACATGCCTGATGCAATCCTTCGAAATCGACACCACTTAGGTGACTTGCATGTCACTATTCCAGTACCTCAAGTCAGAATTAAATTTCCTGGCAATCCGGTCATCGAAGCCAAGCCTCCAGGCCAACACTGCTATCCACTACACCATGAGACGAACACCAACTTTTCAGGGTTCGTACTCAACCGTCCTAGGATCCAAAATATTGATGATTGATTCCCTACAGATTAGTCGAAGTTTAAATGCAGATTTACAGTTACTGGCAGTTAGCTTTGCACTTGCCCATCCCCATCCTCCTGCAGCGTAAAACACTTGCCAAGCTAAGCGGCGCTGGTAATGTTACTGTCGCACGTCTGTCACATCCAAGGATTTATTCGACATGATCCCCTCATCGCTCTACGCCCCTCTCCTATCTCTGAGCTCTCAAGTTCAAGTGCGCAGCTAATCGCCTTTACAGCTTTACAGCTGTGTAAAGCTGGGTTTTCCTAGCTCCGCATTTTGTGCGGAGTGCACTGCGCAATGCGCAGTCCGCAGTGCGCAGCCTACTCAACAACACCGAATCAGACGGCATTGTTTTCCTACACCTCTCCGTGGTGCGCAGTGCGCTCTGCGCAACTGGACGAATCCTTTGAGAGCAGTCAAGTGCGGACCTCACTACGCAATAGACGAGTTTTTGTGCAGTTTTCTCTTGTGCACTATAGATTTCTTTCTTTGCCACAAAATTCAAAAAGAACTAATTGAGTGTGTACAGTAGTTCTAAGTTAAGCTCAGTAACTTTGTCCAAATAAACTACATTTTTTTACCATTTTGTTTTTTAATTTTGCTATCGAATGTTATTAAATAAAGAAATATTTTCTAGAATGATTCGCTATATTAACTATTTTTCATGGAAAGATACATTAATTTAATTTAATTAGGCATATTTAGTTCATTGATTAGACGTAGGCCTAATAAATTAGCTTGTTTAAATTTTCCAATAAATAAATTTAACAAACTTACCTCTATGTAAACGCCAGCTTTTCCGCCGCTGATATCGGTCTTCTAATCCTGTTGCAGGACTCGCTTGCAAGATCATTTTCTACCTAACTAAGCAAGTATTCAAACTGATACCTAGTAACTCTGAAGTAAGATTTGAACTTGACTTCGTCGTCGAGCAAATGTCTGTGGATTAAAAGTTTAAACACTCCTTCTTGCTCTCTAGATGTGTACATGGAACTGACAGATTTCCGCACTTTATAAAGACGACCAACAATGAAGTAAATTTCATCTTCGATCTCTTCTTCCTCTTCTAATAACATCAATAACGCTATTTTTTTTTGCTCAGAGGACGAGAGCTCATATTCTCAAACAACTGAAAACTTGAAATAGACACAGCGCATTGCTGAGCTAGGAAAACACTACCGCGCAGCCCATTGGGATGTGCGGAGAGAGGTCCGCAGTGCGCAGTGCGCTCCGCGCAAAATGCGCAGCTAGGAGCTAGGTTACGCATCGGCCATCCCGAGGGGCTCACCGTCTGAGCTATTCCTGAATACATCATCATCAGCGACCGTCGGTGTATGGACACCTGAATTGCAGTTAGGTCCTCGTTTCATGTAAGTAGTCTTGTGGCTATCTCTGTATGAATCCCGTCTTCTGTGAGCCAGTAAATGGCCCCTCCTGTAAACCTGCCGTTGAGCCCTGCATCTCTGAGTTTCAAATTCCTGCCGTCGGGAACATGGGAGGAAACTTATATGAGTTTATTTTCTGTCTGTATGCTTTTTTTTTGTCGTGTGACCTCCTGAGAGGCCGAGTGCAGGTCTTTCTAGTCGACGCCCGTGGGCGACCTGCGCGTGAGGATGAGAGATGGAATGGATGAATATGAATGAAACTGGGCAAGGATGTGGAAGGAAGCGCCGTGGCCTGTCAGAAGGTACCGTCCCAGCATTTGCCTGGTGTTGTAAATGGGAAACCACGGAAAACCATTTCAAGCACGGCCGACGGTGGTGCTCGAACCCACGCGTCTACCGAGACAGCAGAGAGCTTGACCCCATGATCTAACGCTGCGCTTTAGCCAGCGTAGCAGTCTTGAATTATTATTATTATCATCATCATTTGATAATCAGGCTTCAGGGAGAGTTGATGAGAGGAAGAGTTCTTGGTTCAAGGTTGTTACAGGAGTGAGTTAAGTTTGTAACATCTCACCACTACGGTTTATTTTATACTAGCAACCCACCCCGGCTTCGCTCGGGAACAGTTACGAATGCATTACGAGATAAGCGCTTTCTTTTTTCGATGTCATTGAACTACGACCTATATCCTTTTTACGTCTCGGCATGATGGATTAAAATCACTGACTGGACTAATAATTATATTATCATGGAGATGCATGTGCAACGAATTCTTGTCAGACGTAATTTAAGAATGGCGAGGTGCATGAAACGCAAATCCCCCTTCCATTCAATCTTAACTTGACTGTTTATTTTGCGGAACGAGAAGTTCACAGGTGACATGAAGAAAAGCTGAGTTGCACTTCCAGGTAAACTCCAAACAGAACCACTCTTCTCTGAAGTCTTAACTCAACACAACTCGACAGTTTTCTGCTGGCTGTATCTGGGGTAATAGGTTCGCCCGCTAGCTATGCTGTAACTGGAGTGATAGGCTCACCCCTAGTTAACTCGTAAACTCTCGACTCAGTAATTGAATGGAGATTGTTGGAAGAAATGAAAACGTAAAAAACACTTATAGTGGCGATGTATTGAAGATAGAGATATGCTCTCATGGGCTTTTTTTGTAGAACTTTTCATGCTGAACAATTCTTACACTCATAGTATATTGATATGTTTAATGGTTTGCCCAGCGCAAGCTTAAAAAGCGCACGGACGTCGGGCTTCTTTTCAAAATGTTCACTGAAATCGTTACTACCTGGCTTCCTTTGATCATGAATAAATTATTTTCTACAGAAATCTTCCTCGAGATATAATTTACAGAATGGTGAAAACCGCATCAAAATCCACCCAGTGGTTCTCGAGATTACCCGTGACATCCAAGAATCGGGGACTTAGTTTTATACTAAGTAGAGATGTGGAGCATTTGCTGAAAGACATAAACTGACTGGGTGGTATTCAAATAGGTGGAAACCAGATAAGTAGTCTGGCCTATGCTGTTGACCTGGTTGTAAAGGCAGACTCCGTCGAAAGCTTACAGGCCAATATATTAAAACTTGAACAGAAATGTAGGGAGTATGGTAGGAAGATCAGCATTTCAAAGACGAAGGTCATGTTGCTGGAGATGAAACACAAGAATATAGAATGTCAGGTAGGAGGAACTAAATTGAAGCAGGTGGATCATTTTATGATGATGATGATGATGATGATGATGATGATAATTGTTTTTTTAGGGGCCTAACATCTAGGTTATCGGCCCCTAATGGTTTGGGTGATAATGAAAGATGAGATGAGAAGGAAAACGGTAACTACTGCTAAGTACAAACTTACATACTAGAACAAGAAATGGTAAACAAAATAATAAAGGATAAGGCAAATAAAGGACAGGAAAAAAAGAAATGACCTCAACCCTCGAAGAATGAAGATTGAGGGACTTGGAAGGAAGGAAAGCCATGAACGGCAGATAGGAAAGGGAAAGAAGAGAGGGCCCGCCCCAAAATCGGACCCAGCTCAGGAATCCCCCGGTATCGCCAACTCCCGAACTCACCAGCCGTGAGCCCCTCAGAGTGTAGCAATCTCCAGGGTGCACCAGAAATGGTGTGGCTACATACACCCTGCCTCCTTGGGGGTCTTGAGCAGAAGGCAGGAGATAACATGAAAAGAAAACGAAGGCTGACCCCTCACAGAAGGAGGGTATCAGGAAAGATGAGACAAGGACCAATTAAGGCGGGAAAGGAAGAGACTCCCTAGGCCTCGGGTACCCTAACACCGTCGGGATAGGAAGAGAAGAAGAGTTGACCAAGAGAGGTCGTCAGGAAAGAAGACGGAGAGGAGCCCGGCACAAGTATTTGGGAGCAATGCCGGACTCAGCTGGGGTCTCGTGGTCGCCAACCCACGTCCCACAAATTGTGAGCCCCTGGGAGAGGAACATTTTAAATACTTAGGCTGTGAATTATCCCAGGATGGTAGTATGGGGGAAGAAAGAGGGTCGAGGTGTATAAAAGCCAATGCAGTGAGTTCTCAGTTGCGATCAACAATATTCTGCAAAAAATAAGTTAGTGTAGCCACGAAACTCTCCCTACATCGCTCAGTATTTAGACCGACCTTGCTTTATGGAAGTGAGAGCTGGGTAAATTCAGGATATCTGATATATAAGCTAGAGGTAACTGATATTGTGATAGCACAAAAGATTGCTGGGACAAATAGATGGGAGCAATGACAGGAGGGTACTCGTAATGAAGAGATAATGGCTAAGTTAGAAAAGGATACGCTAGATGAAGCTGTTCGTATGATCAGACTCTGATGGTGGGGTCATATGATGAGAATGGGTGAGGAGAGATTCCCTATGAGGTTAATGAGTTTGACTGTAGAGGGTAAGGGAAGCAGAGGTAGATCTAGGAGGCGATGGTCAAATTCAGTGATAAACAATCTCAAAGTGAGAAGCAGAGGCGGCCACAGTGCTAACTGCTAATAGGGCATCATGGAAGCGATTTGTTCGCTAACAGAGGCTTGCAGACTAGACTGGACGCTGAAAGGCAAATCAGTCTGAAATGAAAATATTTGGTGTTCACAGTAAACCATTCATGGGCATCCTTCGAGCTGAGTGAGTTCTCAAGAACTTTGACACCTCGCCTGCATGATTGGATTGAACAGTTCGGTTGTGATAGAGCTTAGCAGATGTGTCTTGGAACCTAACAATGTCTGTATTATGTAACCTGGCTGTAGGTCTATGTGTACCATTTATTAGCCTACTTTTCACATTTTGCAAAAATGAGGAAAAAGTACACTTATGAGATCGGGCAAATGTGTGTCTGTCTGTCCTTCTGTCTGTCTGTCTGTCTGTCCTTCAGTCTGTCTGGCTGTGTGTGTGTGTCCCCCCCCCCTATCAACTCTTAAACGGCTGCAGCAATCGAAACAAAATTTGGTAGGAGTAAACATCTATACCTGAATATCTCACGGCCATATTTGTAAATGATGTCAGTGCTACCATCTGCTGAAAAATTGCAATTGAAATTTGAGCTCCTCGTTGGATATCTTGGAAGGTATGAATGGGAGCTATTTCAAAATTGACACACGTATAGATAATAATATTTCAGTTTAATTTCCAGGAGGCCATACATGGCAGTGTTGCCAAATTGATTATAAGCCTGCTGATAGGTCCAAATTTTAAATGCATATAACTTCTACACTATCGATTGGATTTCAACCAAATTTCGTATGTGCTATATGTACATAAACAGATATGACTGAGCGAATTCTTAAGAGTCACCGGGTCTGCCAACTGTTAATAAATGCTCTCAATGTTTTTTATCCAAGTACCCATATATCAGAAAGTATGCAAGCCGACAGCTTTAAACTATGCACACGTATAGTACCTGACATTCTATATTAATTTGGAGTAACTTATATACGTCACTGCTACCAACATGATTCTAAGCCTGCTGAGAGGTCCAACTTTAAATACACGTAACTTCTATACTATCATTTGGATTTCAACCAAATTTCGTGTGTGCTATGTGTACCACAACAGATATTACTATGCCGATTCTTAAGAGTAACCAGGGCTGCCAACTGTTAATAAATACTGTCTCTCTTTTTGTTACCCTAATATCAATATATCAGAAAGTATGCAAGCAAATAGCTCTAAACTTTGCACACGTTTAGTACCTGGCATTCTAGATAAATTTGGAGTAACTAATATAGGCCTACGCCAGTGCTGCCAACATGATTCTAAGCCTGCTGATAGGTCCAATTTTAAAATGCATGTAACTTCTATACTAACTAATGGATTTCATTCAAAATTGACACAACAATAGATCATATTATTTCAGATTATTTCTGACCAATACAAGTATGTCATTGTTGCCAACATGATTTTACGCGCGCTGTTAGATGCAATGTTTAACTGTGTAACGTTCATGCTGTCTATTGGACTTCAACCAAATTTTGTGTTCTGTACCTTAAGAGATGGAACTAAGAATATATTCAGTCAAAATTCACCAATAGGAACTTCTTCACCAATAGGTTTATAATGAGAGACATAAGGAGAAAGTTGTTATGTTTTTATTTCAACCAACCAAATGGTGTTAGGGTAGCGCGCCTTCCTCTCACCCGGAGGCCCCGGGTTCGATCCCCGACTCCGTCAGGGATTTTAAAACTGACGTGAGGGTTGGAACGGGGTGCACTCAGCCTTGTGAGGTCAATTGAGTAGCTGTCTGACAGTGAGACAGCGCCCCGATCACGAATACCAAGATTAGCGGCCGAGGGGACCCGACGCACTGATCACACGTCACCCCAATATCTGCAGGCCAAATGGCTGGACAGCGGTCGCCTGGTCGGCCTTAGCCCGTCATGGGCTGTATAGTGCCAGGGGTTAAATGATTATAGAATAACTTACTATTTACATTTCAGTTGGAATTCCAAGTTCTACGTTCCCTAACTTAAGAAGGCAATCACTGAAAATTGGATCATCATAACACTCACCGTTTATTCTATATTTATGAAATTATACGATTTGAGTACCTACTCATTCCTTTGATTTACTGTCTGTGAAATCCATACAAAATTATAAAGAAAATACCTCAGAAAGTTAAAATGACATGAAACAGCGTCACAGCGGCCAAAATGTGAAGTGGGCAGTAATTATGGAGCGTGTTTTCCTACAGCAACAGTATCTGCAAATCGCACACTTCGTACATTTTTTAAAGAAATTATACATATTTATGATATTAGAGTGCAGTTCGTCATGAATGCCTATTTGTCACGATCGGTCGCTTATGAGCGCCGCAGGAGGGATCTATACTACTGAAAGAATATATATGATGGGACGAATGAACCTGGCGATGGGTTGGATAGAAGTGGATGTAGACTATTAGAAGTTACAATCCCAGCATTTGCGTGGAGTTAGAGATAGCAAACCCCGGAATACCATTTCAAAGACGCCCGATGATGGGGTTCAGTCCCGTTCGTCTGCCAATTCCAAAGATAGCTAGGTCCCACAACCTTGTGCGTAGCTATCTCTCAGTGTTATACAGTATGTTTCAAAATGGTGGTACCTCATTGGTACTTTGGTAACTGAGCTCAGGGGTGGATCTAGGGGAGGGCGAGCAGGGCGACCGCCCAGGGCCCCGCGCTACGGGTGCCCCGCGCCATGGATTTTTAGCCTACTTTCGATTTTTGCAAAAAATGAAAGTAGACTTATGAGATCAACACAGGGCGAAAAAAAAGTGTGTCTGTCTGTGTGTGTGTATGTATGTGTGTGTGTGTGTGTGTGAGTCTGTGTGTGTGTGAGTGTGTGTACTCTGAATGTGTGTCCCCCCCCCTATCAATTCGAACACGGTGAACGCGAATTGAACGAAATTTGGTACAAAGGTAGCACTTGCAAAGGACACCTCAGTGTCAAGTTTTATATCACCGTCATCTTGACGGACACGCAATGGCGGCCACACAAATGTTCAAAGCTTAAATCAAATTACGACTAACCTAATCATCCGATCTCTACCAAATTTTGCAACAACATACCTTTATGGAGGAAGCATCCTTTGACCAAATTAATAGGTCATTAGCCTAATAGTTTGCGGATGGCGGCCATCTTTGTGTCAGAATCGATTCTCCCTATTAACTCAAACACGGTGAAAGCGAATGGAGCGAAATTTGGTACAGAGGTAGCACTAGCAAAGGGCACCTCAGTGTCAAGTTTTATATCGCCGCCATCTTGACAGAAACGTAATGGTGGCCACACAAATGTGCAAAGCTTAAATCAAATTACGACTAACGTAATCATCCGATCTCTGCAAAATTTAGCAATAACATACCTTTATGGAGGGAGCATCCTTTGACCAAACTAATAGGTAATTAGCCTAATAGTTTGCGGATGGCGGCCATCTTTGTGTCAAAATCGATTCCCCTATTAATTCGAACACGGTGAAACCGAATGGAACGAAATTTGGTACAGAGGTAGCACTAGCAAAGGGCACCTCAGTGTCATGTTTTATATCACCGCCATCTTGACAGAAACGTAATGGCGGCCACACAAATGTGCAAAGCTTAAATCAAATTACGACTAACGTAATCATCCGATCTCTGCCAAATTTAGCAATAACATACCTTTATGGAGGGAGCATCCTTTGACCAAACTAATAGGTAATTAGCCTAATAGTTTGCGGATGGCGGCCATCTTTGTGTCAAAATCGATTCCCCCTATTAATTCGAACACGGTGAAACCGAATGGAACGAAATTTGGTACAGAGGTAGCACTAGCAAAGGGCACCTCAGTGTCATGTTTTATATCACCGCCATCTTGACGGAAACGTAATCGCGGCCACCCAAATGTTAAAAGCTAAAATATAATTACGACCAACCTAATAATCTAGTCTCTACCAAATTTTGCAACAACATATCTTTATGTGGGAAGCATATTCTGACCAAACTGCAAGATCATCAGCCCTATAGTTTGCAGATGGTGGCCAAGTATGTGTGCAAATCGATTCCCCCTATCAATTCAAACACGGTGAACCCGAATTGAACGAAATTTGGTACAGAGGTAGCACTAGCAAAGGGCACCTCAGTGTCACGGTTTATATCGCCGCCATCTTGACGGAAACGGAATGACGGCCACCCAAATGTTAAAAGCTTAAATCAAATCCGACCATCCTAATAATTTGATCTCTACCAGATTTTGCAACAACATGCCTTTTTGTGGAAAGCATCTTATGAATGACTGCAAGGTCATCAGCCCAATAGTTTGCAAATAGCGGCCATGTATGTGTGCAAATCCATTCCCCATATCAATTCAAACACGGTGAAACCGAATCGAATGTTGTTTTTTTTACAGAGGTAGCACTAGCAAAAGACACCTCATATTCATGTTTAATATCCCTATAGCACATTGTATTTCAACAAGCTACTACAACCAACATTCAATTATACTCCTTGAAAAGGACAAAGAGTTATAACAATACCCATGCATTTAGGAGAAAGTAGGCTATATGTTCTTTGCTGAACATCTTGTTTAAAATTTAATTAATTAATTAATTAATTATACTTTTCAAACTAATTTATAATTGATATTCCCTTTTTCAGTGCAGCTATGACCTCCCGTGACCGATTAGCAAGTTTAGATTTCAGTGAAATAATAGAAGACTTCAGCCGGGAAAAAGTCGCAAAGTAATATTTTAATATTTCATAGTTTACATAATCTTCTTCAAGGAGAGATAAAGGTTTCTTTCATATTATTAAAAAAATGTACTATAGTGTATTCAAAATATTGTAATTATTCTTTATTTTATTATTATTAACAGGGCCCCGCAAGGCCTGGATCCGCCACTGACTGAGCTTCAAATACGAGTATATTTTAGGGAACTGAACACTGACAAGGAAACATTGCGAATGTCAATATCCTAATCTCACTGAAAATTTTCAGACTTGTTGGTCAGATGACAAGGTTACATAGAACTACAGTATTTCTAGAAGAGCGAAATTGTATGAGTATGAATACCGGACGCAATGCTTGGAATAGCAGAGGTGGATGTATGCGCATGATGAGTTGTCATTTTCTTATCAATCAATCAATCAATCAATCAATCAATCGTTCAGCCACACCCCTTCCCCCTCCTTGACATCTAACGTAAGCCCTCTTACCAGGATTTAAGTAACCTTGTCATTATTGACAGCCTGCTTCAGTGAAGCGATTGGTCAGCGAAGATCTGAGAACTCGGCGTGTTTTAGGGGTCAAATACCACCACAGAAGTTGTCCTTGTAAAATAAGCAACAAATTGGCAAACTTGGGCAGACGAGTCGCTCCAAGTAATTGGCAAAAGATATCACTTTGTGCAGAAACGGTTTCCCCTTTTGGAATTCACACTTCATCAGTTACCCACAAGACAATTTTGAATGAAATTGGAGAGAACACTTCGAATATTTCCTTTATGCGAACGCTCCAAGCCAATGACCATTGGCTGTCTAATATGATTTCTCAAAGATAGGCTGTGATCCGATGGGAAAACATGTTGTTACTTGCAAGGTCATTCGGATCTGAAATGGGAAGAGGCCTCCATTAAGGGACAATGGGACTGAACTTTTAGTGAAATTTGTGGAAAATGTCGATTTTCGGTTTTTTCCATATTAATACACCCCAATCCCCTGCGGATCATATAGCAGTGTTTTTACCCGAATTCCGCCATATTTAAAGCCCTGGCGTAGCTTTAAAATGCACGGTGTGACCTTTAAACGCCCCAGCACAGTAAGTGTCCTGAATGATCTGAGCCTTGGTGTTTCTACAATCTAAGTATCGCAGCTGGTAAAACACCATAGAGTCATGACAAAATGGCTGTAGAACTTTAAGAACCCTTAGTTGTCAAGTTTATGCCTGTTAATCAAAGGCTGGCATCAGATGAGCTACTATCCAGATGCATCCGTGGTGCTACTGAAAATCAGAACGAGTCTCTGCATTCTGTTATCTGGAGGAAGTGCCCAAAATAGATTTTTATTTCACGGAAGATACTTGAAATTGCTGTTAGTAATTCTGTAGCAGAATTCAACATGGGGTGTAGTGCAACAACAGAGTTGAAATCAGGAATAAGACTAACTTCAGTATCTCATGTCACAGCACAAACACTTGAAAGATGTGACAGTCGCAGGAAGTATGTAAGTCCGCGGTCATAATTGGAGAAGCGAAAGGCATGTCGACGGAAGGTGAAACTGACAGAAATGAAGGAGGAGGCTGCAAAACAGAAGGAGGGTGTGACCTATGCTGTAGGACAATCCTAATGTCATTGGTAAGCTGAAACCTTGTAAATTGTGCATCATTTTAGAAAATTGCTGTTTTCTCGGAATCACTTTTTCAGGCATTCAAAATGTTACTCGCGTCATAAATCTTATGATATTTCTTTCAAAATGGGAATTTATTATCTTCATTGCAATTACTATAAACCTGCGGATCGTTTTTTAGATTGCACTTTTGGTATGGCTGCAAAAAAAATTCTAACTGGAAAAAATACGATTTTTTGTAGAAAAAAACTTGGATATGAAAAAAAATTAATTTCTTGACACTCATTAATGCAATTCAAAATCGGATCCGTAGGTTTCTTCCAATTGTTATAGTGCAATAGAATATTACCTAAAAGTTACACTATCTTGTTTTTTTTAACGCCGCTGACCTTTATAAAACTTGAATAATTAGCACAATAAATGTACAAAATAATTAAAATCTGGAGAACTAATCAACTTAGAATGCTCACGTTTCCCACAGTGGTTTATAATATGACTACTCATAACCATATACAATTTCAAAGCTGTACCTCAGTTTATATAGAATTTGAAAATTTCAGTCCCAGTGTCCCTTAAAGGAGGCTATTGATTTTTTTGAGAGGTTAGACCCAACAGGGGCTCACATAAATACGAAAAAATGTTGGACAGAAGGTGAATGCAACTGAAGTTATCAATGTTCATGTCATGGATGATCATGATGTTGATGATGAGGATTTAGTGTCAAGAAAGACCGTAACTATCAGTTATGTGTCGGAACCTGTTGGTATCCGGTGTTAATCGGTGGGTATGGAGAATTGAACGGGGATCACAGAAAATGTCTGGCCTCGACACTCAGAATAGTACATCACTGTAATCCACCTGTGGAGCATGGCATATCTCACACAGCTATGGAAGTAGGCAACTGGAGGAGCAAAATCCATGTTACGTACTTCAGGATCACCCCTCAAAGCGCTTTGTCTCTATCGCATGTGGTGCACCATGGGAATGTACAATTTGTTACGTAGAGTGCCTTTAAGCCGCTTATGGACACTGAAGTGAAATCAATGTTGTAGAGCTTTGAACCTCTCACAGTCAGTGGAAGATGAAAGGCAACATGATCTATTGTGTCATACGCAGATATTATCAAACAATGATTACTCGCGCAGTAGTTGACTCTCGGAGACAAAAGCCTACTGGAAATGACGTCATTATCCGAGCCCACCGACCAGAGGCGAGCCACTTTGTGGACTTGACTTATTGCTGAGCGGACGTCTTCATATTTAGTGAATGCGTGTCCCATGGGGCTTCAAGCAATTTATCTATTCATCGTCTTGTCTGTATGGCAAAGAAGGATTATACACGCTTTGATGTACACATATTCGTAAGCTGCCACAGATATTTTTTTTTGGGGGGGGGGGGCGAATAATAATAATAATGTATAATTGTTCTTTATTTATTTATTTATTTATTTATTTATCTCAAATTAAGGATTCATATTCAGTGTCAATATTTATTTGGTTGCCGGTACATACACAATTAATTACCGGGTGAGTTAGCTGAGCTCGTTACGGCATAGCAGCAGGCAGCCAATCACATCCGAGAGGCAAGGAGGTTCGAATCCGCCCACCGGCAACCTTGAAGATGGTCTTCTGTGGTTTCCCGTCTTCCTTCCAGGCAAATGCCGGGGTTGGTGCCTAACTATAAGCCATAGCCGCTACCTTCCAATTCCTCGTCCTTACATTCAAACATTCCTCCCCAGTCAACACTCCACACTCGACGGTACTTGTAGCTCATCCCATGGGTGTCCGTCTAGAAACAGCTACAAACTCTGGCGAGCCGAACATGTCCTCGGACACTCCCGGCACTAAAAGCCATATGAAAAAATCTCAATTAATTCACAATTGAAACATCAATACTGAACGAATAGTCGAATTAAAGGTAAAGCCTAAGAGGTTTTCAAATTATTACTGTACATCCATAAACTTGAGAGATATGAGGCAAACGGTGGTCAGATCGAGGCCAGGACAAATTTTGAAACTTGGATAAAAATAGTTATGATTGGAATTTTGAATATACCTATTTGTAAATTTATGGTATTTTACTTCGAAAATCGCACATGCAATGGCCGAGAAACGAACTCGGCGCACCTTGGTGAGAGGCAAAGCACTTGACCGCTGCGCCACCACGCCCCCAGAAACTTATGGAGAATGAAACCTATAGCCTACGTCAATAGGATATTGTGTACTGTATCTACTGCATTTTACAGTAACTTACTGTATCTAAATCCATCAAGGGCGTATATAAGGGGGTGTTGAGGAGGATACAGCCCCCCCCCCCCCTCCCCCACCCCTCCCCCGACAAAAGCCAATAAAAACGAAGACAGTGTTGCTTTGGCATGAGCATAAAATAATTGTAAATTTGGTTGTAACCTAATCCTAACTTAATGGCTAAGTTATAAACAATATTAAGATTGAAATTAAACTACGTCGTGGTGTAGTGGCTAGCATTCTTGGCTGCCGCCCCGGAGATCCGAATTCGATTCCCGGCTCTACCAAGAAATTTTAATTCTAGTCTGAGGGCTGGAACGGGGTACACTCAGCCTTGTGAGGCAAGACTGTGAATTCCACAGTACGGTACTTTTGAGAAATAAATTGTCAACTTGTAAAAAAAAAACTGTTTACCTTTCTGCTTAGTAAATTAACAAATATTTAGATATTTGCCATTCATACTCCGTAGATCATAATAGAAAATTCTTTAAGTATAGAATTTTATTTGTGTGTTGTGTTGTATTTTACAACTTTTTTGTATTGCCAGTAATAATTGTAGGCAATATAAACTTTGAATCTTATCTAAAATAATTACACAAAGTTATATGCTCTAAGATATTGGTTGATATTTCTGGGTATTTTGCGGTAACAAGCCCCTGAGAATACTCACAATTTTCCAGTATAGTCAGCCCGCCCCCGAAAGAAAATTGTATATACGCCCCTGAAGTCCATTAATAGTTACAGACATTGCAATAGTCAGTTCTTGTGTTCCTTCATCCTCTGTTGCAACCTCCTGGTGTAGTGGCTAGCGTTCTTGGTTGTCGCCTTGGAGGTTCGGGTTTGATTCCCGGTGATGCCAAAAAATATAATTCTGGTCTGAGGGCTGGAACGGGGTACATTCGAACTCATGAGGCAATGTTGAGAAGATATGGATTTGATTCCCACCTAAGGAAGTGGTTTTCCGTGGCTTCCCACACATTCTCCAGGAGAATTTCGGGATTGTTCCCAACTTAAGACCATGGCCACCTCCTTCCCAATCCTCACCTGAATTACAAGTACAGACGTACAGCTATCACAATAACACAGGTTATCAGACAAAAATTACACACTCGCCCAAGTGCACGGAGTCCGCAGCGATGTAGCCTACAATCCCTTTCCTTTCAGTTTAGTGAAAATGAAAATCCACAGCCTGTTTCCAGTCGACCGACCGGGTCAGGAATGGAATGAAGGAAGCCCCCATCTAGCGGTGAGGATATGAACTCTGCCGGCCGAAGCCTGTCGCACTCCTCTGGGTCAATGATTAAATGAATGACAAGTGGAATGAAATGAAAGTGGAGAGTGTTGCTGGAATGAAATATTGACAAGGAAAACCAGAGCACCCTGAGAAAAACCTGTCTACCTCCGCGTTGTCCAGCACAAATCTCACATGGAGTGTCCGGGATGTGAACCACGGACCCCAGCGGCGAGGGGCCAGCGTGCTGCCGCCTAAGCCACGGAGGCGACTTTTCAGTTTAGTACGAAATATATTGCAGCATACGACACTCCCTTCGTTAGCAACAGCCATCGATTACTATTACCTTCGTTCCCCACTCAGTATTGGAGGAATTCACAACTGTCTTTGATGACATCTAATTTGCTTCCATTATTTCAATGTTCTTCCTTTTCCAAGAATTAACTTTCGCCCATTAACTTAATTAGGAAACTTCCGGGTATTCTATTCGCGCTTCTACTTTAGGTTACAGTTTGTAATCTTATTATACACGTTATCTGGATCTTTGATGACGCAGCGAGACAGAACGTGCTTTCTGGGCCTTAAGATAACATCTCCATTGTGATACCGCGACCAGTAGCGACTTCTTGTTAGCGGCGACTGCTAGATGCCGATGATCTCGTGTTTGGAGAATAGTGGGGGTGTGATTTGTTGACATCCAACTCATCGGTATATCCGTTGTTATTGTTGTTGTTTTTGATGTTGTTGTTTGTTCTTAATTCATTTTACGACTTTGGAACATATTTGGTCATCAGCCCCGTGTATTTGTGTCAAATTTGTCTGATAATAATGTTATTGGTTTTACGTCCCTTTTAACAACCCTGGCTTTTAGAGACGCCGGGGTGCCGGAATTTTGCCCCTAAGGGGTTCTTTAACGTGCCAGTAAATGTACTGACACGGCTCCCTCGCATTTGCGCACCCTCAAATGCCAGCTGACTGCGCCAGGTTTCGAACCTGCAACCTTGGGCTCAGCAAGCGAGAACGTTACCCCTGAGCCACGCAGCCAGACAAAAATTTGTCTGATAACCTGTGTTTCTATAGTGCTTGTAGTTATGTGTGTAGCTGTGTCGGGGATGGGGTAAGTGCCCCAGGATATGGATTACGGTACTATCCAAACATTTGCATAGAAGGAGTGGAAAATCCCGAAAAAGAACCACCATCATGATAGCCGCTGTCAACGATGGGATTTGAGCTTCCGATCTCCGGACTGCCTGCATCTCTCCGTCCCGGTCGTGGTGAGCGATTTAACGCAAACGGCTACGCCGCAGGTAGGCTACTGGCATTTCAATACAGAGCATCACTCTCGTGTGCCCCTTAGGACTTATCTTACCATTAGGTCTCTTACGGTGCAACTACGGCATTACAATGGTAGTTGCGACATCATACTAAAACAGATTACTAAATTATATACTGTATACCTAACTACTGTATGTAGTGTCAGGTAGAATAATGTTAAACACATTTAATGTTTAAATAATATATAGCCTGTGTTATTATGTTAATGGTTCAATAGTACGTTCAATCATCATATTCAACGTATGGAGTCTCTGGCCTTTCTTCGAATATAACTAGCGACCTCCACGGGTCTAGCCTATTGTCAAGTTTCGCAATTGTAGTTCATATAGATTGTGGTTGTCGATTTTAATAACTTGACTAGGGTTAGTGACGTATGCTTTATATCGGTCCTAGCCTACCGAACGCTGAGGAATTGATTTTAATATTTTATTACATCGCTTACCTGCCATCATGAATTTGTTAATTCGATGTATAAAACAAGTAGTTCGTGAAAAGTGCTAGGTGACAGACGTACACAAGGGCAATGTCGCTCGTGTAGACATCTATAAGACTACTTCCATTTCTGTCCGGCTCCGTAGCTAAATGGTTAGCGTGCTAGGCTTTGGCCCAAAGTGCCCCGGGTTTGATTCTCGGCTGAGCCATCAGGGATTTTAATCTTCATGGGTTAATTCCCGTGGCTCGGGGACTGGGTGTATGTGCTGTCTTCATCATCACTTCATCCTCATTACGACGCGCAGGTCGCCCACCTGGACTCGGCCTCTCCGGAGGCCACACGATCATTATTATACTTCAATTTCTTTCAAAATTCTAAGCGAAACTTAAATTTAAGTAAATTTAAAATTTACCGTATATTTCTTAACACCATGCCAAGTACTTCACAGCATTCTAGAAGTCGAAAATTTTTGAAGATATTAATTCCTCTACCTCATCCAGAAATCATACAATCTCTGTGAAATCTTATATAGTGAGTCAATGCCACAGTCTAAACCAACAGGAACATAAATACTTGTATGTATATAGGTATAATTTGTAACTTATAGGTGGCGCGGCTGTAAATTCCTTGGGGAAAAATTCATTTAACTCGTCAAGGAATGATTCGATCTCAGCGTTACTATGACTGAAACGTTATTTTATTTACATAATTTTCTAATGTAGTGCTCCTAAATGATCTCCTGTATGATGAACGCATATAACTTATCGTCTGTTGATCCTGTCCTAACGAATGTGGATGTACAGAGTCCTTTTTGGCAGTCTGATAACACAGCAGCGCAGCAATTCATCTCTCTGCTTGCCTTTTACCACAGTACTGCTATGTTGCTAGACCGATATAAAAGACCCTGTATATAAATTTAATATCGATGGCCTAGTTTTAATACTACGTAAGTCTCTTTGCTTGAGAGAGGAAGGAAAGCCTTTTACGGCAGAATTTCTGTCCCAAGAATAAAATGAAGTAAAATCTAATGGAATTGAGCAGCCACTACCTCAAACGTAGTGACAAATGAGAGCTATATTTACTGGGATGCGATTCTCAGTGTTTGGCAGCACACATTATCAAATATGGAGTGAATTTTAACAGATGTTCACAGGTAATGGGTGGGAAATCGTATATCACGAGGTTCACTCTACAAGATTGTATTGGAAACTAATGCTCATTGGACTTAACGTTTGATCGCCGAGTCGAGGGATAACAGCGTAATTTCTTTTAAGAGTTCATGTCAATTAAAAGAGACAGTCAGTCTGAAAGAATGGACTTTATATCATTTTAAATGCTGAAAAATGCTAAAAAAAAAAAGACTCTTGACATGTTAGATGATCTAGAAACAATCAGAACTCTAGAAAGTTACAAGTCATGAGGGAGCTGGCCGGATGACGTCACGCTCGCCGTGTCGTTCCCGTCTCGTAACTCCAGAGCTCACCAGTGAACTCAGTACACATGCACCAAGCGGTACTATGACGTCACACACCTCAGTGCATTCTCGGTACATTTCGTGACGTCGCCGTAACGTAACGACGAAGTCGACTAGATCATTTAAAATAAAGATTGCGACCTCGATGTTGGATTAAGGAATATAATTAGGTGTAGAAGTTTAATAAGTAAACACAGTCGTACACGTGATTGCAGGGCTGTCCGCAAGGGGCGCATAGAGCTGTGTCTGTTGAACGTACGCCAACTTCAGTGCTGTGTATAGCCTACATGTGAAGCGGGCTGACTTATCGGTTACATGCTACAGCGCGGTTTATTTGTTGTTCGTTTATGTGGTGTTGGGGTAGCGCACCTGTCTCTCACCCGGAGGCCCCAGGTTCGATTCCGGGCTCCGTCAGGGATTTTCGAAACTGACGTGAGGGCTGAAACGGGACGCACTCAGCCTCGTGAGGAGGAAAATTGAGTAGCTGTCTGACAGTGAGGCAGTGCCCCGGTTACGAAAACCAAGATTAACGGCCGAGGGGACTCGATGTGCTGACCTCGCGTCACCGCAATATCTGCAGGTCAAAGGGCTGGGCAGCGGTCGCTTGTTAGTCCTAGGCCCTTCAAGGGCTGTAGTGCCAGGGGTCATTATGTATTTATTTAATTAATTAATTCTTAACTGCTTATGACAGGCAACAGTATACAGTGCAACACAGCACTAAGTGCAGCAAGTCTGTCTCTTCTAGGGCTATGGCATCAGTGTTGCCAAATCTTGGAATGGTAAAGAACTATAACCTACGCTTTAAAACACCAGAAAAGCACCAGCTGGCTCAATGATTCAAAACACTAGAAAAACACCAAAAATTATAAATATATAAACGACTTTTTATTTACATTTCTTTCATTAAAAATCGTCTTCTTCACTTGCGGAGCCTGCTACCGCTATTACATCTTTAGAGCTGGAAGGTGTAGTACTGCTGTAGCTCTGCATACTTCCAATTTTGGCTACTATTATATCCTTCGGATGTTCGTAGTCGTGATAGCATTTTCCCCCTGTTTTTAGTCCAATTCGCACACACAGAAAGGAATGCAATTTTTGAAACTTTCATTCGATTTATTTGCTTTGTTCCACCAATTAAACTTGGCCAAACACTCTCCCTACATCTGCATTAGAGTGAGGGAGCGAAAGTACAAAAACTGCCTTTGCATGCATCTGGGAAATCGCCTGGGAGCTGGGAAGAAAATAGATTATAGGTGGATTCTTTGTACAAGTGCACTTGCACTGAGCCCTGCATATTGCGCTTTCTTAGCACTTATGCACGAGAATGAGAATTTCAAGGACTTCCCCTGCTGGAGTGTTGACCTTGACACGTGTAAGGCTGAACATTGCCTATCTTAATTGATTAACTTTATTAAAACTATTACATGGCTTCCAAGATTTACTTATTTGTCATAGGAGACAATTTCATGGAAAAATCCGTTAAGCACCAGATTTTGCACTGGTTTTATTGAAATAACACCAGTATTTTGCTATGGCACTATTAGAACATTTCTGGCACCACACGAACTTCAGAAACATCAGATCTGGTGCTAAAAACACCAAATTGGCAACGCTGTATGGCCTGACTAATGATCTCAGAGCTTCTTGGCGACCCCTGTCCAGCAGAGCCGATGACGTGAACTGGGTGTGTTGCCCTGTCCAGGCAGTCAAGTGACCACGTGCAAGTATTTACGAGCGCTATCTTGACTCGGCGAACAGACTTTAGACATAAGAATTGCTTTTATCTATCTTATGAAGACATGTTACGTGGGGTTAGAAATAGCTCATCGATATGCTGGTACGTTATTTAAAGGTAACATTTACAGTAGACTACCAGATTAGAAATGGATCGTAGTTTTATTCCTAAAATTATGATATTGTGATTCGTACATAATTGAAACAATAGCTGTAAAACGGTGTGCGATGTAGACTCGTGTAATAATACATAAAAATAATAACAATCATCTGGCACAGAAAACTTCGATTACTTTTCATAAATTGTAGATGGCGTGCATATGATTTTCTCTAATATGAACTCACGTGATTCGCCACAGAAGGATGCGATCTCTATGGGTGTGCTCATAATTAACCAAAAAATATGCCTTAAATATTCTTGTGTGTAGTTAATCTAGTGATTGTTGTTGTTGTTTTAAGGAGCAAAGCATCGAAATTACCCGCTCAAATTTGTGTAGTATTGTAAATTATGGAAGATACTATATTTTTTAAGAATACGGTGATGATAATAATCATAATAATAATAAGAATGTTGTTGGTTTTACGTCCCTAATAACTACTGAGACTTTTGGAGAGTTGTTGTTGTTTATTCTCTTAGGAGTTTTGCAACATCGTGGTGATATAACCTCATGTACTTGGGTGTGTGTAGGAGTTGTCTAATAAGCTGTGTCACTTTTGTTTCTTGTGTGGCCTCCTGAGAGGCCAAGTGCAGGTCTTTCTCGTCGACGCCCGTGGGCGACCTTCATGCCCGGATGCGAGATATTAGTGATGAAGATGAATGAAACTTGGATGAAACTGGGCAAGGATGTGGAAGGAAGTGGCCGTGGCCTCTCAGAAGGTACCGCCCCAGCATTTGCCTGGAATAGAAAATGGGGGAAACTACGGAAAACCATTTCAGGGACGGCCGATGGTGGGGCTCGAACCCACGCGTCTAGCGAGTCAGCAAAGACAATCATATGAAAATTATTTGAAAAATGTATAAAAAATCATATTTATCATTTTTGAAGAAACACGATTTATTATCAACTAGGCAATTTAGCTTTATAAAAAATGTCAGAACAACTGATGCTATTGAATAATTAACTAGGCGAAATTATGAAAATATGAGCAGTACGAAACCAACCTTGGGCATATTTACCGATTTGGAGAAGACTTTTGACACTATACAATACCTCACAAAAAGAGAAAGTATGATGCTTTTCAGTGCTTTTCATACCTCACCATATTCCCCTTCAGAAGATGGAGAGATATGCCCAAGGATCATGTAATGCATCCCAGGCATGTTCTATAGAATCAGATCCGCAGTCCTCGCTGGCCAGTCCATGCGATGAAAGTCTTCCCCAGCCAGAAATTAATCCACCAGAGCAGCGCGGTGCGGTAGGGCATTACCGTCCATTAGGAGGAAGTCTGGACCAACCACACCTCTGAAGTGTCGAACATGTGGTCTCAGTACCTCATCCCTGTATCTACGAGCGTTCACGGTGTTCCTCGGACCACTCATGAAAATGTGCAGGTCCGTACGGCCATTCAACATGATGCCGCTCCACACCATGACGCCACCACCACGATACTGGTCCCGTTCCATGATGTTCCTGTGGTTGTATCGGCTACTCGGTTCTCTCCAGATTAAAGTGCGACGGGAATCGTTCTGCAAACTGGAGCAGGATTCATAAGTGAAGAGCATATGTCTCCACTCCTTCATGGTTCAGTTTCGACGTTGATGGCTCCACAGTAAACGGGCCCGTCTACGTGCTGGAGTGAGCGGGACGCACACCGCTGGACGTCTGGCAAACAGCCCTGCTGTTCTGAGCCTCCGGTACACAGTTTGCCGGGAAAGGGCAACCCCTGAGACGGCTGCAAGCTCAGCCGACAATTGTCTTGCTGATGAACTCTGATTTCGTCGGTCGGTTAAGGCCAGATATCGGTCCTGCTGTGGGGTGGTTACTCTTGGTCGACCTGGTACTGGCCTACGACTAACATCTCTTGTGTCTCGAAATCGTCTCCAAAGCCTAGAAATGACACTTTTTGGCACATTCAAGGATACGGCGTGTTCGGTCTGTGTCTGGCCTCCTTCCAGGCGGCCGAGTATTCTACCCTACAAAACGGGGTCCAAATGGCGTCGTTGCGCCGTCGTGTTGTCACGTTCACCACGAGGCTACACTCCGCACACTATAACAGGGCAAACACGACTTAGGGAATATGGGGCGCAGGCACTGGCTGTGTTTACCTTGCGGTTACGCCGCTATACAAAGCAGGGAATACTCCTTTCTTATACAAAGCGAACACGTAAGGTTAGTAGTTGCATATGTCATGCGATTTGCGGTCCATGTCTTGTTGCCCTGCTTATTCGTAACTTATGCTTAACTTTTGGTCACTGGTGTATTTTAAACTAGTCAGGTAGACATTTGAAATTTTACTAAAACTGAAATATCTTGGAAAGTATTTGCGCTATGACAACGCTTGTTGTTTTAGAATGTAATGCACGTGACGCATTATCGAGTGAGTCATGACTTGCTTGATTCTGGCATCCGTGTATAAAAATAATTGCGAATATTAATTTCATCAGGGTCACATATTAAAACTGAAATATCTTGATAAGTATTTGCGCTACGAGAACGTTTGTTGTTTTAGAATTTAATGCACGTGACGCATTTTCGATTGAGTCCTGACTTACTTGATTCTGACATCCGTGTATTGAAATAATTGCGAATATTCATTTCTTCAAGCACAAACCTAGATAGAAGTTCCACTTTTAGTCGGCAGATGGTAGCCTACACAGCGCCTCGGTGATGTGGAGAGCCACTGTACGGTGATGTAATGGCTGACTACTGTTCGATTTCCAGCCAAATAGCCCACGTAAGAATGTACAATCACAATAGCAGTACAGCTATTGCTGACAGATTTCGTACGAAATTATCTAGGACAAATACTTGGTGACATTAGGTACTATATCAGAATATTATGCATGCAATGAATACCCATTACATAGCAATATTTTAAGCGATTGATGGTGGTCTAGGGGTTTGCGCCCTCGATATATATTGATGAAACGAAATTTCGGTGGTTCGAAACCCAACACAGTAGCCTTTTCTTACCTGCCAATTTTTGTTTAATTTTTGCTTGGTATTTAATTACATGCTATTTAATTATACTATACCGGGTGAGTTAGCCGTGGTCGTTACGGCATGACTGCTGGCAGTCGCTCACATCCAGGAGGCGAGGAGGTTCGAATCCCCCCGCCGGCAACCTTGAAGATGGTCTTCTGTGGTATCCCCATCTTCCTTCCAGGCAAATGCAGGGGTTGGTCCCTAACTATAGGCCACAGCCGCTATCTTCCAACTCCTCGTCCATACATTCAAACTTTCCTCCCCAGACAACACTCCAAACGCGACGGTACTGGTAGCTCACCCATTGGGTGTCCTCCTCGAAGCAGCTACAAAACTGGCGAGCCGAACATGTCCTCGGACACTCCCGGCACTAAAAAAAAGCCATACGTTAAAAAAATATATATATACTATACAAATACCTGTATGCGTTTATATACAGTATTAGGAATCATTTGTGTCTTATATTGGTGGTTCCTGCCCACTACGCTTCGGTCATCAAATGGCCTCTTCTTGTATATTGATATATGTTGTTGTTGATTCACTTAGGGACTTTGCGACATCGTGGTTATGTAGCCCTGTTCACTTGGGTGCGTGTGTGTGTGGATGGCTGCATTAGTGCGTGTATTTGTAATTCAGATGACTATTGAGAAGAAGGCGGCTATGCATTAAGTTAGAAACTATCCCGGCATTCGCCTGGAGTAGAAGTGGGGAAACCACGGAAAACCACCTCCAAGATGGCCGAGTCGGGAGTCGAACCAGCCTCCTCTCAGCTTTGCCTCACGAGGCTGAGTATACCCCGTTCCTGCCCTCAGACAAGAATTAAATTCCTTGGCAGAGCCGGGAGTGCTACCTACTAGTCAATGGAGCGGTGTATATTAATATAATTCGAAGAAATATTATATATTAGAATAATTGGGAAGGAATTTCATCTTTTACCCACACTGAAATATCTTGACAAGTAGGCTAATTCTGCTACGACTACGATTGTTAGTTTGAGACATTATGCACGTTATGACGCTTTATTAATTGAGCACCAACTTACATGATTACGTGATGTGTGTTTTAAAGTAATTGCGGATATATCATTGCACCAAGGTCACACTTCAACCCTTTACTAAAACAGAAGAACACTGATAGTCAGTCTGAAAGACTAGACTTTATATCAATTTGAATGCAACAAGTGCTGCGTGAACTCAAAGTCCGTTAGCAAAAATAATAAATGAAAAAAAAAGTGCAAACCAAGGTCAAAGGAGGTAGCTGGCTGGATGACGTCACGCTCACCGGAGCGCGCGGGGAAAGGAAGAAGCTCAAGCAGTACTATGACGTCACACACCTCAGTGCATTCTCGGTATATTTCGTCCCGTCACCGTAACGTAACGCCAGACCCCAGCGAAGTCGACATGAATGAAAATCCACAGCCTGCTTCCAATCTCCGACCGGGTCAGGAATGGAATGAATGAAGCCCCCATCTAGCGGCGAGGATATGAACTGTGCCGGCTGCCGAGGCCTGACGCACTCCTCTGGGGCAATGATTAAATGAATGACAGATGAAATGAAATGATAGTGGAGAGTGTTGCTGGAATGAAATTTTTGACAGGGAAAACCGGAGTACCCGGAGAAAAACCTGTCTGCCTCCGTTTTGTCCAGCACAGATCTCCCATGGAGTGACCGGGATTTGAACCACGGATCCAGCGGTGAGAGGCCGGCGTGCTGCCGCCTGAGCCACGGAGGCTTCGAAGTCAACATAATCATTTAAAATGATAATACCTTGACAAGTAAAAGTACAAGGACGCTGTTTGTTGGCTTGAGACACTATGCACGTTTTGCACTATCACTCAAGCGACTACTTAGTTGATTCTGTCATCCGTGTTTTTAAATAATTGCGAATATTCATTTAACCAAGATTATTCTTCTGGCCAAGGTGCGCGCTGGTCGTAGTGATCTGAGGAGCGAATCAAGTGTTCTGTAGCAAGCATGCATCCAGGGGTCAGATGGCCTGTTCCGCTGCATCATACAAGCACTCGGAGGCTGGTTTGAATTTTGTTTCATGATGCATTCTTACTTCTTAAGATGTGGTTTGTCCTCTCAGCACGATGATTCATATATGACGAGTCGGAGGCGAACTCCATTACAGATGTTATAACAAGTAGTTCCGTGAATAACTAAATAGCCTACATTTCTTAAAATTTAATATTCAATCCTTTTCCCTGCAATTAGATCGATTTAGAGTAATACCTTTTTTCTACGGAATTCTGCTGGTAGCACTGCCATTATACGATGTGCTCAAAATATAACTGAAATATTTCGGGGTAATACAGCAGTTTGATATTTTGAGATATTGATAGTCTAGGGCTCAAATTCTCAGGGAGAGTTAATAGGTTGTTGATAGCACTGCTCTATGTGAGAACGTGCATTCTTACTTCTTAAGAGGTGGTTTGTCCTCTCAGCACGATGATTCATATATGACGAGTCGGAGGCGAACTCCATTACAGATGTTATAACAAGTAGTTCCGTGAATAACTAAATAGCCTACATTTCTTAAAATTTAATATTCAATCCTTTTCCCTGCAATTAGATCGATTTAGAGTAATACCTTTTTTCTACGGAATTCTGCTGGTAGCACTGCCATTATACGATGTGCTCAAAATATAACTGAAATATTTCGGGGTAATACAGCAGTTTGATATTTTGAGATATTGATAGTCTAGGGCTCAAATTCTCAGGGAGAGTTAATAGGTTGTTGATAGCACTGCTCTATGTGAGAACGTGCACATATACTCTTTATCTTTTGGCATACACTGTGCATACAATATTTGGCAGAAATCCAGTGAAAGTTACGGAAGTTACATTCAGTTGTACATGTTGCCCATAATTGTACGTAGAATCATTTTGGTAACACTGATATATACCTACAGTGTGCGTGTTGCTGAACATCTATCTGGGCCGATAACCTAGATGTTAGGCCCCTTAAAACAACAATTATCATCATCATCATGAACATCTATCTGCAAATAGAGTTTCAAACTGTATAGGCTATCTGAACAGATTCTATGATAGGCCTATTGAGTCCAGGGTCAAATGTTCTCAGAGTGTTACTGGGCAGTTGGTAGTCCCGTGACTCTGTAAATAGGCATGCTTATGGCTGCTAAGGCAAACATTGTACCGTCGAAAAATGATGTGTTAGCCCATAAATTAGTATGGCAGTTGTATGGAGTTGAACATTGGACATCATAAACGTGCATATAACTAAGTCTAAAATATCTTGACTTTACACT
Organism: Meconema thalassinum; assembly: GCA_946902985.2. NCBI lineage: Eukaryota > Metazoa > Arthropoda > Insecta > Orthoptera > Tettigoniidae > Meconema > Meconema thalassinum. The sequence continues at coordinate 3,911,035 of CAMPQE020000020.1, forward strand.
GTGCTACGTTTTAATTTTATTCCGTACACCTAATCAGAGACATTGAATCTTGTGTTCAAAAGACTTGAGATTATTAATACCCAGTTGGTAGCTGTGGTGACTCTTATAAACAGTCATATCAACTAAAGCATACATCGCACATACAAACTTGGATGACATCCATTTGTAGTTATGAACGTTACATGCAGCTAAACATTGAACCTATCAACAAGCATAGAATTATTTTGTCAACACTGCCATGTTCTTCAAGTTCAAATCTGAAACATTATGGGCTACAAATGTGCCAATTCTGGCGGAAATCCATTTATTTTAGTATGGATGTTACATGCAGTTAAACATTGAACCAATCAGGACGCGTAGATTCATGTTGGCAGCATTATTATACGGTATATCGGCTCATGAAAATTAATCTGAAATATGGTCTACATGTGTGCCAATTTTGGAACAGTTCCCATGAATACCTTGTGAGTTATCCAACTTAGAGTTAAAATTTCAGTAGTTGATAACATTTAATTCCCTTTATTCCTGTAACTATCGACTGCAACTTTTCTCCTCCTCATCATTGTACCATTTTTACGCGTTTTCTTTGGACAAAATCTTTACCTTCATATTTTAGCACCCTGAAAGATTTTCTGGCAGAGACCTTCACTCACACCAAATTTGGTTTCGATAGCTGCAGTCGTTTAGGATTTGGTTGGGGTGGACACAGAGAGAGCAGGACAGGCAGACAGACACACATTTGATCTCATAAGTGTACAATTTCATATGTTTTCCAAAATATGAATGGTAGGCTAAAAATGAAAGGCAACGGTACCTTAACTGTCTGTTCAGGTCACAAGTATGAAGACATGCGAACAGCAAATATCATATGGAAAGAAGTGCTGTTGGATTGTTGAAATGAATGCTGCGGAGTAGCACGGATCTTGAAGTTATTATAATTATTATTATAAGTGTTAGTATTAGTATTATTCAGTAGTATAGCCTAACTGTAATCGTTCTTATTCCTGGATTTTCACGGTGTATTTTGATGACATTTAGATTCAACAGCTATTTTCCAGTCCGATTGCCGCCTCGTTACTGATGGTACAGTGTATTCCCTGTGATTTTGCTACACATGACTCCCTTTAATTATGCGCTCTGCTTGCTGTAATTTCCTTTCAGGTGGCGTCTCGAAGCTCGTGTTACATCAAGATGGTGCCCTATCATTAAAACGTTTTGCAGTCTAAATATGCTGAGAATATGGGAAACATGCGTGTAACATATAGCCTATACAGTTGAGGTACAAATTCGAGATATTATGAAAATGTCAGTGAATGAAAGCCGATTACCTGAAACTCGTAGATTTATTCGAGATCGTTCAGGGTGCTAAAATATGAAGGTGAAGATTTTGTCCAAAGAAAACGCGTAAAAATGGTACAATGATGAGCAGGAGAAAAGTTGCAGTCGATAGTTACAGGAATCAAGGGAATTAAATGTTATGTTTTGCGTCAAATGAGACAAGAGCTACTTTGTATCGTGGAGCACCATTATGCAAATGGAACAATCTACGACAATTTGTTGATTATAGGCTAATAAATAATGAAAATATGCCTTAAAATATCCTTTTAATGAATGTAGCTTTATAGACAATTGCAGTCGGAAAATTGCTTTGAAGGGGATTTTTAATTCTTCAGTAATTCTACTAACACGAAGCTGTCCTACTTAAACATTCGTAAAAGTATTCGGGCGGAGCTGGTATCTAACCAACAATATTATGTTTAAAAGGTCAACAATAACCAACGTTTTCAATCCGTCCGAATTTTTTTTGTCCATTGATTTTCAAACTGCTGAAAAATTTTAATATTGTCTATTTAATTTCGTGTAGTGGTAACTATGCAAGCACTATGTCCAACCAAGTTACATGACTTGGCAAGTCTTGTGGGCGGGGAGATTTTGTTCAGAGCAATGTTTATTTAGTATAATACTCGAGCTGAAAGAACTTCAGATATTTAACAAAGCGCAAATATGACACAAGCTTTTTAGATGCAGTCACATAATAGGTAGTAATTAAGTAAACAGCAAGTAACAGAGATTATAGTTGTTTTCTTCTAATATATAATTGTGTTTTTTTAAACAATAGTAAGTCAGCATCCATGATTAATCGTGCTTCTGTGCGTTCCTGAATCCAACAGTTCATCTCTATCTCCGCCTGGTTGCGCAGTGACTAGAATTCTTGGCTGTCACCGCAAAGGCCCAGGTTCGAAATTTAATTCTGGTCTGAGGGCTAGAACGGGGTACAATCAGCCTTGTGAGGCAAAACTCAGAAGAGGTAGGTTCGATTCCTACCTCAGCCATCCTGGAAGTGTCTTTCTATTGTTTTCCACATCTACTCCAGGCGAATTCTGGTATGGTTCCTAAATTAAGGCCACGACCGTCTCCTTCCCAATCCTCATCTGAATTACAAATACTCACGTGAACACAGCCTTCACAATAGCACAGGTTATCAGACAAATTCCATACACATCCAAGTACACGGGGCTACATGACCACGATGTTGCAAAGCCCCTAAACGAATCAACGACAACAAGGACTTAACATCTCTGGTATATTGAACGTGACCTCTAAAATACCACAGACCATGATACTTCGCCCAGCAGAAAGCGCGCTAGAAACATCCAGGTTTACGCAAAGAGGAGCTGCCGAATGCGACGTATTTTTCTTCCTGTTTCCTCCTAAATCTCGCACCATGAATTATATGTTTTCCCCAGTGACGTACGCATAATTTCTTTGAGGAGGCTTTCATTCATACAGTGTGTTAATTGTGTACATTAATAAAATGATACTTCGATTATTATTCATAAAACGCAATAATTAAATACACATTCTCTTAGCATGAAAACTAGTTTTATTAAATTTTCCAGCACAATAAACAAATTTAAAAGATTTTTTTTTCAATATGGAAAACAAAAGTTTGGTGCTTTTCAGTCGGTCAACACAGCACTGACCTCAGGAAGCACACAGGAACAAAGGGGGTGGGGGAGAAAGGAAAAACCAGTTTCATCCAGTGAACACCCGGGTTAGTCGACCAAAACTGGTGCTAGAGTGAACACGAAACTACTCGAAGTTCCAGTCAGGAAGACAACCGGATAAGTATCAGCCTGTATTATTACAGTATAACCATAGTTGATTTTGTATAACCATATAATCACCCCAAACAGACAAACTCCTGATTGTTATCACCATTTTAGCATTTCACCTAACATTAGATATACTACATTTAGCATACACCGACAGTTGCATTACCAATACTGCAACTAAATAATTGTACATATTGCAAATATTTTTCACCTGTATTCTCAAACATAGATGTTATATCCTAAGTGTAATGGATCTGATGATGATCGCTTGACGATCGAAACTGGTCATCCTAGTGTATTTATTAATCTCATGTAATTTATTTCAGGATTAGGGCATAACCCAGCTCGTTTTGGGTACATTCGTGTTGACCGACTGAAAAGTACCAAACTTTTGTTTACTTAGGCAACACTGAAAAATGGCTTCAAACCTCACAATATGGAAAACAGTAACTAGATATAAGAATTTTGAAATGATACAGTTTATCCATACGTGACAGCTTATAATATTGGTATTAATTGAGAGAAATATAATGTTTTGCTCTTCATGTTCTTACTACCATTAGGCTACTGTTGACTCTCCAAATCTGCCAATCTTGATGGCTTTATCAGCATTGATAGGAATAAATTGCAGAAACTCCTCATGTACCGTATTATCTTTAACAGAATGGGCACATAGTGACACAGATAGCCTATGCACATTTAAAGCAGCCCGAAGTGACGTGGAAGAAGTTACCGAACGCACACTTCAACAGCAAAAGTGATTCATGACTGCCTCCAACACTGAAGGAGGAGTCTCACTGCGAGTAGAGTGTAGGTCATTTACCAAGTAAAGTCATGACCACATTTAAAATACTGTATATATAGGAGTAAAGAAGCCTCACTAGCGGTAGTTAACAACAGGTGATAGATGGCACAATGTACGGATTCAAGTAAACAAATGTCTCTGGGGGGGATTTAAACACTAACCCCACCCCCACCCCTTCCCCTGTCAGTACGCCACTGGTTATCACGTCTTTCAGCACTTCCTGACCTGAACAATCGTATGTTTTCGGCTGCCTAGTCATACCTCACCCGATGCTGCGAAGAAGAGAATTGCTCTGCTCCCTGTAGTTCTCATAATAATAAAGAAGAGAAGGAATGAAAGAGACATCAAAGCAAACGAATTGTTGAACCACAGATTCTAATTCTTCTCTGATTTCTCTGTGAGGTGCTCCAATATTTGAAAAAGTGTTACAGTACTGATTATTTGCAAACCAACGCCTGATTTTTTTTAACTTTTCCAATCAAGTACCGGTACTATGAATGAGATGAACAGATTTTAACTTGAGAAGAGAGTTACCATGCTTCTCTTAAAGGACCATGGAAACAAAGAGCATATTTGAAAGAAGGGGCGGCCATTGTATCAGCTAGATGTAGTAACCAGTGGTAGGTAGACTCTTTTTCTCCTTAAAACAACAATCACTATCATCATTATACCATACCAAATCATTTTAATATACAGTAATCAATATTTTACTAACACAACTCAACATCGCATCCAAAGACATTCCAAAGACACTACTCTCAAAGATAACAAAACCAAAACTATGTAAATCAAAACACTGTCTATTTTCTAAATCAAACCACTGTCTATTTTCTACAGGAAGTAGATTGCTCGAAAGAGCTTTAATTCACTTTCTCCACATTCTCCCACCTTGCAAAAGGTAGTTTTGCAACACACACTCATAAACTGAAGTAAACATTCCAAAATTATAGTTGAACATTGAGCTCAGGAATGTGAACCACTATAAGTCTAGTTTCTTGAGTTGCCTAACAGTTCTACCACAACGAGTCTTGAATTCACTCTCCTTTTCAGTTCCTGAGTTACTGCAGGGAATAACTTCATTAAGGACCGGCTCACTTAGTCGGTGTTGTGAAGTGTTGATAGAATCACCTTTGTTAAGACAGTTTATCTCTAACGAATAAAGTCGCTGTACTGGACGACGTAGAATGCCAGTTGCTGTCTTAATTTTAACCAGACGAGTCACACTGTCTCTTCCAGGTAACAGCTCCACCACTCTTCCTAAGGGCCAGTTGATCCGTTTCTTGTTGTCGCTCTCCACCAGTACTATGTCTCCTACTTGTATGGATCCCTGTTGCTTTTTGATCCGTGATCGGAGAAATCCCAGGTATTCTTTTTTGAAGCGATTTCTCAGGCTCTCCCGAACAGCTTGTAGTTAACGCCATCTGTCGTTTAAACTGCTGGTTTGAATTTGGTCTAAGTCGGTTACATCATTACCCTCTAGGCTCTGTAGGAACATGGAGGGTCTGAGTGGCTTGAGTTCATCTTCTTCAGAAAGATAAGTCAAAGGTCGGTTGTTCATCAGGTTCTCACAATCGCACAGAAGAGTACACATTTCCTCATAATTTAGGCAAGCTTTACCCAAATTACGGCGAAGCAAATCCTTTAGAATCTTAATCAACCTTTCCCGGAATCCTCCCCACCAGGCTGCAGTGGAAGGGTTCATCTTCAATTTAATCTTCAGAAGGCTGCACGTCCTCTCTTTTTCAGTCCAATGCAATTGCTCCTTGGTTCTGCGAAATCCGGTGAAATTCGTCCCATTGTCCGAATACATGGTATTCACTCTTCCTCTTCTTGCCACAAATCGCCGTAGTGCTTGGATATATGCTACCGTACTAAGTGAAGTGATCAATTCCAGATGTACAGCCCGATAAACTGCACAAGTGAATATCACAATCCATCCCTTTTCTCCTCCTCGTAGAAACACAGGGCCGGCCAAGTCTGTGCCCGTGATCTGGAAAACACTCGATGCCTTGATTCGATCCTGTGGCAACGGAGGAAAAGGTACCTCAAAACCCTTAGCAGAGTTACGACGACAGATCACGCATTTCCGAACAACTGCTGCCACCGTCCTTCTTCCTCTAATTATCCAAACCCTTTGGCGCAACAAAACAAGCAGTGTGTGCGTCCCAGCATGGTTATGGAATCGATGGAATTGTTCAATCATTCTTTCAACCATCACATGTTTTGATAAGTACAACTGGATAGGTATACTCAGGAGTGTCGTCAGAATCAACGACTCTTGACTTCAAGCGTAGAATCCCTTCATCGTCTGTGAACACCTCCAGATCCTTCAATTGTTCTTTTCTCTCTTCTTCATAAAGCGTTTCATTCTGGATAAGGAAGTACAGTTTCTTCTCAGCATTGAGAAACTCTTCGCTATCAATTTTCGTAGATACGTGGTCTCTACGATTCCTTTGTTTCAATCTCAAATTCCAAGCAATGGTCCTAACGATTTTGATGTATCCAGAGAATCGTGAACTTAATTGCAGTAAAATCGTTTCCACAACAGTGTTCTTATCAGCTACAACTGTTTTCCTCCTTTCCCTGTTGACTTCTTCCAACAATGGTTCAGGACGATTAAATACCCATTCTTCTTCTTTACATTTAAGCCAAGACGGACCCTCTCACCATCTGGATCTCCAAAGTTGTGTTGGTGAACACCCTCTAGACAGGAGATCTGCTGGATTGAGGCTGCCCGGTATGTGTCTCCATGAACTAGCCTTACTGTACTCATGAATTTCCTTTACCCGATTCTCTACGAACACCGACGAAAGCCCTTTATTATCAATCCAAGCCAAGACTACTGTTGAATCGGACCAAAACACTGTGTGTATGTCATTCCGGTGTAGGCATCGAAGGCTCTCCCGAGACATTCTAACTCCAAGGAGCATTCCCATCAGTTCAAGGCGGGGTAGTGACAGTTCTTTGAGAGGCGCCACTCTAGATTTAGCCATCAGAAGACTCAGTTTGATCTTACCTTCTTCTTCCGTTCTCAGAAATATGCAACAACCAAACGCTCTTTTGCTAGCGTCCACAAATACATGCAAAGTGCTATTGTCATTCAGGAAAATCCTTCTAGGTATCCGACAGTCATGTAGGTATTGCAACTGCTGAGTTCATCGACAGAATTCCTCACAAATGTCTCCTGGTAAAACCTCATCCCATCCTATACTTTTCTGCCATGTCTTCTGCAGAATGAGCTTGGGAATCAGAGTTACTGGGGCCGAAAATCCAATCGGATCAAATAATTTTTGCACGCTGGATAGTACCACTCTTCGGGTTACTAAACCTGTAGTCGGGCTGAAGTTACATCCAAGTTTATCTACGTCGCAATACCAACGAAGTCCTAAGACATTCTCAGTTTTACCAACACCACAATCAAAGGAATTCACCCATCCCCTCAAATTGAAACCTGCGGATAACATCAATTATTGTGCCTTTAAAATAAAGGGTCCAATTTCTTCCTTTGAAGCGACTCCAGTAAGACAGTTGTCCACATAAAATGCAGGTTTAATTTTTGTAGCTACTTCCTTCAAATGAGTTGGGGGCTCTTCCAGAAGGTTGTTCAGTACAGAAACCAATAGCAAGGGACTGGAACAAACACCAAAAACCACCCGGCAATGTCGAAAAGTGGTAATCTTATCATTATCCCACCAGAGAAATCGGAGCATATCCCTGTCTTCAGGATCAATTATAATCTACAGGAATGCCTTCTCTATATCAGCTATTAGACCTATAGGATAGGTTCGAAAATTGGTCAGCACTGATGGAACAAGGTCGATGAGGTTGGGTCCGGGCTCGAGGCAGTCATTCAAGGAATGACCATTTCTGTCTTTATTGGAAGTATCGAACACCGGCCTTATCTTTGTAGTGCCACCATCTTTCAGCACAGCTCTATGAGGCAAATAATGTGTAGGTCCATCCAAAACCTTGTTTTCCACACCTTCGATAATCCTTTTGTTTACCCATTCCTGTAACACCTCATCATAATCCTGAAATTTCTGCATCCCTCGTAACTTTCTTGAAGTGTTCAATAATCGATTCTGAGAAATTTCACGATTCGTTTCCAGAGAAGTACAACCATCAATCCAGGGTAGTTTGACAATGTAGCGCCCAGATTCCTCTTCTCTCTTCACAGTCCTATCGAAGAACATCTGAACTTGTTGTTCCCTTTCTTCCTTTTTTATCTGTTCGCCAGGATCTTTAATACCCAAAGTCTCAAGTTCCCACAAATCCGCCACTCTTGGTGATTGAGTTAAAGTAAGTAGAGTGTAAGACGAGGCAGTAGTTGAGGTGATCTCAGAAGAGCCCATAAGTGTCCACCCTAAACAAGTTCTCACAGCTACTAGACTCTTGTTTACATGTAGAACGTCTGGCGTGATTATCTGAGCCCACACGTCAGCTCCTAACATTACCTGTATGTCAGTACTGTTGCCACCATTATCTTGGCCAACATCACTAAGTTCAACTCCCTTGTCCCTCAGTAAATTAAACAAGTCAGCATCAATTAGGGGAGCACCTCCACAGATACTATCGGAGCCTAACACTGCAACCTCACATCTGTTTTCCTCGTTCATACCCAGCAAAGTTATTTGATAGGACTCGAAACAAATAGGTGCTGTTTTCCTACCTCCAAATAATTCTTGACTTACTGTTACCTTTCCAGTTTGTTCCAACTCTAATTTCTTAGCACAAGACTTCTTTATGTAGCTTCTCTGCGATCCACTATCACACAGAACTCTTACTCTGTGCGTGGATCCACCAACAACTACTCTAGCAACTAAAGTCTGCAGATAGGTCACATGTCCTTTATTACTTCCTGCCATCATGCTAACTGTTTTTGGAACCAAATTACATGTTGGTTCATCTGAGGCTGTTTACGCACACATCAAAGCGTAATGTTTCCCCTTGCAAAATGGGCACCTCACAAACATCTTACACTTAACACTGACATGTCCCGTTCGTAGACACCTAAAACAAGCTCCCTTTTTCCTTAACCCTTAGCTACACGCATCTCTTTCACTAACATTCGTACACGCTAGCGGCATTCTATGCCGCAATATATTTTTTCATTCTTTTTCGTAATTTAGTGACATGCTAAACGGCTAAAATAGATTTGTATGGAGAATTATACAGAACCTATAAGAATACATTGAAAAAATCTTATCAGTATGTACGAAATTCTTATTAATAAAATATATTATTGGGAGGGATGGGATAAGGACATATTTACTATTCATACTTAATGTAATTAAAAATTCTTATAAACATTTATTGGACAAAGAAGAAAAAATAATAATTTTCACCCACAAAAGAGATATTGAGAATAATTGGATTGAGATTGCCCTTTTTTTAGGCTCATATTACAAGACATTGTACCTGATGCTCAACAAGCTCAAGAAATACACTAGAGTAAAAGTAAAACTGTTTGTCAGAATCATGTAGGCCTATACACTTAGATTCTTGGCTTGGAAAAGGACACTTTCTGCTAATTTACAGTATGAAATAATATACAGTGCCGAAATACATAAAATAACTCTGCACTAGGATTTAAAAATCGAATAGATTCTCTTCATCCAGAGACCCTTCTTTCTCATCAAGTAGCCTACTTAGAGCAACCTCTCAATCTCCTGTTGTTGACAGCCATGTCAGAGACCTATAAAAAGAAGGCAAGCTTGCAGACTATGTGCTGACATCGATAATTATGATAGAAGCATAGCAAGAAACAACAAATGTAAAATAAGTTAAATACTTACATTATTTCACACCGCCGATTCCAGCCAGTTGTTACACGCTAGCGGTACGGAATGCCGCATTCGCGCACCTCGCACTTTGACAACCTGTCTCAGATCGACTGGGAACCAGATAGGCTCCGAACCTTCCCCTCCCCTGCAGCACATGTCGAACAAGGGATATAGCGGGTGTTCTCACAGAACTCGTAAATGGTTACCACGACAAACAGCGTGTATCTAAGGGTTAACGTTACTTGGCGTTCTTCTTGAGAATAATCAATAGCTACAGCACAGTCTTGAGAAAGATGTGAGGTTCTGCCACAGAATATACAAGCCGTATCTTTGTGATTTCTTTTTCCCTTACTAACTGAAACATCCTCTATTGAAATTAAAGAAGCCGCTGAAGGTACGTCCCTATTCTTAGTCTTGGTCCTATCGTCTTGCTTAACTCGATCCGTCCTCTCGTCAACTTCAAAAGAACTATGTCTTAGCTTAAGCCGTTCTTCACCGTCTACGTCAGTCTTTAAGAAGGCTAACAATTCACTCAAGCAACAGTCAGGAAGCCGCCTCCAACTCGGTTTTTCCCGGTACAATTGTCGGGTCTGCCTGTCTTCATTCATTCTTTCTACATGTCCAATCCACCTAATTCTACTCTTTTTAATTTCTGCCACAATCGTTGGTTCCCGATATAAACTGTACACCTCTTTATTAGTTCGTATTCTCCAATCTCCGTTCTCACATATATGACCATAAATCTTTCTGAGCACTTTCCTATCCCATCTATTCAAAATACAGTATCTTCACTCCTCTCTGTCAACACCCATGTTTCCCCACCATATGTTACCAGTGGTCGAATCACCGTCCTATATATTACCTTCTTAGACGCTCTTGAGATTGTTCTAGACTTCAGTACCTTTATTGTACCAAAATAGGTTCAAATCTCGTCTCGCTTCCGTTCTAGATAGAACTGTCGATAACATTCTTCGAATGTCTGCTTTTTAGAAGTTCTTGTAGACTGGAACTCTTTATAATATTTGTTTGTAAAATAATTAATTGAATTTCCCGACTGGTGAAGAAAAACAATTAAATTTAGAATGAAATTTGTGTGGACCGTGGTGTAGTAGTGCGGTTCCACATCTTACTTGGTGACTCGTCCATAGTTATGTCACTCCAGTGATCCTCATCTTATCGTCTGTTAAGTTTCCCTTTCATGTATTTAGTAGTGCAACACGCTCTTCCCTGAAGTTTGAATGATTAATGTCCTCGTTGACTTCTGGTAATTATTCATATGACATCGTTGTATTGTTTGTAGAAATCGAGTGGTTTTTATGGATTTGATTTCGTTGAAAATTTGCAAAAATACTCGTAGTATTTGAATAAGCCTCGTAACTGATGTTGGTATAATTTGATGCTTGATAATTTTCAACAAATTTTGTTGTAATATTGGATTCCGTAGAATAATAATGTATTTATTCGTTGCGTAGATTTATCTCGTAGAATTTCATTTAATTCACTTGTACTGTAATATGCGGAGATCGGTTGAAATTATGTTAAGTCCTTTAGTTGTATAGAATTGCATTTACCGTCGATGTACTCTCAAATGACCGTTGATCCCTTGGTCCTTGCCGTCAAATTATTCGTATACTAGCGTGCTTCTTCTGTGTGGCCAGGCCCGACTTTAAATTATACACTAAAAGACATGTAGTTGTCAGTGGCGTAGCCAAGGGGGGGGGGTTAGGGGGAGTTAGAACCCCCTCCCATTGGAAAATCGGCAGGTTGTGATTTGTGTCTGTGGTGATGTACTCTTGTCGCCTTTCGGCCCGGGTCCCCATTTGTGGCTACACAAGTCTTCATGACAACGTATAACCACAGTCTACCTACAGATCGCGAAGCTTGGCTCATATGTTTCTATCGCAAGACAATAATGCTCATGCAGACAGCAAGAATGTGCCGACTGCGCTATGTGTGTGTATGTTATTGTTGCTGGATTTACTGTATACGAGCATTATTGTGTAAAGGTTATATCTTTAATTTAACATGTGCTTTACAAGAGGAGAAGTGCAGTTTAATAAACAGATCTAATATTAGACGCAATATTTCAGTGTTGATAAGTGACCTATATGATAGCTTTTCAGTCGGTCAACACGAGTGTACGGTACCCAATTAGATTTGGTGGGCAGTGACAATTTATCTCCTAATGCCTGAAATAAAAATACATGAATCGTTTATACACTTAATAAAACACTTCTCAAATAAAAGGGGGGGCTTGTATGAGAAGCGTTTTATTAAATGTATAAATAATTATTGTATTATGAATTACACAGGGAAATTAATTGTTACTCCTCGACCAATCTAATTGGGTGTATTCGTGTTGACCGACTGGGAAGTCAGACTGTTCAAATAGCAAGACGACACCCGAGTCTCGAAAGGACCCTAAAAGGTAAGATTTGAGCTATGGATTTTAGGCTAATATTATAAAGCTTTTCAAGGGAAGCGTGATGGTGCAGTGGCTTAGCTGCTCGTCAATCACCCGGACGGCCCGAGATCCAATCCCGGTGACAGTGGGGTGGAATTTTCACCTGAAAATGACGTGGCGTCAGGAAAGACATCCGGCCTTAAATCCCCGGCCAAAACCAAAATGAGCCTGATTGGCTCCGGCGACCCCAATTAATTGGGATACGCAGTAGAAAGTATTATAAAGCTTTTCAATCAAACAACGGCACTAGGTCTTTAAATGGTTATAAATCAATAATAATGTTATTGGTTTTAGGTCCCTTTTAACTACTGTGGCTTTTAGAGACACCAGTGTGCCGAAATTTTGCCCTGAAGGAGATCTTTAACGTGGCAGTAAATCTACAAACTCGGTTCCCTCGCATTTATGCACCCTTAAATGCCAGCTGACTGCGCCAGGATTAGATCCTGCAACCTTGGTAACAGCAGGAGAGACCGTTACCGCTGAGCCACGGAGCCAGTCGGTTATAAATCAGAAGCATGTCTCGGTAGGATATCTATGCATGGCTTTTGTTTTAGATCCCTTATTTGGGGGTGGTAGGATCTAAAACGGAAGAGTTATTGTGTTGATTTAGAAGGAAAAGTCTAAAAGGGGGTAGCTTCCGTAGTCGGGCAAGCTGACCAGTGTAGAGTGTTGTTTTAGTGTTGGGGTGCTCCTATAAATAATGTAGGAGTGTTTTAGGGGATGGAACTCAATGCAAAGGTCACTGTGCTGGTCGCCCAGCTGTCTGGTTAGATAATCGACTTGTACTCGTCAGCTATATGGCGCGGGCCGCTAGCAAGCAAGCCGGTGCGGGAATACGATGTTGCTCGCACTAGCAAGTATCTGGCTACTATAAGTCACGTCTAATAGTGACGGATAGTTCAGGAAGGGAGTTAGGGCGTGAAGAAGTGTGTAAACAGTAATGCAGGTGTATGTACTGACCAAGTGTTTATTGGTCAGTGATAATGGATATGTGAGTCCCTTTTAAGGGATGTAGTGATGTTACAATGTGTACAAAATTGTCTATACAAATTGGGAGTAAGGTTACAAAGTTATAGGATTCTGAACACTTGCTGACTCACCTGATGATACCAGCGTAGCGTAGCCTCCGGCCGTCACGTTGAAAGACTGATAATTGAGAGATCCCCTGACCTCCTTAGGACCCCTTTTTATATTCTTCGGCGCTATGCTGTCAGCATTGTGATGGCATAGCTGCCCTAGTTAATAATGTGTCGCTGTGTGTAATAATTGTGCAAGGATTGAGCCGCTTTCTAGAATGGCAAGCTGTCCTTGCGGTGTTGATAGATGTTGGTCTGACTTTATAAGGGTTGCCAGTTAGGAGATTTAGATAGATGATGGGGGGATGGTCTCCAAGGGGTGCATACCCCTGGGGTACTGTACAAGCCTCTTTCCCTATTTAGTTCGCGTCCCCGCGAACGGGAACGGAACTTGGGGTTGGGATGTTGATGTTATGGATAGAGTCGATGTGGTCGTTTTTGAAGTCCCCTCGTATCTTCTGTAGATGTCGTCGTGATGTCGCGTTGATGTGTGTGCGTGAGATCAGTTCGTGTTCAGAGGGGAGGGTTATGGGATATACATATATACGTAACATTGCCATTGACATAAAAATATTGTAACAGAAATTGACATTTGCATCTTTGAAGTGTGATGGAGAGAAAAAAAAATACATGGTACTGATGGTACATTGTTGTGCAGGGAGGAAAAAAACCCAGGGCCGAACGGATGATTGCGTCGTCCGCCCTATCTTAGGGAAATAGTGCTCCCTGCAATAAGAAAGGTAGAAGAAAATAGAAAAATGGGTGTTCCAGGGTATAATTTAAGGGAAATATTCAAAGTATATTTATTGGTTTGGGATAAAACGGAACACCCTGACAAATGGGGAAGTTAGAAGAAAGAAAATGAAAGCAACAAAAGCATGATTACTGTGTACATGTGTACATTGGAAAAAAAAATAACAATATTCGCCGTGGCGCTGATGGCAATAATGGTGCCGTATACAGGCTGGTGATAGTACTATGGTAATTATGGGAGCATTGCATAAGGACATTGGTAATCATGATGATGCCGGGCATGACCGGATAATAATAATGATCATGGCATTTATAATATTATAATAATTTACAAATAAACATACTAAACATAATAATAATAATAATAATAATAATAACCATAGTAGTGATGATGGTTGCCACGTTGGTACTTTATGTATGGGTATATTATCCAACCATGTGGAACATGTATGTGTATAACCTTATCATGATATAATTATGGAATACAAAATAATTTATAACTAATATATATTATCTTATAGAGCTCTTATAGGTGGCCATTTATTAGATACCCTTTTGCGCTGTTACCTCTCAACCTTGCTTCTGAAGCGTCCTTAAGTGGCCGTTCCTGCTAAGGTACAGTGGCTAATCCGCTTATGCCCTAGTGGTTTTCCCACCGTGGTTAGGAATTCCACCTTAGCGTCGAAGGCGCGGCGCTTACAAGCGTTGTGCCGCCCTTAGACGCTGAATCCACGCTTCATTTGCGTGCATCACGTGTTTTTGTGTTCATTGATACTCAGTATTCCACGGTTACTGTGCATCGTTGACCACTGTGTTGTCACCGTTAAAGGGTGCAACTGAAAGTTTTGGAGAGTGTATACAATTTGTTGTTGGCAATATATTTACAAAAGACATGTTTATTGCGTTGTGGACCTGTGGACAAAATATATTAGTGGATTGCCGCTCGGGTGATCTGTAATAGAGCATAAAAATATTAAACAAGTCAGATATATTGCCGTCTCCTAACCTATGCCGGCTAGAGTCCTATCTTATCCTACTTACTCTACTTATTGTGTTATATTACCGGGCTTATCCTGGTACCGATTTTTGGTGACCAAGTGCCGAAATATTCTACCTTAATGTAAGTTATCCTAGTATAATCTAACTTAATGTATTACCGGGCTTATCCTGGTGACGGGTTTGTTGGTCATCAGGTGCCGAACGGCGTTATCTTAATACTATCTTACTTATGGTTAAAAAAAAATGGCTGTTATGATTAAGCCGAATAGATGGCCTTATTCTATTGCCGAAATGTGCTGTGCCACTCCCTGGCAACAGCGGTCAGTAAATTTGCTTAATTCTAGGTTGCGTGTCAAATGCAACCGTCTTACAGCTAAAATTTCGACCAGAACGATCGCCTGAGGCAATTTACTTCCTCAGGACACCACCCGCACGAGTCCTAGAAACACCGGTTGTCTCTAGGGTCGCTGGATTCCGTTCCCTTAATTCTAGATGTCGACGTTTATCAACTAGTATTAACCTAGTCGCAGGCGGTTTACGGTGCCCCTGAGCAAACTGTTTCGCCTGCTGTACCATCCTGCTCGTTGCCATTGTTGTCGATATGTTGTCATAGTTGGGTCTGCCCGCTGTAACCCCTGTAGACAGCTCGTTGCATGTCTATTTAATGCCCTCAGGTTGCCCGATGCGTCGCCATTTAGGTGGGCATTGGACATCGTCCAATGGCATAATATTATCTTCGCCTTCATTGGCAATCGTAGCCTGCTTTTCGCAGTAATATTCGCCTTTATCGGCCGCAGTAATATGCTTTTCGCATTAATATATCATTTCGCCTTTATCGGCCGCAGTAATATGCTTTTCGCATTAATATATCATTTCGCCTTTATCGGCCGCAGTAATATTTCACTCCAACGCACAGGAGCCTTGCTTCCCGCTATAGAAGCCCTACTTAACTTAAATTTAACTAGAAGTCTAGTCATAGGTTGGGTCGTCTCTAGGGTCGTCCCCTGAGTTCGGCGCGGAGTGAGCTATTTCTCCCACCATCCTCAGAAAGGCTTCCCTGCAGGTCTTGGCTTCGACGACTGTGGCACAGAGTGGGTGTAGCATCCCTTCCTCCCAGGGGCAGTTTACGCGCACCTAGGATTCCAGAGCTTGCCCGGCCAGGCCGCGAGTGCCTTAACCTTACGTGGTTCGTCTGTTTGGTCGGGTCAGTGATTTGTTGAGCCAACTGGGGTAAGGGTCCACATCACCTTCCCCAGCTCTGCTCCAGTGTGGTGCCTCTGACCTTCGGCTTACGCCGTTATCATCAATCAGAGTGTTTCAGATTCCTTTACCTTTAAAAAAATATGGGCGTAACCTCTGTAAATGATGTAAAAATGTAAAATATTTCCAGTGTTGTGGAGTTGTATAGCTTCTAAGTACATAGACTACTTCTGGTCTACCATTGCTACGTCAGCTTTCCAGCAATAATGCTCTTTTTACCTTAATGGAGGTGTTAGTAGGGTCTATGACGTCAGGCCCCTGTTATTAGGATCTGGGGGTAGTTATTTGTAGAGTGGGTTGAAAGCATGGTAGGGAGAGGTTATGCATCTTTGGGCTCAAATAAATGGTGGCCTTGAGCCGGTAATGCTACTAGGATTGCTCCTACTATGAGTGGACTGGGGCAGGTAATTCCCGGGATTGCAAAAATATGAAAATTCCATGCAGGTTTGATAGTAATATCCCCGGTAAATGGATGGGATACTCATGCCTGTATCTGGATATGAGGCGTCTGCACTCATGTACGGATAGGTGTAGGTTGAGGCATAATACTAATATATTCCTGTCATGCGGGAGTATTTAATTAACAAAAAGTGGTTAATATATATAATTGTGGCCTCATCTCTCATTTGGAGATGCGCATTATGCTTAGTTAATGTTTGCCGACCCACCCCTAATACTCAGGTGGTAGCATCGTGATCCAAGGCGTAGCAAGCCTTCTCTTTAGACGCATGAAGTCTATCAACCCCTTGTGTATACTCTGTAATGTAGTGTAGCTGTTTTGGTCGTGTTCATGTGTCTGCGTGGGTTATGTTGGACGTGAGAAGGTTATTGGAAGTGAGTAAGGTGGTACGCTGGTAGCCTGTTCTCCTGTCATCCTCCCTTGGTCCATGTTGGCTTTCTATCCGCGCCTTGGGATAGTAAAGCTTCACGACCTAATCTGGTCTGCCATTTGTAGTGTGAATGTGGCCAGTGGTCGTAGTGCGACTGGCCATGTCCTAATCGCCTGGAATGATTTGTTTTAGGAATAGAATCGCGAAAAGAAGTTATTGGGGGGGGAGGTCTTGTTTCCTCAGAGCCCCTGTCTGTGTTCGCTTCTAATTAGTGAGCGCGTGTGTGTGTGCCTATGTTCCGCTACACCACGCGGACGGTTGGTCTGTTACAGGCTAGGTCGTAATATGTATCGCGTGTATGGGCAGGAGGTGCCCGTGGCCTGTCAACGTCTTGTCCATTGCTAAATGCTTTTGCAGTGTTAAAAAAATGTATGTTATTATGATTGTTTTGCGTTTTTAACTTCATGGTCAATGCCGGTAAACAATAGTGCCTTGTCGCCATCGGTATGGCAATGTGACGAAGTCTGCCAGTCAGCAGTTTGTATGTGTAATGTCAGGCTGGGATGTTATTGTTCTAGATTCCTGGCGGCCTTAATGTGGCAATTCATACTATTTGCTAATACTATTGTGTGGTCACTATTCCGTAAGACCTTTGTCTTATGACATTATCCTAACTGTGTCTGGGAAATGTATTTCCCATGTCAGGGGTATTTTGAAATTTTATGCCCGGTTTTTGGCGGGAGGAAATGTGGCATTCCCTGTTCATGTATCTGTATGGGCCAATTTCGGTGTGGTTGGAAGCCTGGATGATTGCTTTCCTTGGTGTCTAATGTTTACTGGGATTGGAACCCGTGATCTCGTGTCATTCTCCGTGTACTATGTCTGCGTTGTTCATGTCTTGTGCGCTCCTTGTATGTATTTTGATTGTGATTCCCGTACCAAAAATACCGTTGTTTAGTTAGTTTTTGGTACGAGCGTGTTGTGTGGTCATGGGTTCGGACCCGGTTGCCTGTAAAGACTTGGTGTGACCCTCTCTGTGCCGCATATATTATGGCACGTTCCCCGTGTATGTGCACTGCGCAAATGAAAGTACGCATACCTGTGCAAAGTTTGTATGTTTTTGGATTCTCCTCGTAGTGTAATTTTGAAAGTTATAGGGTCCTTGGATCGGACGTGAATGATGCGTTTATTCCAGTTCACTAGGAGTTGGCTTAGTTCGTCTGTACCGACCAGTCTTGCCCATTGAGGAGTGTGTTATCGCTGACGCGATAGTGTTGAATTACGATGTCGTGGCCTTTCATTTGTTACTTGCTTATTCTCATGTTCACGCCACGCGTATGTGTGAACTTGATTGCTGTCTCTAGTGATTGCGGGCAGGCTCTTCGTAATGCAAAAGAACCTTCTATTAACTACCTTTGTGTTCCCAAGTGTTGTGTTGACTTGTAACGTGGGTCAAGTATATTCCTATCCATTGTTCAAAATGTCGTTATACACGAGTGTCTCCGGGCCGCTAGTCGCGTGTTTGGTGACTATGTGCCGGAGGTGATTTTGTTGTTTTTCACTCATGACCATCTGTTAGTGGAACTGTCCCAATCTATTTTAGCTTCCTACTTTTCTATTCTAGAACGGGATAGCTATCCGACCTTATGTTCCTGGTATTCAGAAGGTTGCGGGTTTGGAGACCGTCTTTTACCCAGAGGAACTGTTTCTGGCACTATTCAGGTTGTGTCTCCGGGACAGTTTGGTAGTGTTAGGATCGTATCCCGGTTCGGTCAGCGAGGTTTGAAGGCTATTTCTTGGCCTTCTTTCCACGTCTGCCAGCGGGATCATTTCCTTTTCTTTTAGTAGTGTGCCCGCCTGTACGTGTAGGTGTGTGAGCTTGGCGTGTATGATATGCCTTCATACGGCGGGCGTGAATAATGTCTTTAATGAGTTTCCTCCCATGGCGCACGCTGACTATATAATTTAGGTCAGATACCTTCCTGCAGACTTTGAAGGGACCTGACCAGCGTGGCAGGAGAAATTCGGACACGTTTTTCTTACGGGCAGAATTGGAGACCATGACCAATTGCCCAGGTGTGTATTCCACGGTCTTCCTATTCCGATCGTACCGCTCTTTTTGTTTCTTCTGAGCCGCGGCTATGTTCTTCCTAGCATTCATTCGAGCTATCTGTAAGTGCTCTAGCCGGGCAGCGTTGTCCGTGTAAGTGTCCTGTGGGATACATATATTGTCTATGGGACTTCTGGGTGTGTATCCGTGCAGTAGGAAGTGTGGAGAGTGTTTCGTAGCCGTGGATATAGAGGTATTATAACTAAAAGTAATGGCTTGCAGGTATTCATCCCAGTCTGTTCCTGCGTCCTCTGTAAATTTGGCCAGCGCTATTCCAAGTATTTTGTTCATACTCTCCGTGAGTCCGTTGGTTTGCGGGGAAAAACTCGTGGTAGTGTATGCCTTAATCCTGAGTATCTCCAGAAACTGTTGGAGCACTCTCGAGGTGAAAATAGTACCTCTGTCGGATAATAAGGTTTGGAATAGGCCGTATCGTGTAACTATATCAAATAGAAATTCGGCTATGCTGTTCGTGTCTGCTCTGGGAACGGCCTTTGTAATCATATATCGTGTGAGATACTCGGTGGCCACCAGGATATATTTATTACCTTTCTGACTTGTCGTAATGGGGCCTTTCACATCTATCCCGACTCTGTGAAATAACTCTCCCACGGGAATTGGGTTGAGTAGTCCATGAGGCTTGCCAGGTCTTGTTTTGAATCGTTGGCAAGTGTGACATGTCTTTACAAAGGTATCTATGTCGGCCTTCATGTTTACCCAATAGTACTTGTCACGGATTCTAAGGTATGTTTTATGCGTACCTAAGTGTGCCCCTGCCAGTGGGCTATTGTGGTGTCCGATCATGATATTTTCTCTCAATGATTCCGGAACCGCTATAGGTGCGTTATCGTGCATGGCCGTGGGCTTAAATTTCAGTACCCCGTCTTTGTCTAGGAAAAATCGCCTAGACAGCCGTGCTGTCTTGGAGTCCACTTTATCCAAGTTTTCTAGTGCCAATAGAATCTGTTTCAAGTACGGATCACTTTCTTGCTCCTGTTTGATGTTAATCACTGTCAGGGCAAAAGTCCCAGTCGTGGTCCTTACTGTCATCCGGGGGATCGGCTACTGGCAGCCTAGACAACCCATCTGCGTCTAGGTGTGTAGCGCCTTTCTTGTGTTTGACCACGAAGTCATATTCATACAGGCGGAATATAAACCTGTTGAGCCGCGAATTTGAGTTTTTAAATTTGTCCCAAAAAAGCAAGCTCGCGTGGTCAGTCACTACCGTGAACTTGATACCATACAGGTATACCCTGAAATAGTTCACTCCCCACGAAAATGCCAGCATTTCCCGCTCTGTGGCAGAGTATCTAGTCTCAACGGCCGTTAGCTTCCTGCTAGCGAAAGCGACGGGCCGTATGCGCCCTTCTGCGTCTTCCTGCAATAGGGCCGCACCCAGCCCGTACAGGTTGGCATCCACGTGTAAAAATGTGGGCCTATCACTGTGGAAGTGTTGCAGTAATGGTGGTGAGGTCAATAGTTGCTTCAATGTGTTGAAGGCATCTATGTGCTCCTGCTTGATGCTGAAGGGCGTCTTTTCCCGTGTGAGTTCAGTTAGGGGATGGGCGATGTGTGCAAACCTGTAGATATACTTGCGATAATATGAAGCCAGCCCCATAAAACTGCGCAATTGTTTCAAATTTGTGGGCATTGGAATGCCCGTTATTGCGTCAGTCTTAGCTGGGTCGGGAATAATGCCCTCCCTGTTGACAATATGGCCCAATATGTTAATTTGCTGTCTGGCAAATTGACATTTCGCAGGTTTAAGCCTTAGTTTAGCTTCTCTGATCCTTGCGAAAGCCTCCTCCAAATGTACGATATGTTCGTCGAAGGTGTTGGAGAAAACTGTTATATCGTCCACGTATACTAATACGGAACGCCACTTGAGCCCTGAAAATGTCTTATCCACCAGCTTTTGGAAGGTTTGGCTGGCGTTACGGAGGCCCATGGGTAACCTTGTGTAGGTATATAGCCCGTTCTCTGTAACGAACGCCAGCTTGTGCCTATCTGGTTCATAGACGGGGATTGAATAGAATCCACTATAGCAATCCATCGAACTGAACCAGCTAGCTCCACCAAGGGCGTCCAAATAGGTGTCTGCCCTTGGTAGTGGATAACTATCATTTTCGACTAACTTATTGAGCCTCCTGTAGTCAGTACAAAACCTGTGCGATCCGTCCTTTTTTTTGGTCAGCAGAACTGGTGAGCTGTAGTTAGAAATAACGGGAACAATGACCCCTGCCTCGAGCATCTCTGAGATCTGGGCATCGATGGCGTGTCTCTCCTTCTGGCTCACTCTGAAGGGAGGCTGGTGTACTGGCCGGTCACTAGTGAGTGTGACATGGTGTTCAATGAGGTCTGTCACAGCGAGATCCTTCATTGAATGGGCAAAAATATCTCTGTTGGTCTCCAGGAGCTCCGTGAGCCTTTTATTTTGCTCCGGAGTCAGGTCCTGCCTGTGGTTCTGGTTGGCCGCCTTATCTGTGTGTGTGTGTGTTGGCTGATAGTATGTAGTGCAGAGGCCTGGTGCTCGTGATTTTCTCGCTCCGCTCGAATCCCATCTTTGTTCCTGGTGTATATCATGGGATGTGTGGTGAGCCTCTGGTCGTGCTTTAAAAGCATCTGACCACTAGCGAAATTTATGCTAGCCTCATATTTAGCGAGAAAATCCATGCCAATTATGGCTGACGCAGAAAGGTGTTCGATAACGAACATGGGGTGCGTTGTGGCAAAATGGTCTATCCTAAGATGTATGTTTGCCACCCCCGCGTTTTCTAGCGTCTGAGCATTGGCCGCTACCAGCCGGATGTCACCCGTGACACCGTGTATTTGGGCTTCGGTAACGTGTCTCCTATTAACACAACTTACTGCTGCCCCGGTGTCAATTAGGGCCTGCACTTTGTGGCCATTTATGGTGGCGTGTATCGTGAGGGCCGATACCTGAAATCCACTGCCCTGCACCGATGTGTTGTGTAAGATGTATGTAGTTGTTGTTGTTGTTGTTACCGGAGTGACATGTGTACTGGGAAGGCATGGAGCGGGCCTCTTATCGTATCGGGCACGCTTAGCCTCTAGGCCTGCTTCCTGTCCCGAGTGCTTTGCCTCGGTCAGCAAAGTGCGCTCACCCAATACGTTGCCAGCTCTCTTAGTCGGCCTCGCCGTTAGAATGGAAGTTTGCTGGCGAACGTTTAATGTATTAATCGCTCCCAGCCTTCGTGTAGTTGTGTTGTTGTTGCTACCTTCCTCTCGGGAAGGTGTGTCTGCGAACGTGACCCTGAGTTTGCCCTTTTTACCCTGTTTCTTGTTCCAGGCGGTCGCGAGTTCGACTCCTGTTGCCGGCTTCCCAGTGCCGAGTGAGCTCGCATCCTGCGCCTGCGCGTGGTCAATTCCTACCCTGCGTTGTGATGTAGGGGGTATGGCTTTCTGTTTGGAGGGTGTGGGTGTGTTCTCATGCTGTTGGCGCGTAATTATGAGGGGTGTATAATGTCCCGCCTTAGGGTTCCCTGTAAAAAGTACATGTAGGTCCCTATCGAATCCCGCAGTGGAGAATAGCGGAGGCGAGTGCACATCAGTGTATACATGTATGTTGGCTTGCAGCACTTTGCCGAGAGCGGTCACCTCTACGGCACTGGCATAGGTGCCGTCCTTACCCATGTATTTACTGTAATCCGCCCCGGTCTGGAATGGGTTTTCCCGCTCGTCCGACACAAAGTCTCGGTACTCTTTCCAGTTGGCCAGGATATGTTTGACCGTTTTCTGTCTATAGTCCCCATGATAATCCTCGGTATTCCGGATTAGGAAGCTCATGGCCCTAAACAGACAGTTGCCGTCTCCCTGCACGGGGTGTGTTTGGAAACGGTCCGGGGGCGGATCGTCAGCCTTAGCTTTAGCTGGCTGCTTCTTCCCCTTACTCTTGCGAGTTTGCTTGGGGGAAGGGCCTTTCTGTTGTTGTGTTGGGGGAGGAACATCAGCTGCTTCATCCGCTAGCCGACCCTCCCCGTCTAGGCGTTTTTTTGAAACGTGGGTGTACGCCTGCCTGTAATGTATGTGCGCCCCCCCTCGGGGTGGCTGCGCCAGCTCCCCGCCTGCGGTGTGTGGCTAGGCGTAGGGAGTATTGCCCCCCTGTTTGTCCTGTGGGGTGTCTCATCCCTGAACTCCCTCGGGTATTCGTCGGGGAGGGGGTAGTGTTCCGGGCCCTTCGTGTGTTTATCGACATTGTCCCGTCCCCTTGTGGGTTTTCTTCCCTGTCTGTTGTTGCCCGGGGGTCTGTTTTCCTGTTTCCGCCAGGGTGGGGTGTATGTCTGATGCTGGGGGAGCGGGTTTTCCCGTCGGTTCCCCTTTTCCCTATATTGGGTAGCTGCATACTTCTGTCTGGTCGGGGGTGGGTTTCCTCGCCTGTCCCTATTTCCCCTGTATTGTGGGGGTGTATAGCTTTGCCTGCGTGGGGGTGGGTTCTCCCGATACTCCCTGTCTGCCCTGTATTGTGGGGCAGCGTAGGACTGTCTATTTGGTGGCGGGCTGTTTCGTCGGGGGATGTCGTGGTCGTACTCCTCAGGGTAGTACTCCCCTGTGTACGGGGATGGTGAACGCCGTGAGGGGTATGTCGGCTCTGTGTCCGCGTATGATATCGGTGAGTACCGAGGAGGGTAGTGTGGCCTATCCTGTGGGGGAGGTGTTGTTGGCCGCTGTGGAGGGTAGTAATTTTCCTCCCTCCCGTAGCGTCTCCTCTCTGTGTACCCCCTGTCCCTCTCAGTATAATAGCGTTCTTGTGTGCCTTTGTGCTCATCCCTTAGCGGTCTCCCGCCTGCTTGGATGGCAGCTATGGTCAGTTTCTCCATTCTGTCCACTAATTCGTCCATTTTGTCGTTAGTGTCGTCTTTCTGAGTTTGGAAGTGCAGATCCACGGCTTTTTCCGTAGCCTTTTCCGTGATCTTTCTCCCCTCCTCTATGGTCTTTATGTTATTTAACATATGTTGGACCGTGGGGTTGTTCATTATGCATAGCTTTTCCACTATGGCTGGTCTGAGGCCCTGCATTAACAGCTTGACTTTCTGTTTATTTGTCATGGCTGCATTGTACTTGTCGCACATTATCAATTTTACGTTGATGTATGCCTGGGCGCTCTCTTTGGGTCCCTGTGACCTCTGTCTAATCTGGTCATAGAGATCGTCATCGTCTGGTATGAGCTGGAACTCATCCTTCAAGAGTAAAGCTGTTTCCTCCCATGTGGCAGCTTCTAGTGTGTCCTCATGGAGCTCATACCATGTCATGGCCGCCTTTGTGAGGTAAGCAGGAAGGAGCCGTTTCCTAACTTCCTCGCTCCAACCATTGATCCGGGCCGTTCTATTGAAGGCCTTGAGGTATTCCTCGGGATCCTGGCCTTCCCCCGTGAACTTTGTGGGGTGGATCATGGGGTACTCAGTGTGTCTGTTCATTTCGTTCTCGGCTGTGTCTCGTTGGCTGTGTAGTGATTCTGGTCTGTTTGTGCCGTTCACACCGCTGTCGTGTGCCGAGGTGTTTGGGCTGTTTAGAGGGGAATTAGTCTCGCTTCCCGTGTACGACACCTGTGTTACGTTACCAGGTGGCTCGTCACCTGATATGTCTGTACTGATGGATGGTGTGTTGTCGTACTGTGCGGATTTGACTATGTGTACGGTCCTGTCTAAATCCTGTTTTACTGTTTCCAAAATAGTGTGGATGTCAAGAACTGCTTCTGTCGTGTGATTATTGGACTTGATAGTGTCTGTCTCTAGTAGCTCTGTAATGCGCTCGAGCAGGTTACTGGCTTTCTGCTCTGTGATTTGCAGTTGCTGCAACAATAGGGGATGGAGTGTTGGCAGGCAATCTACTTCACTAGCGCTGGATACTGGTGACTCCTGTGTGTGTTCACTGGCCTGGGACCGTGTAAAATGTATAACTTGTGCTGCGGCGGTAGGGTGTTGAGCACGGATTTGTGATGTTTTGAATTCAAGGTCCCTGAGAAGTTGTACTGCAGTCTGGTCAGTTATTAAGTCACTGTTCCTAATTTTTAGCTTTGGCAAGAGTGGAGTCGTACTAGCCGACAAATGGTGCGCAAAGTCTCTTAGTGTGGTTCTAAATGTGGAAATCTAATTTCCACCGCGTTTACACTATGGGGCGAATGGGGGTTGGTGTAATAATACAAACTCCTATATGTATATGAAAAAAATGTTTGACGTAATATAAGGTCAAAAAAAAAATTTCAGTCTCGCTTGGCTATGTGCGGTACGGGCCGTTTTTACTACGAGGGCTCGTTGGTTGAGTCCTATTTTACTGTGCGTAGTACCTAGCCTCCACCATCTGTTTTAGATCCCTTATTTGGGGGTGGTAGGATCTAAAACGGAAGAGTTATTGTGTTGATTTAGAAGGAAAAGTCTAAAAGGGGGTAGCTTCCGTAGTCGGGCAAGCTGACCAGTGTAGAGTGTTGTTTTAGTGTTGGGGTGCTCCTATAAATAATGTAGGAGTGTTTTAGGGGATGGAACTCAATGCAAAGGTCACTGTGCTGGTCGCCCAGCTGTCTGGTTAGATAATCGACTTGTACTCGTCAGCTATATGGCGCGGGCCGCTAGCAAGCAAGCCGGTGCGGGAATACGATGTTGCTCGCACTAGCAAGTATCTGGCCACTATAAGTCACGTCTAATAGTGACGGATAATTCAGGAAGGGAGTTAGGGCGTGAAGAAGTGTGTAAACAGTAATGCAGGTGTATGTACTGACCAAGTGTTTATTGGTCAGTGATAATGGATATGTGAGTCCCTTTTAAGGGATGTAGTGATGTTACAATGTGTACAAAATTGTCTATACAAATTGGGAGTAAGGTTACAAAGTTATAGGATTCTGAACACTTGCTGACTCACCTGATGATACCAGCGTAGCGTAGCCTCCGGCCGTCACGTTGAAAGACTGATAATTGAGAGATCCCCTGACCTCCTTAGGACCCCTTTTTATATTCTTCGGCGCTATGCTGTCAGCATTGTGATGGCATAGCTGCCCTAGTTAATAATGTGTCGCTGTGTGTAATAATTGTGCAAGGATTGAGCCGCTTTCTAGAATGGCAAGCTGTCCTTGCGGTGTTGATAGATGTTGGTCTGACTTTATAAGGGTTGCCAGTTAGGAGATTTAGATAGATGATGGGGGGATGGTCTCCAAGGGGTGCATACCCCTGGGGTACTGTACACTTTGATGGCGTAGCATGCAGAACTGATATGCCCAAGTTTACGGGTTCAAAATCAGTCAAATTCGTCGGACCCTTGTCATAGATTTATGGTACGTAAAAGAACTTACAACTACAATTGGTAGTGTGTAGCCAAAATGTGTAGGCTATTGGGTTAGACACGCTCTATCAAGTTCAAACGTTCGCCGTTGGGTTTCAGTAGCAGTGGCGTCTGGTAGCTTAAGTTGGAACTACTCGACATTGAAATTGGGGAACCTACGGGCGTTCATGTGAAATGCCCTGCCATTGGCCATTGGCCATTGGCTGCAAATCAAATATAAATATCTATGCATTTTGAAAATTGAGACATACGGTAGGCTAAGTAAACGTAAAAGATGTCATCTCAAACACGTGCTGACATTTTAATTTTCAGATGTAGAAAATGGCCTTTTTAGTAGTCAGAGAGCTGATTTAATGAATTTTGTACAATAATATAAACTTATTCTCGAATCCTTTGGAAGCAAGCCAATTTATGTCGTCAGGATAATGCTCACAAACTTAGATGTGGTACAATGTTTGTTGATTCTCTTATGAAATACCTGGTCTCCCACATGGCTGCTGTGAAGGTACGGTACACAATTGTTATTGCCGATATTTTGTAAAATTGGCATTGTATTATTTTGTCAAATTCAGGAATGAAAGGTTTCAAACCAACAGAAAAGATACACAGTACCTAAAATTGAGCCATTTAAGACCTTAAGATCTTTTTATACTTTTCGTTTCACAAATCACACTGGTATTTTAACTAATTAACTATAATGTTACTCAATTTTACGGAATAACTAGCTTTTGATATGGTTAAGAATTTGATATTATATTATACCCATACTATCAACCCGCCCCGGCTTCGCCTGGTAACTTAAAGGGGTTACTCAGCGTAAGCTTAAAAGGCGCACGGGCGGTAGGTCTCAGACGCAATTCAGAAAAGTCGAAGTGAACAGCGAAACTCCAAACACTTATAGTCTACTCTTCTCTGAAGTCTTAACTCGACACGACTCGACAGTTAATGCTGGCCGAAGCTGGGGTGATGGGCTCGCTCTCTAGCTCGTAAACTCACTCCGAAGCTAGTAATTTAAATTTCCAATTAATGGACATAGTTGGAAGAAATTAAAACATAAAATCTCTTATAGTTGGCGATGTATTAAAGATAAAGATATGCTGTCGCGGGCTGCTTTGTAGAACTTTTCATGCTGAGCAATTCTTCACTCATAGTATATGGATATTTTTAATGGTTTACCCAGCGTAAGCTTAAAAAGCGCACGGACGGCAGGTTTTCCTTTGACACGATTCACTGAAATCGTTACCGCTCGACTTCCTTTGGTTACAAATGAATGTTTTCCTACAGAAACCTTCCTCGAGAAATTCTTTACTGAATGGTGAAAACCACATTAAAATCCATTCAGTGGATTTAAAGATTACCCGTTACATCCAGGAATCGTTGACTTGGTTTAATGTAGAGATGCCAGCGACTATCATTAAAACAAATACATCAATTTATAACTAGTATGGACTATGGATTCTACGTAAGACTCATTAAATATGTCATACAATTGTACCTAGGGATACTTATAGAGGACTGAACAAAAAAACACAGCATTCTTTTTATGTTTCTGTGAATTAAAAGTGTACAGTATATCAACATTGTGGCTTTTTTCTGTAGTACCGGTAAATGGTGATTTAACGTGACTTATGTTTACAATGGAAATAATCACTCAGGTGAGTTAAAATTCAAAAAACCCTTGCAAAAGTGAAATCATCTGTTCCGCGAATATCGTGCTCAAGGCAGTTGCCAGCTTGCTGGCCACCGCGAGCGCTAGTGTCGCTTCACCTACAAAGAGGATGCAATTTCATAACGGAGCGAGCTTCGCGACTGTGTATTTTAGACTGTGGTAATACAACTCCGCCCTTCCAGAGTTGCCAATCTAGCATTTCCCCCGCGAAATAACTCATAGCTTATTTCAAACTGAGGCTAGCGCCAAATAATTTTGAATCCCACACAGCGGGGAAATATTAGCTTTTTTCTTTTCTTGGCGGGAGAGAAGTTAGTCTAGTTTTTATTTTTAAAAAATAACGCGCTTTAATAAAGACTTAGATAATTCTATGGGTACATTAACACTAATTTTGGGATCATTATTAACATCTTGAACATAAGATAACCATCAGCCGAGTTGATTCATATTACGTAAATACATGTCCAGCAATTCCCCGAATTACGGTTATCTCCCAGTTACGAATGAGTGAAATTTGTTGCCTGAGTATTGTAAGCAATTAAACCTTTTTCCGCCTGCTGGTAGCATTTGTAAGGTAAGAAGGACCTTGGTAGGCGACAAAAATCTTCGAAAATGATACTTTAGGCATTCAGGGCTAACTGCAATATAAAGCACAGAATCTTGTTGGAAAAACTGAATAAACATAAAAATGAGTACCGGTATTGAATTACTCATAAATCAACAGGATACATCGTGAGAGGACATGCCCACTTTTGCTGAGACCTCTGTAAATAATCTCTCTTGTTGAGAGATACTCAGTCTTCATGTTGGTAGCACAGATATTCCGTATTTGAGTTTATTTTGTTCCCGTCAGGGGAACAGGAATGTTCTAAATTTACTATTGAGGTGAGACATTTTAGTCAAAAATTAACTTAATTTTTTATAGAACTGATTTGGTTTTGTCTTTAGAGCATATTATATTACTCGAAAAATTCGGGGTCAAAATACATGAAACTTTTCTTGTGTAATAATATCTCATAGAGAAATGGAAATACTTGTAGAGTTGTTGTTAATTCATTTGAGGGGCTTGAGACACCTTGGTCATCAGCCCCGTGTAGTTGGTAGTGTGTTGAAGCTGTCTGGCAACCTGTATTGCTGTGATGATAGTAGTTGTGTGTGTAAATGTATCTGGGACAGGCATGGAGTAGACGCTCCGGGACTTGAGCAAGGCACAATCCCGGCAATTTCCTGTAGGAAGTGTGGCGAAACCCGGGGAAGAAACACGATCAGGATAACCGCCGTCAGCACCGGGATTGGAACCTACGGTACCCGTAATTACCGCAGCTGCCCTCGCGACCATGGTGCACGTTTTACGAGCGCGGCTACGCCGCGGGACGAAATGCTCGTAGAGTTTGGCTTGAGTAACTATAACCCCCCCCCCCCCCATTGGTCCATCCTGGCTACGCTACTGCACTGACTGTGCCCTGAATGCCATTACTCAGCACCACCCATACGTCAGTAGCTTCCATATAATCACAGCCATGAGTGAGACTGAGACATCGGTGAAATGCCACATTTGACTCTAGCCCGTGCCAACAGACAAATGCAAATGTACTGCATTCATCAAGAGATGGCAAACAGGCCATGTTGTTCTGTAATGTAAGATATTAGAAACATAATAATAGACATATTTCCTTTTGTATAGAAAATAACCATGCCTAGTCTGGTCTAAGCGCGACTATAAGTGAAGCATATTGTTTAATATTAAATAATTTTTAGGAGCGTTCTAGGAATATTATTTTTAATATTAAAATAATAGTTATTAATAATGTAAACAATGTTTGTTATAGTCTCCGCAGTCTAGGGGACGCCACAATGAGATCTCGCACCACCTGAAAATATTGCTAGGGCCGCCACTGCTTGTGAACTGTAACACTTCCCCCACAATCTGTCAAAACGTCAGTCGTCAGAAAAATATTAAATTTAAATGCAAAGTCGCTTAAGAGGTTCCAGATTAAAAGGAAACTAAACGTTTAACCCTGCAATACTAGTGTATTAAAAATTTAACTGCTTTTCCCTCTATATCAGTCCCCACCCCACCTTCTAACAGCAATGTTTCGACTGGTCTATGGTGGTGATGTCAATGCATTTGTTATTAATGCCCATAAGTTCTAGAGGCATAATCACGGGGCAAAGAATTGCCTGAAAACTATCCTTGAATTTAACAACATATTGGTTTCTCCGTGGCAATAACACACAGGTGGGGAATTTTGATGTAGATATGTCACACCACTTCAGAGGGGTTATAAAAACAACCTCATACAAACCAGAGATAGTATAAGACGCTGGAGAGATTACGTACTGCTATTTCCGTCAAGTAAACGACTTCTGTATTTAAGATGGATTTTTATCCCCCGCTATCGTTTACCCTCCAGGGTTGGCTTTTCCACGGACTAACCGAGGGATCACACCCCTACTGCCACTGGCAGTGTCCTGGAGCTTGAGACTCTGACCTTCGATACAACTGGGGAGTGTGACTAGCACGTCGCCCAGCCGGCCTCACCTGCGAAGCGAACAGGGGCCTGATGAAGGGATGGGAAGTGTGGGAGGGTTAGAAAAGGAAGAGGGAAGGAGGCGGTCGTGGCCTTATGTTAGGTTCCATCCTGGCATTCGCCCGAATACGAAGCGGAAAACCATGGAAAACCACGAGAAAATGGTAAATAACAAGTTAAAAATGATCATAGACATTCCTTGTCCCGGCACCCCTTTTTTGTTTCATAAATAATTTACAGACGAATAAAAAACAAAATAGAGCAAAATCTGAATGAAGATCAATTTGGCTTTAGGCAGAACAGAGGAACAAGGGAAGTCATATTACTAATTCGAGAAATAATTGATAAAATGATGGATATAAGGAAACCACTTTACATTGCTTTTGAGGACCTTGAAAAAGCATTCCATAACGTGAATTGGAATATTCTCATGGAAATTATGACTAATATTGGCTTGGATTACAGAGATAGGCGGATAATCTATGAACTTTATAAAAACCAAAAAGGCATTGTGGACATATGCGGAGTAGTGCAAGAAGTTTGTATTCACAAAGGAGTTAGACAGGGATGCAGCTTATCGCCTGCACTTTTCAACTTATATATTGAGAAAGGCATTGAGGAATGTAAGACAGTTATGAGAGGAGTTAAGATCAACGGAGTAGCAGTCAAGACAATAAGGTTTGCAGACGACATAGCAGTCCTGCAAACCAGTGAAGAGAAACTGCATGCAACATGCACTCACGGAAATGAACAGGATTCTACATGAAAAATATAATATGAAAATCAATATTAAAAAGACGGAAATAATGGTATGCGCTAGAGAACAACTTAATGCAGCTGTTCACATAGCAGGTGCTCCACTTAAGCAAGTTAACACTTTCACCTATCTAGGGAGTAAAATTACTTCCACTGGAAAAAGTTCAACTGATATTCAAGCTAGAATTGCCCAAGCCAAAATTGCATTTAACAGCAAAAAATCCCTTCTGACTTCAAAGAATATATCTATTGAGACCAGGACTAAATTTATAAAATGTTATGTGTGGAGTGTAGCATTGTATGGCTCAGAAGCCTGGACAATGGGATGTGCTGATAAAAGAAGACTTGCAGCTTTTGAAATGTGGCGTTGGCGGCGGATGGGAAAAATTCCATGGACTGCAAGAGTGACGAATGACGAAGTGCTCAAAAACATTAACGAAAAGAGAGCATTTCTCAAAACAATACGGAAAAGACGAGACCAACTGATAGGATATCTCTATCGCCACAATGACTTTATGGTAACTGTGTTAGATGGCAAAAATCGGGGCAAGAGGGGAAGAGGGCGACCGAGACTGCAATACATCAAGCAGATCATAACAGATGTTAATGTCCATTCATACAGAGACATGAAGAGACTGACTGGCGACAGGGAAGAATAGAAGAGGATGATTGCTGCCGACCAATCTACGGATTGAGAACATGAATGAATGAATGAAATAGTTTGTAGCCTAGTTTTAGTTTGGGGATGTCTTCTACTAGCATACGAATTTTTATGGCAATTGCTCCAGTTGTTTGGTCACCAACCGATAACAAACAGGCAAGAATTAAACTCAGGTTATATTTGGTCATTTTTCACCGCGTCCGGGATAAATGCAAAGTTTCAGTCTGTAATTCAAATTATTCAGAAAGCTGAGAATATACCTAGTTATTTTTTGCTTTGTATAGTACTGACATCTTTCAAAGGAGATCGAAACAACGTGTCCAAGGGTCACTACTGTATTTGCACAACAGATGGCCATACCTGCCTCAGCTCTACTCAAGTGTTGATATTTGTTCGTAATGGAGCTGAGGAAAGTTTTTGTACCTGTACGCGGGTGTGAGATTTTCATCGTTATATATTGTTACTTTCCACGAAACAATCAAGTTAAGTCTAATTCATTAATTACACTTTTAGAATATCGGTAACGATTCACAATATATTGGGCGCTACGCGTGAATTTATGATAAACTCTAAAATGGAGTTAAAACTCAGAAATTTTTCTTGGTTTGTGCCGTGTCTTGTGTGGGGTTTCGCCTTGGATACCAAGCTGGTTGGAGGAATGAGAAACCTAGTTGGGTGTTTAGTTAATAAATATTTGATCATCAGTAGTGGTGTGCGCGACTGACGCTTGGAATCGCGAGAATCTAAGTGGTGGTTCCGAGTCTGAACGAGTTACCCCTTGCGATGGACTCGAGTCTCCACGGTGACGTCACGATACATACTTAAGATATAGAACAAAATGCGGCAAAATTTCCAACACTCGCCAAACAAGCAAACGACTTTTCTACAAGACTGGGAAACTAGTGATTTAATGCACACTATGCTTCATATTACAACGACTGTGTCACGGTAAAGAAAGAAATATAATAAAAATCAAGTTTAAAGAAACATCCTCGCCGGGAATCGAACCCCAGCCCACCGGGTGAAAATAGCGACGTTAACCACTCAAACAAAGTATGCTAGAGTTATCAACATCCATACATGCTACTGCTTAGCAAATGATCACGAGGAAGGAAATCTCTCTTAAGTGCATTGCGTTCTTTCTTTCATCAGTCCACTTCTTGCCAGTTTCCAATTTTCAATCTTCTATCGTATCACTGTGCATTAATAGCCTAGGCGTACCGACATTACTAGACTACACATCGTGTTGTTTCCATACATGGCTCACAGATAACGCTGACGGCGTCCTCGGCGTCGATTCCGGACTCGAGTATCTCGAGTTTTACAATCCTAAACATGGGTCCCCGCAAGCTATTTTGCAGGATGGGGCATGTAATATTTTTCATTTTATTACCTACCTGTCACTAGGTGATGATGAGCCCCCCGCAATTTTCGTTTCATTTCTTCTTACTTGCTTCGTGATATTCAATATACTGCTCTGAAATCGTTGGATACATTATCTTTATGGGTGGAATAAATTCATTTACTTCACAGTTTTTGTCCATAAAGTTCGCTTTTCTTTGTGAATCATCGTCATAATTTTCAATTCTTAAAAACATGCAAACAGTAGTTGTATGACCAAGTATCGACAAAAATACAAATAAGGCAGTTCATTAAAATGGTAAAGTTAATCCAGTTCGCGGATTTTCTAAATAACGGGAGATATTTTCAAATTATCCGAAATTGCTAAGTTAAAGAAACTGTGGAATTATCCCTACATCTAAATCAGTTAATTGTCAGTAACTTCAATTTATGAAATAAACTAATGTGACAATGAAAAATCAAAATATTCTCTGGATTCCAGGGGAAGTGAGGGGGGCGGGGGTAGGCCCCCTCGCAACCCACCCACCCCCCTTTCCTGCGGGTGCCGGTGGTCCCAGATAGGACACGGACTGTGATTCGAATTATTTGGCACTATTCGAATACCATTGTTATTCTGGTATTCGAATCGCCATTTCCAATAATAACGTAATCGGGCATATTCGACTATATTGTATTCGAATCATTTGAAAGGTATTGCACCCTTCAATGGCTCCTAGGATGCCGACTCTAGCTCGGGGTAATGGTCTGTTCGGTGTGGCTCTAACTTAATTTAAACACCCTAGGGATATCATCAAGCATCACAGGAGGCTTAACTTAAAATCAGTATGTCAGAGAACTCCTAATATAAAATAATTTATTCACAAAACAGCATCTCCCACTTGCTCCCATCCACAGACAATAAACAACAAAAATATACTCCCTTAAATTATTCTGAACACAAGCTAAGATTCTAATCAACAAATCAAATTGTAAAAGGTAAATTATAATCACACTGGCTGAAACCAGGAAAAGAAAATAATCTAATTCACTGCGGTCCACTGCTTCAAGTTCAAAAATAAATGTCAACAGACTTAATTCATCAAACAATGGTCTGAATAACCCAGCCATTCTGTCAAAAAAAAGGCGCACTCATGTTTACAATTGCAAAATTGGTTTTTGGGGTTCGGGCAGGCTTTCTCGTACAATCATCATTCTTCCTCACAAGAGTCCAATGATGAAGGCAATATGCTTATTCTAGGCCACAGGCATGTGTGCATGTTCTAGCTTATAAAACAATTAACTCACTCAGAGCTATAACTCTGCTAATTATGGTAAACCAAAACAAGTCAAAATACATGAAGCATCAAATAAACACACTTCGGTGGCCGATGCCCCGTTACTTTTAATAAACAAACAACTATAAAGAATGCACTCAAAATGATATTACAAGACCTGACATCGCTTCCTGAAGCGGTACAAAAAAACCTGGGAAGTTCGACTACCTTCCCTCACAAAAGAAAACAATACCATTCAACGTGGTTTCCCGACCTTGTGACAGACACCCTCACACCATAATAACCCAGCTGGGCAAGCAACGACCTTCGCTGCTCCATTCAGAATTCAGACGGCTGACCACAATCTTTATACCTGCTTTCCGTATGACTGCCTTGGGCTCGAGCTGTACAGTTACCTTTCCGACGGAGCTATAGTGCACTCTCATCAGACAATGAATTCAATCATTTCACTTACCAATTATATCATCGTAGATTCGCGGGAATTTTGTCTCCGCCATTAATTCACTTACCATTTATATCATCGTAGAACACGGGAATACAACTTCCGTTTTTAATTTCAGCTCAACCAAGGATCAACTCTCAACCTTTTCTGAATATTATATTATCATCCAGCCATTCCATCTTACCTTTCTTTACCTTGGTGTGGTCTTCAATACCTTACTTACTGTTCACCTAATTTCAGTGTCACTACTGGTCTTTGTCACAATGTCAAGCTATCTCCCCCATACTAGGTTTTACGTTATGGTCGTGCGTAAGCACTATCAACCCAATTATTCCCTTAAATGTGCATTCAGCAAAGTTACTGAAACCCTCAAACAAAACACAATTAAACAAGATTTGATGCTCATATACGAATCTTACATTATAAAAACACACCAAAAAATCATAAATGACAAATATACACAAATTTACACAAAGCATGCCTGCTGTGCCCAAAATACGTATTTTATCATAATTGCTTATGATCGAGATAAACTTATCCGACTCCCATGATGGGATGCGCTATGGCAAACATGCCCCATGCAATATCTACTTATCTCGTATACATCATGTTGGTGATGATCTGGTCCTTGATATCAGCCTTCTGGATCAATTGGTTCATCTTGCAAGGAGGAGAATTTTACACACGGTATCCAAAAAAATTCACCAAAGCAAAGGTCCACTGTGAATTATTATTATTATTATTATTATTATTATTATTATTATTATTATTATTATTATTATTATTACAATGCACGGTTCTCGCGTGTGTAGCTCCTACTGCCTAAAGCCATCATCAACCTACTCAATTCAGCTGATAGTTCATAGCTTCCTATCTCACTGACTTTGATGCTAATAGCACGTGTGGCTATCTCTACCATATAACTGTTTCGTACTGTCAACGATATGCTCACTCGCGGTACGGTTCCGATTCGCACTCGCGAATACTTAACGATATTCAGATGTCCCAAGATAGAACTGCTTATCCTTATAAAATTTTCTTAATTTCAGAACGCGGCGATCATAGGCTCGCGCCTCTGTAGCGCTCAAAGTAGAACTGTAGAACTTGTAAAAATTGTTGTTAATATCATAACGCAACGATCGTGGGCTCGCGCCTCTGCAGCGCCCAAAGTAGAACTGTAGAACTTGTAAAAATTTTGTTAAGTTCAGAACGCGACGATCGTGAGCTCGCGCCTCAGCAGCGCCCAAAGTAGAACTGTAGAACTTGTAAAAATCTTATTACTTTCCGAACGCGACGAGCGTAGGCTCGCGCCTCTGCAGTGCCCAAAGTAGAACTGTAGAACTTGTCAAATTTTGTTACTTTCAGAACGCGACGAGCGTGAGCTCGCGCCTCTGCAGTGCCCAAAGTAGAACTGTAGAACTTGTAAAAAGTTTGTTACTTTCAGAACGCGACGATCGTGAGCTCGCGCCTCAGGAGCGCCCAAAGTAGAACTGTAGAACTTGTAAAAATCTTATTACTTTCAGAACGCGACGAGCGTAGGCTCGCGCATCTGCAGTGCCCAAAGTAGAACTGTATTCGCTGCGTCTCCAGCTATTATTTATATGATTTGTCGAAGAAGTACTCGGAGTGGGGAGCTTTTAGAATTTTATTCTATAATAACACTCGCATGAATATGTAAATTAGCTCATTCGAACGTCCTCATTTTCAATGTCTCATGGCTTTTTTTCATCCAAAATCCGTTCGCTGGATCCTTAGATAATGAGCTCCGTAATTCCCTTCATTGTTCCTAAATTTCGGCGGGATTTGGTCGCGTCTCGCGTCCCTCGCTGCTATTGGTAGTTTCAAATCCGCCCCCTAATTTCGTTTTAATTCTGGCAAAAATCACAGAATGACTCAATTTAAATTTTGAAAATACTTCTGAGAGGCTGGGATTGTCCCCTATACGATGGTGTAATTCCTGTTTCTGCATTTTAATTACTGCTCCAATTTCTCTCAAATGGGCGGGGTTTATCTAGTAAGTGATCGTTGAAATATTCGTATTTACCCGCTTGGTTGAATGACCGTTTCGCGTTGTCTAAGCCCATGTGGTTACCAGATGTTTGCCGAACTCCCCCTCTCTCCATTGTCCGCGCTCGGTGAAAGTTGTAGAAAAAGCACGTACGGGTCTTCCTTTGTTGTCCTCTGGTCTACAGGCAACGTCTTTCTCACATCAGCTTTGAAACATGAATAAAATCTTGTTGAAATAAATATGTAGAATTTATGCAATCACAGATGCATAAAGGTTACAGTATGCCCATTGTTTTTCATTATTTGGATTGACTGTTTCGTAAGAATATTCTATTCGTATCGTTAAATTTAAGGTATTTGTCGCATTCCTCTATCTATGAATTCAACCTTCGCGAGAGCGTTTCAGCCGCACCCGGTTAATACGCTATTCCAGTTATTATGCGACTTCTTCTCGTCTTAACTGGGTTTTTGCTGTAGGATATTGCGGAACAAATTATATATTTGCAAATAATTTGGTATGTCAGTGCTTTTATATGAGTGAATTTCATAATTAAAAGTTTTGATCAACAAAGATAAGAAATTAAATTGA
Source organism: Meconema thalassinum (assembly GCA_946902985.2). NCBI lineage: Eukaryota > Metazoa > Arthropoda > Insecta > Orthoptera > Tettigoniidae > Meconema > Meconema thalassinum. The sequence continues at coordinate 3,948,812 of CAMPQE020000020.1, forward strand.
GGCATGAAAAGCAGCACTGTAACCGTTTAGAGGAAACGCGCACTATGATTTGGAGATATGTAGACAAGTTCAACTTTTGTACTCAGCAAATAAAGTTAGGTCGGCCAAGTAAGACAAAAGTAGCATGTAAAGAATTATTTGACCCATGGTATTTAATAAATGAACAACCTCGGAACCTTCAATAACATGTCAATTCTTTAATTAAGGGAAGATAACAGAACACAAGCTAACCCGTATGTGGGTACATGCTACTGCTTAGCAAATGATCACGTGGAAGGAAATCTCTCTTTAGTTATATTAGTTTTTACAAAACCAAATATGAAAACTAAGAAACTCTTCGTGTCTTCTCTTAGCGACGTGCAGATGCACATTTCCATCAACATAAGCACAACATTATCGACACGAATACTTGAAAGAAAAACAAAAATAAGAAAAGGTTGCAGAAATTTTAGTATTAGTTAGTTATTGTTGTATTTAGGGGAGGAACTACGAGGCCATCAGCCCCTGAAATTTTAGTGTCAACAGGCTTTTAACTGAAAGATTATTTTGCGCAAAAATTTCTTATTTTGGTACAAAAAATCAATTTGTCAACATTGTCAGGGTCAAGGCATGTCCTTCCGTCATTAACAATATTGCGTCCGTGGAAAAATGTATTTCTGATTGAACGGAGGTGCCGGGAATGCATAAGTATTTTCTCGCCAACTGACTTATTCTGGTTTATACCATTTCATTAGCCTTCCACCATTTCAGGGCTCACCTACAGTTTCGCGGGCGTTCCTAGAGTTTTCCAGCTCTTCGGCCACAGTTTTTCTGCACGGGGACGTACTGTATTTGGACGCTTGTAAATGAAGTCGAGGTCCCTTTCAAAGCTGCACGAGAGTGAGGATCCCGACAACCAGGCTATTTGTTGCGGTTGTAAAGCATCCGAATTTTCTCCTGTATCGCAAGAAAGCATCTGCACTTGTACTTCTACCCAAATCTATTCCGTGTCTTGTGCATTTTCGTGCAAAGTATTTTTGTAACGTGGATCCACAGCAGACGCTAATTGGTCGGTTCTTCATCACTAATGTGAAATCGTCTTTTAAGAGCCCCAGAAATGGTCGATTTTAGTGTTTTTGATGTCTTGCTCTCTGAGTCGTCATCCTCATTTTTCATTGTTTTAGCCTACTTTTCACATTTTGCAAAAATGAGGAAAAAGTAGACCGATCCGTGCAAATGTGTGTCTGTCTGTCTATCCTCCGGTCTGTCTGTCTGTGTGTGTGTCCACCCCCAACCCCCCCCCCCCTTTAAACTCCTAAATGGCTGCAGCAATCGAGCCCATATTTGGTATGAGTAAAGATCTATACCTGAAAATTTCGAGCCCATATTTGAAAATGATGTCAGTGCTACCAACTGCTAGAAAACTGCATTTGAAATTTGAGCTCCATGTTGGATATCTTAGAAGGTATGCATGAGAGCTATTCCACAATTGCCACACGTATAGATAATAATATTTCAGTTTAATTTCCAGGAGGCCATACACGGCAGTGTTGCCAAAATGGTTCTAAGCCTGCTGGTAAGTCCAAATTTTAATGCATATAAATTCTACACTATTAATTGAATTTCAACCAAGTTTCGTATGTACTATGTGTACATTAACAGATATTATGGAGCGTATTCTTAAGAGCCACCAGGGCTGCCAACAGTTAATAAATGCTCTCTATATTTTTTAATCCAAATACCAATATATCAGAAAGTATGTAAGCTGACAGCTTTAAACTATGCACTCGTTTAGTACCTGACATTCTAAATTAATTTGGAGTAACTACTTTACGTCAGTGCTACCAACATAATTCTAAGCCTGTTGATAGGACAAATTTTTAAATACATGTAACTTCTATACTATCAATTGGATTTCAACCAAATTCCGTATGTGCTATGTGTACTATAACATAAATCAATATGGGTGTTCTTAAGAGCAAACAGGGCTGCCAACTATTAATAAATGCTGTCTCTATTTATTTACCCCCATATCAATATATATGAAATAATGCAAGCCAACAGCTCTACACTCTGCACATGTATAGTACCAGCCATTCTAGATTAATTTGGAGTGACTTATATACGTCAGTGCTGCCAACATGATTCTAAGCCTGCTTATAGGTCCAATTTTAAAATACATGTAACTTCTATACTAAAAAAAATAATTTCATCCAAAATTGGCACAACAAGAGATCATAATATTTCAGATTATTTCTGACCAACACATGCATGACATTGTTGCCAACATGACTTAAAGCTTTCTGATAGGTTCAATGTCTAACTGCATGTAACATCCATGCTATACATTGGACTTCAACCAAATGTTGTATTCTGTACCATAAGAGATGGAACTAAGAATATATTTACTCACCAGGGCTGCGAACTGTAGTTCTCTATTAGGCAACATTATACCAGGTATCTTTCGAACTAATTAGAAATTTCGATATTTCCGACTTAATTTCGACATTATTCTAGAAAAGTCAATATAGATTAACCATTGGCATGAATCTTAAATTTTTAGAGAAGTAGGCTCTTTAGTTCGTCACGGAACTTCTTTTTAATATTTGTGAGGTTGCGAATATTCGAATAATATTCGCTGTATTCGCACTATTCGGTAATCGAATATACGAATTGCGTATTCGGTATTCGAATACGACTCCAATACGGTACCGAGCCCTAGTCCCAGACTCCATTCTTCGCGAGTCCATTCGCAGCCCGTTACTCCGAAAACCCGTGCGAAGGACTCGACTCTCCATGGTGACGTCACGATCCGTAACTGCGATATAGGACACAATGCGGCAAAATTCCCAACACTCGCTAAACTTGCAAACGACTTTTCTACATGGCTGGGACACTAGTGATTTACGAGCGAAATTGTTTGCAAAATGCATACTATGCTTCATTTTATAACGACTGAGTAATTGTAAAGCAATAAATGTAATAACAATTAAGTTAAAAAATCTCCGCCGGGAATCGAACCCCGGCCGATCTGGTAGGAGTATACAACTTTAACCTCTGAGTCAAAGAAGTCAGCAATTACCAATGCGTTATCAACACTCATATATCCTACTGCATAGCAAATTATCACATGGAAGGAGATCTCTCTTCACTGTAAAGCGTTCTTTATTCTTTCATCAGACCACTTATTGCCGGTTTTCAATTTTGAAGATTCTGTTATAACACTGTTTTTTGTTTTGTTTTTTTGCGTATGGCTTTTAGTGCCGGGAGTGCCCGAGGACATGTTCGGCTCGCCAGTTTTGTAGCTGCTTCGAGACGGACACCCGATGGGTGAGCTACAAGTACCGTTGGGGAGGAAAGTTGGAAAGGAAGGACGAGGAGTTAGAAGGTAGCGGCTGTGGCCTATAGTTAGGGACCAACCCCGGCATTTGCCTGGAAGGAAGATGGGAAACCACAGAAGACCATCTTCAAGGTTGCCGGCGGGGGAATTCGAACCTCCTCGCCTCCCAGATGTGAGCGACTGCCAGCAGTCATGTCGTAACGACCACAGCTAACTCACCCGGTTATAACACTGTGCATTGATGGGAAACGAATACAATACTTGGCCTAGGCGTACCGACATTACTATAGATCGTGTTGTTTCCATACATGGCTCACAGAAAACGCTGGCAGCGTCCTCGATTCTTTGTGAGTCCACTCGCAACCCATCACTACCACGAACACTACGCTAGATTCCAACAGAGGGAGTTTCTTAGTTCGTTTTTGTGTTTAGTTGTAAAATTCCTGGGCCCAACTACCAAAACTTACGCGCCCGAAAGACACACAATAGGGTTATTCGCAGAGATCAATACAAGCTTGACTGCAATGCTCGTATCTCACCCCGGGGGAAACTGCCTTATTAAGGGCTGGACCCCTGCGCCAAGTGTGTTGCTTGAAAAATCATCATCATCATCAGTGCGTTATTTCAATTCCTGCTTCCGCGCGAAGCGCGGGAGCAGGCGGGCCTTCGGCTGAACTAGCAGCCCTTTGGCCGTTGGAAATTGTAAAATTAATTGTAATGTATGTTTTTTGCTGGGAGCATATCAGGACATGCGTGAAATGGATAATTTATTTATCTGAGTGGTTGGCGCAGAGGTCACCCCGACCAAAAAAGGGAGACCCCCAAGGAAAGGCCCAACACAACACCCCGCCCGGGCCGAGGCCCAACTCACACCCCCATTTATTATTCAAAAGATATTACATATAAAGAACACAAAACTTAAAATAGACATGTGGGCAAAAAAAACAACCAAATATACAATAATATATCAATACAAACATATTTCGAACAAAATTCATGGGTTTTTATCATAGTTCTTTCTTTGTCCATGAGCGTATGTTTTTAACTGAGATAAACGAACACACTCGGTTGGGGAAGGCTGTTCACTGGGGGCAATCACACGCACATGGAGCACTTGAAATCGGAGCACTTGTCACTGACAGTAAGTTGCATAGGAATCGGAGAGATGCGACAAGTGCAAGCGATGCTTTAGCAGGCTATGCGCCGAACACTCACCGGACTTCGACGAGGCTGGGCCGTCTCCACCCCCGGAAGCACGCCGAAAGAAGATGAAGCGACGCGTGTTTCAGAGCAAAAGGCAACTGGGGGTGGAGGGCTGAACTCTGGTGAGGAAACTAGGTTATGGGTGGGGGGGAAAGGTGGGAATTTGCAGTGGTGCGGTTGGCATTGAGGATATCTTGGGCAAGAGGAGAAATAGATAGAGCTTCGGAAAAGAATGGAAGGTTTGCGAGACGAGCACGGGTAAGGTACTTTAGGCGCAGGGTATGTAGAGTAGTGAGAATCGTAGGAAAGGTATAGAGGGGGGTAAAATCAGCGGATTGTGTGTCGTAAGGGAGGCGCTCCCTCACCGGCCATACCTGGGGCCTGAAAGCCCCTATCATCCTCCGCATATACCGTGTTTTTATTCTCCCTGTCCTACTCTACGCTTCCATGTCCTGGCTCACTGCGTCCCCTCCTCTTTATTTCAATCTTCTTAAATTTGATCGTCATGCCCTCCGTATGGCCTACCTACCGCTTGAAAAATCCTAATCTAATCTAAAATTGGTTATTTCATTCCTTCTCCCGCGCGAAGCGCGGGTAGAAGGCGGGCCGTCGGCTGTACTAGCAGCCCTTAGGCCAGAGGATCAACTATATATTTGAGAAATATATTACAGAATGTGTGGTAGTCCACACGTAATCAGATAAATTACTGATTATTGGCGCAGGGGTCGCCGCCCCCCCCCCCCCCCCCCGAGGGACAGATGCAAACATCACATCCCCACCCGGGCATAAGATCCCCGCTACTGCCCCGTTTATTTATTAAGACATAGTACAGTACAGTGTGATACAGCAAAACAATAGAACAATAAACAACAAACAGTCAATAAAACATAACAATATGGGCAAGAACAGACATTGACAGATATAATACACTAGGAACAGAACATTGAAGTATTTATATTTTGTAATAGTTTTTCATAGAATGTTCAATGCAGTTCTTTTGTTCATTTTCACTATAATCACACGCACACTGATTATTTTTCTGTTGCACTGTGGGGGGGAAACGCTGAGCACTTGTTCTATTGTTTGTTTTTTATAGACGGATATATATTCTTGGGGAGCACGATTCAGTTCACTTTTTCGAAGAGGGCCGTTGATTTGCGTTGTGAGAAGTGTTTATCGTGGCAGGCTATAAGCCTATACTCTCAGTCACTGCGCATGCCAGCGGATCAGGACGAGACCCACCCCCCAGGAGCTGTAGGGTACAGGAGAGCTTGAGTGGAAATGTTATTACTAGAGAAACTTGAGGGTGGTCTGAAGTGAACGTGGGACGGGGGGTTAGGTTATTGGTGGGGGGAAGAGGTGTGAGTTTCCTGGGGTACAATTATCATTAAGGATATCCTGGGCAAGGGGAGACAGTGTAAGGGCTTCGGAGAAGAAGGGGTGATTATGAAGTTGTGCTTTGCGAAGGTAGTTGAGCCTGAGGGTATGTATGGAGGAAAGAATAGGCGGAAATGTATAATATGGTGCAAAATCAGCAGAGGGAAGATCATAAGGAAGGTGGTAGGCAATCCGGATGGCATGTCGATCTAGTTTAGGGAGTTTAAAATAGAGCGGTGGGAATGCGGCTAGCCAGGATAAGGAAGCGTATTGTATAATGGGGCGAATGAAGACTTTATAAATATTAATTATTTGGGCAGGTTTGAGTCCCCAAGTATGGCCTATAAGAGTTCTGGTGGCAGCGAGAAGATGAAAGGCACGTCTGTACTGGGTGTTAAGGTAATGGTTCCATTGAAGGTTATTTTGAAATGTTATGCCGAGGTAGGTGAGAGTGGAGGTGTCAGGGATAGAGGTATTGTGAAGGGTGAGGTTTACTTTATCACGGGGGCGGCAGATTCGGGATTTGGAACGGAAGACAATGAGTTGGGTTTTTAGTGGATTAACCGTGATATGTGATATATTGAGCCAGGTTTGGAGGGTGTTGAGATAAGTTTGAAGCATTCGGGAGAGTTTAGGAGCTGTTCGGGCAAGGGCAAGGATGGCCAAATCATCTGAAAATTGGCAAAGTCTAAGGGGTGGTGGTGGGTGGGGAATATCGGCGGTAAATAAAATATAAAGTAATGGGGATAGGGGCGACCCCTGCGGGACGCCCGCTCGTAGTGAGAAGGAGCGAGAGATAGCGGAGCGTATGCGAATAGAGGCTGTGCGATGATGTAGGTATACATAGAGGAGGCGGATGATGGAAGAAGGAAGAGAAAAGTGACGAAGTTTGTACATTAGGACTGGGAGATAGACGGTATCAAAAGCTTTTTGGACATCGAGACAAAGGAGGGCAGCCGTGTGGCGGGGTTTAACATAGGCGTGGAGGGAGGCTGTGAGATGAAAAAGGTGATCATGTGTGGATCGGCGAGAGCGGAAACCGGCTTGAGATTCGGGGAAAAGGGCGAGAGTTTCAAGGTAGGAGCTGATGCGTTTGGTTGGGATCAATTCGAAAATTTTGGAAAGGATAGGAAGAAGGCTAATGGGGCGATAAGAGTTGAGATCGGAGGGAAGTTTTCCAGGTTTGAGGAATAGCTGTATAGTAGCATGGCACCAGTGGGTGGGGTAGTATCCTGTATAAAGCATAGTGGTATAGACAGAGCTGAGGAGATGATGAAGGAGGGGAGGGGCTTCTTGGATATGTCGGTAGGTGATGGCATCGGAGCCGGGAGCTGTGGTCTTGCGGTTTCGAAGGACATTGGAAATATCGGTAGGGGTAATAGGACGGTTGAATGGATGTGTGTAATCAATGTGTGCAAAATGGTCGAAGGAAGGTTGTAGTGATGGTGTAGCATTTAGGTCGTTGAGGTCATGGACGAGAGGAGTTTCTGGATGGATGAATTTGGGATTTGAGACTGGGGAAGAGACATTGTAGAAGTGGTTGGCGAAGAGGTTGGCTTTATCGTCATCGGTTTTAGGGACATGGGTTGGGGGTCTTAATAGGATAGGTGGGGGCAGGGGGCTTGGTTTTACTAAGTTTGCGGAAGGTTTTCCAGAATTGTGAGGGGTCAGGGTTTTGGGAAAGGCGGGTGCAAGAGGTGGTCCAGTATTTTTGTTTAATGGCTTTAATATACGATTTAGCATGTCGCATATGTAGACGGTGTTGGTGAAGGAGTGCGGGATTTCTGGTTCGGCAGTATGCTTTGTAGAAATCGTGGGCAAGTCGGAGAAGGTGAAGGGCGTGTGGGGGGATAGGGGGTCGTGAGGGGTGGAAGGAATGACGAGGAATGTGTAGGCGGTCGGCAGTAAGGATGGCATTTTCTATTTCATTAATGAGCGTGAGAAGGTTAGGGAGGGATGTTGGTGGTGTGGGGTTACGGAGATGGGCTAGGAGGGTAGAGCGATAGAGGGGCCAATTGGTTTGGGTAAAGCGGCGGGTGGGTGGAGGTCGAGGAGGGGCGGGGTTGCGAGAGAAAATCTTAGGAAGGCTGATAAGAGCTGGGAGTTGATCACTGCCAATTGTGGTGTGTAGACGAACAGTGGGATTTGTACTGAGGTTGGGTGACAGGAGGATGAAGTCAGGGGTAGAGTTGGAAATTGGGCGGGTACGGGAGAGGAAGGGTATTTGCACTCCGCGGATGCTCTGAATGAATGTTTCGAACTCCTGATTATCCGCGACAGTGTATGAATTAATATTAATATCGGCTACAAAGAGGTAATTAAAGAAGGTGCGATCAAGATAAGTAAGAAATTCAATAGGCGGTGGTGGGCGTGGTTGCAAATACATAGTAGCTACAGTAAAGGTTTTAGAGGGAGTATAGATTTCTATTATTAGGTATTCAGTAAAGTGGTTTGGGAAGGCATAAAAGTGTTGTCTCGTGGTAAAATTACGATGCAAAAAAATCCGAAAATCCTCAACATATCTCTATAACGGACGCCGGGCATTTTCAGCATCGCCTATGAGCACTGTAAGTACACATTATTGAACATGGTTGGTAAAAGGGTGAGTGTGCGCGCCACCACCGACTGAACCGGGTACGCGGGCCCGTGATCTGCGCCAGTCACCGCCAGCTTGGCTTGCCGTGTTTATCGGGGAGCACATAGATAATGACCCAGTAGTAACGTTCTAAAAGTAAGTAAGTTTCAATTTCACTCGTAGCTTGCAACTCAGACACAAATCACAATCCACATGCGATCGAACGCCAAGAAAACGGGCGGTGTACAGAACCCTACATGTATAGATATTGGTTTCAACTCGTTAATATGTATACAACGTTAAGTACAAATTTCATGTATATGTCTATACCTTTGAAATGCATACACCCCAGCTCACTTATGTACGGTATGTAATTAATTTTGACGGGTAGGGTTAAGTAGTGGGCTAATCAGGTGATTGGTATTTCTTTTTGGCGCTGTCAGACTATCGTTGCATTTCCTGCGCCCCCCATATGACAGCGCCCGGTGCGGTCGCACTGTTCGCACCACCCAAGGGCCACCCCTGTTTACAAGTCTAGTGTGAGGAATAAATGCACAGTCAAGTAGGGGCAGATGACCTCGTAGTTCCGCCCCTTAAATCCTCAATAACTAACTAACTAACACAGTGAAGTATTTAATACCGCCATCCGGTACCGCTCATACTTAAATGCTAATGAAAGGAAAGTGTTTTATTTCACTGACAATAACACCCACCAAACACGAAATATCAATACGGTGAGTTTATTAAATTAAGAAAATAGAAATGGAACTCATTAATGGATGAAAAATCCACAGCCTGCTTCCAGTCTCCGACCGGGTCAGGAATGGAATGAATGAAGCCCCCATCTAGCGGCGAGGATATGAACTGTGCCGGCTGCCGAAGCCTGTCGCACTCCTCTGGGGCAATGATTAAATGAATGACAGATGAAATGAAATGATAGTGGAGAGTGTTGCTGGAATGAAATTTTGACAGGGAAAACCGGAGTACCCGGAGAAAAACCTGTCTGCCTCCGTTCTGTCCAGCACAGATCTCACATGGAGTGACCGGGATTTGAACCACGGACCCAGCGGTGAGAGGCCAGCGTGCTGCCGCCTAAGCCACGGAGGCTTGTTCATTAATGGATAAAGAAACAAATTTAATGGGAAGCTGGCATAAAAAACCATTTATCTTTAAAGTCATAAAATGGTTTTTAGAATACGTTGAATTAGGAAACGATTTTTTAAAATCGCGTGGCCTCATAGGAGATTGACTGCAGGTCTTTTAGACGACGCCCGTGGGTGACCTGTGTGCCGGGATGAGACATGGAATTTAAGAAGATGAATGAAACTGGGCAAGGATGTGGAAGTAAGCGGCCGCGGCCTGTCAGATGGTACCGTCCCAACATTTGCCTGGTGTTGAAAATGAAGAAACCACGGAAAAGCATTTCAAAGACGGTCGGCGGTGGGCCTCAAACCCACGCGTCTACCGAGTCAGTAGAGAGGTTGGCCCCATGACCTAACGCTGCGCTTTAGCCAGCCTACGCTGTTGGTAACGATTTGTTAAAAAGTTGTGTGCATTGTTTACTAAATACGTTTGGACGTTTCTCAAGAAAACGTTTATTAAACGTGGGTAGTAAGAACGATTAAACAGGGAGCTCTACTACCAACACATCTTGTTGCTACGATATCAGGTTCGTGAACCAATGTGCACGTCGTTAGAAAGTAAGTGCCAATTTCCTCTTAATGAAGCAAAATGTTTAACGACATTAGTGCCGAGCTGTGCAGTATTCTCCAGTGCCAATGAAATAGACATTTGGATCAATTAAGTTACCTCCCACCCCCCCTCCCCCAGGGGCTCACATCTAGTGGGACGTGCGTTGACGACCACGGGACCCCAGCTAAGTTCGGCACTGCTTCCACTTACTTGTGCCGGGCTCCTCTCCCCTCCTGGTCACCTCTTGTTTTCTTCCGACCCCGACGGTATTAGGGAATCCGAGGCTTAGGGAGTCTCTTCCTTTCCCACCTTGGCCCTTCTCTTGTCTTCCTGATTCTCATTCTTCGAGGGGTCAGACCTCTTGTTTCATTCTGGTATCTCCTGCTTTCTGCTCAAGGCCCTCAGGGAGGCAGGGTGTATGTAGCTCCCACCACTTCTGGTGCACCCTGGATAGTGCTACACCCTCAGGGGCTCACAGCTGGTTAGATCGGGATTTGTTGACCCCGAGGGATTCCTGAGCTGGGTTCGGTTTTCCCCCTTTCCCATTGCCCCCAGGGGCGGCCCATCTCCTCCTTCACTTTCCTCTCTGCCTTTCTTGGTTCTTCTTACTTCCAAGTCCCTCAATTCTTATTCTTCGAGTGTTGAGGGCATTTCCTTTCCTCCTGTCTTGTATTTACATTCTCGTGTTTGTTCCCTCTTCTAGTTTGTAAGTGAGTAGTTAGTTTAGTTGTAGGTTTCATTTGATCATCCTTCATGTCACTATCACCCAAATCATTACGGGCCGATGACCTAGATGTTAGGCCCCTTAAAACAACAATTATTATGATGATCATCATCATCATCATCATCAATTAAGTTACTTGCAAATTTTAGCCATTTTCGTCATCTCTATAAATAGAGTAGAAAGGGTAGGGATATGAGACTCCCTTTTTGTTTGGGGACCTAGAATGTGTCCCATTAATCGTAAATAAGAAAATCAAAGCAAATCGCTTAGTATATTTTATGTGGATTGTGCTGCTTCATGAATTTTATCGAGCTATTAGTATTTTGCTGAGGAAACTCAGTTTTAGAGGATTTTTAGCCTACTTTTCTCATTTTGCTAAAAATGAGGAAAAAGGAGTCTAATGAGATCGATCCGGGAAAATGTGTGTCTGTCTGTCTGTGTCTCCCCCTCCCCCTATCAACTCCTAAACGCCTGCAGCTATCGAAACCAAATTTGGTAAGATTAAAGATCTATACCTGCATATCCCACGGCCATATTTAAAATTAACGTCTGTGCTACCAACTGCTGAAAAATCGCAATTCAATTTGAGCTCTATGTTGCATATCTCAGAAGTTATGCATGCGAACTATTCCAAACCTGGCACACTTAGGTATAGATAATAACATTTCAGATTAATTTTCAGAAGTCCATACATACCAGTGTCGCCAACATGATTCTAAGCCTGCCGATATGTCCAATTTCTAAATGCATGTAACATTTATAATTTAGATTGAATTTCAACCAAATTTCGTATGTATTATGTGTTCTACAACTAATATGGCTGTGCGTATTCTAATGAGCCACCAGGGCAGCTAACTGTTATTAAATGCTCTCTCTCTATTTGGTTAATCCTAATATCAATATATCAGAAAGTATGCAAGCCATCAGCTCTAAACTTTGCACACGTATAGTACCTGATATTCTACCTTAGTTTGCTGTAACTAATATACATCAGTGCTGCCAACACGATTCTAAGTTTGCTGATAGGTCCAGTTTTTAAATGCACATAACGTCTATACTAACAACTGGATTTCAACCAAAATCCGTATGAGCTTTGCGCACCATAACAGTTATGACTATGCGTATTCTTAAGAACCAGCAGGGCTGCCAACTGTTAATAAATGCTATCTCTATTTGTTTAATCCATATATCAATATATCAGAAAGCATGCAAGCCATCAGCTCTAAACTTTCCACACGTAAAACACCTGAAATTCTAGATTAATTATGGCGTAACTAATATACCTCAGTGCAGCCAACATGTTTCTAAGGTATCTGAAAGTTTCAATTTTGACTTACATCTAACTTCTACAGTATGTTAACAAATGGATTTTATCCAAAATTGGCACTATATTAGATCGTAATATTTCAGATTAATTATGAGCATCACATACATGACATTGTTTCCAATATTTTTTACGCGCACTGATAAATCCAATATCAAACAGCATGTAACGTCCATACTATCCATTAGAGATCAACCAAATTTTGTATGTGCATTATATACCTTAAGAGATGGAACTAAGAATATATTCAGAGTCACCAGGGCTGCCAACTGTAGTTAGTTACGCGATTAGGCTACAATACTTCAGGTTTATTTCAAACTACAGTACTTAGAAATGTTAGTATTACTAACTTGATTTCGTCATCATTCTTGATATGTTTATATAGATTGCCATTAATCTTAAATTTTAATAAAATTAGGCTCTTTAGTTCATCATGGAACTACTTGTTTTAATTTGTGTAGTAATATGAGACACTTATATTTGGTGTTAAAGAAAAGCCATGAAATCATACCAAGCCTTAAGGAATAATTTATTGACATAAAATTGATCTACAGTAAGTACCAGCATGTTTAGGATTCACTTAGTTTTTTGATAATCACATATATATATATATATATATATATATATATATATATATATATATATATATCGCACAATCACTGTGGGCCCACACTTTGCATAACAGGGACTGAATCTACAATTCACCCTTAGGATTATTCAAAAATTTGGAGTTACAAAATGAGCAGGTTGCATCTTTTGATTCTGGTTGGAACTGCACAGGCTCGTCAAGATCGCCATTGCTGTCTGTTCGAACTGAAATATAAACTGAATAAGTCGCCTATTTATTAATGAGTCAATTTCCCTTTCATTGGAATAGTTTTCCTTTTCTTCAGAGCTACAGGCTGCTTTGGCGTTTTGGTAACAAATTATTGTTCTTTACGGTGATGCTGTTGTCACATCAGAACCTTTCTGCTTTACGTCGTCAAATTATGGGCGTAGACTTGAGAGATGGAGCTGGAGATTTGTCACTGGACACTTTATATTTCCTTGATGCTTTCAGAAAGCACATTTGTTCGATTTAATTGCTTCAATAGCTTTTATCATATAATCTTCGTTGTAGTTCTTTCGTAGGTCATTACTTTATTTTTTTAACCATTTTCTTGGGATCTGGAGCAGGGACTAACATTGATTAATGGTGGTAGCAATATGAGACAGTCTCATATTACAACCAAACCTCCCTTTTAGAAAGATGGTACATTGGCTTTCACGGCCAGCGAATTAAAACTCAGCAACTGTTCTATAATAGGTTTGTGCCGTGTCTTGAGTGGCTTTTCGCCTAGGACACTAGGAGGTCTGGGTGGGGACACCAAGAGCCCGCTGATGAGCCATCTTGATGTCCTAGGTGAATCCCCACACAAGACACTGCACAAACCTAAAAAATTGCTGAGTTTTAATTCGCTGGCCATGAAAGCCAATAGCCCTATACCATTTGTTCGGAAGCGTTCATAGGGAGGTTATGGCTGCTTGAGCTGTTAGTTCTCGCACGAAAGAGGCGCCCGTGCGCTTTGTAAAAACGGAGGTAGCGCGCAATTCGCTACTCGCGTGAGGGTCCGGGCGGGGACACGAAGAGCCCGCTGATGAGCCAGCTTGGTGACCAAGGCGAAACCCCACACAAGACACGGCACAAACCTAGAAAAATTGCTGAGAAATAACTCCATTTTAGAGTTTATCATAAATTCACGCGTAGCGCCCCAATATATTGTGAATCGTTACCGATATTCTAAAAGTGTAATTAATGAATTGTTTCGTGGAAAGTAACAATATATAACGATGAAAATCTCACAACCGCATACAGGTACAAAAACTTTCCACAGCTCCATTACGAACAAACATCAACACTGGAGTAGAGCTGAGGCAGGTATGGCCATCTGTTGTGCAAATACAGTAGTGACCCTTGGACACGTTGTTTCGATCTCCTTTGAAAGATGCCAGCACTATACAAGGCAAACAAGTAGTTCCGTGAAGCACTATGCAGCCTAATTTCATATATCCCATTTATGTTAATAGCCTCGATCCATATACAAAATTTCAATTTGATTGCTGTAATAGATTCGTAGATATTGAGAACTGTTTAGATATTTCGGATGGTCGTCATGTTGGATTTTTACGTATGTAGGACTTAGTTATATACTATTAAGTGAAGATTATTGTGTAGTTGTAGTATTCAAACTTCCATCGCATGCTTAGGACACAAGATATAAAAATCAGATTTTAAAATTTCGCAGAGCTGCCATCTTGTGGTTATGAAAGCAATTGAAATAAATTAGATGACAGTGGATTAAAATATGTGTAAGCATTTAACGTACGTAATTTTACTGCGCTCGGATGGTTAAATCGCGAGAAACGTCCATTTCAATATTTATATTTCGCGTCACCGCCATGTTGTATTTGCGCTCGCCAGGTTATTGAAAGTCCCATAGGTGAACTTATGTTCATAGCCTCTATCAACATTTTAAAAATCAGTTTGATTGCTATCATAGATTAGTAGACTTTTATATAATTATGTAGGCCATAGAGTTAGGTACAATTTGATGACTATTTTTGCGTAGGTTCATTATTCAAACGGTCACTTCGATCACATGATTAATACACAAGAAATAAAAACTTAATTTTAAAATTGCGCACAGCCACCATCTCGCGGTTATGTGAACAATTGATCTAAATTAGATGCTAGTTCATTACAATGTGTATTTACTGTACCTTATTTCACTGCGCTCAAATGGTTAAATCGCGAGAGAAATCTATTAAAATATTTCACATTCGTTTGGCCGCCATGTTCGTTTTGTATTTCAGAGGATTTTAGAAGTCGCATTGCTGAACTTTTAGTAGCACTCTTTATCACCGTACAAAATTTCAGGTTGATATCAGTAATAGTTTCGGAGAAATAGAATGCCGGTGAAATATTTCGCACAGCCGCCATCTTAAGATTATGTAGACTATTGAGCTAAATTAGATGCCAGTGCATTACAATGTTTATAAACATTTGCTGAGGCAAGTTTCATTGCGCTTGGATGGTTAAATCGCGAGAAAATTCTATTTAAAAATATAAATTTCGCTTGGCCGCCATGATCGTTTTGTAGTTGACAGGATTTTGAAAAGTCTCAAAGGTGACCTTTTACTAGTGCCCTTTATCACCGTACAAAATTACAGGGTGATATCAGTAATAGTTTCGGAGATATAGAATTACTTGTTATTTACCATTTTCTCGAGGTTTTCCCCTTCGTATTCGGGCAAATGCCGGGATGGAACCTAACGTAAGGCCACGGCCGCCTCCTTCCCTCTTCCTTGTCTAACCCTCCCACTCTTCCCATCCCTTCATCAGACCGCTGTTCGCTTTGCAGTCGAGGCCGCCTGGGCGACGTGCTAGTCACACTCCCCAGTTGTATCCCCAATTCAGAGTCTCAAGCTCCAGGACACTGCCTGTGACGGTAGAGGTAGGATCCCTCGGTTAGTCCGTAGAAAAAGCCAATCCTGGAGGGTAAACGATAAAGAATGCAAGATTTGCAATTTTCTCAAAACCTATTGACTTGACTTATTTCCTTTTATTCCTTCTTCCATCTTACTCTGTTGTTGGCCATCCTTTTAATTTGGGTCCATGTCTTTCCTTCTGAGACGACTTCTCTTTCTATTGTCTCCTCCATGTTGGTCGCTGTCGTCCTCAGCGTCTGCTGCCCTGCAGATTCCAATCCAGGGCCCTTCTGGTTACATCGTTGTCTTCCTTCTGTAGTGTGTGCCCATTCCAGCGCCCTTTTCTCAAAACCTATTAACAGGAAATAATTGCATATGTTTTGGGATGTTCCATGATTTTTTCGCCTTACCTTAACGCGGGCATTTTGAAAAGAATAAAAAAAACTTTGATTTTTCGTGTTTTTTTAAGCGTAATTTCAACAGTATTTTCATGAAATTTTCCATCATGTAAAACGAAACTAATGTAATGTTTGTAAAATGGCTGCGTTGAAATAATATAACACATATAAAACTTTAAGCTTTGAATGTTGAAAAGTTGCAACATAAAGGGACATTTTATATTAAGAAATGTGTTTTAGTAAGATACTGAAATCAATGGATTATTACACCAATATTCAAGAAAAGAGACAAGAAGGAAAGTGTAGGAATTACTATAATCTCTCATGTTGCGAAGATCGTGGGAAGAGTACTAGAGGAACGAATCTGAATAATGGTTGAAGACCAAATTAAAGAGGAACAGTTAGCGTTCAGAAAGGGAAGATCAACAGTGGAACCTATTTTTGTTGTAGGATAAACAATAGAAAAACACTGGGAATATGGAAAAGACATAATAATGACCTTTATTGACTTAGAAAAGGCATATGTTTGTGTCCCTAAAGACAGAGTTTGGGAACGCCTAGAACAAACAGGTATTGGAGAGGAAATGATACATATGATAAAAGCGATGTACAGTAATTGTTGCAGCTGTGTCAAGACTCAAGTACTTAAAACAGGATGGTTTGAAATTGAACATGGATTAAAACAAGGGAGTGTACTCTCATCGTTGCTATTTATACTGGTGATGGATGATATGCTAAAGGCAGCAAAGGAAGCGTGCACATGTACAAGAACGAACATAATCCTATTTGCTGATAATGCTCTGATTTGAGGAGAGAATGAGAATGTGGTCCAAAAACAGCTGGATGTACTGAAGGCAAATACTGAAAATGGGAAATGAAAATCAGTGTAGAGAAAAGTAAGACAATGGTAATGACAAGAGGAAGGAAAGAAGGAAAAGGGATTGTTGAAATTGGAGATGTAAATCTGGAAGTAGTAGAGCACTTCAAATATTTAGGGAGTGAATTGATGGAAAATGCAAGATTGGACATGGAGATCAGCAAGAGAATACAATGTGCGAGTGTATTCTATCATCAGGTTCGGAAATTAATTGGGGATAAAGACATAGCACTGAAGGCTGAAGAAGTGGTGTACAAGACCTATTACTTACCAATAATGACGTATGGAGCAGAAACTTGACCGATGACGAAGAAAGATGAAAGTAGAATACAGGCAGCCGAAAGAAATGAAATTTCAGAGGAGTATGGTACAGAAGACTAGGAGAGATAGAGTGAGAAAGGAGGTGAATGTAGAGATTTGAATGATAAGCTAGATGGAAACGGATTGAGATGGTATGGACATGGGGAAAGGACTAATGATGAAAGGATGCCAAAACAAGTGATGGAGAGATGGACGACTGGAAGGAGAGGACGAGGAAGACCAAGAGTATAGAGGATGGATTTGGTGAAGGACAGTGTGAGAGAATGAAACCTGAGGTGGAGTTCAGTGGTTGAGGGAGGATGGTGGACAGACAGAGTAAAGTGGAGGAGTGTCATATTTGCCCCGACCTGGCCCAAGCTGGGAAACGGAAATTGATCATGATGATGACGGAAAACAAAGATTTCTCCGCTAGCTCAGGAAACGGTGACAATTTCGGTTTTAGGACGACATGAAACAACCGGTTTGCTTTCTTAAAAATGTTTCTTTTTATGTATATTTGTATATATATAAAGGGTGTCTTTTATGTACTTTTAGAGAATGATAGATCGTGTAGGGGACGATTATAGAAGTAATTTGAGATAGGGAACTCGGGGTCAGAGCGGCCTCCATAACCCCTAAAATAAGGGTTGATTCTGGCCCTCCACCCTGTAAGTTAGGCAACCGCCCCAAGCCGCTATTACCTTCTCAATCCTGTAACTTTTGGCAAGATTCATCTCACCATGTGGCGCTGGCGTAATGGATAGCGTTGCGGTGTGAAAGGCCGGTAGTCCCTGGCAGCTGAAGAAATCGTTTAGTCAAAATCATTATTTGCTTAGACCTTGTATGTAATTCAATTGATATCGGTGAATTTTGGTTCACTTGTTTGGTTGCGTGGTAAAGCGTTAGGCTTTCAAAAGGGTTGAGAAAGGTAATAAATGCTTTGGTTAGTTGCCTAACTTACAGGGTGGAGGGCCAGAATCAACCCTTATTTTAGGGGTTAAGGAGGCCGCTCCGACCCCAAGTTTGCTGTTTCAAATTACTTCTATACCCATCCCCTACATGACCTATCATTCTCCAAAGGTACATAAAAGACACTCTGTATACTGTATTTATTCGTCACGGCCAATTATGGACCACGTTTGACAGTTTTTACATTATTTGTTGTCTTGACTCTCTTCATCATCTCTCCCACTTCCTCCGTGTAGGATCTTCCTTTCCTCACTGACAACTCCCCTGTGTCCTGGAATCATGTAAACTCCTTAACCAGCCGTCTAAATCGCTATCTGTCCATTATGTCTTCTTCCTTCACCCTCATCCGATCCAAGTCCAATCTCACCTCCCGAAACCATTTCGGCTCCGTCTTACTCTTCCTGAAGAATTCAAAAATCCTCTTCGTCATTCTGTCTATTGTTTAATAGAAAATTAAGAATCTAAAATCTAGTGAAATTACAAATAGGACGCTCGGTTGTAGGAAAGTTGGTTTTTCCCACGGACTCAGCAAGGGACCCCTCCATCACCACCGCTACCGGCAGTGTTCTGGAGCTTGGTTGGGGGATACAACTGGGGAGGTGGGATCAGCACCTCGCCCAGGCGGCCTCACCTGCAAAGCGAACAGGGGCCTCATGAGAGATTGGAAGGGAGGGGAAGATTGGGAGGGATAGGCAAGGAAGAGGGAAGGAGGCGGCCGTGGCCTTACAGAAGGTATCATCCCGGCATTTGCCCGAAGACGAAGTGGGAAACCACGGAAAACCACTTCGAGGATGGCTGAGTTGGGAATCGAACCCCCTCTACTCATTTGGACCACCCGAGGCTGAGTAGACCCCGTTGCAGTCTTCATACCACTTTTCAAATTTCGTGGCAGAGCCGGGAATCGAACTCAGGACCTCCGGGGTGGCAGCTAATCACGCTGACCACTACGCATGGGAGGCGAATCTTGTAGGAAAGTATTCTTTAAAAGAAGATGTTCAGTAAAGAACATATAGCCTACTTTCTCCTAAATGTATGAGTATAGTTATAACTCGTTGTTTTTGTCAAAGAGTTTAACAGAATCATTTCTTGGTTGAAGACCTTAAAAACTATTTACCTCTACCAAACACCACAACCTCGAAAACAACTGCTACCATCATTGAAGAAAAAAGATAAGAAGTATTTAAAGAATGTTATGGATCTGGAGACATAGTCGACCGGACTGGCTGCGTGGCTCAGCGGTAACGCTCTCTCTTGCTGGGCCCTATGTTGCAGGTTCGTATCCTGGCGCAGTCAGCTGGCATTTGAGGGTGCACAAATGCGAGGGAGCCGTGTTAGTAGATTTACTGGCACGTTAAAGATCCCCTTCGGGGCAAAATTCCGGCACCCCGGCGTCTCTAAATGCAATAGTAGTTAAAAGGGACGTAAAACCATAACATTATTATAAGTATTATTATTATTATTATTATTATTATTACATAATCGGCCTGACGCGGGCAACATCCAACTTTGAGTTGAGACATGTATTTACACGTCTGTCTGTGCATGGCTTTCACAACCCTAATTGAATTAACAAATCTTTCCATGATCCTACAAGGACGTGTGTATACCAACTATGTGGATATTTTCGATTGCTATTTGGCTGCAATGAAAATCCACAGCCTGTTTCCAGTCTCCGACCGGGTCAGGAATGGAATGAATGAAGCCCCCATCTAGCGGCGAGGATATGAACTGTGCCGGCTGCCGAGGCCTGACGCACTCCTCTGGGGCAATGATTAAATGAATGACAGATGAAATGAAATGATAGTGGAGAGTGTTGCTGGAATGAAATTTTGACAGGGAAAACCGGAGTACCCGGAGAAAAACCTGTCTGCCTCCGTTGTGTCCAGCACAGATCTCACATGGAGTGACCGGGATTTGAACCACGGACCCAGTGGTGAGAGGCCAGCGTGCTGCCGCCTAAGCCACGGAGGCTTCTTGGCTGCAATAAAAGTATTAATTAATATCCTGAACTAGCACCAACGGCTAGAGTTCAGATACTATGTGAAATCGTTTTGTTCTTTACTTCAATTAACATTTTCAAATAACGCACAATAGGCTGTTACATACCCTTTAAAATAAAAAGTAAAAATGTATCGTAGTATCATCTTGTCATTCTTCAAATTCGATGCGCATAGAATGCCGATGGTATACTAATAAATGGAGTCCCATGTAGACCAGTCGTGACATCTAATGGGGAAGTATCGAACAAGATAATCCTAACAGGGGGAGTGCATTCTAGCGGCCGTAAACATAAACTTTTCAATAAAATCTGTAAGTTAATCTGTTGGCCGGCGTGCAGTTCGCCATGATAATTCACTTTTTTGTTCCTAGATGTCTCGTGCAAATCTGCTGGCGAATGTTCTTTTAATTATATATATTC
Organism: Meconema thalassinum; assembly: GCA_946902985.2. NCBI lineage: Eukaryota > Metazoa > Arthropoda > Insecta > Orthoptera > Tettigoniidae > Meconema > Meconema thalassinum. The sequence goes on from CAMPQE020000020.1 coordinate 3,969,457, forward strand.
CATCATACTATGCACAATATAACGATTAATTTTAAAACGTCTGAGTCATAACAAAACAATAAATATAAAGAAATTCAAGAAGACTGCATTAATGATATTCAGAAATGGAGGAAGGCTGAGGAAGGATGACTACATTGTTTGCGGGGAACACATACTAACGCCGAAAAAACAATTTAAGTACCTTGGAAATACTATGCAAGTCACAGGGACTTCCTTTATGGTTCATATAAAGGAGAGACTTGCAGCAGCACTAAGAAATATAAGCGACATCAGACATTTACAAAGAATGTCAGTAAATTCAGCTACGGAACTTTTCAGTCAAAGTACTCCCAACACTCACGTACGGGCTAGAGGTCATATGGACTTATCTATCAATCAGGCAATTAAAAGACATTGAAAGTTTGAAATCAAGGCATTTGGAAAGGGTATTGGGGGTATCAAAATTCGCTCTTTCACGATATGTGTATGCTTTAGCCAGAGAAACATTTCTGGTAGAAGACCTTCGACTGCTAATGCACCTACCATCCACACAGGCATGCGTAGACCTGTTAAGCGAACTTTGCAGGAAGAGAGACTCCATCCCAGAAAGATTCTTCGTAACAGATGCAATGTTATATAAAGAATGGATGCGACCAGAGTATGAGCTGAGGCACCTAGTGACCAGATATGCGCTCCATGGCTTCCACCATCGCATCTGCACTAGGATGTCCTTCCATCAGCCCAGCCAGGAGTGTGTTTGCCGATTATGCAACAATCAGTGCGATATATATCATGCCATGGAATGCAGTAGAAGATTAATATCACTCACTCAGTTTTGTTTAGACGAGGACTGATTAAGTTGTCTTGATCAAAGTGTAGTGTAGTGGAATGGGTAAACGGACTTGATGAACACAAGTCTCTGGTGATACCTAGGTACACGATTGATTCAATATTGTTCACATTGTTATAATGTTGTTCCTATCTATGGCCATTGGCCGCAATAAATATTTTATTTATAAAGAAATTCAATCAAAAAACCTAACTCTGGTAGGGTTTGAACCATAGCCATAAGATTGATAGGCTAACGCTTTACCACGGAGCCAAACGTGCGAACGGACATTAACCGATATCAATGAGTTACATAGAACGTGTTAGCAATTAATGATTTACACTAAACGATTTCATCAGTGGAGTATATTATTTATATATGAAGCATTTCATACAAAGTTTATTTATTTTGTATCAGTACGCTATATTGCATGCAATACTCAAATTAGTGAAATAGAAGTCAGGAACAAGATATCCGCTGCCATCTTGCTTGTACTGAGACGGCTCAGTTTTTAAAAATCACTTCTGCACTATAGTATTACAAAATAAACTCTTAATTTCGAACGTGCCTCTTCCTTTAGAACAGTTAAAACGATTCTCGGCTCGATAATCGGAACTGGTGGCTCCCATGATATGGATTATAATGTTTGCATAATTCGCACGGCCGCCATCCTGAAATGGTACGGCGGATGACCAGTTTGGTCACAAGACGCGTCCTATATGAAGGTATGTTGTTACCAAATTTGGTAGAAATCGGATGATATGGTTAGTCGTTATTTGATTTTACGATTTGAACGTTTGAGTGGCCGCCATTCAGTTTTGGTAAAGATGGCGGCGATGTAAAACATGACACTGAGGTGCCCTTTGCTAGTTCTACCTATGTACCAAATTTCGTTCAATTCGGTGTCACCGTGTTTGAATTGATAGGGGGGACATACATTCAGAGTACACACACTCACACACACACAGACTCACAGTCACACATACACACACAGACAGACACACAATTTTTCGCCCTGTGTAGATCTCATAAGTCTACTTTCATTTTTTGCAAAAATCGGAAATAGGCTAATGAGCCAAGAATATGAAAGTACCATTAGAAAGCCAAGGGTCAGTAGCTTCACATGACGTAACAAGAAGTTCCGTGACGAACTAAAGAGCCTACTTTTCTTAAAATTTAAGAATCATGCCAATGATTAATCTATATTATGGATCTATCTAGAATAATGACGAAATTAAGTTGATAATATCGACATTTCTAATTAGTTCGAAATACTGTATACCTGACATAACGTAGCCTAATAGAGAACTACAGTTGGCAGCCCTGGTGACTGAATATATTCTTAGTTCCATCTCTTAAGGTACAGAATACAAAATGTGGTTGAAGTCCAATGGATAGCATGGACGTTCCATGCAGTTAAACATTGCATCTAACAGCGCGCGTAAAATCATGTTGGCATCAATGACATACATGTATTGGTCAGAAATAATCTGAAATAATATGATCTATTATTGTGTCAATTTAGAATGAAATCCATTAGTTAGTAGAGAAGTTACATACATTTTAAAATTGGACCTATCAGCAGGCTTAGAATCATGTTGGCAGCACTGGCGTAGGCCTATATTAGTTACTCCAAATTAATCTAGAATGCCAGGTACTATACGTGCGCAAAGTTTAGAGCTATTGGCTTGCATACTTTCTGATATATTGATATTAGGGTAACAAAAATAGAGACAGTATTTATTAACAGTTGGCAGCCCTGGTTCCTCCTAAATATACGCATAGTCATGTCTGTTATGATACACATAACACACACGAAATTTGGTTGAAATCCAAATGATAGTATAGAAGTTACGTGTATTTAAAGTTGGACCTCTCAGCAGGCTTAGAATCATGTTGGTAGCACTGACGTATATACGTTACTACAAATTAATATAGAATGTCAGGTACTATGCGTGTGCATAGTTTAAAGCTGTCTGCTTGCATACTTTCTGATATATTGGTATTTGGATAAAAACATCAGGGAGTGCATTTATTAACAGTTGGCAGCCCTGGTGGCTCTTAAGAATATGCTCATTCATATCTGTGTATATACACATAGTACATACGAAATTTGATTGAATTCCAATTGATAGTGTAGAAGTTATATGCATTTAAAAATTTGACCTATCAGCAAGCTTATAATCATTTTGGCAACACTGCCATGTATGGCCTCCTGGAAATTAAACTGCAATATTATTATCTATACGTGTGCCAATTTTGAAATAGCTCCCATTCATACCTTCCAAGATATCCAACATGGAGCTCAAATTTCAATTGCGATTTTTCAGCAGTTGGTAGCACTGACATCATTTTCAAATATGGCCGTGAGATATTCAGGTATAGATCTTTACTCCTACCAAATTTTGTTTCGATTGCTCCAGCCGTTTAGGAGTTGATAGGGGGGGACACACACACAGCCAGACAAACAGACAGAAGGACAGACAGACATTTGCCCGATCTCATAAGTCTACTTTTTCCTCATTTTTGCAAGATGTGAAAAGTAGGCTAATAAGTGCTCGCGAGCACAAACTCTCCTGAGATCCATTCTTCAATTCACATTGTGTTGCACGAACCAGAATAACAGTGTTTTGAGTCAAAAATATTATTATTTCGTGAAATAGTGCTTGTTAACTACAGTAAAAATAATTGGACATCCCTGTTTTATGAGTAACACGAAATATGCTGGATCAACTCGACTGTCCACAATTGAATGTGTCTTATCTGTACGCATCACGCAAGCAGTTGTAGCAGGCCTGGTGAGCAGTGAATCCCTAGCTATTTCAACACTTCAGCGGGAGACAGAGAGATAGGAAAGGGAATGAGAAGCGTATACTTGTTGCATTATTATAATTATTATTATTATTATTACTTTATTTTTTATTTATTCTTTTTCTTAATCGTTTACCCTCCAGGTTGGTGGAACCCACGGACTCAGCGAGGGAACTCACCACTACCGCCTCTACGGGCAGTGTCCTAGAGCTGGAAACATCTAATCGGAGTGGATACAACTGGTGAGGTGTGATTGGCACCTCGCCCAGGCGGCCTCACCTGCAAAGCGAACAGGGGCCTCATGAGGGAAGGTAATGGATGGTCAGGATGGATAGGCAAGTAAGAGGGAAGGAGGCGGCCGTGGCCTTGAAGAAGGTACTGTACCCGATATCCGGATAGTAGGCTGTCAGATATCCGCCCCCTCAATCGGATTGTCAATAATCAATCGCACCGGCACAGCTACATCAATGAAAATGGCACTGACAGACACTATCGAGATTAGAGCACAATAGTTAACAAGAAATTATTGTGGAACACACCAAAATATACGGGGGTTCATACTTACCTTTACTTACCTCTTAAATTTATCTCGGGGACTGGGTTGTCAACTGGATCACTTAAAGTATGCCCACACAATAACCTCCACCATGATATTTAAAATGAACCAGAACGAAGACGAGAAACTTTAAACTGCACAATAATTTATTTCACAAAAAGAATGATTTTAACAAAAATAAAACAACAAAATATACGTGGCAATCAGAAGCCATCGTCCATATAATCATGTCCTCCTGTAGGACTTGTATACTCTACATACAATGTTTCAGCTTTCTCAAGCTCAAAATAACGTAATTATAATAATGCACTTGGTATGGAAACGGGATCTGGGACGAGACACATATATCAATTGTTTTGCGTGTTTATATACTTCACATTTTATTTATAGCCACAAGGCTATTATGGATACGTCCTTGGCCTCTGTCATACAGTTGTCCGGGCCAGCTGCAATGCACCTGCATCGTCAAAGCGGACTCCCCGTTCGTTCAACCCTAGCATAAGCGAGTTACCTCAGAGCTTGGCTCTCCTTTTCAAAACACGTAAATGTTCACATCTCAACTGAAATATTATCACGCAAATGTTTTAAATGCTCCATTCAAACACCAGTGGATTACTCCAACAATCCCAAATCATGTTTAATTGTTCAAACCACTTGTTTAATTAGCGTTGTTTAGAGTATAAAAACAAAACTCTTAATGTTAATAACAAAAGTTCATTGATTATTTATAACAATAATACATTGTTTATAACAATGTCAAATGACAATTGAAAATTTTATACACGCCTCTATTAATCACTATCATTTCAAATTATTATCAAAGATATTTACAAAATTATTTACAATATTAATATTGTTTATATTATTTATACAAGAAATACATTAAACCACACGTTTATCCGGTTGATAATTACTCAAATCGTGGTGATATAATCGACCAATGAAGGTTAGTTATATTTAAATGTCAAATTCAGGTTTAATAAGGTTCAATAATAATTATTAATATTTGTGACAGTAACCTCCATTCAAAATCTTCATCTCAAATTATTTAACACTCTTGTTAATTTTAACAGTATCTTCATATGAATAACCTTTCAAAGAACCAGAACAATACATTCAGCGGGAAAATACTTCGCTCAAAACGCACAAAATTGCACAACAATTGGCCCAAAATTCATCATATATCTTCATATATATGGCATAAAAATCTTCCACACTACATACAAAAATCCTCCACTTATAAATTCATCAACTTCATTTATTACTGTGGGAACCTCCTTCATTATTCAAGGGCATTATTCATCAGCGACTTTTACATGTCCACTGAACTAACGATTATACATCCATTGTTCCTCTTTAAAAATTCTTATATTCATCAATTGTATTAATGACTGTTATTATTTAACCTTCGTGGGTTTCATTCATGAATCGATATGAAGTAAAAATTTGCCAATCACAAATAAATTTAATAGCAAATACGATTAGACACTCCTCCCTGGTCTATCAAAATTGAGATTAATATCATCAAAGTAACGCAGTATAAAAATACTATCTTCAATCAAAGTTCATATAAACTGCATAAATAGTCGAATAGAATACAATTAGACTGTGGAATGCAAACATTATTGTTCCAATCTATAATTGAGAAAAACTCCTATCAAATGTTCATTACTATAGTGTATTCAATAAATCGTAATCAAAGTTCATATTTCATAAAATTGTCTATAATGCAATGATAAATGTCTATGTTGCAATCATGTTCATAAGACGACTAGTATTTCAAAGATCGTCGATATCGTAATAGATTTTAACGCTCTAAAATCATTTAATTATTCTTCTTTCTTGAGGATGACAGAAAATTGGTCAAAGTAATTTACTGAATAGAATTACATTAATAAAATGACACGCTGTCTGAATTCAAATCTGCCATAGAAAATCGTTAACTTTACAGTCAAATCGTGACTACAAAAATATGCAAATTACTGAAAGAATTTAATATCAGTCTCAACTGATCCAAAATTATTTAAGTATGCCAATGACATAACAATGTCTCAACAAATCGTAGAAAAAAAAGCATAAATCATCGAAGTGTACTGAGTACAGAAATGTTAAGCAAGAAAATGGGGCAAAATATAGGACAGAAAATATGGGAAAATGGTTGCTCAGATATCGCTACAAGACTCAAATAATACAAGAAACGTTCACGACTACCTTATCTGTTGATTGAAGTTCTAGAGGAAAGTTTTCAAAGAAAACTGCTGTTGGTTCCATTTCACCAGCGTAAAGATGTGCTCCGACCTCGAACCTGGAATCAGCGTCCTCGGAGAATTGAACTGCTTCCTCCTCCGAAAATTGCACTGCTCCATGTATACGAAAAACATCCTTCTGGCAAAACTCTTCTTTGTGAGCCGGGTCCACCCTGGCCTCTCTTGAAAGTTCCCTGAAGTTCCGGTCGTAATTCGCCATGAAGTTTATTGCAGTTATTTCCGCAGAAATATTCATAATTGTGGAGTATGAAAATATTTCCACTGCCATCTGATATAATTCAGCGATGGATTCACGATGCATGAGTGTAGTTGGATGTTCACTACATGCTCGCTTTTGTAGAAAGACGATTAACGAAGTTCCATGCTGTTATTTCACTCAATCGATATATGTCCCAATTGCATTAAAGCCTTAGCCTTCCATCTCAACTACTGTTATAATCATTGAAAGCACTGCAAGATTATAATGTTCCATAGTAGACTGTATCGTTGTATTACCAAACGTATTCTCCAATATCACTGTTGCAATCCACGTGTCAGCCGTAGTGTATAATGTGGAATTTTAAAAGTGTTTCTCATGTGGCGAGAAAATCACTTTTGTTGGCAGCCTTAAAGTGCCAATATCTTTCGAAGTATAACTGTGAAATTGTTCAAATCTTCTACACACCTCAATGTTGTACTGCCTAATTGAATTATAATAAAGGCTGAAGTTAACTCTTGATATCTTATCTGGTGGAAACGTTAATGTGAGCGTTTCAACTTCACCTAGTTGTGAACACTGTAAAATGGAACTACTCCGTGTTCGTTCGATGCGCCGGGCTTTAACCACACGCTAAAGACAACTTGCTTCACTTATTCACTCGAAAATGACTCTATGACATCTGAAATATATATGCGGTATCAGCGGTATGAGAGATATGAGAGCTCCTCTATCCTGTGCACGACCTTTTATCAACTTCTTAAGGGGCGTATCCATCCCTTCCATAGCCTGTTGCTGCGTCATTGCTAGAAGTTTCAACTTTGGCTATACTTGACGGATTTTCAAATTTCAAAAACTCAAAATTAATTTCTTCAAAATTCCAAATCAGTGCCATAACTGAACATAGTTTTCAACAAATCTGCATGCCAAAAGTAATTAAATATCGTAGTTTCAGCAATCTCCGTCTTCCTTCCAAACTATCGTTCATTGGTTCGAGTCTCTCCTCCAATAGCGTAACTTCTTCCTTAGCACAATACCTTGTTTCCTGCGACTGCGTCGTAAATCTCTGATCTTTCTCGAACAAAATCATGACGTCACCAAGAATCTCAGCTCAACCAGCCTACTTGTATGAAATCTACGTCATCCGTGCCTACGTCATGAATATCCACGTCACAACTATGACATCCATAACTTTACTCACATATGCCAATACAGCCATCGTGGTCTCAATATAATTCAATTTACGGGGGCAGTACCATCCCGGCATTTGCCCGAAGACGAAGTGGGAAACCACGGAAAACCACTTCGAGGATGGATGAGGTGGGAATCGAACCCCCTCTATTCATTTGGAACACCCGAGGCTGAGTAGACCCCGTTCCAGTCCTCATACCACTTTTCAAATTTCGTGGCAGAGCCGGGAATCGAACCCAGGACCTCCGGGGCGGCAGCTAACCATGCTGACCGCTACGCTACGGAGGCGACTATTATTACTTTATTCAATGTAATACTTGATATGGCATGAGGGTGGCGCTTACAGTCTCAAACAGGTTGGGAACCCCTGCCCAAAATGAATCAAAACGTTTTAGTAGGCTAAGTTTCTCTGCGACCGATTCAAACGAGATAAGTTACTTTATAATTGTTATGCATGTCTTATTATACCCATGTTACTTTGGCCATGGAGAAGATGCGTAGAATGTCCATGCAGCGAGTAATATTTAAAGCTTGTCTTCACGCTAACATCATGAAAGAAGTTAACGAGAGATGAAATAAATGAAGATGATTGAAACTAGGCAAGGATTTGGAAGGAAGTGGCCGTGGCCTATTAGAAAGTACTGTAGTTGAAAATTGTAAACCAAGGAAAACCATTTTACGGACAGCCGACGGTGGGGTTTGAACCTACGTCTACCAAGTCTGCAGATACTGTATCTTGAGCTCATAGGCTGGGGTGTGCTCTAGCCAGCATAGTTACCGTTGTCGGTAAACAAGTTACAATTCTGTATAGAAATTGCCCAAAACAAGGGAAAGGCATATTTCACAACGCTCAGAAGACAACGCCCCCAGATGAAACATTATTTTTGTATTTATACCACCACCTTACAGACTTCGTACTGTACTCTACTGTATGTTCGGAGCGCACATCAGAAGCCTACTTTATATATTCTAACTTTGCGCCAATTTTGATATTGATTGTTTTAGTACGTTCTGAAACAATGAACAATCTTGTGGATTGATAAAATGGAACGATGGGGATCGCTGAAAGTTCAACTGTGAAGTCTCGTTCAAATCTGTGCAGCCAATAACATATTATTCAAGAGGCTAAATGTCCCTACACTTTGGAAAGAAAATATTTCAACAGATGGCAGCACAAGCAAAGCTTTTTTATGGAATGGAAGATCCGATTTGCGATCTGAAAACTGCTATGTACTCTGTCTAGTAGCAGAATTGATATTAATTCATTGCTTACCTTTTAATTTCAAAAACAAAAAAGTTGCTGTTGGTTTTTCAAATATCTGATTAAAATTCGAAAGAAAAAAACGGCTAATGCGAAAGTTGAGTTTTACTCACTGATTCCAAAGCCGTATCGAAAACCAAATCGGTTGAATAGAATCGTCGGGATCACTTTGGGAAGTTTGTGAATGAAAGTTTTACTGGATTTGCATCAAGAGGCGTGGCAATAGAACAAGGTCATGGAGACTGGGTTGTTGGATGGCTGGGGGGGGGGGGAGGGGAGCGGAGCTCGAGTGATTTGAGAGAGCGACAACCTTGCCAAACGGTATGGAATTCCCGAACATCTAGTCCAATGTTTTGATTGACTGTGTTGGTTAGTTCTAAATTATTGTCAAGGTCTGGATATTTCTGAGTGATCCTTAGATATTTTACCAGTTCCTAGTTACGACTTCTTGTTTTTAGTTCATCGATCTCTTTAGTTACATTTTGTTTAATTTATTTTACCTGCAACAGTAACTTATTATTTTTTAATGCCCGTTAGGTATTCTATTTTCCGCACTTTCTTTTCGGACAGTATTTCTGGTAGAATAGATACTGTACATGTACTGTACATATAGGTAGGCTATGACTGGTGGACAGCATTACGGTCATCACGTGGAGTTATTTTTTTCATTTTTGTTGAAAATTGGAGCCACCAGCAAAACCGATTCAAGGGCGTTCTACTAAATCCCAGGGGAGATTGCGACTAAGTACCAAGAAAAGAAAGCCAGGTCCTACAAAAAATAAAAAAATAAAAAATCATCTACATACTCGTAAGTTTTTTTGTCCTAGTTTATATTTGAAATTATATATTTCTTTACGCTTGCATTAGAGAATCTGTAATGCACTGAACAGTTATGATTTCACTTATATTTTACCTGTAGCCCACAAGTTGGATGACTAAACGTCACCCCGCAATCTGCAGGCTACATGGCTGAAGAGCGCAGCGGTTGCTTGGTAGGCCTAGGCGGTCGCGCCACGGGTGTAGTTTGTTTTTTACTTCTAATACATAAGTGTAGTAGTACAAAATCACGAACTATTCAGTGTCAACTTTTTCAGAGATGCAAGTTCGACTTCAAGTGAAAACAATGCGTTGTGTGGAAAAATAAAGGCGTAGTGATTGTGAAAATGGAAAATTGGTTTCCGGAAATACCGGATTGGATTGGGATTCATAAAGACTGCAAACAGTACTTTTGCACAACCAGCGGGCAAGGTGAAGACAAACAGCTAACTGCAGAACAAATTAATGCTTGTGACAAGGTGCGCTCTTGCTTGCAGCCCCTAATTGCAAAACGTTCCCAGCTAGTATCAAACACCACCAGCAATGCTGCCGAAAATTATATGTCCCTTGTTGCAAAATTCACGGGAGGTAAGCAGATCAATCGAGGGAAACGAGGTTCTTTCACCCATAGAACCAAAACTGCCGGGCTGGACTTTCAGTTTGGGCCATCCTGCCTCTATAAAACAATGAAATCAGTTTAGAAAAAAAATCTGCCACAATAGTGAAGGACACTGTACTCATCAGAAAGAGAAGAAGAGCAGCTTTCCGAAAAAGTTAATTTGCGGCGCGAGAAGGGAAAAGAGTGTCACGACAACGGTCTGATGAAATGAAACGTACTGTCTCACGTGATTATGGAAACTGATCAATGCAGTTGGATTTCGATGAGGTATTGTTGAGAGAGTTCAGCGATGAGAAGATCAAGCAACTAACGCTTAGTGAAGGCCATATACAAAAACTGGAAAAGGAAACAAGGGGCCAAAGGGAAAATGAAAAGAGGCACACAACTAGAAAGGACAGACTTACGGCGTCCAATTTTGGATATGTAGTCTATGCAAGAGAAAAACCTAGTTCGAAATGATCTCCAGTAGCAAAAAACATTCTGTAGGGCGAATTTCACTCAAAAGCAATGCTGTATGACTGTTATAATGAGCGAATTGCAAAACAAAATTTAGAGGAGAAATCGGTAGAAAAGTCGAAGAATGTGGTCTTTTCGTACATAAAACTTATGGGTTCTTAGGTGCCTCCCCAAACGGATTAATAGGAGACGATGCTATATTCGAAGTCAAGTGCCCTTATTCTGCACGGAATATGACCATACTTGAAGCCTGAAAAAAGCTCAAGGGATTTTGTTTGGCAGAAAGTAAGCTAAAAATAAAGCCTAGAGAATGTCAAGAACAGTGCCATTCAGAACAGAACAGATTGATAACTCTCTAACACTCACGTGATTTTTATTTCCAGATCCAGGGCCAGTTGGAAATAACACAGCGGGAAATATGTTATTTTGCTGTATGGACGCTTAAGGGCATTCACATGGAAACAATAAAGAGGGACGAAAATTTCTGGAGACAAAAAATGCTTATGTAACTGACATTCTCCTACGAGAAAATCTTGTTGCCTGAGATCATTGATTCCAGGATGACCAGATCAATGGATATAAGAGAACCTGAGGTGAAGTAAAATACTGAGTGTGTGTACATCGTGGAACGTTATCTTTGATATGGAAAACATTGACGCATTGTTTTCAAGAACAGGAAATAATTAGTTATAATATAATTTTTGTTTATAGTACGCAGTACTAGTGCCTGTGCTAACAATAGGCAGATGAGAATATCTTAGGAACTTTAATTCTATATATGTACATAATGATTTTGCTCTTGGTATGCATTTTCATAGTTTGTTTATTGTAATTAAATGTCCTACATAAATGAACTTTATTAATACTTCCCTGGAAATTGAAGTAAGTTATAGTGATTGGCCTCACGGAGTCGTTTCAGATCTCATGAAAAAAAGGGGGGAATCAGAGGCAAAAGAACCAAAGACCCATACGAATCACCAAAATGTATGTATGTATGTAGGTCTATGTGCGTGCGCATTTGGCTTCTTATAAATCGATAATAGCTGGCTCCATTCATTTGAAATTTTCACGGTTTGTGGTCTTGTTTGTTATGTCTAGAAGACGATACCTAGAGTTGGACGTCCGCATCAGATGGTTTTTAGAATAGATATTCCCAATAAACCTGAACACGAAGACATCTTGTCCATGTTTTTTTTTTCTATTCAAAAATATCATGAGCGTGCTAACTACAAAACAGTCATATCTTTCTATACAGTATTCAATTTTGCATCGAGTGAAACCAGTCGCTGCTCTGTGCGGTAAGAATAATGCCCTACAAAGTATTACTAATGTCGGATCAATATGTTTTTTATTCGGAAGTTTATCCTCAAATAACTCTAAAACAGTTACCTAAAAGGGAATACAGCGCTGTCAGCATCTATCCTGAGTGTGTTTTCACTGGTTTTTTCACACTCCCTCCAGGTAAATGCCGAGATAGTACCGTACATGAAGTCTCAGGACACCTGCCCCATCCCTGACTCTGATACAGTTACACACATAATCAACTACACGTGATTGATGATGATAATAATAATAATAATAAATATAATAATAACGTTATTGGTTTTACGTCCCTTTTAACTACTGCGGCTTTTAGAGACGCCGGGGTGCCGGAATTTTGCCCCGAAGGGGATCTTTAACGTGCCAGTAAATCTAATGACACGGCTCCCTCGCATTCTCGCACCCTCAAATGCCAACTGGCTGCACCAGGATTCGATCCTGAAACCTTGAGCACAGTAAGCAAGAACGTTACCGCTGAGCCACGCAGCCAGCCAAATGTACAGATGACCAAGATGTCCCAAGCTCCTACAATGTATTATTATCTACAAGAACGACGACAACAACAAGAATGTTTGAGGAAGTAAGAAAGGTAACACATTGTGTCGACGTTACATAGGCTAAGCGTGCCACGACTACAGTATAATTTTATTGCTCAGATATTGTTCCAAGACTAGGCACTTGTACATGTAACTAGCCGAACTATAATATTTATGACAAGAGGAAGGCAACTCCTTCCTGTCGTCAAATTGACCACTTCTCCCTCCGCCCTGTCAGCGTGTTCATCATTTTCCTTGCGCAAGAGATCTCGTGAAGCTGCGCCGCTATCCCTACCACCCTTTTCAAAACAATTCCCAAACTAATGCTGCCGATTCCATTCACCCGATTTTAATTCTGAAAAATGCATTGGAATCAGGAAGTCAATCTCCGTTTTCGTATTACCAGTTTTTTTTTTCATATTTTAAGCAGAAATATAAAACACTGCTAGTATTTTTTTTTTTTTTTGTTTTTCACATTTTGGAAAATGCATCGAATTAATATCAATTCAATTGCACTCTAGTATGCATAGTGGTTTTCAGATCGCAAATACGAGCTATCGTTCAATAGAAAACTGAAAAAAGAAATTGTCTCACTTTGGTGCTGCTACGTGGTGTCAGAATTACAAACTAAAAAACGGGACATTTAGCCTTGAAATGCGTGTGGACAACATGTGATCTCTTATGCCAGCCAGTATTTCATGTGTCAAAAAAGCTACTGACTGAATCTATTCCATAAGTATAGTAAACATTGTAATATTATAATTGTGGCACGTTTTGTTAATTCATAATAAGGACTTGGAACATCTTGGTCATCAGCCCCGTCTACTAGGGTGTGTTTTCGATTTGTCTGATGACATATGTTTCTGTGATGACAAAGTAATTTTATCGCTTATTCTTCCAGCTTGGCTTAACCCACGGACTCTACGAGGGATCATTCCTCTGCCGCCACAAGGACGATGACTGGGATGTGAACACACTTTGTCAGCAGGTACAACTAGGGATGGTGACCATGGAGGAAAGAACGGAAGGAGATGCCTTCGCTGCGCTGCCTAGCGCAAGCTGCTGAAGCCAAACGGCACGCCCACTTTGGGGAGCAAGAAAATGGCTGTTCCTATGCTTAAAGCCGTAAACCACTCCAACTAGTCTTGGATTTTAGTGGCATAAAACTGCAATGACAAGTCAAGATTTTTTCTTGGATAGGCAGAATACACTCTGTACATCACGGTACTTGGCACAAATAAGCTGAGTTATCGTTTTAAAAGCCAATTTAAATATCAATATGAGAGCACCCTTGCGAGGCTAGTTTTGTAAGGAAGACGCGGCAAAACGTAATAATACGCTGAAACACTGATTAAATTGAATACAGGTGTCTGAAGATGCGAGTTATACCAAAGAAGGAACATCTTGGGAACTAATGATGCCGAACTAATTACGGTATTTACACCAAATTGAGTTTTATGTTCTTATTGGTGTTGAGGCATTCGTCAGTTTTTAGGCCTAATTTCGAGCACAGCCACTTTCACTCATTGGTCATACACATTTTGATATTCAAGAATACGAACCTTAAAATTAATTAACAGAACAATTAAAAAAGGACGCATATTTGCACAAAAATACGGTATACGGTAGCCTATACTTTTCGGTACCGTACGGTATTTTCCTTGTGGGGAGTAGAAACTTGACGGTTAGCCTCGAATTGATTAATTACGTAGGCCTACCGTAATTATTGACCGACAGCCGTTTGAGAATTTGGGATTTTCAGAGGAATGTTGTTGCTTTTTTATATATAGGGTACACATGCTGACATTAGAATTGAAGAGATTTTTTAAAATAACTTATCACTACTGTTATTACGTTTCCAAAGTTGCATAACCGGAGGGCGATAAAAACCAGGGTCAAAATAAGGTTAAGCCATGCACAATGCCTCATGCAAGTCACAGAACAACGAATACGAGTTAAGGTTACGCCCACTTTGGTTGCAGCGCTTGGCTTCACTCAAACGAGCTCAAGGCATCTCCTCTTATTCTTTCCTCCATGATGGGGACAGACTGTTTACCCAAGTGACCGCTAACTTGGGTCAGGGAAGGGTTTTTGAAGGACGTTGGCCATAAACCTGTGGAAAGTTAGTTAGTTATTGTTGTTTTAAGGGGCGGAACTACGAGGCCATCTGCCCTTCCTGTGGAAAGGAACAGTCCCGGCATTGGCCTGGTGGTGAAAATGGGAAACAGCGAAAACCATTTTCAGGACGGCTGAGGTGGCATTCGATCTCACATTCTCCCGATGCCACCGAAGCACGAGCTTAGCACGTTAGCACCTTTGGCCAATGTGGCCGGTTGCTACAAATAATAATAATAATAACAATAACAACGACAAGAAGAAGAGAAGAGGCGCACACAAACGAGACACTTATTGCACTGTTTGGCAGCAAAAGAAGGAATGCATGCTGACAGTTTCTTACGGGATTTCTTGCGAGCTACCCCCTGAAAGAATCAAAAAAAAGTCCTCTCGGCACGCCGGAAGGCGCAGGTAGATTTCACCGGACAAACTTGGAGATAGGCGAAAATAGGCAGAATATGCAGGTTTTCGTAGAAGGAAAGTATTTTATAATTGGAGATTAATTAACTTTGTTTTTCTTCATTTTAAACATATTTTAAACATTTTATTGTCTTATGGGGACGGTAACCTTCTTGTCATTTGGAGTCCATTTTTAGCCTATTTTCAATTTTGAAAAAATAGGCTTATGAGATCACCTTTTGTCCGTGTGTGTGTGTGTGAGAGAGAGAGAGAGCTGTGTGTGAGTGTGTCCCCTAATAAAATCTAAACGGCTGGAGCGATTTCAGTGAACCTCGGTAAGTTCATAGCACTATTCCCGGCGACCTCGACCATGCCCATCGAATTTTGTTACGTCTCACCAATCCAACATGGCGGCTGTGCGAAATATTTCACTAGCATTCAGTATCTCCGAAACTATAACGGATATCGCCCTGAAATTGTGTACGGTGATAAAGGGTACTACTAGAAGTTCACCTATGAGACTTTCAAAAACCTGGTTACTATATAACCAACATGGCGGCCAAGCGAAGTGGAGACTTTTAAATAGACTTTTCTCGCGATTTAACTATCCAAACGTAATGAAACTTGGTACAGCAAATATTTATACACATTGCAATGCACTGGAGACTAATTTACTTCAATTGTTTACAAAACCTCCAAATGGCGGCTGTGCGAAATATTTCACTGACATTCTATATCCCCGAAACTATTACAGATATCACCCTGAAATTTTGTACGGTGATAAAGGGTACTGATACAAGTTTACCTATGTATAATTCATAAACCTGTTAAGTACAAAACGAACATGGCGACCAAGCGAATTTGAAATATTTTAATAGACTTTTCTCGTGAGTTAACTCTCTGAGCGCAGTGACATGTGGTACAGTAAATGATTTTGCAGATTGTAATGTACTGCCATCTAATTTAATTCAATTGTTTACATAACCTCAAGATGTCGGCTGTGCGAAATTTTAAAATTAAGTTTTTATTTCTTGTGTCGTAATCATGCGATCGAAGTGAAAGTTTGAATAATGAACCTAGGCAATAAGTGTCCTTGAATGGTACATAACTCTATGGCCTATACATATAGCAATCCTAAATGGCAAGCTTCCGTAATATTTAGACGGTTCTCAATATCTATGAATCTTTTACAGCAACCAAACTGAAATTTTTATGTTCATAGAGACTATGAACATATGTTCACCTATAGGACTTTCAGTAACCTGGTGAGCACGAATCCAACATGGTGGCGACGCGAAGTATAAATATTTAAATGGGCGTTTCTCGCGAATTAACTATCCGTGTGCCGTGAAACGTTGCACGTTAAATGCTTACACAAATGTTGATCCACTGACATCTAATTTATTTCAATTGTTTGCATAATCACAAGATGGCTGCTGTGCGTAATTTTAAAATCTCGTTTTTACTTCTTGTGTTCTAATCATGCGATTGAAGTTTGAATACCACACGTACACAATAATCTTAATATAATAGTACACAAATAAAAATCCAACCTGGCGACCATCTGAAATATTTAGACGGTACTCAATATCTACGAATCTGTTACAGCAATTAAACTGAAATTTTGTATGTTGATAGAGGCAATTAACATGAGCAGGATATATGAAAATATGCTGTACAGTTCTTCACGGAACTACTTGTTATACTTGTGGTCACACTGTCCTTATGCAAGGTTTCGACACTGATGTGTAACTATGTAACGGTCTGTTACTTCTTCACGCAAAATTATATCTCCCGCAGAGATGTTGGTTGGTTCCTCAGTTTAGGGGCTGCGACAACGCGGTCATATAACCCCGTGTACTTTGGGTGAGTGTAGAATCTGTCTTATACACGGTGTGAATTGTGATGGCTGTATTAGTCTGTAATTCAGGTAAGGAATGCAGACGCTAAATTTCAAGCAGTAGTTCCTAATGTTGCTACCAGATACTAACGTCAACGCCACCTAGCTGTGAACTTGGCTACTAGATGCCACCTCAATCAGCAACTCGCAACGAACGTTGGAACTTCCCCTCCAAAGGAAAGCTTACTGAGGGATTTTTAGCGCTCTTAGAAAATCCGACGACTTTGGCCGGCTTTGAACCCGCGACCTTGGGCATAGAAGTTCAGCATGCTACCAGTTACGTCACCGAAGCCGCTTCACACTTAGTCAGATGGAAATCTGAATCTGATCTCGCGCAAGTGCGTTGTCATGGCAACGTCTGATGGCTCATCCCTCATCAATTTAGTAGTGTTGCCATGTCAACCACTGCACTGATAGCTCTTGGCATTTTCTTATAATTCCGAAATCATTTTTCTCATCCCTTGGCGCAATGGTGGCTCATATCAAAAATTCTTTCAGACAAACGTTTTAACTAATTATTAGGGGAATATTGTCCATTTTGTACGGTTTTGATATTGTGCCTATTAACAGAGATATGATTAATGTTTCCCGAAAAAAACACTTTTTCCGACCCCTTTGGTCAATGGTTGGTGCTATCAAAAAACGTTTCAAACATAAATTTCTGAGCTTTATCCGACACATAGTATGAACTTTGAACGGATTCGATAATTCACATATTAAGAGAGTTATAGCAATATTTCATTTTTTCGAAAATAAAAGTCCCCCATTTTCATCCCCTTCGACCGATTTAGCCCAGTAACGAACTCGTCCGAGATTTTATGGGTATACATATTCGGTAAAAAATTCAAAGTGATTGGTACAAAATTACGGGAGTTATCGTGTCCACAAGAAACTGATATACATATATTACATAAATTATATATAAACTTTTGAACTGACGGTGGTTTTGGGGTCTGGGGGATGTGAAACGCGAAGATATGTCGAAATTTTCCGGAAATCGAAACATGGTACCCATTGCAATAGTTAGCTTTCTAATGAAATCTACCTAAAATACTACCGTCAACGACACCTAGCTGTGAACTTGGCTACTAGATGCCACCTCAATCAGCAACTCGCAACGAACGTTGGAACTTCCCCTCCGAAGGAAAGCAAACTCAGGTTTTTTAGCGCTCTTAGTAAATCCGACGACTTCAGCCGGGTTTGAATCCGCGACCTTGGGCATAGAAGTTCAGCATGCTATCAGTTCCGATACCGAAGTCGCTTCCCACAGACATATGAAAACTGAATGTGATCTCGCGCAGTGGCGTTGTCATAGCAACTGCTGATGGCTCATCCCTTATCAATTAAAAGTAAAGTTGTCATGGCAACCTCTCTTGGCACTTGGCATTTTCCTATAATTTAAATCATTTTGTTCACCCCGTGGCGTAATGGTGGGTCATATCAAAAATTCTTTCAGACAAAAGTTTTAGGTAATTATTGGAGAAATATTGTCCATTTTGTGCGGTTTTGATATTGTGCCTATTAACAGAGATATGATTAATGTTTCCCGAAAAACCCACTTTTTCCCACCCCTTTGGTCAATGGTTGGTGCTATCAAAAAACTTATTTGACATAAATTTTTGGCACTTATCCGACACATATTATGAACTTTGAAGGGATTCGATATTTCATGTATTAAGAGAGTTATAGCGATATTTCACTTTTTCGAAAAAAGCCCCCCATTTTCACCCCCTTTGACCGATTTTGCCCATTAACGAACTCAACCGAGATTTTATAGGGATACATAGTATGTAAAAAAGTCAAAGTGATTGGTGCAAAAGTACGGCAGTTATCGTGTCCACAAGAAACTGATATATATATAGATAGATACATATATACATAAATTATATATAAACTTTTGAACTGACGGTGGTTTTGGGGTCTGGGGGATGTGAAACGCGAAGATATGTCGAAATTTTCCGGAAGTCGAAACATGGGACCCATTGCAATAGTTAGCTTTCTAATGAAATCTACCTAAAACTCAATTCCCCGAGATGCACGAATATGTTGTGGGTAGCGTATCTAGGTTTGGAAGTGGGAAGTTTTTACTTATGAAATTAACATAATCTATGTGGCAGGCTAGCCTGCGAGACTGATGTACAGGGCTGAAATCAGAGTTGCTTTGTCTAAATCCATCCAACTAAATACAATATAAAGGAAAGATTAACGGTCATAGTAATTAATGCTCTAATGTACTACAGTACATTGAATGTACTTCGAGCACTCTAC
The DNA here is from genome assembly GCA_946902985.2 of Meconema thalassinum. NCBI lineage: Eukaryota > Metazoa > Arthropoda > Insecta > Orthoptera > Tettigoniidae > Meconema > Meconema thalassinum. The sequence goes on from CAMPQE020000020.1 coordinate 3,988,976, forward strand.
GGAGCTACAAAGAATTGTTATCACGAGTCTAAGTTTTCAGATGTGGCCGCGGTTAGGTATCAATTCACTACCGTAGGTCCCTGGAGTGAGCGACTTAATGTTGTGTGATGAATTGAACCTAAGCACGTTGTTGCAATACTGCCTTATTCAATGGAGATGGTATGTCACAGATCATTCACCTTTGGTTTTAATATGTCGAGTAACTGACTGACGATTAGCTGGGAATCAACTATAAGTACTTTGGGAAAGCAGGAGTACCTTTTTGGCAATAATATTTTCAATATCTAGTTTACTGGTGTAGGCTTTTATCCCTGGTTGAATAATTGTATTAATTTTCAGAACCGCTTTCTTGATGTCTGACGTTTCCTTTTCAAATATGTGTACTGACTGGTTTGAAGTAGAGCTTGTCTGAGGTTTATACAGACTATTGGAAAGTTCACGAAATAACATGAATCGTGAGCTCATTCTGAGAACGTGATAGGAAAACTGTCAACCGCACTTCTTGGGGGTAACATCAGATTTGAAGGAGCGTTTAACACAGTCTAACAACATGACAAACTGTTTTCTGTGGTTTCTCCCTTCTACTCCAGGAAAATGTGTGGATGGTCCCCTAACCTAAAGCCACGGCCGCTTCCTTCCCAAATCCTACCTCAATTTCAAATACACACTCTAGTAGATACATCACAGTGACACAGGTTATCAGACAAATTCTACACACACTCAAGTTCATGGGGTTACATCACCACGATGTCACAAATCTCCTAGAAGAATCAACAACAACGCAATGTAACCTATGTTTGTTAGTTATGGAAGTCAAGTTTTGCTCATAAGCGCAACTGTAATAAGAACAATGATGCCCATCGTGGTTCATTCTAATTTTAATAATTACATTTATAATCATCAGCATCGAATATACGATTTCTTGTCAGATGTCCTCACGTGGCTGAGTGCCCCACTAGCTCCAAAAGATGAGTATTTCAAAAATATTAAAATTTCAATTGCATACAACCTTGCCAGCGTTGATTTAAGTCTACATCTATAGGTAACATGATCGTAACTTGAGTCTTTCGATACATGCTAAGTATGAACTCTGGTAGGGGAAGTGTAAATATACGTCATTTGTGACCCTCTCATTCTTCTTCCTCCACACAAGGGCAGCAAATAATTGTCGCCTACTTTAATAACTTAATTACTGAACCAAGCTAGTAAATGTACATACCCTGGTTACTGACCGGCCCGCCATCTCGCGTTATTATAACACACTACTTAACTATATGAGCTCGTGCTGACTATTCGTTTGCTAGTTTCACTTCCACTCTTCAAGTACTGCACCTAATACTGGCCATCCTGAATGTGAGGTTCCCCCGGGATTTTCCAGTCACTGGAGACAAATGCTGCGATGGTCTCTATCTTATTTCCAAGTCTTGAGCTGAGCATCTGCTCCAGTCATAGACTCCAATTACCTCAGTTACTCACATTACTACAGCTATCACAATAACAGGGGTGTATTGGCGCAGCGGTCAAGTTGCTTGCCCATTTTCAAAGTGAACTGGATTCGATTCTCGGGTAATGCTTGTGAGAATTACGAGGTGAAGTATCACGGCAAATGGTTCGGTTTCCACTTAAAAGTAGATCCCGTGTCTCCTGATCGTAAGATAAATAATGTCGTCAATTCCAAGTTTCAACTTCTGTCATCATAATAACACCGGTTATTAGACATGCAAGTACCCGGGGCAGGGGGCAGATGATTGGGACGGATCTAGCCTCTGATTGAAACACTATTCCACATTGGAAACTAATGAAGACTACATTAGTGTACTGATATACACGTGTCCACAAAGTCGCAGGTCCCTACATTTGGCGTTCTCAACCTGGTGCTCGCGACCCGGAACAACTACAGTATACCATAACAGCACTGAATGGGAAGTGAGACTGCCGACCTACTAGGTCTCTGGTCTTTTGTCGGTTTTGTGCGGGTAGTAACAGTTTTAAATTAAGTGGCTACATTCATTTGAGAATAGACTGGATTAGCCTTGATCATTTAATTATTAAGTTTGTTTCTGTGAAAATAAACGTTTAATATTAAAAATATTAAAATTTGATCTGATTTTATTATTTTTATTTATTATGTGCAAATAATGTAAATTTTTTTATTATATAAATTGATACAGTATAATTGATTTCATTCATATAATGAAATTTGGTGCTCTCATCATACAATTTTAAAAGTGCTCGCGAACATAAGCTCTCCTTAGACTCATTCTTCAATTCAAATTTTGTTGCACGAACCCGAATAACAGTGTTTTGAGTCAAAAATATTATCATTTCGTGAAATAGTACTTGTTAACTACAGTAAATATAACTGGACTGCCCTAATTTATGAGTTACACAAAATATGCTGATTCAAGTGTTTACAAGTAAATGTATCTTATCTGCACGCATCATGCAAGCAGTTGCAGCATGCCTGGTGAGCAGTGAATCCCTGGCTATTTCAGCACTTCAGAGGGAGAGAGGGAGATAGGAAAGGGAATGAGAATCGTATGCATGTTGCATTATTATAATAATTATTATTACTATTATTACCGACAGTAGTAGCTACGCTGGCTAAAGCGCAGCATTAGGCTATGGGGCCAAGCCCTCTGCTGACTCGGTAGACGCGTGGGTTAGAGCCCCACCGTCAGCCGTCCTTGAATTGGTTTTCCGTGGTTACCCATTTTCAACAGCAGGCAAATGCTGGGACGGTAACTTCTGACAGGCCACGGCCGCTTCCTTCCACATCTTTGGCCAGTTTCATTCATCTTCATCCATGCCTTCTCTCATCCCGACGCGCAGGTCGCCCATGGGCGTCGACTAGAAAGACCTGCACTCGGCTTCTCAGGAGGGCACAGGACAAAAAATATATTATTATTATTATTATTATTATTATTATTATTATTATTATTATTATTATTATTATTATTATTATTATTATTATTATTATTATATAAGCTCGGGTACTTGATGTGGCATGAAGGTGGTGCTCACAGTCCCAAAGAGGTTGACAACGCCTGGTCTATAGACTGGATGCGTGGCGCAGTAAGTTGGCATTAGGGAGTGCGCAAAAGCAACAGGGCCGTGTCAGAAAATTTACTGGCACATTAAGGATACCCTTCGGGGCAAAATTCCGTCATCCCGGCGTCTCTCAAAGCCACAGTAGACAAAAGGGATGTAAGACCAATAACATTATAAACTGACTACGGCCAAAGGTAAGGAAAGGAGATTCTCTTCACAGGTACAATAGAGGGTGTCGCAAAATTACGTCGAAAAACTGAAGCCATTGGTTGCGGTCTTTATCTGAAGCAACTTGAGATAGGACACTCGGTATGCTTTCATGGCCAAATGTCGACACAACACCCGCCAAACAGTGGTCTGAGGGATACCAGTTTCGGTTTTTCCGGACTGCGGACGAACCTCTCCCTAACTGTTTCTACCACATCGCCAGTCACAGGTGCGCAGCCTGGCGCCTTTGTGTGTAGCACAGAACAACCTGTTTCGGTAAATGTCTCGTGCAATTTGTACACTGTTGGTCTGCTGGGTGGGTCTTTGCCAAATTCTGTGTGAAACTTCCGCTGTACACTCGTTGCTGACTTGGTTTCTTCAAACCAGAACACGCAATTCGCTCTTTTCGCTCCAGTGAAAGACGCCATTTCCAACAAGTGACAGGTGGCGCGCGTGGCGGACAACTGTGCAACTACAAACTACGTGAGTCAAAACTTGAAGTGTTTTGCAATATAATAACTAGAGACGGGAATTTGCCTATTTGCCTATTTTATTCCTGTGTTTAGAAACGTAGGCTTTCGAGATATAAATCCGTTTTAGGTTCTTTTAGGCTAGATTTCGTTGGTTTTATTGTGCCTATAAATGCCTATTTCAAGGGTTTGTGCCTATTTGGAGTATAATTGCCTATTTGATGCCTTTTGACTGTATTTTAAAGTGCATTATATTGCAGCTGGTGTGCTCGACAGAATTATATTCTCATTTCTCAATATGTGTTTACCCCACGAACAAGAATGGGAATTCTCGGAAGTCACCAGAAATAGCGCCTGGGATCTCGATATTAAGCCTCGAAACTTAACAACCCTTCGTTTTTTATTTCGCTTTTCTTTATATTGAAAATTTACCCGTTAGTATGTGTGTGAATTAATATCATAAACTTTATGCTGATTGAATAACAAAAGAACTAACTTAGTGCCGTGTTTTCGCGTTTTTTTTTTCAATCTTGATATTAAGCCTCCAAAGTTAAAAACTTTCGTTTCAGGTATCGTCCCCTTCGAAAGCCGCGTTAGGTTGGCGCTGCAGTATATCCTGTACGCGCCTGAGTGTTGAATGGGCAAGCAGTTAAAAGCAGCCAGGAGGGATGCGATCCAGCTGGCAATTAAAATGCCGCGGCGATCACAGTGGGTTGGTGCTGTAACCTATCTTGTGTTGAATGGACAGACAGTTTAAAGCAGCTTGGAGGGATGCGATCTAACTGGCACTGGGTGTAGCATGGCCCCTTACCGAGATAGATGGAAACTTGGTGGTCCCGTCTTGAGCTACTGTTGCCATGCAGCCAGGAGGGATGCGATCCAGCTGGCAGTGAAAATGTCGCGGCGATCACAGTGCGTTGGTGCTGTAACCAATCTTGTGTTGAATGGACAGGCAGTTTAAAGCAGCCAGGAGGGATGCGATCCAGCTGGGAGTGAAAATGCAGCCGCGATCAGTGCGTTGGTGCTGTAACCTATCTTTTGTTGAATGGACAGGCAGTTTAAAGCAGCTTGGAGGGATGCGATCTAGCTGGCAGTGGGTGTAGTTTGGCCTCTTACCAAGATAGATGTAAATTTGGTGGTCCCGTCTCGAGCTATTGTTGCTATGGAGATGGCCGGCCTTGCTATTACTTCATCAGTTTATTTTCTGCTTTTATTAGCCTTTGCTTGAGTGCAAAAAAGCCGAAATCAGAAGAATGAGAAAGACTATCGAAAATTCATGTAGCCAGCCGTTCCTTCTGGGTCCTAAACTATGTGTATGCAAAATTTGTTGAGATTGGTGGAACGGTGTAGATTTGTATACGGAACAAATCCACCCACCCACCCACATACATACATACATACATACAGACTTTCACTTTTATATATAAGATAAGTATGTTATTAAATATAAGTGGCTTATTGTTAATTCTTTTTATAGTAATTAAATATATTATTAAATCACAAGAAATTTTTTCATGCCTATTTTGTTGCCTATTTTACACGTTAGTGCCTATTTACATGCTTATTTTGGCTATTTTAAGAGCCTATATGCCTGCCTATTTTAACTGTTTTTAGTGCCTATAATTCTCGTCTCTAATAATAACATATGAATCAAGTCTGTAAGTGGTTCCAATAAATAATTACACATTATTGAAATTGTAAACTACATAGAGAATCACCCTGTATTTATGGTATGACTGTAGTAGTGTGTGCAGCTGTATTAGGGACAGATATGGGGTTGGTGCCCTGGGACTTGAAATAAGGTACTATCTCGGTATTTGCCTGGAGGGAATGTGGAAAACTCCGGGGAGACACCTCATTCAAGATAGTCGCTATCAGCACTGGGATTCGAACCTACGATCTATGGACGTGGTGCAGGTGCATACGCGTTCGTGGTGCATGATTTAACCAGCACCGCTACGCCACGGGACTCAAATATAACAAAACATTACCTAAACTATTTACACGCGGTTCCTTATGAATAAATAAGTCTCCTTGTTTACTCTCGTGGGCGTGTCCGTAACGTCTATCTGTTAAAAAAAAACTTTACGAGCCTTACAGTAGTCGCATATGGTGTGTAACATTTGACATGTTATCCTACTCGTATACTACACAGCTTGGACATTCTTAAGATGTTAATTTACACTCCATTTTCATACTGGTACTATAATGAATGTATAGATTGAATTGGAGATATGCTACTGTCACATTTGTGGCGCAGCGGTCAAGCTGTTAGTCTCTCATCAAGGTAGACCGGGTTTGATTCCCGGTCTATACATGTGAGATTTTCGAATTGAAATGCCATGGCCTGTGGTTCGCATTCCACGTAAACGGGAGGTACCGTGGATCATGATCGTGAGATTAACGGACACGCAAAACTACAAGCTTCCTTCCTTCCTTTTACATTAATAATTCATAATGACAACAAAAAGTGACACACAACGTCGACAGTACTCTCAAATACTGTGAGCACATTTCTCAGTAACTATAACATTCATTATTCTCAAGGCTCTCACACAGTTCGTCGTAAACAATCAAAACATGGCTTCATACAATCATGAAATGACCTAGTCTCACATATGATGAAAATACAGCTTTTATTCCACTCATTTAACAACATTCTGTTATGCATTTAATATTTGTCCACTCACCCACAGCTTGACAATAATGCCGCTTACTTAAATGTCATTTGTCGTCTTTGTCCTACCCCATGTGATATTCAACCTTGAACGTGAAGCTTCATAAACTGCTCAATGACAAATGAAAGTCGGTGAAACATTTGCCACTGTGCTCGTCAAACCAGTGCCTGCTTAATGCACTGCCTACTGTATTGCCATAACATTCTCGCGCTACAGAGCACACACTGCCTTGTTTCCAATACACACATTTTCAATTGTACATCCAGCTTGCAGTGCGTCTTCACTTCCGTCCGATCCACTTCCGTTCGATCCACTTCCGCCCGATTCACTTCCGTCCCATTATTCTGGCAGCGCGTCTTCACTTCCGTCCGATCCACTTCCGTTCGATCCACTTCCGCCCGATTCACCTCCGTCCACAATTTTCAAAATCACTCCCACAAAACTATCCAGCAACCGAGCGGAAAGATGTTACACATCAAAAAAAAACATCTGCACATTTTACGTTAATTTCAGGATCAGTGCTGGATTCAGTTCCAGTCACATGTTTATTTCCATGGAAACGTTTTCTAGATTGAACATTTCCAGAGATCGGCAGCCGGTACAGTTCATATCCTCGCCGCTAGGTGGGGGCTTCAGTCATACAATCCCTGACCCGTTCGATCAACTGGAAGCAGGCTGTGGATTTTCATTACTTTCAACTTTGAAATTATAAAATGTGACATGAAATAAGGTACTATCCCGGCTTTTGCTTGAAGGGAGTGTGAAGAAATACGGGGATGAAACATACTCAGGATAGTCGATGTCAAAATCAGGATTCGAAACTATGATCTCCGCACTTGCTCCAGCTGCCTGCGTGGTCGTGGTGCACGACCAAACAAACACAGCAACACCGCGTATCTCGACGACAAGTAATAGTACAAGCGAGAAGTCGTATTTACCCAATTTCTTAATCATATGACAACTCGAGAGTACATTTCATTCTGCTCTCATCATTGTCCTTTACTCAGTATCGTGGACTGGCTGTTCTTTTCTCGTTCTAGATTTGTAGTTGTCCACGCAACAGCAATGAAAAAATAGCAACTTTCTGTGCCAACTACGTTATACAGAAACTGGTTTACAGACCCATCCTCATGCAAATTGCGAGTGGTGTAAACACGTGATCACCTGCTCAGAGAGGCTGTTAGAAAGATTGACAAGTATTCATCAAAGGTACTGTGCTTTTCAGTCGGTCAACACGATTGAACCCAAATGGATTTAAGATTCATGCCAATGATTAATCTATATGGACTTATCTAGAAGAATCACGAAATTAAGTTGGTAATATCGAAATTTCTAATTCGTTCGAAATATACCTAGCATAATGTAGCCTAATAGAGCACTGCAGTTGGCAGCCCTGGTGACAAAATATATTCTTAGTTCCATCTCTTATGGCACAGAATACAAAATTTGGTTCAAGTCCAATGGATAGCATGGACGTTACATGCAGTTAGACATTGGATCTATCAATGAGCGTTAAGTCTTGTTGGCAACAATGGCATGCATGTGTTGGTCACAAATAATTTGAAATATTATGGTCTCTTGTTGTGCCAATTTTGGATGAAATTCATTTGTTAGTATATAAGTTTCATGTATTTAAAAATGGACCTATCAGGAGGCTTAGAATCATGTACGCAGCACTGACGTATATAAGCCACTCCAAATTAATCTAGAATGTCAGGTACAATACGTGTGCGAAGTGTAGAGCTGTAGGCTTGATACTTTCTGATATATTGATACTAGGGTTAAAAAAACAGTTGGCAGCCCTGGTTGCTCTTAAGAACACGCATAGTCATATCTGTTATGGTAAACATAGCACATATGGAATTTGGTTGAAATACAATTGATAGTATATAATTTACATGTATTTAAAAATCAGTCCTATCAGAAGGCTCAGATCATTTTGGCAACACTGCCATGTATGGCCTCCTGGATATTAAACTGAAATATAATTACCTATACGTGTGCCAATTTTGGAATAGCGGCCCTAGGGGGGTGCGAAAAGTGCGACCGGTCCGGGCGCTGTCATATGTTTCAAGCCCTGCGCGGATAAACATAACCTTCTCCGCATCCGCACGGCTGTTATCCGTATCCGCCCCGCATCCGCACGGCTGTTATCCGCCTCCGCCCCGCTGTTATCCGCATCCGCCCCGCATCCGCACGGCTGTTATCCGTATCCGCCCCGCATCCGCACGACTGTTATCCTCCTCCACCTCCGCCCCGCTGTTATCCGTATCCGCCCCGCATCCGCACGGCTGTTATCCGCCTCCGCCCCGCTGTTATCCGCATCCGCCCCGCATCCGCACGGCTGTTATCCGTATCCGCCCCGCATCCGCACGACTGTTATCCTCCTCCACCTCCGCCCCGCTGTTATCCGTATCCGCCCCGCATCCGCACGGCTGTTATCCGCCTCCGCCTCCGCCCCGCTGTTATCCGCATCCGCACGGCTGTTATCCGTATCCGCCCCGCATCCGCGCGGCTGTTATCCGCCTCCGCCCCGCTGTTATCCGCATCCGCCCCGCATCCGCATGGCTGTTATCTGCTTCCCCCCCGCTGTTATCCACATCCGCCCCGCATCCGCACGGCTGTTATCTGCCTCCGCCCCGCTGTTATCCGCATCCGCCCCGCATCCGCACGGCTGTTATCCGCAACCGCCCCGCTGTTCCCCGCATCCGCACGACTGTTATCCGCAACCGCCCTGCATCCACACGGCTGTTATCTGCATCCGCCCCGCATCCGCTCGATTGTTATCCGAATCTACTGCCATTACAATAACATTGTCAATTGAACCAATTGAATAACAAGTAGTTCCGTGAAGAACTAAAGCCTATTTTCATATCCTACTTATGTTAATTGCCTCTATTAACATACAAAATTTCAGTTTGATTGTAATATATACGTTGAAATTGAGAACCGTCTAATATTTCGGATGGTCGCCATGTTGGATTTTTATATATGTAGGTCTTCGAGTTATGTACTATTACATGAAGATTATTGTGTAGGTGTAGTATTCAAACTTCAATCGTATGTTTAGCACACAAGAAGTAAAAACGAGATTTTAAATTTCGCACAGCCGCCATCTTGTGGTTATGAATACTATGGAAATAAATTATATGCCAGTGGATTAACATTTATATAGCCTAAGCATTTACCGTACCGAGTTTTACTGCACTCGGATAGTTAAATCGCGAGAAACGTCCATTTAAATATTTATACTTCGCGACGTCGCCATGTTGGAGTAGTGCTCACCAGGTTATTGAATGTCCTCTAGGTGAACTTATGTTCATAGCCTCTATGAACATTAATAATTTCAGTTTGTTTGCTGCAAAAGATTCGTAGATATTGAGAACGGTCTAAATATTTCGGATGGTCGCCATGTTGGCTTGTTTTTTGTATAGGCCATAGAGTTATGTATCATTAAAAAAAGATTTGGGTAGATTCACTTCCATCGCATGATTACGACACAAGAAATTTAAAAAAAAAAAATTTTAATTTCGCACAGCCACCATCTTGAGGTTATGTAAACAATTGAACTAAATTAGATGCCAGTGCATTACAATATGTATAAAAATTTAATGTACCACATTTCACTCCGCTCAGATGGTTAAATCGCGAAAAAAGTCTATTAAAATGTTTCAAATTCACTTGGCCGCCATGTTGATTTTGTACTCTACAGGGTATTGAAACTTACAAATGTAAACTTTTAGTAGTGTCCTGTATCGCTGTACAAAATTTCAGGGTGATATCAGAAAGAGTTACGGAGATATAGAAAGTCGGTAAAATATTTCGCACAACCGCCATCCTGAGGTTATGTAAACAATTGAACTAAATTAGATGTCAGTGCATTACAATGTGTATAAACGTTTGCTGTATCAATTTTTATTGCGTTTGGATGGTTAAATCGCGAGAAAAGTCTATTTAAAAGTCTTAAATTCGCCTGGCCACCATGTTGGTTTTGTAGTTACCAGATTTTTGAAAGTCTCATAGGTGAACATTTAGTAGTGCCCTTCATAACCGTAAAACATTTCAGGGTGATATCGGTAATAGTTTCGGAGATATTGAATGCTGTGAAATATTTCGCACAGCCACCATGTTGGATTGGTGAGACATACTAAAATTCGAAGGGCACGGTCGGGGTCGGCCAAAATGTTGCTATGACCTTACCGAGTTTCATTGAAATCGCCCCAACCGTTTAAAAGTTATTAGTGGGGGACACACACATACGCACATACACACACACACGGACAAGGGTGATTTCATAAAATGAAAATAGGCTAAAATTAATATTAAAGCAATACATTTAGTTCTGAGGTGAAAATCGTTTCCTTAGGCTATGTACAGTATGTCAAGTGCTATGTTTAAAATGAATTTTATCCAGCCAGAATTGCAACCCTTTTCAGTTCGGAGGGTTAAGTTTGCTTAATTAAATAATTTGAATGAGATTAGCGTAAATCATCATCTTACATTTGTCATTAAAAAGAACGAAAGAGCTTCCCCCAGGGGCTCACATCTAGTGGGACGTGGGTTGGCGACCACGAAACCCCAGCTGAGTCCGGCATTGCTTCCACTTACTTGTGCCAGGCTCCTCTCCGTCTTCTTTCCTGTCGACCTCCCTTGGTCACCTCTTGTTCTCTTCCGACCACGACGGTATTAGGTTATCCGAGGCCTAGGGAGTCTTTCACTTTCCCGCCTTAATTGGCCCTTGTCTCATCTTTCCTGATACCCTCCTTCTGTGTGGGGTCAGCCTTCTTTTAGGTAGATTTCATTAGAAAGCTAACTATTGCAATGGGTGCCATGTTTCGACTTCAGGAAAATTTCGACATATCTTCGCGTTTCACATCCCCTAGACCCCAAAACCACCGTCAGTTCAAAAGTTTATATTTAATTTATGTATATATGTATATATGTATCTATCTATATATATATCACTTCCTTGTGGACACGATAACTACCGCAATTTTGCACCAAAAACTTTGACATTTTTACATAATATGTATCCCTATAAAATCTCGGTCGAGTACGTAAATGGACAGAATCGGTCGACGGGGGTGAAAATGGGGGGCTTTTTTCGAAAAAGTGAAATATCGCTATAACTCTCTTAATATTTGAAATATCGAATCTATTCAAAGTTCATACTATGTGTCGGATAAGGCCCAAAAATTTATGTTTGAAACGTTTTTTGATAGCACCAACCATTGACCAAAGGGGTTAGAAAAAGTGGGTTTTTCGGGAATCATTAATCATATCTCTCTTAATAGGCACAATATCAAAACCGTACAAAATAGACAATATTCCCCCAATAATTACCTAAAACTTTTGTCTGAAAGAATTTTTGATATGACCCACCATTACGCCAAGGGATGAGAAAAATAATTTCGGAATTATAAGAAAATGCCAAGAGCCATCAGAGGTTGCCATGACAACACTACTAAATTGATGAGGGATGAGCCATCAGACGTTGCCATGACAACGCACTCGCACGAGATTACATTCAGTTTTCCATCTGACTAAGTGTGAAGCGGCTTCGGTGACTTAACTGGTAGCATGCTGGACTCCTATGCCCAAGGTCGCGGGTTCAAAGCCGGCCGAAGTCGTCGGATTTTCTAAGAGCGCTAAAAATCACTCAGTATGCTTTCCTTTGGAGGGGAAGTTCCAACGTTCGCTGCGAGTTGCTGGTTGCGGTGGCATCTAGTAGCCAAGTTCAGAGCTAGATGTCGTTGACGGTAGTATTTGGTAGCAACATTAGGAACTACTGCTTGAAATTGACCGTCTGCAGTCCTTATCCGAATTAGAGACTAATACAGCCATCACAATTCGCACCGTTTATCAGACAGATTCTACACTCACCCTAAGTACACGGGGTTACATGACCGCGTTGTCGCAGCCCCGAAACTGAGGAACCAACCAAAATCACTGCGGGAGATATAAAGTTTTGCGTGAAGAAGTAACAGACAGATAGTTACACATCAGTGTCGAAACCTTGCATCAGGACAGTGTGACCACAAGTTTAAAAATGGACCCCAAATGACAAGAAGGTTACCGTCCCCATAAGACAATAAAATGTTTATAATATGTATAAAATGATGAAAAACAAAGTTAATTAAGCTCCAATTATGAAAAACTTTCTCGCAATAAATTTGGTCTGATCTTTCTATGAAAACCTGCATATTCTGCCTATTTTCGCCTATCTCCAAGTTTGCCCGGTGAAATCTACCTCCGCCTTCCGGCGTGCCGAGGGCACTTTTTTATTTCTTTTCCTTTTACCTCCTGCCTTGTGCTCAAGGCCCTTAAGGAGGCAGGGTGTATGTAGCCCCACCACTTCTGGTGCACCCTAGATAATGCTACACCCTCAGGGGCTCACGGCTGGTGAGTTCGGGAGTTGGCGACCCCGAGAGATGCCTGAGCTGGGTCCGTTTTTCCCTTTTGTCCCTTACCTTTGGGGCGGAACCTCTCCTCTCTCCCCTTTCCTCTCCTCTCCTCGTTTCCTTATATTTCCTTTTCTCTTTAAGATTCCCGCACTGTTTTTGTTACTTGGTTGACCGTGTATCTAAATTCCCTTTTAGCGATTTTTTAAAGGAATTTTTAATCTACGTTGCATTTTGTAAGTTTTTTCGATCTAAATTACATCTCGCGATTGTTTTCAACCTCAATTGCATTTTGTAAAGATTGACAATCTAAATTGCTTTTTAGTAAGTCTTTCAATGCAGGTAGACGGGCCTTTTAGTGAGTATTTTGAATTTCAATTGCATTTTGTAAGTATTTTCAACCAAAACCGCATTTAGCACGAATTTTGAATCTAAATTGCATTTTGTTTGGTGGGCATTTTGCACATATTTTGATTCTCAGTTGCATTTTGTGGGTATTTTGAATCTAAATTAAATTTTGTCAAGTATTTTCAATCTAAATTTCATTTTGTAAGTATTGTCAATCCACATGAGTCGTTTGAATCTACTGTACATTTTGTAAGCATTTTCAATTTCAATTGCATTTTGTAAGTATTTTGAATTTCAATTCCACTTTGTGAATAATTTGGATTGGAACTGGGATATTTCAATCTGAATTGCATTGTGTATTTTCAATTTCAATTGCATTTTGTAAGTATTTTGAACCTCAATTGCATTTTGTACGTATTTTCGATCTCATTTGCATTTTGTAAGTATTTTGAATTTCAGTTGCACGTATTTTGAATCTAGCCTACGTTTTGTGGGTCTTTTTTAATCTATTCTTTTTGTGAATCTTTTCGTTCTAAATTCCCTTTTGTAAGACCATACTGTGATTTTTTTCCATCTGAGTTTCTCTTTGTACGTATTTTCCGTCTCACATAATTTTCGTTCTGGTTTCCATTTCATTCTCATTTTCGCTATCAACCAGATCATTAGGGGCCGATAACCTAGATTTTAGGCCCCTTAAAACAACAATTATCATCATCATCATCATCAGAACGAAACAAAAATGATATGTCATAAACATCCGGGTCTCCTAATGATTTTCAACAAGTTTGGATTGTATTCTAAAACTATCCACAAATTTAGTCCAATCATTATCCGCAGCTCATTCGCTATATGCGCACGGCGAAAAATTTTGCTCAGGGCTTTACATGTGGAGGGAGCGGGGGGGGGGGCGCAGAAAATGCAACGATAATTTGACAGCGCCAAACATAAAACCCCAATCACCATATTAGCCTAATACTTGACCCTAGCCGTCAAAATTAATTACATATATAGGCCAAGTGAGCTGGGGTGCGTGCATTTCAAAGGTAGAGACATCTAACGTGGAATTAGTAGACTACTTAAGGTTGTATGAATATTAACGAGTTGAAACCAATATCTATACATGTAGGGTTCCGTACGCCGCCCGTTTTGTTGGCGTTCGATCGCATGTGGATTGTGATTTGTGTCTGTGTTGCAAGCTACGAGTGCAATTGAAACATACTTACTGTTACAACGTTATTAATATACTGATATGAAAATCCACAGTTGGCCGGGTCAGGGATGGAATGAATGAAGCCCCCATCTAGCGGCGAGGATATGAATTGTGCCGGCTGTCAAAGCCTGTTGCACTCCCTTGGGACAATGATTAATTGAATGACAGAGGAAATTAAATGATAGTGGAGGGTGTTGCTGGAATTAAATTGTGTAAGGGAAAACCGGAGTACCCGGAGAAAAACCTGTCTGCCTCCGTTTTGTCCAGCACAAATCTCACATTGAGTGACCGGAATTTGAACCACGGACTTCAGCGGTAAAAGGCCGGCGTGCTGCCGCCTAAGCCACGGAGGCTTCTTTGTTGTTATGTTTGCTGTTATGTAGTCAGCCCGAAGGCTGGTTGGATCCTCAAAAAGTGCCACCGTTAGGTTATGTGTGGTAGATACCCACAAATACCCAAGGCAGCGCTATATTGAGGCGTACTAGGCACGTTGAGGAGTGAGGTAGTTTGCCATTTCTTTCCTCACAGAGTCAGAACAGCTGTACTAACCCTAAGAGTAGAACCTTCACAGCATCCACAAACAAGGACTGTGCCCTGAATGCCATTACTCAACACCACCCATACGTCAGTAGCTTCCATATAATCACAGCCATGAGTGAGACTGAGACATCGGTGAAATGCTACATTTGACTCTAGCCTGTGCCAACAGACATTTGCAAATGTACTGCATTCATCAAGAGATGGCAAACAGGCAATGTTGTTATGTAATGTAAGATATTAGAAACATCGTAATATATATATATATATATATTTCTTTTTGTATAGATAATAACCATGCTTAGCCAGGACTAAGCGCGACTATAAGCGAAGCATATTGTTTAATATTAAATAATTTTTAGGAGCGTTATAGGAATATTATTTTTAATATCAAAATAATAGTTATTAATAATGTAAACAATGTTTGGTATTGTCTCCGCAGTGGATGGGGTGCCACAATGAGATCTCGAACCACCTGAAATCATTGCTAGGGCCGCCACTGCTTGTGAACAGTAACACTTCCCTCAGAATCAGTCAAAACGTCAGTCGTCAGAAAAAAATATTAAATTTAAATGCAAAATCGCTTAAGAGGTTCAAGATTAAAAAGAAACTAAACGTTTAACCCTACAATACTAGTGTATGAAAAATTTAACTGCTTTTCCCTCTATATCAGTCCCCACCCCACCTTCTAACAGCAATGCTTCTACTGGTCTATGGTGGTGATATCAATGCATTTGTTATTAATGCCCATCAACTCTATAGGAAGACGACCCGCAGTCACCGGGCCAAAGGCAGCCCCATGAGGAAGTTTCTCAACGCCCCTACCTGATGCTCTCCCACCAGAGACGACCCAGCGTGACTAGTGTTGTGACAGTGTTAGTTCCGAACGCCAGTTTATTATGAAAGCCGGATTGCCTAGATCCATATAGGCTTTCATTTTATAGCCGTGGTAGTTTTCTTTTTCGAGATATCGGGAACTAAGCGTCACCCAGGGTTCGAACCTATACCAATCGAATCGGGGTCGAAAAGAAATAATTCGAAAAAAGTCTGTCAGTATGTATGTATGTATGTATGTATGTGCGTGACGTTTTTGCGTTTAACAAAGTACTGGTCGCAATTTTCAAGATATAGAGCTGAAATTTGGTATGGTGAAAGGGTTATGGCCCTCGAAGGACCCTATTGTTGGGCGATAAAATAGGAGCAGGGCCGGGCCTTTTGGGGGGCCCTGAAATCCATGGCTTTTCTTCGAATCGTTATATCTCGGAAACGGTCGGTCCTATCGAAATAAGTTAAATCTACAGGAGTAAGATAGTAGTGATTAGCAACTTTTTTACCCATGATGTTTTTTGATATCTCTCACCGTTTTGATATTATTGAATGTTTTTCTTTTCTGAAAAATAATTTTGGTGCCCAAATGGATATAAAAATTTGTAAAAAATCAAAGGTTGGTCTAATTGAATTCTACGGAATATTCTTTATAATAACCCGTTTTCACCTTTTCAATAAGTTAAACAAGATGTTCAGTAAAGAATATATAGCCTACTTTCTCCTAAATGCATGGGTATTGTTATAACTCTTTGTCCTTTTCAAGGAGTATGATTGAATGTTTGTTGTAGTAGCTTGTTGAAATACAACGTACAATAGGGATATTAAACATGAATATGAGGTGCCCTTTGCTAGTGCTACCTCTGTACCAAATTTCGTTCAATTCGGTTTCACCGTGTTTGAATTGATAGGGGGAATCGATTTAAACACGTACTTGGCCACCATCTGCAAACTATTGGGCTGATGTTCTTGCAGTTTGGTCAAAATATGTTTCCCACATAAAGATATGGTGTTGCAAAATTTGGTAGAGACTAGATTATTAGGTTGGTCGTAATTACATTTTAGCTTTTAACATTTGGGTGGCCGCGATTACGTTTCCGTCAAGATAGCGGTGATATAAAACATGACACTGAGGTGCCCTTTGCTAGTGCTACCTCTGTACCAAATTTCGTTCATTCGGTTCCACCGTGTTCGAATTAATAGGGGGAAGAAATTTTGACATAAAGATGGCCGCCATCCGCAAACTATTAGGCTAATGACCTATTAGATTGGTCAAAGGATGCTCCCTCTAAAAAGGTATGTTGTTGCAAAGTTTGGTAGAGATCGGATCGTTATGTTAGTCGTAATTTGATTTAAGCCTTAAACATTTGTGTGGCCGCCATTACGTTTCTGTCAATATGGCGGCGATATTAATAATGACACTGAGATGCTCTTTGCTAGTGCTATCTCTGTACCAAATTTCGTTCCATTCGGTTTCACCGTGTTTGAATTAATAGGGGGAATCGATTCTGACATAAAGATGGCCGCCATCCGCAAACTATAAGGCGAATGACCTATTAGATTGGTCAAAGGATGCTCCCTCCATAAAGGTATGTAGTTGCAAAATTCGGTAGAGATCGGATGATTAGGTTAATCGTAATTTGATTTAAGCTTTGAAAATTCGTGTGGCCGCCATTACGTTTCAGTCAAAATGGCGGCGATATAAAACATGACACTGAGGTGCCCTTTGCTAGTGCTACCTCTGTACCAAATTTCGTTCCATTCGGTTCCACCGTGTTCGAATTAATAGGGGGAATCAATTTTGACATAAAGATGGCCGCCATCCGCAAACTATTAGGCGAATGATCTATTAGATTGGTCAAAGGATGCTCCCTCCATAAAGGTATGTAGTTGCAAAATTTGGTAGAGATCGGATGATTAGGTTAATCGTAATTTGATTTAAGCTTTGAACATTTGTGTGGCCGCCATTACGTTTCCGTCAAGATGGCGGCGATATAAAACATGACACTGAGGTGCCTTTTCTTAGTACTACCTCTGTACCAAATTTCGTTCCATTCGGTTGCACCGTGTTCGAATTAATAGGGGGAATCGATTTTCACACAAAGATGGCCGCCATCCGCAAACTATTACGCTGATGACCGATTAGTTTGGTCAAAGGATGCTCCCCCCATAAAGGTTTGTTGTTGCAAAATTTGGTAGAGATCGGATGATTAGGTTAGTCGTAATTTGATTTAAGCTTTGAACATTTGTGTGGCCGCCATTACGTTTCCGTCAAGATGGCGGCGATATAAAACATGACACTGAGGTGCCTTTTGTTAGTACTACCTCTGTACCAAATTTCGTTCCATTCGGTTTCACCGTGTTCGAATTAATAGGGGGAATCAATTTTGACATAAAGATGGCCGCCATCCGCAAACTAATAGGCTAATAACCTATTAGATTGGTCAAATGATGCCCCCTCCATAAAGGTATGTTGTTGCAAAGTTTGGTAGAGATCGGATGGTTATGTTAGACGTAATTTAACTTAAGCTTTGAACATTTGTGTGGCCGCCATTACGTTTCTGTCAATATGGCGGCGATATCAAACATGACACTGAGATGCCCTTTGTTAGTGCTACCTCTGTACCAAATTTCGTTCCATTCGGTTTCACCGTGTTTGAATTAATAGGGGGAATTGATTTTCACACAAAGATGGCCGCCATCCGCAAACTATTACGCTGATGACCTATTAGATTGGTCAAAGGATGCTTCCTCCATAAAGGTATGTAGTTGCAAAATTTGGTAGAGATCGGATGATTAGGTTAATCGTAATTTGATTTAAGCTTTGAACATTCGTGTGGCCGCCATTACGTTTCAGTCAAGATGGCGGCGATATAAAACATGACACTGAGGTGCCCTTTGCTAGTGCTACCTCTGTACCAAATTTCGTTCCATTCGGTTGCACCGTGTTCGTATTAATGGGGGGAATTGATTTTCACACAAAGATGGCCACCATTCGCAAACTATTAGGCTAATGACCTATTCATTTGGTCAAAGGATGCTTCCTCTATAAGGGTATGTTGTTGCAAAATTTGGTAGAGATCGGATGATTAGGTTAATCGTAATTTGATTTAAGCTTTGAACATTCGTGTGGCCGCCATTACATTTCCGTCAAAATGGCGGCGATATAAAACATGACACTGAGGTGCCCTTTGCTAGTGCTACCTCTGTACCAAATTTCGTTCCATTCGGTTCCACCGTGTCCGAATTAATAGGGGAATCAATTTTGACGTAAAGATGGCCGCCATCCGCAAACTATTAGGCGAATGACCTATTAGATTGGTCAAAGGATGCTCCCTCCATAACGTATGTAGTTGCAAAATTTGGTAGAGATCGGATGATTAGGTTAATCGTAATTTGATTTAAGCTTTGAACATTTGTGTGGCCGCCATTACGTTTCCGTCAAGATGGCGGCGATATAAAACATGACACTGGGGTGCCCTTTGCTAGTACTACCTCGGTACCAAATTTCGTTCCATTCGGTTTCACCGTGTTCGAATTAATAGGGGCAATCGATTTTCACACAAAGATGGCCGCCATCCGCAAACTATTACGCTGATGACCTATTAGTTTGGTCAAAAAATGCTGCCCCCATAAAGGTATGTTGTTGCAAAATTTGGTAGAGATCGGATGATTAGGTTAGTCGTAATTTGATTTAAGCTTTGAACATTTGTGTGGGCGCCATTACGTTTCCGTCAAGATGGCGGCGATATAAAACATGACACTGAGGTGTCCTTTGCTAGTGCTACCTTTGTACCAAATTTCGTTCAATTCGCATTCACCGTGTTCGAATTGTTAGGGGGGGGGACAGACATTCAGAGTACACACACTCACACACACACACAGACACACACACAGACTCACACACACACACACACGTACACACACACACACACAGACTCACACACACACATACACACACACAGACAGACACACTTTTTTCGCCCTGTGTTGATCTCATAAGTCTACTTTCATTTTTTGCAAAAATCGAAAGTAGGCTAATTAGATTGCCTCATTATTTTGTTTGTGGGAGATCGTGGCCATGTAGACCCACATGTGTACAATTTTTCTGATAACCTGTATTATTGTGATGGCTGTATAAGTGCGTGTAGCTGAATTCACATGAGGATTGGGAAGGAGGTGCCCGTGGCCTTCAGTTAGGAGCCATCCCAGCATTCGCCTGGAGTAGAAGTGGGGAAACCACGGAAGACCACTTACAGGGTGACTGAGGTGGGAATCGAACCCATCTCTTTTCAGTTTTGCCTCACGACATTGAGTGTAACCCGTTCCAACCCTCAGACCAGAATTTAATTTCTTGGCAGAGCCAGGAATCGAACCCGGGCCTCAGCAGGGACAGCCAAGAGTTCTATCCACTACGCTAAAACACAATTTAAAAGAGTAATATGACAGTTTTTTAACACTTAATGAGTAACTAACTCAATTACAACATCTTTATAAGAAAATAAGCTTTGGCTACAACTTTTTATTTATCCCGGATGTGGTGTACAAAGATTTGTGTCTGTTTACCTGTTAATTACGGGTTGGCGTCAAAACGACTGAAGTGAATTACATAGAAATTCGTATTTAGGTATAATGCACCCCTGAAATCAAACCAGGCTAAAATTATACAGGGTCATTGAAAAATACTGCCAACATTTAAAAAAACAAGATGTTCAGTAAAGAACATATAGCCTACTTTCTCCTAAATGCATGGGTATTGTTATAACTCTTTGTCCTTTTCAAGGAGTATGATTGAATGTTGGTTGTAGTAGCTTGTTGAAATACAACGTGCTATAGGGATATTAAACATGAACATGAGGTGCCCTTTGCTAGTGCTACCTCTGTACCAAATTTCGTTCAATTCGGTTTCACCGTGTTTGAATTGATAGGGGGAATCGATTTCCACACATACTTGGCCACCATCTGCAAACTATTGGGCTGATGTTCTTGCAGTTTGGTCAGAATATGTTTCCCACATAAAGATATGGTGTTGCAAAATTTGGTAGAGACTAGATTATTAGGTTGGTCGTAATTACATTTTAGCTTTTAACATTTGGGTGGCCGCGATTACGTTTCCGTCAAGATAGCGGTGATATAAAACATGACACTGAGGTGCCCTTTGGTAGTGCTACCTCTGTACCAAATTTCGTTCATTCGGTTCCACCGTGTTCGAATTAATAGGGGGAATCACTTTTGACATAAAGATGGCCGCCATCCGCAAACTATTAGGCTAATGACCTATTAGATTGGTCAAAGGATGCTCCCTCCATAAAGGTATGTAGTTGCAAAATTTGGTAGAGATCGGATGATTAGGTTAATCGTAATTTGATTTAAGCTTTGAACATTTGTGTGGCCGCCATTACGTTTCCGTCAAGATGGCGGCGAAATAAAACATGACACTGAGGTGCCTTTTGTTAGTACTACCTCTGTACCAAATTTCGTTCCATTCGGTTGCACCGTGTTCGAATTAATAGGGGGAATCGATTTTCACACAAAGATGGCCGACATTCGCAAGCTATTACGCTGATGACCTATTGGTTTGGTCAAGGGATGCTCCCTCCATAAAGGTATGTTGTTGCAAAATGTGGTAGAGATCGGATGATTAGGTTAGTCGTAATTTGATTTAAGCTTTGAACATTTGTGTGGCCGCCATTACGTTTCCGTCAAGATGGCGGCGATATAAAACATGACACTGAGGTGTCCTTTGCTAGTGCTACCTTTGTACTGTCCCCGTTTACCTGGATAGTAGGCTGTCAGATATCCGCCCCCTCAATCGGATTGCCAATCATCAATCGCACCGGCACAGTTACATCAATGAAAATGGCACTGACAGACACTATCGAGATAAGAGCACAGAAATTCACTGGAAATCATTGTGGAACACACCAAAATAGACGGGGGTTATACTTACCGTTGCTTACCTCTTAATTATCTCGGGGTTTGAGTTGACAACAGGATCACTAAAAGTCTGTTCACACAATAATCTCCGCCATGACATTTAAAAATGAACCAGAAACGAAGACGAGAACTTTGAACTGTACAAAAGCTTTATTTCTAATAAAGGGTATGATTTTCCTAACACAACAAAATATACGTGGCTATCAGTAGCCCAAGTCAATCTGACTACGTCCTCCAGTAGGACTTGCAAAATTATTATACAACATGATATTAAA
The DNA here is from genome assembly GCA_946902985.2 of Meconema thalassinum. Lineage (NCBI taxonomy): Eukaryota > Metazoa > Arthropoda > Insecta > Orthoptera > Tettigoniidae > Meconema > Meconema thalassinum. Next base: position 4,010,915 of record CAMPQE020000020.1, read on the forward strand.
CATTTTAGCTCCCAGGAGCTCCAAATAACGTAATATTCATAACACTATTGGATTGGAAAAGGACGTCAGGGTGTGACATATATAGAGCATTTGTTTCCTTTTAATAAACAAGAGAATGATATTTATAGTCGCAAGGCCGGAGTGTACGACCTCACTCTCTGAAAACCATATGTTGACACAGCTGCGGGCTACCTTCCAGCCTGCTGCATACTGGTCAAATGCACTCCCTTCTCACACGCTATGTTACGTAAGAATCCAGCCTGCACTCTCAAGCTTTTAAATGTCTTACAAGACAACTCACATTATATTTACGCAAATCTTTCAAGTACTTTGATCACATCCTAATGGATCATTACATAAATTTCTTAAACTTGTTAACTTCAATCCAAATGTTTAATTAGCTCTTAAATGTTTATAACAAAATCAGATAAATTATTTATAACAATTAGAAATTGTTTATAATATTTGTCAAAGACAATAAAAATATTATAAGCACGCCTTTAACATCACTCTCGTTTCACATTATTTTCAAAAATATTTACAACAATTATTTACAATATTAACATTTAAATTGTTTGAATTATTAATTTAATAAATACATTAGCCACATGTTCATTCGGTTGATAATTTTATAATCCTGTTTAATATAATCGACCAATGAAGGTTAGTTATACATGTTAATGTCACAATCCGGTTTAATAAAGTTTTTTAATAATGATTTGTGACGGCAACCTTCATTCAACATCTTGTCTCAAATTCTTTCAAAACTCGTGTTAATTATAACAGTAAATCACTTGATTAATTTTCAACGAACTATAACAATCTTACTCCAGCGGAAAATCCTTCGCTAACAAGTTAATGCACAATCTGCATTAAAAATATGCCCAAAATCATCATATATTAATCTATATGGCATTTAAAACTTTCACATCACTTACAAAACTTCCACAAATAATTCTTTAACATTTATTCCTGTGGGAACTTCCTTCATATTCAAGGGCATTATATTTCAGCGACTTTCAACACGCGCTGCACTAGCGATTATACATTCATAGTTCCACTTAAAAATTTTATAATCATAATAGTTTCAAAACTGTTTTTCTATTTAACCTTCGTAGATTTCATTCATGAACTGAAATGAAGTCAAAACTTGCCAATCACAAACAAATTTAATAGTGAATACGCTTATATACGCCTATCTGGTCTATCAAAATTTTAAGACTAACATCTTAAAAGAAATTGTAGTATGAAAATACTATCTTCAAATAAAGTGCGACTAAAATGCAAAGTAGTCGAATAGAATCCAATTAGACTGGGGAATGCAAACATCGTTATATAATTCTCTAATTGAGAAACTCCTAACAAAAGTACTTGACTTTAATGCATTCAATAATTCATTATTAACATTACTCTTTCACAAAAGTGTCTATGATGCAATGTTCATTCATAACTGACGATAAATGTCTATGTTGCAATCAATACAAATAACGACTAGTATTTCCAAGATCGTCGATAACGTAAGATTTTAACGCTCAAAAATCATTTAAATGTTCTTCCTTCTTGATGATGACAGAAAATTGTTCAAAGTAATTAAACTGGGGTTGAATTACTTTAATAAAGTGACACGCTGTCTGAATTTAAATCTGCCATAAAAATCATTAACTTACAGTCAAATCGTGACTACAAAAAATATTAATTACTGCAAAGTCTAAATATCAGTCTCAACTGATTCAAAATCGTTAACTATGCCCATGACATAACAATGTCTTAATAAAACGTCGAAAAATGCACAACTCAACAAGGTGTACTGAGAATAAGAATCTCAACAAGAAAATAAGGCAAAATACATGAGGGTAAAAATATGGGAAAAATGGTTGCTCAAACATTACTAGGTTACTCAAATACAATAAACGTTCACGACTACCTTATCTGCCGATTGACGTTCCAGAGGAAAATTCCCCAAAGAAGACTGCTGATGGATCCATTTCACCACGTTAAAGCTGAGCTCCATCCTCGAAATAGGAAATAGCACCCTCGGAGAATCGAACTGCTTCCTTCTCCGTGAATCACTCTGCTCCTCGAATACGAATAGACATCCTTCCGGCAATAATCTTCATTGTGAGTCGGGACTACCCTGACCTCTCTTGAAAAATTCCCTGAAGTTCCAGTAGACAGTCATCATGACGTTTTGTAGAAATTTCCGAAGAAATTATTCATATTCAGAGTATGAAATTGTTTCTATGGCTGTTCGATGGTATTCAGCCTTTACTTACGAAACATGGGTGTAGATGGTATTCACCGCATGTTCGCTTATGTGGAACAGCAATTAGCGAAGTTCCATGTCGCTATCTTACTTCATTGAAGTATGTCCCAATTGCAATAAGCCTTCTTAGCCTTCCATTTGCACTTCAGTTGTAGTGTCAGAAGAACAAACTGCCGTATTCAAATGCTCCATTATACTGTATCGTTCTGTAAGCAAGCAATCTGAAGTCCTTCCACTCCACTCACAGCGTTATCCTTGCGTTGATTCTGGCTTATACAAAAGTATTTCTCTAGTGGCGAGATAATCACTTTTGCCAGTCGTATATAATTGCTAATATCTTTTGAAGTACTCGGTCGAAATTGTTCCGCTTTTCTCTATAATTGCATGTAGTACTGCACAATACAATTATGTTATCGTAGACCGCTAACTGTTTGAAGTTCAACTTATAGAAGCTTTCTAAGGTCTGTTTCAACTTCACCTAGTTTGACCTGTATCTCGTTAACATAGTGGCCTCGCCACGCGTTATAAAAACGATTCTTTTCACTTGCTGTTCACTTTGATGTCTCACTATATTGAATGTATAATAAACTGACTTTCACAAATACTTCGATGATCTGAGCATTAGATCTCAGAATGATCAGCGAACGAAAGATAAGAGAAGAGAAGAGGCTCCTCTCTGCTGCGCAAGCCCTTTTATTACCTTCACGAGGGGCGTTACCATCCCTTCCAGAGCGTGATACTGCGTCATCGCTGGAACTTCCAACTTCGTTAATACATGACGGATTTTCAAAATTCAAAAATTGAAAATAAATTTCACCAAAATTCCAAATCAATGCTTTTACTGCAAATGGATTTCCACAATTCTGCATTCCAAAAGTCATAAAAATACCATAGTTTCAGCAATCTCCGTCTTCCTTTAAACTATCGTTCATTGGTCCATGCCTCTCCTCCAATAGCATAGTTTCTTCCTCAGCAGAATTCCTCGTTTCCTGCGACTGCGTCGTACATCTTGGAACATTCTGGACAAAAATGCTGACGTCACTGAGAATCTCAGCTCAAGTAGCTTGCTGGCATAACATTTACGTCATCCGTGCTTACGTCATGACTACCCACGTCATAACTATGACAGCCATAACTCTAATCATAGTTTCAAATATAGCCACCGTGGTCTCTACATAATTCAATTACGGGGGCAGTACCAAATTTCGTTCAATTCGCATTCACCGTGTTCGAATTGTTAGGGGGGGACAGACATTCAGAGTACACACACTCACACACAGACACACACACAGACTCACACACACACAGACTCACACACACACATACACACACACAGACAGACACACTTTTTTCGCCCTGTGTTGATCTCATAAGTCTACTTTCATTTTTTGCAAAAATCGAAAGTAGGCTAATTAGATTGCCTCATCATTTTGTTTGTGGGAGATCGTGGCCATGTAGACCCGCATGTGTACAATTTTTCTGATAACCTGTGTTATTGTGATGGCTGTATAAGTGCGTGTAGCTGAATTCACATGAGGATTGGGAAGGAGGTGCCCGTGGCCTTCAGTTAGGAGCCATCCCAGCATTCGCCTGGAGTAGAAGTGGGGAAACCACGGAAAACCACTTACAGGGTGACTGAGGTGGGAATCGAACCCATCTCTTTTCAGTTTTGCCTCACGACATTGAGTGTAACCCGTTCCAACCCTCAGACCAGAATTTAATTTCTTGGCAGAGCCAGGAATCGAACCCGGGCCTCAGCAGGGACAGCCAAGAGTTCTATCCACTACGCTAAAACACAATTTAAAAGAGTAATATGACAGTTTTTTAACACTTAATGAGTAACTAACTCAATTACAACATCTTTATAAGAAAATAAGCTTTGGCTAAAACTTTTTATTTATCCCGGATGTGGTGTACAAAGATTTGTGTCTGTTTACCTGTTAATTACGGGTTGGCGTCAAAACGACTGAAGTGAATTACATAGAAATTCGTATTTAGGTATAATGCACCCCTGAAATCAAACCAGGCTAAAATTATACAGGGTCATTGAAAAATACTGCCAACATTTAAAAAAACAAGATGTTCAGTAAAGAACATATAGCCTACTTTCTCCTAAATGCATGGGTATTGTTATAACTCTTTGTCCTTTTCAAGGAGTATGATTGAATGTTGGTTGTAGTAGCTTATTGAAATACTACGTGCTATAGGGATATTAAACATGAACATGAGGTGCCCTTTGCTAGTGCTACCTCTGTACCAAATTTCGTTCAATTCGGTTTCACCGTGTTTGAATTGATAGGGGGAATCGATTTGCACACATACTTGGCCACCATCTGCAAACTATTGGGCTGATGTTCTTGCAGTTTGGTCAGAATATGTTTCCCACATAAAGATATGGTGTTGCAAAATTTGGTAGAGACTAGATTATTAGGTTGGTCGTAATTACATTTTAGCTTTTAACATTTGGGTGGCCGCGATTACGTTTCCGTCAAGATAGCGGTGATATAAAACATGACACTGAGGTGCCCTTTGGTAGTGCTACCTCTGTACCAAATTTCGTTCATTCGGTTCCACCGTGTTCGAATTAATAGGGGGAATCACTTTTGACATAAAGATGGCCGCCATCCGCAAACTATTAGGCTAAGGACCTATTAGATTGGTCAAAGGATGCTCCCTCCATAAAGGTATGTAGTTGCAAAATTTGGTAGAGATCGGATGATTAGGTTAATCGTAATTTGATTTAGGCTTTGAACATTCGTGTGGCCGCCATTACGTTTCAGTCAAGATGGCAGCGATATAAAACATGACACTGAGGTGCCCTTTGCTAGTGCTACCTCTGTACCAAATTTCGTTCCATTCGGTTTCACCGTGTTTGAATTAATAGGGGGAATTGATTTTCACACAAAGATGGCCGCCATCCGCAAACTATTAGGCTAATGACCTATTCATTTGGTCAAAGGATGCTTCCTCTATAAGGGTATGTTGTTGCAAAATTTGGTAGAGATCGGATGATTAGGTTAATCATAATTTGATTTAAGCTTTGAACATTTGTGTGGCCGCCATTACGTTTCCGTCAAGATGGCGGCGATATAAAACATGACACTGAGGTGCCTTTTGTTAGTACTACCTCTGTACCAAATTTCGTTCCATTCGATTGCACCATGTTCGAATTAATAGGGGGGATCGATTTTCACACAAAGATGGCCGCCATCTGCAAACTATTACGCTGATGACCTATTAGATTGGTCAAAGGATGCTTCCTCCATAAAGGTATGTAGTTGCAAAATTTGGTAGAGATCGGATGATTAGGTTAATCGTAATTATATTTTAGCTTTTAACATTTGGGTGGCCGCGATTACGTTTCCGTCAAGATGGTGGTGATATAAAACTTGACACTGAGGTGGCCTTTTCTAGTGCTACCTCTGTACCAAATTTCGTTCCATTCGGTTTCACCGTGTTCGAATTAATAGGGGGAATCGATTTTCACACAAAGATGGCCGCCATCCGCAAAATATTAGGCTAATGACCTATTAGTTTGGTCAAAGGATGCTCCCTCCATAAAGGTATGTTGTTGCAAAATTTGGTAGAGATCGGATGATTAGGTTAGTCGTAATTTGATTTAAGCTTTGAACATTTGTTTGGCCGCCATTACGTTTCTGTCAATATGGCGGCGATATAAAACATGACACTGAGATGCCCTTTTCTAGTGCTACCTCTGTACCAAATTTCGTTCCATTCGGTTTCACCGTGTTTGAATTAATAGGGGGAATTGATTTTCACACAAAGATGGCCGCCATCCGCAAACTATTAGGCTAATGACCTATTCGTTTGGTCAAAGGATGCTTCCTCTATAAGGGTATGTTGTTGCAAAATTTGGTAGAGATCGGATGATTAGGTTAATCGTAATTTTATTTAAGCTTTGAACATTTGTGTGGCCGCCATTACGTTTCCGTCAAGATGGCGGTGATATAAAACATGACACTGAGGTGTCCTTTGCTAGTGCTACCTTTGTACCAAATTTCGTTCAATTCGCATTCACCGTGTTCGAATTGATAGGGGGGGACAGACATTCAGAGTACACACACTCACACACACACACACAGACAGACACACAGACACACACACAGACTCACATACACACATACACACACACACTCACACACACACATACACACACACACACAGACACACTTTTTTTTCGCCCTGTGTTGATCTCATAAGTCTACTTTCATTTTTGGCAAAAATCGAAAGTAGGCTAAAAATGCTCGAAATAAAAGGGGGGTGGGGTGTGAGCACAATACAGACTTTTCATAATCACCCTGTAGTTCGGAAACCAAGAGGGCCGCGATGATTTCGATTGCACCATCGTCTTTTTCATAAAAAGTGGCATGGAATCGCGAAAACCGTTTTTCTCTATCTTGATTCCTTTCCGAGATACCCGCTAAATAGATCGAAAATGCGCCACGCTGTACAGCCATATTGAATGAAAAAGCATACACGTATTAGAATGAGCCTCAAATTTTGACATACAATTTATTATTAAAGGTTACCATACGTCATAGGTTAAACAAATCCTTCTTCTTCTTCTTCTTTTTCGGCATCTCGGCATCTCGAAACGCAAAAAGCTAGATACAGTGCCGGAATAAGAAAGCGCGATGCCTGTAGCAAAGGGCATCCAGGGGCACTTTACTTTAGGGTAAAACAAGTAGTTCCTTGAAGAACTATACAGCCTATTTTCATATATCCTATTCGTGTTGAAAAATGAAATGAAAATCCACAGCCTGCTTCCAGTCTCCGACCGGGTCAGGAATGGAATGAATGAAGCCCCCATCTAGCGGCGAGGATATGGACTGTGCCGGCTGCCGAGGCCTGACGCACTCCTCTGGGGCAATGATCAAATGAATGCCAGATGAAATGAAATGATAGTGGAGAGTGTTTCTGGAATGAAATTTTGACAGGGAAAACCGGAATTCCCGGAGAAAAACCTGTCTGCCTCCGTTTTGTCCAGCACAAATCTCACATGGAGTGCCTGGGATTTGAACCACGGACCCAACGGTGAGTGGCCGGCGTGCTGCCGCCTAAGCCACGGAGGCTTCCCTATTCATGTTAATTGCCTCAATCAACATACAAAATTTCAGTTTGATTGTTGTAATAGATTCGTGGATATTGAGAACCGTCTAAATATTTCAGATGGTCGCCTTGTTGGATTTTTATTTGTGTACGATTACGTGAAGATTATTGTGTATGTGTGGTATTCAAACTTCTATCACATGGATTAGGACACAAGAAGTAAAAAAGTGATTTTAAATTTCGCACATCTGCCATCGTGTTGTTATGAAAACAATTGAAATGAATTAGGTGCCAGTGGATTAACATTATTTGTATGAGCATTTAGCGTAGAAAGTTTCACTGCACACGGATGGTTAAATCGCAAGTAACGCCCATTTAAATATGTATACTTCGCGTCGCCACCATGTCGGATTTGTGCTCACCAGGTTATTTAAAGTCCTATAGATGAACTTATATTCATAGCCTCTATGAACATTAAAAAAATTCAGTTTGATTGCTGCAAAAGATTTGTAGATACTGACAACCCTCTAAATATTTCGGATGGTCGCCATTTTGGATTGTTATATGTATAGGCCATACCAGTTTTAACCAAGCAAGCAAGGTGAACAGACGTGCAGTGAAGTGTAAGGAAGAATGGGAATCGCTATTCAGCAGTACCGGGCGGTCATCGGCCGCTGGCAGGCTAGAGTGAAGTGCGATTTCGGTGTCGGGAAGGTGATAGCGGGCAACGTCACTGAACAGATGGGGGTTTTGGCGATGGGGATGGTAGCGCTGGTTGTGGCGACGCTACTATTAATTGGAGGAGTGGAGTCAAACCCAGGGCCTGGTCAGCTGGGATGGCAAGAAATGGAGAAAATAAGGGAAATTGTAAAGGAAGTGTCACAAAATGACCAGGTCCGGGACATTCTTCGTGAGCAATGTAAGGAATTCAAGGAGATGAAGACATGTATAAGAGAAGAGATGGGAATAGTGACAGAAAGGCTGGCCGAGAATAGTAGAGAGATAAAAGACCTGAGAGAAAAGGTGAAGATATTAGAGGTGGAGGTAAATGAATTAAGGAAGACCAAGCTGGATGAGAGAAAGAAAAACGTCTTCATTTACGGAATAAAGGAAGATGCCAAGGAAAGCACCGAGGATCTAACATCCAAGGTGCTCCGAGTGATTAGTGAAGGCATGCGGATAAACATTGGAGTCTCAGAGATTGACAATGTGACCAGGATAGGGCGAGGAAGGGGCACGAGGCCCGTGAAAGTGTCATTAGTTTCTTCGCTGATGGCTCACAGAATTCTGGCGAACACAAGGAACTTGAAAGGGGAGAGGATATGGATAAGGAGAGAAATGAGTAAAGAAGAGGCAAGCGAGCAACGGACCTTGCAGTTTCATTTAAGGAAGGCAAGGAGCTCTGGTCTCAAGGCTTATGTAAAAGGTAATAGACTGGCGGTTAGCGGCAACAACTGGGATCGGATTTGGACAGTGGCACAACTCCAGGATATGGAGAAGCAACAACAACAGGAGACAGTTAGGCCTAGCAACCAGGTGGAAGCAGTTGTCGGGTCAGAGGAAAGTGCGGTGATGAGTCAACAGAGAGCAGCGACCTCCAAGTCCAACACGGAAGTGGCGCGAGCAGGAACGACTAACGTCAGCGCCAGGATCACCGGACAAGTGCGTGGTTTGCAGAAAGGTGAGACTGGCAAACAACGAGTTACTAGTCTAAAAGAACTTTGGGGCAAGAAAACCTTGGCAGAGCAGTTTAATGTGGAGAAGGAGGTCATTTCTTCTCCAGGTGGTAGTATACTAGAGTTAGAGAAAGCTAGAGTTACTAGAAGTAAAGCTACCGCCAGCGAGGAGGGTAGGAGTAAAAAATAACTAAACTGGAATATTGCTAGCGTAAATATAGAGGGTTTTTTAAATAAGAGAGGCAACGATGTAGTTTTGACTCTAATAGAAGATATGCAGATTGTAGGATTTGTTGAGAGTTGGCTCCCTGTAGGTTGCGAGGTTAAATTAGATGGCTTCAGTATATATACAAAACCTAAGATTAGGAAAGCTCGCACCGGTAGGTTCCCAGGGGGTATTGTTGTTTTAATTAAAGAAGAGGTGAGGGAATTATCAGAATTTATTAGTTCAGAACTGGAAGAAGTAGTATGGGTAAAAGCTGATATTAGGGGGAGGGGGAAAGGAACGGTATGTTTCGGCTTTGTCTACAACCCTCCGGAGAATTCCCCGTATGCAAGAGAAAGCTTTTTCGATGAGTTAGCTATTGAAATAAACAGAATTCAAAATATATATGAAGAGGCAGAGATTGTGCTGTTAGGGGACTTCAATGCGAGGGTTGCAGACAGAAAGCCCCTTTACAGCAAGGGGGTTGCCGAGGCCGTATGTGGTGATAGGCACAGCAAAGACAAGGAATGTAACAAGAACGGAGAAAAGATTTTGGAACTATGTGGTGCAGAAGAGCTATATATATTAAATGATGTCTGTGTGGGGGATGAAGAAGGTAACCTGACGTATATAACAGAGATTGGAGGAAGTGTAATAGATTTAGCAATATGCTCTAGAGGAGCACTAGCCCTAATTAAGAGGTTCACTGTTGAAGAATGGGGGGAATCACATCACCTACCAATTGTCGTCAACATGCAGGGAGCGGTGACAAAATCAAAAGGGAACCCACAAGTTAAAGCTATAGAGAGAAAAGTGAATAGATTCAGATGGAGGGAGGAAAACTGCAGAGAGTTCCAGAACTACTTCCAGGGAGAAAATTTTGAGCTGATAAAGGTAGGAATAAGTTTAATGATCAGTAATGATGAAATTGAAGGGGTAATACGTATGATTGAGAATGCAATTATGATGGCAGGGCGGAAAATGCTCGTGAAGGCTAGGGGAAAATTAGGGAGTATTAAAGGATGGTACGATGAATCTTGTAGAAGGAAGAAAACCGAAGTTATTAGGGCACTGAAGTTATACAAGAGAGGAGGGGATGATACGATGAGAGTAGAATTTTGTCGTCTAAGGAAAGAATATAGGGAACTGCTCAGTAAAATGAAAGATGAATGGCAGGGTAAAGAAGCAACAGCACTAAATAAGGATTCTAAAGCTAACGACTGTAGCAAAGTGTGGAGCAGGATAAAGTCTTACTGTAGGGGGAGCAGAAGTGGTGGGGGGAGCTCTATAAGCGATGAAATATGGATTGCATATTATGAGAACCTGTTAAATGCTGAAGATAATTGGAGGAAGAGGGATGAGTTTGGCGTCCCGAGGGGGCTGGGGGTCACTCTGCCTATGCTGGACCAAGTCATATCGATAGAGGAAATTAAGGAAGTAATGACAAAAAGTAAAGGAGGGAAGTCAGGTGCTATTTCGGGGATAACAAATGAATTTTGGCAAGAGTTGAGTAGCAATAGGTTCATGATGGACAGCTTGGTAAAAATCTTTAACAAAATCTTTGACGGAGGTAGATTTCCAAGGGCGTGGCAGGAGGGGATAATTTGTCCAATATATAAGAGGCGTGGGGACAAACTAGACCCAGGCAACTATAGAGGCATAACTTTGCTTGATAATTTGAGCAAAATGTACACCGGGGTCTTATCCAAGCGTTTAATAGCATGGGCAGAGGGCTGTTCGGTGTTCTCGAGACTCCAGACAGGATTCAGAAAAGGAATGAGGACCAGTGACAATATAATGGTGGTTAAAACGGTGATGGACAAGTACATAAGAAGGAAAAGAGGTAAGCTGTATATCACAGCTATTGATTTGGAGAAGGCGTTTGATTCAGTGAGCAGGAGAGCTGTCATGGCTAAACTGGGAAAAATCGGGGTGTCACATAAAATGATACGAGCAATTGAGAATGTGTATTCCGAAGTGAAATGTGCAATTAAAACTAAAGATGATGTAATTGTAGGAGAGATAACGTCTAATATAGGTCTAAAACAGGGATGCAAATTATCCCCGGTGCTTTTTTTGCTATTTATCAACGATATTTTCGAGTCAAAGGGCTTTGAGCAACGGTCCAACCCTTGCTTGGACAATTATGATATCCCGGGCCTAGCTTTCGCTGATGACATCCTTCTGCTTGCTCTAACACCCTATAATATGCAATATAGTATTGACGAGATTGTGAGATACTGTGAGGACTGGAACTTAAAAATTAACCCGAGTAAGACCAAAGTTATGGTCTGCAAAAAGGGAGTTAAACTGGCTAAGAATGAAAAGTGGGTCATGTATGGGTCTCAGTTAGAGACGGTGAAAAAACTTGAGTATCTAGGGATGATAATGGCGAGTAATGGTAAATGGACCGAACAAATTAAAAGGGCAAAATCGAAAGGGCTAGCGGCATTGGCGAATGTTAAAGTGTTAGAGCGCAGGTTACCGAATCTTGACTACAAAGTGTATAAGAATGTGTTCAACGCACTCATCGTTTCAAGAGCACTATATGGAGTGGAAGTATGGGGTTTAGAGGAAGGAACGAAAACCCTGGACAGTATTGTAAGTAGGTTTGCCAAGATAATTTTGGGGCTACCTAGTTGCACGGCGAATTGCGGAGCGAGAATGTTGTGTGAGGATGTAAGCATTAGACAACATATCATAAAAAGGGTCATAAAGTCTTGGATTCGTTTAAAAGCGGGTGGAGGGGGGGAAATGCTTAAGGTAGCCTACCTGCACCAAATGAAGCATCAGCAAGAGGGCTACTGGGTGGACGGGGTAAGAAGTGTACTGGAAAGATTAGGAATGGGCTATCTATGGGATAGGGACTTACAAAGAGAGGAAGGTAGGGTGTGTAAAAAAGTGTGCAGAAGGGTTAATGACGTAGAGTTGCAGGTGCTAAGGGAAGAGTGCGCCAGTAGGAGAACCTTAACGGAGTTCTGCGAAATAAGGAACTTTATGAGCATAAAGCCTCAATGCCTAATGAAAAGAGAAATGAGAGGGATAATTTGGTGGTTAATGGGGGTGTATAAGAACAAAGCGTTGAGAGAAGTAGGAAAAGAGGACATTTGCCTGTTTTGTGGGAAGGTTATGGGTGCGGCGCACCTGATCAGGGAATGCAAGGAAGTTAAAATGATAAGAGCAAGGTTTGTAGACAAAGCAGATATAAACAGAATAGAAAATGAAAATGAGTATCACACTTTAATTAAATTACTAAAAAGGGAATGGGGGAAAGCAGGTCAATTAGCAAAATATTTTAATACCATCAGGGCAATGTGGAATAAGAAAGCGTCGGATGAGATTCAGAACAAAGATGCATGTAAATTAAGCATTCAAGTACAGGAGATGGCTTCCTAAGCTATAAAGCTTGTTAAAGCCTAGGAGAGCCTATCTGTACATATTGCTGTCTGTAGATTTTTCCTGTAAATTTATGTTATCTATGTGTTTATTGTCTGTAGGTCACGATATGACTCTCTGAGTTAAAGTGACAATTAACAAGTAGACTTGGTTTAAATAAATAAATAAAATAAATAAATAAATATAGGCCATAGAAGTATGTACCATTAAAGGAAAAGTATTGCGTAGCTTCATTATTCAACCTTTCACTACGTTCGCATGATTACCACGCAAGAATTAAGAACTTAATTTTAAAATTTCGCACAGCCACCATCTTGAGTTTATGTAAACAATTGAACTAAACTAGATGCCAGTATGTTACAATATGTATAATCATTTACTGTACCACATTTCACTGCGCTCAGATGTATAAATCGCGAGAAAGTCTATTAAAATATTTCAAATTCGCTTGGCCGCCATGTTCGTTTTGAATTTTACAGTTATTTGAACGTTACATAAATAAATTTGCAATAGTGCCCTTTATGACCCTACAAAATTTCAGAGTGATATCAGTAATAGTTTCGGAGGTATAGACTGCCAGTGAAATATTTCGCACAGCCGCCATCTTGAGGTTATGTAAGCAATTGAACTAAATAAGATGGCAATACATTACAATGTGTATAAACATTTGCTGTACCACGTTTCATTACGTTTGGATGGTTAAATCGCGAGATAAGTCTATTTTAAAGTCTCAAATTCGCGCGGCCGCCATGTTGGATTTGTAGTTACCAGGTTTTTGAAAGTCCCATAGGTAAACTTCTAGTAGTGCCCTTTATCATCGTACAGAATTTCTGAGTGATATCGGTATTACTTTTTGAGATATTGAAAGCTGGTGAAATATTTCGCACTGCCGCCATGTTGGATTGGTGAGAAGTAATAAAATTTGAAGGACACGGTCAGGGTCGGCCAAAATGGTGCCATGGTTTTACCGAGTATCATTGAAATCGCTCCATCCGTTTAGATGTTGTTAGGGGGGACACTTACCACACACACACACACACACACGGACAAGGGGTGATCTCATAAGCCTATATTTGCATAAAATGAAAATAGGCTAAAAATAGTAGAAAATTCTTAACAAAAGAGTGCATACAGACCCAGTGAGAGAGAAGGTGGCGCTAGGCCATGGGACCAAGTCATCTGCAGACTTGGCAGGTTCAAACCCCACCTTTGGCCGTCCTTGGAATGGTTTACCATGGTTTACCATTTTCAACTCTAGGCAATTACTGCGCCAGTACCTTCTAACCAGCCATGGCCTCTTCCTTCCAAATCCTTGTCTTAGTTCATTTATTCTTAATTCCTTTCAACTCTCATTAACTCCTTCCATGAGCCCAGCGTAATGAAGGGCATCCAGCTTTAAAAATTACACGCTATATAGCAATTCATCGCAGCTTATCCCCGACCCCGTTGACACGGGAATAATAAGGGGAAGACAAGCAAAACAATTGTTGTTACTTTAAACGATAGAGGCGATGTAGTTGTGTAGTGCGTTAAAATAACGCGAGATGGCAGGCTAAGCAATAGCCAGGATACGCACATCTTACTAACTGGGTTCAGTAAATTTATTTAAGTAGGTAACAATTATTCACTGCCCTTGTGTGGAGAAAAACATTTCGTGGACTACAGACGATAGAAATTTACATCCCCTACCCGAGTTCATGCTTAACCTGAATAGAAAGACTCAAGTTACGATTACGGAAGCTGTAGATATAGAGATAAGTGTCCGGCTAGCAAATTATTGTGCATCTGAATTTTTAATGAAGTAGAACGGATGTACAGCCGGCACGTGGTCAAATGATGTTGAAATACTGTGCGAACAAGTGAATAACGTAGGCTTAATTACTATGACTGTAAATGACACAAGGTCAAGAAGTTTGATGGATTGATTTTTTCTTTAAGTGTATGGCTGTTAGTGCCGGGAGTGTCCGAGGACATGTTCGGCTCGCCAGAGTTTGTAGCTGCTATGCGGTCACCCATGGAGTGAGCTCCAAGTACCATCGCGTGTGGAGTGTTGTCTGGGGAGGAAAGTGTGACTGTAAGGACGAGGAATTGGAAGGTAGCGGCTGTGGCCTATAGTTAGGGACCAACCCCGCCATTTGCCTGCAAGGAAGATGGGAAACCACAGAAGACCATCTTCAAGGTTGCCGGCGGGGATATTCGAAACTCCTCGCCTCCCGGATGTGAGCGGCTGCCTGCAACCACGCCATAACGACCACGGCTAACTCACCCGGTTTTGATGGATTTAGACAAATTAAGTCTGATTCCAGCCCTTTACCATTTATCTTGCATTTGGATTGAAGGATTTAGACAAAGTAAGACTTATTTCAGCCCATTATAACAACAGCCTCACACTTCCAAATGTACACATGCTACCCGCAGCATATTTGTGCATCCCCGGGAATTGGGTTTTCGATTATTGCAGGGGATAGCTCGCAATAATAATAATAATAATAATAATAATAGTCTAATAATAATAATAATAATACATGTAACAAACCGGAAGACAAGTCTTTCGTTAAAGGGAAGATTATTCTTTGTGTTCCGCAAGAAACCATGGTCATGCATTTAACGGTACAATGCAATGCAACCACAGCTGTCATGTTTGTATGCGTCAGTACCCTTACAATGTTTAGCCTACTAATCACATTTCTTAAAAATTATGAAAAAGTAGTCTTATGAGATCACCCGGACAGATATGTGTCTGTCTGTCTGTCTGTCTGTCTTTCTTTCTGTCTGTCTGTCCTTCTGTCTGTCTGTGTGTGTGTCCTCCCCTATTAACTCCTAAACAGCTGCAGTTATCGAAACCAAATTTGGTATTAGTAAAGATTCATGCCAGGACATCTCACGTCCATATTTTAAAATGACGTCGGTGCTACCTACTGCGGAAAAATTAGAATTGAAATTTGAGGTCTATGTTGGATATCACGGAAACTGTTCCAAAATTCACACATCCATAATATCCATGGAATTTCAGCCACATTCCGTATGTGGTAAGACTAACCATAAGGAAACTATTGGAAAAGAAGAGCATTGCCAGATATGCGGTATTGCTTCTTAAGGGACGATGATTAATACCTTGTATTAGTTACAGCAGTGGCTGCTGATAAAGCTGGAGTGTTGCACAACGACCAGTTTTTTTCTCAGAGGAAAAAGTACCGTACATATTTGGTAAATACAAACTACGCATTTAATGTGTTTTTCACCTTAGGCCTATGTACGTTGTACAATTCTTGTCCTTAACTAACTCAAGAAATCGAATAATATGGTGAATTGCACTGGAAAAGCGATGGGAGCCAACCCAGTATAGAAGTAATCACCAAGTGGTCGTTGCACGGCTTGAGCACCGACCAAGTTCCTACTGTACAGTGGCTGGTATGACAGAGATGCTACATCCAGTATTCCATACCCCATTATTTAACTCCATTCGTTGTTGAACGGTGGTTGCAACAAGGCTGCAGGAGAGCTGCGATGCTCCAGGTTTTGCCGATCTCCCATTGCTGCACAATGTCCTTTAGACTGTGCACAAATTCTTCCTCATCCTGAACATATGTTGTTTCGTTTGGATGAAATTTAGATTTTAAAACATGTTATTTATGGCAAATTGCAATAGAACTATAGTTTTGAACAAATGCATCGCTTAACAAACAAAATTTTACACTTCGGGGGAACAAATATATATTACTAGCAGGTACCCGCGGCTTCGCTCGCGTCATAGTCGTGTCATATTGTTATTCAATGAATTGTAGGTTTAACCCCGTTAACACACCTTTAGAACCTGAATATCCAAAAATCCCTCCTTAGTAGACGTTTTCGTCACACAACAAACATATCCCCAAAATATCATTCTTCTAAGTTCAATAGTTTTGGTTGGTCGATGAGAGTGAATATCCAAAAATCCTTCCTTATTGGACGTTTTTCTTCCAGATTTTCACCCCTCCCCATGGGCCCCTTAAATTGGATTTATGATAAAACAGTCGAACACCTATTTACTTACCGTATTTTTAAGCTGATTTCTTTCCCGCTGAGTTTCAAACTTCTGGCCTATGTCGTTTAAGAGATACACGCTCCGTTAGGAATCCTTCAAACCCCATTATTCACCCCTTTTACTCATAATATACACCACATCGAAAAACCATTAGACATGTGTCAGCTTATTTTTAATGATTAGTTTATATGCCAAGTATCACATCCCCAAATGAAACCACTCGTGAGATATTGTTATTCAATGAAATGCAAGTTTACCCCCCTTAACACCCCTTTAAAACTTGAATATCCAACAATCTTCCCTTAGTGGACGTTTTCGACATACAACGAACATATCCCCAAAATTTCATGTTTCTATCTTCAATAATTTTGGCTGGGCGAATATGAGTGAGTCAGGACATTTTCTTTCACTTATTTTTGAGAATTTCATCCCTCCCCATGAACCCCTTAAATGGGATTTATGAAATAAACGGTCGAACACCTATTTACTTATTTTTTAAACTGATTTTTTCCCGCTGAATTTCAAACATCTCGCTAATGTCGTTTAAGAGATACACGCTCCGATAAGAATTCTTCAACCCCCAATTTTCACCCCTTTCACCTCATAATATACACCATATAGATATACCCTTAGACATATGTCTGCTTATTTTTATTGATTAATTTACATGCCGAATATCACACCCCCAAATGGAACAACTCGTAAGAAATTGTTATTCAATGAACATGATTATCCAAAAATCCATCCCTAGTGGATGTTTTTGACATACAACGAACATATACCCAAAATTTCATGTTTCTAACTGCAATAGGTTTGGCTGGAGGATGATGAGTGTATATCCAAAAATCCTTCCTTAGTGGACTTCTTTCCCCAGAATTCCACCCCTCCCCATGGGCCCCTAAAATTGGATTTATGAATTATGGTCGACCACCTACTGTATTTGCTTATTTATCAAGTTTATTTTCCCCCTAAGTTTTATACTTTATGCCTCTGTATTTTAAGAGATACTTGATCCGTTAGGAATCCTTCAACCCCCCACTTTTCACACATTACACCTCATAATATACATTACATCAAAAATTCCTCAGACATGGTGTCATCTTATTCTTAATGATGAGAGTATATGACGATTATCGCATCCCCAAAGGAAACCAATCGGGGGATATTATTATTCAATTAAATGCAGGTCTACCCCCTTAACACCCCCTTTAGAACCGGAATATCCAAAAATCCTTCCTTAGTGGACGTTTTCGACATACAACGAACATAACCCCAAAATTGTATGTTTCTAACTTCAATAATTTTGGCTGGGCGATGATGAGTGAGTGAGTAAGTCAGGACATTTTCCTTTATTTATTTTTAATAATTTCACCCCTCTAATGAACCCCTTAAATTGGATTTTTAAAAACCCGGTCGAACACCTATTTACTTATTTTTAAGCTGTTCTTCCGACCTGAGTTTGATGAGTAAGTGAGTTAATCATTTAGACCACTTTCTTTCCTGTTTCCCCCCCAGAATTTCACCCCTCTCCTAGGGCCCCTTAAATTGGATTTATGAAAAAACGGTCGAACACCTATTTACTTATATTTTAAGCTGATTTCTTTCCGCTGAGTTTCAAACTCCTCGCCTATGTCGTTTAAGAGATACACGCTCCGTTAAGAATCCTTCAACCCCCAATTTTCACCCCTTTCACCTCATAATATACACCACATCGATAAACCCTTAGACATATGTCTGCTTATTTTTAATGATTAGTTTATATGCCGAATATCACATCTCCAAAGAAACAACTCATGAGATATCGTTATTCAATGAAATGCACGTTTACCCCCTTAACACCTCTTCAGAACCCGAATGAACAAAAATCCTTCCTTAGTTGACGTTTTCGACATACAGCGAACATATTTCCAAAATTTCATCTCTCCAACTTCTTTTTTTTTTTTTTTTTGCGATGATGAGTGAGTGAGTCAGTTATGTCATTATCTTTCAATTATTTTTACCAGAATTTTACCCCTCCCCATGGGTCCCTTAAATTGGATTTATGAAGAAACGCTCGAACACCTATGTACTTATTTTTAAGCTGTCTTTTTCCCCTGAGATTGAAGAGTGAGTGAGTTAGTCAGTCAGTTAGGGCACGTTCTCTCCTTTTTTTTTCTCCAGAATTTCACCCCACCCCATTAGCCCCTTAAATTGAATTTATGAAAGAACGGTCGAACACCTATTTACTTACCGTATTTTTTAAGCTGATTTTTTTCCGCTGAGTTTCAGACTTCTCGCCTATGTCGTTTAAGAGATACGCGCTCCGTTAGGAATCCTTCAACCCCCACTTTTCACCCCTTTCACCTCCTAATATACACTACATCGAAAAACCCTCATACACGTGTCTTCTTATTTTTAATGATGACTTTATGTGCCGAGTATCACATCCCCCAATGAAACCAATTGGGAGTTATTGGTATTCAATGAAATGCAGGTTTAACCCCCTTAAGACCCCTTTAGAACCTGAATATTCGAAAATCCTCCCTTAGTGGACGGTTTTGGCATACAATGATCATATCCCTAAAATGTCATGTTTCTAACTTCAATAATTTTGGCTGGGCGGTGGTGAGTGAGTCAGGACTTTTTCTTTCAATTTTCCTTTTTCAGAATTTCACCCCTCCCCATGAACCCCTTAAATTGGGTTTATGAAAAAAACTGTCAACCAGCTATTAACTTATTTTTAAGCTATATTTTTCCCTGAGTTTGATGAGTGAGTGAGTGATTCAATCAGTTAGGACACTTTCCTTCCTGTTTTTTTTTTCACATAATTTCACCCCTCTCCATGGGCCCCTTAAATTAGATTTATGAAAAAACGGCTGAACACATATTTACTTATTTTTCAAGCTGATTTTTTTTCGCTGAGTTTCAAACTCCTCGCCTATGTCGTTTAAGAGATATACGGTCCGTTATGAATCCTTCAACCCCCACTTTTCCCCCCTTTCACCCCTTAATATACACCACATCGAAAAACCCTCAGACACGTGTCATCTTATTTTTAATGATGAGTTTATATGCCGAGTATCACATTCCCCAATGAAACCAATCGGGAGATATTGTTATTCAATGAAATGCAGGTCTACCCCCTTAACACCCCTTTAGAACCTGAATATCCAAAAATCCTATCTTAGTGCGCCCTTTCGAAATACAGCGAACATATCCCCAAAATTTCATGTTTCTAACATTAATAGTTTTGGCTGGGCGATGATGAGTCAGTCAGTCAGTCAGTCAGTCAGGACACTTACTTTTATATAATAGATTATCATTATACTGCCTCCGTGGCTTAGGCGGCAGCAAGCCGGCCTCTCACCGCTGGGTCCGTGGTTCAAATCCCGGTCACTCCATGTGAGATCTGTGCTGGAAAATGCGGAGGCAGACAGGTTTTTCTCCGGGTACTCCGGTTTTCCCTGTCAACATTTCATTCCAGCAACACTCTCCACTATCATTTCATTTCATCTGTCATTCATTTAATCATTGCCCCAGAGGAGTGCGACAGGCTTCGGCAGCCGGCACATTTCATGTCCTCGCCGCTGGATGGGGGCTTCATTCATTCCATTCCTGACCCGGTCGGAGACTGGAAGCAGGCTGTGGATTTCATTTTCATCATTATACTGTATAATATTTCATTACTTTAGCCCGTGGGTCATAATCACAAGATTCACGGTCTCATAAAATTACTATCTTCCTTCCTTCCTTCCTTCCTTCTTTCCTTCCTTCATTACTTTATATCCCTTTTAGGGCTACACAAGTAACCGATCGTAATATGTGAGCATTAAAAACAGGAATTACCGGAGCAGTGACGAATTTCACTCTCATTTCATAAATATCGACTACTCTATGTGCTGACAAGCAAATAAATAAGACCGTAGCTCCTGCAAGAACTGAGTCCCGTTGAGCCCGCATAACAGTAAAGCCAGGCCCGCACACAGCCATCCCCTACCAGAACTGTGTCGCGTCGAACCTTACTGTTGTGCGAGGCTAATGCGTTGGTCCCTTAGTTATTATACTGCTCAAAAAAATTAAAGCACCACTTTTTTCAAAGGCCACCAAATTTGGAAAGTTGACTGCACAAGGTCGAAATCTCAGTATGACGTTTGCCCCGACGCCCACCAAGCACATGCTTCAGCACAACTCCCAAACTTGTGTAGTTTCGGGATAGCGCCCCCAAAACCAGCCCATTTTTGAAAACCGTAAATTGAAGTTTGCGAAAAACGCCGTAGGACTTGTCGCAGGTTGCCAAAGCAGTCGAAAATGAATGAGTCTTGCTCTTAAGGTTCCACGAACACGTTGAAATCGTTACATTTGACGTTTGGGCATTTTCAACCCCCTTCATCATCCCCTAAACATGGACTACCATTGGGGGCGCCTGAGAAGGTACCGGATGTGTTTAACCACCTGAAAACCTGCACACCGTCCTCAGTTGCTGATTGCAGTAAGTTCTTAAGGACTCCGGCAATGTTCATCCCTCCTAACACCCTCAACTGGCAAGGGACCAAACCACCCCGTCTTGATTCACCCCTAAGGAAGGTTTAAATCAAGATTTTTATCAGTGCTGCTAATGGGGGGGTCTTCCCCTAACGTTTCAAAAGAGGACCTGCGCCTGTGTCACCACCCCTTCCCTTGCTACCGCCTTTTGTATGATTTTTCGAATCAGGCCCTTTTTAAGGGCTGAAATGAGGTCTTAATCGCTGAAAGGGCTGTAAAGGTCCTTAGAAGTAGTGGTGACACGAAATCAACCCCTTCCGATGTTTGATTGACATTCCATACCCCAAAGTTGACATTTTTGCACCCTCAACCCTCCCTGTCTGGACGCGTAACGCGTCATGGCAGAGTTTTCAGAGTTAGATCAAAATGAAGCTTATGGCCTGAAATGGAGCCCAAAACAGCAAGTTGGATGGAAATTCATCGGTAGGGTGGGATACGGGACCAAAAGATTTTCAAAAAAGTTAACTGCCTCTAGTAAGTACACCAATGCATAGGCAACCCACATCACGTCATTTTTCTCCCATTGCCAAACTTTGTAACCTATTGCCGATCATAGGCAACCCACACGCACGGACGTGATGTGGGTTGCCTATGCATGGGCGTACTTACTGTAGGCTGTACACTTTTTTGAAAAATGTTGGTCCCGTTTCCCAACCTACCGATGAATTTCTATCCAGCCTGCTGTTTTGGGCTCCATTGCAGGCCATAAGCTTCATTTTCATCCAACTCTGAAAACTCTACCATGACGCATTACGCGTCCAGACAGGGAGGGTTGGGGGTGCAAAAATTTCGAATTTGGGGGACGGAATGTCAATCATCGATCGGAAGGGGTTGATTTCGTGTCACCACTACTTCTAAGGACCTTTACAGCCCTTTCAGTGATTAAGACGTCGTTTCAGCCCTTAAAAGGGCCTGATTCGAAAAATCATACAAACGGGGGTTGCAGGGGAAGGGGTGGTGACAAAGGCACAGTTCCTTTTTTGAAACGTTAGGGGAAGACCCCCCCATTAGCAGCACTGATAAACATCTCGATTTAAACCTTCCTTAGGGGTGAATCGAGAGGGGGTGGTTTGGTCCCATGCCAGTTGAGGGAGTTAGGGGGTGTGGACATTGCCGGAGGCCTTAAGAACTTACTGCAATCAGCAACTGAGGACGGTGTACAGGTTTTCATGTGGTTAAACTTACCCGGTACCTTCTCAGACGCCCCCAATGGTAGTCCATGTTTAGGGGATGATGAAGGGGGTTGAAAATGCCCAAACGTCAAATGTAACGATTTCAACGTGTTTGTGGAACCTTTAAGAGCAAGACTCATTCATTTTCGACTGCTTTGGCAACCTGCGACAAGTGCTGCAGCGTTTTTCGCAAACTTCAATTTGCGGTTTTCGAAAATGGGCTGGTTTTCGGGGTGCTACCCCGAAACTACTCAAGTTGGGGAGTTGTGCTGAAGCATATGCTTGATAGGCGTCAGGACAAACGTCATACTGAGATTACGAGCTTGTAGGTCAACTTTTCAAAATTTGGTGGCCTTTGAAAAAAGTGGTGCTTTAATTTTTTTGAGCAGTATATTATAATTATTGCTAATTTTATTAATAATAATGGTAATAATAATTATATCGTGCATCACGCAATGGCGCAGGGCTCACTGATTATTATTATTTTTATTATTATTATTATTATTATATAAAAAGTACCACGTGGAAGGTAGTGAATCACCCGAAACCAAAAAAAAATCCACACCAGCAGCAACTGAATAGACTACGGAAATCACACCAAACTATTATTACCATTTTATCAGCTAGAATAAGCTTTAAGTCTTTGTGACAAGTCTTCTACAGGAGAATTGGATTACGCAAGTGTAATAAAATGTGTAGGCCTCCGTGGCTTAGGCGGCAGCACGCCGGCCTCTCACCGCTGGGTCCGTGGTTCAAATCCCGGCCCCAGAGGAGTGCGTCAGGCCTCGGCAGCCGGCACAGTTCATATCCTCGCCGCTAGTTGGGGGCTTCATTCATTCCATTCCTGACCCGGTCGGAGACTGGAAGCAGGCTGTGGATTTTCATTTCAAGTGTAATAAAATGTCAAGTGATGCGGCGATCTCCAACTAGAGAGATAAGCAGGTGATCAGGAGAGCTAGCTGACTCGTGTATCCATGCTCTACATTCCTAATACTAGTTCTCATCTACCTCGGTTCTTAATTAAAATTGCTCCATTGAGCTGGGTGGGAAAGTAATATTGCCCTTTATTGGTAACCTTAAGTAGACACTACAAATGGAATGTCTGTTCTCAAGTGCCTTCATGACTCCTGCTGGCCCTGGTGTCATTTCATTAGAAGCAAAAGCAAAATTTAAAAAAGTAAAAACAAACGCAGAACAACGAACAAAACCAAGAACAAATAAAACTATCAAAAATAAAAACAAAACAAAATCAAGAACAAATAAAATAATCGAAAATAAACACAAAACAAAATCAAGAACAAATAAAACAACAAAAATAAAAGCAAAATCATGAATAAATAACATAAACGAAAATAAAAACAAGAGCCAAATCAAAATCAACAACAAGTACAATCAAGAGCATCTAAAACCAAATGCCAAATCAAAATCAAGAGCAAATAAAACCAAAACCCAAAACAAAATCAAGAACAAATAAAACCAAAAGCCAAAACAAAATCAAGAACAAATAAAATAAACAAAAATAAAAGCAAAAGCCAAAATGAAACCAAGAACAGACGAAACCAAACACCAAAACAAAATCAGGAACAAGTAAAATAAATAAAAAGAAAAACAAAAGAAAAAACAGAATCAAGATCAAATAAAACCAAAAACCAAGAAAAATCAAGAACAAAGAAAACAAAAACCCAAAACAAAATCAAGAACAAATGAAACCAAAAAGCCAAACAAAATCAAAGACAAATAAAATAAACAAGTAATTCCGTGAAGAATTAAATAGCCTATTTTCATATATCCTAAGTATGTTAATTGCCTCTATCAACATACAACTTTTCAGTTAGATTGCTGGAATAAATTCGTAGATATTGAGAACCATCTAAATATTTCGGATGGTCACCATATTGGATTTTTATTCATAGGCCTTAGAGTTATATTCTATTACATGAAGGTTATCGTGGAGGTGTTTTATTAAAACCTTCAATCGCATGATTAGCACGCAAGAAATAACAAGTAGTTCCGTGAAGAAATAAAGCCTATTTTCATATATCCTAATTATGTTAATTGCCACTATCAACATACAAAATTTCAGTTTGATTGCTGAAATAGATTCGTATATATTGAGAACCGACTAAATATTTCCGAAGGTCGCCATGTTGGATTTCTGTAAGTTTTAGAGTTATGTACTGTTACATGAAGATTATTGTGTACGTGTAGTATTGAAACTTCAATCGCATGATTAGCACACAAGAAGAAAAAAAGAGATTTTAAAATTTTGCACAGCTGCCATCTTGTGGTTATGGAAACAATTGAAATAAATTAGATGCCAGTGGATTAACATTTGTATAAGCATTTACTGTACCACGTTTCACTGCACTCGGATGGTTAAATTGCGAGAAACGTCCATTTAAATATTTATACTTCTAGTCGCCGCCATATTGGATTTGTGATCACCAGGTTATTGAAAGTCCTGTAGGTGAACCTATGTTCATAGCCCCCATGAACATTTTAAAAAATCAGTTTGATTGCTGCAAGAGATTCATAGATATTGAGAACCGTCTAAATATTTCGGATGGTCGCCATGTTGGATTGTTATATGTATAGGCCATAGTGTTATGTACCATTAAAGGATAATTATTGCGTAGGATCACTATTAAAATGTTCACTTCGAACGCATGATAACGACACATGAAATAAAAATTTAATTTTAAGATTCGAACAGCCGCCATCTTGAGGTTATGAAAACAATTGAAATAAATTAGATACAAGTGCATTACAATGTGTATAAACATTTGCTGTACCAAATTTCATTGCGTTTGGATCATTAAATCGCGAGAAAAGTCTATTTGAAACTTTCAACTTCGCTTGGCCTTCATGTTCGTATTGTAGTTAACAGGTTTTTGAAAGTCCCATAGATGAACTTCCAGCAGGACCCTTTATCTCCGTACAAGACTTCAGGGTTATATCAGTAATATATTCGGAGATATTGAATGCCGGTGAAATATTTCGCACAGACGCCATCTTGAGGTTATATAAACAATTGAACGAAGTTAGACGGCGGTGTATTACAATGCGTATACACATATACTGTACCAAGTTTCATTGCGTTTGGTTGGTTAAATCGCGAGAAACTTCTATTTAAAAGTCGCAAATTCGCTTGGCCGCCATGTTGGTTTTGAAGTCACAAGGTTTTCAAAACTCACATAGGTGAACTTCAAGTAATTTCCTTTATCACCGTATAAAATTTCAGGGTGATATCCGTAATAGTTTCGGAGATATTGAATGATGGTGAAATATTTCGCACAGCCGCCATGTTGGATTGGTGAGACGTAAAATAAATTAAAGGGCACGGTCGAGGTCGGCCAAAATGGTGCTATGTCCTTACCGAGTTTTATTGAAATCGCTCCAGCCGTTTAGAAGTTATTAGGGACAGACACACATCACACAGACCCACATACGCCACACACACACACGGACAAAAGGTGATCTCATAAGCCTATTTTTTTTTTCATAAAATAAAAACAAGATGTTCAGTAAAAAACATATAGCCTACTTTCTCCTAAATGCATGGGTATTGTTATAACTCTTTGTCCCTTTAAAGGAGTATAATTGAATGTAGCTTGTTGAAATACAACGTGTTATACGGATATTAAACATGAATATGAGGTGCCCTTTGCCAGTGCTACCTCTGTACAAAATTTCGTGCAATTCGGTTTCACCGTGTTTGAATTGATATGGTGAATCGATTTGCACACATACAAGGCCGCCATCTGCAAACTGCGGCTTCGGTGGCGTAGTTGGTAGCATGCTGAGCTTCTATGCCCAAGATAGCGGGTTCAAACCCGGCCGAAGCCGTCGGATTTTTTAAGAGCGTTAAAAATCCCTCAGTATGCCTTCCTTCGGAGGGGAAGTAAAGCCGGCGGTCCCATGTCATAGATTTATGGCATGTTAAAGAACCTTCCACTAATTACACCTGTGTGAAGCTAAATTGGATAGGTTAAGAATGTAAACAACGCTCTTAGGTTTCTACGTTCGTTGCCAAGAGCCGACTGCGGTGGCGTCTAGTAGCTAAGTTCTGAACTTGGCCTAGTAGTCGTTGACAGTGGCGCTTGGCGGCAAAAGAGGGAACTATTTGAAAAATTCTAAGTTGCAGTCTGTACTTAAATAAAAAACAGATAACACACACTAATACAGTCATCACAATAATTAACACCGGTTATCAGACAGATTCTACACACACTCAAAGTACACGGGGCTACATGTCTGCGTTGTCGCAGCCCCTAAACTTAAGAACCAACCAACCTATCTGCAAACTATTGGGCAGATGACCCTGTAGATCAGTCAAAAGATGCTTCCTCCAAAAAGGTATGTTGTTGAAAAAATTGGTAGGGATCAAATGATTAGGTTGGTCGTAATTAGATTTAAGCTTTTAACATTTGGGTGGCCGCCATTCCGTTTCCGTCAAGATGGCAGCGATATAAAACATGATACTGAGGTGCTCTTTGCTAGTGCTACCTCTGTACCAAATTTCGTGCAATTCGGTTTTACCGTGTTTGAATTGATAGGGGGAATCGATTTGCACACATACATGGTCGCCATATGCAAACAATTGGGCGGATGACCTTGTAGCTTGGTCAAAGAACGCTTCTCACATAAAGGTATGTTGTTGCAAAATGTGGTAGAGATCAGATGATTAGGTTGGTCGCAATTTGATTTAAGCTTTTGACATTTGGGTGGCCGCCATTACGTTTCCGTCAATATGGCGACGATAAAAAAACATGACACTGAGATGCCTTTTGCGAGTGCTACCTCTGCACCAAATTTCGTTCAATTCGATTTAACCATGTTTGAATTGATAGGGGAATCGATTTGCACACATATATGGCCGCTATCTGCAAACTATTGGGCTGATGACCTTGTAGTTTGGTCAAAAGAAGCCTACCACACAAAGGTATGTTGTTGCAAAATTTAGTAGAGATCAGATGATTGAGTTGGTCGTAATTTGATTGAACCTTTTGACATTTGGGTGGCCGCCATTCCGTTTCCGTCAAGATGGCAGCGATATAAAACATGATACTGAGGTGCTCTTTGCTAGTGCTACCTCTGTACCAAATTTCGTGCAATTCGGTTTTACCGTGTTTAAATAGATAGGGGGAATCGATTTGCACACATACATGGCCGCCATCCGCAAATTATTGGGCAGATGACCTTGCAGTTTGGTCAAAAGAGTCTTCGTACATAACGGTATAATGTTGAAAAATTGGTAGAGATCAGATGATTAGGTTGGTCGTAATTTGATTTAAGCTTTTAACATTTGGGTGGCCGCCATTACGTTTTCGTCAAAATGGCGGCAATATAAAACATCACACTGAGGTGCCCTTTGATAGTGCTACCTCTGTACCAAATTTCGTTCAATTCGGTTCCACCGTGTTCGAATTGATGGAGGGGACAGACATTTCTCGGAAATGATCTGTCCTATCGAAAAATGTTACATTTACAGGTGTAAGATCTCAGTAATTAGCAACGTTTTTACACCTTATGATGTATTGATATCTCTCACAGTTTTGATGTTATTGAATATTTTTGATTTCTGAAAAATAATTTTGGGGCCTAAATGTATATAAAAATTTGTAAAAATTCAAAGATTGGTCTAATTGAATTCTACGGAAAATTCTCTATAATAACCCGTTTTCACCTTTTCAATAAGTTAAAAAATGCTCGAAATACTGTACAAGGGGTGTCCCAAAATGCAGACTTTTCAAAATCACCCTGTAATCCGGAAACCAAGGGGGCCGCGAAGATTTCGATTTCACCATCGTTTGTTTCACAAAAAAGTGGCATGGAATCGCGAAAACCATTTTGCTCTATCTTGACTCGTTTCCGAGATACCCGCTAAATAGATCGAAAAGACGCCACCCTGTACAGCCATATTGTATGAAAAAAAGCATACACGTATTACAATGAACCTCATATTTTGACATACAATTTATTAATAAAGGTTATCATATGCAAGGCCGCAAACTTAGTTGTTGTTTGAGATTATTAACCCTCTTTCTCGCTGCTGTGTTGCGCCACCGTCTCATCCAGAGCAGGTTGTGCTCCGTGTACTTAGGGTGCGTGTAAAATCAGTCTGATAAACCCCTGGCACTACAGCCCGTGAAGGGGCTAGGCCTACCAAGCGACCGCTGCCTAGCAATTTGGTCAACAGATATTGGGGTGACGCGTGATCTGCGCATCGGGTCACCTCGGCCGTTAATTTTAGTTTTCGTGGTCGGGACGCTGCCTCACTGTCAGACAGCTACTCAATTGTCCTCACGAGGCTGACTGCACCCCGTTCCAGCCCTCACGTCAGTTTCTAAAATCTCTGACGGAACCGGGAATCGAACCCAGGGCCTCCGGATGAGAGGCAGGCACGCTACCCCAACACCACGGGGCCGGCCCAGAATCTGTCTGATAACCTGCGTTAATTGCGATGGCTGCATTAGTGTGTGTTATCTGTGATTCAGGTAGAAGGACTACAGACGATTAATTTTTTCATGTAGTTCCTACTTTTGCTACCAAATGCTACCATCCACGACACCTTCCTGCGGACTTGGCTACTAGATGCCATCGCAGTCAGCACCTGGAGGCGAATATTGTAACTAACTAACTAACCTATAAATTTTAACTTCCGCAAGTGTAGTTATTGGAAGGTTCTTTTTCATGCCATAAATCTATGACATGGGGCCGCCGGCTTTACTTCCCCACCGAAGGAATGCCGCACCAGCGACATAGCCACTCCTTCTACCAGCGGCGGCCATCGAGGATCTCCTCTTTCTGCCCCGGTGAGCGCCGAACCTTCGCTGACCCCGGTGCGCAAGAGGAAGAAGTCTCCATCCACGAAGAGTCAACCATCCCGACCTGCCAAATGCCGGACCACTAGACGATCCGCAGTCACCGGGTCAAAGGCTGCCGATCCCATTCACCCGATTTTAATTCTGAAAAATGCATTGGAATCAGGAAATAAATCTCCGTTTTCGTATTACCAGTCTTTTTTTCATATTTTAAGCAGAAATATAAAACACTGTTAGTAAATTCTTTGTTTTTCACATTTTGGAAAATGCATCGAATTAATATCAATTCAATTGCACTCTAGTAAGTTATGCATAGTGGTTTTCAGATCGCAAATACGAGCTTTCGTTCAAGAGAAAACTGAAAAAAGAAATTGTCTCACTTTGGTGCTGCTACGTGGTGTCAGAATTACCAACTAAACAAGATGTTCAGTAAAGAACATATAGCCTACTTTCTCCTAAATGCATGGGTATTGTTATAACTCTTTGTCCTTTTCAAGGAGTGTAATTGAGGCGTTGACATGGGAAAGGTAGTAAGTCAAAAAAATACGAAATTTCGTTGTTTTTTTTTTTTTCATGGAAAAGGTAGTAAACGCTTATGCCAATGCAATGCAAAAGGTACTATGTCAATTGGAAGAGTCAGTTAGTTCCTACATTTGACGCAAGATGGGACCTGTATTAAGTCCATGAGGTTTGGCATGGAGAAGGTAGTAAGTCAGGCGCGCAACCTTGTGGGATTATGTACAAACTTTGCCAGTAACTGTTGTTGACAATCATTGTCGTGCAAACCTTGTTCATAATAGCTATATTTTAGTTACAAAATGCCTCCGAAACCTATTCCATTCAAGATGGTAAGTGGTTATTGCTAGCATCATGATATTACTTTCATTCGAATCGTTGTTTTTCATAGAAAGGTACTATGCTTTTATTTTGTTTTTTCCTTACGTAGGCTAGTTCTAAATGTCACTACAGCTGCCGGGACTTCACTGAAGCTGAGGTACAGAAGCTTCACACAGACGTTTGGAAACAGAGACCAGATCACCAAGGTAGCTTTCTATTTGGATTGATAAACATTGTTAAGATAAAGCAACGAAGACTACGTAACAAGGAGGATCCCGCGTTAAGTAAGAGACAGATAACGGTCACCTATTGTTTACCTTCCCGCCAAGGACATGTTCAGGTGTGTTGCAAGACTTTCAAAGGCATGTTGGGTCTATCAAATAAGCATGTTTACACGCTCATCGAGAAAAAGAAGAAAGGGGATGTTGTGTTCACAAGTCTTAGGGGAAAGAATCCAAGATCACATTTGCACAAGACAAAATAGACACAACAAGATAAACAACTCATAACGGCTCATATTAGATCATTCCCAACTGAAGAAAGTCATTACACGCGTCACAAGTCGACCAAACTGTACTTGAGTCCAGATCTAAACATTAATCGGATGTATCGTGCTTTCATGAAAGCACACCCAGATTCCCACATTGACAAACGTTTTTATCGAAGAGTTTTTAAAAGTTCATTCTCTAACCTTTCATTCCGTCGCCCTCGAGCTGATACATGTGCGACATGTGACCTACTACAAAATAAAATAAACATAACAGGGGGACCCGATAAACTCAAAATAATTTCGAAAAAGGAATTGCATCTAAGAAAAGCAGACAAGGCTATGAAAAGTATGCATGATGATAATGTTACTTCAAGTATGCCATCGAGTACAACATGTACTGGAGCATGGATATGCAACAAGTAATTTTCACGCCCTCACTAACCCATTCAAACATGTTTTACAGCCGTCAGCTCTCGAACTACAACTTATGCATTCATGTTGGGGACACAGGGGAAAGCTTCATGTGCCTGTGGCATGAGGGAATAGCTGGCCGGGGAGGTAATGAAGTTGCATCATGCTTTCTGAAAGTGATCACATCTGGTATCACACAAAAAAGGCATATACAACTATGGTGTGATAACTGTGCCGGCCAAAACAAGAATCGAATGATTCTCATGGTGCTGATATATGCCATTGCCAAAACCATTTTGAGGGCATTGACTTAAAATTTTTGGTGTCCGGACACTCTTATATGACATGTGACAGGGACTTCGGAATTATTGAGAAGAGGAAGAAGTGTGCCCAACAATGGTTCCAGAAGAAGTTGCGGAAATGATAAGAGAGGCTTAACATTTTCGACCATTTCATGTAATCACAATGACGCCTGGGGATTTTTTTGATTTCGCCATGGAATCTGACAAGTATTTAATTACTGTGCCCCTTAAGATTGGAACTTTGAGCTGCATAAGGATTTCAAGAGGTGAACTACCATTAATCAAGACAAAACAATCCTTCAATGAGTTTGAACCGTGGAAGGAGCACAACATCTTTAAGAGGGGGCGGTCCTTCCACGCTATGAACAACATCCAGGCCTTACAACCACTTGAGGGGAGATCAACCATCAGTGAACCAAAAAAAGGGACTTATTGGCTATGTTGGATTTTTTGGATGACAAATATCATGATTTTTATCACCAAATTTGTGCTTGATGCCAATGTAAACCAACAAACTGATTGCTCAGTGAATTTTTACGACTTGTAATATTGCGCAATTTGTTCCAGAAACATAATTACCATAACTTTGTGAGTAAAAATGATAAATGGATTGCTTCATTACTTTGTATGATTTTTGTACAATATTATTTGCTCCATAATGTCGGTAAAACAGTTTTTTTCATCTCCTGTAAAATTTACTTTTTATTACTTACTACCTTTCCCATGTCAACGCCTCAATTGAATGTTGGTTGTAGTAGCTTGTTGAAGTACAACGTGCTATAGGGATATTAAACATGAATATGAGGTGCCCTTTGCTAGTGCTACCTCTGGAAAAAAAAAACATTCAATTCGGTTTCAACGTGTTTGAATTGATCTGGGGAATGGATTTGCACACATACATGGCCGCTATTTGCAAACTATTGGGCTGATGACCTTGTAGTCAGTCATAAGATGCTTTCCACAAAAAGGCCTGTTGTTGCAAAATCCGGTAGAGATCAAATTATTAGGATGGTCGAAATTTGATTTAAGCTTTTAACATTTGGGTGGCCGTCATTCCGTTTCCGTCAAGATGGCGGCGATATAAAACATGACACTGAGGTGCCTTTTGCTAGTGCTACCTCTGTACCAAATTACGTTCAATTCGGTTTCACCGTGTTTGAATTGATAGGGGGAATCGATTTGCACACATACTTGGCCACCATCTGCAAACTATTGGGCTTATGATCTAGCAGTTTGGTCAGAATATGCTTCCCACATAAAGATTTGTTGTTACAAAATTTGGTAGAGACTAGATTATTAGGTTGGTCGTAATTACATTTTAGCCTTTAACATTTGGGTGGCCGCGATTACGTTTCCGTCAAGATGGTGGTGATATAAAACTTGACACTGAGGTGGCCTTTTCTAGTGCTACCTCTGTACCAAATTTCGTTCCATTCGGTTTCACCGTGTTCGAATTAATAGGGGGAATCGATTTTCACACAAAGATGGCCGCCATCCGCAAAATATTAGGCTAATGACCTATTAGTTTGGTCAAAGGATGCTCCCTCCATAAAGGTATGTTGTTGCAAAATTTGGTAGAGATCGGATGATTAGGTTAGTCGTAATTTGATTTAAGCTTTGAACATTTGTGTGGCCACCATTACGTTTCCGTCAAGATGGCGGCGATATAAAACATGACACTGGGGTGCCCTTTGCCAGTGCTACCTCTGTACCAAATTTCATTCCATTCGGTTTCACCGTGTTCGAATTAATAGGGGTAATCGATTTTGACACAAAGATGGCCGCCATCCGCAAACTATTAGGCTAATGACCTATTAGATTTGTCAAAGGATGCTCCCTCCATAAAGGTATGTTGTTGCAAAATTTGGTAGAGATCGGATGATTAGGTTAGTCGTAATTAGATTTAAGCTTTGAACATTTGTGTGGCCGCCATTACGTTTCCGTCAAGATGGCGGCGATATAAAACATGACACTGGGGTGCCCTTTGCTAGTACTACCTCGGTACCAAATTTCGTTCCATTCGGTTTCACCGTGTTCGAATTAATAGGGGCAATCGATTTTCACACAAAGATGGCCGCCATCCGCAAACTATTACGCTGATGACCTATTAGTTTGGTCAGAAAATGCTGCCCCCATAAAGGTATGTTGTTGCAAAATTTGGTAGAGATCGGATGATTAGGTTAGTCGTAATTTGATTTAAGCTTTGAACATTTGTGTGGCCGCCATTACGTTTCCGTCAAGATGGCGGCGATATAAAACATGACACTGAGGTGTCCTTTGCTAGTGCTACCTTTGTACAAAATTTCGTTCAATTTGCGCTCACCGTGTTCGAA
Organism: Meconema thalassinum; assembly: GCA_946902985.2. NCBI lineage: Eukaryota > Metazoa > Arthropoda > Insecta > Orthoptera > Tettigoniidae > Meconema > Meconema thalassinum. Next base: position 4,044,439 of record CAMPQE020000020.1, read on the forward strand.
TTGATAGGGGGGGACAGACATTCAGAGTATACACACACACACACGCACACACACACATACACACACACACAGACAGACACACTTTTTTTCGCCCTGTAGTGATCTCATAAGTCTACTTTCATTTTTTTGCAAAAATCGAAAGTAGGCTAAAAACGGGACATTTAGCCTTGAAATGCGTGTGGACAACACGCATAGACAGACCTCTTATGCCAGCCATGTGTCAAAAAAGTTACTGACTGAATCTATTCCATAAGTATGGTAAACATTGTAATATTATAACTGTGGTACGTTTTGTTAATTCATAATAGGGACTTGGAACATCTTGGTCATCAGCTCCGTCTACTAGGGTGTGTTTTCGATTTGTCTGATGACCTATGTTTCTGTGATGACATAGTACTTTTATCGCTTATTCTTCCAGCTTGGCTTAACCCACGGACTCTACGTGGGATCATTCCTCTACCGCCACAAGGACGATGTCTGGGATGTGAACACACTTTGTCAGCAGATACAACTGGGGATGGTGACAGGCCGATTGCCCAAGGGTCAGGGAAGGGAATTTTGAAGGACGTTGGCCATAGACCTGTGGAAAGTTAGTTAGTTATTGTTGTTTTAAGGGGCGGAACTACGAGGTCATCTGCCCTTCCTGTGGAAAGGAACAGTCCCGGCATTGGCCTGGTGGTGAAAATGGGAAACAGCGAAAACCATTTTCAGGATGGCTGAGGTGGCATTCGAACTCACATTCTCCCGATGCCACCGTAGCACCAGCTAGCGCGTTAGCACCTTTGGCCAATGTGGCCGGTTGCTACAAATAATAATAATAATAACAATAACAACGAAAAGAAGAAGAGAAGAGGCGCATACAAACGAGACACTTATTGCACTGTTTGGCAGCAAAAGAAGGAATGCATGCTGACAGTTTCTTACGTGATTTCTTGCGAGCTAGCCCCTGAAAGAATCGAACACTCAATTCCCCGAGATGCACGAATATGTTGTGGGTAGCGTATCTAGGTTTGGAAGTGGGGAGTTTTTACTTATGAAATTAACATAATCTATGTGGCAGGCTAGCCTGCGAGACTGATGTACAGGGCTCAAATCAGACTTGCTTTGTCTAAATCCATCCAACTAAATACAATATAAAGGAAAGATTGACAGTCATAGTAATTAATGCTCTAATGTACTACAGTACATTGAATGTACTTCGAGCACTCTACGGAGCTACAAAGAATTGTTATCACGAGTCTAAGTTTTCAGATGTGGCCGCGGTTAGGTATCAATTCACTACCGTAGGTCCCTGGAGTGAGCGACTTAATGTTGTGTGATGAATTGAACCTAAGCACGTTGTTGCAATACTGCCTTATTCAATGGAGATGGTATGTCACAGATCATTCACCTTTGGTTTTAATATGTCGAGTAACTGACTGACGATTAGCTGGGAATCAACTATAAGTACTTTGGGAAAGCAGGAGTACCTTTTTGGCAATAATATTTTCAATATCTAGTTTACTGGTGTAGGCTTTTATCCCTGGTTGAATAATTGTATTAATTTTCAGAACCGCTTTCTTGATGTCTGACGTTTCCTTTTCAAATATGTGTACTGACTGGTTTGAAGTAGAGCTTGTCTGAGGTTTATACAGACTATTGGAAAGTTCACGAAATAACATGAATCGTGAGCTCATTCTGAGAACGTGATAGGAAAACTGTCAACCGCACTTCTTGGGGGTAACATCAGATTTGAAGGAGCGTTTAACACAGTCTAACAACATGACAAACTGTTCTGAAAACTATACTTTATTATGCTTCTTTCACTGTCTAACGAAAAATAGGAATGGAAGCCAAAATAGAAGAGGATGGATAGTAATAATGTGTATCTCTGTCACACCAAATACTACAAACAACCATAATTCCAGAAACGTACCATGAAGAGTTATTTTTCCACGAATTTTGAAGTTATATAGAGGCTGGAACGGGGTACACTCAGCCTTGTGACGCAAAAATGAGAAGAGGCAGGTTCGATTCCTACATCAGTCATCATGGAAGTGGTTTTCTGTGGTTTCTCACTTCTACTCCAGGCAAATATGGGAATGGTAGGCCTACCTAACCTAAAGCCATGGCCGCTTCCTACCCAAATCCTACCACAATTTCAAATACACACTCTAGTAGATACATCACAGTGACACAGGTTATCAGACAAATTCTACACACACTCAAGTCCATGGGGCTACATCACCACGAGGTCACAAATCCCCTAAAAGAATCAACAACATCGCAATGTAACCTATGTTTGTTAGTTAGGAAGTCAAGTTTTGCTCATAAGCGCAACTGTAATAAGAACAATGATGCCCATCGTGGTTCATTCTAATTTTAATAATTACATTTATATAGCAGCGTAGGCTTTCACGGCCGGCGTTCATAATTAAGTACATGTTTTTCGGGCTTGTAGGCCGTGGTCCAGACAGGATATCTCCCGACGTTTCACCGGAAACTGTGTCCCGCATTATCAAGGGTTCCGCTCCTTTCCATGGTCAGCAGTGGAATGAGGAAGAGGCTTGAAATAATGGGTAACGATTTGTAGTGGGGTATTGTGCTTGAATATGACTGTCGGTTGGGTGGATCTTGGCGATGAATTAACGGATTATTTTAGCGTGATGAGCCGAGCGTTCTCGGCGCAATCCGGCTAGATCGTCTGGTCTCGCGTACATGTAGATGGGGGCGGTGCGGGCTCCGAACTTGTGGGGGTGGGGTGTTCCCTGGTCGACTGCCGGGCTGTAGCGGGAAGGTTCTTCAGGTTGACGTGTGCGTGATATCTTGGCCTTGGTGTTCCTAAGGGCCGGGATCCATGTATTACGCTCACGTTCAATTTCTTCCTTTCGATTGAAGTTGTCCGGGTGTTTGAATATTTCTATGGCTTCCCGTTGCAGCCTGGCGTGGTAGTGTGTGGTCATGGAGAGTATCTCCGTGTCCACGTACTGTACATCGTAACCGGGCAAGAGAGAATGATCAGCGACTGACGATTTCTCAGTTTGACCCAGGCGGCTGTGTCTGTTATGTTCCTTGAGTCTGGTAGTCACGCTCCTCTTCGTCGTTCCTATTTACACCTGCCCACAGGAACACGGGATTATATAGACACCTGCAGTGGAGTGTGGGTGACGCTTGTCTTTAGCGGATCGCAGCAAGTCCCGGATTTTGGCGGTGGGTTTATAAACCGTCTTCACCCCATAGATCTTAAGTAATTTGCCTATCCTGTCCGTCACCTTCTTCACGTACGGCAGGAATGCGATGGCCACCGGAGTTTCCTCAGATTATTTCCTCGTGCTCCGGCGCCTGGGATAAGAGGCTCGCTCAATCTCCTTATTGCAGTATCCGTTGGCGCATAGGGCCTTCTTTATAGGTTGCAGCTCTTGGTTGACGTTGGATCGCTCGCATATTCTCCTAGCACGGTCCACCAATGTTTTAATAACTCCGTGTTTCTGTCGGCGGTGATGATTGGATGTCTTGTGTAGATACCAGTCGGTGTGTGTGGGTTTCCAGTATACGGTGTGCCCCAAACGCAGGTCATTAGTCCTGGTGATTAGCACGTCAAGAATGGCCAGGCAGTTGTCTTTCTTCTTCTCCATTGTAAATTTTATGCTGGTGTTGTGGCTGTTGAGGTGGTCCAGGAAACGTTCCAGCTCTTCCTCTCCGTGGCTCCAGACTACGAAGGTATCGTCAACATAACGTAGCCATACTTTCGGTTTGAGGGGTGCAGTCTCGATCGCCAACGGCTCGAACTTTTCCATGTAGAAGTTCGCAATTGCAAGGCTTAGTGGGCTACCCATGGCAACCCCCTCTATTTGCTCGTAGAAGTTTTCGCGCCATAGGAAGTAGCTCGCGGTGAGGCAGTGGCGAAACAAGTCAGCGATGTCTTCCGTAAAGAGCTCGACAATCTGGTTTATGGATTCTTTCACAGGCACCTTCGTGAAGAGGGATACTACGTCAAAGCTGACTAGGCGGTCTTCAGGTTCCAGTCGTAGGTTCTGTATTTTCTCAATAAAATGGCCGGAATCCCTGACGTAAGTCTCAGTGTTACCGATTTTCGGTTGTAGAATGGTGGACAGATGCTTGGCGATGCTGTAGTTTGGAAAGCCGATAGCACTCACGATAGGTCGCAGTGGTATATCAGTTTTGTGTATTTTGGGTAGCTTTTACAGGAGCGGCTAGCTGGTGAACCATGTGTTATTTCCCCGTATAAATATAAACCGATATAAAATAAGTGAATTAATATACGTATTTCACAGTCATACAGCATAATTTTTTGATGTATAACGATTACAACGCAACCAAGAACTACATTTTCCAACCACCCCGAGCCGAGAAAATGTTACCTCACAAGAATGATAACAACTTTGTTTCTTGGGCACACAAAATTGTGAAATTAATAAACTTGTTATACAACATTCCAATGTATATTGTGTTAAAATTTGGATTCGATCTGATGACAGGTTTTTGAGATAATAAATCTTAAATGTGACGCATGGTTGAAACACGCTTAAAAACGTGCACTTTTTGTGTTCCAACTGCGATAAAAAATATTAAAATATAAATTAAGAAATCCAAACCTACACGAGCTAACGTAAAATAGAACGACGAAAATGATGATGGTATTGGATTTTAGGTAGGTCTATTGGTTACTTCACAAACAACCTTCAAACTCGAGTACACATGATATTTTGGTCGACAGTAGCTCAGAACGATTTGAACTTCTTGAAGGGTATTAAAATTTCAATTGCATAAAACCTTGCCAGCGGGTATGAACTGTGGTAGGGGAAGTGTAAATATACGTCATTTGTAACCCTCTCATTCTTCTTCCTCCACACATGGGCAGCAAATAATTGTCGCCTACTTTAATAACTTTTCTGAACCGAGCTAGTAAATGTACATACCCTGGTTACTGACCGGCCCGCCATCTCGCGTTATTATAACACACTACAAGTATTGAGCATCTGCTCCAGTCATAGACTTCTATAACCTCAGTTACTCACATTACTATAGCTATCACAATAACAGGTGTGTATTGGCTCGGCGGTCAAGTTGCTTGCCCATTTTCAAAGTGAACTTGATTCGATTCTCGGTTAATGCATGTGGGAATTACGAGATGAAATATCATGGCAAATGGTTCGGTTTCCACTTAAAAGTAGATCCCGTGTCTCCTGATCGTAAGATAAAAAGTGAGGTAAATTCCAAGTTTCAACTTCTGTCATCATAATAACACCGGTTATTAGACATGCTAGTACCCGGGGCAGGGGGCAGATGATTGGGACAATTCTATCCTCTGATTGAAACACTATTCCACATTGGAAACTAATGAAGACTGAGTGTACTGATACACGTGTTCACAAAGTAGCAGGTCCCTACATTTGGCGTTCTCAACCTGGTGCTCGCGACCCGGTGTCAACTAAACCATAGCAGCATTAAATGGGAAGTGAGACTGCCGACCTAGTAGGTCTCTGGTCTTTTGTCGGTTTTGTGCGGGTAGTAACAGTTTTAAATTAAGTGGCTACATAAATTTGAGAATAGACTGGATTAGCCTTGATCATTTAATTATTAAGTTTGTTTAAGTTTCAGAATAAATCAATTCTTTACTAGTCTAATAGACGGTTAAGATATTGATAATATAAGCCAACTAATGGCTACACTGCGTTCTGCTGCACGGCTGAAAGCAACGGGAAACTACAGCCGTAATGCTATTCCCGAGGATATGCACCTCTCTATGCATAATTACATGTGATGATGGCCTCCTCCCTTGTAAAATTTCTATCCGGAGGTAAACTAGTCCCCCGTTCGGATCTCCGGGTGGGGACTACTCGAGAGGGGGTTAACATCACAGAAGTGACAAAAAGGAAATCTGACATTCTACGGATCGGAGCGTGGAATGTTAGAAGTCTGCTAGGAAGTGGAAAGTTAGAAAACTTAGAAAGGGAAATGGATAGGTTGAGGTTGGATTTGGTTGGGATTAGTGAAATGCGCTGGCAGGAAGAACAGGACTTTTGGTCAGGAGACTATAGGGTCATTAGCACTAAATCAAACAATGGCCAAGCAGGGGTTGGTCTCATATTGAGTAGGAAACTTGGACAGCGGGTGGAATATTATGAGCAATACAGTGAACGGATTATTGTAGCAAAATCAATACTAAACCTACGTGCACCACAGTGGTACAAGTCTATATGCCTACCAGTCAAGCTGATGATGAGGATGTTGAAAAGGTCTACGAAGAAATAGATGACATTCTGAGGTATATCAAAGGTGATGAAAATGTTATAGTAATGGGAGATTGGAATGCTGTGGTAGGAAAAGGGAGAGAAGGGAAGATAGTAGGAGATTTTGGATTAGGTGAAAGGAATGATCTAGGAAACAGGCTGATGGAATTCTGCACCGAACATGAGTTGGTCATAGCTAACACCTTATTCAATAACCACAATAGAAGAATATACACATGGATGAGACCAGGAGATACAGGGCGTTACCAAATCGACTTCATTATGGTCAAGCAGAGGTTTCGAAACCAGATTTTGGATTGTAAAACATATCCTGGTGCTGACATAAACTCTGACCACAATCTGGTTGTAATGAAATGCAGATTAAAGTTGAAGAAACTGAAGAAAAGTCAAAAGCCAAAAAGGTGGGCAATAGACAGACTGAAAGTGAAGGATGTAAACGAAAGATTCAAGAAAAGTATAAAGGAAGGACTAATCAAAACCCCTAAACAAACTTCAATTGCAGACGAATGGGCACTTTTGAAGAATGAAATAACAAAATCCGCAGAAGAAAACATTGGTAGGAAAGAAAGAATAGGTAGAAAACCGTGGATCACTCAGGATATACTAGAATTGATGGATGAAAGGCGGAAACACAAGAATCTAAGAGATGAAAAGGGGAAAGCAGAATACAGACGTTTGAGAAATGAGGTTAACAAGAAGTGCAGGGAAGCGAAAGAAGAATGGTTGAAAGAGAAATGTGCAGGTATAGAAAATTGTCTGAAATTAGGAAAAGTAGACACAGCTTATCGAAGGATTAAGAATACTTTTGGGGAAAAGAAGACTAAGTGCTGTAATATTAAGGACACAAATGGAAAGCCTCTAACAGATAGGGAAGAAAAGATCGAGAGATGGAAAGCTTACATAGAGTGCTTGTATAAGGGAAAGGAGATTGAGAATCATGTAATGGAAAGGGAGGAGGAAATTGATGAGGATGCAAAAGGAGATTTAATATTGAGATCAGAATTTGACAGAGCATTAGAGGACTTAGGCCGGAACAAAGCACCAGGCATAGATGATATACCGATTGAGTTGCTACGCTGCATAGGAGATGAAGGTCTGATCAGGTTATTTCACTTCGTGTGTAGGATTTATGAGACAGGTGAGGTACCCCCTGATTTCAAGAAGAATGTTATCATCCCTATACCAAAGAAAGTGGGAGCTGACAGATGTGAAGATTACCGTACAATCAGCTTGATTACTCATGCTTCAAAGATCCTGTCTAGAATAATTTACAAGAGGATTGAAAGCCAGATAGAAACGGAGTTGGGAGAAGACCAGTTTGGTTTCAGGAGAAATGTAGGAACAAGGGAAGCTGTACTAAGTCTTAGGCTGATTTTGGAAGGTAGAATAAGGAAAGGTAAGAGAACGTTCATGGCATTTGTAGACTTAGAAAAGGCTTTTGATAACGTTGATTGGACTAAATTGTTTGACATTTTGAAATCTATTGGACTAAAGTACAGGGATAGGAGGGTGATATACAATCTATACAGAAACCAGACAGCAGTCATTCGAGCTGAAGGACATGAGAGAGAAGCTGGTATTCAGAAAGGTGTAAGGCAAGGCTGCAACTTATCACCCATACTTTTCAATCTTTACATTGAACAAGCAATGAAGGAAATTGGAGAAAAATTTAAAGTGGGAGTGAAGATTCAAGGAGAAATAATTTCAACTCTGAGATTTGCTGATGACATCGTCATCTTGGCCGACAAGCCTGAGGATTTGAATGAGTTTTTGAATGGTATGGATTCCGTCTTACGGAAGGAATTCATGATGAAAATTAATAAATGTAAAACAAAAATACTGGAATGCAGCCGAAATAAATCAGAAACCTCTATGGAGATCAAATTGGCAGGTGAAAAGCTGAAGGAAGTAGGAAACTTCTGTTACTTAGGAAGCAGAATAACCAGTGATGGACGAAGCAAAGAGGATATAAAAAGTAGGTTGGCTCAGGCAAGGAAAGCCTTTCTACAAAAAAGGAATCTGTTGACATCGAATATAGATTTAGGTATTAGGAAGTCACTTTTGAAAGCCTTTGTCTGGAGCGTGGCGCTCTATGGAAGTGAAACTTGGACTATTGGTGCAGCAGAAAAGAGGAGAATTGAAGCATTTGAAATGTGGTGTTACAGGAGAATGATGAAGATCAGATGGGTAGATAGGGTTACAAACGAAGAGGTATTAAGGCGAGTGGGAGAGGAGAGATGTTTCTGGCGACTGCTAATGAAGAGAAGAGATAGGTTGGTAGGACACATACTAAGACACCCAGGAATAGCAAGCTTAGTTATGGAAGGAAGGGTCGAGGGCAAGAACTGTAGGGGTAGACCAAGGTTAGAATATGTTAAACAGATAGCCTCTGATGTAGGATGTGGTAGCTATGTAGAGATGAAACGATTGGCTCAGGACAGGGAGGCATGGAGAGCTGCATCAAACCAGTCAAAAGACTGAAGACTCAAACAACAAACAAGTGAAAATAAACGTTTAATATTAAAAATATTAAAATTTGATCTGTTTTATTATTTTTATTTATTATGTGCAAATAATGTAAATTTTTTATTATATAAATTGATACAGTATAATTGATTTCATTCATATAATGAAATTTGGTGCTCTCATCATACAATTTTAAAAGTGCTCGCGAACATAAGCTCTCCTTAGACTCATTCTTCAATTCAAATTTTGTTGCACGAACCCGAATAACAGTGTTTTGAGTCAAAAATATTATCATTTCGTGAAATAGTATTTGTTAACTACAGTAAATATAACTGGACTGCCCTAATTTATGAGTTACACAAAATATGCTGATTCAACTGTCTACAAGTAAATGTATCTTATCTGCACGCATCATGCAAGCAGTTGCAGCATGCCTGGTGAGCAGTGAATCCCTAGCTATTTCAGCACTTCAGAGGGAGGGAGGGAGTTAGGAAAGGGAATGAGAAGCGTATGCTTGTTGCATTATTATAATTATTATTATTATTATTTTTTAGTCGTTTACCCTCCAGGTTGGTGGAACCCACGGACTCAGCGAGGGAACTCACCACTACCGCCTCTACGGGCAGTGTCCTAGAGCTGGGAACATCGAATCGGAAGGGATACAACTGGTGAGGTGGGATTGGCACTTCGCCCAGGCGGCCTCACCTGCAAAGCGAACAGGGGCCTCATGAGGGAAGGTAAGGGATTGTTAGGATGGATAGACAAGGAAGAGGGAAGAGGGCGGCCGTGGCCTTGAAGAAGGTACCATCCCGGCATTTGCCCGAAGATGAAGAGGGAAACCACGGGAAACCACTTCGAGGATGGCTGAGGGGGAATCGAACCCCCTCTACTCATTTGGGCCACCCGAGGCTGAGTAGACCCCGTTCCAGTCCTCGTACAACTTTTCAAATTTCGTGGCAGAGCCGGGTACTTGATGTGGCATGAAGGTGGTGCTCACAGTCCCAAAGAGGTTGACAACGCCTGGTCTATAGACTGGATGCGTGGCGCAGTAAGTTGGCATTAGGGAGTGCGCAAAAGCAACAGGGCCGTGTCAGAAAATTTACTGGCACATTAAGGATACCCTTCGGTGCAAAATTCTGGCATCCTGGCGTCTCTAAAAGCCAAAGTAGACAAAAGGGATGTAAGACCAATAACATTATAAACTGACTACGGCCAAAGGTAAGGAAAGGAGATTCTCTTCACAGGTTCAATAGAGGGTGTCGAAAAATTACGTCGTCAAACTGAAACCGGAGGTTCCAGCCTTTATCTGAAGCAACTTGAGATAGGACACTTATGGCCGGAAACGAACCGTTAAAAAACTCGGCGACGTTATACATTTAACGAGGCAAATCCCCAACACTGCGTCGAGAAAGTGCAACTTTTTCAAATGTTTCCGTTCCATACCAGGCGCGGAGGAATGCCGCAAATTCCTGTCTGGCGAACTGGCTCAGTGGTATCGTGCACGGCAAAAAATGGAAAAAATATGATAAGGAAAATCGTGTGCTGGCTCTGATTTTAACCGCTACCAAATGACTCGTCTCAAGGAACACGCCGTGACGTGCACGATAATACCACTGAGCTAGTTCGCCAGACGGGAAGTGGCGGCATTCCTCCGCGCCTGGTATGGAACGGAAACATTTGAAAAAGTTGCACTTTCTCGGCGCGGTGTTGCCGATTTGCCTCGTCAAAGTTTAACGTCGCACAGATTTTCAACGGTTCGCTTCCGGCCATAAGTTTCCTATCTCAAGTTGCTTCAGATAATGGCCGGAAGCTCTGGATTCAGTTTGTCGACGTAATTTTGCGACAGGCTGTATATTTATTCTAGTCACTCGGTAACTCCACTGTCTTTTTCTCGACGAAGGTGCTAATACTGTTCTCTTGCTATGAATCCCAATGTTAGTACGTACTGAACTCCTCAAGGAACACTGGGTAATTGTAATTGACTCCATTATTAGCTATTTAAAGGGCAAGGCTGTCCTCCATTTCCTGTCATAGGACTTCCGTTTCCTTTCTTCGGTGACTGGGATATGACCTAGAAGTTTTCGTCACGTCTTTTACTCTACCCGTGGACGACGGTTAATTACTGCATAAGAGATCACATTGTGTGTATATATGTATGTCCCCTAAAACAATTGATTCGCTGGAAGTATTCCAATAAACACGTTAAGGGGAGTATCAATGCCCTATCCTGATAATGTTAAATTTAACAGAGGCCTACTGTATGTATATCCCGTTCTCTCAGGAACTGTCCAAGGTAACAAAACAAATCGTTGACAGGATATAGAGTAGTATATTATACATTCACAGATCTACTAGCACGTATCTACCTTTGTTAGGAATCAAGATATACATTTTATGATGAAAGTTTTAAATAATTGTGTATAAAAAAATTATGATCGAACTATAAGGTTGGTGCATACTTCCGTAGCGTTTTTGTTTTCCTTGATGGTATTCCGGTTGCTATGTTTTTATTTAACGACTGTCTTTGTTGCTTTGTAGTTCAGGGTTTGTTCTTGAGTTTACATATTGAAGTTTTGTCATTTGCAGATAGTGAGTGGAGTCGTGGACGCTAGAAAATGGAGTGCCAAGTGGAGAAATTGGAACATTTCCGACATATTCTTCCCTTTGAATTCAATAGAGGGACGAAAGTAGCGGAGGCGGCCAGAAACATTTGCGCCGTGGGTGGGGGCAATGCTATTGGAGAGAGCACGGCAAGAAAGTGGTTTTCTCGTTTTATTGCCAACAACTGTGACGTTTTGCAAATGCAATCCTAGTAGAACATCCAGCAAAACTGCGTGAAGTTATGCTCCTCTATGATAACGCCCGCCCGTACTCTGCTAACCTGACAAAAAACACTATACATGAGTTCGGCTGGGAAATCATTCCGCACACACCTTATTCGCCCGGTCTTGCGCCCTCAGATTTTCACCTTTTCCGCCCTTCAAGGAACTTCCTTTCCGGATGGAAATGCGCTCCGAACATGGCTTGACAAATTCTTCAACTCACCACGTGATTTCCATAGGCGCGGAATCGAAGAATTGCCACAGCGTTGGCAGACTGATGTTGATAGTGAAGTAGAATATGTTACTGACGATTAAATTCTCTCTTATGTGTATCTGATGTGTTTAATAAACTTATGAACTTGATGTAGATAAACTTATGGAAAACGCAACGGACTTACGCACCAACCCAATATAAGTGCTATCTCTACCATTGTAGATCCACATCAACATATTATCGCTCTCAACAAGAGGTTAAAATATAAGAGCTCTAGCTTAATCAGTTTCTGACAAAATTGGAATCATTTGCCAAAAAAAAAGTTTTTCAGAAATCCCACTTGAAAGTAGAAGTAAAGGAAAACTCACTATTGACTTTATTCCTAGGTGCTTCAGAACCTTTATTCTACCAGAATTTCCTTCACTGAAGGTGATAACAGCATTGACCCCAATCTTTAGTGTTTTCAAACCCATAAATACATTTTTGATCACCCTGGTCCATACAGCAATGTTGAATGATTCATTGACATTTTGAGTTTTTCGTGTGAGGCATTTCTTCAGAAGCTCTGGATGTGACAAGTCTCTATGTACTGGCTGTATTGCAGCTCCGATAGCTTCAGTGATGGAGTTTCTATGGATATATTTGATAAGGGTCTTGTGACGGATTGGTCATCAGCCACGTGTATTTGGGTGTGTGTAGAATTTGTCTGACAACCCGTATTTATGGTATGACTGTGGTAGTGTGTGCAGCTGTATTAGGGACAGATATGGGGTTGGTGCCCTGGGACTTGAAATAAGGTACTCTCTCGGTATTTGCCTGGAGGCAATGTGGAAAACTCCGGGGAGACTAACTCGAGATAGTTGCTGTTAGCACTGGGATTCGAACCTACGATCTATGGACGTGCTGCAGGTGCTAACGCGGCCGTGGTGCACGATTTAACCAGCACCGCTACGCCACGGGACTCAAATATAACAAAACATTACATAAACTATTTACACGTAGTTCTTTATGAATAAATAAGTATCCTTGTTTACTCTCGTGGGCGTGTCCGTAACGTCTATCTGTAAAAAAATAAAGCATCTGCACTGTTTACGTTAATTTCAGGATTAGTGCTGGATTCAGTTCCAGTCACATGTTTATTTCCATGGAAACGTTTTCTAGATTGAACATTTCCAGAGATCGGCAGCCGATACAGTTCATATCCTCGCCGCTAGGTGGGGGCTTCAGTCATTCGATCCCTGACCCGTTCGATCAACTGGAAGCAGGCTGTGGATTTTCATTTCTTTCAACTTTGAAATTATAAAATGTGACATGAAATAAGGTACTATCCCGGCTTTTGCTTGAAGGGAGTGTGAAGAAATACAGTGAAGAAACATACTCAGGATAGTCGCTGTCAAAATCAGGATTCGAACCTATGATCTCCGCACTTTCTGCAGCTGCCTGCGAGGTCGTGGTGCACGACCAAACGAACACAGCTACGCCGCGGATCTCGACGAAAAATAATAGTACAAGCGAGACGTCGTATTTACCCAATTTCTTAATCATATGACAACTCGAGAGAACATTTCATTCTGCTCTCATCATTGTCCTTTACTCAGTATCGTGCACTGGCTGTTCTTTTCTTGTTCGAGATTTGTAGTTGTCCACGCTACAGCAATGCAAAAATGCAAATTTCTGTGAGAACTACGTTATAGAGAAACTGGTTCACAGACCCATCCTCATGCGAATTGCAAGTGGTGTAAACAGGTGCTCACCTGCTCAGAGAGGCTGTTAGAAAGATTAACAAGTATTCATCAAAATTTTTGTGCTTTTCAGTCGGTCAACACGATTGAACCCAAATGGATTTAAGATTCATGCCAATGATTAATCTATATGGACTTATCTAGAATAATCACGAAATTAAGTTGGTAATATCGAAATTTCTAATTAGTTCGAAATATACCTAGCATAATGTAGCCTAATAGAGCACTGCTTTTGGCAGCCCTGGTGACAAAATGTTTCTTAGTTCCATCTCTTATGGCACAGAATACAAAGTTTGGTTGAAGTCCAATGGATAGCATGGACGTCAATGCAGTTAGACATTGGATCTATCAGCGAGCGTAAAGTCACGTTGGCAACAATGGCATGCATGTGTTGGTCACAAATAATCTGAAATATTATGATCTTTTGTTGTGCCAATTTTGGATGAAATTCATTTGTTAGTATAGAAGTTACATGTATTTAAAAATGGACCTATCAGCAGGCTTAGAATCATGTTGGCAGCACAGACGTATATAAGTCACTCCAAATTAATCTACAATGTCAGGTACTGTACAATACGTGTGCAAAGTTTATAGCCGTTGGCTTGCATACTTTCTGATATATTGATATTAGGGTAAAAAAAATAGACAGCATTTATTAAGAGTTGGCAGCCCTGGTTGCCCTTAAGGACACGCATAGTCATTTCTGTTATGGTACACGTAGCACATATGGAATTTGGTTGAAATCCAATTGATATTATATAAGTTACATATATTTAAAAATCAGTCCTATCAGCAGGCTCAGATCATTTTGGCAACACTGCCATGTATGGCCTCCTGGAAATTAAACTGAAATATAATTATCTATACGTGTGCCAATTTTGGAATAGCGGCCCTAGGGGGGTGCGAAAAGTGCGACCGGTCCGGGCACTGTCATATGTTTCGAACCCTGCGCGGATAAACATAACTTTCTCCGCATCCGCACAGCTGTTATCCGTATCCGCCCCGCATCCGCACGGCTGTTATCCGCCTCCGCCTCCACCCCGCTGTTATCCGCATCCGCACGGCTGTTATCCGTATCCGCCCCGCATCCGCACAGCTGTTATCCGTATCCGCCCCGCATCCGCACGGCTGTTATCCGCCTCCACCTCCGCCCCGCTGTTATCCGCATCCGCCCCGTATCCGCACGGCTGTTATCCGCAACCGCCCTGCATCCACACGACTGTTATCCGCATCCGCTCGATTGTTATCCGAATCTACTGCCATTACAATAACATTGTCAATTTAACCAATTGAATAACAAGTAGTTCCGTGAAGAACTATAGCCTATTTTCATATCCTACTTATGTTAATTGCCTCTATTAACATACAAAATTTCAGTTTGATTGTAATATATACGTAGAAATTGAGAACCGTCTAATATTTCGGATGGTCGCCATGTTGGATTTTTATGTATGTAGGTCTTAGAGTTATGTACTATTACATGAAGATTATTGTGTAGGTGTAGTATTCAAACTTCAATCGCATGATTAGCACACAAGAAGTAAAAACGAGATTTTAAATTTCGCACAGCCGCCATCTTTTGGTTATGAATACTATGGAAATAAATTATATGCCAGTGGATTAACATATATAGCCTAAGCATTTACCGTACCGAGTTTCACTGCACTCAGATGGTTAAATCGCGAGAAACGTCCATTTAAATATTTATACTTCGCGACGCCGCCATGTTGGATTAGTGCTCACCAGGTTATTGAGAGGCCTCTAGGTGAACTTATGTTCATAGCCTCTATGAACATAAAGAATTTCAGTTTGATTGCTGTAAAAGATTCGTAGATATTGAGAACGGTCTAAATATTTCGGATGGTCGCCATGTTGGATTATTATATCTAGAGGCCATAGAGTTATGTACCATTAAAAAAATATTGCGTATGTTCACTTCCATCGCAAGATTACGACACAAGAAATAAATAAATAAATAAAAAAAATCCCACAGCCACCATCTTGAGGTTATGTAAACAATTGAATTAAATTAGATGCCAGTGCATTACAATATGTATAAAAATGTTATGTACCATATTTCACTCCGCTCAGATGGTTAAATCGCGAAAAAAGTCTAGGCTATTAAAATGTTTCAAATTCACTTGGCCGCCATGTTGGTTTTGTACTCTACAGGGTATTGAAACTTACAAATGTAAACTTTTAGTAGTGTCCTGTATCGCTGTACAAAATTTTAGGGTGATATCAGAAAGAGTTACGGAGATATAGAAAGTCGGTAAAATATTTCGCACAACCGCCATCCTGAGGTTATGTAAACAATTGAACTAAATTAGATGTCAGTGCATTACAATGTGTATAAACGTTTGCTGTACCAATTTTTATTGCGTTTGGATGGTTAAATCGCAAGAAAAGTCTATTTAAAAGTCTCAAATTTTCCTGGCCGTCGTGTTGGTTTTGTAGTTACCAGGTTTTTGAAAGTCTCATAGGTGAACTTTTAGTAGTGCCCTTTATAACCGTAAAAAATTTCAGGGTGATATAGGTAATAGTTTCGGAGATATTGAATGCTGGTGAAATATTTCGCACAGCCACCATGTTGGATTGGTGAGACATACTAAAATTTGAAGGGCACGGTCGGGGTCGACCAAAATGGTGCTATGATCTTACCAAGTTACATTGAAATCGACCCAGCCGTTTAAAAGTTATTAGTGGGGGACACACACATACGCACATACACACACACACGGACAAGGGTGATTTCATAAAATGAAAATAGGCTAAAATTAATATTAAAGCAATACATTTAGTTCTGAGGAGAAAATCGTTTCCTTAGGCTATGCATGTCAAGTGCTATGTTTAAAATGAAGGTTATACAGCCAGAATTGCAACCCTTTTGAGTTCGGAGGGTTAATTTTGCTTAATTAAATAATTTGAATGAGATTGGCGTAAATCATCATCTTACATTTGTCATTAAAAAGAACGAAACAAAAATGATATGTCATAAACATCCGGGTCTCCTAATGATTTTCAACAAGTTTGGATTGTATTCTAAAACTATCCGCAAATTTAGTCCAATCATTATCCGCAGCTCATTCGCTATAAGCGCATGGCGAAAAAATTTGCTCAGGGCTTTACATGTGGCGGGAGGGGGGAAGGGGAGGGGGGAGGGGAAGGGGGGAGGGGAAGGGGGGAGGCGCAGAAAGTGCAACGATAGTTTGACTGCGCCAAACAAACAAAAAACCTATCACCTGATTAGCCTACTACTCGACCCTACCCGTCAAAATTAATTACATATATATATATGTTGCATCAGCCAAGGATTTCCTCAGGACATACAAAGCTCCTGAAAAAGAAATTCTAAATCAAATTAGTTCTCCGAGACTACTGTTAGTTGAAGAAAATCGTGCCAGGCTACGCCCAATAATAGAGACGGTTATATTTATGGGGCGTCAAAATATCTCTTTTAGAGGTCACAGGGACGATGGGGAACTGTGTTTAGATTCCGAATCGACAGCTGTAAACAACGAAGGTAATTTTAGGTCGTTGCTTAACTTCGAATTCAGGCTGGGGACACAAAACTAAAGGAACATTTACAGAATGCTTCTTCTCGTGCTACTTACATCAGTACGACTACACAAAATGTCCTAATTAATTGCTGTGCAGAAGAAATTTCTAATGTGATTATTGAAAGAATTAAGAATGCTAAGTACTGGTCAATAATTTTTGACGAAAAAACAGACAGAGCACATGTCGAGCAAATGACACTTATAGTTAGATATGTATATAACAGCACTGTAAGGGAAGATTTCCTATTCTTTGTGGTTGCATTTCAATCATTGCGGAATGCAGATAATCAAGGTCAAGATGTAGTTCGAAAAGAAGTAAGGTTAACAGGAAATGCTTTAGCCCGGATAGTTATTGACTACACAAAGGACCTTGGTCTTGATCTCAACTACTGTGTTGGTGTAGGTACAGACGGATGTGCAGTTATGACTTCCGAGAAATGTGGTGCTGTGTCAGAAATTCTCCGGGTTGCTGTGAACGCCAAGCATGTATCGTGCTACAATCATGCATTAAATAATTCTATCTCAAAATCATCAAAGGTTCAGAGTGTAAGGAATGCTACAGCTGTTATGAAAGAAGTTATTGCTTTCTTCAGTCAGTCTGCTAAGAAAAATGCTGTCTTGAAAGCTCATGTAGGCTCCCAACTTATACGCTTGTGTGAAACTCGCTGGGTTGAAAGGCATGATGCTGTTATCTTTTTTTTTAATGCCTTGCAAAAAATTGTAGAAGCCTTGGCAGAAATCAGCGAGTGGTCCGAATCTGAGTCTGCAAAAAAAGCTGTGCTCTATACCAACTCTGTATGCAGCACAGAATTCATTTTTTCATTAATTAGCTTGATCGATGTACTTAAGCGTACTCTGCCACTTAGTCGTCATTTACAGTCCCCTTCGCTTGATTTGAGAGGAGCCTCTGCTGCTGTACAGGATACACTGGCTACACTGCGTGCACTGAGACAGGATAGTGAGAAATATTTTTCAGTATTGCACAAAGATGCCACATGTACAGCTACTCAGCTAGGAGTTGACCTCACAATGCCACGCCTTGCTGCAAGACAAATGCACAGAGCAAACTACGACACCAACAGCACCGAGGAATTCTACAGGAAATCCATTTACATTCCATTGTTGGACAATGTCATAACTGACCTGGAGCAACGATTCTCACAGAATTCATTACAGTGTTATGATTTGCGCCTTTTTTTGCCTATTTTCATATTGAAGAATGGTGACGGTGACTTCGAGACAAGGATAAAAGCTCTTGTTGATTGTTACAGCCCTCTTCTTCAAGAAGGTGTCCAAGATGGCAGAACTGTTGCTACTGTTCTAGATGGTGAAATGTGTATTTGGAAGGAAAAGTGGAAGAGAGAGAGTAAACAAGGCCACCCATTTCCAGAAAATGTGCTTGATGTGATTGATTCTTGCGACATTGATTTATTTCCAACTACTCGACGCTTCTTGGAAATACTTCTCACATTGCCTGTCAGTGTTGCAAGTGCAGAGAGATCTTTCAGCAGCCTGCAACTTGTTAAATCATGGCTACGAACGCGAATGACAGAGGAAAGGTTGAATGGCTTGTGTCTGTTATTTGTTCACCGTGATATAAATGTTGACGTTGAAGAAGTTCTAGAACGTTTCTCTAAAGGAGGTAAACGAAGGATCGCCCTGGATTTTATTTTGTAATAGGCAGGTATTTTGCCTAGGATGGTCACCAAATAGAATCCCAATCAGTATTCATACAATTGTTTTTGTATTTATATTTATGTGACTAGTAGTGACTCAGTGACTGACAATGTTGATACTATGTACATATTTTGTAATATTTGTGTTGTAGACTTGTATATTGTCTTCAGATTGTCACTATGATTGCAAATGTTTTAATAGATATTAGACTGTGTAATGTGCATTAAAATGTGGAAATGTACATATTCTGTATAATTAAAAAGTTTTTTTACGTAATGACAATGACTTGTGTTATTGAAACTGAAATCAATAAACCATTTTAATATAATGAATTTCTTGTAGAATTTTAAAATCTGATTGTTGGATGTTATGTGTAGTGTGTGTAGATTAAATACAAATTTAGTAATTTTATTACATATTTTCTCTAGCTACTCTGAAATCTTAGAGTGCCCCCTCCGAGGTGAACCTCTGGATCCGCCACTGTTGCCTGTAGACTCCTTTAAATCCAAACATAAAATAGCTCGTAAATATCCGTTCCACTTCTGGCTTGTGACATACCATTAAGCTTACAAAATACGGGTTCAGTACCATACCAAAAGGTATTTAATCCATAACATGAAAAATCCATTTATTAGGTGGGAGAGTTTCTAAATGGAAAAGACCAGTATAATTTATGAAAATAGGCTCTTTAGTTCTTCTTTGAAGTAGTTTTTTTTTTGGTAAGAAATCTTTAGGCTGGCCATCAGTAACAGGTGATCTAAGTGTCTCGTAATCAAGGTGTTCTCTTATGATGAAAAGTTTCCGAGTGGCGTAAATGATGGTCTCAAGTTCTAGAGTGTCAGGCAACATCCAGACAGGATCCATCATAACCGGCAATCCATCCCTTCAAACAACTGCAAAATGTGTGGCTTGAACAAGTCAGGTTATCAAAATATATACATGCAATTGTAACTGAAAGGAACAATAACAGATAGCGCCACAAACGCCACTTTATTTTATTTGTTTGAAGGGGCGTGGTGGCGCAGCGGACAAGTTATTCGTCTCTCACCAAGGTGGACCGGGTTCGATTCCCTGTCAATGCATGTGAGATTTTCGAAGTGAAATGCCATGTCCTGTGGTTCAAATTCCACGTTAAAAGGAGGGCCCATTTCTCATGATCACAAGATTAACGGTCACGTAAAACTACAAGCTTCCTTTCATTTTATTTGAACTAGCAAGCCAGACAGCAGGACTGTAGTGAGCAGCGACCAAGATGGTACGTTTCTCCAGTAATCGGATAAGTGGTTCAATTCAATATTAAAACAGTTTCAACAGTGCAATAATGAAAATAAAAAATGATAATAATAATGATGATATTAATAGGCTATTCAAGTGACAGAAGGTGGAAAGAATCTCGGAGACCATGAAGAAGAGGAGACTGACGATCCTGGGACATCTGTAAGGAATGAACGTAGGAGTAAAGATTCAAAGATAAATAATTTCTACTCTGAGATTTGCCGATGACACAACGACACACCAGAGGATTTGAATGAGTTTATAAATGGTATGGATTCTTCCTTGAGGACAGAATTCATGATGGAAATTAATAAATGTAAATAAAAATATTGGAATGCAGCCGAAAGAAATCACAAACCCCTATCGACGTCGAATTGGCAGGTGGAAAGCTAACGGAATCAGGAGACTTCTGTTACTTAGGAAGCAAAGTAACCAGTGATGGATGAAGCAAAGAGGATATAGAAAGTAGGGTAGCACAGGCAAGGAAAGCATTTCTACAGAAAGGGAATCTGTTGACATCGAATATACATTTAGGTGATAGGAAGTCACTTTTGAAAGCCTTTGTTTGGAGCGTGGCACTCTATGGAAGTGAAACTTTCACTGTTGGGAGCAGCAGAAAATATGAGAATTGAAGCTTTTGAAAAGTGGTGGAGTAGGAGAATGATGAAGATCAGATGGGTAGATAGGGTTACAAATGAAGAAGAGAGGAGATATGTTTCTGGCGACTGCTAATGAAGAGAAGAGATAGGTTAGTAGGACACATACTAAGACACCCAGGAATAGCAAACTTAGTTATGGAAGAAATGGTTGAGGACAAGAACTGTAGGGGTAGACCAAGGTTAGAATATGTTAAACAGATTGCCTCGGATGTAGGGTGTGGTTGCTATGTAGAGATGAAACGATTGGCCCAGGACAGGGAGGCATGGAAAGCTGTAAAAAAGAACAGTCAAAAGACTGACGGCTCAAACAACAAACGAACGACAAAAAGATAACCAAACAACTATTTCGTACCTTCTGGAGTAAAAAGACCATGGATAAAGGAAACAAAAATGGATATACAAAGATTGAACCAAACACCTCAGAAGTCCAATTGTTAAAGATGAAAGATGTTGTTCTTAGGTACTCTGCAACAGGGGCGTATATAAGGGGGGGGGGGGGGGGGGGGCCAGCCCCCCCCCCCGAAATTTTTGTCACATATATTATTTGTTTATGAATTAAAACATTAAAAACTAATATACTTATCATGTACTAGTGTTACTAAGCGACGTATGGCAACATTACAAAGCGAGGCGACGGTAGAACGATGTAAACAGTGTGACAATCAGTTTGCTCTGATAACCTCTTATTACTCTCCAGTGCCTTAACAGCAACAAGTGCCCTTGATGCGTTGGACAAAAGTTTTTCCCTAACTTTTATACCCTTAAAAGACTTTTGGCAAATTTCCCTCTCTCTGTAGCTACCGGTACTGCCGAACCGAGTTCGAGTTGGTTGAAAACATACTTAAGAAATTCTACTTCTGAAAACAGACTCAACGGTCTAGTATTGTTAGCTATTCACAGAGACATACATCTCACTGACGAAGTTATAAACCGATTTGGTAATGTTTCAAGAAACCTTGACTTTCTATTATAGTGTAAGTTGTAAATCAAAGCAGTAATGTTAATTCTTTCCATGTAAACACTATCAGGTGAGCAAGATGATTGTATTAATGAAAAGTAACATAAAATGGTCTCAGTTGTGTTTGACATTAACCAAACTTAAAACATCACAACAAATTGGAGAAAAAGTAATGCCGGATAGCCTGAAAATTCATCATTTTGCACCAAATTATACAAAAGTTCTCCGGGGAGAACCCCGGACCTCCTATTCTTTGGGCCTATACCATGCACCCTAAGCCTCGGTCGGGCACCCCCCGAAATAAAACTCTATACTCCCCTGCTCTGCAACACCCTGGTCATGTAGCCCTGTGTACTTGGGTGTGTGTAGAATTTGTCTGATAACCTGTGTCACTGTGATATCTGTACTAGTGTTTGTAATTGAAATAGGGTTTAGGTAAGAAGCGTTCGAGGCCTTAAGTTAGGTACCATTTGTCTGGAGTAGAAGTGGAAATTCACGGAAAAACACTTCCAGGATGCCTGAGGTAGGAATCGCACCCGCCTCTTCTCGATTTTGTTTTGTCTCACGAGGCTGAGTGTTCCAGCCTTCAGACCAGAATTTAATTTCTTGGCAGAGCCGGAAATCGAACTAGGGCCTCCACGGGGACAGTAGAAAAGTGTAATGAAGCGTAAAAGTGTATAATTATTCCATGTTTTTTTTTTTCAAGGTGATAAATAGGTGTTAATAATTTTATTAATTCAGCCAATGCCCATTCATTTTCTTTTCAGGAAGGTCAGGGAAGGGATTTTAAGGGATTTTGGAAGAAAATCGGCCGTGGACCTATTGTAATGAACCATTCCGGCATTTTCCTGGTGGTGAAAATGGGAAACCACGAAAACAATTTTCAAGACGGCCGAGGTTGGATTCGAACCCGCGCTCTCCCAATGCCAGCGAGACACGAGGTAGCAGACTAACGCTCTCGGCCACCTCGGCCGGTATAAATAGGTATTGATCCCCACCCAATTTAATTGGATTCATTCCTATGTTGACCGACTGAAAAGCGATTCTTTGATTGAACAAACCTTTATTCGCCAATGGCCTTGTGATTCTTCTCCGTTGAGTCCACCATACGTCTTATTTCAAAACATTTTGTTTCAAGACGCAGTGTCGAAAAGATTGTTGTTGTTGGCGCACTTGTGACCTCATGGGCTTTTAGCCCCGTATACTTGGGTGTGTGTACAGTAGGATCGGTCTTATAACCTGTGATACTCTAGTGTTTGTAGTCACGTGTGTATTTGTAACCGTGACAAGAATTGCGAAGTTCATGGCGTGGTCTAGAGTTAACAGCCATTTGGTTGGAAGAGAACTGGGAAACATTGGAAGTCTGAGATGGGAATCCAACCCACCTCTTCTGAGTTCTGCTCTGGAGGCTGGGTGCATCTTTTTCCAACCCTCAGACCAAACGTTAGTTGTTGTTGTCAATTCATGTTAGAGGTTTTGGACATCTTGATCATCAGCCCCGTGGAGTTGGATGTGTGTTGAACTTGTCTAATAACCTGCATTTATGTGGTGACTTTAGTAGTGTGTGTAACTGTATTAGGGACAGGGATGAGGTAGCTTTAAGCAAGGTATTATCCCAGTATTTGCCTGGAGGGAGTGTTGAAAAACCCAGTGATAAACCGCACTCAATATAGCCACTGTCAGCGCTGGGATTCGAACCTGCGGCCTCTGGACTTGCTGCAGGTACCCTCGCGGCCGGGGATCAATAGTTAGTAGCCTATTGAGCCATCCAAAGAGGATGTTTTTCGGTGCTACCGATGCATACATCACAGTTTGATAGAGTTAAGAGAAATAAGTTGTTGTTGCTTATTTAAGGGGCTGCGAAATCGTGGTCATATAGCCCCGTGTTTTTGGGTGTGTGTGAAGTTTGTGTGATTACTTGTGTTATTGTGATATCTGGACAAGTGAGTGCAATTGTAAATTTGGTATAGGTTTGGGAATGAAGTGGCCGTGGCCTTACGTTAGGTATGCCACTGCACCCATATATTTTGAAGATGCACCAGTCGAATCCAATGATGAGCAGGATCGTAGAATCTTCAAGGTCCCCGGCTAGAAAAACCTGTAAAATTCTACCGACAAATACTACATAATGAGTACACCTAAATTGTGATTGTACTATGGACTACATTACTGGGAAAATATCCAAACTACTCAAGGAGAGTGAGAAACTTGGAATTGGGTATTGGGCGCCCATTACTACTAACAACTAATATAAGTCATAACGACTTGATCTATAGAAACGAATGACAAAAATTTATTCATCGAAGACCAATACAAAATGTAAATAAAAGCACTCCTCCAAATAGAGATTTAAAAGAAAAAACAAAACTCCAGAATAATATCCTGTCACTAGTCAAAATAACTCTTCACTCCTAATGCTGCATCTTACATTAAAACAAAATTCTCTATAGCACTTCTTGCTATATCGGAGTATCTAAAAAAATCAACCCTAAAATAATTTAAAATTCACGAAATACACTCTATGCTATACAATAATATTATTTTACTCTATACATCTCTAAGTCCAATAAATAATTATTCATGAAGCTATAATAAGCCTACTTATTTACTGCTGATCAGCTGTTTACTGATACTATGATTTATATTTGCACTAACATCATCTTCATTTCCCGTTTCCAGCTTCCTGGGTCGGGTTGTGAATTAAGGACCTCCAACGTTTCCTGTCTCTCCACCACTCCTCTCCTGTTTTTAGTACTTCTTCAGGTTTTCCTCCTCTCTTCTCTACACACTCCCACACTGTATCTGCCCATCTCTTGCACTATCCTCATTTATATACATCTTTTACTTCTTCTGTAGAATTCTCACTTCAAAAAAGTGTCCTTTTATCACTCATATATTACAATATATACGTTACAAAAGCTTCACAATCAGATCTATACTCATTAGGGTGTTCTGTCACTTATTCAGGATAATATAGCCGTACAACTAAGTAAAGCTCATACTTAAAATATCGTAATTCTGGATAAATGTTCAAAAAATATCAACCTCTTACTTATACATCATAAGCCACTCGTTATGGCATTACCTTTTCTTAATATGGCACAATCTTTATATTATATTAGAGCCTCAATAACATTGCTGACTCAACCTTCGTTTACTCTTGCACGGCGATACATTTTATCAACAAATACCAGTTTTACAACACTCAATTTCGTTACATCAACATTACTGAATTTCCACCACTCGTAAAACATCATAACAATTCAATAAACATAACTGCCAAATAATACAATATCGTGCCTTTATAATTCCATTTCTATCATTTAAAATCTTTAAATGCATTGTTTTCACTATTGTCCTACTGGTATAGTTACTATGTTTAGAATATCTATGCATCAACAGTTAATAATAATAATTTTCATTAACACCTCTCTTGTCGTTACTAATTATTAATGTGAGCAAGTTTTTGTGTCAAGTTGAATCCGTGTAAATTTAAGACCTCTGTGCCCCCTGTCCGACCACCCTGATGACCTGTGTTACTTGACACCCGGACATTTCCTTGTTGGAAGACCAGACCTTTTGGTGTAAGTGGCGCAGTGACTATTTGCAGTCACTCCAACAGAGGCGTAAATGGACATCAGCTGGAAGATGGCAACCGATTCTAGGAGAATTGGTTCTCCTAAGAGAAGATAATCTTCCGCTCTTAATCTGGAAAAACGGAGTGCTTCACCCTGGGGTTGATAAAGTTATTCGTGTGGTCACACAGAACAATATCTGGGCTAGTTCACCGTTCCGTTGTGAAATTGTTTCCACTGCCAAAACAGTCACACTACGTGAGTGTGTGCTTATTTGAAGTGTTGAGATCCCTCAAGGGGGGGATATGTTAAGGATTTGAGCTGGCAGCGTTCCCTCTGTCTTGGAGGTTTCTGCTGTCCTATGTTTTTTGTGTCGATACCTTTACGTATTTGTTCTGCTACCCCTCGCTGCGGCCAGTGGCCCTTGAGCGCAGGCACATTCCTGCTTGGACATTTGAGAAGGACATATCTGCCGTGCTAAGGAAATACAAAATAATGGAGTATTGGTATCGTTGGATTCGTCTCGATGGTCTGCATCATAATACTAACTTACCTTAAAAAACAGTAATATGATATTTTGTGCAAAATATAAGGAAAAATCAGTTACTGCCTTTGCAATGTTTGAAGATCTACAATGACATAGAGCAGTAAGTAGAACCTGCACTATAAGAAAGCAGTATGTACAAAGATACTGCTTTTGAAGGTTGTACGTTCTTCCCGCACTGCTATACCCAGCAATGACAAATGCAGTAAATATTGCCTACAATGTAAGAAAGCAG
The DNA here is from genome assembly GCA_946902985.2 of Meconema thalassinum. NCBI lineage: Eukaryota > Metazoa > Arthropoda > Insecta > Orthoptera > Tettigoniidae > Meconema > Meconema thalassinum. The sequence goes on from CAMPQE020000020.1 coordinate 4,070,420, forward strand.
TGTCTGTTCATTTTTGCTACCGGCACCTCATTCACTATTAATGTTGCAGTAAGTTGGAAGAAGTGAATTGATTTCAGTGTGTTTGGAAACACGTGGCATTTAAGAAGTTAGTAGCAGGAAGTGTCTGCTTCATTACATTAGAGGTAAGAACTAAATATTCCTTGTATATTATTATTATATTGGTAAAATCATTCCTTAATACAGTATTAACATAAAATTATGGGTCCTGCTCAGTGTGTGAAACGACACACTTGGCCATTTTCTACTTTACATTATATTTTACTTGTTGCAGAATGTCCAGAAAAAGAAAAACGTTGGAGTTATTGGGACTGGGACTAAATCAAGAAGAAACACTGGACACTATAGACAGTCATAATTCTTCACCCCACGGTTCCAACCAAGAGTTTTCTGTGAAATGTGATGACATGTCGAATAATAAATACAGTTACAATTTATAAGTAGTGATGTGCGTGTGGAAGACGGTTAGGATTCAGATCCTTTATATGAAGATATTAGTGAAAATGTGGTACCGGTAGTCAGAGAAATTTATGAGGAAATTATTCCTAAGGAAACAGTGGAAGAGGAAGGTGAAACGTAACAAAAGTGGACTCAAAGAACTGGTACAGCCCGTTATAGAAAATACTGAGCAGAAGGAGGATTCAGGAATTTGAGAAGAGACTTCAGTCTTGGAGAGTGGAAAGAAATGAAGAAAACGAAGTGCTGGAAGGAAGATTGTAGTTTTGCGTGACTGTGAATCTTGTGATTATGAGCCATGGGGCCTCCCTATTACGTGGAATCCGAACCACAGGACATGGCATTTCACTTCGAAAATCTCACTTGCATTGACCGGGAATCGAACCCAGTCCACCTTGGTGAGAGGCCAACAGCTTGACCGCTGTGCCACCACGCCCGCAAAAACGAAGTGCAGAATGGAAGGAAGAAAAGAAAAGAAGATCAATTAATAAGTTTTCCCTCCAGGAAGGTTATAATGAGCATTGCAAGAAAGAGTGTTCAGAATTGTTCAGCAACTCTCTAAGAAAAGATATTCATGAGCAATATTGGTCTCTATCGTGGATGGATCAACGTAAATTCATTTTCCATGCCTGCTCAAAAGTGCCAGTCAAAAGGTGAACAGTGAGTGAAAACTCTAACCGGAACTTTACATATGTTTATCGTTTACAACGAGAAGGAACACAGGTGCAAGTTTGTAAAACTTTTTATCTGACAACATTAGGCTACAATAAAAAGAATGATAATGTAATTTTCAATATTCTTCACAAAGCAAAACAAGGAGCCAGTAGTCAAAATGAAAATATGACAGGGCAACATCCTTCAAAATTCAAAATAAAACGAGATGTCTGCGGACACATTGAAACCTTCCATCCTACAGTATCTCATTACTGACGTGAGCATGCACCAACTGTTAAATACTTCCCGAGTAACATGACAATTATAAGGTGCGTTCAAAAAGTAACGAGCCGGAGGCTGTAATGCGCAAACCGATGACGACATAGGCTAATCATGGCGTGTGAAACGAGGTATGGTTCCGACCAGAGCGTGGAAGGTCACAGCCCGTCGTTAGAGGGCACGCGAGCAGCAGCATGCATCAATCGTCCAACGCTGCCAGTCGCATTGCAAACAGTGACATGGAGGCGTCAAACAAAGAGCAAAGAGGTGTTGTTCGGTTTCAGACAGCGGAAGGAGTGGGGGGAACGGACATTCATCGCCGAATGGCACAAGGTACGGCGAACACTACATGTCCCTTGCAAGGGTCAAGGCGTGGCACAAGCGCTTCAGGGAAGGACGGGTGTCATTAGCCGATGATGCCTGGTCTGGGGCACCCCCCTGCATTACCGATGACAACGTCCAGCTGGTTGATGCACTCATTACCCAGGACCGCTGAGTGACAGTGAACGCCATAGCCGCCGTGGTCAGATTGAGCGTCGGAAGTGTGTACATCATGAAGGAACGACTGCACTTGCCGAAAGTGTGTGCCCAATGGGTGCCCTACAGTCTTAAACCACACCAGAAAGCATGTCGAATGGCCTACTGTCTTGGTCTTGGTTGGACGATTGATACATGCTGCTGCTCGCTTTGTATCGTCACGTGACCTACACGCGTGCCCTCTAGCGACGGGCTGTGACCTTCCACGCTCTGGTCGGAACCACACCGCGTTACACTCGCCACGATTTACCCATGTCGTCACCGGTTTGCACATAACAGCCTCCGGCTCGTTACTTTTTGAACGCACCTTATACAATGATGCATGAAGATTTTGTGCTGAAACATCCCCAACTAAAATGTTTCTACGAGACATATAGGAAAATTGTTGCCGAAGAGAAGATACATTTTACAAAATTGGGACATGAACACAACGCTGGTCACAATAAAGACAATCTGGATCCTGAATGCGAATTGGGATCAACACATTCAATGAACTTCCAGTGCTCGTTCACTTTACAGGAGCCATGCAAACAGGAGCTTTGAATCTGGAACAGTATGTGTTTCTGATGACTTGGAAAAGGCTAATGTTACCTCGTATTGACACATTTCAAAAAGCCATCTTCACTAGTAGGGTGCCTATAATGAAACTTCACATTGGTGGGATCAAATCAGACCAAACTACAATATTTCTATTTGCTGCTTTGTGGCATGAAGGGCTCAGAGGAAGGGGAAAAGAGGAATTAATAAGTACTTTCGTGTTCGTGCAGGTCATCTTGTTTCACAGGGATTTAGAGCAGTTCCTATTTTGGTTTGACAATTGTGCTGCCCAAAATATACACTGGCCCTATCTTTCTTTCCTGGTTTACATAGTAAATTGTTTGAGAGTCCATGCGGAATCATTGGAAGTGAACTACGGTATTTCGAACCTGGACATACATGCATGTCTTGTGACAGTTTTCACCACCAAGTTGAATTATCATTGAAACGTGGAGGAAAGACCTACAACTTAACAATTTTGTTAGTGCTGTACGGTCTGCTAATAAAGGCAAAGTTATTACAAAAGTAATGAATATTTCTGACTTCTATAATTTCCAAGATTTGCCTTCAGTTACTAAGTGGAATTCTAAACGTTGCAATCCTGAGAAAATTCTTCTTTCTAAAATTTTCATATTTGTGCAAGAAGAGGTGATCATAACCTTCATTATAGAACAGACTATGAAGCAAATAAGTATCTTGAACTCAATGTTTTGAAATTTGCTGTTGTAAAAAAGGCCACCTCTCCTGAACCAGTTCAGCACACAAAACCGTGCAGAATTTTCAAGGAAAAGAAGGAAGGCATTATCAAAAACCTCACTCCGCTAATGCCGGAGAACAGAAGATTGTTCTGGGAAAACATTTCTGAATGTGAATAGGAATTAATTGTTTGGCTAAAAATAACATTTATTGAACACTGTGATAAACAGTGGCACTAAACAGTATTTTCTGTGCATGTTTTGTTATATAATTCACTTTACATTGGATTGTGCTTCCTTCTGTAATAGTTGCAATTCAAGTAATAAAATTCAAACTCAAATCATCTGATTTTAAATTTATTGTGTTTTTAAATTAGAGTTCAAAGGAAGAAAGCAGCATCTACAGCATACAACGATAAAGGGCAGTAACTTTAACTTACTGCTTTATCAATCGAAGCAGAAAACCACATGCACTATACAAAAAGGCAGTATCAGTCATAATTAAATAATTTGCTAAAAAAATATAATTTTTGATACCAGAAAATTCCTCCTTGTGTTTTATTTAATGTGTTAATTTCAACATGATCCTTAAAGTAGAAAGTAAAGAGAAATTGATTAAACTTTGAACTCAATTTCCTCGGTTTTCAAGTTCATGTAGTTACTGCCTTTTTCCTTAGCAGGGCAGATCTGTAGGCAACATGAATTAGGTAAAGTCATGGCCATATGGAGTAAACTCATGTCCACATGCTATTGTATATTCTTTGTTATTGCAAATAAATATTGTTGCTTTGGCTCTCTACATTTCTTAATATGGTATTTTGAGTTGCTAATTTTTGTTGATATGCAACACATGGGATCCTATGACAAGAATGGCTACCACAGATGAATGGACAGCAACAGGTTGACAAAGCAGATCTTTCATTTGTTTGATTCGATCAACAAAATCATGATGCCCTGGTTTAGCAACACCAAAGAAGACCTCCAAATGCTTCGTATCAATCCCCAGGACATATTGGACAGGGATCTCTTCCACAATATGATAGTGACGAACAGGCTCAACTGAGTCTTGCCCAAAAAGAAGAAATGGTGCCCCTTGGACAAAGAACACAAGCAGATTTATTCCCATAGGATGAGGGAATTCTAGGCACAAAAGAAAGCCAAATGTGACAAGACTTAACGTGGTCCGGTCCTAGATGGCCCTAGCGAATTATATATATAACTTTTACAACTCTGTTTCACAGCTTCTGTGGGACAAGAACTTTTCTTGGGAAGCTAAAATATCACTGTACAAATCCTACTTACTTTCCATATACACCTATGGTCTAGAAGTTGCTACAATGACTCCCCGGGACAACAGCCGAATACAAGCAACTGAGACGAAATTTCTAAGATCACGTATTCAGAAGACCAGACGAGACAGAATTAGAAATGAGTCAGTCTACCTAAAACTAGGGCTGAAAAGAAATGTGCTTGACATTGTTGAGGAGTGGAGATTGAAGTTCGGTCATCTGATGACGATGCCCTCTAGTAGAAGACCCAAAGCCTATTTCGAAAGGGAGATAATTGGCAAGAGACAAAGAGGTAGACCTCGAGATGGGTGGATAAAGCAAGCCCACAGAGCTAAGAGGAGCGTAGAATGGAGGATAATGGTGGCAGGATGGACAGCTATGGAAGGGGCTTGTTCATTCCCACACCCGGCCTGCTGGAGTGGAGAATCGATGATGGTAATAATAATAATAACAATAATATGTTATGGGTTTTACATCCCTTTTAACTACTGCACACGAGTGCCAGAATTTTGTCTCCAAGGGGATCTTTAATCATTTAACTGTATTTCCAGAAGAGTTACCCTATTGGCCCGAAAATAAGCTGCACTTTTTATTAAAATTATTTGGGTAAAAATTCTGGGTGCGGATTAAATTCGCTACCTACGCTTTTATAATATATCATGTGCTGTTTAAAAAGGAATGCTCATTAGCAAGAACACAGCAATAAAGCAACAATACAGTCTGTAAGAGAAACTGGCGGCATTAAATGACAACAATGCGAACTTTTGTTTTGGCATTGGAATTGTTATTCGGTAACACTGTATTGTTTCATAAGCTTGAATAATCTATAGTAGCTCTCTTTCAGTAAGAACTGTGAAAAAGCCTATTTAATGCAAAAATGAGCTATCATTTACCGGTAGGGCGAAAATAGTGAGTGTGATGAAGTGAATACTGGCAGTAATAATAATATAATATCGTATGGCCTCGGGTGCCTGGTGCAAGCTTTGTTAATTGACACCCAGAGGGTAGCTTGCATGTCGAATTTCATCGTTCCTTTGAACGTTATGAAAATCAAGGAGGTTAGATATCTAAGCTCCTTGACTTTCATAACGTTCAAAGGAACGACGAATGACAGTGAATAAGTCAATAATGAATAATGGTAATGTGTTGGGTGCCAGTGTTGTGTATCACATGTCAGAAAAAAACAAGAAGTTCCGTGACGAACTAAAGAGCCTACTTTTCTTAAAATTTAAGATCTATGCCAATGATTAATCTACATGGATCTATCTAGAATAATGCCGAAATTAAGTTGGTAATATCGAAATTTCTAATTAGTTCGAAATACTGTATACCTGGCATAATGCAGCCTAATAGAGAACTACAGTTGGCAGCCCTGGTGACTGAATATATTCTTAGTTCCATCTCTTAAAGTACAGAATACAAAATTTGGTTGAAGTTCAATGGATAGCATGGACGTTACATGCAGTTAGAGATTGGATCTAACAGCGCGCGTAAAATCATGTTGGCAACAATGATATACATGTATTGGTCAGAAATAATCTGAAATAATATGATCTATTGTTGTGTCAATTTTGAATGAAATCCATTTGTTAGTATAGAAGTTACATGCATTTTAAAATTGGATCTATCAGCAGGCTTAGAATCATGTTGGCAGCACTGACGTATATTAGTTACTCCAAATTAATCTAGAATGCCAGGTACTATACGTGTGCAAAGTTTAGAGCTATTGGCTTGCATACTTTCTGATATATTGATATTAGGGTAACAAAAATGGAGACAGTTTTTATTAACAGTTGGCAGCCCTGGTTACTCTTAAGAATCGGCATATACATATCTGTTATAGTACACATAGCACACACGAAATTTGGTTGAAATCCAAATGATAGTATAGAAGTTACATGTATTTAAAGTTGGACCTCTCAGCAGGCTTAGAATCATGTTGGTAGCACTGACGTATATAAGTTACTCCAAATTAATATAGAATGTCAGGTACTATACGTGTGCATAGTTTAAAGCTGTCGGCTTGCATACTTTCTGATATATTGGTATTTGGATAAAATAAATTGAGAGCATTTATTAACAGTTGGCAGCCCTGGTGGATCTTAAGAATACGTTCAGTCATGTCTGTTTATGTACACATAGCACATACGAAATTTGGTTGAAATCCAATTGATAGTGTAGAAGTTATATGCATTTAAAATTTGGACCTATCAGCAGGCGTATATTCATTTTGGCAACACTGCGATGTATAGCCTCCTGGAAATTAAACTGCAATTTTATTATCTATACGTGTGCCAATTTTGAAATAGCTCCTATTCATACCTTCCAAGATATCCTACATGGAGCTCAAATTTCAATTGCGATTTTTCAGCAGTTGGTAGCACTGACATCATTTTCAAATATGGGCGTGAGATATTCAGATATAGATCTTTACTCCTACCAAATTTTGTTTCAATTGCTGCAGCCGTTTAGGAGTTGATAGGGGGGGGGGGACACACACAGCCGGACAGACAGACAGACAGAAGGACAGACAGACAGACACACATTTGCCCGATCTCATAAGTCTACTTTTTCCTCATTTTTGCAAAATGTGAAAAGTAGGCTAAAAATGTACATGTTGGTAAGTACAAGAAAATATATATGTCTTACCTTAATCTGGCTGTGGCTCTTTTCGGGCATAAGCATTTTTCCTTTTTCCTCTTTGAATATTAAGAGTACGGCTTATATGTGGGGGCGCCTTATTTTCGGGCCAATATGGTATTTTCAGACATCTTAGTGCAAATCTACATCAAGGCCCTAAATCAATTTAACATATGAAGGGTGCAGGAAAAGAAGGGGCTATGTCCATTTTTTATAATTTTTATTCATTTATGTTAATTAGAAGTTCCTGGTGGTCCTAAACAATACCTAAGGTGGTTTTGTAAACAAAGAGTTTAGTCCAAGTATGCCAGGAAAAGAAGAAACAGTGCACCAGGAGCGAAAGGGTCAAAAGCTCATCTTTCAAACCATACAATGTTGTTTTTTACTCAAGATTTAAATTAAAATGGTTTAAGAATTACGTAGGTGGTAGGATAGGAAATCAATATAGCTGATTATTATTTTTAAAAGTAAATTTAATATAAAGAGTTAATCTTTTTAAATGCCATTTACTGAAATTTTAAAATTGTGACTTAGCCCCTTCTTTCCCTGTACCCTTCAATGGTATTCCCCCTTCTCCTATAGGTTCCAAATGTTAAATATTACATTGAGTTACATTTTACACACATGCAGTGAAATAAGTTTCCTTCACAGGCGCACCTGCAAAATGATTCCTGGAGGGATAGTTGAACTGGATGTAGGTTAAGACTGCGTTATGTAGTGCCTGGCTAAACGGCCTCTCATAGAGGTGACAAATCAGACTTTTAGGTGGGATATATCCCCTATTCTCCCTCATGGGCGTTTAGAACAGTGGTTCTTAACCGGAGGTCCGCGGACCACAGGTGGTCCGTGAGTACCTCTGGAGTGGTCCGCAGGAGAAAAGGGTCCACCAGCACGTATAAAAAAAGTGGTCATTAAATGGGGATTTCGAAAAAGATGTGCGTTGAACGAGAATCATCCGAATGTATTCGCGACGATGACTATCAGGTTTTGAATTGAAATATCTTTAAAATAAGTGTTATTGAGGAAGGGTTACAACTGATAAGGTGTATTAGGGGAGGGGGATCCGTACATGATTCAATTTCAGGCTGAGTGGTCAGCAGACTTCTACGGGTTCAGAACCACTGGATTAGAATCACCACTACTCAAACTACTACTAGGTCTGTTGTCAGCCATTACAGCGCAAAGAAGTCAAACTTTCCCATTTCTTCGAACAACTGAATATCATATTTCGCATCACCATACAGATTAAAAATGTGCAGTAAATTGTTCTATGGACTATCACAAAAGAGCAGGTAAGTCTACTTTCAAATAACATTGACACAAAGAGCTGGAATGTGGTAGTAAAAAGTCGCATGTGTAGCAACAAACCATTTCGTCGATAGCATTCGGAGGGTTAAACGTGTCAGTACAGACAGCATTACACCGTTTCTAAACATAAAATTTTAAATTTATTTTATTTTTCCCCTTCTATTGTTTGTAAGAACAGTTTGATTGAATTCAATAGGTGCATGCTCTGCATTGTTTTAGTTCTTTAAAATCACTGAAGGCTGAAGAAGTGATGTACAAGACCTATTACTTACCAATAATGGCGTATGGAGCAGAAACTTGGCTGATGACCAAGAGATGAACGTAGAACACATGCAGCCGAAATGAAAATCCTGAGGAGTATGGTAGAGAAGACTAGGAGAGATAGAGTGAGGAATGAAGACATTCAAAATGTACAGAAGCTGAATGATAAGCTGGAGCAGAACATGTGAAAAGGATGAATGATGAAAGAATGCCGTTACAAGTGATGGAGAGACAGATGACAGAAAAAGAGAGGACAAGGAAGACCTTAAGTACAGTGGATGGATTTGGTGAAGGACAGTGTGAGACTGGAGTTCAGTGGTTGAGGAAGGATGGTGGACAGACAGAGTAAAGTGGAGGGGTGTCATATTTGCTCTGACCCGGCCTAAGCTGGAAAACGGAAAATGATGACGATGATGAAGATCAAATAAACTCACAGCTAAAGAACGCCACAATGTGGCCAAAACTGGTGCAACTTAATTAAATAATTCCTATCAATTAAATCTTACTGACTGAAGTGATTAAATTAATTCAATTCAATTTGGTATCAGTATTGCACTGTATATACAATCCAGAAATGGGGCTAACTCAGTCTGTTTCATATTCATGCACACACATATTGACGAACACTAACCAGGTTAGACTGTATATTTAAAATTAGGAACATATAACAATTCATACACTGTCGGAAAAAATAATTAGAAAAGACAACGTCGATATTGATCCGATGAGAGCAGATGCCACCTGGGGGATAGTAGATGTACTGATAAGGGTTTCAAAGTCATCCGCCAATAGATAGCGTAGTGGCATAGCTCCAGAGCGCCATCTGTGTCTACCATTTAATAGGGAAAGCTCACAGTCACAGCCATTGTGGTGCAAACGTGTGAAGCAAGCAGGTACAATGGCACGGAGACGCACTAGTGCTTCCTGCAGCCAACTGAGCGAGTTTGAAAGGGGTCAAATTGTGGCCTTCCGAGTGGCGGGGTGGTCCTTTCGAAGAATTGCCACACAAGTTGGACGTGCTGTGTCCGTTGCACAACGATGCTGGTATCGGTGGTCACCTGAACATTCTCACACCCGCAGACGAGGTTCAGGACGGCCACGCAGCATGGACGTCTGCCAGAATCGTCGTATTATACGGGCAGCAGTCGCAGATCATACAGCTACCACAGCACAGATACGAGGGTTTGTGAGCCCAGAAATGTCAACACGAACTGTTGCGAACCGGTTACTAGCAATGGGACTACGGGCATGCACACCTCTAGCCCATCCTCCACTCACACCACAGCATCAACGTGCACGGCTAGACTAGTGCCGTCAGAGGATCACTTGGAAGATAGAATGGCGCGCCATGTTCTTCAGCGATGAAAGCAGATTCCGTCTGCACGAAAGTGATGGTCGTTGGCGCGTTCGACGTTGACCTGGTGAGCGCTGTCTCGTAGAGTGCATTCGTCCAAGACACCCCAGCCCCACCCCAGGCCTTATGATCTGGGGTGCGATAAGCTACAACTCTCCTCCACCTTTGGTGTTTGTGGAGGGAACGCTAACCAGCGATTGGTACGTGCCGTTCTTGCAACAGGAAGGGGATGAGTTATTCCAACAGGATAATGCTCGCCCACACACTGCCCGTGCAACTGAACGACCACTGCAAGACGTGCAGCAACTTCCCTGGCCAGCACGATCGCCCGACTTGCCGCCAATCGAGCACGTGTGGGACATGATGGGCCGACAAGTGACTCGTGCGACTCGTCCACCCACGACTCATACAGAACTGTGTGAACAGGTCGAGCTGGCGTGGAATAACGTATCCCAAGACAGTATTCGCCATCTGTATGATCGACTGGATGCAAGAGTCAGTGCTTGCATTGCCGCCCGTGGAGGCTACACCTTGTACTAATATGGGTGTTTCAGCAAGGGTCGATACCTGGTATCTCTGAATATATAATTTTCCAAAGAAAAATATGTATTGTCCGTTGAGCCATTATATATTTAAACACAAATTGTGCTAAATGTTCCGGCATAACTCAACAAAATGACAGTGTTTCGCCCCGGTGTGCAATTGGGCTCTTCAGTTGGTTAATGCACACCTCACCAAGACACTGTCTAGTACACAGTTTTGCCGGAACATTTAGCACAATTTGTGTTTAAATATATAATGGCTCAACGGACAATACATATTTTTCTATGGAAAATTATATATTCAATGCCAAGGTAAGGTTATAATTGCTTTGGAGTGGAGTTTCGACTCCCATAGTGCACTGGCTTTGCTCGTGACGTGGATACACATGTATCAAATACGTCTTGCAATGGCCTTCCCAGTGTGTACTAGACAGTGTCTTGGTGAGGTGTGCATTAACCAACTGAAGAGCCCAATTGCACACCGGGGCGAAACACTGTCATTTTGTTGAGTTATGCCGGAACATTTAGCACAATTTGTGTTTAAATGGTATCTCTGAACCGCTTCATCAATTGATCTGTACATTGAATCATTTCATATACTCCATATGCACTGTTGCCACAATAAATATTGAGTAAATTGGTAGGCCTAACCTCTAAAAGGGTGACCTAATTATTTTTTTCCGGCACTGTATTACTGTATATAGAAGTAAGTCTACTTGTCTTCGAAGACTATGACGTCCTCTTCGCTGATGTATTCCTCGAATATTTCTTCATCATACATATCCTCTTCCTCATTCAAGTCTACTTCCCCCATCTCCTGTCGGAGAATGCTGAAAAAGTTACAATAACATACAGTACATAACATTTGTTTTATGTCACTTGATGCAATATGTTTTTGTATTTATTAGTAATTGTTGTTGATCGTTTAGCGGCTTTGCGACATCGTTGTAATGTAGCCCCGTGTACTTAGGTGTCTGTAGAAGATGTCTGATAGCCTGTATCACTTATATGTCTGTACTAGTGTGTGTATCTGGAACAAGGTAGGTTTTGGGTAGGAAGTGACCTTGGCCTTAAGTTAGTTACCATCCCAGCATTTACAAGGAGTAAAAGTGGGGAAACCCACTTCCAGGATGCCTGAGGTGGGAATCAAACCCATCTCTTCTCAATTTTGCCCCACGAGGTTGAGTGTACTCCCTTCCAACCCTAAATTTCTTGGCAGAGCTGGGAATCAAACCCGGGCCTCCATGGTGACAGCCAGGATTGCTAGCCACTACACCATGAGACAGACAAGTACATTACAAATACTTCTTCTACATTTGAAATTTGTGCACTCAATCCTTCAAGAAATAAGCGTTGTTATTGTTTCATTTGAGGGGCTTGGACATTGTAGTCATGTAGCCCCATGTACTTGGGTGTGTGTAGAATTGGTCTGATAACCTATGTTCTTGTGATGGCTGTAGTAGAGTGTGTATTTGTAATTCAGGCGATGTTTGAGAAGGAGGCAGCTGTAGCCTTAAGTTATAAACCATCCCAGCATTTGGTTGGAGTAGAACTTCCATTGTAATTTACAGTTTTACGGATGAACTATAAAATTCTAAAATTATTATAAACACCAAAACGCACTACAAATGATTTTTGTAGTTAAAATGTAAACCTCAACACAGTGATCACGTTCTAATGATGACCGCTTGAAGGTTGAAATGTGTAATCCAAATATTGCCCCATTACATTAAAAATCATAAACGAATCATGGAAATTGTTTCATATTTGCATATTATATACATTGTACGCTTAATCATTAGGAAAATTCGTGTTGACCGATTGAAGAGTTACAAATAACAATTCAAGGGGTCAGACTCTTGACTTCCTTTTCATGGCGTCTCCTGTGCTCAACTCAATGCCCTAAAGGAGGCAGGGTGGGGGTAGCCACACCCTGTATAGTGCTACACCCTCAAGGGCACACGGCAGGTGAGATCTAGAGTTGGCGACCCCGAGAGAATCCTGACCTGGGACCGGCTCTTCCTCCATTTACCATTTCCTTTGGGACGGACCCTCTCCTTTTTCCCTGTTATGACTCTCCTTCCTTCCAAGTCCCTTAATTCTCATTGTTCGAGGGTCGAGGGTGTTTTCTATCCTTCTCTATTTTATTTACCTTTTTCTTTTCTTTGTTTTCCATTATCTCTTCTAGTGTGTAAGTGTGTACAGTCGATAATTTGACACTCGTTAATTTGAATCTATCGATAATTTGAAGTTTCTTCCCTGTCCCTTGAAAATTACTCAATAAATTGACAAAATTCAATATGATTTGGCCCCTTGGTAATTTGAACTTGTAGGAATGGCATCTTGCTCGCTAACATTCTATAATTTGAAGTCACTGATTACAGTATTGTTATCATGCACAGACCTGTCGTTTGTTTACATCAATAATGAGATGTGTCAGTAAGTTCGTAGCCTTGAGTCTTCTTTCAAACGTTAAAGTGTGTTACAGTATAATGTTTGATTTGTGTAATTTTTAACAGTCAAGAAAGAACGAGTGTCATTCTGTCAGTGAAAAAAAAAGCGTGTGATTCAAGCGGTGGAGGATGGACAATTCAAAAAAGATGTCGCCAAACAGTTCGGCATTTTACCATCGACATTGTCGATGAGTTTGAATAGCAAAAGAAAATTGCAGACTTTTTTAAAATGAACATTTGTCTACAATTGTACAAATGTTTTGAAATATAAATCAGTAAGTAAATAAAACACGAAAATCAAAGTCTTGTGTATTTGAAGTTTTCCCTCCCTCCTTCTTGGTTATATGAACTCCTATTATTTTGAACTCTCAGTAAATTGAACTTTTTCTCTGGTCCCTTGAGTTTCAAATTATCAAGAGTCAACTGAAGTTAGTTTTAGTATTAGTTTCAATTTCATTTTCACTTTCACTATCACCAAACAATTTGGGGTCGATAACCCAGATGTTAGGTCCCTTATAACAACAATTATGATCATCGTCTCTCAATATCACACGTCAATTGTTAATTACAATACTTAATACCAATGCGTATTTATTAGTAATTTATATTAAGAGCTCTACTTATCAGGGCACTGTTCTGCCTTTAAAGCAAAAATTTTCTGAAATGAAGAAGAAAGCATGCATTTTGTCGTGTTTAACGACATTTTGGTGCATGCGGTTTCTGCTGTTTATCTTAAGCTTTGGGTTTTTACTGATAGGTGCGCGGATACACAAAACGATATTCACTTCCGCCCTGCATCCGCACATTTGTTATCCAAATCTACTGGCATTACAATTATATTTTTAATTAGATAAAGCATCAAGTATTAAAGGAACACCATTAGACATTTGACGAGAAAGTCGTTCTCTCAGGCTTTGTATGTCATGTGCTATGTTTAAAATGAATGATATACGGCCAGAATTGCAAACCTCTTCAGTTCGGAATGTTCATTATGCTTAATGACATACCGTCAAGAATAGCCTGAGTAATAATAATGTTATTGGTTTTATCCCTTTCAACTACAGTACTTTGGCCTGTAGAGACGCAATAGCCCGAGTAAACTTGGGAAGGGAGGTAGGAGGTAGGCGGCCGGTGGGTCGACCTAAAACCCGTTGGATGGACTTCCCACTTATGGCAAGAACACTTGAAGACATGATGGAGAGCAAGGTGTTTATGAACAGAATGGAATGGAGGAGGCTTATCAACAGTACCCGGGAAATTGGAACTGTAACCTGATCATGATGAGGATGATGATGACATAATTTGAATGAGATTAGCTTAAATCATCTTCTTACTTTTGTAATTCCTCAACATCATCCACATCCTCCTCCACATTGAGTTCTTCTTCCATCTCCTCCTCTACCTCTATTATCTCTTTATCAGGCTCTCCTTCGTCGGCTGTCTTGTTCTCAGGAGTCTCGTCCGGTAAAATGCTGAAAAAGTTATAATGACATACAGTACATAACATTTGTTTTATGTCACTTGATGCAATATATTTTTGTATTTATTTAGTAATTGTTGTTGATCGTTTAGGGGCTTTGAGACATTGTTGCAATGTAGCCCCGTGTACTTTGGTGTCTGTAGAAGTTGTATGATAAACTGTATCACTTATCTGTCTGTTTGTCTGTACTAGTGTGTGTATATGTAACAAGGTAGGTTTGGGTAGGAAGTGACCTTGGCCTTATGTTAGTTACCATCCCAGCATTTACAAGGAGTAAAAGTGGGGAAACCCACTTCCAGGATGCATGAGGTGGGAATCAAGCCCATCTCTTCTCAATTTTGCCCCACGAGGCTGAGTGAACTCCGTTCCAACCCTAAATTTCTTGGCAGAGCTGGGATTCAAACCCGGGCCTCCATGGTGACAGCCAAGATTGCTAGCCACTACACCATGAGACAGACAAGTACATTACAATTACTCTTTCTACATTTTAAATTTGTACTCTCAATCCTTCAGAAATAAGCGTTGTTGTTGTTTCATTTGAGGGGCTTGGACATTGTAGTCATTTAGCCCCATGTACTTGGGTGTGTGTAGAATTGGTCTGGTAACCTACATTCTTGTGATGGCTGTAGTAGAGTGTGTATTTGTAATTCAGGCGATGTGTGGGAAGGAGGCAGCTGTAGCCTTAAGTTATAAACCATCCCAGCATTTGGTTGGAGTAGAACTTCCATTTTAATTTACAGTTTTACGGATGAACTATAAAATTCTACAATTATTATTAACACCAAAACCCACTACAAATTATTTTTGTAGTTAAAATGTGAACCTCAACACAGTGATCAAAATCTGATGATGACCGCTTGAAGGTTGAAATGTGTAATCCAAATATTGCCCCATTACATTAAAAAACATAAACGAATCATGGAAATTGTTTCGTATTTGCATATTATATACATTGTACCCACTTAATCATTAGGCAAATTCGTGTTGACCGATTGAAGAGTTACAAATACCAATTCGAGGGGTCAGACTCTTGATTTTCTCTTCATGACATATCCTGAGGTCAACTCAATGCCCTAAAGGAGGCAGGGTGTGGGTAGCCACACCCTGTATAGTGCTACACCCTCAAGGGCACACGGCAGGTGAGATCTAGAGTTGGCGACCCCGAGAGATTCCTGACCTGGGACCGGCTCTTCCTCCTTTTTCCATTGCCTTTGGGGCGGACCCTCTCCTTTTTCCCTGTTATGACTCTCCTTCCTTCCAAGTCCCTTAATTCTCATTGTTTGAGGATCGAGGGCGTTTTCTATCCTTCTCTATTTTATTTACCTTATTCTTCTCTTTGTTTTCCATTATCTCTTCTATTGTGTAAGTGTGTACAGTTGATAATTTGTCACTCGTTAATTTGAATCTATCGATAATTTGAAGTTTCTTCCCTGTCCCTTGAAAATTACTCAATAAATTGACAAAATTCAATATGATTTTGCCCCCTTGGTAATTTGAAGTTGTAGGAATGGCATCTTGCTCGCCAACATTCCTTAATTTGATATCGGTCATAACGAATAGAATAAGAAGTGATATCACTGGTCTAGTACGCCTGGTCCGCCGCAGCGCAGCGCTGGCTCCGATCTGTGATGTAAGTGAGCATTGGCGCTTACGAGACTTTTAAAACCTTGCGACCTGTTTTACATGTTAAAACACCGTTATAGGCGGTAATAAGTTCGACATCTCCACTTACTTTACTGTGCCCAGGTATATTTTAATAAGTCGTCTCCTGTAATAGTCCAGTTTCGACAATAAGGGAAGACAGAGAGCAAGTTCAAAATGCAATTAGTTTTGCCAGCTATCGGTAAATTAAAAAAAGAATGGAAAAATTAACCTCGCTGTCAGAAAGGATTTCTTCACATTGTTACACATTTTACATTCCCTTAACAGACTTGCAACACAGAAAAAAAAAATCCGTACGAACGCAACTTTCAACTTTACCGTAGATTACTATAAAATTCAATAATAACCATAAATTTCACTCCACAAACACCAAAATCAGTAAACTACCATCATTTCAGAAGAACTTAACATTAAACAGACATAGAAGGCATAGTCATGACCCCTTCATAGAGTAGGCTATTGTCTAAAACTGATCACGCCTCCTTCAGCATTACGGTACATACCGGTATATGTTTTTTAACTAATTGTCTTTTTATTCTTATCCCTTTCTTCACAGAAGTAGTCTTTATTGGCATCAAGAGCATTTTTGTTTACACCATACTGGACAAATACTTAGGCAAATTAAGAAATACATGTGGAACAGTAGTACTTCCTACCCTTCTATCACAAATTTGTCAAATTTAACAATTAAATCTTCTGAAAAGTGAGCATCACAGATGTAGGACTTTTCAGTAAGTTCCCTATCCTTCCCTGGTATGGCCCCTTTGCACTTGATAAAACGTTCCTTATCTTTAGGAGGTTTGAAAAACCGTCTGACCTCTTTACAGTCCCCATAGCTAGATCTGCATCCTGGTACAAAAGAGCAAGGCATCTTCACTACTCACATTAAGCACTCATGAAAATGTAAGGGCTAAACTGCTGTTTACTTACATTAAATAACAATAAAATTTACACACGAAGATAACTTCAACACACGACAAGAAATTAAATTCCATTTCAGTTAATGCTTCCTACAATAGCATTTCATGTATTAATACTATGAAGTAATAGTGTAAGCACTTGTATATCAATAAACGTTTGCACAGAACACCACCAAAACACTCCGACCGATTAAATACTTAATATATCGCACATAAACACATAAACATATGTGGAAATCAACAATTTTAAGTCGACTGTAGCGCTGCGTAGGAGCGTGTGCCAACCCGATCCGTATTCATTACATGCTATTGAGGGAGAAGAGATCACACTTTATATTCTATTCGTTATGTATAGGTGATTACAGTATTGTTATCATGTATAGACCTGTCGTTTGTTTACATCAATAATCTTTGCATTAAGGCAAATGATGGAGAAAAGATGGGAATTTGGAAAAGACATGGTGATGACATTTATTGATATTGAGAAAGCGTACGACAGTGTGCCTCGACAGGTGGTTTGGAATGTATTAAGGAAAAGGAGAGTTAACGGAGCTGATGTCCAAATGTTAAAAGCTATGTACAAATATTGTGTGAGTAGCATGAAGACCAGTATAGGAGAAACAGAATGGTTTAAAGTGGAAACAGGTCTCCGACAGGGAAGTGTATTGTCCCCCTTACTATTCATCATAGTCATGGATGAAATTCACAAGAATGTTAAACAGAGATGGCGACAAGAGGCAACAAAGGCCATGCTGTTTGCAGATGATATAGTGATATGGGGCGAGGATGAAAAGGAAGTACAAAAACAACTAGATGTATGGAATCAAGAAATAGAGAAATTTGGGATGAAAGTAAGCACAGAGAAGAGCAAGACAATGGTAATGTCAAGAGGAAGGAAGGAAGGAAGGAAGAGGAAAGATAGAATTGAATGGGAAAATTCTAGAAGTGGTTAAAAGTTTCAAGTACTTGGGAAGTGTGATCACAGAAGATGGAAGGATAACTGAGGAAATTGGAAAGAGAATACAACAAGCGAACAGTTTTTACCAGAGCATAAGGGGTATTCTGTGGAACCGAGATGTCCCAAAGAAATGTAAAAATGTATTATATTCAACCTACTACAGACCCATACTAACATATGCAGCTGGAGCGTGGACTACTACAAAAAGAGAGGAGAGTAGAATACAAGCCGCGGAGATGAAATTCCTAAGAGGTATAGAGGGCAAGACCAGAAGAGATAGAGTTAGAAATGAAGAGATTAGAAAAAGGACAGGAATCTTGAAGCTGCAGGACAGGATAGAAACAACAAAGTTAAAGTGGTATGGACATATGATGAGAATGGGAGAGGAGAGAGTACCAAAGAAAACTTTCTGTGAAAAGATGACAGGGAAGAGACCACGAGGAAGGCCCCGAAAGACATGGGCAGATACAGTGTGGGAGTGTGTAGAGAAGAGAGGAGGAAAACCTGAAGAAGTACTAAAAACAGGAGAGGAGTGGTGGAGAGACAGGAAACGTTGGAGGTCCTTAATTCACAACCCGACCCAGGAAGCTGGAAACGGGAAATGAAGATGATGAATAATGAGATGCATGAGTGAGTAAGTAGCCTTGAGTCATCTTTCAAACTTTAAAGTATGTTACAGTATAATGTTTGATTTGTGTAATTTTTTAATATTATAATTATATCAAGAAAGAACGAGTGTCTTTCCATAAGTAAAATAAAAGTGTTTGATTCAAGCTGTGGATGATGGACAATTAAAATAAGATGTCGCCAATGTTCGGCATTTTTGATATTGAATGCAGAAGAAAATTGCGGACTTTTTTTTTTCTTTTCAAAATGAATATTTGTGTACAATTGTACAAATGCAGTGAAATAAAAATCAGTAAGTAAAAAAAAACACGAAAATCAAACTCCCTTTTATTTTAACTTTTCTCTCCCTCCCTCTTGGTTATTATGAACTCCTATTATTTTGAACTCTCAGTAAATTGAACTTTAACTCTGGTCCCTTGAGTTTCAAATTATCGAAAGTCGGCTGTTTTAGTTATATTTTCAATTTCATTTTCACTAATACCAAACCATTTGGGGTCGATAACCCAGATGTTAGTCCTCTTATAACAACAATTATGATCATCGTCTCTGAATATGACTCGTCAATTGTTAATTATAATACTTAATACCAATGCATATTTATTAGAAATTTATATTAAGACCTCTACTTATCAGGGCACTGTTCTGCCTTTAAAGCAAAAATGATCTGAAACGAAGAAGAAAAACGTGCATGTTGTCGTGTTTCACGACATGTTGGTGCATGCGGTTTCTGATGTGTATTCTTTAGCTTGGGGTTTTTACTGATGGGTGCGCGGATACACAAAACAATATTCACTTCCGCCCTGCATCCGCATATTTGTTATCCAAATCTACTGGCATTACAATTATATTAATAATTAGATAAAGCATCAAGTATTAAAGGAACACCATTAGACATTTGACGAGAAAGTCGTTCTCTTAGGCTTTGTATGTCATGTGCTATGTTTAAAATGAATGATATACGGACAGAATTGCCAACCTCTTCAGTTCTGAGTGTTCATTATCCTTAATGACATACCGTCAAGAATAGCCTGAGTAATAAAATGTTATTGGTTTTATCCCTTTTAACTACAGTACTTTGGTCTGTAGAGACGCAATAGCCTGAGTAAACTTGGGAAGGGAGGTAGAAGGTAGGCGGCCGGTGGGTCGACCTAAAACCTGTTGGATGGACTTCCCACTTATGGCAAGAACACTTGAAGACATGATGGAGAGCAAAGTGTTTATGAGCAGAGGGGAATGGAGGAGGCTTATCAACAGTACCCGGAAAATTGGAACTGTAACCTGATCATGATGAGGATGATGATGACATAATTTGAATGAGATTAGCTTAAATCATCTTCTTACTTTTGTAATTCCTCAACATCATCCACATCCTCCTCCGCATTCAGTTCTTCTTCCATCTCCTCCTCTACCTCTATCATCTCCACATCAGACTCTCCTTCGTCGGCTGTCTTGTTCTCAGGAGTCTCGTCCGGTAAATTGCTGAAAATGTTCCAATAACATACAGTACATAACATTTGTTTTATGTCACTTGATGCAATATGTTTTTGTATTTATTTAGTAACTGTTGTTGATCGTTTACGGGCTTTGAGACATTGTTGCAATGTAGCCCCGTGTACCTTGGTGTCTGTAGAAGATGTCTGTAACACTTACATGTCTGAACTAGTGTGTGTATCTGTAACAAGGTAGGTTTTGGGTAGGAAGAGACCTTGGCCTTAAGTTAGTTACCATCCCAGCATTTACAAGGAGTAAAAGTGGGGAAACCCACTTCCAGGATGCATGAGGTGGGAATCAAACACATCTCATCTCAATTTTGCCCCACGAGGCTGAGTGTACTCCGTTCCAACCCTAAATTTCTTGGCAGAGCTGGGAATCAAACCCGGGCCTCCATGGTGACAGCCAGGATTGCTAGCCACTACACCATGAAACAGACAAGTACATTACAAATACTTTTTCTACATTTGAAATATGTGCACTCAATCCTTCAAGAAATACGCGTTGTTGTTGTTTCATTTGAGGGGCTTGGACATTGTAGTCATTTAGCCCCAAGTACTTGGGTGTGTGTAGAATTGGTCTGATAACCTACATTCTTGTGATGGCTGTAGTAGAGTGTGTATTTGTAATTCAGGCGATGTTTGGGAAGGAGGCAGCTGTAGCCTTAAGTTATAAACCATCCCAGCATTTGGTTGGAGTAGAACTTCCATTTTAATTTACAGTTTTACGTATGAACTATAAAATTCTACAATTATTATAAACACCAAAACCCACTACAAATTATTTTTGTAGTTAAAATGTGAACCTCAACACAGTGATCGTCTGATGATGACCGCTTGAAGGTTGAAATGTGTAATCAAAATACTGCCCCATTACATTAAAAATCATAAACGATTCATGGAAATTGTTTCGTATTTGCATATTATATACATTGTACGCTTAATCATTAGGCAAATTCTTGTTGACCGATTGAAGAGTTACAAATAACAATTCGAGGGGTCAGACTCTTGATTTTCTCTTCATGACATATCCTGTGCTCAACTCAATGCCCTAAAGGAGGCAGGGTGTGGGTAGCCACACCCTGTATAGTGCTACACCCTCAAGGGCACACGGCAGGTGAGATCTAGAGTTGGCGACCCCGAGAGAATCCTGACCTGGGACCGGCTCTTCCTCCTTTTTCCATTGCCTTTGGGACGGACCCTCTCCTTTTTCCCTGTTATGACTGTCCTACCTTCCAAGTCCCTTAATTCTCATTGTTCGAGGGTCGAGGGCGTTTTCTATCCTTCTCTATTTTATTTACCTTATTCTTCTCTTTGTTTTCCATTATCTCTTCTAGTGTGTAAGTGTGTACAGTCGATAATTTGACACTCGTTAATTTGAATCTATCGATAATTTGAAGTTTCTTCCCTGTCCCTTGAAAATTACTCAATAAATTGACAAAATTCAATATGATTTTGCCCCCTTGGTAATTTGAAGTTGTAGGAATGGCATCTTGCTCGCCAACATTCCTTAATTTGATATCGGTCATAACGAATAGAATAAGAAGTGATATCACTGGTCTAGTACGCCTGGCCCGCCGCAGCGCAGCGCTGGCTCCGATCTGTGATGTAAGTGAGCATTGGCGCGTACGAGACTTTTAAAACCTTGCGACCTGTTTTACATGTTAAAACACCGTTATAGGCGGTAATAAGTTCGACATCTCCACTTACTTTACTGTGCCCAATTATAATTTAATAAGTCCTCTCCAGTAATAGTCCAGTTTCGACAATAAGCGAAGTCAGAGAGCAAGTTCAAAATGCAATTAGTTTTGCCAGCTATCGGTAAATAAAAAAAGAATGGAAAAATTAACCTCGCTATCAGAAAGGATTTCTTCACATTGTTACACATTTTACATTCCCTTAACAGACTTGCAACACAGAAAAAAAAAATCCGTACGAACGCAACTTTCAACTTTACCGTAGATTACTATAAAATTCAATAATAACCATAAATTTCACTCCACAAACACCAAAATCAGTAAACTACCATCATTTCAGAAGAACTTAACATTAAACAGACATAGAAGGCATAGTCATAACCCCTTCACAGAGTAGGCTATTGTCTAAAACTGATCACGCCTCCTTCAGCATTACGGTACATACCGGTATATGTTTTTTAACTAATTGTCTTTTTATTCTTATCCCTTTCTTCACAGAAGTAGTCTTTATTGGCATCAAGAGCATTTTTATTTACACCATACTGGACAAATACTTAGGCAAATTAGGAAATACATGTGGAACAGTAGTACTTCCTTCCCTTCTATCACAAATTTGTCAAATTTGACAATTAAATCTTCTGAAAAGTGAGCATCACAGATGTAGGACTTTTCAGTAAGTTCCCTATCCTTCCCTGGTATGGCCCCTTTGCACTTGATAAAACGTTCCTTATCTTTAGGAGGTTTGAAAAACCGTCTGACCTCTTTACAGTCCCCATAGCTAGATCTGCATCCTGGTACAAAAGAGCAAGGCATCTTCACTACTCACATTAAGCACTCATGAAAATGTAAGGGCTAAACTGCTGTTTACTTACATTAAATAACAATAAAATTAACACACGAAGATAACTTCAACACATGACAAGAAATTAAATTCCATTTCAGTTAATGCTTCCTACAATAGCATTTCAGGTATTAATACTATGAAGTAATAGTGTAAGCACTTGTATATCAATAAATGTTTGCACAGAACACCACCAAAACACTCCGACCGATTAAATACTTAAAATATCGCACATAAACACATAAACATATGTGGAAATCAACAATCTTAAGTCGACTGTAGCGCTGCGTAGCGGCGAGTGCCAACCCGATACGTATTCATTACATGCTATTGAGGGAGAAGAGATCACACTTTATATTCTATTCGTTATGTATCGGTGATTACAGTATTGTTATCATGTATAGACCTGTCGTTTGTTTACATCAATAATGAGATGCATGAGTGAGTAAGTAGCCTTGAGTCATCTTTCAAACGTTAAAGTGTGTTACAGTATAATGTTTGATTTGTGTAATTTTTTAATATTAAAATTATATCAAGAAAGAACGAGTGTCTTTCCATAAGTAAAATAAAAGTGTTTGATTCAAGCTGTGGATGATGGACAATTAAAATAAGATGTCGCCAATGTTCGGCATTTTTGATATTGAATGCAGAAGAAAATTGCGGACTTTTTTTTTTCTTTTCAAAATGAATATTTGTGTACAATTGTACAAATGCTGTGAAATAAAAATCAGTAAGTAAAAAAAATCACGAAAATCAAACTCTCTTTTATTTTAACTTTTCTCTCCCTCCCTCTTGGTTATTATGAACTCCTATTATTTTGAACTCTCAGTAAATTGAACTTTAACTCTGGTCCCTTGAGTTTCAAATTATCGAAAGTCGACTGTTTTAGTTATATTTTCAATTTCATTTTCACTAATGCCAAACCATTTGGGGTCGATAACCCAGATGTTAGTCCCCTTATAACAACAATTATGATCATCGTCTCTGAATATGACTCGTCAATTGTTAATTATAATACTTAATACCAATGCATATTTATTAGAAATTTATATTAAGACCTCTACTTATCAGGGCACTGTTCTGCCTTTAAAGCAAAAATGATCTGAAACGAAGAAGAAACGTGCATGTTGTCGTGTTTCACGACATGTTGGTGCATGAGGTTTCTGATGTGCATTCTTTAGCTTGGGGTTTTTACTGATGGGTGCGCGGATACACAAAACGATATTCAGTTCCGCCCTGCATCCGCATATTTGTTATCCAAATCTACTGGCATTACAATTATATTTATAATTAGATAAAGCATCAAGTATTAAAGGAACACCATTAGACATTTGACGAGAAAGTCGTTCTCTCAGGTTTTGTATGTCATGTGCTATGTTTAAAATGAATGATATACGGACAGAATTGCCAACCTCTTCAGTTCGGAGTGTTCATTATTCTTAATGACATACCGTCAAGAATAGCCTGAGTAATAAAATGTTATTGGTTTTATCCCTTTTAACTACAGTACTTTGGTCTGTAGAGACGCAATAGCCTGAGTAAACTTGGGAAGGGAGGTAGAAGGTAGGCGGCCGGTGGGTCGACCTAAAACCCGTTGGATGGACTTCCCACTTATGGCAAGAACACTTGAAGACATGATGGAGAGCAAAGTGTTTATGAACAGAGGGGAATGGAGGAGGCTTATCAACAGTACCCGGAAAATTAGAACTGTAACCTGATCATGATGAGGATGATGATGACATAATTTGAATGAGATTAGCTTAAATCATCTTCTTACTTTTGTAATTCCTCAACATCATCCACATCCTCCTCCGCATTCAGTTCTTCTTCCATCTCCTCCTCTACCTCTATTATCTCCACATCAGACTCTCCTTCGTCGGCTGTCTTGTTCTCAGGAGTCTCGTCCGGTAAATTGCTGAAAATGATCCAATAACATACAGTACATAACATTTGTTTTATGTCACTTGATGCAATATGTTTTTGTATTTATTTAATAATTGTTGTTGATCGTTTAGGGGCTTTGAGACATTGTTGCAATGCAGCCCCGTGTACCTTGGTGTCTGTAGAAGATGTCTGTATCACTTATATGTCTGTACTAGTGTGTGTATCTGTAACAAGGTAGGTTTTGGGTAGGAAGAGACCTTGGCCTTAAGTTAGTTACCATCCCAGCATTTACAAGGAGAAAAGTGGGGAAACCCACTTCCAGGATGCACGAGGTGGGAATCAAACACATATCTTCTCAATTTTGCCCCACGAGGCTGAGTATACTCCGTTCCAACCCTAAATTTCTTGGCAGAGCTGGGAATCAAACCCGGGCCTCCATGGTGACAGCCAGGATTGCTAGCCACTACACCATGAAACAGACAAGTACATTACAAATACTTTTTCTACATTTGAAATAAGTGCACTCAATCCTTCAAGAAATACGCGTTGTTGTTGTTTCATTTGAGGGGCTTGGACATTGTAGTCATTTAGCCCCAAGTACTTGGGTGTGTGTAGAATTGGTCTGATAACCTACATTCTCGTGATGGCTGTAGTAGAGTATGTATTTGTAATTCAGGCGATGTTTAGGAAGGAGGCAACTGTAGCCTTAAGTCATAAACCATCCCAGCATTAGGTTGGAGTAGAACTTCCATTGTAATTTACAGTTTTACGGATGAACTATAAAATTCTACAATTATTATAAACACCAAAACCCACTACAAATTATTTTTGTAGTTAAAATGTGAACCTCAACACAGTGATCACAATCTGATGATGACCGCTTGAAGGTTGAAATGTGTAATCAAAATATTGCCCCATTACATTAAAAATCATAAACGAATCATGGAAATTGTTTCGTATTTGCATATTATATACATTGTACGCTTAATCATTAGGCAAATTCGTGTTGACCGATTGAAGAGTTACAAATAACAATTCGAGGGGTCAGACTCTTGATTTTCTCTTCATGACATATCCTGTGCTCAACTCAATGCCCTAAAGGAGGCAGGGTGTGGGTAGCCACACCCTGTATAGTGCTACACCCTCAAGGGCACACGGCAGGTGAGATCTAGAGTTGGCGACCCCGAGAGAATCCTGACCTGGGACCGGCTCTTCCTCCTTTTTCCATTGCCTTTGGGACGGACCCTCTCCTTTTTCCCTGTTATGACTCTCCTACCTTCCAAGTCCCTTAATTCTCATTGTTCGAGGGTCGAGGGCGTTTTCTATCCTTCTCTATTTTATTTACCTTATTCTTCTCTTTGTTTTCCATTATCTCTTCTAGTGTGTAAGTGTGTACAGTCGATAATTTGACTCTCGTTAATTTGAATCTATCGATAATTTGAAGTTTCTTCCCTGTCCCTTGAAAATTACTCAATAAATTGACAAAATTCAATATGATTTGGCCCCTTGGTAATTTGAACTTGTAGGAATGGCATCTTGCTCGCTAACATTCTATAATTTGAAGTCACTGATTACAGTATTCTTATCATGCACAGACCTGTCGTTTGTTTACATCAATAATGATATGTGTCAGTGAGTTCGTAGCCTTGAGTCTTCTTTCAAACCTTAAAGTGTGTTACAGTATAATGTTTGATTTGTGTACATTTTAACAGTCAAGAAAGAAGGAGTGTCACTCTGTCAGTGAAAAAAAAGCGTGTGATTCAAGCTGTGGAGGATGGACAATTCAAAAAAGATGTCGCCAAACAGTTCGGCATTTTACCATCGACATTGTCGATGAGTTTGAATAGCAAAAGAAAATTCCAGAATTTTTCAAAATGAACATTTGTCTACTATTGTACAAATGTTTTGAAATATAAATCAGTAAGTAAATAAAACACGAAAATCAAAGTCTTGTGTATTTGAAGTTTTCCCTCCCTCCTTCTTGGTTATATGAACTCCTATTATTTTGAACTCTCAGTAAATTGAACTTTTTCTCTGGTCCCTTGAGTTTCAAATTATCAAGAGTCAACTGAAGTTAGTTTTAGTATTAGTTTCAATTTCATTTTCACTTTCACTATCACCAAACAATTTGGGGTAGATAACCCAGATGTTAGGTCCCTTATAACAACAATTATGATCATCGTCTCTCAATATCACTCGTCAATTGTTAATTACAATACTTAATACCAATGCGTATTTATTAGTAATTTATAGTAAGAGCTCTACTTATCAGGGCACTGTTCTGCCTTTAAAGCAAAAATTTTCTGAAATGAAGAAGAAAGCATGCATTTTGTCGTGTTTCACAACATTTTGGTGCATGCGGTTTCTGCTGTTTATACTTAAGCTTTGGGTTTTTACTGATGGGTGCGCGGATACACAAAACGATATTCAGTTCCGCCCTGCATCCGCATATTTGTTATCCAAATCTACTGGCATTACAATTATATTTATAATTAGATAAAGCATCAAGTATTAAAGGAACACCATTAGACATTTGACGAGAAAGTCGTTCTCTCAGGTTTTGTATGTCATGTGCTATGTTTAAAATGAATGATATACGGACAGAATTGCCAACCTCTTCAGTTCGGAGTGTTCATTATTCTTAATGACATACCGTCAAGAATAGCCTGATTAATAAAATGTTATTGGTTTTATCCCTTTTAACTACAGTACTTTGGTCTGTAGAGACGCAATAGCCTGAGTAAACTTGGGAAGGGAGGTAGAAGGTAGGCGGCCGGTGGGTCGACCTAAAACCTGTTGGATGGACTTCCCACTTATGGCAAGAACACTTGAAGACATGATGGAGAGCAAAGTGTTTATGAACAGAGGGGAATGGAGGAGGCTTATCAACAGTACCCGGAAAATTAGAACTGTAACCTGATCATGATGAGGATGATGATGACATAATTTGAATGAGATTAGCTTAAATCATCTTCTTACTTTTGTAATTCCTCAACATCATCCACATCCTCCTCCGCATTCAGTTCTTCTTCCATCTCCTCCTCTACCTCTATTATCTCCACATCAGACTCTCCTTCGTCGGCTGTCTTGTTCTCAGGAGTCTCGTCCGGTAAATTGCTGAAAATGATCCAATAACATACAGTACATAACATTTGTTTTATGTCACTTGATGCAATATGTTTTTGTATTTATTTAATAATTGTTGTTGATCGTTTAGGGGCTTTGAGACATTGTTGCAATGCAGCCCCGTGTACCTTGGTGTCTGTAGAAGATGTCTGTATCACTTATATGTCTGTACTAGTGTGTGTATCTGTAACAAGGTAGGTTTTGGGTAGGAAGAGACCTTGGCCTTAAGTTAGTTACCATCCCAGCATTTACAAGGAGAAAAGTGGGGAAACCCACTTCCAGGATGCACGAGGTGGGAATCAAACACATATCTTCTCAATTTTGCCCCACGAGGCTGAGTATACTCCGTTCC
Organism: Meconema thalassinum; assembly: GCA_946902985.2. Classification (NCBI taxonomy): domain Eukaryota; kingdom Metazoa; phylum Arthropoda; class Insecta; order Orthoptera; family Tettigoniidae; genus Meconema; species Meconema thalassinum. The sequence continues at coordinate 4,098,480 of CAMPQE020000020.1, forward strand.
AACCCTAAATTTCTTGGCAGAGCTGGGAATCAAACCCGGGCCTCCATGGTGACAGCCAGGATTGCTAGCCACTACACCATGAAACAGACAAGTACATTACAAATACTTTTTCTACATTTGAAATAAGTGCACTCAATCCTTCAAGAAATACGCGTTGTTGTTGTTTCATTTGAGGGGCTTGGACATTGTAGTCATTTAGCCCCAAGTACTTGGGTGTGTGTAGAATTGGTCTGATAACCTACATTCTCGTGATGGCTGTAGTAGAGTATGTATTTGTAATTCAGGCGATGTTTAGGAAGGAGGCAACTGTAGCCTTAAGTCATAAACCATCCCAGCATTAGGTTGGAGTAGAACTTCCATTGTAATTTACAGTTTTACGGATGAACTATAAAATTCTACAATTATTATAAACACCAAAACCCACTACAAATTATTTTTGTAGTTAAAATGTGAACCTCAACACAGTGATCACAATCTGATGATGACCGCTTGAAGGTTGAAATGTGTAATCAAAATATTGCCCCATTACATTAAAAATCATAAACGAATCATGGAAATTGTTTCGTATTTGCATATTATATACATTGTACGCTTAATCATTAGGCAAATTCGTGTTGACCGATTGAAGAGTTACAAATAACAATTCGAGGGGTCAGACTCTTGATTTTCTCTTCATGACATATCCTGTGCTCAACTCAATGCCCTAAAGGAGGCAGGGTGTGGGTAGCCACACCCTGTATAGTGCTACACCCTCAAGGGCACACGGCAGGTGAGATCTAGAGTTGGCGACCCCGAGAGAATCCTGACCTGGGACCGGCTCTTCCTCCTTTTTCCATTGCCTTTGGGACGGACCCTCTCCTTTTTCCCTGTTATGACTCTCCTACCTTCCAAGTCCCTTAATTCTCATTGTTCGAGGGTCGAGGGCGTTTTCTATCCTTCTCTATTTTATTTACCTTATTCTTCTCTTTGTTTTCCATTATCTCTTCTAGTGTGTAAGTGTGTACAGTCGATAATTTGACTCTCGTTAATTTGAATCTATCGATAATTTGAAGTTTCTTCCCTGTCCCTTGAAAATTACTCAATAAATTGACAAAATTCAATATGATTTGGCCCCTTGGTAATTTGAACTTGTAGGAATGGCATCTTGCTCGCTAACATTCTATAATTTGAAGTCACTGATTACAGTATTCTTATCATGCACAGACCTGTCGTTTGTTTACATCAATAATGATATGTGTCAGTGAGTTCGTAGCCTTGAGTCTTCTTTCAAACCTTAAAGTGTGTTACAGTATAATGTTTGATTTGTGTACATTTTAACAGTCAAGAAAGAAGGAGTGTCACTCTGTCAGTGAAAAAAAAGCGTGTGATTCAAGCTGTGGAGGATGGACAATTCAAAAAAGATGTCGCCAAACAGTTCGGCATTTTACCATCGACATTGTCGATGAGTTTGAATAGCAAAAGAAAATTCCAGAATTTTTCAAAATGAACATTTGTCTACTATTGTACAAATGTTTTGAAATATAATCAGTAAGTAAATAAAACACGAAAATCAAAGTCTTGTGTATTTGAAGTTTTCCCTCCCTCCTTCTTGGTTATATGAACTCCTATTATTTTGAACTCTCAGTAAATTGAACTTTTTCTCTGGTCCCTTGAGTTTCAAATTATCAAGAGTCAACTGAAGTTAGTTTTAGTATTAGTTTCAATTTCATTTTCACTTTCACTATCACCAAACAATTTGGGGTAGATAACCCAGATGTTAGGTCCCTTATAACAACAATTATGATCATCGTCTCTCAATATCACTCGTCAATTGTTAATTACAATACTTAATACCAATGCGTATTTATTAGTAATTTATAGTAAGAGCTCTACTTATCAGGGCACTGTTCTGCCTTTAAAGCAAAAATTTTCTGAAATGAAGAAGAAAGCATGCATTTTGTCGTGTTTCACAACATTTTGGTGCATGCGGTTTCTGCTGTTTATACTTAAGCTTTGGGTTTTTACTGATGGGTGCGCGGATACACAAAACGATATTCACTTCCGCCCTGCATCCGCACATTTGTTATCCAAATCTACTGGCATTACAATTATATTTTTAATTAGATAAAGCATCAAGTATTAAAGGAACACCATTAGACATTTGACGAGAAAGTCGTTCTCTCAGGCTTTGTATGCCATGTGCTATGTTTAAAATGAATGATATACAGACAGAATTGCCAACCTCTTCAGTTCGGAGTGTTCATTATCCTTAATGACATACCGTCAAGAATAGCCTGAGTAATAAAATGTTATTGGTTTTATCCCTTTTAACTACAGTACTTAGCCTCTACAGACGCAATAGCCTGAGTAAACTTGGGAAGGGAGGTAGAAGGTATGCGGCCGGTGGGTCGACCTAAAACCCGTTGGATGGACTTCCCACTTATGGCAAGAACACTTGAAGACATGATGGAGAGCAAAGTGTTTATGAACAGAATGGAATGGAGGAGGCTTATCAACAGTACCCGGGAAATTGGAACTGTAACCTGATCATGATGAGGATGATGATGACATAATTTGAATGAGATTAGCTTAAATCATCTTCTTACTTTTGTAATTCCTCAACATCATCCACATCCTCCTCCACATTGAGTTCTTCTTTCATCTCCTCCTCTACCTCTATTATCTCCACATCAGGCTCTCCTTCGTCGTCTGTCTTGTTCTCAGGAGTCTCGTCCGGTAAAATGCTGAAAATGTTCCAATAACATACAGTACATAACATTTGTTTTATGTCACTTGATGCAATATGTTTTTGTATTTATTTAGTAATTGTTGTTGATCGTTTAGGGGCTTTGAGACATTGTTGCATTGTAGCCCCATGTATTTTGGTGTCTGTAGAAGTTGTCTGATAAACTGTATCACTTATATGTCTGTTTGTCTGTACTAGTGTGTGTATTTGTAACAAGGTAGGTTTGGGTAGGAAGTGACCTTGGCCTTATGTTAGTTACCATCCCAGCATTTACAAGGAGTAAAAGTGGGGAAACCCACTTCCAGGATGCATGAGGTGGGAATCAAACCCATCTCTTCGTTCCAGCCCTAAATTTCTTGGCAGAGCAGGGAATCAAACCCGGGCCTCCATGGTGACAGCCAAGATTGCTAGCCACTACACCATGAGACAGACAAGTACATTACAATTACTTTTTCTACATTTTAAATTTGTGCTCTCAATCCTTCAGAAATAAGCGTTGTTGTTGTTTCATTTGAGGGGCTTGGACATTGTAGTCATTTAGCCCCATGTACTTGGGTGTGTGTAGAATTGGTCTGGTAACCTACATTCTTGTGATGGCTGTAGTAGAGTGTGTATTTGTAATTCAGGCGATGTTTGGGAAGGAGGCAGCTGTAGCCTTAAGTTATAAACCATCCCAGCATTTGGTTGGTGTAGAACTTCCATTGTAATTTACAGTTTTACGGATGAACTATAAAATTCTACAATTATTATAAACACCAAAACCCACTACAAATTATTTTTGTAGTTAAAATGTGAACCTCAACACAGTGATCACCTGCTGATGATGACCGCTTGAAGGTTGAAATGTGTAATCCAAATATTGCCCCATTACATTAAAAATGCTAAACGAATCATGGAAATTGTTTCGTATTTGCATATTATATACATTGTACCCGCTTAATCATTAGGCAAATTCGTGTTGACCGATTGAAGAGTTACAAATAACAATTCGAGGGGTCAGACTCTTGATTTTCTCTTCATGACATCTCCTGAGGTCAACTCAATGCCCTAAAGGAGGCAGGTGTGGGTAGCCACACCCTGTATAGTGCTACACTCTCAAGGGCACACGGCAGGTGAGATCTAGAGTTGGCGACCCCGAGAGATTCCTGACCTGGGACCGGCTCTTCCTCCTTTTTCCATTGCCTTTGAGGCGGACCCTCTCCTTTTTCCCTGTTATGACTCTCCTACCTTCCAAGTCCCTTAATTTTCATTGTTCGAGGGTCGAGGACGTTTTCTATCCTTCTCTATTTTATTTACCTTATTCTTCTCTTTGTTTTCCATTATCTCTTCTAGTGTGTAAGTGTGTACAGTTGATAATTTGACACTCGTTAATTTGAATGTATCGATAATTTGAAGTTTCTTCCCTGTCCCTTGAAAATTACTCAATAAATTGACAAAATTCAATATGATTTTGCCCCCTTGGTAATTTGAAGTTGTAGGAATGGCATCTTGCTCGACAACATTCCTTAATTTGATATCGGTCATAACGAATAGAATAAGAAGTGATATCACTGGTCTAGTACGCCTGGTCCGCCGCAGCACAGCGCTGGCTCCGATCTATGATGTAAGTGAGCATTGGCGCTTACGAGACTTTTAAAACTTTGAGACCTGTTTTACATGTTAAAACACCGCAAGATATCCTCATAGGCGCTAATAAGTTGGACATCTCCACTTACTTTACTGTGCCCAATTATAATTTAATAAGTCGTCTCCTGTAATAGTCCAGTTTCGACAATAAGCAAAGACAGAGAGCAAGTTCAAAATGCAATTAGTTTTGCCAGCTATCGGTAAATTTTAAAAAAAGAACGGAAAAATTAACCTCGCTATCAGAAAGGATTTCTTCACATTGTTACACATTTTACATTCCCTTAACAGACTTGCAACACAGAAAAAAAATCCGTACGAACGCAACTTTCAACTTTATCGTAGATTACTATAAAATTCAATAATAACCATAAATTTCACTCCACAAACACCAAAATCAGTAAACTACCATCATTTCAGAAGAACTTAACATTAAACAGATATAGAAGGCATAGTCATGACCCCTTCATAGAATAGGCTATTGTCTCAAACTGATCACGCCTCCTTCAGCATTACGGTACATACCGGTATATGTTTTTTAACTAATTGTCATTTTATTCTTATCCCTTTCTTCACAGAAGTAGTCTTTATTGGCATCAAGAGAATTTTTATTTACACCATACTGGACAAATACTTAGGCAAATTAGGAAATACATGTGGAACAGTAGTACTTCCTTCCCTTCTATCACAAATTTGTCAAATTTAACAATTAAATCTTCTGAAAAGTGAGCATCACAGATGTAGGACTTTTCAATAAGTTCCCTATCCTTCCCTGGTATGGCCCCTTTGCACTTGATAAAACGTTCCTTATCTTTAGGAGGTTTGAAAAACCGTCTGAACTCTTTACAGTCCCCATAGCTAGATCTGCATCCTGGTACAAAAGAGCAAGGCATCTTCACTACTCACATTAAGCACTCATGAAAATGTAAGGGCTAAACTGCTGTTTACTTACATTAAATAACAATAAAATTAACACGCGAAGATAACTTCAACACACGACAAGAAATTAAATTCCATTTCAGTTAATGCTTCCTACAACAGCATTTCAGGTATTAATACTATGAAGTAATAGTGTAAGCACTTGTATATCAATAAATGTTTGCACAGAACACCACCAAAACACTCCGACCGATTAAATACTTAATATATCGCACATAAACACATAAACATATGTGGAAATCAACAATCTCAAGTCGACTGTAGAGCTGCGTAGCGGCGAGTGCCAACCCGATCCGTATTCATTACATGCTATTGAGGGAGAAGAGATCACACTTTATATTCTATTCGTTATGTATCGGTGATTACAGTATTGTTATCATGTATAGACCTGTCGTTTGTTTACATCAATAATGAGATGCACGAGTGAGTAAGTAGCCTTGAGTCTTCTTTCAAACGTTAAAGTGTGTTACAGTATAATGTTTGATTTGTGTAATTTTTTAATATTAAAATTATATCAAGAAAGAACGAGTGTCTTTCCATAAGTAAAATAAAAGTGTTTGATTCAAGCTGTGGATGATGGACAATTAAAATAAGATGTCGCCAATATTTTTGATATTGAATGCAGAAGAAAATTGTGGAAATTTTTTTTCTTTTCAAAATGAATATTTGTGTACAATTGTACAAATGCTGTGAAATAAAAATCAGTAAGTAAAAAAAATCACGAAAATCAAACTCCCGTTTATTTTAACTTTTCTCTCCCTCCCTCTTGGTTATTATGAACTCCTATTATTTTGAACTCTCAGTAAATTGAACTTTAACTCTGGTCCCTTGAGTTTCAAATTATCGAAAGTCGACTGTTTTAGTTATATTTTCAATTTCATTTTCACTAATACCAAACCATTTGGGGTCGATAACCCAGATGTTAGTCCTCTTATAACAACAATTATGATCATCGTCTCTGAATATGACTCGTCAATTGTTAATTATAATACTTAATAACAATGCATATTTATTAGCAATTTATATTAAGACCTCTCCTTATCAGGGCACTGTTTTACCTTTAAAGCAAAAATGATCTGAAATGAAGAAGAAAAACGTGCATGTTGTCGTGTTTCACGACATGTTGGTGCATGCGGTTTCTTATGTGTATTCTTTAGCTTGGGGTTTTTACTGATGGGTGCGCGCATACACAAAACGATATTCAGTTCCGCCCTGCATCCGCATATTTGTTATCCAAATCTACTGGCATTACAATTATATTAATAATTAGATAAAGCATCAAGTATTAAAGGAACACCATTAGATATTTGACGAGAAAGTCGTTCTCTCAGGCTTTGTATGTCATGTGCTATGTTTAAAATGAATGATATACGGACAGAATTGCCAACCTCTTCAGTTCGGAGTGTTCATTATCCTTAATGACATACCGTCAAGAATAGCCTGAGTAAACTTGGGAAGGGAGGGACAAGGAAGGCGGCCGGTGGGTCGACCTAAAACCCGTTGGATGGACTTTCCACTTATGGGAAGAACACTTGAAGTCATCATGGAGAGCAAAGTGTTTATGAACAGAATGGAATGGAGGAGGCTTATCAACAGTACCCGGGAAACTGGAACTGTAACCTGATCATGATGACATAATTTGAATGAGATTAGCTTAAATGATCATCTTACATTTGTCAAGAAAAATGTGATATTTCATAAACATCCAGGTCCGAGTAATGTTATTCAACAAGTTCGGATTGCATCTTGCATTGCATGAAAACGGGACATCCAGATACGACAAACCTATCCATAACCCTACTAATAAGAAAAGGAGACGTCCCCGTGTACTTGTCATGGGTGACTCAATTCTGCGAAATGTAGGCCCAGTAGTTGATGATGCCGCAGTCTATTGCTATCCAGGAATAAGAACTGAGCAATTAACTAGAAAGGTATGTGCAAACGAGGTTCGTGAAGACCCTGAGGTGGTAATGATTCATGTAGGGACCAATTGCTTGAACAGTTCTCCAACACCAACTCACATTATGAATGACGTGGACAAGCTCGTGGACGAAGTGAAAAGTGCCTTTCCGAGTGCAAAAGTGTGTATTAGTGGTGTATTGCAAAGACGTGACATAGACCCACGATACATTAATGCAGTGAATTCAACACTGGATTGGTTGTGTGGTGAAAAAAACATTATGTTTTTAGAAGGGAACTCTTGGTTACAAGACAGGGACCTTGCTTATGATGGTCTCCACCTCAATAGAAGAGGAACAATGAAATTTGGAAAACTTTTAAACAGAGTTGCCAAGTTTTTACTCTCGGAAAACTAATTGCTGGAACGAGTGATGACATTTTATTGTTTAGAGAGAAGAAAGCGCTGACTACAAGTGGACACCTAGGTGAAGTACAGTGCAGTGAACATAAGTACAACTGTTTGGATGATTTCATGCAACAGGACTCTAATATAAGTGCATGCATAAACTCATTAGAATTAGGTGGAGAGGTTAGGTGTTTGTACATTAATAGCAGAAGTATTCGGAATAAGCTTGATGACATTGAAATTCTCGTGCAGATGATAGGTCAGATAGATGTATTGGTAGTTACAGAAACCTGGGTGAAAAGTAATGAGGCAGATTTTTATAACTTCAACAATTTCACAAGCGTGTTTGCTCATAGAGATGACAAAGTTGGTGGGGGTCTGGGTATTTATGTATCACACAAATGGAAAGTGAACGTTAAAAGAAAGTGTGAAATGAATCATAGTTTGATGTGGATTGAGGTATTCAGAGATGATGTTAAAAGTAATAGGCCAACATACAAAAGCATTGACATTATTGCAGCATATAACCCCAATAGAAGCAATGCCATACCCTTCTTAAATTCATTTGAAAGTTTTCTTAGCCAGATAAACAATAAATTATGCATCTTCCTCGGAGATACCAACATTGATATCCTAGCTGATGATCAATTAAGAAGGAAATATCTGAATTTAATAGCATGCTATGGTTTTAAACAATGCAACACTAAATATGCTACACGACTTTGTGACACTGCAGCTACCTTAATAGACCACGTGTCACTAAACAATTCAGAATTAAGTTATAAAATATCAAATGTCAGCAATGATATTAGTGATCACAGTATATTAATTCTTGATATTTCCAAGACCAATTATAGCACGTACACTCTGTCACATAAGCCGACAAAATCAACAACACACGAGGACTCTTGGGATAGGCAACACACTCCTGAAACTAATATATCTATAAATGCAGATTCCCATAATGATGCAGATAGTACTGTTAACTCTCTATATAACTCTTTCATCAAACAATTGAATCTAAGGAACAGGCATAGCCAAAGAAAAATAACAAACAATTCTAACAATAACAGACAGACTACTAACTTACCATGGGTCACAGCTGAACTCCTTACACTTATAAAACAACGAGACACTCTGCATGCAAAGCTCAAAAATCCCCTTCACAGAAATAATAATGATATGAACCAAGAATACTGTAGATGCCGGAATAATGTAACAAACTTAAAAAGAAGACTAAAGTCAAATTACTACTCAGATAAATTCAGAACATATGGAAACAATTCTAATAAAACTTGGGAGACTATCAAAGAAATCATACACAACAAAAAACCAACAGTTGAGACATGCACTTCACTTGAAATAGACAACAAAATTATCACAGACAATCAAGAACTATGTGAATCATTTAACTTGTTCTTCACAAACATTGCTGGAAGTCTAGCAAAAGCTATTCCTGAACAGAAGGAAATCCTCAGTAAGGACCACAATCAGTCAAATTCTCTCTACTTATATCCGACAGATGAAGCAGAGGTCAAGTCCATCATCACAAATTTAAAGAATAAAAAGAGCTGTGGATTAGATAGGATCAAGACAAATTTCATTAAAAACAATATACAATCATTTATTAAAATCTTGGTTGAAATGATTAATGAGTCCTTAGTTACTGGCATGATACCAGATGACTTAAAAGTGGCCAAAGTAGTTCCTATATTTAAGGGTTGTGACAAAAGAAATCCAAATAATTATAGACCTGTTTCTATTTTATCGGTAGTTTCAAAAATTCTGGAAGAAGTGGTAAAAACAAGATTGCTTTCATTTCTGAACAAGAATACATTCTTTCATAATATGCAATATGGATTCAGGGAAAATTCTAGTACTGAGGCAGCAACTATTGACCTAATAACAATGCTACAAGAAACTATTGACAAAAATAATATGGCAGTTGGGTTATTTATTGATCTCACAAAAGCCTTTGATACAGTAGATCATAAAATACTGTTATCAAAATTAGAAAATGCTGGTGTCCGAGGTATAGCACTAAAATGGTTCCAAAGCTACCTTATTGGAAGAAAGCAGCATGTAGCTTTGAATAAATGCATAAGTTCAGGAAAATATATAACTCATGGAGTTCCACAAGGATCTATACTTGGACCTACATTATTCTTAATTTATATAAATGATATTGTGGAATGTAATTTGAGAGGGCATATCAAATTGTATGCAGATGATACAAATATCTTCTACACTGGGAAAGACATAATTGAAATCATACAAAATGTGCAACAAGATATAAATACTCTCTCACAATGGTTCCAGGCCAATAAATTAACAATGAACCTACAGAAGACCAATTACATGGTAATTTCAAAGCAAAGCATGAAAGAAATCACACATGACAAAATATATATAAATAATATTGAAATAAAAGAGGTTAATCAGGCAAAGTATTTAGGTCTAATCATCGACAAACACCTGACCTGGATTGAACACGTTGAACGAATTGCTAAGAAACTCTCACCTATAGTAGGGATCCTAAGGAAACTTCGGTATCTTATTCCCCTAAACCTTGTAAAACAAATCTACTATTCACTTGTACATAGCAAGCTCCAATATTTAAATGTTATTTGGGCTCACTGCAGGAAATCCACACTGAATGATTTAATGACTATTCAGAATAGGGCTATTAGAAACATATTTAACCTTCCTTACTGCACTCCAGTAAAAGATCTGTACATCAGAAGTAAAATTCTACCCCTCAGCATAAGTGCAGATCTCCGAGCAGCTATGCTAATATACAAAATTAAACACAACACAATACTCTATAGCTCTCCCTACATCTTGAACTCGGACAATCATTCTTATGGAACTAGGCATGCGAAGGACGTAGCCTTATATATCATTCACTCTTCTAAATACGGTAGAAATAGTTTCAAGTTCTCTGCATCACAGTTATATAATAAACTTCCCGATGAAGTAAAAAGTGCACCAACTTTGTCAGTATTTAAGAGGAAAACTACGAAAGTATTGTGGGAAAAATTCGATGCATCGTAATACATCAAATAAGCTCAAAAATCCTGTGCTTATCATTTTAAGAGACCTTGGTCTAAACAATCTTAGATATAGTATCAACTTTACTAATAGGCCTATGCCCTTATTCATCAATTTGTGTTACCTTCAGAATTTTCTTCCTGGTGTGTAAACACACATATTACTGTACAATTCCTCTGTACGAGCCTATGGCTCTTTGGAATTAATTGAATAAAAAAAAAAAAAAATTCTAAAAACTATCCACAAATTTACTCCAAACGTTATTCGCAGCTCATCCGCTATCCGCACAGCCATGCAAACTATATCTCCATGGCAAGAATGTTTGTGGTTATCCACGCAGGGCTTTATTGATAGGCTGTTTTAGGGTGGGTCACATGATATTATTGTTGTTTTATATTTGGCATTTACTGTTGCCAATATTGCCATTGTCATCATTCCACACAAAAATTTGAAACACATTTTAATGAATAGTTGATGCATTAAAAGCACTCCACCCACATGGCTCCTTATTTGTAAATATATTCTCCTCTCCTGTGCTCGGATGAAGCAAATTTATCTATCAGCTTGGTTGATGAGGTCCTGAATTTTTATTTCTAACTTTGTGTTCAGAGGTATAGAAGAAAATGGATTTGTTAATTAAAAAAATCCACTTCGTTCATTTCCCTATGTCGCACTCAATTAGCATATTAAAAAACTAAGTTACCACAAAACTATTAAAGCACATTATTTTATAGAAATTAACTTCATTCACGGAACTCACTAACACACTTGTAATGTACTTGGAACACCAGACAACTGAAAAGGTATAAATATATTTTTGTGTAAAATCTCAACTTCAGCAAGTTGTGAACAGTGTTTAAGTGCTTGTTAAAGGGCGTAATCTGGTTTGACCTTCACACAGAGACAAACAGGCATGCTATGGGCCAATTCTCCAGGCCCTTGAAGAGGAAGGAAGATCCTTTCATAGCACAGAAGAATGTGCGTGCAAGACAGTGCTATGTCGGCTGTTTTCTCGCCCGGCCCTTCACTCCATCTACTTTACATGGATGGTTCTGTAGAGCGATCCCTGCTATCACAATACACCGTATGAGACAGTTAGTACTTAAGCTAGGGAAGAGTTACTGTATGTATACTGAATTCTTTTTAGAGATTTTAGAAGGAAAAACCACTTATTTTAAGTAGAATATCTGTAATTTAAAGTTGAAAGACATTAATTAAACACATTTTGTGCAATACGGAACGGCCCTTAATGACACATCACCCCTGAAACAACTTAAGACAATTTTATAGTAATAAACTTACTGGACTTCTTCCCCCTCTGCCCTGTAATACGTCACGGCATTAAACCACAATTCATCCTTGATCACCTGTAACATAAGAAACAAAAAAATCCACATTTCAGATACAATATTGCTTTTCCCCTAACTCAGTGTCATATAAGAAAATGATGTTGTTTGTTAAAATGAAAATACTGTACACTTACTCCAGCAATAATATCATTTTCAGGGTCTGAATGATCTTCAATCCACGTAAAAAAAGACATTTGCTCAACTTTCTTTTTGGACAGCTGTTTTCCTTCTTTCCATTTGATAGGTGTGTGAGTAGACACAGGATGGGCTGGAATAAAGACATCAGAGCCATAATCTAATGTTGGTAGACAGAAGTTCCCAACGCATGATCTGCAGAGTTCTTAACACATTCTGGTCTTAGTGCGGGCTAAGCCCGCAAATACATGTATATCTTTTTTGGAATGCTATTGGAATAGAAGTTAGAGGATGATGAAGAAAGCATTTACTTAAGCTTTCAAAACATGTACAGAATCCGGCACGCAGCTATGCACTTGACCTTTAAAGTTCAGCGGTAGGAGCAGGGTGTAGAGCGGTGCGGGGAACATGTCGAATACCTCTCTACTGAGAACACTGACACACATTACAGTAGGTTCTCACAATTAAACACAGACATGCTCCGCGTGGCAAATGTATTACGCTGCAGTAGTATACCAGGGGAGTGGGATGGGGAAAGTGCAGAGTTAAGCGCCGGGATCTGTACCTATGATATTTAGATAAATCATAAATGTAATTGGTATTGATTAGGCGGAAACTGTTATTTAATTGTATTCCCTCAGAAACACAGCGCTCGCAAAAGAGGCATTCAATAATAAGAAAAATAGTTTGATTAATGCAAATTTGGATATTGCAATTAACCCATTATTTCCCAGAACTTTTTCTTCAAAAACTGCTGTAATGCTTCATGTTTGTTCAATAGCATCAGAAAATAATTCCCGATAATGTTTTACTTTGTTCCCATGTACACAAGCCTCGTAGGGGTACGTTGCGAAAACGCATCACCGGGAACAAATGGTTTCAAACGTAGTCATATGGGACAAATGCAATAGGTAGGGAATTCTTGTCATTATACTCATTTATTGTGCACATTAACTACTTTTCTACTCAATTATCTTACAAATACTGCTCACAGTTGTTAGCGTATCATCTGATTGTAACACAATAGAAAATATAACATTAGCCACAGTTCACTGTCCTTATTTTTGAACGTGGAATCAGAAGAAACGCTTGTCATGCAGCACCACACCTTCTGTTCGTCTGAGACTTGCAGAAAGCACATCTTGTTCGTTTTCTTGTTTCACTACAATGTGCCCTCTCTCATCGTACTATTGAATTATCGTTCCAATGACAAGCAGCCAGTTTGTTTGAGTCATCACACATTACATCAAATGTGCATTTTTCTTCTTTTCTCAATGCACTTACATCTTTTATGGGTCAGTTTTCAATTCGATTACTACGCAGATTTCCTGTCAGTTCAATATCAAGGTCTGTAAAAATTATCGTTCCACTGACAAGCAGCTGGTTTGTTTGGGTCATCACTCTTTACATCAAATGTGCGTTTTTCTTTTTTCATTGCACTTACATCTTTTACATGGCAGTTTTCAATTCGATTACTTCGCAGATTTCATGTCAGTTTAATATCAAGGTCTGTAAAAATATCAACCACTTTCAGAGTTAGAAAATAGTTGTCCGCAAATATTTGATGTGGGAGGAATTTTCCATGTCTGTCTTGTGGCAGAGTTTCAGAAAGAATTCTTCCTCCTACACCAAGATCTTGTTTGTACTCATTCTGCTGTCCCGTTGCTCCTTGGTAGACATCAGTTGATCAGATAACCCAGTCTTCGATTATGACACCATACTTTGGATCCTAAGCGAATTGGCTTGCCTCGAATGTACTGTTTCAGGCCATGACTCCCGTAATACAGAATCATAGCTTCATCAATGCTTGGCTCTTATCTCCCACAAAGCAAACTCCTTGAAACTCTCTTTCAGCCTGTCTAGGTGTGGTCTTACCTTCGCAATATGATCATTTTTGTCCAAGCTGGTATTGCCACTCTGATGAAAACTCCTCATAATTTCTTTAAACCTAGTTCTTCGCATTGCGCTCATAACTTAGTCACTTCTGGTGTCACCTCTTTCTTCCCAGTACATTCTGTAGTGAGGCAATGGATCATAACCACTAACAGAATACCAATAAAAGCTTTTAACTCATCTGTAGAAAACTGAAACATTGGATGACCTTTATGAACTGATTATGTGATGACAGTAGAAGCCTTCATATGGAGGTGAGGACTGCTCTCACAGTGAAGAGGCACAGGTGCGCTTCATAAAAAGGGAGGTAGCCCGCAGTTCGCTACTCCTGTGGGGGTCCGGGTGCGACACTAAGAGCCCGCTGATGAGCCAGCTTTGTGTCCTAGGTGAAACCCCACACAAGACATGGCACAAACCTATAAAAATTGCTGATTTATAATTCACTGGCTGTGAAAGTCAATATACCATCTTTTTGAATATACTGTATGACACTTTGTTTCATAATATCTAAAGTCAATTCTTCACTGTAAAATAGCTGATATACTTCTAAAGGACCAGAGGGTTGGGGCAGTCGAAATGAGGAAGGTGAAAGATTGTTGGATTTTTGTAAAAGGACCGGCTTGTTGGTGGGAAACTCCTGGTTCAAGAAAAGAGAGAGCCACAAGATTACCTGGAATAGCAGTGACCTGACAAGAAAGTCGGTAGTTGACTATATCTTGTACAACAGTGATATGAATAGAAACATCATAGACATCAAGGTATTTCCATCAGAGGCCTTGGATATTGACCACCGACTGTTGGTAATGAACCTGAGAGTGACCAAGGTTAAGAAAGGGACAGAAAATCAGGATAGATGGGTAAGGGTATGGAAGTTGAGAGGCGAAGAAAACAGGGTAGAATACCTAAGAATAGTGAAGAGAAGCATTCCAAACGATGAACTGAAGACAGTAGAAGAGGAATGGGGTAGATTCAAGAGGGCACTAGTAAGGGCGGCAGAAGCAGTATGTGGAAGGACAAGCAACATGAAGAGATGGAAGCAAACTCCATGGTGAAATCAAGAAACAAAAGATATAGTGCAGAAGAAGAATAGAGCCTTTAGGGTGTGGTTCCAAAATAGGACAATAGAGACAAGGAAGGAGAATCAAATACGAAAGAAGGAAGTGAAAAGAGTGGTGTCTTTAGAGAGAAGAAAGTGGATGGAAGAGTGGACAAGGATGATGGAGGAGGAGAGTGAAGGTACCAAAAAGGTCCTATATGGGATGGTTAAAAGTAAGAGGAGGAATGATATGATGGACTACGTTCGAATGGTGAACAAAAGTGGTCGAGAAGTAGGGAATAAGGATGACCTCAAGATCATGTGGAGGGAGTACTTTGAAGAACTCTTGAACCCGAATGGTGAACCTGATGAAGAAATAGAGGAGCTGGGAACAGAAGAGGACTTAACATGAAGGGAAGAGGAGGATGGAGTGAGGAGGATGAAAGGAGGGGAGTCACCAGGAATAGAAAACGACTTAACATGAGGGAAGTGGAGGACGCAGTGAGGAAGATGAAAAGAGGGAAGACACCAGGTCTGGACGAGATATGTGTAGAGATGCTGAGAGCAGCAGGAGAGATGGGAATGCAATGGCTATATCGAGTAATGAGGGCTGTATGGAAATAGAGGAGGACCCCTGAGGACTTTTTTTTTTTTTTTTTTTTAGCGTATGGCTTTTACTGCCAGAAGTGTCCGAGGACATGTTCGGCTCGCCAGTTTTGTAGCTGCTTCGAGACGGACACCCAATGGGTAAGCTACAAGTACCGTTGGGGAGGGAAGTTGGAATGTAAGGACGAGGAGTTGGAAGGTAGCGGCTGTGGCCTATAGTTAGGGACCAACCCCGGCATTTGCCTGGAAGGAAGATGGGAAACCACAGGAAACCACAGAAGACCATCTTCAAGGTTGCCGGCGAGGGGATTCGAACCTCCTCGCCTCTCGGATGTGAGCGACTGCCAGCAGTCATGCCGTAACGACCACGGCTAACTCACCCGGTACCCCTGAGGACTGAAAGAAGGGTATAATTGTCCCAATCTTCAAGAAAGGTAGCAGAAAGGAGTGCAAGAATTATCAAGGGATTACATTGATGAGCCATTGTGCGAAGATCTTTGAGAAAGTTTTGGAAAAGAGAATTCAGGCAAAAATAGAAGGAAAGACAAGAGAAGAACAACATGGCTTCAGAGCAGGAAGGTCCACAGTAGATCTAATTTTTGCTGTAAGACAGTTGCAGGAAAAACATCATGAATATGGAGTAGACCTACTGATGGCCTTCCTGGACATTGAAAAGGCATATGATAGTGTACGTAGAAGTAAGGAATGGAAGGCTTTGGAGAAGAGAGGAGTACGAAAGCAGACTATATGGAGGATAAGGGAAATGTACAAAGGAAGTATAAGCTGTGTGAAAGTAGGAGGAGAGAGATCAGATTGACTGGAACAGAAGAATGGCTCGAGGAAAGGGAGTGCACTTTCACCGTTACTCTTCATTGTAGTGATGGACGATATAATGACCAGAGTGGTGGAAGTAATTGGCGAAAGAAGGATGAAAGTAATGGCGTTTGCAGATGATTTGATCATCTGGGGAAATAAGGAGGAGAAAGTACAGGAGCAGTTTGATGTATAGTACATGGATATGGGATGAAGTTGAGCATAAGCAAAAGCGAGTGGATGATCACAACCACGAAGAAGGAGAGAGTCACAACGGGAATAGCAATGGTGGGGAAGAATTGAGGAAAGTAGAGAGTTTCAAGTATCTGGGAAGCATGATACAAGAAAAGGAAAGAAACGACAGAGAAATAAATGAGCGGAGGAGGCAAGCAGAATTATTCAGGAGAAGTGTTAGGAGCCTGGTATGGAATAAGGATGTCCCTGAAAACTGCAAAAGGGTCATATATAGGACGTACTACGTTCCAATCCTGACGTATGCCTCAGAGACCTGGGTTATGAAAGGAAGGGAGGGAAGCAGAATACACGCTAGTGAGATGAAATTCTTGAGAAGCATTATTGGAGTGACAAAGGTGGACAGGTTAAGAAACGAGAAAATCAGAGAAGTAGTCAAGGAGGGAGCATTACAGGATAGAATAGAGGAATTAAGGCTTAAATGCTATGGGCATGTTAAGCGAATGGATGGGAGGAGGGTACCCAGGAAGATACATGAGATGAAAATAGAGGGAAAAAGACCAAGAGATAAGTGGCTGAAGGGTGTGGAGGACTGCGTGCGAAAGAAAGGAGAAGACTGGCCCAAGGTGGTGACGGAGAGATGGTGGGAAGACAGAAGACGATGGAGAGGCTTATGTTCCAAACAGACCCGGCCAGTGGCTGGAAACTCTTCAAGATGATGATGATGACTTCTAAAGGAGATAATGGCCTACATAATGCGTTAGGCTTACAAAAAGACATTCGTGTTTCTGTCCTCTAACATTTTCTTCATTTCACAGTTTTCAGGAAGATCACAATTTATCCACTTTCTAAACCCGTTTCCTGTTCCCCAACAACCTAATCTTCGACACTGTTGCATTGAAAGTACTCGTTTCAACATTATACCGTTCGCTATTATCGCGAGAACTGTTTAGATCTGGAAATTCAAAATCTTTAGAACATTCTTCTGCAGTTTCTCCCTGGAGTATTGTATCCTTATTGAAATTACGGAAAGACAGCTTCGGCTTCAGATCATAGCTGATGTCCACTTAGATTATTTATTGTTCATCCAAGTGTCTTCGTCACCACTGTCATACACATACCTTACCTGTGGGGGAGCCATGAATACATCTAGGCAGTTGGCCTGTAACATATCCTCTATTAATGTTACAATCTCATGCACGGAAAGGCTCCTACAAGAGAACAAAAGTTAGAAATAAGCACTGAAGTCCAAAGAAAATAGTTTGAATTATAAGAATGAATTAGAGATAATAGAATTAAATTTAATGTTTCTGATATCGTTTGTGCTCGATGTTGCGAAAACGCAACACTCATACTGTAGTTAGCCTGAGTGACTCATTGTTGCATACGAGATTAGTTTTCCCAGACAAGAAAATTGTTTCTTTTTAACTATGCTATAAACACGAGTCCATTATTATTACTTCAAATGCATTATGATTTACTTACCTTTGTTGTCGGTCAGATATCACCATTCTTGGAGTTCATTCAATGTACAAATTCATCAGCCATCCACACTAAGACAGAACGTCAAATACGGTGGGAAACAATTGGGGCTCGAAGCGGGAGTCATAGAGTAACTGTACGGCTGAATACGAAGAGTTAACAGTAAATGCTGTCAAGTTCATTTAACAAAATATAGACCCCTGTATGATGTTGCGAAAATGCATCACCGGGAACTAATGGGTTAAAAAGAAATTTGTCATGTCCTTTGTGTGGAGTGTGCTTCTGTATGGATGTGAATCTTGGTCAATCAGAGGTCAGAATTGGAAGCGACTTCAAGCGTCTGAGACCAACGTTCCATAAAAGAAAAGCTAAATTCACAGGCCACATCTTGCGACATAACACTTTCCTAACTAATCTACTAGAAGGAAAAATAACAGGGAAGAAAGGCCTAGGTCGACAGAGAAAATGTTTCCTGCAAGACATCACACTATATTTCCATTAGGTTCCTACTGTGAGATGAAATGAGGAGCTGAAGACAGAGAGCAATGGTTACGGAGATTGATTGACTCAGAAACACATGTAAACCAGTACGGAAGGAAAAGGGATTGCTAAAGTTGGAGACGTAGATCTAGAAGTAGTAGAGGACTTCAAATATTTAGGAAGTGGATTGATGGATTCAAGATGGATGCAAGATTGGATGTGGAGATCAACAAGAGAATAAAATGTATCATCAGGCTAAAGAAGTGATGTACGAAACCTATTACCGGTGTACTTATCAATATGACGTATGGAGCAGAAAACTGGCCGATGACGAGAAGACATGAAAGTAGAATACAGGCAGCCGAAATGAAATTCCTGAGGAGTATGGTAAGGAAGACTAGAAGAGATCGAGTGAGAAATGAAGACATTCGAAATGTACAGAAGCTGAATGATAAACTGAAGCAGAACAGATTTAGATGGTTTGGACATGTGAAAAGGATGAATGATCATAAGCCACGGGACCTCCGTTTTACGTGGAATCCGAACCACAGGACATGGCATTTCACATCGAAAATCTCACATGCAGTGACCGGGAATCGAACCCGGTCCGCCTTGGTGAGAGGCATACAGCTTGACTGCTGCGCCACCACGCCCCCATGGATGAATGATAAAAGAATGCCGAAACCAGTAATGGAGAGACGGATGACTGGAAAGAGAGGACGAGGAAGACCTATAATATGGTGGATGGATTTGGTGAAGGACAGTGAGAGAGTGGAGTTCAGTGGTTGAGGAAGGATGGTGGACAGACAGAGTAAAGTAGAGGGTTGTCATATTTGCTCCGACCCGGCCTAAGCTGGAAAACGGAAATTGATGATGATGAGTACAGAAAATATACTACGGTCTATACTCGCATTTAGTCAGTTCAGGATCGTCACCGGATGTTTGAACTTCTTTTTTCAGAATAAGTCATAGTCATAAAATAAGATTTTATATACTCCAAACCAGTGGCAGCTCCAGGCCAGTACAAGGGGTGGTACCAAATAGAAAATCTGAAAATATAGATATTTACATAACATGATAGCAGAGCGAATTACTTGCTCACTCTCCCCAAGGGTTCAATTTCCCATGTATAAAATTTCTAAATACAATACATCCAACATTGGGAATGGGCTGTATTTGGTGTGGTAAACTTTGTGCAGTTGACTGCTATAGGGCCGGAAATGAACTCGCTCCCTATCGCGGTGCACCAAACAGTTCCTCATAGTGATCACTAGATGGCACTGCACTTCACTTTCTGTAATTCCTTGGGCCGCACTGACTGGGGCACTGGTGCTGGCTTATTTCTGCATTGCCAGTGACGGAAGAGGCTGCAATGAGTATTGGGAAGGAGATGGCCATAGCCATCCTGGCACTTGCCTGGAGTAGACGTGGGAAATGATGGAATACTACTTCCAAGATGGCTGAGATGGGAATCGAACCCTCATCTCCTCAGTTTTGCCTCACGAGGCTGAGTGTACCCTGATCCAGCTCTCTGACCACAATTGAATTTCATGGCATAGCAGGGAATCAAACCTGGGCCTCCGTGGTGACAGCCAAGAATGCTAGCCACCACACAACGAGGTGGACAAAAAGAATTTTAGAAACAGACATAAGGTCTGGAACAGGATATACTCAGCCTCGTGAAGACAATTGAGAAGATGTCTGACAGTGAGGCAGCGCTCCCGTCACAGAAACCAAGTTTGAAAGCCGAGGGGACCCAACATACTGACCGCCCATCATCCCACAATCTGTAGGTTGAATGGCTGGACAGTGGTCGCTTGGTAGGCCAGGGTGCTATGGTATTATGGGAGGGGAGGGGGAGGTGACATCATTGAGAAACAACTCCAGTCAGTCACAGACAGCAAGAGGGTCCCTACGTGGTCCGACATATTAAAATTAATATGAGGGATAGGTTGACTATGAGTAAGGCTACTGAAAAAAATTGGCAAAGAAGCAACTCTCGACATGGGAAAACAACCCGAGACACTACTACAGCATTAGCTCTGGCTGTGGAAGTTCTCAAAACAATAACACCTCATCTTATGTCTTGTATGCCATGTACACAACACAAACTAACAAGGGAATGGATCGCGGTGTAAAATTTTGATCTGGTTAAAATTTAGTACACAATAATCCTACAAAGTTGTACAATGACGTAGTGAAAACTGCACGGGCCACTTTCAATTATGAACGCAATATTGAACGCCGAAAATCTACCGGGCGACGGCATGAGCGAGGATTTGGGGAGAGGTAAAGCTGACCTTCAATCCAAGCAGCACGCGATGGCTCCCGGCCACCAGGCAGCGACCTACCGTGCTGCATTGCATTCCCCACCTTGCACCTTCCCCTCACTCTTCTAACCTCTCAATTAGAGTATAAAATGCAACATAATGTGATATTTTGCGCTTGGCCATTCTGTAAATAAATAAAACAGCCTTTTATTTTTTTCCTGTTTTACTCTTTGTAATCCTTGCAATAGTTGATGCTTACAAAAAAAGAGGTCAATGCAAAGAGAGTGCTTGCACCACGCGCACCTTGAAACAATTTCTTTTGTACACATATCGCAAGTATTTTGGATAGCATTATCCTTGAAACAAAATTGAACGGGGTTCACAAAGCAAGAGGGGCTTGGTTTCAAAATAACCGGAATTGTACCAACTATACTTCCACATGTTACGAAACCGCAGAGAAGATAGTTGGTTGTGGGTTAATGATTGGGTTTTCAAAATATTGTTGCGCAAATGAATGTTAATGTCGAAATTGTATAATACAATTAGGTCATAAAAATTACAAACAAATTGTTTCCATATCCGGAAACCAAGCACTTCTAACGGCTGAATCATTCCAGTCGTTCTCGGGTGGAATAGTTTTTACAATAATTGTTTTGTTGGCAGGTTTTGACGCTAATATATTTGCTTCACTTTGTGCTGTCCACGAATCCAAGAGTAAAACACTGTCGTCTGGTACAGTTTGAAAATAAACATCTTGTAACCACTTTTGAAGTAACTTTTTAGTTAACTTTCCGGATGGGGATGGCAATACAAATAAATTATAAGCAGCTGTAAACAAAGTTTTATTTAACAATAAGGCCAAATTCACCGTCCTTTTCTTTTAACACAACAGTTAGGATAACAGTTCTCAATCGGCAGATATTAAAGGCGGAATTGTATAGCTCTGTGTTAATGAGTTCAACGATTGCGCTTCTGTGAATTTTATTTTTGACTCCCTTTAAATGTAGCACATGTCCAGCATGGAACTCTTCATTAAACCCGCTTTGATATGAGTTGGAGAGTGAGTGTTTATTAATTCGGATACCTCTCCTACAAAAATTGTTGCGTTGGCCGCAAGGTCAAGCTGATCGGCTGTGTAACTTTTGGTTACAAATTTCATAACTTTTCGGGAACCAATATTGAATTTATTTTTAAACTTGCGAACCCAGAAAGTTGAGGCTCGGAAGGTATCACCATGAGCACGCCGAGCATTCTTCAGGGCCCATTTCTTAATGTGTACGTCATGGACGTTCTGGTAGTTATTCAGCCTCGCATTTTTAAATTCTTCAAATGTTTCTTAGTTGATAAATTTCAGTTTTTCATCCTTTGTACCGCCTGATTCTACTTGTAGATTCCAACTAGAAAGGTCAGACTGGTACCGTAGCTTTTTAAATTTGTGCTGAATGACTTCAAATGACCTTTTTTTCCCTCCTTTGTTCAGCCAATAATCAACCGCCTTTATTTGGATGTGATACTTATTGTAGGTGTTGTGGTAGCATCTTTTTCACTGTCAGTGTCTGATATTGCAAATTCATCGTCTTGAATAACATTGTTATTGTCAGGCAAAACTAACGTATCCTCATGTTCACTGGCGACCTGTACATCACCAATCTTTTTGCAATAAGGCCTGTAAACAAGGATCATGATTCAGTCTTGGCGCATGTCTGCTTTTGCCATGAGAAAATGTAAACAAAGTTTTTACTTACGGTACAGTTCAAACCCCAATTCTCTTTCACCAGGTGTTATTTGGCTTTCACAGCGATCACTTTCAGCAAAGCAGCTTTGTGGACAAACTACCACATTCCAAGGATTAAAATTTGGAAGGTGTTCCAATTAAACATCGTCGTTGTCACTTTCTGACATTTGTAAATATTCTGATTTAAAGTAAAGGATTTAACATTAATTGCTGACTGTGCCAGTAAAATTAAACACAGACAAAATAAAATTGTGATACTTACATGGCTTGATGACGGAACGATTTAGGTCCTGTTCATCCGAAACATCACTCTTGTTTTGCATAGCCCTGGAGAACTAATAGGGAAGTGACGGGATGAGGGGAAGGTGGAAGGTGGGGAATGCAACGCAGCACGGCAGGTCGCTGCCTGGTGGCCGGGAGCCATCGCGTGCTGTTTGGATTGAAGGTCAGCTTAAACTCTTCCCAACTTCTCGCTCATGCCGTCGCCCGGCAGGTTTTCGACGTTCAATATTGGTGTTCAAAATTGAAAGTGGCCCGTGCAGTTTTCACTACGTCATTGTACAACTTTGTAGGATTATTGTGTACTAAATTTCAACCAGATCAGAATTTTACACCACAATCCGTTCCCTTGTAAGAGCCAAAAAACCTCATCTGGGGTGCAATACTTACATGATGGCTGCAATATAAATTCCTTAGTGATGACTTCATTGATAAAGAATGGATTTTCATCAAAATGAAATTTTAATCTGAAAATTAGCAAAAGAAAGAAGGGATTAACAAATGAAACAAAACATAATAAGGAGTAAAATAAAAATAAATAAAATTTTTACTTCTCGGCACTAAATATCAACATGAGTATTCACCTCCAAACGCAATTGTCAGATTTGGGTATTTTATATCCCTGTTTCTTGTCTCCAAACATTTTTCCCTTCTCTTATGCCTTTTATTCTTGAGTTCTAGTGAACTGGGTGTTAGGTTTCCCATAAGACACATTGATGCAAATCTTATCAACTTATATTCTTAATAACAATGGTCCACCTATCGATACAATCACCGTTCTAGAACTTGTTTGATCTATTTTTAGGTCATTCTCAGCTTATATTCAATACTAGCAGTAGTGCCCGGCTTCGCCCGGTGGATTTGTTTGTTTTATGGATGATAATGAATACTACTACAGAACTGGAGCACTCATGGATAAGGAACAGAAAACATCAACGCTTATTGCAGCTGATAACCTCAGCATACTGCACCAACACCATCGCCCTTATACAGAGGCATACTATTGTCATGATGATAACTGTTTTAAGGGGCCTAAGAAATCTTTTTGCACTAATTACTCCCTGTGACTGCAATTTATAAGCAGCTTGCAATTCTGCACCAGAACACTGGTAGGGGCGACGTGATGCAGCCCGCATTGCCAGGCAACAATAGACCTATACTAGAGCCATCCTTACTTCCGACTCGAAGTTTCAGTGCTACTTCACAGCTACACTCTAACCAGCCATTCAAATTGATATATCGAGATAAATCGAGTTTCGCTGACGATTTTGCCAGCTAACATCTTGCGTTCACATGTTGTTGTCAGCTGTTTGTATTGTGCTTGGTTAGTTTCATTGGCGGTCTTTGTGTATTCTCGTATATTTTTTCCTTTTGATATTAATCTAGTCTGTTGTTATTTAATAGCTTAGTATTTGTTTGTCGTTTGACATAATGTAGTCTAATTACGTGTAGATGTAGGTTAGCTTTAGGTCAGTAAGTGTTTGTGTTATTTCTGCCATGTGTGTGTGTAATAGTGTCATGCCGGGGTCTACCACGAGGAAGCCACGTGCCAAGAGAGGAAAGGCCTTAGGAGGACAAGGGACTCCACTAAGAGTCAAACCCGGGAAATGATTAGTAATGTGTGAGCACAATTGTTATGGACATTGCCCCGTATCATAGTGTCATTCACGACAAAGCTCCAACAATGGCAGCAAGAAAGAATGCTCTCATTGAGTGGGATCAGGCGGCAATAGTGACTCCGAAATGAGTGGTGTGTTCCCTTTATAGGTTTTATAATACATTTTCTCAAACTCTGAACATCTTTGACTCCGGACGCGAGACGGTAATGGTGAGTAATTTATTTGTTACAATTTTTTTCTGCTTCATTATCAGAAATATTCTGTTAACCGCAGTATATGTGTAATTTCTGCTACTATGTACTTATTCACGAGTATGATGTGTGTAAACATGTCTGTTCACATTACAAGTGTTTGGTTAACTTTACAGCTATAATCATGTACGTCAGCTGATTCGCGTTGGTGGACTGGCAACACTGTATCGCCGCCCGTGAACTGTCAAGTCGGAAGTAACGATGGTGGCACTATAGGTATTATTGAAGCTGTTCGGGAGCGCTTGTTCTTCTGACTTACTGAACAAAAATCAATCTCTAAGGTTACCTGAGAGGTGTAGCCTAAACTATTCCTCTTGAATCTGGCTACCATAAACAAAAATAGTTTTTCGAATCCGACTGGTAGTTCCAGAGATTAGCGCGTTTAAATACACAAACAAACTCTTCAGCTTTATTATATTAGTATAGACTAGTGACTTGAACACTATAAAAATATCCAAACATCTTTGTTTCAACAATTATTAAAAGACACTTTAAAGAAACGTCGAGCCAGCACAACAATAAAGTCAGTAAAGTGGTTTATACACATGCGAGAGTTAGGATCCGTTTGTTTATATTAGTTTATGATTGTTAAATCTATTTTGGTAATTTTTAAATGTGATATTATGAAAGGTGAGAAACAGCAATAGTGTTGTCTGAAACATGAACAGAGTTTTTCAATACATTTTGATGTCGGCAGGTGGAAGTTCCGTATGATCCGCATTGATCCATAACATTGGGTTGGTTGGTTCCGTAGTTTAGGGGCTGCGACAACGCGGTCATGTAGCCCCGTGTACTTTGGGTGTGCGTAGAACTACAGTTGTGGAAGCTAAAATTTATAGGTTAGTTTGATAACACTATAATAGATCCAACGTTCGCTGACAAGTGCTGCCTGCTATCACATCTAGTCGTCAAGTCCGAAGCTAGGTGTCGTGGATGGTAGCAAAAGTAGGAACTACTTGAAAAATTAATCGTCTGCAGTCCTTCTACCTGAATCACAGATGACACACACTAATACAGCCATCACTATTTAACACTGGTTATCAGACAAATTCATCCATAACATTTCACTGGTGTTTAACAAGCGATTATGATTTTGAATATTTTTAAAATATTGAAAGACCAAAAGGAGATTTACTGAATCTTACCTGTATCCTGTTTCGAAGTTCTCATTTTCTTCGACTGTCAAATTGACCATGTGTTCCAGGCACTCGACATCTTCCTCGTTCAAAATATTTGCAATATCAGGGTGATTCTGAAACTGTGATTTTATTGAGGATTTATCATCATCACAGGGAAGACAGATAGAGTCCTGGATTTTTTGTTGTAACGATATCCGCAAAATACTTCACCAAACATATATATGCTATCACAACAATACATTTGCCCTAAATATGCGGGTTTGTTTTTAGATATTGAAGCCGCAAAATAAAGTTAATTTGCAAAATATGTTATTTTCACCCTAGAATGCTAAATACCAACGAAATGCTGGTAATATGATATTTTTAAAGTAATTACTTTAAAACTCAGCAATTCTTCTAGGTTTGTGCCATGTCTTGTGTGGGGTTTCACCTAGGACACCAAGCTGGCTCATCAGCGGGCTCTTGGTGTCCCCGCCCGGAAACCTTCATAGGGAGGTTATGGCTACTTGAGCTTTTAGTTCTCGCAGTGAAGAGGCGCAGGTGTGTTTCATAAAAAGGGAGGTAGCGCGCAGTTCGCTATTCCTGTGGGGGTCGTTGCCAGGCTCGAGCACTGACCAGATGTCAATAGTGGAGGGTACGGCAGAGGTCGCAGACAAGATAGTCCTGTAACAAGAGTTAACTCGGTTTGTGGGATTTACTTCCTCCATTTTTGGTCCGTATTGACTTCGAGGATTTATTGCAAAAATGTTAGTCCGTCGATCAATACATTAAGTTACATATAATTCAACAGTGGTACATGTTTCAGGCCATTAAATAGCCCTTCCGCAGCCACAATTTATCGAATCTAAAGAAACAACCTCATAACATCAAAGACACTGTAACAACATTAAAAACATGCATAACACTTGGTAAAAACAGGTCAACAACATGGAATAAAATGTATGTTCACATCGTTAAAAGATCACTAAAAAGGCTCTCCGGCCCATGAGTTCGTGGAAGAGTGAGTAAGTTCACATGGAAAATTGTCACTACATGATGTCAGCCAGTCACTGTTCATTTTTCCTGATATCAATGTGGCTTGAAGGAGTTTGAACTTTTCTTGACATGGACGCCTGGAGCGTCAAGTTGTGTTAATATGCGGTCGAAATGGACGAAAAAGGTATCCCAAGAAACGTGGCCAAGTTACCTCAAGCGAAGAAGCTGGTGGTCCATAAGTGAAACAAGAGGAACCAAAATCTTAAAGAGAAACAGAAAGAAAGGCCAAAAATTAAAGTGAGAACCCAAGAAACCAGGGAAGGCTAACCCGATCGTGTAGAAAACCAGCGAAGTTGTTACAGTGTCTTTGATGTTATGAGATTGTTTCTTTAGATTCGATAAATTGTGGCTGAGGCAGGGCTATTTAATGGCCCGAAACAAGTACCACTGTTGAATTATATGTAACTTAAGGACAGAAGGTCGTGAGCGCACCATGAAATAATGCAAAAACTTAACACAGCATTTCTTGCCGTTTCTGCCATAATTTTGCAGGTAGAACTGCAAAACTTTTACCATGTTTAGTCCAAGCCCTGATGGCTCCAATGAATTTAAATTTATTGGAATTAGACTTCTCGTTTTCTTTTAGCATTTCTTTTAATTATATCATCATCATCTTGTACAGTTTCCAGCCCCAGGCTGGGTCTGTTTGGAACATAAGCCTCGCCACTTAGTCCTTTCATCCCACCACCTCTCCGCTGTCACTCTGGTCCAGTCCTCGCCTCTCTTCTTGACACATTCCTCCACTCCTTTCAGCCATCTATCTCTTGGTCTTCCCCTTGGTCGTTTCTTCTGCATCTGCATCTCATGTATCCTCTTGGGAATCTTCTTCTCATCCATTCTCTTTAAGTGTCCATACCACCTCAGTCTTGATGTCTCAATCCTACCTTGCAAGGGCTCCTCTTTCACCATTTCCCTGACCTTTTCATTCCTCACTCTGTCTCTTCTTGTTACTCCGATCCTACTTCGCAGGAACTTCATTTCACCTGCCTGTATTCTGCTTATGTCTCTTTTCTTCATTGTCCATGTTTCTGATGCATAGGTCAGTATCGGGATATAGTAGCTTCTGTATAACACTTCCTTGCTTTTTTTGTGGGACATCTTTATTCCACACTAAGCTCCTAATGCTTCTCAGAAATGCTTCTGCCTGTCTGCCACGTTCCGTAATCTCTTTGTCATTTCTCCCATTTTCCTCCACTATACTTCCCAAGTACTTGAGACTTTCCACCTTCTTCAGCTGTCCACCTCCAAGTGTTATCCCAATCATTGGTCTGTCCTTTTTCCTGGTTGTTAACAGGATCTCACATTTACTGATGTTGAACTTCCATTCGTACTCTCCCACCAGAGGCGGTTCTAGCCCTGGGCCTGGGGGGGCCGGGCCCCCCCAGTTTTAGTGAAATAATTATTTTAAAATTCCTTGGTTACTAAATAAATTGATAATTTACAGATATAATTTATCTGATATAAAACAAACTAATGCATTTAATTAAGTTAATTTTTCTTTCAATTTCAAAATTTATTTATTTTATTATATGTAATTTAAACACACAATTGAAATCGTGTATAAATATAATATTTGTAAAATGCGTAGTGCATACACCAAGAGTATTAAACTCTTTTCCCAACTTTATGACATGCAAGTTCAGAAGTTTCCAATGTAGAGAAACCTCCATGCGATACAAGTGCATCGATATCTCCCCAACTCTGTGAGAAAAATGTGAGTGCAACTGTTTCTAATATAGACGAACCAGTACCATTTTATATCAGTGCATCAATCTATGATGGTCCATGCCAACCCCGTAAATCAGTTTATAAACAAACGTTACTATACAATAAGAACAGAAGTTTTAACAGTAAATGGTTTGATAGGTATACGTTTATTGAATACTCTGAGAACAAAGATGCTGTTTTCTGTGTCGTCATTTCGTTCAATCTGATTCAAGCAATGCTGAACATGTTTTCAGTAAAACTGGATTTTGCAATTGGAAAATAATAAGAGAAAAACGTGCAAAGCATGCTGATAGTGAATGTTATAAATCTTCAATAGTAAAGTGAAACAGTTTTCTGGTAAGTGAACGTACAGTGATTTCGAAGCTAAGCGAGAAACCTCTGGTTATATTGCGTAACCGCTCAGCTGTGGCAACAATGGCCCGAGTCGCATTACTTTGTGCTCTGCAAGACATTGGGCTTAGAGGTCATCGCCAAACAGTTTCGGATGATGGCAGTGTTAATAATAAAGGGAATTTTGATGAAATTTTAAATGTAATTAAACTAGAAAGTGAATGCACAAGTAAACAGTCTATTAAAGAATGCAACTTACTCATCTAAAAATTCTCAAAATGAATTTCTTGATATCTCAGCTAATATAATAGTTGAACATATTGGAGGAGAGACGAAAAAAATATAACAATGGTCATGTTTCCTTAATCCTGGATGAAGTTAGAGTTGTTAGTAAAGTGGAACAGATGTCCGTATGTGTCAGATATGTAGGACAAAATTCTATAGAGGAGCGTTTCATTGGTTTTATACATTTGTCTCAACTGAATGCTGAAAGTATAGCTAATTCAGCTTTAGAGTACCTTGTTTCAGTGGATTTCGATCCATGTAAGTGCATTGGACAAGCATATGATGGAGCCGCGGTTCTGTCAGGGAAGATAAACGGTGTGCAGTGTTTATTGCGACAGAAGGTCAATAACCCGTGTGTTTACGTGCATTGTTATGCACATCGCTTAAATTTAGTTTTGGTGGATGTTTCAAAGCCAGTTTGTAGACGTGGTAGGGGACACTTTTGGTTTACTGGAAGCAATTTATGCTTTTCAGTCTGTATCTACTGTAAGACACCAAAAGTTTGTTGAGATACAGAGTGATCTTCATCCAGGAGAACGTGTTTTAGAGATACCTCTTCAAAGTGACACGTTATGGGTATGTAAATATAGAGGAGTAATGTATTTTCAGAAACGTTTTGCTTCAGTTAAAGCAGCTCTGGAGTATTTTTCAAAGTCAGTTAACAAGAAAGAGGCAGCAGAAGCAAAAGGTTTGTTGAAACAGCTTTGTAAAGTGAAGGTGATGTTTGTGTTACAAATCTTTTCTGATATTCTCGAGCTTGCCAATGGAGCCTCTATGTTCTTACAACAAAAACATGTGGACTTCGGAGGGGCACATAGATTGATCTATGGTCTTGTAAAATCGTTGCAAGAAAAACGAAATGATTATTATTTTAAGGAACTATGGGTGGTTACAGGTGACTCTGTTCAGTCGTTAGGCGTGAAAGTTTAGAAGCAATCTAGAGTCTCAAGTATTCCTAAGAACTTTTCAGACTACGTTTTATTAATGCCAGTCTCTGCGGAGAAAGAAGAGGAAAATGTCACATTATCAGAGACATGTAAAAGAAATCTTTTTGAAATATTAGACAACATGGTAGAAGAGTTACTGAGCAGATCTACTGAAAATGATTTTGTGTGCAATGCAATGGATGCATGTAACCCAAGAAGTGAAAACTTTTTAAATTTTGAATATATATATTCTCACGTTCTGTGAAAAGTATAATCTAATCTTCACAGACCATAAGGTGCTACAGACTGAAATCAGTTTAGCTAAGAATGTATTTAGAGGCAAATATCCAAACACTTCCTCATTCTTTTTTTCTGAACTTCTGAAAATGGAAGTTGCTTTACCATAGCTACTATTATTTTTCAAGTTGATGCTGACTCTTCCTGTGTCATCTGCTTCTGCTGAGCGCAGTTTCTCTGTCGTGAAACGAATAAAATCCTATTTAAGAGCAACAATGGCAACAAAGAGGCTTTCAAATCTCGCAATTCTTTCAATTGAAAGAGAATTAAGTGGAAAATTACTTCACGACCCTTCTGATATAGTGAACCAGTTTGCCCAGAATAGAAACAGAAGAATAAATTTATGTGACAGTGAAATATGCTATTTTTTTACCAATGATAGTTTTTAGCCTACTTTTCTCATTTTGCAAAAGTAGACTAATGAGATCGATCCGGGAAAATGTCTGGCCCCCCCAGATTTAAGCTTCTAGAACCGCCACTGTCTCCCACTGTTTCTTCCCAAGCCTTCAGTTGCTCCTGAATTTCCTCCTCCTTGTTTCCCCAGACCATGAGATCATCTGCAAACACCATTGCTTTCATCTTATCTTCTCCTATCTTTCCTGCTATCCGTGTCATTACCTCGTCCATAACCACAATAAAGAGAAGGGGTGACAGCGCACTACCCTGTTTCAGGCCACCCATTTGTCTGAACCAGTCTGTTCTTTCCCCTCCAACTTTCACACAACTCACACTTCCACAATACACAGTGGCGGTTCGTACTCTTAAACAAGGGTGGGGCACAGCACATTTTTGAGAGAACATACGCCCATAATGGTACATGTTGGCCGTACCATCAGTAGACAAGAAAACCGATGTCACTCAATTGGTTTAATCACGCAGGATCCCACTGGATTACGCTGGATCATGCTGGATCACACTGGATCACACTGAATCACGCAAATCGTTTCTCTGCGGTTTTACCGGGCTGTGATGGCACAGCCGAAAAGCTGCTTGCCTCGCACCAAGGATGGTCCGGTTCGATTCCCGGTTAATGCTTATGGGAGTTCCGAGGTGAAATGACACGTCTGGTGGCATGGATTCCACGTAAAAAGCAGGTCCCGTGGTTTATAATCAGGAAGTTAATGGTCACGTATTAGTACAAGTACTCCTACTATTCCTTCCGATATTCCTAAAGTAGATTACTTAAACTCAATCATTTCACGGATCCATTAAAGGCATTAACACGAACACTTCAAATTCCTAAAAATCCAGTGAATATTATTAAGACCTTAATCGAATGCGCGACATAATATACCTATACTTGTCCACAAGTTCGTTGTGTTTACGAACAGCCATCGTCCAGTTGCTGCCCTGTACTATATTCACCAACACTACTAAGCTAATTTCATTGTTCCTATGACATTTTGACTTTAAACAATGTTTCTTGCCTTTTTCAGGTAAATGTTTTAAATTACTGATGCCAGTCATGGTCCATGTGTCATCGCCACCAAATAACTGGCACGGGAAACAAAAGAAAATGAATTTACTACCCGACACCCACATATCCAATCCCATTTTTCTTACACAGATTTATTGAAAGTCCTGTTATATGTTCTGTGTTTATCTTTAGAGACTTGATTAATGCACAGATCTGGTTTTGGAGGGCCTAATTCATTTGTTAATAGTTTGTCCTCATAAGTTAAGATCTTATTTTGTAAGTTTTTTTACCTCGTTTATTTCATGGTTTCGTTAACGACACCCCCCAGAGGCTCACATCTAGTGGAACGTGGGTTGGCGACCACGGGACCACAGCTGAGTCCGGCTTTGCTTCAACTTACTTGTGCAGGGCTCCTCTCCGTCTTCTTTCCTGTCGACCTCTCTTGGTCAACTCTTGTTCTCTTCCGACCCCGACAGTATTAGGGTATCCGAGGCCTAGGGAGTCTTCACTTTCCCGCCTTAATTGGCCCTTGTCTCATCTTTCATGATACCCTCATTCTTCGAGGGGTCAGTCTTATTTTTCTTTTCATGTTATCTCCTGCCTTCTCCACAAGACCCTCAAGGAGGCAGTGTGCGTGTAGCCCCACCACTTCTGGTGCACCCTGGATATTGATACATCCTCAAGGGCTCATGGCTGGTGAGTTTGGGAGTTGGCGACCCCGAGGGATTCCTGAGCAGGGTCCGTTTTGTCACCTTTTTCCTCTGACTTTGGGGCGAGCCCTCTCCTCTTTCGCTTTCCTATGTGCCTTTCATGGCTCTCCTTCCTTCCAAGTCCCTCATTCCTCATTCTTTGAGGGTAGAAGGCATTTATTTTCTTCCTGTCCTTTATTTGCCTTATCCTTTATTTGTTTACCATTTCTTCTTCTAGTATGTAAGCCTGTAGTTAGTATTAGTTATAGTTTGCATTCTCATCTCATCTTATCACCCAAACCATTAGGGGCCGATAACCTAGATGTTAGGCCCCTTAAAACAACAATCATCATCATCATCATCATCGTTAACGACATGATCACCTCCAATGCCTGAAAATGATTAAGTAATATGTCGCAGCATTCAGTTACGGTCTAAAATCAGAATGACACATAATAGATAGACAACAAGTAGGAATTAGGTTTTGAATATTCCCGAAGGGAATATGATGTAGTTTCCATTTGAGCGGATGAATTATCAATAAATGATAAAAATGGTCCGGTTAGCTCAAACAATGCCAGTGTTTCGCCCCAGTGTGCCGTTGGGCTCGTCAGTTGGTACAGACACACCTACCAATACGCGTGGCTAGCACATACTGAGAAGGCCATGCAAGACACAAAATACAAGCAGTATTGACGTCACGAGCATGCCAATGTGCTACCGGAGTGCTACATTGGCATGCTCGTGACGTCAATACTGCTTGTATTTTGTGTCTTGCATGGCTAGCACATACTGAGAAGGCCATGCAAGACACAAAATACAAGCAGTATTGACGTCACGAGCATGCCAATGTGCTACCGGAGTGCTACATTGGCATGTGCTACCGGAGTGCTACATTGGCATGCTCGTGACGTCAATACTGCTTGTATTTTGTGTCTTGCATGGCCTTCTCAGTATGTGCTAGCCACGCGTATTGGTAGGTGTGTCTGTACCAACTGACGAGCCCAGCGGCACACTGGGGCGAAACGCTGGCATTGTTTGAGCTAACCGGACCATTTTTATCATTTATTGATAATTCATCCGCTCAAATGGAAACTACATCATATTCCCTTCGGGAATATTCAAAACCTTATTTGGATTGCCAAGGTAAGGCTTTTGTTTTTATGAAAGGGAGTTTTACTCCGGTAGCACATTGGCATGCTCGTGACGTCAATACTGCTTGTATTTTGTGTCTTGCATGGCCTTCTCAGTATGTGCTAGCCACGCGTATTGGTAGGTGTGTCTGTACCAACTGACGAGCCCAACGGCACACTGGGGCGAAACGCTGGCATTGTTTGAGCTAACCGGACCATTTTTATCATTTATTGATAATTCATCCGCTCAAATGGAAACTACATCATATTCCCTTCGGGAATATTCAAAACCTTATTTGGATTGCCAAGGTAAGGCTTTTGTTTTTATGAAAGGGAGTTTTACTCCGGTAGCACATTGGCATGCTCGTGACGTCAATACTGCTTGTATTTTGTGTCTTGCATGGCCTTCTCAGTATGTGCTAGCCACACGTATTGGTAGGTGTGTCTGTACCAACTGACGAGCCCAACGGCACACTGGGGCGAAACGCTGGCATTGTTTGAGCTAACCGGACCATTTTTATCATTTATTGATAAGTAGGAATTAACCGCCTACCTCTTACGACGAAATACGCGCTCAGTGTATATTTTTATTATGTTTAACACGGGATATTATGTTTATTCGCACCTCACAAATCACGCTTCCAATAACAACTAGGTATATTATGTAAGATTAATATTACTGAACACTGCAAAAGACCTCCGCACTCATACACATTTATAACTGAATATCGCAGGCGCCAAAACTTTCGAAGCCAAGTGTTGAGGCAGGACTGTCGTCACGCAGTTGTGTACACCCCTAGGCCTAGATGAAGAGAATTCTCAAACTTGACGTTATAACATAATACGAATTCACTTACGGAACATAGCCTACGTTCTGTTTCAATGCTTATCATATATGTTGATATTTCTTCTTACATGTACCGTACATTATTTTGGTGGAAAATTGCTGAGGGTATGTAAATACGCTCTCTATGAACTTGTCTGCCCTCTACCGGTGCATTTTAACACCCCTCTCCACCCCTCCACAACTTGCTACTTTCACGGCCATTTGACCGTCTTGTCACAAGATTCTTGTGCCCCAAGTCGAGGAAATTCCCATTGCCCCTCTGTCACCTCGCCCCTCTGAATAGGAAGGGATGAGGCTACAGAGTCAGGAAAAGGAAGCATGTGGCAACACTGTGCTGGTCTCATAAGACATGTGCCCAGCACCTCGTTGTGACAGGCTCCTACTGTTGGGGAAGTGAACAGCAAGGCGATTGAGCTGCTTGGTCGCGACATAAGCGCCATTACCACGGAAGGACTATCAAGACGACTACGACCCATGGAGAATGTATAATGGTGGGGCACGTGACCGTGTGCCCTTGTTCTAAAACCGCCACTGACAATACATCTCCTTCACTCTGCCTACAGTCCCTTTTTCCACTCCCATGTTTTCCATTGCTTTCCAAACCTTCTCCCTACACACACTATCATAGGCCTTTTCGATGTCCATTTTTCAAAATGTTACTGAAACATGTCATTATGTTGGTACACGTTTCTGCTGAAGTATTCATACCACTGACTCCAATTTTTTTCCAATATTTAAAATACATTCCTAGCTATATGAAACTCGAGAATTTTGACGTTTGATAAATATTTAATCATTCAGTGATAAATTGAAATTTTGATTACAAAATATATACTTTTTAGCAACATATTATGTTTTATAAATACCACAATTTAAAAGATACATAAAAAATTCTAGAGTTTCAGTATCACAGTATAGTCACAAATGAGTGTGCAAAATTTCATATCTGTAGCTAAAATAGTTTAGGAGCTATGTGTACCTAAATGTGAAAAAAAATGACTTTTTGAGAAACTTAAGTTAAAGTTTTTGTTTCTCTCACCCATGTCTTAGAACATTCCAGGACCATATTCTTCTTGCTGCTGGCTATCATCATCGTCTCTCTTCCTTTTTCTGTTTCTTTTTCAATTCTAGCCTCTTTAGTGGATTCTGCATTCGCTTTTTCACCTTTTTTCACACGGTCAATGTCAATTTTTTTCAACGCGTTCAACATGTTAGTCCCAGGATTAATCCCCATTTCTTCTAAAACAAATTTTCTTGACATCATGCCATCATTGAAACATATCACTGCATCCAGCACACCTATCTGGAGGGTTCTAAAACCTCATTCAGTTTTTGGAATACATTGCCAGATACAGTGATTAAAACTTCCATTGACATTCTGTGTGCCACCATGCAAGCACTTAGACAGTAGTGTGTCATGACACAATCCCTTATACACAGGTTTAATGGCATTTAGAATAGCCATTGGAATCTAATATTACACTGCCACCAGAAATACCATTAACACTTCCTCCCTCATTGTCCTCTGAGAGATAACTTAGCTTTCTCTGTGAAGCACTTGAAACACACGAATCATTGTTTTTTGAGGGTTTAGGAGATGGATTAGAATTAGGCCTAATGCCTTGTGGTGGGCTAGCAATAACATTCGCTGTATTTTTCGTGTATCTATTACCTCGATGGTTTTGTTTTGTATTGAACTTCTTAATTCGGGGCATGCTTACACTTTTCAAACTCCACAATCTATGAACACGTTCCAAATGATAAAAATATAACCTTTCAGAGTATGTTTACATCAAACCATAAGAGAAACATTCACGAATCTATGGTTACGCTCTTGCGCAGTCCTTTTTCAGACGGGCGAGACGTTGCCATAGTACCAACCTCTGAAACGCGCTATCCCACAAGATTCTCGTACAATTAGTAAAGAAATTATAATTGACTATGGTTGACAGTGACGTTTAAGAAGGGGGTGTGGCAGAAACAAGGGTTCACATTATTCTTAATATCTTCGTGAATTCAAATAACCTATAAATTATAGACATTCTTGTTCAGGAAGGAACGCTCTTCAAAATGTGACTAAAAAATTCGAAATTTTGGTCCGACTCACGACCTTAGCTGTCCTTAATGTATTGATCGACGGACTAACTTTTTGCAATAAATTAACGGTTTGTCATTGCCCGCTGATTGCAACAAGGGAACATTCGAGATGCTCCATGTAGCCTACTGCGGATACCATTGTCTCACAATATAACTTATACTTGAGTGTGATATATTCCTCACCATTGTGTACAGCTTACACTGTTTTGTTCATTCCAGCCCTCAGACCAGAATTAAATTTCATGGCAGTGCCGGCAATCGAACCCGGACCTCCAGGGTGACAGCCAGGAATGCTAGCCCCTACACAGAGGTTATGAAGTTTATCAAATCGTTTATAACCCATTTAATTCCAAAATCAATTCGATGTTCTCTAAAATACCTGGACTGTGGCATTCATGAGGAATGAGCTGTTATACCACACATGCGTAGGCCTATCACATCATGACCAACATCTAGCAGTCTTTTAGCCTGTTTCCTCCACTGCAAAAATAGTGCAGCTCCCAGAACAACTATCCACCAGTCACCACGTTTACCAAACGTATGCAAGGTACCATGAAGGGGCAGATGACCACGTAGTTCCGCCCCTTAAAACAACAAAAACAACAAGATAGCATGACCTGTCATGGCCCATTATTTTATGGGATTGTCTCTTCTTAAGTGACATGCTCCATTGCCCCGACAAATAATAAACAGGATATAATATGTCCCACTCCTTTAACATCGTAAGTGCATAGTTTACACAATACCGTATGGAGCCAAATATGAGGAATGACAACATAGTAAAATTCGTACCGTAACTCCTTTTATGTTAACAAAAACTTACTTATTGTTGTTTTAAGGGGATACGGAATGCCCTATGCTTACAATAATAAAATGTGCTGTATATAAGGAACATTTTCTCTGATACCACTGAACTTAGACACTTGAAATTTTTACAGGTTAAGGCTGGGTGTGTTTGATTTCTACTGAAACAAGCAAAATTTTTATGAGTACATACTTAAGGAGAAAACATTTTTTTTATGGAACATGTTTTTTATGGTATTTTTAAGATATATTTTGGCCCCAAAATAATACAAAAAACATGCAAATTAAAAAATGTTGTTTCAGTAGTTGTATTAAGTATGTATAAAGAAGTGATGCAAATTTGAAGTTTCTACATTCAACATTGGCTGAAAAAAAATTTCCTTAAGTAAGAAAAAAATAGATTTACGGGAAACAGGCTTCAAAGTTTTAACCCTAATGCATGCCAGGCCCGTAGCTTGGACTCTCTGGATCTTCTTCAGATTTCTCTTGTAATCTCTTCTCGGCACCTCTCTGTTCCTTTCTGGCCTTCTGAGCTAGTATTTGAATAGCATTTTCAGCAGCTCTTAGTCATTGTAAGTCAATACGCAACATAGCATCAGCTGTTCGACACCCAACTGCGCAGAGGCCATACACTAACCTAATATTTACACTATACAATGCAGTGTCTTTTGCTTTGGTACTTACAGTAACTGATGAAGAATTGAAGAACTTCACACTGTGTGCACAATATATACAAAATAATTCAAACTCTGCTGCAAGACCAACATGTGTATTCACCCTCAGAGACATGCCCCCTTTAGAACACTTTTTACAAATTGTATTATTTTGAATCACTTGTGATAATATACACATATCTACAATTTCACAACTCTCATTCCCTTTTGATAGGTCTTCATATTTTTCCTCCTCACCACTGAGTTTCTTCTGTGAGGCACTTTCAGGCTAGCAAATAATATTTTGTACAGGTGTTGATTGGCCTATGTTGAGATTATTTGTTACAGGAACATGTGGAGGTATTGTTGATGGAGATATTGTATCTTCTAACAAGTTCAAATTAATTGTACGTTTCTTCTGCCAATTAGTACGTCTCTTGAATACTTTACCAGTATACCTAGGTATTTTAGAGGGATTCGTAAAGAAACAAATGGATCTCAAGATGCACATTACAGAGGTGGCCCAAGTACAAACTTATTCCCTAAAGGCGGTATATTTGAAAATTTAGCCAGAGAAGATACCTTAAGTTTACTTCCAGCAGAAATCAAGTGTACATCATGATCTAAACTATTAAAAAAAACACTTGTAGTTATAAGATCGCCTTAATTCATACAGCATTTTAAAGAGGACATATTAAATATTAATAAATAAATAAATAAAAAATAAAAATGACTAATTTTTGAAAAATTTCCCATTCCGTATCCCCTGTGGCAGAATATCGATATCATCTGTCCTTAACACAAACTTATTAGTGACTCACAAAACATTAATTCTTTACGAGAGGGTTTCACGACATGAAATAAAAGGCAAAATTATTGGCCTAGATAAAGATTATTGATGCGTGACTTCCCCCAATGTGCGTGACAAAAACCAGGGGTGTTATCTATTAGCTAACGCGGCCCGCAGGGACACGCTATCAATCCACCATTGGTTTGGACGAAAATATTGGTCTAGGCAAAACCATTGTGAAACCCTCTTGTGAAGTTTTACCCACAAAACTCCAAACATGCCTACGTTTTGCTGGACAGTTCAAACCACAATAACCAAAAATGTGTTAGTATTTCATATCGGTACCCTACCAGTTAAAGGAATTTGTATTAAATTCCCACAGTTTCAAAAAAATTAAGGGGAAAGAGCAGTTGCTAACTAACTACAGTCTACGCATCTTGGAGAAAAATAAAGTGCTAGTCAAGGTGGTTAATTTCTGTGGTGGGGTTGCAAAAAAAAAAGCGCCTACAGTTCTATTAAAATATCGGGAATAAAAAGAAAAGTTTCTGGGATAGGATTTTCAGCAATATTGTGCACTATATTATAGACTGCTAACATGTGCGAAAAATGACCCGCTCGGATGTGGAGAAAGAAAAAAAGGAGGTTAGGGAGCCTACAGTAATTTAGGTGTGTATAGCCAAGACCGACTACAATATCTCAGACCGTAACATCAAAACAAAGATGGCGGCAATCGTAGGGGAACAGTTGTTGACGCCGGCGGGCATGTCGCCATCGAAATAGCGGTAAATTCGAAGACAAACTTTCGCATAATTGATTAAATTCCACCCGAAATGACAGGATTTTATGTAATAAGGCACAAATTTAATATGAAACCCTGACGTACTTCGCTACAAGCAACTCGAACAGACAGTAGCTAAAAGTACAGACATAAATAAAGCAGAGATAACACAAAATATTTAAAAAATGCAAATACTTCTAAGTTAAATGGAGCTACAAGAATGCAAATAGAAATTGTAGTTGCTTATATTAGTGGCTACGAGATCGTGGTCTTGTAGCCCTATGTATTTGTGTGTAGAATTTGTCTGATAACCTGTGTCACTGTAATGTCTCTAATAGTGTGTGTAGTAATTGAGATAAAATTTGGGTAGGAAGTGGCCGTGGCCTTAAATTAGGTACCGGTACTATCCCGGCATTTGCCTGGCGTAGAAGTGGGAAACACTTCCAGAATAGCTGAGGAAGGAATCGAACCCGCCTCTTCTTAGGTTTGCCTAACGAGGCTGAGTGTACCTCGTTCCAGCCCTCAGAACCAGGAATTGAACTCGGGCCTCAGCAATGACAGCCAAGGATGCTAGCCACTATGCAACGAGGCGGACTCGACAGCTCGTACCAAATACCCTCCAATATAGGCCATTGCAGCTCTCGTTATAGAAATTTGGTTGTTTAGCCCCTATCTGCTACCCTGTGTTATTGCGGCGTGTGCATTTGTAATTCCGGTGATGATTTGGAAGGTGACCTTAAGTTAGGAACCATCCTGGCATTTGCCTAAAGTAGAAGTGGGAAACTACGGAAAACCTGTTCAGGAAGGATGAGATGGGAATCTAACCCACCCCTTCTCAGTTTTACCTCATGAAGCTGAGTGTACCCCGTTCCAGCCCTCGGAACAGAATTAAATTTCTTGGCAGAGCCTGGATTCTAGCATGGATCTCTGGGGGCGACAAAGAGAAGGTCAGGTATCATCATCAGAACTGGAGCAATAATACAAGATCACCTAATTTCCAATTTCAATCGCATGGGCAGCGTAGGCTACATACCTTGTCTTATTGCTTTAATCCATAATTTTCTAGTTGGCTCTGGACTAGGAAATTCATGAAAACTAGTTCCAGGAACATTATTTCTAGAGCCTTGTTTACAAAACGGCATGCAACAGTATACCATCGTAATACAATGGACTTATTTCAGTAATATAACTTGATTCGTGCATACACATTGTGTATAAATACCGCCAACTGAACTGATCATGTAGGGGGGTATGCAGCGTCTCTTGCGGCAAACATAGCACGTGCAGGGCGTACAGCTCCCAGAGGCTATTGGGCAGGCTTTTTATTATTGGAGGCTAAGGGCTAATTCAAACCAGTTGCTAGCGTTTCGCCCCAGTGTACCATTGGGCTCTTGAGTTGGTACGGTACATATCACCAAGACGCGTAGCTAGTGCACACTGCAATACGCTCAATACGTATGTAGGCTATCTACGTCATAAGTAATGCCAGTGCACTATGGGAGTCAAGTGGAACGAGGATTATACACTTGCAGCAGACATGAATGTGGCTTTTACATACCTTGTGTCCTCGTTTCATGTTCTGGGCGATATAACGTATTGAAATTACGAACCCTGGTCACTACTGAACCTCATATATGTGCTAAAATTCGTAAATACAGGGTCTTTATATTTGCTTGGCAAGGACATTCTCGCTCACGCGCTCCGCCAGTGGCTGCTCAGTTGCCGGCTGTGCGCGTATGTGCGGCAGAATACTGTGCTTAAAATCAGTATCATGCATTTTTCTCACTATGTTTACAATAGATGTTGAAATCGTTCCCCATCCGCTGCCAAACATAATCGGCATCTCCCTATGAAGTTTACGGTTAATCCGGTTAATTTAGCTTCATTAAGGAAATAATGAACTTAACGTCTATTTTTATTGTTTACTGAACCTGTACGTTTGAATCTCAAATTAGCCACTTGATGTATTGTTCGATTTATAGGAATAGGTCTCCCTGGAAATTTCACTCGAAAATTTTGACTTTTTCTAGCGCATGATTTCCTGCACTTTATGTACGTATTATGCAGATATACACGTTCAAGTAACGAATATTTAACATAAGGCATTACAGCACTATACACAATCACAATAAAACAACTGGCTAAGAGAATCAAACGTACAGGTTCAGTAAACGATAAAAATAGACGTAGAGGTCGTTATTTCCTTAGTGAAGCGAAATTAACCGGAATAACCGGAAACCTCTTTAGTAGATGCCCATTATATTTGGCAGCGGATGGGAAACATTTTCAGCATTTACTGTAAGCATGGTGAGTAGAAATGCAAGATACTGATTTTAAGCATGGTATTCTGCCGTACATACGCACACGCGGCAGCCGGCTACTGAGGCGTCACTGGCGGAGCGCGTGAGCGAGAATGTCCTTGCCAAGCAAATATAAAGACCCTGTATGTGTTTTATTTCTTGCTATTCTAAAAACCGGACGCGATTTTCGACAGCGCTTTCATCTCGTTTAACTGTCAACCAGATGAACTCTACAGTCGCAGCGAGGCACACACATTGATGCCAACATGTGAGATACAAAATCACTGTTGATAAACAGAAGTGAGACACAAAATCACTGTTGATAAAAAAAAAAATTCATTGGGAAGTGTTAGGCTGTAACCATTGCCAAAACTCATTGATCTGGGCGCGTTAGGCTGTAACCATTGCCAAAACTCATTGATCTGGGTGCGTTAAGCTGTAACCTTTGTCAAAAACCATTGGATTGGACAAAACGAAGGTTAGAAGGTTGGGGACAGGTGAGGCCTTTGACCGCGCCCAGCTGGCGGGGCTCGGTTGACTCAAAACCATTGATCTGGGTGCGTTAGGCTGTAACCATTATGAAAAACCATTGGATTGGACAAAACAAAGGTTAGAACGTCGGGGGCAAGTGCGGCCTTTCAGAGGCAATTTCCACAATCCATAATCAATAAACAATTCAATTGGGCGCACTACCTATGAATTGAGTAATGCGCACGAATGATGCGCACTAGCGACCGAATTGGGCGCTTCTTTGTTTTTCATAGTACCGTAAACGCGAGGTTGGCAGTAATGTCATGGTACTGTTTTGATAACGATCGATGAGAATAATAGCGCTGACAGCTGTAATTTTCGCTATATAAGTCGTGTACCTATTTGGGATGGCCGGGTGGGTCACAGACATCGAAGGAGGGAATATCTACTAAAACATCGCTCCTTGATTTATTTCCCAGCGTTTCATAACGTATTTTGGCTAATTCATGTATTGTAGAGAATATTATCGCGCGTTCTACTTTCATTCACTGCTACCCATTGAATGATGTTTTAATAGATGCTTCCTCCTCCGCTGTCTGTGACCCATCCAGCCAAACCAAATAGCATCACGACTTATATAGGCGAATTTCCAGCTGTGGATGCCATTATTCACATCAACCATCATCAAAACAGTAGCCTACTGCCAACCTCAACATTACGGTGCTATACCGCACCAAGACCCAACCATTCTAATCTTCGATTTGTCCAATCCAATGGCTTTTGACAATGGTTACAGCCTAACGTGTCCAGAACAATGGTTTTTGCTGATGGTTTACAGCCTAATGTGTCCCGATGATTGTCTTTTTTTAACAACAGTGATTTTGTATCCCACTTTTTTCTTATAAACAGTGATTTTGTATCCCAATTTATAACACGACTTAGGCCTAGCTTATATAGGCTAGTGAAGTTTCAGTTGTGTGGGCCATTGTAGGCGTGGCTTATTTGACAAATAAGATATTGCCAACCCCACGTATACAATAAACACAGTCGTGTGTTGTTTGTTTTGAGCGGAGAGAGCGATGTTTTCATAGCGACATACTGAACTAGCTCCAACTTTATTTCAAATAGCATTTCCCAATAAGACACAATTGACTGTTACAAACTCCTTAAAATGAACAGTTACTGTATTATCAACTTGTCATCTTCAAATTTGATGTGTATAGAATTCCTACGGAAGGCAAATCAATTGGGTCATTAAGGCTTTACATGCAAAAACAAACTTAACCTGGGGCGTACGCCAGACCCCCTTGCTTGTGGTTCAGTACTAGCAGTAATTTTCGGCCAGACAGTGGCAGACATAAATCCTATCTTAAATTAAGCCTAATGTTTTACATACAAAAACAAACCTAACCTGGTGCTTACACCCCAGACCCCCTTGCATGTGGTACTAGCAGTAATTTTCGGCCAGGCAGTAGTGGACATAAATTCTATCTTATTAATATTTTACATACAAAAACAAACCTGCTTCCATCACACTGCAGTATCCAGGCACACAAAGATTCTTATAGAATACATTTACACTTAAAGATCTTGACACTTGAAAACACACTGACACTGGTGATATGTCATTAAAACTACCATCATCTTCTTTAACAAACAGGACACAATCATCTTTCATTATCACAGTGAAAGCCTCTCATTAAGCTTACTTCGAAATATATCGAAAGTAGAAATTGTATCCTGTTCACACCACTCAGCGAAATGTCATCTCTTCGTTACACATTTTGCAATCGCTCTTCCGGATTTTTCCTGTCTTTGGGAAGTGCAGTTGTGTGGTAGGTATGACGATTGACTTGGGAAAATTGTCGGAATGGCATCAGGGGTTAGTTTGGGAATTTTCCTGGGGACACGAATGTGTTCACCATTTTCAACTGGGAATAGATCTTCTCTAACCACAAACTTAGGTTCGAAACGTTTAATACATACAACTCTTTTAACTTCGAAAATTATCCCGGTGAATATTTCTTATTGGAGGCTAAGCTTGAAATATCACAATGAACAGGCAATACTTCTCACATTACGTATTACCGGAATTTATAATTATCCACAGTGCTCTACACTACGTAAGGTACACTATTACAACTAATAACAGGACGAAATAACTTGAGATATGCGATATTTGAACGAAATTCTGGC
Organism: Meconema thalassinum; assembly: GCA_946902985.2. Taxonomy (NCBI): domain Eukaryota; kingdom Metazoa; phylum Arthropoda; class Insecta; order Orthoptera; family Tettigoniidae; genus Meconema; species Meconema thalassinum. The sequence continues at coordinate 4,143,178 of CAMPQE020000020.1, forward strand.
AGCAGACTCACTTATAAACGTTGGTTCACCGAATGTAAACAACCCATATCCCCTCTCCAATTCCACTACGATTTCCGCCATTTTCTACTCTATCGATAGTGGCATTACGGTCTGATTTATTGTAGTCGGTCTTGGTATAGCCTACGATCCTGAATCAAAGAATATGGGTAGGCCTACCGGTATAGGTCTACGCTTTGAATAATTTTACGGGTGTGTGAAAATATTATTGTTACAAACAATCCCATATTTAATCAATAAACGTTAAAATAAAAAGTGCAGAGGTGGCGAGGACAATGCGATGTACTGTTATCATTAGCATTAGATTTGTCTTCTTCTTTTTCCTCTAATGTTGAGAGCCAGAGAGAGAGGAAAACACCAATGTCACCAACTGATTTCTGTTTCTGTTGTAAACGTCCATGGTGATGAATTCTCAACTTGTAAATGTAATATAAAAGAAATCTCGTCGATCATCGCTTTTATTGTTCGACATGTCATATGGCAGAAAGACATGTTCTGCTTATGGTCATGTGTGCTTGTGTTTATTAGCAGATTTTGATACTCATGAGCTTTATTGTTTCATTCCGTTGCAGTATTCTTAATTCAATATATCTTTTAGCTAGATTATTAGAATAGTCCGGTGAAGTACTCTGAGAGCCCAACTTAACCTATAAGAATGGGACAGGCTTTTTTTTAATCTATTTAACCCTAGAATACTAACATAATTGAATTAATGCCTAATACTAATAATACATTAAATTTACGTATGGTACATTACGAACTTTGGGCTAAGGCACCAATTAGTTAAATGGTTGAAATTAATATATATTTCATATGTAACACTATTTACATACACTGAATCCTCTGTGAGTGTGGTCTTTGAGGTTTAATATGCTAAGTTCTTAACCCTGCGTAAGTGTGGCGAAATATTGAACATGATTCGTGTGGCCGGTCTCTAAAGCGCCCCATACACGATCAAACAATTTGCGCAACATGGACTGTTGTACAAACTGATTGATTGTGTATGGGGGAGTTTGACGTGTTGTGCAACTGTTTGAAGGCTGTGGCGTGAATTCAAAATCATTTGAAATAATTTGTGCAACACAGAGCGTTGTGCAACAGTTGTCAGCGTGTGTGGACGTGTTTGATAATGTTGCGCAAACATGCACGGTGAAGGTAGAGCTCAAGATTAATTGGAGGATTATCCATTTCGCAAGGTCCGTATTGACGTGTACAATGACAATTTAATGGGTTAAGGGGTCTCCGCCCAATCAATAATGGTTAAATGGTTGAAATTAATATATATTTCATATGTAACACTATTTACATACACTGAATCCTCTGTGAGTGTGGTCTTTGAGGTTTAATATGCTAAGTTCTTAACCCTGCGTAAGTGTGGCGAAATATTGAACATGATTCGTGTGGCCGGTCTCTAAAGCGCGGATTGGGCGAAGACCCCTTAACCCATTAAATTGTCATTGAAGGTAGAGCTCTCGTACTGGTAACATCAAGGCATTAACTACTTCCAATAGAGAATTATGGAGGGATTTCATTCATGTACTGCTCGGGTCCAAGCTGCGTGAACCCGAAAGGAATGTGCATCGTGGAATATGAGAAGTGGTGGTGACGAGTGATGAGGTTTCTCGGTCCTTGCGTAGTAACAGAAGCAAATACATTAGTCGGTGACTCACTCACTCATTCCCAAAGCCACACTGGTTTAAGAAAAGACCCTATGTTAGCAGTATTGGAGGAGACTAGAATGTCAGGTAACACGTAGGGGTGTACACAGGCTTCTCAATTCTCGCCTGCTCCTTCCTTGCCTCTGCCCTTCATCCCGCAAGTTCACAGAGCTTAGACCCGAGCATATCAGTCTCTTCCGTAGCTGTGGCAAGTGAAAAGTGACGACTATAAGAATCGTAACTTGAAAAACGCTGGTTACGATGTGCTAGTGGAGAAATTGAAAGAAATTGACAAGGACGCTAACAGGGAAATAGTTCGTAAAAAGATCAATGGACTTAGAACAGATTACTGCCGGGAGTTGAAAAATTTAAAGACAGTAAGAAAACCGGCTCTGGAACTGATGACATATGTACCTTCCCTGTAATAAAGATCACCGTCCCTAGATATACCGTATGTTACATACTACAATTGGTAGTGCGTAGCCAAATTTGTCGGTTATATTTGGATAGAAACGCTCTATCAAGTTCTAACGTTCACTGCTAGGTGTCAGTGACAGTGGAACAGTACTTTAAATTGAACTTGTTGGGGAGCCTACTGGCGTTGAATTGAAATACCCCGATATGTCCATTGGCTGCAATTTCAATAAAATACCAGGTTCCAGGGAATGTTGTCCGCAGTGACTACATGCTGCATGTAGAACATTCCCTGGCGCTGTGTAGTAGGCCTATGCTACATACTCAGGCCAATATTAAATCATTCTTCCTTTGTAGGAGCCCATACGTGTAAATAACGAAGACTCTCAAGCAGGACCATCTACCTCTACCTCTACAATGATAGGAAAGACGGCAAAGAAAAGGAAAATCGTCTGTGATAAGGAAGAGGACAAGGACAAGAGGAACGAGCTATTCGATGTGGCGTGCAATTATCTCTGCAACAACTGCGAAGCTGAAATTCTGGCAAAAGCCTATACTCTCGATGTCATGAAATTGAATCAAGATCAACAATTTTGGCCCAAAAAGCTATAAATGAAATACTTATTGAAGGACAATTAGGCAATTTACACAGATATTCAGTTTCAATCAATCAAGGACATTCTCAACCCAGGCATACACCTTCGCCGTACTGTACACAATCTAGTCGAGCTTCATCAACCGGAAATTACAGTTACACGACCATGTCACCCGTAACCCAGACTATCATTGAACTTCCCACTAGTGAAGAAAGTGTGAGATACACTTCAGTATCAGACCTTCTTAACGATCGTCAGTATTATGAAGTATTGTGAAGTCTTATGAACAAAGCTAAATTCTAACATAAACTTTTAAAGCAATATCATTTTGAATAAAAATAATAGATTAATAGACATATTTAGCTGTATGTTTCCTTTGAGAACCTTGATGATCGCTTCGGATTTCTCCATTACAATTTTCCCAAGTGTTTGCGCTGCAATGCAGTTTCAAACTTCAAGGCCTCAAAGGTAAGCCCAGATGACAGAAAATGTATGGTAGCAAACAGTTTTGTTTGGGTTATATAGGGTCTCTCATGGCAATGGTTTCCTTTTCTATTGAAGGGGTGAACAAATCTAATAGTTTACAAAAGTTAGCTGGGCACATATGTAAATATTTCTGGTAGTCGAGCGGCGCAGACACGTAGTTCTTTTAGGAGATTTTCGTAGCTTAAATAATGTCTCTTTCTCAACCACTGCTTCATCCAGATGCCACGTCCCCTTCTCCGTTTATTGCGTTTACTAATTTTGTTACTATTTCCACCGGAAGCACACGCAATTATAATAGCTACACAAGCCGCTTCGGACATCTTCACATCACAGTACGATCGAACAACTAATGTTTGCGCAAATCAGTTGCAGAGTGTGTAGACTGTGCGTGCATGTTGTGTTGTGCAACAGAAGTTTGCGCAAATTGTTTGATCGTGTATGGGGCGCTTATGACCGGGTATTTTATTTTGTTTATTTATTAAATTGTGAATTGTAAGAATAGATCAGATTTCACACAAAATGTATTTATTCAAACTCACAGATGGAAAACAGACTTGCAAGTAAAATCAGACCCATAGAGATAACATAAACAAAGGAAAAAATCAGAAAAGGGAATCCCAAGTAAAATCAAATTATTTAAATAGCAAGAACGACAAAAAAATAATTTGATACAAATATATCATACCTATAGTTGTGTCAGTTTTGGAAATGTGGCACATAATAAATCTCGTCTAAGCCTGTGGCTTATGAAGTAAGGTCGCCCGTAAACATTGCACATTTATTTTGAAAATTCATTCACAGTCTTTGCATAATACTTCTATGTGCCCTAGCCACATGAACTTATTGCACTATCTACAATACTATTTTGTTTTTCTGTTCTGCTTCCAAGTACACGTTTGACATCGTCCAAAGAGACGTATAGGCCAATCATCTTGTACCCTTTCAAGCTTGCAGACGACAGCAATCCTCTCACGCAGAAGGTGGCTTTGTAAAATGCTCATTCCCAACCCTGTGATAAATTTTCCCCGTACTATATTCTGGGTTGGTGCGTTCTCACTTATAATAACTTGACTGTTTGTGCCAGCAATGTTTATGAGAGAATAAAATACCACAATGATAGGCCAACGTCTTGTATTTCTGGCCCAGCATAATTTGCAGAGAGCTGGTCTACGACATCGACACCGCCTTTAGTTTTATTGTAGTCCAAAATCATATCTGATTTCTCTGTTTCTTCATCGACGAAGTCATCATCGTGCATCGATAAAATTAGTAACACATTCTTTCGTTTGTTAGGAATATATGACAGACGAGTACAATCTTCATGAAATCCAAAGATGTTGGATGGGGTAGGCCTGGACTGTCTTTGAGTGAATCGAGGTGGAAGCTGGCGCTTGATTTTTCAAATGGTGCCTAGCAGCATGAGTTTGTACTGACTGGTCAAGATTTCACAGAGCTCAACGCTGGTGAACCAGTTGTCTGCTGTAACGTTTCATTCTCGTCCCGGAAATGGCTGTATTAGTCTCTCCAGTGCATTCTTCGGGCTGTTACAGCATACTGTGATCCTTCTGGCTGTTTTCCAACGTAGACTTCCATTTTTTAAGTATAAAATACCTTTGCATCACAAGGCATATATACCTTGATGCCGTACTTGTTAGGTTTCGAAGGTCTGTACTTCCGGAAATCAGCTTTTCCCTTGAAACCTAACAGCATTTCATCAATTGTAACAAACTGACTCAAGCTGAAATATTGTACACACATGTGAACAAATTCGAACAGATCACGAATTGGAGCCAATCTATCTGACAGTAGCCTCTGCTGCCTGGTCTCAATATTGTCAAAACGTATATGGCTAAGTAGGAAAGAGAAACATTGCTAAGACATAACTAGCCGAAAGATTTCTGGGAAGTTTCCATCTGTAAAGAACAGTTCTTCTAAATTTAACCTATTGGACTTCTTTACTCCACTCAAAATTAGAAGGCCCAAGAGAGCTTCCATTTCATTACAGTCGACCTCACAAACGTGATATTCTTGATTATATTTTCTTTTGCGTGAGTGATAATATGTTAGTTTGTACATTTTACAATAATTTCCATTATCTCTCGATCAAAGAAATGTCTCCAAACCTCGAGGGGATAGGTCTTTCCTCTAACTGATCCTCTGACACCTGGAAGGTGCGTTATAATATTCTTCTGACTTTTTCTAATATTTTTGGGAGGGGGATAAATTTTCCGCTTCGTGTAATCCCTACCATAATAAAAGTAAAGAGTCTTCACATCCGTGATAATAATGACGTCGCAAGGAGTCTGCATCCTCCTCAGGATTCAAATCTCGTTCACTTTCCGAATTCTCTTCTCGAACTTCCAGCACGTCCTCTTCGTCATCTTCTGAAGAATCATCATGTTTCCGGTTCAGAATCAGTGGAAACAGTTTCAAGTAGCCTTTGCAATCGTTTTTGTTCTCTTTCATAGCCCATTTTACCTAAAATACAGTAAAATATAAGCTTGAACAAATAGTTCGATAACTCTTCAATATGAAAGCAAAAATCATCTCAAGAAATAAGCCATAATAAAAATATACTAATTACCTCATAGGTACACTGAACGTAACGCAAAAAGTGTTGCTAGTCTCAGGAACCATGTCGTAGTGAGTTGTCACAATGGTCAATTTCCCATGACTGGCAATATTAGTTGCACGTGCGGGGTCGCAACAGAGGAAGGTACAACAAAGTACAGCTTCTTAGCCTCAATAGTCTGAAATTTAAGTAGCATTGTTGTGAGGCCCGGAACAAGAGACCGTGCCACACTTATGCAGGGTTAAATACAAGAAATACAGAAGTCCTTTACTTTGACGTAAATAGCAGTATGTAATCTCTCCAGCCCTATCTCTGGTTTTTATGAGGTTGTTTTTATAATCCCTCTGAAGTGATGTCACATATCTACATGAAATTCCCTACCTCTTTGTTATTGTCATGGAGAAACCAATATGTTGTTAAATTCAAGGATAATTTCAAGGCAATTCCTTGGCCCATGATTATGCTTCTAGAACTGATAGTCATTAATAACAAAAGCATTGACATCACCATAGACCAGCAGAAGCACTGCTGGAACAGATATAGAGGGAATTCTAAGCAGTTAAATTATTCATACATGTAAATTTTACATACGATAGTATTGTATGCTTAATCACTTATTTACATAGGTCCCAATGAGCCAGAGCTCAAGTACTGGGAGCAGCAGAAATAACTCTCGAATTTCAAACATAAATAACACAGCAACTCAACACGAAATTTACAAATTTATTGCGCAGTTTAAAAGAGGAATGTTTGCCATTTATGATATCTAGCACCCTTATTGGCCACAGCGCTTAAGCAGGTATTATTGTCGATGTGCGTGTGGCCTTGGAGAACACGTGCATCGCCTCGTCTCATCAGTCGGTAGCATGGCGTGTTTGAAAGGAACTGGTTCGAGTGTTAAAGCGAATCCATGTGGTAGGCCTCGTGGCATCAGAGAACATCCATGCAGTGAGGCATTCCCTCCTCAACGTAAGCACGCACGTGCTATGCGACTCACAGATCGCACCGTACGGAGACTTTTACACACCGCTATGAAGTTCCGTATAAAATGGTGGGTGTGCAGGAACTCTGTGAATGTGATTGGGCCAACCGCAGAGCGTGTTGTGAGACTATCCTGGAAGCTGTGTCAACTGACTCCAGGCTACTGGAAAGTGATGAAGCGCACTTTCATTTGTCGGGCTACGTTAGTAAATAAAATTTTCGGTACTGGTCCGCAACCAATCCTAGACAGAACCTCCACAGCGAACGTGTGACTGTTTGGTGCGCTGTCCTTGATTTTAGAATTGTAGACCCTTACCATTCTGAAGAGAAGGCCAAAACTGTGACAGTAACATCTGCACGTTAAGTACGACTTATGGAATCCTCCTGTGTTGTTTCAAAAAGATGGTGCCACTGCACCTGTGTGCACACTGCCGCAAAGGTTTCTGAATTAGAAAAACCATTTGGTAGTAGGTAGCATACGAGTAGTTTCAATAAATGATTGTCGGCCAGCGAATCGCTTCAGGAGAGTCCTGTAAGCGTTCATATACAATTCCGCCAATTGCGATGAAACTTTGGTGAGTTGTTGTACACACTCCCACCAATTTTTCTGAAAAAGTAAATCCATTTTACATTAGATGGCACACGAGTAGTTTCAACAAATGCTCACATGGTCAGCTGTATGTGGTGTGCTCATGCATCGGGAAACCTTCGGATTTATTAATATATGCACCAGACAGAAAAACAAAGAATATTGTTTATCCGACGGCACTCCAGTAAACTTAATTGCAATTCAAACACTTATTCTTATTCTTTCTTGGGCTGGCGGTAATGTGTGGCGGTAATGTTCTCGCCTGCTGCGACCAAAGTTGCAGGATCAAATCCTGGTACAGCCAGTTGGCATTTGAGGGTGCGCAAATGTGAGGGGGCCATGTGGGTAGATTTACTGGCATGATAAAGACTTCGGGCCAAAATTCCATCACCCCGGCATCTCTAAAAGCCGCAGTAGTTAAAAGAGACTTAAAACCAATAACGTTATTATCTTCCATTCTTTCTATCTGTCTGTGATTAGCATCGCAATGCATGCCGGGTATAGGCTAGCCAGTATAATATAAAAATAATTTTGTGAAAATTACATATTTCTAAATAGTTGGTATTTGTATATTCCTGTAAGTCTAAAATATTTTTCTTTAAAAACATCTTGATATGGTCTATGAGATGAATAAAGGCTCTTCGCGGAGTGGTTGGAATATGTACTCTATTTATCTTCTTGCTCCAATGGAAATTTTGAAGTGATATGGAAATGTTTATGGTCCTTGATACTATTATCTATGAACAACCTCAACCTCACAAAGATACTCAAACATCCTGTAAGAAAATTACCTCTAGCTCTCAGTCATCCATACAGTCCCAAATGTTCAAGAAACATTAACATTATTTACAGAAAATTAAAAACTATCTACAGTAAACAGAAACCTGGAGACACATAAAATGTGTACAAAAGGAAAAAATATACAGTAAATGAAAAGCTAGAAAAAAGTACTTCCAGAAATGGGAAAAATTATATATACGGAAGTGACATTCGAGGATCTAAAAAAAAAAAAAATTGCATTACTTCACTCGCTCGTACATTCAATCGAAAAATCAATCAACTATTCATTCTTCCTCATATTCAATCAATATAACAACAAACCAATCAAACTCAAATAGAAATGAACACAATATGCATTACAAAATATTACAGCTCATCGTCTCATATCAGTTGACGGAGAGCCAAAGTGAATATTAGCAGTCCTGTTACTCTTGATCAAACTGTATGTTGACTGCAAGGGGATGAGACATGAATTTTTGTGAACATTAATTCTCAATCTGACCCTATCAAACTTCTACTTCTGTTTTTGAAAATCTCACATGCATTGACCGGGAATCGAACCCGGTCCTCCTTGGTGAGAGGCAAACAGCTTGATTGCTGCACCTCCATGCCCTCGGTATAATTTTAAGGTGGTCTGTCTAATATCACAGCAAGATGGGGTGCACAAGGACCTTTCTGCATATTGTGCTTGCATTAAATTATGGTGTAGGCCTATTTGTTCTAATTTAAGTTAATGGCTTTCCCCACTTCGTGGCATTCTTTTTCTTCTTCTACTTCTTCGCCTTTTGAGACACACAGGATCACTTGAACCAACCATTCGTTCGTTGACTTGTAGGAACTGTACGAGCCTTGCGGTCCTCCCAGTACTTCTTCATGCGTATTGATCGTCTTGCCTTTTCTTGGGTGGAAAATATTCTTGTTGGAATTTTCTTTCTTTGTGAGTGGACAATGAAAAGTCATATTTTTCTTCGTGGCATACAATATGAGTATCTAAAATCAAGGCTTCAGGTGCATTGAGGTGGCTGGTAAGGCCTATTATACTCCTCCAGAGCAATGAAGAATGTATTATTATTAAAAATAATTCATATTCTGCCTTCTGTGTACGTATTGAGACTTTAGATCCAGATGACTTGGCTGTGCCAAGACATATAATATGGTCTGAGGGCTGAGACTAGATAAACTCAATCTCATGATGCAGAACTGAGAAGAGATGGGTTCAGTTTCCATCTTAGCCAACCTAAAAACTTTTTCCCACCTCTACCGCAGGTAAATGCTGGTGTGGTTCCTAAATTAAGGCCATGGCCACCTCCTTCCAAACCCTAGCCTCCAATACAAATTCACTTACAGCCTCACAATGACACAGGTTGTCAGACAGATTACACACCCAACTACATGGGGTTATATGATCACAATGTCGCAAGGCCCCTTAATGAATGAACAATATTATTAAGAGTGGTATGTTAACTTAATATTTTTCTCTCACAGGTTTGCAATGCACGTGGCTCTACCATTCAATGACAGTTCTCTACTGGGAAAATGACTTCATGAAATTCAATGTTGCTCTTTTTATGAAAATGTTATGTGGATTTTATTTCTTAAAAAAAAATAGAAAAGAAGAATATATACTATGTGTAATACAGCATATGCACTTATTTTTGTCCCGATATCATTCCTTCAGAATTCCTTATGCACATCCTGATTCCTTCCAGTATCATATTTCATTCAACAGTAGTTAATTATTTTATGCTGTATAGTGGTTCACGGTTCCTAGTTCGTGAACCATGGGCAACAGCTGAGTAGCCTTGTAAGGGGTCCTGACAGTCTGGATACCAGTTACTATGGAATGAGTGGGCATCTTGGACATATTCTGAGTCATGGCCCTCCTTGTGCTTAGGTGGCTAGACTACCCAACTCCCTTGTTTATTCCCTGAGGTGAAACTCGTGAGGCCCTGTGTAAGTAAGGCGAGCAACCTGCTTCACGTGCACTTCTTAAACCTGCTAAAAATGTCTTGAGAATGCCTCGGACCTAAGGGAGTGATCAGGGACTCCTTGGAAACGAACGAGCAATAGATCGGGTATTCAATGAGGTGCTATTAATATCGACGGGGCTTATGGAAGGAAGAAAGTAAAGCTAGCTGAGTCAGCAATTAGGAAGGGATTGGATATTCTAGGGATTAGTAAAGTTCAGATAAAGAGAGCTAGAGAGGAGGAAGTAGGAGATTACAAGGTGTACCTGTCAGGTGTAAAACGAGAGAGGGCAAAGTAGGGTTGTATGTCAAGAGAACCTTAGAGCGTAACATAGTTTTTGTGAGGTATGTAAATGAACAATTAATTTGGAAATGACAGGATTGTTTCAGTATACGCTCCAAATGAAGGGGCTGAATATGACGAAGTAGTCAGATTTTATGAGGCTCTGAGTGATATGGTAGTGAGAGTTGAACAATAAAGATAGTGTAGTACTGATGGGAGATTTCAATGCTAGAATAGGAAATAGGACCGAGGGGTATGAGCAGGTAATGGGTAAGTGGGATGATAGAGAAGCGAACACCAATGGAGAATATTTACTAGACTTATGTGCTAACATGGGGTTAGCTGTTGCGAACTCATTCACGAAGCACAAGGAGATTCACAGATACCAAGTCGATAATACACTATCATTACTGACTTTCAATTTATAATGTAATGAGAGCAGCCAATGGCCAAAATATACATAATCAGTTAGTACAAAGTCGTAAAAGAAATCTTCAGCACTACTGCTTTTCAATACAAAGTTCTCAGTCTTTTGTGCAAAACACTCTTAGGGATTCTCCTCGTTTATGACACTTCATGACGTGATATCTTTCACATTTTTCATTGCACTTTTCACATTCGCAGTCCTTGGCAGGGTTTTGGTAAGTCTTCTTTCGACATTGTAATGCAAACCATGAAGCCTGGTGGGCATGTGTCGCAACTCATAGTTTGCCCTACTCCAGCCTCTTGACGTCATGACAACTGACTTTCAATTTAGGATATTGTTAAGGAATTGCAGGGTATTTTTTACTGAAACAGACCACAAACTGATATGGTGTGATCTATTTGCAGATGGATTATAGTTGGAAATCTTCGGGATAAGGAACTTGGCAGAAATATATTGATATGATTGATGAAATATTTCAAAGAGTAGAGGGTAAAGAATTACAACACAATGAAAATGAGAGGTCAGAGAACAAGGATGTCTTGGGAAAACTGGGTAGAGACAGAAAAAAGCACACATCCTGGTGAAATGGCATAGTGAATTTGGCTTGTAAATGTCAAAGAATGCTTAAAAAAATGGCTCCAAACTAGGAATCCAGCAGACAGCTTTATGCAATAGAAAGGAACAGACCAAACAAATAATAGTACAGCTAAAAGGAAATGAGGGGGGAAATTCTAGGCCAAGTGCCAGGAAAGCTTTTTTGGAGTGTTATAAAGAATCTTAGAAATGGAAGGAAAAGAGAAGTGAAAAGTGTTGGGATAATTCAGGGGAACACTTCGTAAATACTAAGGTAGCATTGGGAGGAGGGCAACAGTACTTTGAAAATTTGCTAAATGTAAATGTGGCAGATTTTGAGATTATGCAGGAGGAGAATAAGAACAGCATTCACGGTTGTGGGATTAGGGAGGGTGGTTACAAAGCGGCAGGGATCGGCAAAATTCAGCCAGAAATGGCAAAGTATAGTGGGAAAGCAGGGATGAAATGGTTGCATAGGATAATAGAATTGGCATGGGAATTAGGAAAGGTACCCTCTGACTGGACAAAATCAGAAATCAACCCAATTTAAAGCAAGGTAACAGGAAAGATTGCAACCATTATAGAGGCATTTCTTTGATAAGTGTCCTGAGCAAAGTGTACACAGGTATTGTAGAAAGGAGAGAGTGATAATTGGACGAGAGTAAGATGGATGAAAACCAGTGTGGCTTTAGACCACAACGAGGATGTCAAGATCATTTTTTTTAATATGTGCCAAGTTATTGAGAAATGCTATGAGAGGAATAGACGTTTGTGTTTTGTAGATCTAGAGAAGATGCTGAGCATCCTGACGGATTATGGTATCGAGGAAGGGCTGCTACTGGCAATCAAAAGTATTTATATTGATAATCAGGATGCAGTGAGAGTTTATGGTAGGATTAGTTATTGATTTGACGTTATTACAGGAGTGAGGCAGAAGCCTCCGTGGCTTAGGCGGCAGCACGCCGGCCTCTCACCACTGGGTCCGTGGTTCAAATCCCGGTCACTCCATGTGAGATCTGTGCTGGACAAAACGGAGGCAGACAGGTTTTTCTCCGGGTACTCCGGTTTTCCCTGTCAACATTTCATTCCAGCAACACTCTCCACTAACATTTCATTTCATCTGTCATTCATTTAATCATTGCCCCAGAGGAGTGCGTCAGGCCTCGGCAGCCGGCACATTTCATATCCTCGCCGCTAGATGGGGGCTTCATTCATTCCATTCCTGACCCGGTCGGAGACTGGAAGCAGGCTGTGGATTTTCATTTTCACAGGAGTGAGGCAAGGCTGTAACCTCTCACCTCTACTGTTTATTATGGACCATTTGCTGAAGGGCGTTAACTGACTGGGCGGGACTCAATTAGGTGGAAACCAGGTAAGTAGTCTGGCTTATGCTGAAATGTAGGGAAAATGGCATGGAAATCAGCATTTCAAAAACAGGTTACGTCTGTAGGGAAGAAATGCAAAAAATAGAATGAAAATCCACAGCCTGCTTCCAGTCTCCGACCCGGTCAGGAATGGAATGAATGAAGCCCCCATCTAGCGGCGAGGATATGAACTGTGCCGGCTGCCGAGGCCTGACGCACTCCTCTGGGGCAATGATTAAATGAATGACAGAGCAAAAAATAGAATGCTAGATAGGAATTAAATTGAAGTAGGTAGACCATTTTAAGTACTTGGACTGTATATTCTCTCAGGAAGATAGTATGGTGAAAGAAATTGAGTTGAGATGCAGAAAAGCCAATGCAGTGAGTTCTTGGTTGCCATCCACAGTATTCTGCAAGAAAAGAGTTAGTAGAGCAATGAAACTATCCCTATATCGCTCAGTATTTAGACCGACCTTGCTGGATGGAAGTGACAGCTCATGCATAAGCTAGAGGTAACTGATATGAGGGTAGCACGAATGATTGCTAGGACAAATGTGAGCATTGGCAGGGAGGTACTCATAATTAAGAGATAAAGACTAAGCTAGAAATGGACACGCTAAATGGAGCTGACTCAGATGGTGGGGTCATATGAAGAGAAGGGGGAGAGGATAGATTACCTAAGAGGTTAATGAGTTCAGCTGTAGAGGGTAAGAGAGGTAGAGGTAGTAGGTGCGGTTAGATTCAGTGTTGAATGGTGTAGAAGCAGAGAATGTCACAGTGTTAACTGCTAATAGGGGATCTTGGAGGTGACATGTCCGCAAACAGAGGCTTGCAGGCTATAGGTATAGAAAAGTGTCTGAAATTAGGAAAAGTAGACACAGCTTATCGAAGGATTAAGAATACTTTTGGGGAAAAGAAGACTAAGTGCTGTAATATTAGGGACACAAATGGAAAGCCTCTAACAGATAGGGAAGAATAGGTTGAGAGATGGAAAGCTTACATAGAGTGCTTGTATAAGGGAAAGGAGATTGAGAATCATGTAATGGAAAGGAAGCAGGAAATTGAGAGGATGCAAAAGGAGATTTAATATTGAGAACAGAATTTGACAGAGCATTAGAGGACTTAGGCAGGAACAAAGCACCAGGCATAGATGATATACCGATTGAGTTGCTACGCTGCATAGGAGATGAAGGTCTGATCAGGTTATTTCACTTGGTGTGTATGATTTATGAGACAGGTGAGGTACCCCCTGATTTCAAGAAGAATGTCATCATCCCTATACCAAAGAAAGTGGGAGCTGACAGATGTGAAGATTACCGTACAATTAGCTTGATTACTCATGCTTCAAAGATCCTGTCTAGAATAATTTACAAGAGAATTGAAAGCCAGATAGAAACAGAGTTGGGTGAAGACCAGTTTGGTTTCAGGAGAAATGTAGGAACAAGGGAAGCTGTACTAAGTCTTAGGCTGATTTTGGAAGGTAGAATAAGGAAAGATAAGAGAACGCTCATGGCATTTGTAGACTTAGAAAAGGCTTTTGATAACATTGATTGGACTAAATTGTTTGACATTTTGAAATCTATGGAATAAAGTACAGGGATAGGAGGGTGATATACAATCTATACAGAAACCAGACAGCAGTCATTCGAGCTGAAGGATATGAGAGAGAAGCTGGTATTATGAAAGGTGTAAGGCAAGGCTGCAACTTATCACCCATACTTTTCAATCTTTACATTGAACAAGCAATGAAGGAAATTGGAGAAAAATTTAAAGTGGGAGTGAAGATTCAAGGAGAAATAATTTCAACTCTGAGATTTGCTGATGACATCGTCATCTTGGCCGACAAGCCGGATTTGCATCAAAAGTTAGACCAATCACAGTGGTGCAATGCTATGCAACAACAGAGACAGGAGAAGAAAGAAAAGAGCAATTTTACGACCAGTTACATCGAACCTTGATAAAAGTGAAGAAAATGGATATAGTGGTCGTGATGGGAGACTTGAATGCGAAAGTCGGAAGTGATAATCAAGGAATAGAAAATATAATGGGGAGATATGGTATAAGTACTAGAAATGAGAATGGCGACAAACTTATTGAATTCTGTAGCAACCATAGTTTGGTGACAGGAGGTACAATCTTTCCTCATAACAACTGCCATAAAGTGACTTGGTTGTCCCCGAACCATATAACGGAGAACCAGATTGACCATTTCACTATAAGCAAGACATGGCGAACTTCCCTGTTGGACGTGAGGAACAAGAGAGGAGCAGATGTGGGAAGTGACCATCATTTAGTGATAGCTACGCTCCTATTGAAGATAGCAAATAATAGGCACATTCATCAAAAGGGGAGGATAAGGTACAACCTCGATAAATTAAAGGATAAGGAGGTGCAACAACATTTGTCACAAGAGTTGAGAAACCCATTTCAACAGCTGAGAGAGGAAGAAGAAGGAAAGGATATTGAACATAACTGGAAGAACATAGAGACTACCTATATCAATACATGTGAAAAGGTTTTAGGCAAGAGAGAGAGGAAGGGAGGAATGGGTTACTTCTGAGACATGGGAAACAGTGAACAGCAGGAAGGAATATAAGAAAAGACTTAACAATGCAAGGACACAAGAATAGAAAGTACAAGCTAGAACAGATTTCAACCAACTTAACAAAATAGTGAAGAGGAGTTTTCGACTTGATAAAAGAGTATTTATCAATAATTTAGCAACACAAGCAGAGATGGCAGCACAAAACAACGATAGTAGGACCCTATATCACATAACCAAAAAATTAACAGGAAAGTTGGGGCAGATGACCTCGTAGTTCCACCCCTTAAAACAACAATATCTAACTAACAGGAAAGTTCTCTAGTTTTGATAAACCTGTGGAAGCCAAAGATGGGAGATTACTGTCTACACAAAAGGAAGAACTAGAAAGATGGAGAGAACATTTTCTGGAGAAGAGCAGGAATATAGGGCTATAAGCACAGAACCACCGTCAAGAACAGAGATACAAAAGGCTATAAACAACTAAAGAACAGTAAGGCGACAGGTATGGACAACATTCCATCGGAAGCCTTGAAAGTAAATATGGACACTACAGTTGAGATTTAGCTCCCATTTTTTTTTTTTTGAGAAGCTCTGGGAAGAAGAGAAGATTCCTACAGACTGGAAGAAAGGACTATTGATCAAGCTTCCGAAGAAAGGAGATTTATTGGAATGGGACAACTGGAGAGTGATTACTCTCATTTCAATCCCAAGTAAGGTACTCTCGCAAGTAATTCTAGAAGGGATAAAACAGAGAGTTAATTTAAGGCTGAGGAAAGTACAAGCAGGATTTAGAGAAGGCTTTTCTTGTACAGACCGGATCAATACGCTGCGCATAATTATAGAACAATCAACGGAACTGGAATCGTCACTGTACCTACTATTCGTTATTTCGAAAAGGCGTTTGATAGTATAATGAGAGAGAAGATTTGGCAAGCCAAGAAAGAGTTTGGGATTCCAAAGAAAATTATAAAGATTACTCAAGAAATGTATGAGAATTACACCTGTCAAGTTTTACATCAGGGGATGTTGTCGGAGCCCATTCCAGTAAATACAGGAGTTAAACAAGGATGTTTGCTGACTCCAATACTGTTTCTCATGGTGCTGGATCTTATCAAAAAGAAAGCAATGAATTGCCGAAGAGGTATCCAGTGGGGACTAACAGACAGGTTGGAGGATCTGGAGTTCACAGACGACCTGTGCTTGCTAGCCAGCAGTTACAAAGATATGGAAGCAAAGCTGAATGATTTAAGAACTGAAGCATCTGAGGTGGGATTGAAGATCAATGGAAGGAAAACTAAGGAGATGCGCCATAATAATCGAAATAAGATATAATTATTTCTCGGGAATCAAGAGATCGATCAAGTCAAACAGTTTTGCTACCTGGGAAGTATGGTCACCACTGTGGGAGGTACTATGGAGGATATAGGAAATAGAATAAATAAGGCTAAAAGAGCATTCGCAATGTTGAGACCAATCTGGAAAACAAGGGAACTTAACACCTATACCAAACTTCGCATCTTCAATTCAAATGTCAAGTCAATATTGTTAGAAATATGTAACCCAACAGGTGATCTATGGTTTAAATTAAGCGCCATGAAGCGCAACGCCATTGGTGGCGGTTCTATTTACGAGAATGTTCTCGTTGATTCATTTGTCTGCTTTTGTATACATACGCCTGTATGTTACCTAGTCGTTCAGTTCGTATTAAATGTTTATCCTGAATATACGCCCAGTCTTCATTCCCCTGCCATATACTTCTACAAATATTGCTCTACGGGTGTGAAACTTGGAAGACCAACAAACAACTCATTAACAGACTCCAAATATTTGTGAATAGATGCTTGAGGAATATCCTGAGGATATGGTGGCCACAAGTTATCTCCAATGAAGAGCTATGGAGAAGAACACAGCAAACACCCATTTATATTGAGATGCATCATAGGAAATGGAAATGGATTGGGCATACATTACGACGAGATGGAGACAACATAGCAAAACAAACCCTGGAATGGAATCCACATGATAGTAGGCGAAGAGGCAGACCAAGGAACACCGGAGGAGGAGTGTAATAA
Organism: Meconema thalassinum; assembly: GCA_946902985.2. NCBI lineage: Eukaryota > Metazoa > Arthropoda > Insecta > Orthoptera > Tettigoniidae > Meconema > Meconema thalassinum. The sequence goes on from CAMPQE020000020.1 coordinate 4,160,503, forward strand.
CAGAAGGAATGGAGAAAGGAGTGAAGACCTGGAACGAGATTAGGAGGATGGTGCAGAACAGAGTCTGATGGCGGAAATTCATCGATGCCCTATGCTCCACTTAGGAGATAAAGGAAATAAGTCAACTAAATCAGAGTCATAGTGCTCCAATGTGGGCATAAAATAAATGAGGGAAAAAAAAAGTAAACTACTTGCTATCAATAAAATAAACATGATGTCTTCACTATGGTTACTAAGAGGTTCCAATGAAAAAAATAACAGAAGGAAGTTGAATATACACATCCAAGGATCACATTATGCCTATTTTTAATTTGTAGAACCTTTCATTGCCATTAAGTCTACATCAAAAAAATGATGATAATCTGTAGAATTATTATTCTTGTATCAGAAGCATACATATTAAACACAGCTATATTATTTTTGCCCGCCACTTCCAATGCTTTTTCTGTTCCTTGATGAAAATCGTCTTCTGTACCATATCCTCAGTCGACATTGAAGCCCACTCCTATCTTGATCAGTGTAGTTTATCAAATTATTCTGTGGAATGAAGTGTAAGTATAGTACAGTAATGTCACTCATATCCATTTATGTTTTATGGGTCATATACCAAGTCATCATCATCTACCTCATTATGACAAAAGTACTGTCCGCGCATTATATCTCTGCCGGCGACGTACGTCATCACTTACAGGAAAGGTCTATCGACTGTACTAGCCTCAGCAAAAACATTTCTAAAATCACTATTGTATTTATAATTATTATTGACATCGCCATGAACAGTTCTCCTTAATACGTACTGGTCAAAGTCGTCGTAACAGTATTACTTCTCGCACGAGTTTTATCAGGAGTTGCAAACGAGTTCGATTCTCCTTCATCAATATCGCCCAACTCTCTCTTTATAAACAGCACCGTTCTTTTAGATACACCTTTTAGATAGCCTGTGCTTGGTTAACAGGAATATTGAAATCACCGCAAGCCGCTTCATTTTCCATGAATTTTAGCACATTAGCCACCATCTCCCTACTTTGGCTGTTCAGTTTCTTGGTTTTAACTTTAGAGATGACAGGTGCCATCTTTAACTTTACTTAAAAATGTAACTTAAAACAAGAAGTTCCGTGAAGAACTATACAGCCTACTTTTCATGCCAATGATTATTCTACAGTATATGAATCTATCTAGAATAATGACGAAATTAAGTTGGTACTATTGAAATATCTAATTATTTCAAAATATACCTGGTATAATGTAGCCTAATAGAGCACTACAGTTGGCAGCCCTGGTGACTGAATATATTCTTAGTTCCATCTCTTAAGGTACAGAATACAAAATTTGGTTTAAGTCCATTGGACGTTACATGCAGTTAGACACTGGATCTATCAGCACGCATAAAAGCATGTTGGCAACAATGTCATGTGTGTGCTTGTCAGAAATAATCTGAAATATTATGATATCTTGTTGTGCCAATTTCGGATGAAATCCATTTGTTAGTATAGAAGTTACATGTATTTAAAAATTGGTCTTATCAGCAGGCATAGAATCATGTTGGCAGCACTGACTTATATTAATTACTCCAAATTAATCTAGAATGTCAGGTGCTATACGTGTGCAAAGTATAGAGCTGTTGGCTTGCATACTTTCTGATATATTGATATTAAGGTAAAAATAATATAGACAGCATTTATTAACAGTTGGCAGCCCTGATTGCTCTTAACAATACGTATAGTCATATCTGCTATGGTACACATAGCACATACGAAATTTGGTTGAAATCCAACTGATAGTATAGAAGTGACATGTATTTAAAAATTGGTAATATCAGCAGGCTTATAATCATGTTGGTAGAACTGACATATATAAGTTACTCCTAATTAATCTAAAATGTCAGAATATACGTGTGCATAGTTTAAAGCTGTTGGCTTACATACTTTCTGATATATTGGTATTTGGATAAAAATAAATAAATAGAGAGAGCAATAATTAACAGTTGGCTGCCCTGATGGCTCTTAAGAATACACTCAGTCATATCTGTTTATGTACACATTTTACATACAAAATTTGGTTGAAATCCAATTGATAGTGTAGAAGTTATATCCATTTAAACATTGGACTTATCAGAAGGCTTAAAATTATTTTGGCAACACTGTCATGTATGGCCTCCTGGAAATTAAACTGAAATAGTATTATCTACATGTGTGCCAATTTTGGAATAGCTCCCAAGCATACCTTGCAAGATATCCAACATGGAGCTCAAATTTCTAGTGCGTTTTTCAGCAGTTGGTAGCACTGACATCATTTTCAAATATGGACGTGAGATATTCCGGTGCACATCTTTACACATACTAAATTTGGTTTTGATTGCTGCAGCCGTTTAGGAGTTGATAGGGGGGGACACACACACAGCCAGACAGACAGACACACATTTTCCCGGATCGATCTCATAAGTCTACTTTTTCCTCATTTTTGCAAAATGTGAAAAGTAGGCTAAAATAACACCAGCTTAACACATTAAATAATTTAAAAAAAGTCAACCCCTGGCACTATCCAGTCCATGACGGGCTAAGGCCGACCAAGCGACCGTTGCCCAGCCATTCGGCCTGCAGATATTGGGGTGACGCGTGATCAGCGCGTCGGGTCCCCTCGGCCATAATCTTGGTTTTCGTGATCGGGGCGCTGTCTCACTGTCAGACAGCTACTCAATTGTCCTCACGAGGCTGAGTGCACCCCGTTCCAGCCTTAACGTCGTTTCTAAAATGCCTGACGGAGTCGGGAATTGCGCGCTACCCCAACAACACGGGACCGGCCTAATCAAATCAAAATCACTTTATTTGCAATGAGGTGTCAACCTCGGTGGCAAATGAGGTACATAATTTACAAACACTACACAATATTAAAAGAATACAGTAACTTAATGTACAAACACTACACAATATTAAAAGAATACAGTAACAAACACCCAAAAGAATACAGTAACAAACACTACACAATATTAAAAGAATACAGTAACTTAATGTACTATTCACACATTGATTGAACTCCCCTCTCACAACTGCTGTAGGAATTACATAGCACGTATAATGTTTCTAGGAATACAGCACTAAGTTATACCACTTCTTTCTTTTCCCTGGTTTTGTCTATTCTACTCTTGAATAACTGGACTGATTTTGGAAAGGGATCAAACACCGCCCTTGGTAAACTGTTCCATTCCTTCATACCCTTCCCAATGAATGAAAATTTACCCCAATCGCTTCTGCTAAAGTGCCGTCAAATTTTGAATTTGTGGTCTGCCCTGCCAATATAATTACTTTCCAATTGAAGCCTCTCACGGATTTCCCCCATGCTTCCTCTCCTGTATATGCTCTATATAACCCTACAAGTCTGTTTTTCTCCCTTCTCTTACTTAATGTTTCCCACCCAAGCTTCTCTAACATATCTGATACACTGCTTCTTCTCCTAAAATCCCCTAACACAAATCTTGCTGCTTTCCTTTGAACACTCTCAATTTCTTTTATTAGGTATTCCTGGTGCGGATCCCATACACTGCTTGCATATTCCAATATTGGACGAACCAAACTTAGGTAACTTTTCTCTCTTATTTCTTTGTTGCATCCTCTAAGTAGTCGCATAATGACATGCAACGATCTGTATGCTTTCCCAACAATGTCTCCAACATGACCCTTCCAGTGCAATTTACTATCAAATCTCACACCTAAGTAATTGCACTTGTCATCTTTTGGTACGATTACCCCATCCAATGTATATTGAAATTCAGTTTTTAATCTCTTGTTTGTGAATATTGTGACAGTTGATTTACCTCCGTTAACCTTCATGTGGTTCTCTTCAACCCAATGTTGGATACTGTCGAGGTCCCTTTGTAATATTTTACAATCCTCTATATTATTTATTTCCCTATAGACGATAATGTCATCTGCATACAATCTTATTTTTGATGCTATATTGTTCCCTAAATCATTTGCATATATCAGGAAAAGCAATGGACCAATTTTACTACCCTGTGGAATTCCCTTCTTAACTTTCTCTTCCTGTGATACGTAATTCCCTACTCTGACTCTCTGAACCCTTGAATTTAGAAATGTTCCTATCCAACGTACAACCCTCGAGTCCAATCCCATTCTCTCCACTTTCTTTAATAATACTCCATGTTCCACTCTGTCAAAAGCTTTGGAAAGGTCTATAGCTATGCAGTCCAACTGTCCCCCTAGATCCAACCGATCTGATATGTCCTGCTGAAATCCCACCAGTTAATTTTATTGTTACATACCGAATTTGATCATAATGACATTTTGTTTTTACATATTTTTGCCTTTTTAAATGTAAAAAAAGACATATTCTGTCTCTTTATTTTACATATTTGATCATAATGAGATTTTCTTATTATTCTTCTTCTTCTGTTTCTATGGCCTCATTGGACCACTTCAGTCAATCATTTCTTGGTCCTCTTCTTCAGTAATTCCTTTCCGAGTTGCCCAGTAGCTTTTCATTCACTCTGAACTTCTCAGGCGTTCCTCATCTGTAAATACCCTTTTTATTGTATTAGGTTTGTCTATTTTTGCCTGAAATCTAATTTTTATATCTTTCAGGTTTTTTTAAAAATTTTTGTTTTGTTTTGCAAGTCATACAAGGTTATTTCTAATTCTTTTATATCTTCTCTAATTTCCTTAATCCACCCTACTTCTTGTTTCATATTCCAAAGTTTCACTACAATTTTTCTAGATAATCTGGTTTTCGGCTCATATTGAGACCAAAAAAAGAAATCCGTTTCTTCCGTATAGTATCTGTATATCACTTCATTTGGTACTATCTGCCACTGTACATCTTTCTGATATTTTTTATTTATGCATGTTCTAGCTATTCTTCTTTCTACTTTTAAAATTTTGTTGATTCTGTTTTTCTGAGTAACTTTAAAAAGAGTTTCGCTTCCATATGTCACCTCTGGTTGAACCACCGTCTTGTAATGTTTTAATTTTGTTGCGATTGATAGACATTTTCTTTTATATGTAGACCATGTTAATTTTTGGGCTTTTATCATTTTATTAGTTCTTTCTAGCCATGCAGGTTTCTCATTCAAGTTGTAAGTTATAATTTCTCCTACGTATTTAAATTCCTTCACTATTCTAACTTTCTTGTTATTTACTGTTATGTGATTGATTACAAGTGGATTTGCTACCATTATCTCAGTCTTTTCAAATGATATCTGAAGTCCAATTTTTTGTGCTATATTTTGTAGGCTTATTATTTGATTCCGGAGGAGTGTGAGAAGCATGTTAAGGAGCAAGGACGTCCCTCAGAACAGCAAAAAGATCATATATCGGACGTACTATGTCCCTATCCTGATGTATGCCTCGGAGACCTGGGTTATGAAAGGAAGGGAGAAGAGCAAAATACAGGCCAGTGAGATGAGGTTCTTGAGAAGCAGTATTGGAGCTACAAAGATGGACAGAATAAGAAATGAGAGGACCTGAGAATTAATAAAGGAGGAACCATTACAGGATGGTAAGGTGAGTTGGGGTAAGTGCATACCCAAAAAATGCAAGTGCAACTTTGAATTTTAAATGCATCTAAACTACACACATCAAAAAAAGTTTTGCATCACCTCGGTTCCAAGAGTTCCGGAACCTTTAAATACAAAGGGAATAGAGATCAACACAAACAACATTTCAGCTCGTTTTATTGCTCATGAGACCCACACATTGCATGTTGTACCATCATACAGCTAGACTTTCAGCATTTGTGGTCCAGATTGCAGTACACACCACTACCTCTAATACCCAGTAGCACGTCCTCTTGCATTGATGCATGCCTGTATTCGTCGTGGCATACTATCCACAAGTTCATCAAGACACTGTTGGTCCAAATTGTCCCACTCCTCAACGACAATTCGGCGTAAATCTCTCAGAGTGGTTGGTGGGTCAAGACGTCCATAAACAGCCCTTTTCAACATATCCCAGGCATGTTCGATAGGGTTCATGTCTGGCGAACATGCTGGCCACTGTAGTCGAGCGATGTCGTTATCTTGAAGGAACGCATTCACAAGATGTGCACGATGAGGTCGAGAATTGTCGTCCATGAAGACAAATGCCTCTCCAATATTCTACCGATATGGTTGCACTATGGGTCGGAGGATGTCATTCAGGTATCGTAAAGCCGTTTCGGAGCCTTCCGTGACCACCAGTGGCGTACGTCGGCCCCACATAATGCCACCCCAAAACATCAGGGAACCACCACCTTGCTGCACTCGCTGGACAGTGTGTCTAAGACGTTCAGCCTGACCAGGGTGCCTCCAAACACGTCTCCGACGATTGTCTGGTTGAAGGCATATGCGACACTCATCGGTGAAGAGAACGTGATGCCAATTCCGTGGGGTCCATTCAGCATGTTGTTGGGCCCATCTGTACCGCGCTGCATGGTGTCGGGGTTGCAAAGCTGGACCTCGCCATGGACGTCGGGAGTGAAGTTGCGCATCATGCAGCCTATTGCGCACAGTTTGAGTTGAAACACGACGTCCTGTGGCTGAACGAAACGCATTATTCAACATGGTGGCATTGCTGTCAGGGTTCCTCCGAGCGGCAATCCGTAAGTAGCGGTCATCCACTACAGTAGTAGCCCTTGGGCGGCCTGAGAGAGGCCTGTCATCGACAGTTCCTGTATCTCTGTACCTCCTCCATGTCCGAACAACATCGCTTTGGTTCACTCTGAGACGCCTGGAAACTTCCCTTGTTGAGAGCCCTTCTTGACACAAAGTAACAATGCGGACGCGATCGAACTGCGGTATTGACCTTCTAGGCATGGTAGAACTACAGACAACATGAGCAGCGTACCTTCGTCCTGGTGGAATGACTGGAACTGATCGGCTGTCGTACCCCCTCCGTCTAATAGGCCCTGCTCATGCATGGTTGTTTACATCTTTGAGCAGTTTTAGTGACATCTATGAACAGTCAAAGGGACTGTATCTTGGATACAATATACACAGTCAACGTCTATATGCCGGAGATCTGGGAACCGAGGTGATGCAAAACTTTTTTTGATGTGTGTAGTTGCAATACCAAAACAAGACTTTTCTGCATATTGACTGGTTAATTGTGTGTGACTGATGCATCTTGAATGTTTGCTTCGAGAATGTATATTCCATTAGGAAATTAAATATCACTATAATGTCCAGGGTATGCACTTGCCCCGTGATATGGGGCAAGTGCAACTCTAGCCTATATTCTTCCATTAAATGTTTTACACATGATCGCGGGGCAAGTTCGTGTTCTCTACTTATTAAGCTATTAGATGCATATTTCAGAATTTATAAAGTTATGTTTTCTATTAAATTCTTCACCTTAGAATGTTGGGGTGTGTAAGATGCAAAATTACAGGCATTGGAAAACATCACAAGAATATAAAAATTAAAGACAAAAACTGGCGTTTACTTACATTTTATTAGTAGGTACGTTGCTTGGGGTTCAACGCAATTTATTAACGTAACAGTAACTAAAACAAATTGTAAAATCAAGTTAAGTTATACCAAATAAGTACAAGGAAAATAAATGTCGACAGAAGATACACTGTATCAAGGCACATTAAAAATTGTTTATCAAATTTTTAAAATAAACGAAAATTAAACATTGTCACTAACAGTAGATATTCATTTAAATAACAACATGATGTGTTTAAATCTCCTTATTAATAAATCAAAAGTAAGTTTCATTCGTGGTCCATCATAAAAAATCGTCAAATTAGGTTTCACTATTACCCATTCACTGAATGTTGTTCTGAGTAAAGGAAATGGGAAACAACAGTTTTCCCCTGCGGTCTACAGATGGCGGAGGGATGATAGACACTATTTCGTCTTCTAAAATATCACTGATATCTTCATTGTCTGGATACGCACTTGCCCCGTTGGGCAGGGACGAACTTACCCCGCATACTTGTTCTGACGGGGCAAGAGCAACCCCTCATGTTTTTGTAATTAGTTACGTGGTATTTCTATGATTAAATATGTTTATGAAAAGAGTATACTTATAACTTTTAAACTTTCCACAAATGAAGTTATTTCAATGAGCGATGGTCCAGATACAGCGTGGATTCGGGAAGCGCGGTGAACTCTGATGCTTCGTTGACGGCATTACTTTCGGAACTGGCCTATACATCCGCTTGTTAGTCGACTTCACCCGCGACATCTAGTGTTAAATGAACGCAAGACAACTTACCCTAACTCCCCAAGAGATGTCAGAACGAGTTTCAAACGGACAAATATATCATGGACCAGTGATGCTCTTGCCTCGAAAATGCTCTTGCCCCAACTCACCTTATAGAGAAATCTAGACTTAGATGGTATGGACATGTAAAACGAATGGAGGAGAGGAGGATACCCAGGAGGATACACGAGACGAAGTGGGAAGGAAAGAGACCGAGAGGAAGACCGAGAGACAGGTGGCTGAAGGGGGTGGAAGAAAGCGTGAAGAAGAGAGGAGAAGACTGGACAAGGGTGGAGGCTGAGAGATGGTGGGAAGACAGAAGACGTTGGAGAGGCTTGTGTTCCAAACAGACCCGGCCAGTGGCTGAAAACTATGCAAGATGATGATGATGATGATTATTTGATTTCTGGCTTCTTGAATATTATCAGCCAGTAATGATAAGTCATCTGCGAATCCCAAGCAATTTAAGTCTATTTGATCTTTCTTGGTTCCAATTCTTATGCTCCTAGGATTTTCCCTGTACCATTCCCTCATTACATATTCCAAAGCACAATTGAAAAGTAACCATCTCCTTGTCTTAATCCTGTTTTAATCGTAAACGGTTCAGATATTTCTCCTCTGAATTTTACTTTAGATTTGGTGTTTGTTGGAGTTAGTTTTATAATTTTTATTAATTTGGGATGAAGTCCGAAATTCTTTAGTATTTTCAGCAGTGAAGATCTATGTATACAATCATAAGCTTTTTCAAAGTCTACGAAGGTTATGACTTGCTGTTTTTGTCTACGTTTGTAGTAATCCATTACTAATTTTAAGGTGATTATCTGATCAGGGCAGCTTCTCTATGGCCAAAATCCACCTTGGTATTCTCCTATTTTCAGTTCTAATTGATCTTTACAACAATTATATAGAATTCGTGACATGATTTTATATGTGGTATCCAAAAGGGAAATTCCTCGATAGTTGTCAGGATACGATTTTTCTCTTTTCTTGTGTAATGGATGTATTATAGCTGTAGTCCAATGGTCTGGCAGTTCTTCTTTGATCCAAATGTTGACTATGCATTGGTGTAATGAAATCTTTACTGGTTCTGCTGCATATTTCCACAATTCTGCAAATGTTTGATCTTCTCCACTCGCTTTGTAGTTTTTGAGCTCTCTCAGAGCTTTGTAGACTTCTTGGGTTATGGGATGGGTGGATTTATGTTTTCTGATGGTGTTTTAATAGTCGTGTCTGTATTTATTTGAAGCAGTTCTGGTGGATCTTCGCAATTTAACAACTTGTTAAATGTTTCTGCTAAAATTTCTGTATTTTTTTACTATGAGCTAACTTGCCATTTTTGTATTTTAACATTAATGGTGGAGGTTCATATCTTTGTAGTTGTTTGCTAAAAATTTTGTAGTAATCTCTTGAGTTTGTTTTCGCACTATTTGTTTCGATCATCAGAAGTATATCCTTTTGGTATTGACGTTTAACCCTTCGTATTATTTTTTGAGTTATCTTCTTTTGTTTTATGAGTTCCAAGTGTGATTCATCTGTTTTTTGACTCTGATACCGTAGCCAGGCTTGATGTCTATATTCCACTGTTTTATCACACTAGAGGATACCCAGGAGAGTACACGAGACGAAGTGGGAAGGAAAGAGACCGAGAGGTAGACCGAGAGACGGTGACTGAAGGGGGTGGAAGAAAGTGTGAAGAAGAGAGGAGAAGACTGGACAAGGGTGGAGGCTGAGAGATGGTGGGAAGACAGAAGATGTTGGAGAGGCTTGTGTTCCAAACAGACCCAGCCAGTGGCTGGAAACTGTGCAAGATGATGATGACCGTTCCACCATTGGTGTTTCTTCCTTGGATTTATTGGGGCTACTTGTTCAGCTATTTGCTTCAATTGGGGAACTATTTCCGCTAGATCATCTGTTATTTTAATATATTTAGTTTGTTTGTTGTATCCCTTATTATTTATTAGTTTATGAGGGTCGTATGTTCTCTTTCTTTTGAGGTGAGTTTTTTTCTTTGTCAACGGGGTGAATTTAATTTTAATCTTTATCATGTAATGATCCGATCCAGTATCGGTTCCTCTCAGAACTTTCACATTGTAGATCTCCCTGTGATAGTTCTTATCCATACAAACATGATCTAGTTGCCATTCACCTTTTTTCCAATCTGGATGTTTCCAAGTTTTGAGTTTATTTGGTCTTCTCTTGAAGTAAGTCGATTTGGAGATCATATCATGGTTCCTGCAAAATTCCACCAGTCTTATGCCATTCCTCTGTTTGTTCTTCTCTGTGCTGGCCATTTTTCTATTATGCCTCTATATCTGTTTTCCATTCCTAACTGGGCATTAAAGTCTCCAATTAAAATTTTGGTGTGACTTTTATTTATGTTTGTTGCTGTCTAATCCAAAAGCTCCCAAAATCCCTCCACATCATCTTTGTGTTCTTTCTTATTATTTTTATAATTAGTTGGGGCATGGGCATTTAGTATGGTATATGTTCTATTTGCAGCTTTTAGAGTTAGTGTCGAGAGCCTAGGGGATAATGCTTTAAATTCTATGATGGACTCAATTATTTTGAGATTGACTACAAATCCTGTTTCGAATTGTGGACATTACTTCATTACTCTTTTTCCTGGTATTCCCTTGTAAATTCTATACCCTTGTGATTCTATTGGTTCCTGATCGGTGTTTCTCATTTCTTGAAGCCCAGTTATTAGAATCCCTCTGCGATCGATTTCGTCTGTCAAAATTTTGAGTTTCCCTGGCTGTATGATGGAATTTATATTGTGTGTTGCTATATAGTTTATCTGTCCTGTCTTCAGTCTAAATTTGGGTTTTCTATCTGTTTTTTCTATTTTTAGATGCTCCGACTCATCTAGGGTATCTTTCAGGTGACTGCCCACCGTATCCGAATACAGACTGCCTTGGCAATTGCAAGGCAGTGGAATATTCCTTAAACGATTTCCTTCCATGTTTGACTTTCAAAGGTATGGAGGAAGCTCCGAGTTACAACTGCGGTTGTTAACCGTAGAGGTTGTTGTGTGTTTGGTCCATGAGAGCTATTTTATTTTGTTCAAGTCCGCTGGCAAGATGGTGAGGACCCCCGTATCCATCACCTGGGACGCGCCACGCCGGAGTATCACCTCACCGCCTACTACGACACATATTTTTACTTTTTTTTAATGAAAAATTACATTTCTGTCTCTTACTGTAAAAAATGGGCTGTTTGCCATTTCTTGATGAATGCAGTACATTTGCATTTGTCTGTTGGCACAGGCTAGAGTAAAATGTGACATTTCACCGATGTCTCAGTCTCATGGCTGTGATTATACGGAAGCTACTGAGGTATGGGTGGTGCTTAGTAATGACATTCAGGGCACAGTTGGTGCCTGTGAATGCTGTGAAAGGTTCTATTCATAGGGTTAGTACTGCTGTTCTAACTCAGTGAGGAAAGTAATGACAAACTACCTCACTCCTCTTCTTGCCTAGTATGCCTCAGTATAGTGCTGCCTTGAGTTTTTGTGGGTATCTACCCACATAACCTAACGGCGGTACTTTTTGAGGATCTAACCAGCCTTCGGGCTAACTACCTAACAGACAGACTGTAAAAAATACATTAATTAATGAATCGATTATTAACAGCTGTACAAAACTATAGATAGATCGATAGTTTCCAATCGATTGTTGCAAATTCGGAGATTAATAAAATATAATAGTGCAACTAGTTATTTATTGACTTAAGGTTTTAATTTACTCAATATTTTAAACTTCTTCAATAAGGACAAGGGCAGCCATGGTCATATTATTGGCTTTTCATAATAATAGTATCAATGAGAATGAAACACGTACTCCAGAGTGTGCATGATCGCTTTTATAAGATATCAATTATTACCATATTCCCTGCTATTCATTATTCTTTGTCGCTATTGGTTAGGCGATCCAACATGGCGGTACTCTGGTTAATTTGAATTTGCTGTTGCCATCAGCTGTTAATATTAATGGTATAAAGGTGATATTTCGCAGGATTGTTCTTTAACAATGTAAGAATTCTTTCTAATATATATTATTTGAATAATAGAACCAACTTGTACTTCAGTGTGATGTAAAAAATGCTAGTAATGTGGTTGTTCAGTCCTTATTAGATACTGTAGTTTACTAGAATATTATGGGGCAAGCAAAAAGCCTGTTTCTTTTTGCTCAACTGCAGTGCATTTTCTAGTCTATCACAGTTATTCAGCAGTGCCATCTGATACGTGCTGTATAATGTACCCACTTTGATTGAAGGTACCGGTAAGTTATTTAAATTTTTTCTTTTAGGTTATGTAAGAGCCCTAGTGACAAATTGTTAGCTTCACAACTAGAAGGACTGGGTTTGATTTTTGCCAATGGTGGAGATTTTTAAAGTACCCTTCACTAACAGGTAAACCCTGGTCAACTCAGCCAGCTGTAAAATAATGAGTACCAGTAGCCTGAGGGATTTCCTCGGAGCTTAGCCTCCAATAATAAAAAGCCTGGCCAATAGCCTCTGGGAGCTGTCCGTCCTGCAGATGCTATGTTTGCCGCTAGAGGCGCTGAATACCTCCCTACATGATCAGTTCAGTTGGCAGTATTTATACGCATTGTGTACTCACGACTCGAGTTATGTTACTGAAATAAGGTTATTGTATTATGGTGGTATACTGTCGCGTGCCGTTTAGTAAACAAGGCTATAGAAATAATGTTACTGGAACTAGTTTTTATGAATTTCTTTTTCGAGAGCCAACTAGGAAATTACCGGTATGGATTAAAGCAATAAGCAGACAAAGTATGTAGCCTATGCTGACCATGCGACTGAAAATTAGGTGATCTTGTTTTATTGCTCCAGTTCTGATGATAATCTCCTGACCACCTCGTCAAGTAGTGGCTAGCATTCTTGGCTGTCGCCCCCAGAGATCCATGTTCGAATCCAGGCTCTGCCAATAAATTTCATTCTGGCCTGAGGGCTGGAACGGGGTACACTCAGCTACATGAGGTAAAACTTAGAAGAGGTGGGTTAGATTCCCATCTTATCCTTCCTGGACAGGTTTTCCGTAGTTTCCCACTTCTACTCCAGGCAAATGCCGGGATAGTTCCTAACTTAAGGTCACCTTCCAAATCATCACCGGAATTACAAATGCACATGCCGCAATAACATGGGTAGCAGACACGGGGCTAAATAACCAAATTTCTATGACGAGAGCTGTAGAGTCCGCCTCGTTGCGTAGTGGCTAGCATTCTTGGCTGTCACTGCGGAGGCCCGGGGGGTTCGATTCCTGGTTCTGAGGACTGGAATGGGGTACACTCAGTCTCATGAGGCAAACCTGAGAAGAGGTGGGTTCGATTCCTACCTCAGCTATTCTGGAAGTGGTTTTCCGTGGTTTCCCAAGTCTACTCCAGGCAAATGCCGGGATGGTACCTGATTTAAAGCCAAGGCCGCTTCCTACCCAAATTTTACCTCAATTACAAATACACACACTAATACAGACATTACAGTGAGACGGGTTATCAAACAAATTCTACACACACCTATGAACATGGGGCTACATGACCACGACGTTGCAATGCCCCTAAAGAAACAATAACGAGCTGAAGACCATAACCTATCTATATCATGCCAAGACATGGTGTCCACAGGCAGGAAAAGTCAGGAATTTTGTTTTAGATCAGGGAAAAGTGTGAAAATATAGCGTGAGTCAGGAAAAATGTCTAAAAGTATTAGAAAGTCAGGAATTTTATATTAACCATATTAACTCTTCAAGTTCTACTTCAGGAACTGTGTGTGACATCTGTAGAATCTTTCTGTTATAAAGATGAAGTCACAAGTGCCGAAATAAAGTGGGCCCTTAATGTTGTCCAAAATAAATTCTCTTAATTCTTGTATAAATATTTCAGAAACCTTCAGGGAAATGTTTCCTGATAGTGCAATTGCAACAAAATTTCAATTGGGGAACACGAAATGTTCATATGTCATCAATTATGGATTAGCTCCATACTTTCATAATTTACTGCAAGATGAAATTCTTTCATGTGATAATGTTATCTGTTTTTATGTGGCATTGAACAAAGTTTGTTAGTTAGTTATTGTTGTTTTAAGGGGTGGAACTACGAGGTCATCTGCCCCCATTGAACAAAGTTGTTCAGCGAGGTCAGATGGACCTATTTGTGCGTTAACTTGACATCAACTGCAATGAAGTTAACACCAGATATTTCAACAGCATCTTTATGGGACACGCAACAGCTCAAGACATTTTAGAGGCTTTCAACCAGGGAATCTCTCCTTTTGCTAGAAAGATGGATGGACCGAATGTTAATTTGAGTTTCATAAAAAAGTTCAGTGGCCAAATAATAGAAGATAATGCAGATGGCAAACAACTCGTTAACCTTGGTGTTTGCGGCCTTCACGTTGTCAATGGAGCCCTACAAACAGGAATGCATTCTGTAAAGTGGGACCTTCAATTATTTTTGAGAGACATGTATTATGTATTGAACGACTGTCCTGCACGCCAAGCAGAGTACTTGGATTTATGTATTATTGCATTATAATTTACTTTATTTTGTATTTTAAATGAATAAAGAGGCGAGCGTTGGGCAGCTATGGGGATGGTGGAGGCTGCAAATAAAAAATAATATTTGTTTGCTCAATAAACCTTTTTTCCGATATTACGATGACTTCATGAGTCAGGAATTTTGTTGAAAAATGGTCAGGAAAAGTCAGGAAAATTGACATTGAAAATTCTGTGGACACCATGCAAGAGTCCTTGATAAAATTAGTAGTATCCGGAGTTAGTTAGGTATTGTTGTTTTAAGGGACGGAACATCGAGGTCAACTGCCCTTTGGTATCCAGAGCTCATCTCCAGTAATATCACTAATAAAACTCAAAGACAGAGGTGGTCTCCGGTATCGTAAGCCAGGTTTTGTTTTGCTGGAATTGAAGTAACGGACAAAATGATATTGGTTATGTCGAGCAGTCCAGGAATAGCACAAACATTAACTAGAACACTGTTGCCACAGGTTGCTAAAAATCATATTCTATAGTGTGGAGTACGTGATCATCCTGAGTAACTGAGGAGGGTAATATTGCAGAAGTTTCTGCACCCGTCTGTCACTAACTACACCATTGACTACGTCTTGAGAAGAGAAACAAATTGTGAGAAAAAAGAATCACAATAATTAAGAAAAGTCGTTCCTTTTCATTGAAACTCGATCATGGTACACTAGTAAAAATATTCAGTGGAACCATATACAGTACCTTACGCTTGTGCATACCAGCCAGTGAGCGTGCTATCTAATAAGGAAAATCTGCAGTTGAAACAAAGTTCTACTACTAAAAGATGAACATCTCTTATATTTTACTTCATTCTACTCAACAATTTATATTCATGTACTGTAAATATAGTGTATAGGTACATTTTTGCTGGTTTTAGCTTGTGATAGCAATGCTATTAAGTTACATGTTAGGTGGTTACTCAGCGCTGCAGTGGTCAATACGTGCACTGCTATGAGGACAGTGTTGATGCAGAGAACGCCATGATTGGTTAGGCTTTGTATTATTAGAGGCTAAGCTCGGAGTAAAGGCTGGTGTTCCCCATTCGTGAACTCAAGCGACTGTGCTGCCGTTATCTGATGGAAACATAAACAAACAGATGCTATAATTTTATTAATGCAGCCAATGGCCATGTATTTTTCTTTTCAGGATGGGTCAGGGAAAGGATTATGAAAGGAAATCGGCCGTGGACCTATTGAAACCATGTGATTTGAGTTGATGGGTGTGCTATTCTTTAGTTTTTTCAGTTATTTTCATAATAATTGAAGCTAAAAGATGAGTAATATAATTACTCAATTCCACTGCGCTCTTCAAATTCAACATTTGCCATATCAATGCACTACTTCCACAAAAAGAAAGCTTTTCAGATGGAATGGAGTCGATTACTTCGTGTCACAAAACCGACTTCGAAGTATATGATCGCATGTGGCTGGCATTATACAAAGGAGAATTATTTATTAATAAATACTAATGAATTTCTTACAATAACCAGTACCCTACATTCTGCCCTGCACTACAAACTAGGCAACTTAAATGCAGGGTCGATTTGACAGATGTTCTTCCCATGTGGCAAAAATTACATTTAGGGGTCGCTTTATCGTAGGCCTACATGTGGTTGTCTTTCTTTAACTTGCCCCATTGCTACTTCAAAACTGAGAAGCTCAGTTCTTCTAAGTTTATAATCAGGTGCCTATTAAAAAATTAAAACATCTTGAGGCTATAGTCAACTTGTACAGTCTTTGATTTATTGACTTCAACAGTATCAGGCTATATCTTTCAAATTTAAATATATGTATAGCAATATACCGACTACATGCTTATTAGATTCCTGAACAAATTATTTTTATCTCGGTAACTGGTGACCGAATTCCATTTTGAATCTGAATTGAATTTTTCTAATTACTAGTTTGTAAACATAAATCTTCAAGTCTCATAAAATCTTGGTGTTTTTAGCACTTTCCCCACACATAATTATATGTCTGGCATCTAAAATTGCCTGTCCTTCAACACGAGCCCGCCTAGAATTGCGGACAACCTTCAATACATATATGGAATGTAATGGCTAATGACCACATAGAGTTGCATGCAAAATAGATACACTGAATACAAGTGCATAATATTCATGACCAATGTTACTGCAGTTGTCTGTCATGATTTTTCCTTTAGGGATGTACTTTGCCATGTTTGGTTACACTACCTTTTTTCTCTTGCAGGTCTGTAATGTGCGGTGGCATTGCAATGGAAAGACAAATCTATATTGAAATGATAATTTGATGAAATGAAGTAGGGCCTACTCTAAATGTAGGCTATGTACGAATGAGAAATGTGTAATAAATATACCACAGTATATGGACTTGATTTTGTAATTTTTTAAAATTCCAAGTTCCTTATTTACATCCTGATTTCCTTGAAGTATTCAATTTAGTAAGGGCAAAATTTTGGTGTGTTTTGTATTGGCGATGGTTTTATTCATACTTATTTATTTCCTATGTTTTTCTTAATCTATTTATAACAGTGTAGGCCTACTGTATATTAACTTGAAGGTCAATAACCTAGATGTTAGGTCTCTTAAAACAATTATCATTAACTTTTATTCCTCACAGGCAAGGGCCAAGTTGTGTAAGTTTGTTCTATAAAGGCAAAATAAATAAATGGGATTGATACAAATCATCGAAATGCTCATTCTCTGGAGGAGGGGAATAGGGAGCCGCGGAGGTGCAGGTTACGGTTCAAATTTCCCGCGCTGAAACTTTCATGTTTCCTATGCATGCGTAAGCGGTGCTTGTTATCGGAATTAAATTTAAACCGTTCTTACCAATATTCTTTGGTGCTGGAATATATTGTGATTTTCTATGATTATTTTCAACGTTTAAAAATGTTTGTAGAAAGCCAAGACATTTATTCTCAGAGTAGAAAATCTGCCCGGACGCCCTTTCTATATAAATAAATAAAAATTATCGTTATATAGTTAAATAGTTATATGTTCTAGGAAAAGATGTCTTGTGGTAATCTCGTCCGATACCACTAAATTTACACGACAAACTAATATCAATTTCAGTACGCTCCCGTATTAACTCGTATATAGTGTATACTAGCAGAAGTACCCATTCTTCGAACGGTCATCGGTATTAATAACCAGGCGTAATCAATTGAGCTACTGTTGCAATGGTTAGAGACTTGGAACCTGTTTCTCGACAAAGAAAAATGATTAGTTAAAATATGCTCTGAAACTAAATTTACCTAACGTGTACTTCCCGACGTGAAAAAAATGAAAACCTCGTAGACGAAACGCAATACACGTCAAATAAAACTGACCTTCACTGTTGTGTCAAGTCCCCATCCAGAGGAAGACCCCTTTAATAAACTATAAAGGCTTGTGGTGCATGAAAATACAGGTTTTTTAGACTTCAATGGCCCAAATTCCTAAAAGAAGAAAAGAAAAAACTACCGTATTTCAATTCAGGAATTTTTGAAAATGTTTCTGTTTGGAGATATAATAGACCTTCTGTACGACATAACGCACATTTAAGTCGTGTGAAAAAAATTTAGGGTGCCCCTTGACCCCCTTAAGCGCATTGATGAATTTTACAGTTTTAGTTGATTCCGTAATAACCTTATAGCCATTTGCAAACATTCACAGAAATTTCATAAATGGAGTGGCTTTACTTCTTGCAGAAATAGATAGAAAGTTGTATGTCACCTTTTCAGATATTGTTGTCATGGTTACTGGCTTGCATTCCTTCATTAGTTTATTAAATGAAATTAGTTTTCTGGGAATATCTCAGAAACTGATGGTTTTAGAGCCTTAAAATGTACTTTTCGGGGACCCTGTACTGCTATTTAGGGGCACTGAGTTTTGTTTCTGACACCAAGGGGCCGAAAATAAGCTTTGTCTTGTACAGCAACAGATGGACCTGTGAGATTCCGTTGCCATGGTAACCGGCTTGCATTATTTCGTTATTATATTAAATGAAATTAGTTTTCTGGAAATATCTCAAAAACTGTTGGTTTTAGGGCCTTAAAATGTGGTTTTTGGGGTCCCTTTAGGGCCCCCGAGTTTCGTTTCTCACATTGAGGGGCTGAAAATGAGCTTTGTCTCGCCCGTCTACGCCTATTTCAGCAAGTATTTTAAGGGGGTAGGCCCCCTTTTATGAGAGGTACAGAGAAGAGTTACATCAATGATTAGTGTCGTGCCTCTGAAGGATATCTGTACCAAATTTTACGTTGATCCACCCAGGCGTTCTCGAGTTATAAGGGAACAACCACTTTGTCCACAGACAAACAGACAGACAAAAAAATTATTTTCGCGCGCATCCGTCATAAAACAGTCTGAACAGACAAACTTTCATTCTTATATATATATAGGGATTATGGTGGTTAACCCCAAATAATATTGAACAGCCAATCACAATTTTAAAGCAGATTAGTACAAAAATGTAACTCCAGAGTATGCATCATCGCTTCTGTCTAGAGCTATGAGAGCTGCTGTGTAGAGCTATGAGAGATAATGGAGTAAGTAAATAATTATTGTAATGCACATTGTGCGCACTTATCCTTAATAATAATAATGGAGTAAGTACCGTTGAGTTGGTAGCACTGCTCCACCGCACCTTCAACTATCTTTCATTATTAGATCTAATTTTATCAGTACTACACATGCGAGGACATAGCCTACATATCGTATTACCAACATTGAAACAGTAGGCTACACCAAATCATATGTTTAGTGAAAAACTTAAACGTACCGGTACCGTACCGTACGCTGTTGGTTTAATTAAAACCGCCTTTCTCCACAATAATCTAATCGTGTTGTAGGTATATATTACAAATGGAATCATATTACGATCTGTTCATATCAAACTTATGTTATGCCCTCAATATTTTATTAACGATAGGCTACTGGTAGCCTGCGGTTTTATAATAATGCCTAGGCTAGGAAACGATGTACGGTATCGCTTAGGACAGTCAGTATGCTTTTAACCCCAAATCCTTACAGTATCGGTGATGTTATTATTTGGATATGGGGAATATACAGTACATTTAACGAGAACACAACATGATAACAAAGGATACAACTGTTGTCCAAAACTGTGGGAGGTGTTTCATCAATTCGGCTCTTCGATCAAAAAATGGTCTCTTCTGCCTAGCGTACTTCTCTGCTACTTTTGTAACTTCTTGATAAGCCAATTCATTTAAATGATCAATTTCCTTCCGGACCTGATCCAACTTATCCAACACATCCTTGTCTGTTTCACGTTCTCGCTTCACTCCATTCATGTTCAGTTCAAATATTTGACAAACAACACTTGATAACTTTCAGATTGGGCCACTCTGAACGCGCCACAACTTGGTATAGTCCGCGACAACTTGAATGAGTTACTAGATCAAGACAGGGTAGGCAACATTAACAGCCGTCCCCTATGCCTACGTAATTGTTGGTTTATGGTTGCATTTCTTGAAGGACAGTTGCTTTCAGCTGCCAGCACATTGTCGCCAATCCTGCTTAAAATCCAGCCATCTCCAAAGATCATAATACCAGTAAAATTCCGTACCACACAGTTGCCAACATGTTTCTGGCAATAACTCCCAGAATGCATTTTTCACAAAGTCAGCCAACATTATAATTACGACTGTAACTAATGACTTAATAATTTCACAGTTTTCTTTGGAAATTCAAGTCTAATGAAGTTGGCGCCATTAAAATCCGAAACATTTTCTATAGAAATGGCCAATGTTTTACTAATATACAAGAGTTGATTTTTTTTATCGCTAGAGAGTGTTGCTGTATTTTTTCAGTGTGCCAACATTATTGTTTCCAGACCAATGGTTTTCGTCCAGGCCAATAAAGGTTAGGTAGGGCGGCCCTGCGGGCCACGTTAGGCTAATATAAACACCCCTGGTTTTTGTCACGCACAGTGGGGATGTCACGCATCAATAATCTTTATCCAGGCCAATGGTTTTGCCCAGTAGTACAATCAGTAAGTTGGCAGCATTACGTAATCAAACATGGCAACGTGCTTTTTGATAAGTTTATTACTTGAAAGTTAATGTTGACAATTTCCTTATTTTGGAAGTGTTTACGGGGTGTTTGTTAATGGTAAATAACGTGGCAGAGTAATTACAAACCATTTTCAGAGTGCTACTAAGTAAAATAACGCACTTTCGAAACGGGCAACGTATACTACACGAGAGCCAAGGTAAGTACTAGTAATATACATCGATTAGAACAGTTTATACAGTTATTATAGACTCTTGATATGTGTGTGCCAAATCCACTTGTCTGAGATGTTTCGAAGCTTTTATTTAATTAATTTTTGGATAAATTCTTATTTAGATTCCATCATGACGCCTAAAAAATACGAGAACAATTGATTGGAGTAACTCTACAAAGATCACTACAATTTAAGTAAGTAGGCCTAGCCAAAGAGAATGTAATACCAGAGTCCCAGCTCCCATGTTAAATTATTATTATTTTTTTGTTTTCTCTTCTTTTTACTGGGCACTCGTGAGCTTCGCCCAATGGCAAGACGGGTACTGCCCGTGTGTTGGGCAGTAAAAGACCAATAAACGCCAAGTACAGAACATCAAGGATAAATTGAGGATCTGTGTTAGTGAAGAAAACACGGGGTAACATCATCTGACAATTTCTAACTACAAAAATACCAGGAAACACAGGGGACACAAAGGTACAAATCTTCACACCGAAGTGATCCATCTTGGTGACTGGCAATTACATGTACACAAACAAGACCGGATCACAAAAAAGGTGAAATTTATAAAATAACTCGAATGTCACATAAAAACTTAGTGAGGATATCAACCAGCGGGACCGCCGGAGTATGCAACAAAGTCGTCAAATTGAGCGGTAATTGAAAACCCAGGTTGAAAAGAGAAGCGTACATTTTAAAGCGTTGTGTATCATACTGTGGACATTGAAAAAGTATGTGAGGAAGATCTCCTTGGTAGTGACTGCAGGCATCACAAACAGGAGAAGCACGAGCATTAATGTTATGAAGATAAGCAGGGGTGACAGCATGATTGAATCGCATTCTAATGATAGTAGTGATGTGACGTCGAGTATAGGACCCTTGCATGAACCACGGCTGAACCGGTATCGAGGATTGAATATATGTATAAGGTGTTGAGTGTTTACGTACATATTCCCTCCACTGCTGGCGCCATTCTTGGATGATGAGTTCATATATATGTGGCAGAAGTTCAGTATATGGGAGAGCCATATCCATACGTGTCCCCTGGCCCATTGCAGCTTCTTTAGCTAAAATTAAATTATTTTCCTTCAATCCGCCCATAATCCGGCTTCAAAAAAACAATCATTTCTCTTCGGTAGGGGAAACATAAGGAACTAAATCCTTAAGATATCCGCTTATTTTTATGAATATTACGCAGACCTAGTCCCTTTGTGGATCAATTAACATTAATAGCTATTACCTTTGACAATATTAGCTCTGACAAAATGTATCACAAGCAATCAACAATATACTGATACATTATGAAATTTGTTGTCCACTTTGTAATGTTGGCAGTAAACGTACATATGTAGCTATATATTTTGATAATTATAATAATGTATTGTCGTTAGTTTATCAACTATACATCGTAAAAATCAATTATCTGACACGTTTTATAAGTTGAATGCTATAAAATGAAATATTGAGTCATGCCTGCTGACATAACCTCCAAATTCCAGAGCACATCCCATACCCGCTCCCCTTTTTCACCCTAACCTACATAACCTCCAAAGCTGATTATAGAATAATTAAAATAATCACCCCCACCCCTCTACCTGCTGTCCTACACAGGT
This sequence comes from Meconema thalassinum, assembly GCA_946902985.2. NCBI lineage: Eukaryota > Metazoa > Arthropoda > Insecta > Orthoptera > Tettigoniidae > Meconema > Meconema thalassinum. The sequence continues at coordinate 4,183,079 of CAMPQE020000020.1, forward strand.
TCCAAATTCTTGTTTGAACCCCATGAGCCTCTTGCAAATGTGATATGAGAAGGAAGGAGAAGGATAAATGAAAACCATAGGTGATTGAAACATTTTTTATTTTGCATTACACAATGTAAAAATAAAATTGTTGTATACGTATAGGTCTAGTATAGAAAGAACGTCACAATTGAAATTGCATTCTCGCCCAGTTCTGCTCTTGCAACTTGCTGTTCACCTGGATCCAGTGGACAGATCTGTAAGAATACAAACATCAAGCTATAAATACAATAAATTTGGAATGTAACTTATAAGACACTAGACATGGAAGAATGCAGGCTAAGCTTCTCAAGGAAATATCCTGTAAATGGGCATGGAGGATTTCAGTTATTTCAGTGATCTCTTTCGACTGCAATCCAATATTTTTGTTTAACATTTATTAATTTTCATCATGAATTCTTTCCTCAAGACAGTATCCATACCATTTAAAAACTCATTCAAATCCTCTGGTGTGTCAGCTAAGATTACGACGATGTCATCAGCAAATCTCCAAGTTGAAATTATTTCTCCTTGAATTTTTACTCCTACTTTGAATTTTTCTCCAATTTCCTTAATAATAATGTTATTGGGTTTACGCCCCTTTTAACTACACTGGCTTTTAGAGATGCCGGGGTGCCGGAATTTTGCCCCGAAGGGGATCTTTTAACAGTAAATCTACTGACACGGCTCCCTCGCATTTGCACACCCTCAAATGCCAGCTGACTGCGCCAGGTTTCGAACCTGCAACCTTGGGCTCCCAATTTCCTTCATTGCTTGTTCAATGTATAGATTGAAAAGTATGGGTGATAAGTTGTGGCCTTGCCTTACACCTTTCTGAATACCAGCTTCTCTCTCTCATGTCCTTACGTTCGAATAACTGCATATCCTAAGGAACACAAAACGTGCTACACCTTAAAACAGTAGGCCTATTGGTATGGCACAAAATGGTAAAGTAAATTGAAAGGAAAGTGATTAGTCCCTTGTTCATAAATTTACATGTGTCAACATTGTTTGGTATCCTTTAAACATGAGTCACTTTCAGTGATCTCAGGAGTAGCCTAAATATTGAGACTCATGTCCTAAAGTTCCTGGGTTTTATTGCAAATAAATAATTAATTCTAGTCTGTTTGGAACATGCAAAATTGAGACGTGTTTGGCTTAGTTCACACCACAATGATCCACTCAAATTTTGGTTCCTAAATTAAGGCCATGACTGCCTCCTTCCCAATCCTAGTCTCATCTACAAATGCATATACCACTACATACAACCTATACATACAGTTAACGGGTAGGTAGCTGTGTACTTCCCCATCCCACTCTCCCGGTATACTACTGCAACTTAAAAAATTTGCCACAATCAGTGTGTCTGTTTCTGATTGTGACAACCTACTGTCCCACGCGTCAATGTTCTCAGATAGGGAAGTATTCGGCTTGCTTCCTGCACCACTCTACACCTACCTCTCAAGGTCAAGTGCACAGCTGAATGCCGGCATCTGTAAACACGTTGATATGGCTAATGGTGGCAACATGGTTTTGCAGCAGACACCAATTTCCATCCAAGTTAAAACAGCTCACTGATGATTTGTTCTGAAATAGTTATTTCAATGCTCCCAATATTAGGTATTTATGTTGTTTTTGACAACCTTGACATGAACATTGTCAGGAATACTGTATGCCAGCCATCCTAGTTTCCCATCTGGGTGACAAATTGGTTATGCAGTTACAAGCTGAGGTATCTATGACATAAATGTCAAGAAATATGGATCCTTAGTATGTTACAACTATTGTATTATGTAACATATCAACGTGAATATTTAACGGCTGGAGAAAAAAATAATTTGATAATAAAATAACATTCAAGTAGGCATTCAAACAATTGGCCTCAATGTGTAAGCATCATAGTTTGATCATACTAACATGTATTTCTCATTTCAATAGCCTGGGACATAGTGTTCATCAGCCCGAGGAACTAAGGTGTATCACTTTTCTGTGATGAGTGTAATAGTATGTGTAAATGTATTAGGGACAAGGATGGGATAGTGCCCCAGGATTTGAAATAAGGTACGGTACAATCCCAGCATTTGTCCCAAGGGAGTGTCGAAATTTCACACTCAGGATAGCCTCTGTCAATGCCAGGATAAACCGTTGATTTCTCGACTTGCTGCAGGTGCCTATCGCGACCATAGTGCATGACTTAACGAGCATGGCTACGCAGCAGGATGTCATTTCAATGAATGGTATCAGACCTTGGGGGAAAAAAAAACCCACTGTGCGTGACAAGAACCAGGGGCGAGTATCTAACGTTAGTTACCTAACACTCTTAACAATTATTGGTCTAGGCAAAAACCATTGGTCAGATGGATGCCATATAGTACCTAATGCGTGGGGTTGGCAATACTGTACACGATGCTAAAAATGGCGGAGTCAGCTGGAATTTCATCTGTATAAGTCGTGATCCTATTTGGCATGGCTGGGTGGGTTACAGACAGCGGAGGAGTAAACATCTATTACTACTGTATATCATCTCCAGATACCACTACTACAGGTATCTTGGCTAATTTCAGTAGTTTAAGAATTTTTTACTTCGGTTCAGGTAAACTCCACTCTTACCGAATATGTATCCAATAATCTTTATAATTAGAGTTGAAAACTCGAGGAAAACAGACTGTTACTGAACCTGAAAGATTCATCACTCCATGGAAGTGTTCCATATGCCTCACCGCTGCCTAGCATACACATTGCTGCAAGTGCTTTTCAACCCACAGGAAGAAGTGATAGCCAGCTAAGGATGCAAGTGAAATAATGTCCTCTTTGGACTAAGCAGGAGGAAAGCATTGAAGACAGTAGGCCTACAGATAGTGGTTTACTAGCATTATTAGTTAGAATCACGCAGGTTAATTCCTTAGGAAGCAAAGAGGACAGGTAAATGATTTAGGCCTACAGGTCCTCATTCTGAACCTTTGCCACACACAAATACCAGTCATGTAGTACTGCTCAAATAAGCACTATACAAACTTACATGATAGAATGAGACCTGCTGAATTATATTATTGGTATAACACACTCCAAAAAATTGGATCAAGAGCATTTCAAAACTACTCCTGGCGGCGTTCCAGATATGAGGGTTTAGGTTATGTTAGTCTTCCACATGACTGACGCGCCACAGTTCATCACTAAACACGGTGTACATTTCATTACAAATGACATAATTGCTCATATTTTACTCCATCTTTCCTTTTGCTCACGAATCAACATTATTAAAACATCCACACCATTTACAAATATCTTTAATTAAAACAAATATCCTGCCGTAGTCTGCCATCTTGTAAAAAAAAAATGATAATCGGCAGCAAGGGTTGCCATCATAGTATTAATATCAACAGGTACAATTCTTTAAATATAACTGAATCTTTGCAATTATATCAGACACTGTAATGATGTTTATGATTATATGCGATCAACTTCTGAAATTCATAACAATAGATTTCGTTTTCAAGAAGTTTAATCTAAGTCTAAAACATAATACGGTTGTAGTCCTGTTAGTATCAGTGTAAGCCAATCACATTTAAGACATAAAAAACAGGGCGCTAGGTCTACCAACACACATCGTGCGTTCGTGCTATTACGTTTCCAAAGTTGCATAACCGGAGCATAATAAAAAAAAACAGGCCCAAAATAAGGTTTAGCCAATCCCATCCTGGCCTGTTCGCCATCTCTTGATGAATACAGTACTTTTGCATTTGTCAGTTGGCACAGGCTAGAGTAAAAGGTGGCTTTTTACCGATGTCTCAGTCTCACTCATGGCTGTGATTATATGGAAGCTACTGAGGTATGGGTGGGGCTTAGTAATGGCATTCGAGGCACAGTCAGTGCCTGTGAATGCTGTGAAAGGTTCAACTCATAGGGTTAGGACTACTGTTCTGACTCAGTGAGGAAAGCAATGGCAAACTACCTCACTCCTCTTCTTGCCTAGAACGCCTCAAAATAGTGCTGCCTTGGGTTTTTGTGGGTATCTACTCACATAACGTAACGGCGGTACTTTTTGAGGATCCAACCAGCCTTCGGGCTGACTACCTAACAGACAGACAATCCCATCCAACTTCCGACGGCCTGGGCCTAGCCTAGACCTACTGTGTATTTCTTGCACAATTTGTGTGCAATAAAACGTTAATAATAGTATTTCGCAAACTGTGCATTGAATGTGTAGTTTTCTGGGAGTTACAAGGGAATGTTAGGCATTATATAATTGCATAATTAGTAGGAAGGCAATGAACAGAAATTAATGTTCCGACTTGGTAGGTCTCCTGGCGATTTAAGACATAGGCTAATATTATTGTCGTTTAAATGTGTAGGTATGTAACTTATATAGCCTAATACAATAAAACAAGGATATATATATATATATATATATATATTTATTTCCACATTTCATATAAGGGTCTCAAATCCCTATCATTGGCTTATTTTTATTTTACAGAACAGGTGACCAAAGGTATAAAAAAATTTAGGTAATGAAATTTGCCAAAGTACCTTTAGTAATGGTATCCGGAGATGTTAAAATAATAGATGTTGACTCGTCCGCTGCCATCCCAAATAGATACACGACTTATATAGCAGAAATGAAGTCTTTTGGAGCCATCTTGCTTATTAAGTCAGGAATGCCAACCCCACACATTTGGTACTATTTCAAATCGGGTATAGAACGAGTAAACAAAAGAGCGTCGATAAAGTAATGTAATGAAAAATTGCGCCAATTGTCAGTGTTTATTTATGTATTTACAATGTTTTACATACAAAAACAGACCTAACCTGGGGCTTACGCCCCAGACCTCCTTGATTGTGGTACTAGCAGTGATTTTCCGCAAGACAGTGCTTTACTTAGTGGAAATTTGTAACAATTTCAAACTTGACGTGTCATATGGTGAATTTTGTATTGGACATGTTGGTAACGTACTCAGATGTTCGTTTTTCGGGTGTCACATGACGTATGACGTAGTGTCTAAGATGGCGTCCATAGTGAAATGAAGACAATGCTAAAAGCATTATTTTCGTAAATAATCAATTAAAAGGAATTATTCCGGTGCAGCAGTGCCAATTGAGAAAGTAAAACGACTCCCAACATCTCCGAGAAAGGTTTGTCAATCATAAATACTATATTTTCAGTAATATACCTTGTTGAAAGTTACGACGGCTTGGTCTCATGTTCTGTAGTTTTAATGGTTTTTGTTATTGGCACAGGACAAACACTTTGACTCTTGACGGACTGTTATACGATGCCAGGTCTAGTACTGTACAATAGATATCAATGAAGTGAAAAAGTTTGTTTTGAAGTCGAGAGTTTAAAGTTCTTTCAAACAGTAGCCTACAAGTGAGGTAAGAAATCACAAGGGGTAACTCTAATAAATGAAATGGTATAGCTTTGGCTATGTGCAAGTAGCAACTTTCAGATCGTTGACGTAGTTGTACTAGGTTACACAGTATAGTCCAAGGTTTGAACATAGCTCATCCAAGAAAAGAGAGAGGCATGGTATTAATAACATAAAATTTTAAGTGTGTTTCTGTTTTAAGTAGCTTAATTGTATTTTTTTAAAGAGTTATTGCAGCCAAGTGGCCATACATTAATTTTTTTAATACATTTGATTGTTTGAGATGTATCTATGTCTTTACTCTTCAGAACTAAGTTCCATTAGTGATCTTGTAATGTTCTTGCATAAGAGGATGTGGTATTTGTCGCACTTTTCGTTGCACTGTATGCACACGCATTTCTCCGAGATGCTGTGGTATGATGTTATGTGGCATGTCTTTGGAAGCCATGGACCGCCAGCCTGATGACTGCGCTTCTCATCTGCTGGTTAGCTTTTGCCCAGCTTCGGTCGATCATGGCGCTCATGCCGTAGAATTCTTCTTCTACTTTTTCCTTCTTTTGCTGCCTTTCTGTTAGGAGATTGCTGTATGCTTTCGTGGTTGGTAGTAGTAGAGTATATTTTAGTTCCTCTATCAGGAAAGATTCTCTTGCCAGTAAATATGTATACCTGGAGGGTGTATATTTTGAGATGCCTAGTGCTTTCTTTAGATACAGTGCTTTTACATTCTCTATTGTTCTTAGATCTCTTGTTTTCAAGTAGTCCCATATTATTTGAAGTCCATATGTCAGGATTGGTACTATTTTGACTCTGAAAATCTTAATTGCGATGTCTAATGATAGTGATTGAATTTTTCTGATGTCCCTCATTGCAGCGATGGCGGTTATTGTCTTTTGTTTTATGTGTTTGTTGAAGGAGTTTCCTGATGTTTGGAAGGTGATTCCTAGATATTTGTATTCGTTTACTAACTTATTTCTATTTGCTGTTGTAGTTTCTCTGGCTTAGAGAGGAGGTGATTTCCATGGAGGCTTGGTCTGCTAGGGTCATTACATGCCAAGTGAGGTTTGTGCCAGAGCCGCACGTACAGAAGGGGAAACATGGTGCATTCTACTGTGACGTACTTCTCTATGAAACGGAACCTGCCGTTGTACTTGTGGTCACCCGAGCCGCACCTACAGAAGGTAAAACGTGGCGTATTCTACAGTGAGGTACTTCTCTATAAAACGGAACCTGCCGTTGTACTTGTGATCATGTGTATTTGTGTTTATTATCATTTTTTGATACTCGTGAGCTTTATTGTTTAGTTCTGGTGCAATATTCTCAATTCAGTATAATTGTGGTAGCAGTGCCTAACCAAAATACCTGTAGTAATGGTCAGGAAAATATCTGGAGAAAATGTAGTAATAGATGTTTCCTCCTCTGCCGTCTGTGACCCACCCAGCCTTCCCAAATAGGATCACAACATATATAGCCAAAATTACAGCCGTGACTGCCATTAGTCCAAATCAATCATCATCGGTTGCGGTAGTTGACAGTAAGTAAAACCTGAATTTTCCGCCGAATCAATGTTGATTCGGCGGAAAATTCAGGTTTTACTTACTGTAAACACGGTCAATACGGAACCTGAAATGAGTGCTGTACCTAATATGCGGTAGTTGAGTATTCAGGTCTCTTCGTTTGGTCTGCTGGTCTGTCTTTAAAACAGTACTGCCAACCTTGCCCTTACGGCACTATATAAAACAAAGAAGCGCTCAGTTCATTCTCTAGTGCGCATATTCGTGTGCGGCACTCTGTTCATTTGATAGTGTGCTGAATTGAATCGTTTATTCACTGTGGATTGTCGAGTTGCCAGATAACAATCAGTAACTTCAATCGCCGGTTCTATGATCAACCTGAGAAGTTGCTGAAGCTATTGCAACACCACATTTTAGTACCAAAAACACTACCGTGCACGAAATGCCATTGTGAAGCGGAAGTTAGGAGAATAAAACATAACCTATCTGTAACCTACAATGAGAGGGAAGTCGAGGCCGCACCCACACCCGACCATTCTAACCTTCGTTTTGTCCAATCCAATGGTTTTTGACAATATTTACAGCCTAACGCGCCCAGATCAATAGTTTGGTGTCAGCCGTGCTCCGCTAGCTGCGCGCGGCCAAGGCCGCACCTACACCCGACCATTCTAACCTTCGTTTTGTCCAATCCAATGGTTTTTGACAATAGTTACAGCCTAACGCGCCCAGATCAATAGTTTTGTGTCAGCCGTGCCCCGCTAGCTGCGTGCTGCCAAGGCCGCTCCTACACCCAACCATTCTAACCTTCGTTTTGTCTAATCCAATGGTTTCAGCCTAACGCCTCCAGATCGATGGTTTTTGATTGCGGTATAGTGAAGTTGGCACCATTGCCTCATACAAGCTATATTTACAAATACATTAATACACAAAAGCCCAAGTATTTCTTTTATCACATAATTACGTTACGTGTTGTATTTTGTATCGAACATGTTAGCAACTACTGACGTCAATGTGAGCGCCTTGTTGTGAGCCCTCGCTGCGGCAGTTACTGCTCGCGTCTAAGCTCTGTGAACTTGCGGCATGAAGGGCAGAGGCAGGGTAGGAGCTGGCGAGAATTGACAAGCCTCTCGACAGGCCGCCGTGTTACCTGACATTCTCGTCTATTCCAATACTGTTAACATAGGGTCTTTTCTGAAACCAGTGTGGCGTTGGGAGTGAGTGAGTCACCGACGAATGTATTTGCTTCTATTACTACGAAAGGACCGAGAAACCTCATCACTCGTCACCACCACTACTCATAGTCTGCGATGCACATTCCTCTCAGGTCCATGCAGCTTTGACCCGAGCAGTACACATACTAACAAATATGACGAACATGGCTCCGGTTGTTAAATAAAACACATATTTACGTGATTTAGCACATATATCGGGTGCAGTCGGTGCAAAAGTGATCAAGGTTGGAAGTTAAAATTGATAATATTCCCCGAAAAGATAAAATAAGGTATGAAAATTATATATTGTCGAAATGGAAGCGAAAAACAATAATGTGATACGTCCTGCATAATTAATATAATTTTTAGCTAGATTATGTATTAGAGTAGGTTGGTCTACTGTTGGACCCCAACTTAACCTATATGAATGAGACAGGCTTAATAACATGTAGTGATGTTAAATACCCAGGTATTTATAAACCGGGGTAAATACCCAGGGTATATACCTGGGTGAATACCCAATTTGGGTAAATACCCGGGTATTATAGATTTTTCATTAAAAATCATGTGTCGTGGTAAGTTGAACCTTAAAAAAGGGTACCAGTATGCAAACTATTCTATATTAACTTTTTAGAAATGTAACAACATTAGGTAGTTAATAAAATAAAATTTAATTAGAATTGGGACTTAAAAACAGAATTAGATTTGGGAATTAGATCAGGAGATAAAATTCAATAGTTATAACCTGAAAAACTCAGGGTTAGAATTGAACTCGGCTTTTTTGCAAACATTGAGATAAAAGTTGGGGGAAATTTATTCAGAGCATTGGCCAAGTTCTACAAAAGGTGTAATGTACAGTTTTTCAGAACAGTTTGTAATATCATCTCTACTTAGTATAAAACTAAGTCCCCGATTCTTGGATGTCACAGGTAATCTCGAGAACCTCTGGATAGATTTTGATGCGGTTTTCACATCTGTAATGCATATCTCGAGGATGATTTCTGTACAAAATAATTTATTTATGATGAAATGAAGCAGAGCAGTAACGATTTCAGTGAAAAAATAAACAAAAACCTGGCGTCCGAGCGCTTTGTAAGTTTATTTTGGGCAAACCGTTAAACATATCTAAATACTATGAGTCTAAGAATTGTTCAGCATGAAAAGTTCTACATAAAATCCAGGAGAGCATATCTGTATCTTCAAAACATCGCCCACTATAAGTATTTTTAAGTTTTCATTTCTTCCAACCATGTCCATTCTAATATTGAGGCGACAGTTTACAAGCTAGCTAAGGGCGAGTCTTATCACCCCTGTTACAGCCTAACTATCGGGCGAACCTATTACCCCAGATACGCCGCATCAAACCGTCGAGTCGTGTTGAGTTAAGACTTCAGAGAAGGCTGGTTGTGTTTGGAGTTTCCCTGGAAGTTCAACTCGGGTTTTCTTCATTTCACCTGTGAACTTCCCGTTCCGCAAAATACACAGTTAAGTTAAGATTGGACAGAAGGGGTATTTGTGTTTCATGCAACTCGGCTTATCTTCATTTCGTCTGTGAACTTTTCGTTCCGAAAAATACACAGTCAATTTAAGATTGGACGGAAGGGGGGATTTGTGTTTCATGCACCTCGCCATTCTTAAATTACATCTGACAAGAATTCGTTATAATTAATAGTCCAGTCAGTGATGTTAAGTCATCATGCCGAGATGTAAAACGGATATAGGTCATAGTTCATTGACATCGCAAAAAAAAAGTGCTCATCACGTAACAATGAAACAGGGCAACAAATAATTTCTAGATTGCCACAAGAGAAAGAAAGACTTCGTTCTCGGCACCTTCAAACCGTTGCTCAAGAAGAACACTGTCTGAACCACGATCAGAAACAAGCTTATAACACTAAGAAGGAAGGTAAGATATTTTTTCTCGATGCCCCTGTAGGCAAAGGAAAAACGTTCTTGATTAATGTGAGGTCTGGTGGTAATATTGCTCTTGCCATCGCATCATCTGGAATTGCTGCCTCTCTTTTGGAAGGAGGAAGAACAGCACATGCAACATTTAAACTTCCTTTGAAAGTCAGCAGTAATGATGGAAATGTGTATGTAATATTTCAAAACAAAGTAACACTGCCAGTTTAATCCAAAATTGTTCTTTAGTTGTATGGGATGTGGCTACAAAGTCGCACAAAACTTCCGTTGAAGCTGTAGACAGGACCTTGCGTGATCTAAGGAATCGGAACACACCTATGGGTGGCTGCACAGTTTTGTTCGCCGGAGATTTTCGTCATATCTTACCAGTTGTTACCAGAGGAACGAGAGCCGACGAAGTGAACGCTTCATTAAAAATATCTTACATCTGGCCAGATATATCAAATTGGCACTCAAAACTAACATGAGAGTAGGCTACTCTTTCTCTTCAGAAGATAATAGTTTGTTTGCTAATTTGTTACTTAGAGTCGGAAATGGAGATTTACCGGTCATTGACGGGGAAATTACCCTCAGTGACGATTTCTGTGTTTTAGTAAGCAGTATTCAAGAATTGATTGATTGTGTTTATCCTCAAATCCATGGCCTATCTAACAAGTCTCATTCATGGCAGGGACCCGGAACAGAACTGAAATGCGTTACGTACCGCTGTGTTCCAAGTTACGTTACGTATGCCATACCGCAGCCCCGAGCTGGCTTGCGGTATCGTTCCGTAACTGTATCTTGGAACTCAGTACGAGCATGTGGAACGTTACAGCCCTGGAACGGTACAGTCGGAACTCGACTCCCAACTGTACCGAGCATTAAGGTACATGTTAGCGGAACGTTACGTATGGAACGGTACATGACTGGAACGATTCCTCAGCGTTACCAGTTGGAAAGTTACTCTGCGTACCGTTCTTGGTTATCGAAATAGAGTAACGTTTCCACCAGTACCCGGTTACACTGTGTACCGTTCCAGGTTATACCAACCAGCCACCCGGTATCTGCGTAACGTTCCAGGTTCTCATGTTCCAACGGAAAGTGGAACGGTACAGAGCCTGTAACAGTACAGCAGCATTTCCCAAAATGTATGTAGGCCTACAGACTATTACAGGACTGTTACCGGTACTACTGTACACTAGCTATTAAAACCATTATGGCTATTACACAGTCTATTTATTTACCACGGCAATTGTAACACTGCGTTTATTACACTGTTACGCTGGTTGTTACAAACTGTCACATAATAGCCTAATTACACAACAACTACATCAATTAAATACCTGTTATCTTATCTAGGGGCATTTCTTTCATGATATCCAAATACTCTATCTAGCCTAAGGATGTTTTTCAGTATCTACTGTCCTACCTAGAACCCTGAAAAAAAGATCCTTTTTTCTGCGTCAACAACTATCCCAGTTTGAACGATGCCATATGCAATTCCAGGCAAATTATTTATTCAAACATAGGATAATTCGTTCTTGAAATATCAATAAAAATAAAAATACTGATTTCAGTCTGAGTGGGAGCCTTCGTGGCTTAGGCGGCAGCACGCCGGCCTCTCACCGCTGGGTCCATGGTCCAAATCCCGGTCACTCCATGTGAGATCTGTGCTGGACAAAACGGAGGCAGACAGGTTTTTCTCCGGGTACTCCGGTTTTCCCTGTCAAAATTTCATTCCAGCAACACTCTCCACTATCATTTCATTTCATCTGTCATTCATTTAATCATTGCCCCAGAGGAGTGCGTCAGGCCTCGGCAGCCGGCGCAGTTCATATCCTAGCCGCTAGATGGGGGCTTCATTCATTCCATTCCTGACCCGGTCAGAGACTGGAAGCATGCTGTGGATTTTCATTCATTTCAGTCTGAGTGCGTGCCGCATCAGACAGGGCAAGGCACCTTGCTCGTTTCGATCGCGGTCATACTGTAGCCTAAGTTAGAAATATGTTTCCTAAAAACAATACGATGGATCCCATTGATTCGAAATATTTATTGTTGCTCCATATAGAGGTTTGGAACATAGGCTATTGTTCATCGGTCCATGTAGTTGAGGTTTTTATGGAATTTGTTATACGGCAGAGTGTAACCTACACACCAAACCTTAGCTCCTTTGTGTCCAATAATAGTGGTTAGGATCAGTCGATGATAGACCTCCCCTTTCGGATAGAACTAGAGGTGAAGCCTCTAGCTTAATATACAAGTGAACTTTACTATGTGGAGAAAAATGGGACATCAAAAAAGAAAATAGCTAATAGGAACAGTTTGCCAATAACAATGATCTTTATTTATAATTTGCATAAAGATCAACAATAACAACAACCTTATAAACAGACAATAGAAACACTGTAGGCACCAGCCAACAACACTTGAAAAACAATGCATAGCCTATAAATTCTAATGAAGTATAAGATAACAAAAGATAAAGATTAGTTAACCATTTTATGGTCTAAGGTTGCTAGGTAGCATAATCCTAGCATGATTTACAAAATTAAGGCTGCTTGCAAATGCAGGGCCAAAGTCATAGGAGAATACCTTCATTGCTCCAGATGAGCTTCAAAGAGTGACTAGAAAATAGAAATATGCTTGGTTGGCATGCTTTGGTTTGAATGAAACAATTTCGTCAATCAGTAAGATCGACAAGCACCAAGGGAGTAACTTACATCCCGCAAGTCGTTTCATTCAAGAGAATTTGTTGAAATGAGTTATAATGAGCATGCAAGAAAATAAAATGCAATTGTTTTAACATACCGTAGTTTTCACTTTAAAAGGGCAAAGTACTTGCGGCCACATTAAACAAATAAGTTAGGTTAGGTTGAACACTGCAGATACACTTTGCAACTTGGAGGTTAGAGATAGCACTTAACTTGATTAGGGCAGTTCTTTGAGAGATTTCCGGGAACACTTGTGGATCACTTTCGAAATGTTGTAGATTGTTTAGCACTGGAGATAAATTCCACCTTGAGTAGATGCTGTCAAAATCGATGATTGCAGTAGGCCAAATATCGACACGTTGCCGATTGAGAAGAATTCGCTAGCGATGATGAATTGAGTTGTACTAGCGATTTAAGGCAATGTGCCAGTACTTCAGTAGAGAAGTAATTTTGTAGAGTTTGTGCAGAGACGATCTTCATGACCCTTATCTTTAGAAGTTCTTGGAGTAAGTTGTCATGTTTGAAGAAAGCGACAGGTGCCGAGTCGTTCCTTGACTGGCGTGGCCCAATTTCTGCACGTAGTTTCTCGAAGTTTCACGTAGTTGGAGAAGACAGCCGAGACAAGTGAATGGCGATGAAATGGCGAAGAAAAAGCAATTGATGTAGGCAGCGTTCAGGTTTTAAACCGGCGATCACGCGGGATGCGTGATGTGGACAGGTGGCGTCGGCCAATCCGAGAGCGTGGAAAATTCTCGAAATTTGCTGAGGCCAATCAGAGTAAGGGGCCAACAGAAAATGAACCTCGTGACCAACATTAGTTCCGGAAATCATTTACAGTGTCATGGAACACGTGCTAGCAAGAACAGATTGAAGAAAAATGGAATGACATGACAGGTGAGAGGTTATGTTATAATAAAGAAAAAAAGTGAACTTTGTAAATTTCACTGAAAAGTGAACAAATAGTATTTCTTTTCTAAATTAAACCTCCCTTTCTTGCTTTTCGTTTACTTGTTAGCCTATTTTCAATTAGTATTGATAGAAGCCATTTTTCAGTGATGCTTAATTCTAATAATGAAAGCTATTCAGTCGTGTTGACCGACTGAAAAGCTTCCTTTATTATCTACATTTATGAAAGATAGGCCTATGGCATCACATATAGTCCATGTGTGTGTACGTATGTGTGTTTGCATGTGTCCGTCGCCTCGCTCCCCTCCCTGATAAAATCTCTTTACAAAACGAAAATGGTGGCCAAGCGAAGTTGTTGTATTTAAATAGACTTTTCTCGCATTTAAACCATCCGAGCGCCGTCACACATGGTACAGCAAATGGTATACACCTTGAGATGCACTGACATCTTATTCAGCTCCATTGTTTACATAAATTCAAGATGGCGGCTGTGCGAAATTTTAAAATTAAGGTTTAATTTCTTGTGTCCTAATCATGCGATCGAAACCAACGTTTGAACAATGCACCTACGCAATAATCATCATCTAATAGTACATAGCTCTATGGCCTACAATGTATATAACATCCAATATGGTGACCATCCGAAATATTTAGTCGATTCTCAATGACAACTAATCTGTGACAGCAATCAAACTTAATTGTTTTCTTAACCACGAGATGGCGCCAGTGTCAAATTTTAAAATCTCGTTTTTATCCTATTTCTATTTATGAAAAAAAAAAATAGGCTTATGAGATCACCTTTTGTCCGTGAGTGTGCCCCCAAACCCCACTAATAAAATCTAAGTGGCTGGATAGATTTCAATTAAATTCCGTAAAGTCATAGTACTATTCAGGCCGACCCCGACCGTGCCATACAAATTTTATTACATTTCAATAATCCAACATGGCGGCTGTGCGATATGTATCACTGGCATTCTATATCTCCGAATCTCAGAAGACTTCTGTTATTTAGGAAGCAAAATAACCAGTGATGGATGGAGGAAAGAGGATATAAAAAGTAGGTTGGCTCAGGCAAGGAAGGCATTTCTACAGAAAAGGAATCTGTTGACATCAAGCGTGGCACTCTATGGAAGTGAAAATTGGACTATTGGTGCAGCAGAAAAGAGGAGATTTGAAGCGTTTGAAATGTGCTGTTACAGGAGAATGATGAAGATCAGATGGGAAGAGAGGGTTACAAACGAAGAGGTATTAAGACGAGTGGGAGAGGAGAGATGTTTCTGGCGACTGCTAATGAAGAGAAGAGATGGGTTATAGGTTGGTAGGACACATACTAAGACACCCAGGAATAGCAAACTAAGTTATGGAAAGAAGGGTCGAGGACAAGAACTGTAGGGGTAGACCGAGATTAGAATATGTTAAACAGTTTGCCTCGAATGTAGGGTGTGGTAGCTATGTAGAGATGAAACGCTTAGCTCAGGACAGGGAGGCATGGATAGCGGGATAAAACCATTCAAAAGACTGAAGACTCAAACAAGAACATCAGCCGATATGAATTGATAAATATCAAAGACCCAAGATAAATGTATAGCGTAACACTAAAAAGTCCCTTGGTATTAAACCTTATATGGTGCACCATAAAGAAGGATGGAAAATTGAACGCCTAAATCAACATACCGTAACATGTTGTATGAAAATATAAAATAATCATTTGCAACAAATTTCAAACACATATTAAAACTCTAACAAGAAGTTCCACGTCGAACTAAGGAGCCTACTTTTCCTAAAATTAAGATTCATGCCAATGATTAATCTACAGTATATGAACCTATCTAGAATAATGACGAAATTAAGTTGCTAATATCGAAATGTCTAATTAGTTCGAAATATACATGGTATAATGTAGCCTAATAGAGCAGTACTGTTGGCAGCCCTGGCGACTTAATATAAAGGTCTTCGTTCCATCTCTTAAGGTACAGAATATACAATTTGGTTGACATCCAATGAACTTTACATGCAGTTAGACTCTGGATTTATCAGCAAGCGTAAAAGCATGTTTGGCAACAATGTCATGCGTTTGCTGGTCAGAAATGATCTGAAATATTATGATATCTTGTGCCAATTATGGATGAAATCCATTTGTTAGTATAGAAGTTACATGTTTTTTAAAATTGGACCTATCTGCCGGCTCAGAATCATGTTGGCAGCACTGACTTATATTGATTACTCCAAATTTATCTAGAATGCCAGGTGCTATACGTTTGCAAAATATGGAGCTGTTGGCTTGCATATTTTCTGATATATTCATATTAGGGAAAAAAATATAGACAGCATTTATTAACAGTTGGCAGCCCTGATTGCTCTTAAGAATAAGCATAGTCATATCTGTTATGATACACATAGCACATACGAAATTTGGTTGAAATCCAACTGATAGAATAGGAGTTACATGTATTTAAAAATTGGTGCTATCAGCAGGCTTAGAATCATGTTGGTAGAACTGACTATATAAGTTACTCCATATTAATCTTAAATTTAAGGTACTATACGTGTGCATAATTTAAAGCTGTCGGCTTGCATACTTTCTGATATATTGGTATTTGGATAAAAAATAGAGAGAGCAATTATTAACAGTTGGCAGCCCTGGTGGTGCTTACGAATACGCTCAGTCATATCTGTTCATGGCCACATATTACATACAAAATTTGGTTGAAATCCAATTGATAGTGCAGATGTTATATGCATTTAAAAACTTGACCTATCAGAAAGCTTAAAATTATTTTGGCTACACTGTCATGTATGGCCTCTTGGAAATTAAACAGAAATAGCATTATCTACATGTGTGCCAATTTTGGAATTGCTCCCATGCATACCTTGCAAGATATCCAACATGGAGCTCAAATTTCTAGTGCGTGTTTTCAGCAGTTGGTAGCACTGACATCATTTTCAAATATGGGCTTGAGATATTCCGGTATACATCTTTACTCATACTAAAAAATTTGCTTTCGATTGCTGCAGCCGTTAATGAGTTGATAGGGGGGGTCACACAGACAGACAGATAGACAGACAGACAGACAAACATTTTCCCGGATCGATCTCATAAGTCAACTTTTTCCTCATTTTTGCAAAATGTGAAAAGTAGACTAAAAATACCTGATTTTCTTACGGATCACTGCCAGTAGAAGAACGCGGCTAGTATTAAGGGACTTTTTTTCAAGAAACATTGTGTGTCTGTGTGTGTATATGTCTGCTCCCCCCTAGCAATTGAAACACGACATTTTGTACAGAAGTAGCACTAGAAAAGGGCACCTCAGTGTCATGTTTATTTTGCCGCCATCGTTACCAAATCTCAATTGTAGCTACTCAATAGGTCAAAACCTAACATTAATAAACGACTAATCTAATCATCAGGGACCCGTACAGAACTGAAATGCGTTACGTATCGCTGTGTCTTGTTACGTAACGTATGCCATACCGCGGCCCCGAGCTGGCTTGCGGTATCGTTCCGGAACTGTAACTGGGATCTCGGTACGAGCATGTGGAACGTTACAGCCCTGGAACGTTACAGACGGAACTCGACTCCCAACTGTACCGAGCATCAAGGTACGTGTTAGCGGAACTTTAGCTCCTTTGTGACCAATAATAGTATTTCTTTTCTAAATTAAACGCCCCGTTCTTGCTTTTAGTTTACTTGTTGGCCTATTTTCATTTAGTAGTGATAGAAGCCATTTTTCAGTTATGCTTAATTCTAATAATGAAAGCTATTCAGTCGTGTTGACCGACTGAAAAGCTTCCTTTATTATTTACATTTATGAAAGATAGGCCTATGGCATCACATAAGTCCGTGTGTGTGTACGTATATGTGTTTTTGCATGCGTCTGTCGCCTCGCTCCTCTCCCTAATAAAATCTAAACTGCTGGAGCGATTTCAACGAAACTCGATAAGGTCATAGTACTATTTGGTCTTACCCCGACTGTGCTCATCAAATTTTATTACATCGCACCAATCCAACATGGCAACTGTGCAAAATATTTCACCGGCATTCCATATCTCCGAAACTATTACAGATATCACCCTGACGTTTTGAATGGTGGAAAAAAGCACTAATAGAACAGTAACGATGGGACTCTCCAAAACCTCTTTACAAAACGAACATGGCGGCCAAGCGGAGTTGTTGTATTTAAATAGCCTTTTTTTGCATTTAAACCATCCGAGCGCCGTCACAGATGGTACAGCAAATGGAATACACCTTGTAATGCACTGACATCTTATTCAGCTCAATTGTTTACATAACTTCAAGATGGCGGCTGTGCGAAATTTTAAAATTAGGTTTAATTTCTTGTGTGCTAATCATGCGATCGAAACCAACGTTTGAACAATGTGCCTACGCAATTATCAACATCTAATAGTACATAGCTCTAAGGCCTACAAAGTATATAAAAATCAAATATGGTGACCATCCGAAAAATTTAGACGATTCTCAATGTCAAGTAATCTGTGACAGCAATCAAACTTAATTGTTTTTAACCACCAGTAGGCGCCAGTGTCAATTTTAAAATCTATTTTTAGCCTATTTCTATTTATGAAAAAAATAGGCTTATGAGATCACCATTTGTCGTGTGTGTGCACCCGAGTGTGTGCCCCTACCTCCCGCTAATAAAATCTAAGTGACTGGATAGATTTCAATTAAATTCGGTAGGGTCATAGTACTATTCTGGCCGATCCCGACCGTGCCCTACAAATTTTATTAAGTTTCAACAATCCAACATGGCTGCTGTGCGAAATATTTCACTTGCATTCTATATCTCCGAATCTCAGAAGACTTCTGTTACCTAGGAAGCAAAATAACCAGTGATTGACGGAGGAAATAGGATATAAAAAGTAGGTTGGATCAGGGAAAGAAAGCATTTCTACAGAAAAGAAATCTGTTGGTGTTGAGTGTGGCGCTCTATGGAAGTGAAAATTGGACTATTGGTGCAGCAGAAAAGAGGAGAATTGAATCATTTGAAATGTGGTGTTACAGGAGAATGATGAAGATCAGATGGGTAGATAGGGTTGCAAACGAAGAGGTATTAAGACGAATGGGAGAGGAGAGATGTTTCTGGCGACTGCTAATGAAGAGAAGAGATAGGATGGTAGGACACATACTGAGACACCCAGGAATAGCAAACTTAGTTATGGAAGGAAGGGTCGAGGACAAGAACTGTAGGGGTAGACCGAGATTAGAATATGTTAAACAGTTTGCCTAGAATGTAGCGTGTGGTAGCTATGTAGAGATGAAACTCTTAGCTCAGGACAGGGAGGCATGCAGAGGGGATAAAACCAGTCAAAAGACTGAAGACTCAAACAACAACATCAGCCAATATGAATGAATTGATAAATATCAAAGACCCAAGAAAAATGTATAGCGTAACACTAAAAAGTCCCTTGGTATTAAACCTTATATGGTGCACCATAAAGAAGGATGGAAAATTGAACGCCTAAATCAACATATCGTAACATGTTGTATGAAAATATGATAAAATAATAATTTGCAACAAATTTTAATCACATATTAAAACTCCTAAAATGCCTGATTTTCTTACAGATCACTGCCAGTGGAAGAACGTGGCTAGTATTGTATATGTCTGCTCCCCCCATTCAATTGAAACACGAAATTTTGTACAGAGGTAGCACTAGAAAAGGGCACCTCAGTGACATGTTTATTTTGCCGCCATCTTTACCAAATATCAATTGTGGCTACTCAATTGGTCAAAACTTAACATTAATAAACGATTAAACTAATCATCAGGGACCCGTACAGAACTGAAATGCGTTACGTATCGCTGTTTCTTGTTACGTAACGTATGCCATACCGCGGCCCCGAGCTGGCTTGCGGTATCGTTGCGGAACTGTAACTTGGAACTCGGTACGAGCATGTGGAACGTTACAGTCGGAACTCGACTCCCAACTGTACCGAGCATCAAGGTACGTGTTAGCGGAACTTTAGCTCCTTTGTGACCAATATTAGTATTTCTTTGTAAATTACACCTCCCGTTCTTGCTCTTCGTTTACTTGTTAGCCTATTTTCATTTAGTAGTGATAGAAGCCATTTTTCAGTGATGCTTAGTTGTAATAATGAAAGCTATTCAGTCGAGTTGACCGACTGAAAAGCTTCCTTTATTATCTACATTTATGAAAGATAGGCATCACATATAGTCCATGTGTGTGTACGTATGTGTGTGTGTTTGCATGTGTCCGTCGCCTCGCTCTCCTCATGATAAAATCTAAACTGATGGAGCGATTTCAACGAAACTCCGTAAGGTCATAGTACTATTTTGTCCGACCCGACTGTGCTCTTCAAATTGTAGTACATCACACCAATCCAACATGGCAACTGTGCGAAATATTTCACCGGCATTCCATATCTCCGAAACTATTACAGTTATCACCCTGACGTTTTGTATGGTGGAAAAAAGCATTAATAGAGGTGTAACGATAGGACTCGCAAAAATCGCTTTACAAAACGAAAATGGTGGCCAAGCGAAGTTGTTGTATTTAAATAGACTTTTCTCGCATTTAAACCATCCGAACGCCGTCACACATGGTACAGCAAATGGTATACACCTTGTAATGCACTGACATCCTATTCAGCTCAATTGTTTACATTACTTCAAGATGGCGGCTGTGCGAAATTTTAAAATTAAGGTTTAATTTCTTGTGTCCTAATCATGCGATCGAATCCAACGTTTGAACAGTGCACCTACGCAATAATCATCATCTAATAGTACATAGCTCTATGGCCTACAATGTATATAAAAATCCAATATGGTGACCATCCGAAATATTTAGACGGTTCCCAATGTCAACTTATCTGTGACAGCAATCAAACTTAATTGTTTTCTTAACTACGAGATGGCGCCAGTGTCAAATTTTAAAATCTCATTTTTAGCTTATTTCTATTTATGAAAAAAAAAATAGGCTTATGAGATCACCTTTTGTCCGTGTGTGCCCGTGTGTATGCCCCCACCCCCACTAATAAAATCTAAGTGGCTGGATGGATTTCAATTAAATTCCGTAAGGTCATAGTACTATTCAAGCCGACCCCGACCGTGCCCGACAAATTTAATTACGTTTCAATAATCCAACATGGCGGCTGTGGGATATGTTTCACTGGCATTCTATATCTCCAAATCTCAGAAGACTTCTGTTACTTAGGAAGCAAAATAACCTGTGAGGAGGAGGAAAGAGGATATAAAAAGTAGGTTGGCTCAGGCAAGGAAGGCATTTCTACAGAAAAGGAATCTGTTGACATCAAGCGTGGCACTCTATGGAAGTGAAAATTGGACTATTGGTGCAGCAGAAAAGAGGAGATTTGAAGCGTTAGAAATGTGGTGTTACAGGAGAATGATGAAGATCAGATGGGAAGAGAGGGTTACAAACGAAGAGGTATTAAGACGAATGGGAGAGGAGAGATGTTTCTGGCGACTGCTAATGAAGAGAGGAGATAGGTTGGTAGGACATATACCAAGACACCCAGGAATAGCAAACTTAGTTATGGAAGGAAGGGTCGAGGACAAGAACTGTAGGGGTAGATCGAGATTAGAATATGTCAAACAGTTTTGCCTCGAATGTAGGGTGTGGTAGCTATGTAGTGATGAAACGCTTAGCTCAGGACAGGGAGGCATGGACGCGGGATAAAATCAGGCAAAAGACTGAAGACTCAAACAACATCAGCCGATATGAATGAATTGATAAATATCAAAGACACAAGATAAATGTATAGCGTAACACTAAAAGGTCCCTTGGTATTAAACCTTATATGGTGCACCATAAAGAAGGATGGAAAATTGAATGCCTAAATCAACCTACCGTAACGAGTATGAAAATATGATAAAATAATCATTTGCAACAAATTTCAAACACATATTAAAACTCGAACAAGAAGTTCCGTGACGAACTAAAGAGCCTACTTTTTCTAAAATTAAGATTCATGCCAATGATTAATCTACAGTATATGATCCTATCTAGAATAATGACGAAATTAAGTTGGTAATATCGAAATGTCTAATTACTTCGAAATATACATGGTATAATGTAGCCTAATAGAGCAGTACTGTTGACAGCCCTGGCGACTTAATATATAGGTCTTCGTTCCATCTCTTAAGGTACAGAATATACAATTTGGTTGACTTCCAATGAACTTTACTTGCAGAGACTCTGGATTTATCAGCAAGCGTAAAAGCATGTTTGGCAACAATGTCATGCGTGTGCTGGTCAGAAATGATCTGAAATATTATGATATCTTGTTGTGCCAATTATGGATGAAATCCATTTGTTAGTATAGAAGTTACATGTTTTTTAAAATTGGACCTATCTGCAGGCATAGAATCATGTTGGCAGCACTGACTTATATAGATTACTCCAAATTTATCTAGAATGCCAGGTGCTTTACGTGTGCAAAGTATGGAGCTGTTGGCTTGCATATTTTCTGATTTATTGATATTAGGGAAAAAATATAGACAGCATTTATTAACAGTTGGCAGCCCTGATTGCTCGTAAGAATAAGCATAGTCATATCTGTTATGGTACACATAGCACATACTAAATTTGGTTGAAATCCAACTGATAGTATAGGAGTTACATATATTTAAAAATTGGTGCTATCAGCGGGCTTAGAATCATGTTGGTAGAACTGACTATATAAGTTACAGTACTCCATATTAATCTAAAATTTAAGGTACTATACGTGTGCATAGTTTAAAGCTGTCGGCTTGCGTACTTTATGATATATTGGTATTTGGATAAAAAATAGAGGGAGCAATTATTAATAGTTGGCAGCCCTGGTGGTTCTTAAGAATACGCTCAGTCATATCTGTTTATGTCCACATATTACATACAAAATATGGTTGAAATCCAATTGATAGTACAGACGTTATATGCATTTAAAAACTTGACTTATCAGAAAGCTTGAAATTATTTTGGCAACACTGTCATGTTTGGCCTCCTGGAAATTAAACAGAAATAGCATTGTCTACATGTGTGCCAATTTTGGAATTGCTCCCATGCATACCTTGCAAGATATCCAACATGGAGCTCAAATTTCGAGTGCGAGTTTTCAGCAGTTGGTAGCACTGACATCATCATCATCTTGCACAGTTTCCAGCCACTGGCCGGGTCTGTTTGGAACACAAGCCTCTCCAACGTCTTCTGTCTTCCCACCATCTTTCAGCCTCCACCCTTGTCCAGTCTTCTCCTCTCT
This sequence comes from Meconema thalassinum, assembly GCA_946902985.2. Taxonomy (NCBI): domain Eukaryota; kingdom Metazoa; phylum Arthropoda; class Insecta; order Orthoptera; family Tettigoniidae; genus Meconema; species Meconema thalassinum. Next base: position 4,205,942 of record CAMPQE020000020.1, read on the forward strand.
TCGTCACGCTTTCTTCCACCCCCTTCAGCCACCTGTCTCTCGGTCTCTTTCCTTCCCACTTCGTCTCGTGTACTCTCCTGGGTATCCTCCCCTCCTCCATTCGTTTTACATGTCCATACCATCTAAGTCTAGATTTCTCTATACCATCCTGTAATGGTTCCTCCTTCATTAATTCTCTGGTCCTCTCATTTCTTATTCTGTCCATCTTTGTAGCTCCAATACTGCTTCTCAAGAACCTCATCTCACTGGCCTGTATTTTGCTCTTCTCCCTTCCTTTCATAACCCAGGTCTCCGAGGCATACGTCAGGATAGGGACATAGTACGTCCGATATATGATCTTTTTGCTGTTCTGGGGGACATCCTTGCTCCATAACATGCTTCTCACACTCCTCCGAAATGCTTCTGCCTGCCTCCCCCGCTCATTTATTTCTCTATCGTTTCTTCCATTATCTTGTATCAGGCTTCCCAGATACTTGAAACTCTCCACTTTCTTCAGCTGTTCCCCACCAATTGTTATTTCCGTTGTGGTTCTTTCCTTCTTCCTTGTTGTGATCACCATCTCACTCTTATTTATGCTAAATTTCATCCCATATCCTTGTATTATTCCTTCCCACACGTCCAACTGTTCCTGTACCTCCTCCTCCTTGTTTCCCCAAATCATCAAATCATCTGCAAACACCATTGCTTTCATCTTTCCTTCCCCAATTACTTGTGCCACTCGGGTCATTATGTCATCCATCACCACAATGAAAAGTAACGGTGACAGTAGCACTGACATCATTTTCAAATAGTGGCTTGAGATATTCCGGTATACATCTTTACTCATACAAAAAAATTGGTTTCGATTGCTGCAGCCGTTCATGAGTTGATAGGAGGGGAAAAACACACAGACAGACAAATAGATAGCCAGACAGACACACATTTTCCCGGATCGATCTCATAAGTCTACTTTTCCCCATTTTTGCAAAATGTGAAAAGTAGACTAAAAATGCCAGATTTTCGTACGGTTCACTGCCAGTGGAAGAACGTGTCTAGTATTAACCCTCTTAGTGCCAGGCGAAAAGGTAAAGGTGAAGTCTAAAAGTGCCAGGCTGTTTTAATGGAAAATGTAGGCTTTCAGAAAAAAATATGTACATCCTCTGTTTTGAAAGATACGAAAGCGAAATTTAGTCAGGGAGTGCAAAACATAGCTATCTAAATTCAGGGAAATTTTCAGACCATTATGAAACTTATTTCTTTCTTTATTAATTAATTAATTAATTAATTAAAATAATTTCTTCTGTAAAATAAAATTAGAAAGTTTGATTATTCCTATTACCACACGCATATAAATGGAGTAAAAGTGAACACTGGAGAGCACACATACATAACAAAAGAACCAGGAAATGCAGTTTTTTAGTTTTAAAAATATCAGCAGGGGTGTCAAAAATCCGAAATTCTAAAATCTAGCATATTCATAAAATACCGTACACCAACAATGGCATTGTTGATATAAATAAAATAAAAATAATTACAGTGAAAATAAATAAACAGAAGGGCACCCTGTAGTTTTATCTTTCACATTTGTGATTGTGTAGCCTGTGGAGGATTGTCCTGGTCAACATTCCTTTCTTCTTCGTCACTATTACTATCAACATCATTACCATCACTATCATTTGTTTGGTTATGTATGATCGCATTATTCAGAAGCGGAATCGGTACTTGATTCGACACACACAAGATCGCAATCACTGTCCACGAAGTCCAAGAGTTCACCACTTGACTCCTCAATCATTAATTCTTCAATATCTTCCTCTCTCAAACAATGCTTCCTCCCCTTGGACGCCATGCTTTTACGAGTCACGCGTAAACAAGTCAAGGATTTTCAAATATCGCTCGAATATATCGATAGACAGAAAACAAAAGATGTTTGCCAGAAAATGGTAGCTAGAACTCTCTTTAATGGTCACGTCAAGTTTAGACGCCATTTTCGGTCTATAAGCCCTTCTAAGAATACAAAAACGAAGCGTCTCTCAGAGCGACGCTGGCAAGTTTCGTTCATTTTATGAGGATCGCTCACAGCGACTCTGGCACTAAGAGGGTTAAGGAACGTTTTTCAAGAAACATTGTGTGTCTGTGTGTGTATATGTCTGCTCCCCCCTATCAATTGAAACACGACATTTTGTACACAAGTAGCAATAGAAAAGGGCACCTCAGAGTCATGTTTATTTTGCCGCCATCTTTACCAAATCTCAATTGTGGCTACTCAATTGGTCAAAACTTAACATTAATAAACGAATAAACTAATCATCAGGGACCCGTACAGAACTGAAATGCGTTACGTATCGCTGTTTCTTGTTACGTAACGTATGCCATACCGCGGCCCCGAGCTGGCTTGCGGTATTGTTCCGGAACTGTAACTTGGAACTTGGTACGAGCATGTGGAACGTTACAGCCCTGGAACGTTACAGTCGGAACATGACTCCCAACTGTACCGAGCATCAAGTTACGTGTTAGCAGAACTTAAGCTCCTTTGTGACCAATAATAGTATTTCTTTTCTAAATTAAACCTCCCGTTCTTGCTTTTTGTATACTTGTTGGCCTATTTTCATTTAGTAGTGATGGAAGCCATTTTTCAGTGATGCTTAACTCTAATAATGAAAGCTATTCAGTCGTGTTGACCGACTGAAAAGCTTCGTTTATTATTTACATTTATGAAAGATAGGCCTATGACATCACATATAGTCCGTGTGTGTGTACATATATGTGTGTTTGCATGTGTCCGTCGCCTCGCTCCTCTCCCTAATAAAATCTAAACTGCTGGAGTGATTTCAACGAAACTCGGTAAGGTCATAGTACTATTTTGTCCGACCTCGACTGTGCTCTTCAAATTGTAGTACATCACACCAATCCAACATGGCAACTGTGGAAAATATTTCACTGGCATTCCATATCTCCGAAACTATTACAGATATCACCCTGACGTTTTGTATGGTAGAAAAAAAGCACTAATAGAAGTGTAACGATGGGGCTCTCAAAAACCCCTTTACAAAACCAACATGGCGGCCAAGCGAAGTTGTTGTATTTAAATAGACTTTTCTCGAATTTAAACCATCCGAGTGTCGTCACGCATGGTACAGCAAATGGTATACACCTTGTAATGCCCTGATATCCTATTCAGCTCAGTTGTTTACATAACATCAAGATGGCAGCTGTGCGAAATTTTAAAATTAAGGTTTAATTTCTTGTGTCCTAATCATGCGATCGAAACCAACATTTGAACTATGAACCTACGCAATTATCATCATCTAATAGTACATAGCTCTATGGCCTACAAAGTATATAAAATCCAATATGGTGACTATCCGAAATATTTAGACGATTCTCAATGTCGAGTAATCTGTGACAGCAATCAAACTTAATTCATTTTTTAACTACGAGATGGCGCCAGTGTCAATTTTAAAATCTCGCTTTTAGCCTATTTATATTTATGAAAAAAATAGGCTTAGGGGATCACCTTTTGTCCGTGTGTGTTCGTCGGTGTGTGTGACCCCCCCACTAATAAAATCTAAGTGGCTGGATGGATTTCAATGAATTTCGGTAAGGTCATAGTACTATTCTGGCTGACCCCGACCGTGCCCTACAAATTTTATTACGTTTCAAAAATCCAACGTGGCGGCTGTGCGAAATATTTCACTGGCATTCTATATCTCCGAATCTATTACTCATATCAACGTGAAATTTTGTACTGTGATAAAAGGCACTACTACAAAATCGTTCGAGGGGCTTTCAGAAACCTGATAACTACAAAACGAACATGGCGGCCATGCGAATTTGAAACATTTAAATATACTTTTCTGGTCAGTTAAAAATCCGAACGCAGTGAAACTTGATACAGCAATTGTTTATACACTTTACAATGCACTGACATATATTTTTGACAAATTGTTTACATAACCTCAAGATGGCAGCTGTGCAAATTTTTAAAATTAGGTTTTAATGTTTAGTGTCGCAATCATGCGATCGAAATCAACTTTTGAATAATGGACCTACGCAATAATAGTCATCTAATAGTACATAACTCTATGGCCTGCAAATGTTACAATCCAACATGGCGAGCATCCAAAATATTTAGACGGATCACAGAATCTGATAAACATAAGTTCACCTATGGAACTTTCATAACCTGGTGATCACAAATCCAACCTGCCGGCGACGCGAAATGCGAATATTTAAAAGGACGAGCACAGTGAACCTTGGTATGGTATATGCTTATAGAAATTTTAATCCACTGGCATCTAATTTACTTCTTTTTTTTTTTCAGAACCAGCTGATGGAGGCTGTGCAAAATTTTAAAATCTTTTTTACTATTTCTTGTGTCCTAATTATGCAATTGAAGTTTGAATAATACACATACACAATAATTTTCATGTAATAGTACATAACTCCAAGGCCTACATATATAACAATCCAACATGTCGACTATCCGATATATTTAGACGGTGATGTATTCTTGGAATACACGGTACGAGAGATTATAATTTTCAATGCTTTTGCATGTTCTTTCCTTCCTCTTTGTCAAACACCAACATCATCATCATCATCTTGTACAGTTTCCAGCCCCAGGCTGGGTCTGTTTGGAACATAAGCCTCGCCACTTAGTTCTTTCTTCCCACCACCTCTCCGCTGTCACTCTGGTCCAGTCCTCGCCTCTCTTCTTGACACATTTCTCCACTCCTTTCAGCCATCTATCTCTTGGTCTTCCCCTTGGTCGTTTCTTCTGCATCTGCATCTCATGTATCCTCTTGGGAATCTTCTTCTCATCCATTCTCTTTAAGTGTCCATACCACCTCAGTCTTGATGTCTCAATCCTACCTTGCAAGGGCTCCTCTTTCACCATTTCCCTGACCTTTTCATTCCTCACCCTGTCTCTTCTTGTTACTCCGATCCTACTTCGCAGGAACTTCATTTCACCTGCCTGTATTCTGCTTATGTCTCTTTTCTTCATTGTCCACGTTTCTGAAGCATAGGTCAGTATCGGGATATAGTAGCTTCTGTATAACACTTCCTTGCTTTTTTGTGGGACATCTTTATTCCACACTAAGCTCCTAATGCTTCTGCCTGTCTGCCACGTTCCGTAATCTCTTTGTCATTTCTCCCATTTTCCTCCACTATACTTCCCAAGTACTTGAGACTTTCCACCTTCTTCAGCTGTCCACCTCCAAGTGTTATCCCACTCATTGGTCTGTCCTTTTTCCTGGTCGTTAACAGGATCTCACATTTACTGATGTTGAACTTCCATCCGTACTCTCCCACTGTTTCTTCCCAAGCCTTCAGTTCCTCCTGAATTTCCTCCTCGTTTCCCCAGACCATGAGATCATCTGCAAACACCATTGCTTTCATCTTATCTTCTCCTATCTTTCCTGCTACCCGTATCATTACCTCGTCCATAACCACAATAAAGAGAAGGGGTGACAGCGCACTACCCTGTTTCAGGCCACTCATTTGTCTGAACCAGTCTGTTCTTTCCCCTCCAACTTTCACACAACTCACACTTCCACAATACATCTCCTTCACTCTGCCTACAGTCTCTTTTTCCACTCCCATGTTTTCCATTGCTTTCCAAACCTTCTCCCTACAAACACTATCATAGGCCTTTTCGATGTCCAGGAAGGCCATCAGCAGATCCTCTCCAAATTCGTAGTGGTGTTCTTGGAGCTGTCTCACTGAAAATATGAGATCCACTGTTGATCTCCCAGGTCTGAATCCATACTGGCTCCTCTCTCAATTTTGTCTCCACTTTGGCTCGTATTCTACTTTCTAATATCTTTTCATATATCTTGGCACAGTGAGGTATGAGTGTAACTCCCCTGTAATTTCTGCACTCCTTTCTGCTTCCTTTCTTAAATATTGGGACAATTAATCCTTTCTTCCAATCTTCTGGGGTCTTTTTCTCCTTCCATATCACCCTCATCACACGGTACAGCCACTGTTTCCCAACCTCCCCTGCTGCCTTCACCATTTCAACACTCACTTCATCCACACCTGGTGCCCTTCCTCCTTTCATCTTGTCTATAGCCATTTCCAGTTCTCTCCAAGTCAGGTCCTTTTCCATTCCTGTGTTGTCTTCTCCATCTTCCAATACATTGTCTTCCTCCCTATGACCATTTGGATTCAGCAAATCCTCAAAGTACTCTTTCCACACTGTCTTGAGTGCCTCTTTGTTGTATACCTCATTTCCGTTTTTGTCCATCATTACCACATCCTCTCGCAGACCTCTTCTCTTACTTTTGACCATCCCATAAAGTACTTTCTTATTTCCTCTGCTGTCTTCCTCCATCATCTCTGTCCACTTTACCATCCACTTCTTCCTCTCCTCTGCGACAATCTTGTTTGCTACTTTCTTCTTTATCTTATAATCTTCCTTTGTCAGATCAGTTCTTTCCTGGAACCACACTCTGAAAGCCTTGTTCTTCCTTCCCACAGCTTCTTTTACTCTCTCATTCCACCATGGTGTCTCTTTACACCGCTTTCTGTTGCTTGTTCTTCCACATACTGCCACTGCAGCTTCCACCATTGTGTTTTTGAATTGCTTCCATTCCTCTTCCCCTGTTTTAGGATTGTCTGTTGGCATCCTTTCCCTTATTATCTTCTGGAATTCTTCCTTGACTTCCTTTTCCTTGAGTTTCCATACTTTGATTCTCCTTTCCTGGTACTCTGTCCTCTTGCTATCCTTAACAACTCCCAGGTTCATTACAAGTATTCTGTGGTCGCTATCTAAGGCCTCTGATGGTATTACCTTTATATCTCTGACACTTCTCTTCATTTCCCAGTCATACAGCATGTAATCTACCAAAGATTTCTTTGTTAAATCACTGCTGTACCACGTTACCTTGTGGCTTTCTTTCTTCCGGAACCAGGAGTTGCCTACCACTAAACCGTTTCTCTTGCAAAAATCCAGCAACTTTCTCCCTTCTTCATTCCTGCTACCCCATCCTTCTGCTCCCAATACATTTTCATATCCTTGCCTTTCACTTCCTACATGTGCATTCGAATCTCCCATGACAATGATGCTCTGCCCATTCAACTGCTGTTGTAGCTCCTCCTCAAAGTCTTCCTTCTCTTGAGCTGTACATCCAACTTGAGGGGCATATACCTGGGCTATCTCCAGGCTTCTTCCCTTTACAGTTACTCTGATCTTCATGATCCTGTCACTTATTCCCTTTACCTCTTCCTTCATTCCATCTCTCACAACTACTCCTACTCCACTGCTCCTTCCTTCACTGTTCCCACTCCAGTACAACCGGTACCCTTTCCTCAGTTCTCTGCGACCTTCTCCTTTCCATCTTGTTTCTGCCAAGCCCAGTACATCCAGTTTTCTTCTCTCCATCACATCTACAATCTCCTCCACTTTTCCTGTCAGTGTCTGTATGTTTAATGTTCCAACTCGTAGTCCATTAGCATATCCGGGTCGTCGTCGTTTGCATTCGTCCTTTCCGAGGCCTGTTCCTGGTTTGAAAGCAAATATGATATCCACTACTGGCTTGCTAGGCCTATCGTAGCTTCACCAGAGCCCCGTCAGCCGTCACTTTTCAGGGTTCCTATAGGGCCTTCACAGCTACCGTAGCGGTCCCGGGGCACACGAAGTCCCCACTGTACTTCACCCCTACAGGCAATCCCCTACTTCATGCCGTTGCCCGTCTCCCACCACGTGGAGGAGGGGTGATCTTCTATTTTCTCTTAGGTGTTCAGGTCGCTTATATCTTTTATGAGTCTGTTCTAGATATATATTCCATGACCCACCTAGCGTCATATAGCAGCGAATACCTGAAGCTCTTCAATTCTTCCTCGTGCAAGAGGAATTCCTTCTCCATCTGGCCACCAGATTTTGCTGCCATCGCCAGCTATTTTCTCCGTGAGCAAGAGAACTACGTCTACTTTTTTACTCACCATGCTGTGCTAGTATCTTCTGTTATCAACTCTTTGAAGACCGGCTCAGCAAGAGAAGATCAATTTTTTGTTGTAATGTTGGCTATGTTTATATGTTCTCCTTTTGTTTCCTACCCCCACTCTTTTCCCTTCCTGGTCCCTCTGTGCTTCGTTGAGCAGGTCTCACTTCTCAGTCGGCAGTTGACTCGATCAGTCAGGGCTCGACTAGAGCCAGTCTCCTCAACCCAAGAGGCATACTCTCTTCTACGCCATGTTGGCAAAGTAGTTATCGTCAAAAGGAACTTCACCTTCAACATGAAATCAAGATAAGTACCATCTTAAAGTTTTAACCTCATCTTCATGGTTTTAACTTTCACGTGCTTTTAACGATACTTTTATAGACAGTGTGAGATTATTTATTTTGGGGCAAAAATCATTCTTCGTGGGATTTGCCATGTTGAGCTTTTGTTCGTATAAGCCAACCTTACTAAAAAAGAGCTTTCTTAAGCTATTTAAATGAGAAATCCTCTCACTACGTGGGATATTATCTAATACCCGCTGTCTATAATTCACCAAGCTAGTTCCTCCGTTGGATTTTCTTGACCCCATTTTTCTATAAAGATCGTTCTGGAACCTTCCAGATTCTGTACTTGATCTACAAGTCCTATCGTCATGTATTTTTCCTCACTCGTGAGAATACTATTTAAAATTGAGGAATCTCATTTCTGAATTAAAAGCTTAATAGCTAACTTTCTTCAACCGCTGGAATGTTCTATGGTACATTTAATTGTAACTCCCAACTTTCTCAAGAAATAGACTCTCGCTTATCTAGTGCAATCAGTTATTTTCCTCATTGCAATAACTTTCTTTCTCATAAACGTTCGTGTTTCTACAGTGAACTTTGCATCCATCTTTACAGACTATAGTGATAACCAGTGCTTGCTCCACTTTTCTACCGTGTCGCGATCGTCCGTTTATATTAAATACGGCCATGAACATTGATCCTATATCCCAGTGATCTTTCCTCAACCTTCTACTAACAACCCATATTAATAAAATTGTAACTTTTCTATAAGGTGTCACTCTCGAAGTGCCCTTCCATTTTTTCTTGTTTAACATTAATTAATTACTGTGTAACTACGTGTTTTAAACACGATTTAAACTTTCATTGTTTCTTCCCTATAATCAGGGAAAACAATTCTTTCAACTCTTGCGTGAGTTGTTTCTAGGTGTCACGAAATGGAAACTGCCCCATTTGGCTCGTGATTCCTACTTAAACGTGGGAAGTCTAGAACCTTCCTTTTGACTTTTCCTTCAGGTTTCACCGTAAGTGACCTGCTCTCTTTTGTATAATTGTTATAAAGTAATTCAGCTTAAATATAAGAAGTTGTAGGAACTTCTATCTTATTCTTCATGTTTTTCTTATTGTTATTTTCAAAGTTGTTACTCTCTCTAGAACATTCTCTCAGGAATTTCTCAAGGTACACTTTTGTACTCAATTTAATGTTTATCTTTGATTACTTCAGTTGTCCTTTTAAAATCTTACTAAGATTTTAGTACGTATAAGGTTTGAAACCTCATAAATTGTTAATTGCCTGGAGCAACCATTTAATGTGAGGAGGTCTGCGACCCCATTTGTTAAAAAGTTTAAACGAACTATGTTTGTCAAAAATATATTACATACTTGTTAATTTCCTTAAACTTCTTTGAATTGTTAAATAAATTAAGCGTTTCTTTTCGCTTTTTCATTTTTCTAATACAACGGTTAAGCAAGATCCTGTCTTCCCTGACTCTTCCCAAGTTCATGCCATCGTTAATACAGAACAAATCTGCTATTATTTGTATTGCCAGACTATCACCCTTCCCCATAGTACTTTTATGCATGCTTGGGAGGAAATACACTAAAGCCTTTCTCTGGCAAACCGCCCAAGTTCTAGCTGTGTTTCCCGTCAGCTTAGACCAAGCCCTTACTCATTTTAGGTATCCGAGAACGAATTTTCAGTGGCAACCGCCTCTAAGTGTATTGAAAGTTAAACTTATAACTTTTGTGGAACTCTCATCCTATTTCTCTATCCTTTTTCTCCAGTCCGAAACCCACTTCCTTTTCTTAATCATCTTCCCTTGGTGGGTGGGTTATTCCTTAGCCAATAATCTACCCAGACGGTTCTCAATATCTACGAATTTATTACAGCAATCAAACTGAAATTTTGTATGTTGATAGAGGAAATTAACATAAGCAGGATAAATGAAAATGGGCTATACATTTCTTCACGGAAATACTTATTTCTTGTGTCCTAATTATGTGATTGAAGTTTGAATAATACATTTACGCAAAAATCTTCATGTTTTTGTATTATATTTTTTAAGCATATGGCTTTTGGTGCCGGGAGTGTCCGAGTACATGTTCGGCTAGCTCAAGTTTGCAGCTACTTCTATGCGGACACCCATGGGGTGAGCTACAAGTACCGTCACGTGTGGTGGTTGTCTGGCAAGGAAAATGTGAATGTAAGGATGAGGAATTGGAAGGTAGCGGCTGTGGCCTATAGTTGGGGACTAACCCCGGCATTTGCCTGGAAGGAAGATAAGGAAACTACAGAAAACCATCTTCAAGGTTGCCGGTGGAGGGATTCGAGCCTCCTCGCCTACCCGATGTGAGCGACTGCCTGCAGTCACGCTGTAACGAGAACGGCTAACTCAACCGGTATCTTCAGGTAATAGTATCTACATAACTCTATGGCCTACATACCGAATAGTCCACTAGCCCCTTGCGATCTAGTTTTATGCATTCTGTCACATGTACTATAATTCTGAAAGTCATAGGTCCCTCTCCCTAAACCGGGGTAATATTCCTAGATGTGTGTTTATGGGCTAGAAGACAGCAGGAATCGTGAGCGCCACTATTAATTCAGTATGGGTACCTCGAATGAACCCGTTAAACGAGCACAGATACGCAGAACACACACTTGAAAACAAGAGGTGCACGCACACACCGAGAGCAGGTATTGTATAGACCGGGAGGTGCGCGCTGCAGGTCAAATGTCGCAGTAGCTCACATGGCAAGTGCGCGATTGGAGTGTCCTGGCAAGTGGCAAGGTTGTATACTTAATAGTTTTCACAGACTGATTTGTTATTTCTTTTTTCTTTCGTTATCGTTTCACCCTCCTCGGTTGGCTTTTCCCTCGGACTAAGCGAAGGACAGAGTCCTGCAGCTTGAGGCTCTGAATGGGGGAATACAACTGGGGAGTGTGACTAGCAATTCGCCCAGGCGGCCTCACATGCGAAGTGAACAGGGGCCTGATGAGGGGATGGGAAGAGTGAGAGGGATAGGCAAGGAAGGGGGAAGGAGGCGGTGGTGGCCTTTGGTTAGGTACTGTACCATTCCAGCATTTGCCTAAGACGAAGTGGGAAACCAGGGAAAACCACTCGAAGATGGCTGAGGTGGGAATCGAACCCACTCTACTCTTCTCCCCGAGGCTGAGTAGACCCCGTTTCAGCCCTCATACCACTTGTCAAATTTCTTGTTAGAGCCGGATTCGAATCTCAGACCTCCGGGGTGGCATCTATGCACGCTGACCACTACACCACGGAGGCGACGCTATTTGTTTATTTGGCTCTGTAAAAGACCATGTCACTGCGGAGGCCTGGTTTAAAATCTCGGCTCTGCCACGAAATTTTGTTCCTGGTCTGAATCCTGGAACGGGCTTCACCCAACCTCGTGGGGCACACAAGCTTAGTAGAGGCAGGTTCGCTTCCTGCCTCAGCCATTCTAGAAGTGGTTTTCCGTGGTTTCCCACTTCTCCTCCAGGAGATTGCTGGGATGGTTCCTTTCGACAGGACCACGGCATCTTTCTTCCCACTCCCTTCGCTGCCCTTTCCTTCATTAGACCCAAGTTCGTGGTCACCTAGGTGATTGGCTTGACACCATCCCCAGTTGTATCTGCTGTCAAGGTGTGTTCAGCTCCGAGACACTGTCCTGGAATTCGACGGCAGAGGACTGATCCCTCGCAAAGTCCGAGGGTAAAGCCGAGCTTGGAGGGTAAGCGATCAAATAAAAAGAAGACCGTGTGTAGCGTTGCATAAGCTATGGTGCTGGATTGGACGAGGATGAGGAGGTGATTGTCTCTGGCTAGGGCACAGGCAACCAGTTAGCTACGTCGTACATGTTCCAAGCTTCGTAGACCACAGTTAGGGCAAAGTGTGCCCCATTGGAACATTAACAACATGCTATGGCAAGTTAGTATGTAGCTGCGCGAACTCGCTCCTTCGAAGTAATTCACAACACGAAGCGTATTCACTGCCTCGAGATGTATTCCAGCGATGAGTATATGAATATGTTATATTTATGGAGGAGCTCGACAGAATGCATACCAGGCGCATCGCCTGTACCAAGAACGCTATCCGGATAGACAACGACCGACAGGCATGGTATTTCGAAGTGTGGAAAGACGCCTGGGAGATACTGGATCCCAGGGAAAAACACGGCCTGTTTGAGATCATCGCGTGACGTCTGCTCACAATGAAGAGGTTGTGTTTGACGCTATCCGGCGTCACCCTCATACTACCACACGGGCCATTGCACTGGAGACGAACATCAGCCGATCGTCTGTTATGCGGATAATGCACACCCACTGGTTTCACCCTTACCATCTGCACTTACATCTGGAGATACATGGTCATGATATTGAAGCCCGGGTGGCGTTCTGTGGAAACTGATCCGGCTTTTCTGGCGACCATCTTATTTACGGACGAAGCACGATTCCACAACAATGGAACCGTTTATCGCCATAATATGCATTACTGGAGTGTGGATAATCCCCATTGGGTGCGACAGACATCCTTTTAGGTACACCCCCGTGTGGGTTGCGGGTTAAAATACACCCACGGTATGCTCTGCCTGTCGTAGGAGGCCACTAATAAGGCCGACAAGACAGACTGACATGACTGAATTTGATTTTGAAGACTCCCTGTGGATGGGAAGAGAAAATTCATCTACGGTATCCCCTGCCTGTCGTAAGAGATCTTTTTCGACTTCCGGTCCCATTTTTTGTTTGACCCTTAAAAATAAACGTCATGCTGTCTGCGGAAGGGCCACCAACTTGGCCATCTGGCCAGAAAGCCTGGACGATATTCCCCATCCCGTCAGGTGGGTGCGCCATGTACCCTTGCAGTGGTATCTGCCTCACAACGGAGGTCCCTGCACGGCTGAATAATTGCGCCAAACATATCACTGCCGAGGGGGAAGTGCCTATTCAAGGCACTGAGACCCCGGGCAATAACTGCTATGCCAGGTAGTTATTACCTTGGCTGGGTGGCGCCAACAGTGATGATCCTCGTTCGGAGTAGGTTGTATTCGGGGAGGATGATTTCGGGATGACGCGAAAGCGGCCCAATAAATCATCAGAGGGTGGCCCCCTTAAATAGCCGTCTCTTGAGTGTTGGATCAGGGATAAAACTTTCAATGCACGTTTCCCTGTTGACAAGTCACCTCGCTACCTGTTAGCTACCAGGACAGACTGGGATTATTTCAAAGTGGTGAAATCAATAAACTTTTCCGAGGAATTCGAGGGGAAATTTGGAGATCTAAACGGGATTTCCAAGCTCCGGAACGGACAGCTCCTACTGCATATAATTAGCCGACAGCAAACCGAAACGTTGCTGGAATGCACGCATTTCAGCGAAATTCCCGATAAGGTCTCGAAACATGAAACTCTGAATGAGGTCCGTGGAGTTATTTTCAATCGTAACCTCATTAGGTAGATTTCATTAGAAAGCTAACTATTGCAATGGGTACCATGTTTCGACTTCCGGAAAATTTCGACATATCTTCGCGTTTCACAGACCCCAAAACCACCATCAGTTCAAAAGTTTATATATAATTTATGTATGTATATATAATTATGTATATCAGTTTCTTTTGGACACTATAACTGCCGTAATTTTGCATCAATCACTTTGAATTTTTTACCGAATATGTATACATATAAAATCTCGGTCGAGTTCGTTACTGGGCTAAATCGGTCGAAGGGGGTGAAAATGGGGGGCTTTTTTCGAAAAAGTGAAATATTGCTATAACTCTCTTAATATGTGAAATATCGAATCCGCTCAAAGTTCATACTATGTGTCGGATAAAGCCCAAAAATTTATGTTTGAAGAGTTTTTTTTATAGCACCAACCATTGACAAAAGGGGTGGGAAAAAGTGGGTTTCTCGTGAAACATTAATTCATATCTCTCTTAATAGGCACAATATCAAAACCGTACAAAATGGACAATATTCCTCTACTAATTACCTAAAACTTTTGTCTGAAAGAATTTTTGATATGACCCACCATTACGCCAAGGGATGAGAAAAATGATTTCGGAATTATAAGAAAATGCCAAGAGCTATCAGAAGTTGCCATGGCAACACTACTAAATTGATGCGGAATGAGTCATCAGACGTTGCCATGACAACGCACTTGCGCAAGATCAGATTCAGATTTCGATCTGACTAAGTGAGAAGCGGCTTCCGTGACGTAACTGGTAGCATGCTGAATTTCTATGCCCAAGGTCGCGGGTTCAAAGCCGGCCAAAGTCGTCGGATTTTCTAAAAGCGCTAAAAATCCCTCAGTATGCTTTCCTTTGGAGGGGAAGTTCCAACGTTCGTTGCGAGATGCTGGTTGCGGTGGCATCTAGTAGCCAAGTTCACAGCTAGGTGTCGTTGATGGTAGTATCTGGTAGCAACATTAGGAACTACTGCTTGAAATTGACCGTCTGCAGTCCTTACCTGAATTACAGACTAATACAGCCATCACAATTCACACCGTTTATCAGACAGATTCTACACTCACCCAAAGTACACGGGGTTACATGACCGCGTTCTCGCAGCCCCTAAACTGAGGAACCAACCACAATCTCTGCGGGAGATATAATTTTGCGTGAAGAAGTAACAGACCGTTACATAGTTACACATCAGTGTCGAAACCTTGCATAAGGACAGTGTGACCACAAGTATAACAAGATGTTCAATAAAGAACATATAGCCTACTTTCTTCTAAATGCATGGGTATTGTTATAACTGTTTGTCCTTTTCAAGGAGTGTAATTGAATGTTCGTTGTAGTAGCTTGTTGAAATACAACGTGCTGTAGGGATATTAAACATGAATATGAGGTGCCCTTTGCTAGTGCTACCTCCATAAAAAAAATTCATTCAATTCGGTTTCACCGTGTTTGAATTGATATGGGGAATGGATTTGCATACATACATGGCCGCTATCTGCAAACCATTGGGCTGATGACCTTGTAGTCAGTCATAAGATGCTTTCCACAAAAAGGCATGTTGTTGCAAAATCTGGTGGAGATCAAATTATTAGGATGGTCGTAATTTGATTTAAGCTTTTAACATTTGGGTGGCCGTCATTCCGTTTCCGTCAAGATGGCGGTGATATAAAACATGACACTGAGGTGCCCTTTGCTAGTGCTACCTCTGTACCAAATTTCATTTAATTCGGTTTCACCGTGTTTGAATTGATAGGGGGAATCGATTTGCACATATACTGGCCACCATCTGCAAACTATTGGGCTGATGATCTTGCAGTTTGGTCAGAATATGCTTCCCACATAAAGATATGTTGTTGCAAAATTTGGTAGAGACTAGATTATTAGGTTGGTCGTAATTACATTTAAGCTTTTAACATTTGGGTGGCCGCGATTACGTTTCCGTCAAGATGGCGGCGATATAAAACATGAGACTGGGGTGCCCCTTTGCTAGTGCTACCTCTGTACCAAATTTCGTTCCATTAGGTTTCATCGTGTTCGAATTAATTGGGGGAATCGATTTTCACACAAAGATGGCCGCCATCTGCAAACTATTAGGCTAATGACCTATTAGATTGGTCAAAGGATGCTCCCTCCATAAAGGTATGTTGTTGCAAAATTTGGTAGAGATCGGTTGATTATGTTAGTCGTAATTTGATTTAAGCTTTGAACATTTGTATGGCCGCCATTACGTTTCTGTCAAGATGGTGGCGATATAGAACATGACACTAAGGTGCCCTTTGCTAGTGCTATCTTTGTACCAAATTGCGTTCCATTTGGTTTCACCGTGTTTGAATTAATAGGGGGAATCGATTTTCACACAGAGATGGCCGCCATCCGCAAACTATTAGGCTAATGACCTATTATATTGGTCAAAGGATGCTCCCTCCATAAAGGTATGTTGTTGCAAAATTTGGTAGAGATCAGATGATTAGGTTAGTCGTAATTTGATTTAAGCTTTGAACATTTGTGTGGCCGCCATTACGTTTCCGTCAAGATGGCAGCGTTATGAAACATGACACTGAGGTGCCCTTTGCTAGTACTACCTCTGTGCCAAATTTGGTTCCATTCGGTTTCACCGTTTTCGAATTAATAGGGGGAATCGATTTTGACACAAAGATGGCCACCATCCGCAAACTATTAGGCTGATGACCTATTTGTGTGGTCAAAGGATGCTCCCCCCATGAATGTATGTTGTTGCAAAATTTGGTAGAGATCGGATGATTATGTTAGTCGTAATTTGATTTAAGCTTTGAACATTTGTGTGGCCGCCATTACGTTTCCGTCAAGATGGCGGCGATATAAAACATGACACTGAGGTGTCCATTGCTAGTGCTACCTTTGTACCAAATTTCGTTCAATTCGCGTTCACGGTGTTCGAATTGATAGGGGGGGACAGACATTCAGAGTAAACACTACCACACACACACAGACTCACACACACACAGACAGACACACTTTTTTCTCCCTGTGTTGATCTCATAAGTCCACTTTCATTTTTTGCAAAAATCGAAAGTAGCCTAAAAATGGACTCCAAATGACAAGAAGGTTACCGTCATCATAAGACAATAAAATGTTTAAAATATGCATAAAATTACGAAAAACAAAGTTAATTAATCTCCAATTATAAAATAATTTCTCGCAATAAATGAGGTCTGATCCTTCTACGAAAACCTGCATATTCTGCCTATTTTCGCCTATCCCCAAGTTTGTTCTGTGAAATCTACCTCCGCCTTCCGGCGTGCCGAGAGGACTTTTGTTTTGAATTGCGATGCGGAATTGTTGCGAAATCTGGGGAAGATAGGCGTCACCAAGATTGGGCGCATCACCCGAAAGATTCGAGAGAACAGCGTCGATACCGGCGCTTTTATTCTCCATTTTGAGGGTGATGTTTTACCTAAGCAGATGTAGGTCACATCGAACCACTGCGATGTTCGACCGTACATCCCTCCACCTATGAGATGTTATCAATGCCAGGAATTCGGACACGTTTCTGCCAGGTGCACTGCCAAGGCCGTGTGTAGAGAGTGTGACGAGGGGACACATGAGGGTGAGCGGTGTACGCCTCCCGCGATTTGTCCTAACTGCCAAGGAAGTCACTCTCCACGATCGAAGCAGTGCCCTGAGTTCTGTAAAGAAGCCTCAATCCATGAAATCAGAACATTGCATCGGCTTTCATATCACGATGCTCGCAAGAGGTACCGTGATATGGATGCCCCCGAATTACGGGTGACGTTTGTGGCCACAGCGACACCCTAATTTACCCCTGCTGTCACAGTTCCCAGTGTAGTACCCTCGACGTCCGGTAATTCAGCAGATTTGAAATCACCCCTCGCTGTACCAGCGAAAATTGTCTGCCCGAAGGAGGTCCCACAACCTTCTTCGGGCAAGGAAAAGAAGGCGACAGTTATACCATCTAAACCGGCGAAATCGGAGAAGTCCTCTTCTTCGAATCGGTCGGCTAACATGTCTTCCCCAGTTAACAGGAGAAAGAAGAGTTTGCTGACCAGGGCTGGTCCTTCTTCCAGTCCACCCGATATGACAAATGTAGTAGTGGAGATGAGAGAGAAGGTTCGTCGCCGTCTCTCTCGCCCTCCTCCTGACGGAGTGGCTACTGACTCTGCTGGCCTTCCTGCTCCCACGACCATCAAGGGAGCGAAGCCGGCTGAAGCCAAACTCGTCCGTATGGAGGAACTCCCCTACAAATAAAAAAATACATCGGCGGAGGAGAGAGGAACGGTTTAGCGCCGTTTCTCTTCCTCTCCTAGAGACAGGACTGCTCAGGTATCTGCTGGCCGTTCCACTCCCACCACCACCAGTGGACCGGTGTCAGCAGGAGCGGCCATGTTTTTTAAGGTACTGGCGTCTGTGGGGAAGCGACCATCTACTTCCCCAAATAGACGTCAGCGCCGATCAAGAAAGAAATTTCTTCGGGACGTGTCGGGGACAGACACCCAGTCTTCGGACCGGGAGAAAGTCCCTCGACACCGCTCTCGTTCTTCCCCAAGAGCGAGACTCGTGAAGTCCGACGAGGACCGCGCGCCATCCAGAGGACTGCCCGCTCCATTTTCTTCGTCTTTGGACGGAGATGTGGAGATTGAGGTGCGCTCTCCTGCCCCATCATCTCCAACTAGAGATGGGGAATGGTGGCAAACGGTCAAGCGTAAGTAGAAGACCCACTTCTACTTACAATGGAACTGTAATAGCTATTCTGGTCATCTCAATGAGTTACGTCAATTAATATCTTCGTTTTCGGTAACCATTGACTGTCTTCAGGAATCCAGTTTTCGTCCTGGACATGAGACAATAATGCGTTACTTCAAACTCTTCTCTGAAGACCCGGTGGATGGAGCTGTGGCCGTCGGTGGCGTCTGCATTCTCGTCCACTCTTTAGTGAAGAGGTGCCGTTGCGTACTCAGCTAGAAGCAGTTGCAGTTCGTACTTCGTTGCCAGTAATGGCAACAGTATGTAACGTGTACATTCCACCTGATTCTCAACTGGATTGAAACCAGCTGGTGGATCTAGTCTCTCAGCTCCCCCCCCTCCTGTTCTCCATCTGGGATATGTTAATGCCCACAACACTATCTAGGGCTCCGCTACCACTAGTGATGGAGGGAGAGATTTTGAGAGACTGATCAGGCGGCTAGAGCTGTATTTGTTGAACTCAGGGGAACCTACGCACTTCTCTATTGCACACGGCACTTATTCAAGTGTCGATATCACCTTGTGCTGTCGTGCGCTGGTTCCCCTGCTACAGTGGGGTGTACACGGCGACCTTTGTATTAGTGACCATTTCCCGATTATCGTTACTCCTCCGAACCAGAGAGCCATCGAATTACCAAGTCGATGGCTTCTCCGTCTGCTGATTGGCCAACTTTCACAGCACGTGCGGATTTTGCCGAAGATACCTTTGAGAGTGTCTATGATCATACTATTCACTTAACGCATGGTATTTTGGCTGCTGCTGAGGAAACAATACCTTCCTCATCCGGCAACTCCCACCGGAAACTTGTCCCTTGGTGGACAGCCGAGATTGCAGCAGCCTTTAAAGATCGTCGACGTGCTTTCAAATGTTATCGGAGGCAAAACACTATGGCCAACCTTATCACCTTCAAAAGGATGCGTGCTAGAGCCAGATATCTGATTCGGGAGAGTAATAAAACGACGTGGGAAAAGTATGTGTTGTTCATGACGACACATACTCCTTCATCTCAAGTGTGGACTAAGCTTCGTCGGATCTCCGGACTCCCGATATCATTGATGGCACACGGAGTCTCCATCATCGGAGACATCATCACGGACCAACTCGCCATTGCAAACAGTATTGGATCGCACTTCAATGATGTATCTTGTTCTGGGAGTTACTGCCCTACGTTTCTGACTCTGAAGCGGGAGGCGGAGGCTCACCCCTTGTCCTTTGCCACTGCTGCTTTGGAGTCCTACAATGTACCATTCTCTGATTGGGAACTGCGCAGTGCGCTTTCACTGTGTAGGGATATGGCTCCCGGACCGGATAGCATACAGAATCAAATGTTAAATCATCTGTGCGAATCCAGTATAAAGCAATTGTTGGTCCTCTTCAATCGTATATGGATTGATGGGCAGTTTCCATCTCAATGGCGAGAGTGGATCGTGATACCGGTTCCCAAGGCTGGAAAGGATCCCAAACTTGTCAGCAGCTATAGGCCCATTTGCCTCTCAAATGCCCTATGTAATCTGCGAGAGAAGATGGTGAACCGTCGACTGGTGTGTTTCCTGGAAGAGAGAGGCTTCCTGTCAGAGTACCAGTCTAGATTTCGCTTCCATATGTCCACCACCGCCCATCTGGTGCGACTTGTGAGCGCCATACAGGAGGCATTTCTCCGAATTGCCTACGACACCATATGGAGCTACGAGATCCTTTCCACCCTTCATGAGTGGGGACTCCGTGGTAATCTACCGACTTTCATTGCGAATTTCATGTAGTCCGACTCTTCCGTGTAAGGGTCAGTAGAACATATCGCAATATTATACCCAAGAAAACGAAGTTCCTCAGGGTTCTGTTCTGTCACCTTGTTCGAGGTTGCATAAACGGCATTGTTACCACCACCGCACAGTGGGTCAAAATCGAAATCTAGGGGGACAAAATTATTTTTACGTTTTAATTATGAATTTAGAGTGAAAGCAACGTATATAATTAGTTTACTTCATAATAAACATCAGTTAAGCCTTTTTAACCTACGTCTACACATGCAAGAAATTGTCTATGACTAGGAGTTGGATAGAGCATTCAGTTATCTCTTCAGAACAATTTTCTACCCCTAATTTACTTTTAACAAAGTCACAAAGTTCCACGTTTGACATAATCGTCAAACCCAGTGCTTCAAACAGTTGTAAACGTGTGAGAACTGGTTGCGCGGCATCTTCTAAAACGTAAAATAACTAAGTTGCAAAAAGATGCAAAAAATCTTATAACAGGCGTAAACTACAAGACTTTATCTACATTTTAACATTAAGTAGAAAGTGACGCAGAGTGACGCGACATACTAAAAATCTAAGTGGAAATATAATTTTAAAAACAAGATGTTCAATAAAGAACATATAGCCTACTTTCTCCTAAATGCATGGGTATTGTTATAACTCGTTGTCCTTTTCATGGAGTATAATTGAGTGTTGGTTGTAGTAGCTTGTTGAAATACAACGTCCTATAGGGATATTAAACATGAATATGAGCTACCTCTGTAAAAAAATTCATTCAATTCGGTTTCACCGTGTTTGAATTGATAGGGGGGATCTATTTGCACACATACTTGGCCACCATCTGCAAATTATTGGGCTGATGATCTTGCAGTTTGGTCAGGATATGCTTCCCACATAAAGGTATGTTGTTGCAAAATTTGGTAGAGACTAGATTATTAGGTTGGTCGTAATTAGATTTAAGCTTTTAACATTTGGGTGGCCGCGATTTCGTTTCCGACAAGATGGCGGCGATATAAAACATGACACTGAGGTGCCCTTTGCTAGTGCTACCTCTGTACCAATTTTCGTTCCATTCGGTTTCACCGTGTTCGAATTAATAGGGGGAATCGATTTTGACACAAAGATGGCTGCCATCTGCAAACTATTAGACTAATGACCTATTAATTTGGTCAAAGGATGTTTCCTTCATAATGGTATGTGGTTGCAAAATTTGGTAGAGATCGGATGATTAGGTTAGTCGTAATTTGATTTATGCTTTGAACATTTGTGTGGCCGCCATCATGTTTCCGTCAATACGGCGGCGATATAAAACATGACACTGAGGTGCCCTTTGCTAGTACTACTTCTGTACCAAATTTCGTTCCATTCGGTTTCACCGTGTTCGAATTAATAGGGGGAATCCATTTTCACACAAAGATGGGCGCCATCCACGAACTATTAGGCTGATGACCTATTAGTTTGGTCAAAAGATGCTCCCCCCATAAAGGTATGTTGTTGCAAAATTTGGTAGAGATCGGATGATTAGGTTAGTCGTAATTTGATTTAAGCTTTGAACATTTGGGTGGCCGCCATTACGTTTTCGTCAAGATGGCGGCGATATAAAACATGACACTGAGGTGTCCTTTGCTAGTGCTACCTTTGTACCAAATTTCGTTCAATTCGGGTTCACCGTGTTCGAATTGATAGGGGGGGACAGACATTCAGAGCACACTCACTCACCCACACACACAGACTCACACACACACAGACAGACACACAATTTTTCGCCCTGTGTTGATCTCATAAGTCTACTTTCGTTTTTTGCAAAAATCGAAAGTAGGCTAATAATAGTTTGATATTATATAATGCAAATATAGCTAAAATTACGTAACAATTACGCCCATTAATAACTGAAACACGTTACAAAGATCATACCTTCAGCTGCATCTTCCATCTTAAAGCATCACACTAACCACAAAGACAACCAAACCACAGCCACTTACATTCACCCTCCAATTCAGACTGCCCGAACAGTGGAGACAGATTTACACTAAGATGCGTTTATATCCCAGAATAGTGAGCGGCAATTATATGAGAATGCTGTACAAGTAAAAAAAATTGATTTTTTAATTATGAAAATAAATAATGTTGTCCTCCTAGATTTCGATTTTGACCCACTGTGCACCGGGCCCACGATAGTTCCATCGCTGTATGTAGCCGATTTAGCTCTGCTTTACAGCTCTGGAAGTATGTCAATCGTGGAACGGCAATTGCAGATAGCTATTAACAGGGTCGACAGGTGGGCTCACGACCGGTTTTCATCAGCAAAATCCTCCGTCGTCCAGTTTTGTCGGCTCCGAAGGCTAGACTTACACCCTGAACTACATCTCAGGTATGCTGCGTTGCCGTTGGTTGACACTTATCGCTTCCTGGGGCTCCATTTTGACAGAACATTAACGTGGCAGCACCATATACGGCAACTAAGAACGACGTGTCTCAGGAAACTGAACATTCTCAAGTTTCTTAGTAGCACTACGTGGGGGGCTGACGGAGTGGTGCTGCTACGGTTCTACCAAGCCCTCTTCGTCTCCCGGCTAGACTATGGTTCTGTGGCTTACGGTTCAGAAAGACCGGCAACCTTGAAAATGCTGGACAGTATTCACCATAGTGGCATTAGGCTGGCTACTGGTGCCTTCCGGACCAGCCCGATACCCAGCCGACTCGCCGAATCGGGTGTTCCACATCTATATTATCGACGCCAACTTATGCTTTTAGCATATACTACCAATGTGCGTCAAATGCCGCAATATCCGAACTATCGAGCTCTCGTCAGTACCCAATACGACCAGAGGTACGCCAACCAGCCTCGAACCACTCGGCCGGTTGGTATTAGACTCGATAGCTCGTGTACTGAAATAGGAGTGACTGTGGGCCCTGTATGATCCGGACAACTAGCGAGGTCCCTCCATGGCAAGTCCCGCGTCAGGAAATTCGGTTAGATCTACACGGAGGTCCTAAGGTGAACACGGGTGCCTCCGTTCGGAGGTGTAACTATATACAATAGCAAGTCCGTGAAGTTCCAACACTCCTTAGCCGAAACTCCGCAGTACTATCGCATTTACCACAACCTTTCATTTTTCCTACGTTTAGAGGGGGTTAATTATGACGTAATTTAATAAGGGTAGAAGATCTTAAAAATTTGCCAAATTGTATGGGTGCGTTTCCGCGAATAAATTCGCCAGGTTTCATTCCATTCCCTTATTTTGGAAAATGTGGTAAAATCGTTTCAAAGCGGACAATTAATACATTTTTTTTTTGCTGAGTTATAACAATATTTCTTAAACACAATGCGTTCAGATGTTAACAATAGGGTGAATGTTACAAGTTTTCATTCTGAGAATAGAAAGTTAGTGAGTTTGTCCTAGCTTGGCAGGTGAGTACAGTATATGATACTGTGTCCTCATATGGTGCAGGTGTGGAATCCTCTCTCTGCGCAGAATCTGTGATCAAACCCATGGGTTGAGATTCTCGTGAAAACGTGTCGCAGCTTGAAGTTTGCCTTGTTCCACTCTTCTGTTTCCATGTTTCTGTTTTCTTACTTATGAAACCACCCAACCATCTTCTTCCTTCCTGGCGTTTATCCCAGTACAGAGTCCGCTGCTCTGCCACCCAACCATCAGATTATAATAAATAGGGGCCGGATTTTGGTGGTTTTTAAAATTGTCATTTTAGGGTTTCAAAAACATAAAAATGTTCTTTTTAGGTTTTTATTAAAAAGAACATTTTTATGTTTTTGAAAACCTAAAATGTTCTTTTTAGGTTTTCATTAGGTAGAATGGGGGTGAAGCTGATTCCTGCACGTGGTGCCCCTGCATAGATACCTGGATTACACTTTCCAGTACTGAACTGAGCATCAGCATTCCAGAAGTACAATCAAGATGATGACATCTGTTCCACAAAGGCCTTTTTCAAGGCTAACTATAATTACGTTTAATACAGAGGGACTTTCATCCCCAAAAGAAGAGCTCCTGAGTGAAATATGTCGAAGTAACAACTGTGACATACTTTGCATACAAGAAACCCACAGAGACAATCAGCTACGACGTCCCAAAATTGCTGGCTTGAGACTTATTGCCGAGAGACCTCACAGACAGTACGGAAGTGCTTTATTCGTTCGACCTGATCTTCAAATCGTGTCTACTTCCATCTCTGAACACGAGGATATGGAAATATTAACTGTTGAGCTGAGTAATTGCACCGTATCTTCTGTATACAAACCACCTGGTGCTGCTTTTTCCTTTGCTACCCCTGATAGTTTCCATAAACATAGTGTCAATTTTGTAGTTGGTGACTTTAACAGTCACAGTACAGTATGGGGTTATGCTCAAGACGACGATAATGGAGAAGAGGTGTTAAAATGGGCCGATACCTTCCAATTAACCCTCATACATGATAGTAAACTTCCTCCATCCTTCAATAGTGGGCGTTGGCATCGTGGATACAATCCAGATCTGATCTTTGCCAGTGAGCACATCAGCCAACAATGCATGAAGACAGTATGCTCTCCAGTTCCTAACTCTCAACATCGTCCTGTGATGTGCCAAGTTACTGCATTAGCCCAACCGATCACTATACCCTACCGCAGAAGATTCAACTTCCGGAAAGCTAATTGGGAGAAATTTAGTTCTACTTTGGATAGTTTTGTAGCTGGTATCCAGCCAACACCAGATGAATACGATACATTTGTGAATGCTGTGAAGAAGGCTTCACGGTTGTCGATGCCTCGAGGGTGCAGGACACAATACTTCCATGGCTTAACACCTAAAACAGCCGATCTGATGAGTAATTATCTTTCACTCTTCGAAGATAACCCATTTAGTGACGAAACCATTTCAGCAGGAAAAGAGCTAATATCCACCATAGCATTGAACAAGAGAGAAAGATGGCTGAAACTTATGGAGGAAACTGACTTCTCTGTTAATAGTCAGAAGGCTTGGAGGCTGCTAAAGAAATTAAATAACGATCCAACTAATAGTTCCACACATGCAAACATCACTGCCAATAACATCGCATCACAGCTCATAAATAATAGCACACCAAGATCGTCATTTAGAAAATCAGATTTCAAACTTCAGGATAAGGTACACAATCAGAACAGTGAACTCACAAGACCATTTGATCTCCATGAACTAGAAGCTGCCGTCCGTACATGTCGGAATGGCAAGGCAGCAGGACTGGATGATATTTGTGTTGAACAAATTAAACATTTTGGCAATGTCACGAAAATTTGGCTTCTAAATCTTTATAATCACTGCATTGCATCTTTCAAGATCCCAAAATTATGGCGCAAGGCTCGTGTAATAGCTATTTTAAAGCCTGGTAAATTGCCAAATGATCCTAAAAGTTTCAGACCAATCTCTCTTCTTTGTCATCTTTATAAGATCCTAGAGAGAATGATCCTGAATCGTTTAACTCTTGTAGTTGATCCTCTTCTAATCCCTCAACAAGCTGGGTTCAGACCAGGCAAAAATTGCACTTCTCAAGTCCTACACCTTACTCAGTTCATAGAAGATGGTTTTGAAAGGAAAAAGATCACAGGTGTAGCTTTTGTTGATCTCTCTGCTGCATATGACACCGTAAACCACAGAATACTGTTACATAAACTCTATAACCTAACGAACAACTATGGATTCACTAACATGATAGCTACACTTCTTCAGGATCACCGGTTCTTCGTTGACTTCCAAGGACATCGCAGCCGTTGGAGAACTCAGAAGAATGGATTGCCCCAGGGAAGTGTATTGTCTCCTATTTTATTTAATGTGTACACCAATGATCAACCACAGCCTCAAGGGTGTAAAAGCTTCATTTACGCTGATGATCTTGCTCTTTCTGCCCAATCAGAACAGTTTGAAGTTGTAGAGCATACACTCACTCGCGCTCTCAAACAGCTGGGTACTTACTACGAAAGGAACCAACTCATGCCCAATCCTAATAAGACTCAAGTATGTGCCTTCCACCTGAAACATAAACAATCTAGTCGGAAACTTGAAGTATTCTGGAATGGTATGTTATTGGATCATTGTTTCCATCCCAAATATCTAGGTGTCACCTTGGACCGTACACTCACATTCAAGGAGCAGTGCTTTAAGCTAAAACAGAAGATCTCTTGGAGGAACAGCCTCCTCCGTAGACTGGCAGGGACTAACTGGGGCACCCATCCCCAAACGTTAAGGACAACAGCAATGGCCTTATGCTATTCAGCAGGAGAATATGCCAGTCCTGTGTGGTACAAGTCAGCCCATGCAAAGCAGGTGGATGTAGCCTTAAATGAGAGCTGCAGGATTATTACAGGTTGCTTGAGGCCAACTCTCATCAGTAAAGTGCACTATCTTGCAGGGATTGCTCCACCTGACATCAGAAGAGAAGTGGCTGCAAACAACGAAAGAAGTAAATCATCTGTTATGACCTCACACCCACTCTTCGGATATCAACCTGCTGAGAGGAGATTAAAATCGAGAAAGAGCTTCCTAACAACTACTCAACTATTACAAGGAACAGCAGCAACAGCTCGAGTGGCCGTGTGGAAGGAGAGAACCAGCAATCTGTCTGAATGGATGGAACCAAAGGAATCTCTACCTCCTGGTCACACAGAGAACTGGCTAATCTGGAAGTCCCTGAACAGACTGAGGGTGGAAGTTGCAAGATCCAGGGACAACTTATGTAAGTGGCATTTTCCGACCAAGACAGTCCTGTGTGATTGTGGCGCAACCCAGACAACACAACACCTCTTCTCCTGTCCATTGTGCCCGTACAGCTGCACAATGAATGACTTGACTGAAGCTAATTCAAGTGCTATCGAAGTGGCTAAGTTCTGGGCAGAAACTGTTTGAAGTCGTCTGTTTAACACATACCTTGTACTTCTGACACGAATAAATAAATAAATTAGGTAGAATGGGTTTTTACAATAGGTTCTTATGTTTAAGGGGTAGCGAAAATTGACATACATTACATAAGGCTTAAAATTAATACCTCATTGTTAGTAGACAATCTGATTGCAACGAGGGAGTAAATATTTTACATAATGATGCGTAATCATATTATCACCGATAACTTTACACTTTTAGGGATTGCAATAAAGCCAAGGATGTCAGAGATGATTTTCGCACTCTATCTCGTTCAAATAATTTTGTTTCTTTACAATATTGGATTCTTGGGAATAATAAGAGATTTATTCGCTCTTTCCTCTCGGTAAATAACCAAACAATAATATATAAGCTAGAAAGTGCTGAAAATATTTCATTTTTCCTGTAGGTAGGATTGCTTTCAATCCACTGGAGCTAGGAATAAACACTATCTTCACATTTAATGTCAAGAATTATGGACAAAATTTGAAATATACTACAATAAATGGTACAAAACTGCAATTAGTTATTTTTAGGTACTCGCGTATCATTTAGTTTTTTAGGTAGTACGGAATTTCAGTGTGATTCGTAAAAGTATTTAGAAGTATGGGAAAAATAGATAAGAACCTAAGAAACCGGTACCTAATAATAGGCTAACTGCGCCCCGATAGTATAAGGTAGTTTCTCTGTTGCTGGATAGCGAATTTTTGTACAATCTCAATTGTCTAGAATAATAAAAAAATATAATAATAATAGTATACTAATAATAATCATTATTGACTAATAATTATGAAAATAATAATAACATAACTGTCTAATGATAATAATAATAACAATAGTCTAATAATAAGTATTTCGCTGTCCTCTTGGAGTGACGATGTGGGTAGTCATAATATAGCCTTATTCGGAAAGCAGAGACATGAAATGATTGTCAATGATATGTAAGCCAACCAAAATTTGATTAAACTAGAGAATCGTCTGAACTCGCCTCTCCAACTCCAGGCAGCTTGAAATGTATAAATTTTATATGTGGTCTCAAACCTCATGTCTCGGTGATAATCAACGTTGAAGTACAAACGAACACTACGGTGTTCCCGCAACTTAGATATAGTTAGTTAGGTGCCACGGAACCGCTTGATAGCACTGTGATTTGCCCATTGCCCTACCTCACAAATCGTGTACGGTATCCCAAAGATATTTTGATCAACCGATCACAACGAGGGGACGGAGTCGCGCAGATTCTTTTGGGGTACAGGATCTCTACATTAGCTGAAACAGAAGGCTGGCGTGCTGTGAGGTGAGCGGGAAAATGGGATTGAGTGAGTAAATGCATGCACGTCGTCCCAATAAAAGTAACAGCTATATCGCAAGCTTTCTGCTTGACCTTGAGACGTCATAATGCAGTCTTGTAACAATACAATCCCGTTAAATTTGTAACGTTCCGTTCCGTCTGTTTGTTTCGTTATTATAAGTAGAACGTTCCGAAATGTAACGTATCGGATATTCCTCTGTTCATTTCGGTACGGGACAAGGTAACGTTCCACCCGTCTCCAATACGCTGTACCGGTACAGGCTCGGCTAACGTTCCACTGTTCCAGATACCGGGTACGGTTTCAGAATCAGTTACGTTCCAGGACGGTAACGTTACGCTTGGAACAGACAGCGGTAACGTTACAACTTGGAAATAACCTTGGAGATAATGGAATTTCTCCGTTCCACATAGACAAGAGTTCCGTTCCGCGTTACGTTCTGTTCCGGGTCCATGATTCATGGTTTAAAGAAAGAACAATATTATCGCCGACAAACGAACAAGTTGTGAAAACTAATGACTTGGTGTTCTCCAAATTCATTGCCCAGGTTCTAGTATATTACTCTGTAGGCTAGACGCAGTAGTCGATAGTGAAGAAGCTGTTCATTACCCTACACCCCTGGCCATGGTAAGTGATTTTTGAAGGCGACAAAAATCACAATACTCATGTCATACGTTGTTGGCATGTTAAAGAACCCATTTGAATTCAGTAGGCCGTGTTCATAATGGCAAAATTAATCTCGGGATTTTCCGCCAACACAAAGTTCCTCCATTCTCTACTAGAAAGCGCTATAGTGTCAAGGAGCTTTGATATCTAACCTCCTTGACTTTCATAACGTTCAAAGGAACGACGAAATTCGACATGCAAGCTACCCTCTGGGTGTCAATTAACAAAGCTTGCACCAGGCACCCGAGGCCATACGATATTATTATTATTATTATTATTACCCTACAGAATTCCTAAATTCTTTATTTCCTTCTGGCTTGCCACCACACAAGCTTATTTTAAAAGTATGAGTGCCTATTATATTGCTACGTAATTTACAACCACCAAAGTTATGCAATGGGACACGATTGGTAGTGAAAACTTTGAAAAACTGTTTCATTGAATCAACTATCTTAACTAGCTGTGGTACAGGAGAAATGGTCTTAGTACCCAGAATCCCTATGATTCCTTCAGATTTGCCTTATCGTTTCAAACGAGTACAATTTCCAGTAAGAGTCTGCTTTGGTATGACTATAAACAAAGCACAGGATCAGACACTTAGCGTGACTGGAGTTGATCTTAATGGAGAATGTTTTTCTCATGGACAGCTTTATGTGGCTCTATCGCTTGTTACATCAAACCAAAATTTTTTCGTGTTCACTGCTGGAGGGAAAACGACTATTGTCGTATACAAGGATATCTTATAAGACCTCCGTTAGAAGTAGCCTATCACCTTGCATTCATAACTGTTCCCGGGTGAAGCCGGGGTGGGTTGCTAGTTCATATATAAATAAATAATCAAATAACCAAAAAGGCTAGTAAATAGTAAATAGAAAATCAAACAAAGAATAGAAAATGGGAGGGAAGTACAGTGTCAGTTTGAATTATGGGTAAGATGGACTAAGCAGTGTTGCCAACCCATATGCTTGCTGGCATACAGTACATCTTCACCCATTATAGAGCCCACATACTACAAAAACTTAATGACATGCATTTGTATTATTTAGAGTATGATTTAAAAAATGAATATTTCTTTAATATTTAAAATTGAATGAAAAATAACTTAAAAGCACTTTTACTAAGCTTTTTTTTTTTCAAATGTCCTTTCTATTGAATATATTTTATTACCTTTTGAGTTTTGGCATACACTTTCAATTAATATGCAAATAGCCTACTCTTATTACTACAAAAGTAGCTTTTCCCTCCCACATCTTTGTTGCTCATTTCCAGTATCGTAATAAATCTCTACCTTCTCAATATCTTGGTATTTATTAAAAATTTAAAACACAAGACAACCAAAAGGTTTTATTCAATATTTTACTTTAGTTTAAGGGAAGAAAAAAAACAATTAAAGACAATGTTATAGTGTCAAAACAACACATAAATACCCAAAAATACCTGGACATCCATTTCCCCCTTTTTTTTTTTTTTTTTTTTGAAGGATCAATATTGTTCCTGATTTCAATTTAAGGCATCAAATACCCGTGTTTCAGTCCTTGTTTGTCCAACACTTCATCAACACATCAAAAAGTGTTGTACAAAGCTCAAAAAACTGAAAATACCCTCATTTTGGGTATTTAAAAGACCACTGGGTAAATACCCAATTTATATTTACCTACCCACTGGGTATTTACCCGTCCCACATCACTAATAACATGTCTGCCTTTACATAGCCCTGATTTATTGGAACAGGGTTAAACTGTTGATCTCATTGTATTTCATTTTGTTTCACAGGGTAACGTTCCACCCTCTTCAAGAAAGGCAGCAGATTATATACCACAGTTGTCCAGTAGTGGGACCAGAAAGCCTACAGGCTGGAATTGTCTGAACTCTTATCTGAGCAGTGGAATCGGGCCAAGGTAACTTATTGATGAAACTTTAATCTATTAATTTTTCACTAGTTTTGTGTAGGCTAGATCAGGATTGATATGGAAATGATGTAGTTCACTTCGGCTGTCTATAACCCACCCACCAACCTAAATTATAACACGACATATAGTACAAAATTCAAGCTGTGTCGGCCATTTTTGGTGTTCGAACCGTATTGCCAACCCCACGCATACGGTAGCCTACTGAGGTTCATCTATAGCTTGCGATACACCGGCGTTTAGGGAATTTTTAGGGATCTCAGTGACGTCACCGTGATGTCACGGCATGTATCGATATTGACTCACTTTGGTTGCCGGGAGTCACGGCACGTATCGATATTGACTCTCTTTGATTGCTGGGAGTCAGGTGATTCATGTCAGTTTCGCGCGTGCTTTTCCCCGAAAAGGATGTGCATTTCTTTTCCACCGATTTCAGTTTTGGAACCGTAATTTTAACAATTATTATTCTCTGAATAACCTATAGAGCAAGATTTTGATATTAGCAATGTCGTGTGCCCGATTGTGTTGGCGATTTGTGATAAAATTGTTGAATTCCTGAAGTTGTTGCATTCAAATAAATTCCGTTACTTGTGATGTGAGAGGAAAGTGTGGTCGAAAATTAGTGCTTCTTCTTGTACATGTGGAATAATACGTCATTTGGGATCTATCGGTGAGTTTTTTACATTGTTTATATACAGGGTTTCCATAAAAGAACTCCGGGGTTTTAAAAATTCATATCTTAATAACTGTAGAAGATAGCAAAATGTAGTTAATTTCTCTGTGACAAGTAACTCATCAAGTTTTACTCATACCAATCGGGAATATTTTCTTCACCAGTTGGCAGCGCTGCGGAGCGTTGGCCTTGAAAAACGTAGCGGCAGTCAGTGCTGTCTGGATTGCCGCGCTATGGTGACGCCGCAACAAAAGGCTCAATGCGTTATTTGGCTAATAGAAACTAATTCTGTTGTTACGGTACAAAGAAACTTTCGACGTAATTATGGTGTTGACCCGCCTACGGATAAAACCATTCGCCAATGGTTAAGTGCTTTCAAACAAACAGGAAGTGTTTTAAAACAAAAGTCGCCGGGTAGGCCGCGTGTGTCACAGAAGAATGTGGACAGAATCCGAGCTTCATGCCTTCGAAGCCCTAAGAAATCACTGACAAGACGCAGTCTGGAGTTGGGGTTACCAAGATCAACAGTTCATAAGGTAGTTCATAAAAGGCTTCGTTTAACTGCTTACAAAATTCAACTGTTACACCATATTAAACCGGCAGACAAGATTAAGAGATTAGACTTTTCTGTTTCCATGCTAAACGAAATCGATGAAAATAACGATTTTTTAAAAAATGCTATTTTTAGTGATGAAGCGACTTTTCATGTGAACGGGTCTGTAAACAGACATAATTGCAGAATGTGGGGATCAGAGCCGCCCCATGAGTTCATAGAGTATGAACGTGACACGCCAAAAGTGAATGTTTGGTGTGGTCTTATGCATGATAGAGTAATAGGTCCCTTCATTTTTGTTGAAAGAAATATCAATGGTGATGTCTATTGTGACATGTTAGAGGAATATGTTTTTCCTCAGTTAGATGACATTGAGGCTGAGAAGGGTTTAGTCCACTTCCAACAAGATGGGGCACCGCCACACTTCAGTTTGCGTGTGCGTGAGGCACTTGATGCTCGACTCGGCAACAGATGGATTGGAAGGGAAGGACCTATCCCATGGCCTCCAAGGAGCCCTGATATGACTCCGTTGGACTTTTTCTTCTGGGGGCATATCAAGAATCTTGTGTATGCGGAGAAAATTCATGATGTTGGCCATCTCAGGGAACGAATAATCAATTGTGTGGCAACCGTCCCCCCAGACATGCTGGCCAGGACATGGGAGGAGGTGGAATACCGTTACGATGTGTGCCGTGCCACTAACGGGGCTCATATTAAACTTTATTAAATTGTTAAAAAAACTTGAAAATGCAACCTTTCCAATCATGTATTAAACATTAATATAACTTTTTTACTTCATTACAATATTTTGCCTCAAAACCCCGGAGTTCTTTTATAGACACCCTGTATAATTATTTTGGTTGTTGCATTCAATAGGAAAGTTGCACTGTACTCTTCTAAAGCCATAGACAATGCCAATTGTCTAAATGATAATATTACGTCAGGAACGGTGTTTGGGAATACGCCTGTTAAAATAGTAATGGATGGGTAAAATTTAGACAAATTGGCATTTACATGAACACTTGCAAAATACACTGACCGGCAAAAAAAGTGGAACAGTAATTTAAAAAGTATAAAATTAGCCATGAAAAAGATGTAATCACATTTTAAAAGCTTTTCACGCATTAGGACACACATCTGAAACATCCGTGAATAGAAATTGACATTTCTTAGGGTGGTTTATTACCACCAATTACCCCCAATCTTCGATGAGCCTAACAAGCTGTCATGGACGCTAAGGGTGGAAACACTCGTTTTAGTGACCAGTGTTCCCGTGCAGTGCAGTGCAAACATTAACACTGTTTTGTTTGGCAAAAAAAAAAAAAAAACAGCCCAAAAAAACATTAGTAAAAAATAGAAAATTGTTAGATTTGTGAAATGTAACGAAATTTGTGAGTTAAAGCGTGTTGTAAAACATGTTTCAGTATTTTCTGTAGCCAACCATCTAACATTTACATGAATAATGCAAATATTGGAAAACCGATACATTTTAGTGGAATAAATTAAGAAATTACATAAAAAATTGAAGTGTTCCACTTTTTTTGCCGGTCAGTATAGATATGACAGTGTTTAGTATTAGACCTATCGGCCTATAGGTCTTGTTTTTGACGTTTCATATAGTATGTCTGTGAGGCGTTATTAAACAGTATGTTAAGGATTGTGATTTCTAATTGAGATACAAGTATTTGCAGCCAATATTGGAAAACATAAAAATACCAACCTAGCGGAGGGGGGGGGGGGGAAGGCCCCCCCAGCAAAAGCAACATTATTGACCACAATGTTTTATAATGGCTTTGTGTTTGTGTATTTGCAGCCAACTTTGGAAAAAAAAAAAACGAAACTACACAAAACCATTTCTTGCCATGTGGTGCGATCAATAACATCATTGACCACAATGTTTTATAAGAATATTACAATGTTACAGCAGCTAGGTAAATGTATTGATGCCAACCGGTAATTATTACAGACCGCGATCGTTTGCGCATGACTATATTATAAAAACAAATTGGCTGCTTTTGTGATGTTATCAACCACTTGACGAAATGCTTCTCTGGCAAGATTATGGGAAAAGCCTTGGTTATAGGTTATTTTGGGTGGTGACAACTCGATAACAGAAATGAGCATTAAAAAACCTTCGAAACGCATTGTGTTTCGTCAGATGTAATTTATTTATTGGCCTACCTCAATTTGGCATGCCATACATACGAAAATATTTTAATTTAGGGTTACATTTATGACATATTTTTAAAATTCCATTTCGGGATCTGTAATTCGCCTATATAGTTGAATTACAGATGACGTTACGCGTCGTAATTAATTTAATTTTATATTTATAAGACATTGCATACCTGCCAACTTTTACGGTTTATCCGTTAAATTTACGGAAATTGCAGCATTTTACGGTTTTACGGATGAACGGTGTCATTTTACGATTTCGCGGACAAAAATTTGAAACGATAATTTACTTTCGATAATACCGCCCACTTCCGTACAATCGATTGTTTGTGTGGGTCGAAGGCAAGTCCACGATAGTCGACAACTCGTTCTTTGATATTGTTACGTGCCACCCCCCCTAGTGGCACTTTTGTTAACTGGATTACGGTGGGTAGGAAGCACAACACCAATTACTGCTTAAAGAAGTAATTAACTTTATTGCGGCCAGAAAATTACACTACTCATCAGCAATTACAGACAATAGGAACCTTACTCCGGTTTCCTCAAGTCTCTTGCTTGTGGAGAGCTCTTGCCCCTTTCACTTGTCAACAAACCACAGAAGTTAATCCTGCCGCTAATGAGCCTAGTGGCCTTGACAGAACTACATGCAACTTCTTCCTAATGTGCGCCTACTACAGTACTTACGAGCACTTGCTGCGCGCTGTTCACCAGCTGGGAGAAACAATGTCACTGGATGTCGACACCACAATATCTGACACTCAGTGAAAGCACACACACTCAGAACACGGCAGTCCCCTGTATGTTCCTCACTTCGCCGCTACACTAGGGGTTTCGCAAGTCACCACACTTCTGTCGCTCAGAATAAACGCTCACACTAGCTCGTAAAACACAACAACAGCAACTGCTAGACAGGTCGCACTTATATAGCAGGCCGGTGACTCAATACATGCTTCGAGATCCATCCAGGGTTCACGGCTTCTCGAGGTTTCCATCGCTGGTCCAGTCACAAATATTCTGGACTATCCCTTTGTCTTAGTAGCCCTGTTGCATAAGGCACACGCAATACAGGAGGCAGGCCACAGCCCAGCCCCTGGGGCAGTTGTGACTCAAGCGGCGAGCAATGACACAAACTCACAGCCGTAACACCACCCCCTTCCTAAAAAGGCAGATCGTCCCGATCAATCTTTGGTCCGTCTGTGTCCCTCCGTAGGCTGCCAGGCGATCTCGATGCACGATCTTCATCTTCGCCCTCGGGCTCCGCTGGATCCTGTAGACGACATCGTTGATCCGTTTCACGACTCGGTACGGGCCCTCCCAGGACTTCTGAAGTTTGGGTGACAGGCCTTTCTTCCGTAATGGGTTGAAGAGCCAGACCAGGTCGTCCTCGTGGAATCCGCCGGCATCCGTCTGCTGGTCGTATCGAGTCTTCATTCGGTCGGTCTCGATCCGCAGTTTCCTCCTCGCGAACGCGTGCACGTCCTCCAGTTGGTCGACCAGTTCTTGACTATACTGGCTTACCGGGATTGGATCATTCCCAGGTCGGCCGAAGGCAAGATCGACAGGTAGACGGAGCTCCCTCCCAAACATGGCCCGGGCTGGTGTGCACCCGGTGGCTTCATGCACGGCGGCGCGGTAGGCCGGGAGAAATAGTGGAAGATGTTTGTCCCAATCCCTCTGGTGCTCGCTGACGACTATTCGGAGATGGTTCTGGATGGTGCGATTGAATCGCTCTACCATCCCGTCGGACTGAGGGTGTAGCGGCGTCGTCCTTGTCTTCCGGATTCCCAGCAGCTGGCATAGGTTCTGGAACACCTGCGACTCGAAGTTCCTCCCTTGGTCGGAGTGCAGCTCCAGGGCTACTCCGTACCGGCTGACGAATTCTTTCACCAGGGTCTCTGCAATTGTCGCGGCTTCTTGGTTAGGGAGCGCATACGCCTCCGGCCATTTGGTAAAGTAGTCGCTGACGACTAATATGTAGCGGTTCCCTGCCTCGCTTAACGGGAATGGCCCAGCAACATCGATGGCCACTCTCTCCATGGGGCCGCCCACGTTGTAGGTCTTCAGTGGACCCCGTCGTTTTCGTCCTGGGCCCTTGCTGGCTGCACAATCGTGGCACTTCGCGCAGTGGTTCTCCACGTCTGTTGGGCATCCGATCCAGTAGAACCGATCTCTCAGCTTCTCCAGGGTCTTCTTTATCCCTAGGTGTCCACCAGATGATCCTCCATGAACTTCCTTCAGGACTTCCTCCGTCATAGCCTTTGGAACGACGACTTGTTCCCGAGATGTCTTCCCGTCGGTGCTCTCCCAGGTACGGCAGATGAGGCCATCCCTTGCAATCAGCGAGTCCCACTGTGCCCAGTAGGACTTAAACTTTGGGCTGCAGTCACTCACAATGTTCCACCCGGGTCTGGGGACACAGGCCCTCTTCCATTCGGCTATCAGTCCCAGATCATCATCTTCTGCTTGTGCCCGCGTGAAAGATTCGCGGCTCCAGTTCCCTTGAAGTTCCACAGTAGTCCGTCGGCACAGTATCCCGGTGTTCTCCTCCCTTCGGGCACAGAAGGTGCAGTCTTCGGGGCACGGTCTTCGTGACAAGGCGTCGGCGTTAGAATGCAGTTGGCCTTTCCTGTGTTGAATCTCAAAGTTGTACTGTTGAAGCCTCTCTAACCACCGCGGGAGTTGACCCTCGGGCTGCTTGAAGTTCAGGAGCCACCGTAGGGATGCATGGTCGGTCCTGATGAGAAATTCTTGCCCGTACAGATACTTGTGGAAGTGTTCAATGGTCTTCACGATGGCAAGCAGCTCCTTCCTGGTGATGCAGTAGTTCCTTTCTGGCTTTGACAAGGCCTTGCTGAAGTAGGCCACTACTCTCTCCTCGCCGTCCACTACTTGCGACAGGATTCCCCCTATGCCAAAGTCGCTGGCATCGGTATCGACGATGAACCTTGTTCCAGGTCTGGGGTAGGCCAGAATAGGCGCGGTGCACAGAGCCTGCTTGAGTTGTTCGAAGTCACTGTGGCATTCTGCTGTCCACGTGAAGAGTTGGTCCTTCTCGGTCAGTCGATGTAAAGGTTTGGCGATGTCGGCGAATCCCCTCACGAAGCGACGGTAATAAGTGCAGAGTCCCAGGAAGCTTCGTAGTTGGGACTTGTCCTTCGGGACTGGCCACTTCCTCACAGCTGCGGTCTTCTCTGGGT
Source organism: Meconema thalassinum (assembly GCA_946902985.2). Classification (NCBI taxonomy): domain Eukaryota; kingdom Metazoa; phylum Arthropoda; class Insecta; order Orthoptera; family Tettigoniidae; genus Meconema; species Meconema thalassinum. The sequence continues at coordinate 4,243,468 of CAMPQE020000020.1, forward strand.
CGGTGCGCACCCCTTCCTCGGAGACGATATGCCCAAGGTACTGGACCCGCTTCTGGAAGAGCTGACACTTCTTGGGGCTCAACTTCAGCTGGGCAGCCCGTAGCTTCAACAAGATCTCCTTCAGGTTGCTGTAGTGCTCCTCGAAACTCCTCCCCTGAACGATGACGTCGTCTAGGTAGACCAGGCAGGTCTTCCAGTGTAGTCCCCTCAGAATGGACTCCATTAGCCTTTCGAAGGTCGCAGGGGCGTTGCACAGACCGAATGGCATGACGGTGAACTGCCAGAGCCCGCTGCCCACAGAGAACGCCGTTTTCCCGCGGTCCTTAGGGTGGACCTCCACCTGCCAGTAGCCACTCTTCAAATCCAAGGTGGAGAACCATCTTGACCCTGATATGGTGTCCAGCGTGTCGTCGATCCGGGGTGGAGGGTAGCTGTCCTTTTTCGTGACGTCGTTCACCCGCCTGTAGTCCACGCAGAACCTGGTGGAACCGTCCTTCTTCACAAGCACGACCGGAGAACTCCAAGGGCTATGTGATGGCTCGATGACCCCTTGCTCCTTCATCTCTTCTACCATCCGGTCGACTTCGGCTTGCTTGGCGAGCGGGACACGTCGGAATCGGGCCCTAATCGGTGCGCTGTCCCCAACGTCGATTCTGTGCTGGACCAAGCTTGTCCTGCCGAAGTCTTTGCTCCCCACGGAGAAGACATCCTGGAATTCGCGTAGCAGGTCCTGAAGTTGGCATGATTGCTCTTCGTCTAAATGGTCCTGGGATCCTTGGTACAGCTTCTGTAGTTCTTCTGGCAGTGTGCGTCTTCTTCGGTTGTCCGTCTGCAGGTGTCCGTCTGTCGTATCTGTGATGCGGGCAATCCAGGTAACGGGCTCGCAGACCCCTAGGTTGGTGTCCCGGTGAACCGTAATGTCGTAGTCGTTCAGGTTGGACAGGCGTACGTACGGCCGAGACGTCGTGTTGATGAGAGTCTTGGCAACTAGCAATCCTTTTGTCTGGATGTCCTCATATTTTGGCTCGATGACAGCCGCCACTCCCTCAGCAGTTCCGTCGACAATTACGGCAGCGCTGACCTCCGTCCTGGCGGGAACGGTGATGTCTTCTCTCAGCCTTACTCGTCGTGCGGTGATGGACTCGTGCGCAGGTTGCAAAGCAAGTTCCTCTCCTCCGAAGTGCAGAGTGTTGGTACTCAAGTCCAAGATGATGTTGTTCTGGTCCAGGAAGTCCAGTCCGATGATCACTTCGTTTGATACGTCAGCCACAAGCACTGGATGCTTCACCACCCGTCGACCAATGACGATCTCCAGTGATGCTTCGCCATGTACCGGTGCGGTCTCTCCGGTCGCGGTTATTAGCTGGAGGTTCCTTCGTGTGGGTTGCACTCTCCACTTCGGGATCACGGTGGGATTGACGATGGTCCTCGACGCTTCCGTGTCGATCAGCATGGGCCAGCTCACTCCGTTGACGACTCCGTCGACCATCAGGCTGCTATTGTCCCTCCGTAACTTCGTCACACGCACTTGGACTGCTGGGGCTTGACGACTGTCACAAGCCAACCTTTGCCCCTCAAGGCTGGCTAATACTCGTTTCCCTGGGCCGCGCGGTTTTCAGACGACTGATTTCCCGTCGGATACCCTCGGCGGCGGCGATCACCGCAGTCCTTGCTCAGGTGGCCTTTCTTACCGCAGGCCCAGCAAGTCGGTAGTCCTCTTCCGGGCCGCCTCTCCGGTTGTCTTCCGGCTGTGTCGTTGCTGGTGGTGCCGCGACTATCGAAGAAACGGCTTAGCGCCTCGATTAATTCGTCGGCCAGGGGCTTGGTCTCGTTGGATTTTACTGGTTCGTCGACGTCCACTTGACGCAACCGCGCGTGCATTCTGGATGCCTGTTTTGCCGTCTCGAACTCAAGTGCGTGGCTCGGCGCATCTGCCAGGGTCTTATTGCGCGCGAGACGCAGCGCCTGTTGAGTGTCCGAGTCCCGTAGCCCGTCGGTGAAAGTCTGCGTCGCTATCTGCTCCAGAAAGTCGGCCGGCGCTATTGGGTAGGCGAGCCTTACGAGGCGTGCGATGTCCATCTCGAACTCCTGCAGGGTTTCCGCGTTCTTCTGTACCCGGGTCCGGAGCTGCATCTGATAGGCCTGCTGAAGATGGCTATCTCCATATCGGGACTCCATATGGGCGATCAGGGAAGCGTAGTCCTGGGATCCAGTCGGGATGGCCTGAAGGACGTTAAGGGCGTCACCTCTCAGCGCTACAATGAGAGCTGTAGCCTTTTCTGTGTTGTTCCAGTTATTTATGGAACAGGCCGCCTCGAACTGACGTAAGTAGGTGTTCCAAGGGACCTTTCCGTCGAAGGTTGGGGGCGTCACTCTGCTATGTCCCGTTCCCGATATTCCCGGTGTAACGGTGGGCGGGCGTTGGCGCAGCTCGGCAACTTCCTCTCGTAGAGCGTTGAATTTCTCCTCCACCCCCGTCAGTGGGCGTTGGCGCAGCTCGGCAACTTCCTTTTGTAAGGCGTTGAATTTCTCCTCTACCCCCATCAGCGGGCGTTGGCACAGCTCGGCAACTTCCACTTGTAAGGCGTTGAATTTCTCCTCCACCCCCATCAGCGGGCGTTGGCGCAGCTCGGCAACTTCCACTTGTAAGGCGTCGAACTTCTTTTCCACTGCCGTGACTTCCTCACGCAGACCCAGTTCTAATATCTTCAGGTCCTGTGTCAACTTATTCTGACCGTCTTCCATCTTCTTCTGGCCGTCCTCTATCCTCTTCAGGTCCTCCGCTAGCTTATTTTGGCCGTCTTCTAGTTTGGCAGTTAGGTCCTCGGCTAACTTCTTCTGGCCGTCTTCTAGTTTGGCAGTTAGGTCCTCGGCTAACTTCTTCTGGCGTCCTCCATCTTCTTCTGGCCGTCCCCCATCTTGGTTTCCATGCCATTTAACTTTTCAAGCAATGCTGCCAATTTCTCCTCCATTTTAGTTGTTTGTCTTGTAAAGGGCATGCACTCACAGGAAAATTAGAGAAAATGACCTGCTCGGGTTTTGAAACCAGAACCGTCAGGTGTTGTGCTTGAGTTCGTAATCCGGCTTCTGACACCAGTTGTTACGTGCCACCCCCCTAGTGGCACTTTTGTTAACTGGATTACGGTGGGTAGGAAGCACAATACCAATTACTGCTTAAAGAAGTAATTAACTTTATTGCGGCCAGAAAATTACACTACTCATCAGCAATTACAGACAATAGGAACCTTACTCCGGTTTCCTCAAGTCTCTTGCTTGTGGAGAGCTCTTGCGCCTTTCACTTGTCAACAAACCACAGAAGTTAATCCTGCCGCTAATGAGCCTAGTGGCCTTGACAGAACTACATGCAACTTCTTCCTAATGTGCGCCTACTACAGTACTTACGAGCACTTGCTGCGCGCTGTTCACCAGCTGGGAGAAACAATGTCACTGGATTTCGACACCACAATATCTGACACTCAGTGAAAGCACACACACTCAGAACACGGCAGTCCCCTGTATGTTCCTCACTTCGCCGCTACACTAGGGGTTTCGCAAGTCACCACACTTCTGTCGCTCAGAATAAACGCTCACACTAGCTCGTGAAACACAACAACCGCAACTGCTAGACAGGTCGCACTTATATAGCAGGCCGGTGACTCAATACATGCTTCGAGATCCATCCAGGGTTCACGGCTTCTCGAGGTTTCCATCGCTGGTCCAGTCACGAATATTCTGGACTATCCCTTTGTCTTAGTAGCCCTGTTGCATAAGGCACACGGAATACAGGAGGCAGGCCACAGCCCAGCCCCTGGGGAAGTTTTGACTCAAGCGGCGAGCGATGACACAAACTCACAGCCGTAACAATATGATTCGTACTTTTAACCGTGTGATGGTTGTGTCGTCATTGTAATTGAATTTGAAGCCGGGATAACCGTTCTTCCATGTGAATCTTAGGTGTCGACAGGCTCTGCTTCGCATATTCTTTGTTCCGCTCCGTTCGCTCGTTGCGATTTAAACCATATTCTTTGACCACGTTAGTTGTTCATTGTTCGCGAAGTTGGCGTTCCTTGAATGTTTTCGTCTTTTAAGGTTATGGCATATTTTAATGAAGCGTTCGAGTTTTTGTGCTATAACTTCGTGCTTCGCAGTTTCCTGTATTCCTTGGACTAATTACATTCGTTCCACGTGTGTGTGTGTGTTTTTTTTTCTACCATGTGCATATTCTTTCTTCACGAGGTTGGCGTCGTGTTCATTTAATGGTTTAAGACTTTGTGTGTTTTGACATGTTTTAATGAAGTGTTCGCTGTCTTAAGTGTTTTATGTTATAATTTTATGTGACGTTCAGTGATCCAGGTTCCTTTCGATGTTTTAGTAGATATCGAGAATGAACAAATCCAACAAGAAACGGTACTTCCAGACATTTAAAGAATCATACTCGGTTGATTTTCCGTGCATACTAAAATCAAGAAAGGGAAAAAAAATTGCCTTTTGCACGGTATGTGGGTGTGATATTAATATTGCACATGGTGGAAAAATCGATTTAAGTAATCATGTGAAGTGCGGTAAACACATTAGTTAAATCGAAGGAAGATAGCAAGAAAATCAACACCTTTTTCGCTAAGTCTGGAAACGTTGACAGTGACGTAATTAGGGCCGAGTGTCTTGTTTACTTCCTTTTTGGTGGAACACAATGTGCCCTTAAGTGCGGCTGATCATGCTGGTGCTTTATGTAAGAAGATGTTTCCCACATCGGAAGTTGCAAAGAAATATAGTTGTGGTCGCACGAAAACGACATGTATTGTAAATAAAATGGCAAAAAATGCATCATCTGAAGTTGTTAAGTGCCTTCAGAACGGACCGGATACAGATAAATCCCTTTTCTTTTCATCAGTGAGAAACTACTTTTATACTGCCTGTGACTACATCATCAACAAGTTTCCACTCAAGGATGACGTGTTAAGGAGTGCTCAAGTTGCTAGGTTAGACAAAATTGAAGATGCACAGTTATCTTCCATTCGTTTTTTCTTGGAAAAGTTTCCTATCATGTTATGCAAGGAAGAGAATGAAACTACAGCTCTTCAGGTAGATGACACTTTGGCTGCACATCAAGATGCTGCAAGTGATTCCAGTTGGGCACAAATATCAAGAATTCGTGGAGCCGATGGACTTCTTAAGTATAACCGAATTTCTAGAGTATTGCTCTCTATTCTCACCATACCCCATAGCAATGCAGAATGTGAACGTTTTTTTAGCCTTGTGAAGAAAAGTAGAACACAGTTCAGGTCATCCATGTCCAATGAATCTCTGGAATCTATTTCTATTTTGAAGACCAGGAGTTCTGGTTCCTGTTATGACAAAACATTTTCTCAAGACTGTTTGCAGGAAGCTAAAGAGGCCACAACCATGACTTAAAAGTCGAACTAGCATGTGATTTGCAATGTGTATTATATTATTTCTTGCCTGTGTTACGTTAAACAAGTTTTATTGTTTAAAGCCTTTATCAATTATCGTATATCAGCTTAATCTATCAAGGAAGTCCTGTTATGTCTGCTCCAAACCAATATTCACCACGCCTGCTGCTGATTAACATGGATTTCTTCTTGATTGTTATGTTCATCTACAAATCATGTAAGTAGATATGATTTCATTGAAGTATCCTGTTTAAAGCATGAATTATTGTATTTTGTAGCCCAGAAGTAGTATTATTTTCGTCAAGCCGGGGTATGTCGAAAATCGTTAGATTTTTTTGTCGCGCGTGAGTTTTACTGATAGCCCTTTTCAAAAGTTGGCAGGTATGACATTGTATCGAAAGCCGTATTTGATCTATATAGCCCAATTAAAGATTTTGATGCAATGTTTTATTAATATGAAATTATAATAATTACAATGTGTATCGTCATCTGTAATTGATCTACATAGGCCAATTATATATTTCGATGCCTAAATTAAAAATATCAACTGAAATTACGATGTGTATCGGAATCTGCAATTGACCTATATAGGCCAATTATATATTTCGATACGGAAATTTTAAATGACGTGAATTTGCGATTTTTTTTTAATGTATCGGAATCTTTAATTGAGCTATATAGGTAAATTATAGTTTTCGATGCAATTTTATTTATTCATAAATGAAAATAATTGCGATGTGAATTGGAATATTTAATCGACCTACCTAGGACAATTAAATATTTCGATACGGAAATTTAAAATTAATGACGTGAATTTGCGATTTTTTTTTGTATCGGAATCTTTAATTGAGCTACATAGGTCAATCATAGGTTTCGATACATTGGTCGTTTCGAGGCTTTTTTTTGTTTCCCCACCCAAAAACCCCTATTACCCAGGCTTTTCTGTAAGCTTGCTAGAGGAATATTTCGTGACGTCGTTGATGACGTCCCGGAAGTCGCCATTTTGTTTTAGGGGTATTCTATCCGCGGCTGGATCACAATGTATAGTAGTCCCGCCTACTGATATAGGCGGTTTCCTAAAATTAAAGAACGCCAATCTCAACACATTCAATCCAATGGTTTTTGGGTTAACAGTGCCCCGGTAACCCACCTACACCATTCTAAACTTCGTTTCGTCCCATCCAATGGTTACAACCTAACGCGTCTAGATCAATGCTTTTGTCAATGGTTACAACCTAACGCGTCGAGATCAATGCTTTTGTCAATGGTTACAACCTAACTCGTCCAGATCAATGTTTTTTTTTTGTCGACCGTGCCCCGCTACCTTCCTGAGGCCTAAGGCTGCAGCTATACCAGATCACTGTAACCTTTGTTTTGTCCAATCCAATGGTTTTTGAGAATGGTTACAGCCTAATGCGTCCAGATCAATACTTTTGACAATGGGTACAAATTCTATTGTCAATTTTACGTCATGTCTCGCCCAGCTGGAGTGAGCCAACATGGCCACCATAGTTCAAATTCAACAAGAAAGAAACACAAATAATTACATAATTTAGCAAATATTTCCAGTATATTGGTCGTAATGAACCAGAATTTCAGTAGGTATTGTCCCCAGGAACCCCTGATAAGGGGTAAAATTCATATATTATCATTTACCATCTAAGTGAAACTGTAAAAGTCAGGTTCCTGTTTAATGCTCTGGTAATCTAAGGCATTTCATATGCTGAGTGCGAACTGTGTACCTGTGAATTGTGTGAAGAAAGGTGTGATAGATATCACATACTAACTTGCCCTGAATGACTTGAATCGTTACGGTACAGTATTAAATTTCTGTACTCATATGTAATTGTATCTATGTACATTGTGCGCGTTTCTCTTATTATTATATTAATCATATATATTTCAGCCGAAAGGCCATAGAATTCATACATTGATGTAACAATAAAGATCTATAATTTTCTCTTATTATTATGGGACAGGTTAATAAGTTTACTTCCATTCTATATACCGGCTTAGCCCCGTTCAATAAACTAGGGCTATGTAAAGGCAGAAGACACAGACATGTAATTAAGCTTCGATTACCCCCACTGTGCATGACAAAATCCAGGGGAGTTTATAATGACTAGGGTCGCGTTGCCTAACAATTGTTGGTCTAGGCAAAGACCATTCGGCTAGGGAAAAACCATTGGTTTGGATGAAAATTATTGATGCGTTATAGGTGGTATATAGCCGGCCCCGTGGTGTTGGGGTAGTGCGCCTGCCTCTCACCCGGAGGCCCCGGGTTCGATCCCCGGCTCCGTCAGGGATTTTAAAACTGACGTGAGGGTTGGAACGGGGTGCACTCAGCCTCGTGAGGACAATTGAGTAGCTGTCTGACAGTGAGACAGTGCCCCGGTCACGAAAACCAAGATTAACGGCCGAGGGGGCCCGACGCGCTGACCACGCGTCACCCCAAAATCTGCAGGCCAATTGGCTGGGCACCGGTCGCTTGGTAGGCCTAGGCCCTTCAAGGGCTGTAGTGCCACGGGGTTAGTTTTATAGGTGGTATATGTGAAGAATACCAGGCTTCTTTTCAAGAAATTGCAATGTTGTACTAAAATCATTATAACTTTTGTATTTTTGAAGATATACCCCCAAACTTTTTCCTGATCATTGAAAATGAATGGTTTTACCATTCTACTAAGTGACATACTATGTTACAATAACTCTACAACATGTAAAAAAATATTTGTTTTATTACTGTGAAAATAAAAAGAGAAAAGTCAAAATTGAGAGAAAGAAACACAATTCAAAATGAAAATTACACACATCATCATCATCATCATCATCATTTCCCCTTATCCAGCTCCTGCCGGGTCGGGGTATTTAAGGCACTTCTCCACTTTCCTCTTTCCTTCCACAATTCTTCTTCCACGATCTTGTCCCAGTCCAGATTCCTTTTTCTCACGCTGTTCTTCACTGAATCGATCCCCCTTGTTCTAGGTCTTCCCCTTGCTCTCTTACCCTTGCACCTGGCCTCCAGCATCTGTCTTGGTATTCTATTTTCCTCCATCCTCTTTACATGTCCAAACCACCTTAGTTTATTCTTCTCAATTCTCTCATTTAGTTTTCCCATCCCAACTTCCTTCCTAACATCTTCATTCCTCACTCTGTCTTTCCTTGTTTTACCTATCATACTTCTTAGGAATTTCATTTCACTGGCTTGGATTCTACTCTCTTGCCTGCTTGTCAGGGTCCAAGTCTCAGCTGCATAAGTTAATATGGGTACATAGTACATTTTATACATTACCTCCTTGCTTTTCCTTGGTACTTCCTTATCCCAAACAAGTTTTCTTATACTTTGATAGAATGCATTGCTCTGCTGTACCCTCCTGCCAATCTCCATGTCCAACCTACCAGTTTGCATCAATTCACTTCCTAGGTATTTGAACGTGTCCACAATTTCCAAACTCTGACTTCCAATTTTCACAGTGCCCTTTCCTTGTCTTTCCCCTCTTGTCATCACCAGCTTTTCTCTATACTGATTTTCAGGCCATACTTCTGAATATTTTCGTTCAGTGCATCTAGTTGTTTTTGCACTTCTTCGGTGTTCCTTCCCCAGACCACAATATCGTCTGCAAATAATAGTAACTTCATTTCTTTATGTCCATATGCTTCCTTTGTTTCCTTTACAATTTCATCCATTACCATTATGAATAAAAGAGGTGACAGCACACTCCCCTGTCTTAGTCCAGTCTTGTTCCTAAACCAATCTGTCTTTCCAACTGGGGTCAGTACCCTGCTAACACAGTTGTTGTACATTGCTTGCACCATTTCCAACATTTCTCTTCCCAGTCTCTTCTTAACCATGGTTTCCCATACCTTCTCTCTGGGGACACTATCATATGCCTTTTCTAGATCTATGAAAGTCATGATCAAATCCTCTCCATATTCCCAGTTCTTTTCCATCACCTGCCTCAAGCTAAAGATTGGGTCCACTGTGGATCATCCACTCCTGAAGCCATACTGTTCCTCTTGCAACTCTCCTTCCACCTTTCTTCTCATTCTTCTTTCTAATATCCTTTCCAGTATTTTTACTATCTGTGATATGAGGGTGATCCCTCTATAGTTATCACACACTTTCTTGTCCCCTTTCTTAAATACTGGTATTATTAGCCCTTTCTCCCAGTCTTCTGGTACACATTTCCGTTTCCACACACACTTTAGCAGTCGATACAGCCATTGCATACCAACAGGTCCAGCAGCATACACAAACGGTTGTTATTGTCTGCAGTCACATGTTGTTGGTTTATTCTCTGGAAAGTTTCATGATGTTAGGTACTATAGTTTCTAATTTAAAAAAATATTTTAATACACGAGGCACTGTTCATATTTCACATTTTATGCTGGTTCACTTTTAGCATTTGTGATACCCTATGCAGATACCATGAAGACCTTTCATACACTTGGAACATGCAGTTCGTGACCTTTTTACTGGGCATCCATCTATTTTGCTGCACACATTGCATGTTTTTAATAATCTACCACTTAATTTCACCAAAAGTTCCCCTTCCCTTGGTGGAAGGTTTGGTTTGTAGGTTTTTCTCCTGGACCCATTCCTATTCTATGTACTCTGTTATGGAGGAAGTAACTTGAGCCGCGTCATAACTTTACTTGAAGTATTTTCTTTGTATATCAAATAGGCATTCAGCACCATTCGATCAAAGATGCAAAATACCACCTTCTTCCAATATTTCAGTGTTCGTCGCTCATCGAATTACGTGTACAACATCATGTCTGATGGGTTCGAACCGACGGTCACTATCAATTGGAACTTCACTAAACCCTGTATTAGGTAGGCCTACGCAGGCATTATTGTCTTTACCGCCTACACTGTCTTCATTTGCGTCATGTCACTCTCCGAATCAGTAAAATTGTCACTTACACTAATGACAATACCACGAGATTTGTGGTAGGCCTACTGCGGAATGTCATCGCTGCTCTCACTTCCTGTATCAGAAATAAAATCACCAACATCATTACTACACGACCCTGATATTGCTACATCTTCATCAGACTCAATGTAATCATAATCGGCGCACACTCTATTGATATACTCGTCTAGATCATCATCGTTTACGAACAGATCCCGCGCGGCTGAGGCCATATTCGTACTATCAACGGTGAGTGGTGGACAAAACAATAAGCGCTTTCAAAAATATATCTCCGTAAATAAAGCTATATTGGGGCCGATAGCCTAGATGTTAGGCCCCTTAAAACAACAATTATCATCATCATCATAAATAAAGCTATTACCACGATAGTTGTGATAGATTTAGGGACTGCAGGCTTTGCCGATTCTGGATCATCTGCGTTGTGCTGCGATCTGTGAGAAATCTGAGAGCTACAAGCAAATATAAAACTGCCTGCATGAGGAGCGCTATTTTCGCTAACACGCCGAGGAACGCTTCTGCGCTCCTTGGTATTCTAAGTGTTAGGGACCCTGATTTATGGTAAGGCTTCAAAGCGGTGAAATGAATTGTTCAAAGTGGTGAAATAAAATATCCATAGCGGTGAAATAACAAAAGCGAGGTGTGAGTGTGTATTATAACTATGTGTACGGTGCACGGATTTGGTTAAATAATGAACACTATACAAACATTTGGAGGAGTAACAAACAAGCCAGCCCCAAGGTGTTGGGGTAGCACGCCTACCTCTCACCCGGAGACCCCGGGTTCGATTCCCGGCTCTGTCAGGGATTTTAGAAACTGACGTGAGGGCTGGAACGGGGTGCACTCAGCCTCGTGAGGACAATTGAGTAGCTGTCTGACGGTGAGGCAGCACCTCGATCTCGAAAACCAAGATTAATGACCGAGGGGACCCGATGCGCTGATCACGCGTCACCCCAATATCTACAGGCCAATTGGCCGGGCAGCAGTTGCTTGGTAGGCTTAGGCCCTTCATGGGCTGTAGTACCAGGAGTTATTATATAACAAACAATTTATTCTAGTTCTTTTTTTAAATTTTTCCGAAAGAACTTCAACTCAAATGAATTTGTGTTCAATACCTAACCTAACATTTACTTCTCCACGACTACCAGTCCTTTTCTTTCTAACTCGTGAAACGTATGTTGTCCCCAAAATTATGCAGAGCATTGTTTCCATGTTTTCAACCAATCGAGTCTGAGAAGGGACTACGTTATTCCGCATCTTATGAAATGTTTATATTTTTAAGGTTTCTTATTTTCAATTAATTAATATTTAAAAAAATCTTATTACCAGCGTTTCGTTGGCATTTAGAATTTTAGGGTGAAAATAATATACAGGGACTTGGTTTTATTTGTGACGGGGATTTTCGCTCGCCCGCAATGCGAGCCTGTCTCCCGCCAAGCACTTGGCCGTAATGTGGCGCTCGCCCAGCACTGAGTCATTGAGTAGAGGAATTTGTACTTACCTAGTTCACAGCTGGTGCTGAAAATGTGCCAGCAATGTGTATCAGTGAATGGTAAACATTTCACCGACCAGGGCTGGTCCTTCATCCAGCTCACCTGATATGATCAAGATAGTGGAGAAGAGGGAGACGGTGCGATGCCATTTCTCTCGCCCGCCAGCTAATGGGGTGGCTACTGCATCTGCTGGCCCTTCCGCTCCCACGACCATCAAGCGAAGCCGACAGAAGCCAAACCCCTTACTGGGGAGGAACTTATACTAAGAAGAAATCACCGGCGGAGAAGAGAGAAACGACGTGTTAGGGACGGACACCCAGTCTTCAGAAAGGGAGAAGGTCCCTCGACAGCGCTCTCCCTCTTCTCCAAGAGTGAGACAGGTTTGAGTCCGACGAGGACTGCGCGCCATATAAGAAAGCGCTCACTCCTTCATATTCGGATGGAGATGTGCAGTCGAGATGTGCTCTCCCACATCATCTCCACCTAGAGATGGGGGTGGGTGGCAAACGGTTAAGCGGAAGTCCACACTATGGCACTATTACAATGGAACTGGATAGCTCGTGTAATGAATTAAGAGTGGCTGGATGATGAGCATGTGTTTTATATGCCCCTCAATAATATTATTACTTGTATATGGTATTTACAAATTTTGTTCTCTTTGCAGGTATTTTATGTGAATGGATGCAGCCTATGATTGTTCTTCTGTTGAGCTCTTCGAAACATCAAGATAACTGAAGAGATTAATTTTAAGAATGAACATTGTAATCTCGTCTTCTATTAGCTGTAAAGTCAACCAGTCTTTATCATCTCTGTAAATATTTTAGTAAAGTACGCATTATGCAATTAATACCTCTTAACTCATTTAAATTTAATATTTCTCTCTCTTTTCATAATGTTATCATTTTAAACTTATTGTAACTTGCAGGTTGGTTGTAATACAGAGAGAACAATGTTTTCTCCGGAGGTGGCATGCATCTGCATAGAGAGATGTCTCATAAGTAATGCCATTTTTTTTTAAGAAAATTTTATTTGGGGAGTTTTCTGACAAGAAATTAAACTATTCTATGGTCTTGGGCCATCTTTCAGGGAGGTTTCTTAACCTGTGATGGTACCAGTCTCTGAGTTCTGATGCGAAGCATTCTGAGGAATCTACATCCACAGCTTCTATGTTTTTGACATTTTTTCTATGCAGGAAATGGGCCATGGATCTGAAGGCGCAAGATTAGGGCTTTATGCTGGATGTGGTAGCAGTTCAACTCATCCCAAGAAAATACAGTGGAACGTGGCTATTTCGAACTTCTATAATTCGAAACCTTCTTTAATTCGAATTTTTCTCTTGGTCCCTAGCATTTTATATACAATCAATGCTAAAACATCGTGGTTAATTCGAATTATATTTTGGATAATTCGAAGAAATTACGTGTAAAAAATCGAAAATATTGCAGTTTGTGGTGAGCTGACTGACGCAGAAATCATCACCGATGTACTGAACTCAGCGGTCTAGCTGTATGCCTCTCACCAAGGCGGTCCGGGTTCGATTCCCGGTCAATGCATGTGAGATTTTCGAAGTGAAATGCCATGTCCTGTGGTTCGGATTCCATGTAAAACGGAGGTCCCGTGGCTTATGATCTACAGATTAATGGTCACGTTAAACTACAAGTTTCCTTCCTTCCTTCCAAAAAAGCAAGATGGTGACGACGCATCTGGCGATGAACTCGTGGAGGATGTTCCGAAAAAAAACTGTTCCGAATGCAGCCCAAGCAACAAATCACATCACAGAACTTGGACGTTCTTTTGAAAGTAGAAATGACATAAGTGATTCTGTTTACCGTTCCTTAAATTTGTTAGATTCTTTTGTGATAGCCGAGTGACTTAATTGGAGCAAACAGGTAAAAATCTCAAACTTTTTTGACTTAACTAGATTGCAGGATTACTACTGTCGTTAAATAGGTGAATAGTACATTTTGGTTTTATTTTATCATTTGAAGCTTTGGAGGTTATTCACAGTACTGTTGTCTGTTAACATGCTCTGTTGAACATAAATCATTATGTGAACGTAATAGACCTACATAGTATATAAGCACTTTACTTGTTAAAAACGTATGTAATATAATGTTTAATACACGTTCTTGCATGAAAACTTAAAATTTGAATATCTTCTCTACCCTTTTCAAAGAACTTGCTTAATTCGAATTTTTGGATAATTCGAATTTTTTTACTGGTCCCTTGTGGTTCGAATTATCCAAGTTCCACTGTATTCTGTAAATGGCCATAAAGGATTACGGCATTTAGGTCAAGGATTTTACAAGTGTACAAACCATGGACGGTAGAAAATTAAAATATTGGACTCGTACAGGGACCTCCAGCTTTGGCGTTTGTTACTCTACCTCTGAGCTTATGTCTGTACTAGTGTGTGTACTGTACTTGTCATCAAGGTAGGATGTGGATAGGAAGCAGCCGTGGCCTTATGCTAGGTACCAGCCTGGTATTTTCCTGGAGTAGAAGTGGAAAACCATTTCCGGGAAGGCTGAGGTAGGAATCGAATCCTCCCCTTCTCAGTTTTGCCTCACGGGGCTGAGTGTACCAGCCCTCTGACCAGAATTTCTTGGCAGAGACACGAATCGAACTTGGGCCTCCAGAGTGACTGAGCATATTATGTAGAGGCACCTTTAATTCTTACGTCAAGGTTGCATCTGTGTCATAGGGCTATGCATTAGCATGTCCAACGTATAGGTTCAGAGGAAGGGCAACATCTGTCGGAGTTGGATGTCACAGGTTCGTTTGTTCAACTCCATGTTGTTGCATTGAGGCGGGAAATCTACAGTATTGACCTTGTTAGGTTGTTCTAGGAATATTCTTATCATTACTAGGCTCAGCCTTGCTTATTACAACAAACCTCTAAGCATGTACCTTGCATAGAAATTCATACTCGGCCTCGGTAGCCATAAGATTTTGCAACGAAGAAGGAAATCTGGCTACCTGGCGAATTTTATTCCTCTCTTAGAGTATCCCGTTTCCTCCTGAGAACACAGCCTGCAAGGTGCCAACAAAGAACCTACAATGTACCCATTACAGAGCCTCCCCTTACGGGGAAAGCAGGATTAGCCAAGAATTGAAAAAGATTTAGAATTTGTGGACATATAAAATAAGGATAATTATAACTCACCAATTTTTCTGTGTTTGTGCCGTATCTTGTGTGGGGTTTCGCCTAGGACACCAAGCTGGCTAATCAGCGGGCTCCTGGTGTCTCCGCCCAGACACCCACAGGAGTAGCGAACTGCCCGCTACCTCCCTTTTTTGAAGCGCACCTGCGCATCTTTACTGCGAGAACTAAAAGCGAAAAACTAGGTGAAACCCCACACAAGACACGGCACAAACCTCGAAAAATTGCTGAGTTATTCACTGGCTGTGAAAGTCAATATACCATTTATAACGATAATTAAGTTTCTTCATGATTTTCCCCCCTCTCTTGACTGAAAATAAGCATCTCTGTTACAACCCACTTTTTTTTTACATACTGTATTTTTCAAGGTTCCTTGGATGTTGTTATAACCAAATTCAACTGAAATAATACAACAAAAGAATACACAAATGAGGCATCTGCACATGTGATTTCCTTAAACCATTCCATGTAAACCAGAATTTAATAATATATTACATTACATATTAGAACTTCTAGAAACCTCACACAACTCTATTGGAACGCAAGAAAGCTGATGGACTGGAATCCGGGCTAGCCATAGGAAACAACAACACATTACATATTATTTAAATTACAGTAAATAAACTTAATACATCTACAGTAGGTACAATTAATTGAGGAGTTCAGTGTGAGACTGAAGGATTTCTCAAAAATGAGGTATAAGTTATCAAAAAAAAAGAAATGCACGAGTACTAATATTGTCAATGAATTAATTATATGACCAGGTACCAATGAAATTTCTGTTTTCTTGTTGTGTTGCCAATATTTGATAATCTGGCAAAACACCCGAGAATCTTCTTGGAACCTGGTTTTAGAATCACTGATGTACGAGGTGCCTTCAAATAGTAAGTTAGACATACCGTTCTACGGTAATAGAGTTCACGTTCTGGGCTTACTGCAGGCACAGTTCTGCTGCGGTACTGATAACAAAGTTTAAGTACTTAGGACACTATGATTCTTGTGTGATAACCATGAAATTCTGGTGGTATATCAGGGTGTCTACTGTAAGGATGAAGTAAAAATTAGTTACTTTTTAGGTACCTTTTGGTTACCTTTTAGTTAATTTTAGTTACCTTTGAATTCAAGATACGTCGGCAGTCTGCAAGCACAGGCGCTCATCACGCGGTGAAGAAAAACAACAATGAACTGTTTTTAAAGAGGTTTTTTATTTATCGTATGGCTTTGAGTGCCGGGAGTGTCCGAGGACATGTTCACCTTGCCTGAATCTGTAGCTGCTTCCAGCGAACACCCTTGGGGTGAGCTACGAGTTCTGTTCAATTTCAAGTTGCTACCAGATATCATTGATACCTAGTGGTGAACGTTGGAACTTTGATAGAGCGTTCCGACGAAATCTAACCTAACAATTTAGCTTCACACAAGTTTAGTCTTAGTTCCGCCCCTTAAAACAACAATAAATAACTAAGTTTAGTCTGTGGAAGAATCTTTTACATGCCATAAATCTATGACATGGGACCGTCGGCTTTACTTCCCCTCCGAAGGAAGGCATACTGAAGGATTTTTAACGCTTTTAAAAAATCCGACGACTTCGCCCGGGTTTGAACCCGCTATATTGGGCACAGCAGTTCAGCATGCTACCAACTAGGCCACCGAAGCCGCTTTAAATGAAATTCACATGATGTCATAAAAAAATTAAAAATAATAAATATCTACTAGATATTTAATATCCAATGAGTTGTTTCAGCTAATATGTCGTCTTGTGCACAATATGTTGTTATAATTACGGTACCAAGAGGTTGCTCTGCACTTGACCATTTGGCGAGATTTCCTTCGTCCCCGCGGTAGGTCGCGAAGAAATGTATGCGATGTTACGCAATCGTCACCGAATTCTGTCTTCGCAGTCAAATACGGAGAAATATCGAGATGTTACACGATCGGCGCTGGTCTCAGTTGTTTGATGAGCTTCCCGTAGTTTTCACGATAGAACACGGAGAAAAATCGCGATTTATATAATCAGTGTCACTTTTAGTCATTCGACGAGATTTCCATTGTCCTTGAGGTCGGGCACAAGAAAATATAGCATTATTACGCAATCGGCGCCACTTGCTGTCCGTTTGACAAGAATACAGTTGTCCTCGTCGTTAAATTCAGAGAAATATCGCGATGTATCGCAATCGCTGCCGCTCTCGGCCGTTTTACTTGTCCTTAAGATATTCTGAAATCATCGCCACACCCGGCCGTTCAACGATTGTCTATCTGTCTTGACAGAATGGCGGAGGCAAGCTCAAGGTTGGGCATGGTTAAAATTTACGAGTAGTTATGTACATTCAGTGAAGTTTATTATATTCCGCCCTATTCAATACAATTCAAGACTTAGTTCATGGAAAACTATGATGATACATGTTTCGGGAACGTATGTTCCCTTCTTCAGTCCTTATAGTGACCTAATTTAACAATTTGAACATCATAAGACATCGATAAAAACTGGATAGATTAACCATTAAAATTCTAAAATTAATAATATTATCACATGTTTCACTAAGTTATATGCCTATGTGTAAAAAACTTATTGTACTAAAAACATGTAGGTTATTATACTAAAACAACATTGATGTATATGGCCTTGTGTAGCCTAGTATGTACATACTGCACTGTGAATTAAAAAAGAAGACACACTAAAACATGATTCAAATGACACAATATTATGTTATAGACTTTTGGTTTTGGGACTGCTATATGTCCGTTCATTTGCAAACTGTAAAAAGTTCAAAACTGTTAGTTCCTCTCTGGAATGGCATTCTTCCAACATACGCTGGCCCCATTTTATCATTGGTGAGTGGCGTGAATGCTGATCAATTCACGTGCGACACGTTGCCGATATTAAGCGTACTATGAGGAATTTATGTTCTGAAAGATTGAAGAAGAACATAAATTCGTAGGTACGGTGTTATCCATTAAACGGCATGCATGAGTCTACTAACCACACATTGCACAACCATAACTGATCCTGTCAAGTTCATGTAGGGTGACTTCATGATGGGAGTTCACAAATGGTGAATACGTCGATATGCTTTTAGTGTTGGGTGCTGCTCGTGAGTATGCGGCACGGTAACCTCAAAGGCGCCATCTCGATAAGAATGCTTTTCGTCGCCGGTAATCTTCGCCCACAAGTAGTGGACAGAGGTCGTCCAAGGACTAGACATAGCCTACTCCACATACGGAGGACGCAATTCTTGAAACCGTTCACCAATCACCTCGGCGAAGTACCTGTGATATTGCAAGGCAGTTCCAGGTATCTCCAACACTGGTTGTTGACGTGTTGCACGACGAAGAACTGAATCCATATCTTTACACGTTAACTCAACACCAGAGGACCACATTCAACGAGTACAGTTATATATATATATATATTTAGAATTTGGCCAATTATAGACCGCTTTGAACCTAAGACTACGGTACATTACACGTTAACTCAACACCAGAGGACCACATTCAACGAGTACAGTTATATGAATTGCATTTGCAATAAGTTAAAAGATAACGAATATTTCATCAAGAATGTGCTATGGAGTGATGAATGTAGCTTCTTTCGGGAAGGTATTTTCAACCATCACAACAGTCATTGGTCTGACCACAACCCATGTCACCCGGGAACGTGGCTTTCAGGCACGCTTTGGTATAAGCCTGTGGGTTGGAATCGTGGGAGGAGTGCTTTTAGGTCCTTACCTATTGCCAGACAAGTTTATTACCCCCATCTTGCGTACGTTCCACTTGGTGTTCGGCGACAGCTATGGTTTCAGCATGATGTTGCACGGCCACACTTTGGAATGACTGTGCGTAACTGTTTAAATGAAACATGTTCAGGGAAATGGATTGGTCGTGGAGGTCCAATGTTCTGGCCGCCACGTTCCGCGGACCTTTATCCACTACATTTTTATTTGTGGGCACACTTCAAGGAACAAGTTTATAGTACTCCACCCATGGATGTACAAGACCTAATAGCTCGCGTGCATGCTGCATCGGTAATATTGGATGCAGGTGTGTTGCATAGTGCCCGGCAAAGTAGGGCTGGTTCCTCGGTTTAGGGGCTGCGACAACGCGGTCATGTAGCCCCGTGTACTTTGGGTGTGTGTAGAATATGTCTGATAACCGGTGTTAATTGTGATGACTGTATTAGTGTGTGTATCTGTTTTTTAATTCAAGTAAGGACTGCAACTTTGAATTTTTAAATTAGTCCTACTTTTGCCGCCAAACGCCACCGTCAACGACTACTAGGCCTAGTTCAGAACTTAGCTACTAGATGCCACCGCAGTCGGCACTTGGCAACGAACGTAGGAGCCTAAGAGCGTTGTTTACATTCTTAACCTATACAATTTAGCTTCACACAGGTGTAATTAGTGGAAGGTTCTTTAACATGCCATAAATCTATGACATGGGACCGCCGGCTTTACTTCCCCTCCGAAGGAAGGCATTCTGAGGGATTTTTAACGCTCTTAAAAAATCCGACGGCTTCGGCCGGGTTTGAACCCGCTCTCTTGGGCATAGCATAGGGGTTTCTATTGGTTATAAGAGGGGGGGGGGGGGGGGGGGGTAACGGGACTTTGTGGCCACCCTGTATATTGCCATAACCTTACTTTTCGCCTATTATACCAGCTGCCACCCCACCCCTCGCCCGTCCCCTTAAACCACAATTTTCATTGCTATGCAAAGGAGAATGGGTAGGAAAACAAACAGGAGATGAAAAAGCACACATTTATTCTCTAATTTTTTTTTAAATCACAATCAACAAAATATTTGAGATTAGTCCATATTGCCCACTCATTTTACACATGGTCAACACACCAAGTCAAGGATAATTCGCACAAAAAATAAAGGAAATATTCCAATAACAGCGTACAGTACATTCATGCACACCTGTTTTATAACATCACTTTCTCAAACATAGGGCTACTGGTAAGTTAGTTCCATTGCATGTTATTTTGTCACAAATCTCACTGTTGGCTGTAACTCGTTTCCGAGTATAATGTTCTTCCTAATGGTCCTTTCCATGAAATGTATGTACACAAATATAGAACACGCACACAATTTTGAAATATAATTTCAGTGTCATTCCTTAGACAAATGAAAGACGTATTGGAGTACGTATGGATTGCATATTGTATTAAGGCACTTGTTCTTCTCGATTGCAACTCGATACTCGTACAACTTTCCATTTCTTTGCCAGCAGCAGGAGCTCCGGAACCTGAAAGAAAATGAAATATGAGATCTCTCACTGTAGTTCAATGGTTGTCTGATTTGGTGGCCCGTATCATCGAGGGGTATATAACTGGAAGGGGGAAGAGGGTGAAATTTCAAGAGTCTTCTATGCTATGCAAATGCATACTATCAAGTTGCCAAAACTTCAGCCTACTAAACTGGCTACCACGTTGCGCCTTCATGGGTCAGCGAATGCAGATAGAACCAATCTTCGTGCTTCCATAGTAGAGAGAAATTGATACCTAATGGCACAGACCTGCATGGACTTAAGGGCTTGGAGGGGAAGGTAGTGGTGGGGGCGCTGCTGCTGTGCTACTGGGAGCGAAACAAAACCTCTTGTCACCAGCTGTAGCCACACCAAGTTTAGAGAGTGATACGGTATTTTGTCACTTGAGATCTTAACTCACACCAAGAGCTGACGCGAACGTTCCTCTTTTATCAATTACGATGAAACACGAGGACTTACCTGCATACGAGATTCACTCTGTGCACAGCTGAGGTTTAGCGCCATGAGGTATTAATTTCAGTATACAACAGTTTATGGGTAAGCTTGGAACACACATTATATGATACCATGCCACATGTTGCAGCTACTGTGACAGAACACATCAAGTGGGAGTAACTTGCAGTACTATGCAGTGCTGGGGGCCACCAGGTCAGACTAGCACTGTAGAAACAACATATTCACTAGCTTACAAGGGGAGGATACGATGCATGGGTCACCGATTCGAACCATCTTTAGTACACGTGTAGGATATGACCAGGCGTATACCAGGTGCAAGTAGTAAGGTGCGCTTCTCATCCGTTTCCGAGAAATTAATTGCAATTGCAGTGCGGCGTCTATGTGCGTTGAACGCTAGCAAGAATCCAACGAGCGCGTGGTGCAGCGGTAAGAGCCCTGCTTCGTAAGCATGGGATCGTATCCCACCGGTGGGCCGTTGCAGATTGTGTTTTTTTTTTTCTTCTTTTTTTTTTTTTTGGTAACCATTGGCAATTTCCAACCAATATGCATAGCATGAGTCACTGCTTGCGGGGTACAGGGTGGTCTGATGGTTCACAGACGTGCAATGAACGGAACAGCCTGGGCCTTCAACGTATAAATGTATACCGGTACATATAATAGAACACACCTGACCGTGTATATTACCAATGTATTTGCAATGCCAATACTGTACATTATGTAATGTGACAAACTTTGACCCCCATACGATGATTTCAGAATCCCTTTTTCCGCTCACGTAAAACGTTATTACAATTGACTGCAAAATAAACAATGTTCACGACACCTACATTTGTAAGAATTACCAATGTTTACAACAACCACCAAAAAAAAAACCACAACACACTGCAAAAGCTCACCAGTGGGATTCGATCCAGCGATCCCACACTTCCGAAGCAGGACTCTTACGGCTGCACCACGCACTCGTTGGCTTCTTGCTAGCGTACAACGCACATAGATACCGCACTGCAATTGCAATTAATTCATTTCTCGGAAACAGCTGAGAAGCGCACCTTACTACTTGCACTTGATATACGCCTGGTCATGCCCGACACACGTACTAAGGATGGTTCGAATCGGTGACCCATGGATCGTATCCTCCCCTTTTAAGAACAAGTCAATATCCTATGTACAGCAACCCTGCAATGAAGGGACATTCTTCCCTCTCAGAAATTTCATCTCCCCTAGCCTTGACTGAGATTAAAGATTAATGTAAGTGCTGGAAGAGAGTGAACTGAGCCCCACGAGGACAATAGAGTAGCTGCTTGATATGAAAAGTAGCCCCTGGGTCAAAATGTAACTGAATGTGTAAAAATCATAAGATTCTCAGTGGTCCTCTTCCTTTCCCCCAAAGGCAATACTGGCCTTATATCACCTGAAAATAATAATAATGAAGATAGCAAGAAATGAAAATGAAAATCCACAGCCTGCTTCCAGTCTCCGACCGGGTCAGGAATGGAATGAATGAAGCCCCTATCTAGCGGCGAGGATATGAACTGTGCCGGCTGCCGAGGCCTGACGCACTCCTCTGGGGCAATGATTAAATGAATGACAGATGCAATGAAATGATAGTGGAGAGTGTTGCTGGAATGAAATTTTGACAGGGAAAACCGGAGTACCCGGAGAAAAACCTGTCTGCCTCCGTTTTGTCCAGCACAGATCTCACATGGAGTGACCGGGATTTGAACCACGGACCCAGCGGTGAGAGGCCAGCGTGCTGCCGCCTAAGCCACGAAGGCAATACTGGCCTTATATCACCTGAAAATAATAATAATGAAGATAGCAAGAAATAAAAACACATATTTACGAACTTTAGCACATATATGAGGTTCAGTAGAGACCAGGGTTCATAATTTCAATACGTAATATTGCCCAGGGTGTCTGAAATTGTCTATTGGAGGGCACCTTTAACAATTTCGCTAACCTATCTACCCATTAGAGGTTGTCACATCTGAACAACCATAACACAGAAGTAATCCAGTGCCCCGGGACAGTTACGGTAGCTGTGAAGGTGAAGGTCCTACAGGAACCCTGAAAAGAGACGGCTAACGGGGCTCTAGTGAAGCTACGATAGGCCCAGCAAGCCAGTAGAGGATAAGACTTTTGCTTTCAAGAAGGGCCCTCGGACAGGACGGATACAATGGACGAAGACCTAGCTGTGTTCATGGACTAAGATTTGGAACTTTAAACACAAGAACGCTGACGCGGAAGGTGGAGGAGATAGTGGATATGATGGAAAGAAGGAAGTTGGATTTATTGGGATTGGCAGAAACAAAGTGGAAAGGGGAAGGAAAGAGAGAGCTGAGAAAAGGCTATAGACTGTACTGGAGTGGGAATGAAGAGGGAAAGAGGAATGGAGTGGGAGTAGTCGCATGAGATGGTTTAAAAGAAGAAGTGAAGAGAATAAGTGATAGGATGATGAAAGTGAAAGTAGCACTGAGGGTAGGGACCATGGAAATAGTGCAAGTGTATGCTCCACAAGTAGGCTACGCCTCTGAAGAGGAATTGCAGAAGCAGCTGGGAGGAAGGAACACGATTGTATGTAGAGGTTCCTTACATTGGCTGTGCAAAAAGTCACACCTAACGCCCTCGGGGACAAAGATTCGATTCCCTCCCAGGTAGTAAGTCATAAATTTGAATTTGCGGCGTATAACCCGGAAAGTTACGGTAATGTGTGAATTTATGACTAAGAAATTGATAAAATTTCGGGACAGTACTTCCTGATAGGCCTTGGTTGCTTCCCTTGCCCTATTGTCATTTCGTTTCCCATCCAGCTCTGTGTTGAGGATAGCGTCAGGAGGGTCATCCAGCCGTGAAAACCACTGCCACATAGTAGCCTACCTCACCCCGACCCCGAACCCACGAAATGGGAAATATATAGGCCTACGGTAGAGAAATTATTATTATTATCGTATGACCTAAGCTACCTCGTGGAGATCTTTTGAGCTAGTACCTTCATCTACCGTGAATCAAACTACCATTAATCCACCAGATTGGTACAGTACTATTTTGTATTAATTTGTGGCTTTCTTTTTATATACGGTATGTTGATTAATTAAGAGGCTTTTTCATTTCATTTCATACTTATTTATCAGTGCCTTACACTGTATTTACAGTACACTGAAGGGAGTCTCTGAAAAGAGCAAAGCCCCACTTCGCATTCGGGATGCGTCAGAGCCCGTGTGCTTGTGTGTGTGTGTGCGAAATTTGTCTGATAACCTGTGTTACTGCAATAGCTATATTAGTGTGTGTATTTGTAATTCAGATGCCATCTCAGCATTCGCCTGGAGTATTATTGGGAAACTACGGCAAACCACTTCCAGGATGGCTGAAATGGGATTCGAACCCGCCTCTTCTCGGTTTTGCCTCACGAGGCTGAGTGTATCCCGTTCCAGCCCTCATACCAGAATTACATTTCTTGCCAGAGTCGGAAATCGAACCCGGGCTTCCGTGGTGGCAGCCAAGAGCGCTAGCCACTACGCAACGTAACAAGGCGGACTTATATATACAGTATACAGGGTCATTCATATAAAATAAGAACGCCAAGCGGCGGGTTTGTTCTCCGCCGTTGCGGTGACCTTCGCCGAGCAGGTGGCGCGCCACGGCCCCCTGCTGTAGTATTGAAAGCGCGCCCATAGTACATAAGAGGGCTGGGTTTTATTTCCTTCTTTTTTTTCCAAGTTCCGATGGACTGTATAAAAATAACAGATTGACATTACCAAACTTGACCTTGCAATAAGCGTGCAGGTGTTCAGTCGCCAGTCTAAACCTCAAGTGCTAACATGGTGAGACTGTTATCATTGCAACATCGTATTTTTTAATGTAAAACGTATTTTAAGTACGAGTCGGCTCGGCGGGTACGTGAAGCATTTGTTCAGCAATTTCCTGATGAAGTGCCACCTTCACTAGCACAGATTCACGTAATTGCAAATAAGTTTGACACTACTGGCTCGGTGCTCAATTAAAAACATACGCTCACACGAACAGTTTTAACAGAGGATAAGTTAGATGACATTAGCGAGAATCTTGAACGGTCTCCCAATAAATCACTCACAAAATTAGCACAACAAGTAGGGGTTTCGGTTTCATCTGCATACAGAGCTACAAAGCTGTTACATATCAAACCGTACAAGTTTACACGGGCCCAATGTTTAAAACCTGCTGATCCAGCCACAAGAGTGAGATATTGTGAGTGGTATCTTGCATCATTGAATGATCGTTTATTTGACCCACAGCTTGTGTTCTTTTCGGATGAGGCCTGGTTTCACCTTAATGGGCGTGTGAACAGTCATAACTCTCGCTATTGGTGTGCAGAAAACCCTAATGGTGTTTATGCAGTCCCTCATTATGATAGGAAGATCGGTGTTTGGTGTGCTGTTCGTGCCGGAAGAATAATAGGGCCAATTTTTTTCGAGACGACAGTAAATGCAGAGAGGTACCAAGATAACATTTTGAAGCCGTTCTTCAATCAGTTAACGGAAGAAGAAAAATCGCGAGGGTGGTTTCAACAAGATTCAGCCCCTGCTCATACAGCAGAAGATTCCCTTCTTACAATCTCGGAAGTGTTTGCAGACAGAGTGATCAGTGTTGGTCTATTTCCCCCTCGTTCTCCAGATCTAACAGTGTGTGATTTTTACTTGTGGGGTAAACTGAAAGAACAAGTGTATCGAACAAATCCTCACACATTGGAGGAACTGAAAGAAAACATTACGCTGGCAATCAGGAACATAGCAGTGGCAGAACTCGCTCACGTCAGCCAGAATGTGGTTACCAGATACAATGCTTGTATAACCCAGGAAGGACGACACTTCCAACATCTTTTATAAGGTAAGAGTCAACGACTTGTTCGTTTTTTAATGATGAATTTTTGTTTTTCCGTAAATTTTAGTTATTTTTATAATTATTAGTTTTTTTGTTTCATTAATTTTCGGTCTTTCCACCTCTAAATTTTAAATTTAATTCCAAATTTGTATACTTCAATCTGTGTTAAGAGGGGCAGATGACCACGTAGTTCCTGCCCTTAAAACAACAATAACTAACTAATTAACTGAAGTAAGATTTCAGCATTGTACACACGCTAGCAAGGCCGCTGCATCTGTAGCATATCTGGATTGTACACACGCTTAAAGCAGGGAGCCGTGGCGCGCAACATGCTCGGTGAAGGTCACCGCAACAGCGGAGAACAAAGCAGCCGCTTGGCGTTCTTATTTTATATGAATGACCCTGTATATACCGTATGTAGAGCGTAAACTGCATGTGAACTGTTTACACTGGATGAAACTATTGAGAGAACGCTATCTTTCAAAGATTATCTAACAAAGACTGCTGACAACCGCAAGACGCGGAATGACATTTTGTGTAAGCTTTGTGGTTCCACTTAGGGTCCAACACCAATGCTCTCTGTTCTTCAGCTGTTGACTACGTATAATCTGTCACTGAATACTCTGCACCAGTGTGGATAAAGAGTTAGTTGTTGCGATATTGTGATCATGTAGCCTGTGTACTTGGGAGTGTGTGGAATTTGTCTGATGAATCGTGTTATTTTGATGGCTATAGGCTATTAGTTTGTGTAGCCTATTTTTATTTCAGATGAGGATTGGGAAGGAGGCGGCCATGACTTAATTTAGGTACCATCCCGGCATTTGCCTGAAGTAGAAGTGGGAAACCAATTGCAGGATAATTGAGTTGCCTCAGACCAGAATTATATTTCTTGACAGATTCGGGAATCGAAACCAGACCTCAGGAGTGACAGCCAAGAATACTAGCCACTACACCACGAAGTAGTCGGATAAATAGCTCTCGTGCCAAGATAATAGACGTACAGCTTAATAACTAAGGCCCGAAAGTTCATGCAAAATCATATTTATGCATATTTTGGTCATTTTGGCACAATGCATCACAGTTTTCGCCTTTGCCTGTTTAAGTGCATATCTATGCTTGAGAAGGGCGTATATTCTAATTTCCTATTGTTTTGAAGCGCTTTTTGTTACTTCGTGTTCAGTGGTATTTTTCTATCCAAACTCCTGAGAGTCATAACCTGAACATTTCCTTGTTAATTATAAAGTTGCTTTCACCTCCCTTAAATCACCCCGAGTATTTGTATCATCTGCTAATTAGTAGTTTGCACTGCCTGTAAGGAAAAGCCGGATTCTCCAACAACTGAAATACCTTTGTTCCTTTCACTTTAACACCAGTTCACAATAGGGGTTCAGGTTATGAATGACCAGGAATTTCCACAAATATTACCTGGACCTATTATCTCAAATTCCTTAATTCCAACCTTCAGTGAAATACCAAGCTGCTTACCATCAACCACAGAAAGCAAGGAGTTATGACTCCAATTAAAGCTAGCATCGTTGTTAAGTTGCGACATTTAGTGAAAACAATTGGAAGAGAATTTTTTTTCTACCGAAGATAGTGTCCTTTATTGTAAAATTTGTGAAACAAATGTAGGGAGTTTCTAGAAAGTTTTCAGTGCCTCAACATTTGGAAACTGCCAAACATAAGTGAAATGTCGTTAAAAAAGAAAAGGAACCCCACATCAATTCAACCCTTGCTAGCAAGCAGAAAATTCAGGAGTCTATCGCAGGATAATACTGAAATCATCATATATATTATTTCAGTAGTATGCATCCCTCCTGCGGCGCTCACAAGAGACCGATCGTGGAAAATGAGTATTCAAAAGAAAGAGAATATACATTACCAGTGACTCATTGCACTCTAATTTCATAAATATCTATAATTTCTTTAAAAAATGACTTTAAAAAACTGTACGAAGTGTGCGATTTGCAGTTACTGTTGCTGCAGGAAGATACGCTCCATAATTGGTGTCCACTTCACATTTTGGCCGCTGTGACGCCTTTTTATGTCTTTTTAAAATTCTGAGGTCTTTCCTTTATCATTTTGCATCGATTTCAGAAACAGTAAATCAAAGGAATGTGTACGTTTTCAGAATCAGTAGGCTAAATCAATGGATTGGGTACTCAAATCGTATAACCGGCGAGTGTTACTGCTAAGCTTTCAATCAATGGACTCAGCACAAACATGATTTAAGCTCATCCGTCTAAACAATGGATTTATTATATTCCAGGTTTGTTAATATGCCGCGATACAGGATTTTCTTCTGCATTCTAAGTTAATTCCATAAATATCGATTTTTGTAAGAATTGTGCTTTTTGCAAATACTGTTGCTCTAACGTGCTGCAATTCTGAGTTGTCGTCTAAAACCTTAAAACATTGAACGTTAATTCTCTAACAGTTTTTCTTCTATCTGATTTTCAGAATCAGTAAATCAATGGATTGGGTACAGGTTTTTCTTCTGCATTCTAATTCCATAAATATTGATTTTTGTAAGAAGTGTGATTTTTACAAATACTGTTGCTGTATCATGCTAGATTTGTCGTCTACAACCTTAAAACTATCATCATCATCATATAGGCCTCATAAATTAGCAGTGAAGAATTGCATTCAAATTTCATAAATATCAATTTTTGAAAAAAGTGAGCGATATGCAAATACTGATGCTCTAAAATGCTGCAATTATGAGTTGTCGTCTAAACCCTTAAAACTATTAAACGTTAATTATTTTACAGGTTTTTCTTCTGCATTCTAATTTCATAGATATCGATCTTTTCGCATGGTTTTCAGAAACAGTAAATCAATGGATTGAGTATTCTAAATCGTATAACCGGCGTGTGTTACGGCGTCTAAAACCTTAGAACTATTAAACATTAATTCTTTTACAGGTTTTTCTTCTGCATTCTAATTTCATAAATATCGATCATTTCCCATGGTTTTCAGAATTACTAAATCAATAGATTGGGTACTCAAATCGTATAATTTCATAAATATCGAATAACCGATGAGTGTTATGATGATTCAATTTTCAGTGATTGCCTTCTTAAGTTATGGAACGTACAACTTGCAATTCTGACTGAAATGTATCGAATAACCGGTGAGTGTTACGGCTAAGCTCTCAATCAATGGACTAAGCACAGAAATGGAATCAACAGTGACGAATCGCATTTAATTTCATAAATATCTAAGAAAGAAACCAGCCACAGTACGCTCTCATGCTGACGCTCCACTCGGGAAAGCGAAAGCTCCCCTGTAGGTAACGTGCAAAGGAGTTTAGCGTTGAGCGCTACACACAGGAGAAGGAAAGCACCCCTGTAGGTAACATGCAAAGGAGTTTAGCACTGATCGTTGCACTTAGGAACAAGGAAGCCTCACTGTAAGCGGGGCGTGAAGAAGTTTTCCAACGAGGGCTGTCCTGATAAAGGAGAAGGAGGCTTCTCAGCCAACAAGATAAAGCAGGAAATCTTGACCAAGATGCTTTCATAAATATCGAATAACTGGTTAGTGTTATGATGATAGAATTTTCAGTAATTGCCTTCTTAAGTTAGAGAACGTACAGCTTGGAATTCTAACTGAAATGGAAATGGTGTTCTATAATCATTTGGTTGAAATAATAACATAACAACCTTTCTCCTTAAGTCACTCATTATAAACCTATTGGGGAAAGTATGACTTATGAACATGCGAGATTTCTCGCACGGGTCCGCTAGTTATTTTAATACCTAGTACGTTTCAGTCCCTTTTGCAAGTTAATATCAATTATTTTTATTCAGCATTCACTGTGTGAATATTGTAAAATTATGTTAATTTTTAAAATCAATGGCTATTACAATTGTATACCAGTTATACTTAAAAATTAACATAATAAAATAATTATTGATGGACAACACTGCTTTAAGCTCCATAAAATAATATTTCCTACTATTTAGAACTGTTTCATAGTTGAGATATTAAAAAAGGGTGTAGTTATATTTCCGTCTGTTCGGGAGATATGGAACTGCGCCCATAATCAGTGGTATTTCCAGATCCTTTTAATTAGGCTGATTGAACTGCGCCCATAGTCAAGTCAGCTGTTAGCCCAAGGTCGGTTTAAGGGGAAGTGACGGACTGTCTCCCACCACTAGCTTCTGCACTGCTGAGAATAAGAGGTAGTCCCCCGTCCCGATAAGCAGCTCTACTACAGGCCTCCGGGGGTGGCAGCTAATCATACTAACCAGTACACCACAGAGGCGAATAATATTAATATTAATGATAATAATAATAATAACAATAATAATAATGAAAATCCACAGCCTTTTTCCAGTCATTGGACCGGGTGAGGGTTGGAATGAATGAAGCCCCGATCTAGCGGCGAGGATAGGCATTGTGCCGGCTTCCGAAGCCTGTCGCACTCCTCTGGGACAATGATTAATGAATGACAGATGAAATGAAATGATAATGGAGAGTGTTGCTGGAATGAAAGATGACAGGGAAAACCGGAGTACCCGGAGAAAAACCTGTCGCGCCTCCGCTTTGCCCAGCACAAATCTCACATTGAGTGACAAGGATTTGAAGCACGGAACCAAGCGGTGAGGGGCCGGCGCGCTGCTACCTAAGCCACGGAGGCTACACTAATAATAATAATAATACAACTCTCTCTAATCCACCATAAATAACTACCCCTCTACTGTAGTTTTGTTATACAATAAAAAATATATAATAATCCTCTAAAAGGTAAGATTACCTCAAACTAGACTATTAAACATTTGCAATAAAACTATTTTTAAAAATGGTTAGGTTGTCGAAAACATCCCAATATACCAGTTAATGCTAATATTGCTAGAACAAAAATTAAATGTTAGTCTATTTTGAAAACTGTACCAGTTTTATGTATCCCAGGCCAACACTAATCTCTTGTCCGCAATCTGGACAGGGCATATTTAGTTGTTCGCAATCTGGACGGTTTTTGACTTGTTCGCAATCAAGACACAACCGATTTGAAATGAGTCACTTCAAATTCACACCACTCGACACAACATAATTCGGTAGAGGGGTGGAGGGAGGGAACCTACCTGACCGCTCTCAATGGGCGCAGTTCCACTCCCACTTTTCGAAGGCTGATGCTAATGACCAGGGTCATTAGTGAAGCTTGGGCGCAGTTCCATACAACCCGTCTGTTCATATTTTCTTTATATTCAAAATAGAAACACTAAAGATTGTAGCGCTGTCAGGCAAACCGTGAGGCATATCATTCAGACTACTCTCTGAAATCCCAAAATGGTGATGTAAGAAATGTAGGGACACTACAATCAATTGACTCCACATGTTTAATTTGTACATTCGGTTATAAATTCTTCTTTGTAAGTAATACCGTATGCCTCAAAAAAGTAATAAATAAATGAATTAAGTTGGGTCATTATCATTATGAGCACCAACCAACAACGGTAGCTGGGGCCCAGTTATCTGTGGTCTCGGTAGACGTGGTTCGAACCTCACCACCGGCCGTCCATGAAATAGCTTTCGTGGTTTCCCATTTTCAACTACAGACAAATGCTGGGACGGCACCTTCGAATGTGCCACGGCCGCTTCCTTCCAAGTCCGTGCATAGTTTCATTCACCTTAATTCATATCATCTCTCATTAACTCCTCACACGAGGTTGGCGACAGGAAGGGCATCCGCCTGTATAAACTATCCACCATAAGGACGCGAAAAAATATATCGTCTCTTTTCTGTCCCAGTTGAAATGGGAATAATACGCATTATAGTTATTATTACCGTATTATTATTATTATCATCATCTTATCACTACCGACAGCGATAGCTACACTCGCTAACGCGCAGCGCTAGCTGCCAAGCTCCTCGCGGACTTGGTAGACGTGGGATTGAACCCCTTGAAATGGTTTTCAGTGGTTTCCCCACTTTCAACTCTAGGCAAACGCTGGGACGGTACCTTCTGACAGGCCACGGCCGCTTCCTTCCACATCCTTGCCCAGCTTCATTCATCTAGATCTCTCATTAACTCCTCTCATGTTGGTGTCAGGAAGGGCATCCGGTCGTAAAAACATCCGCTACTTAGCGTTTCATCGCATCTCATCCCCGATCCCGTTAAATCGGTAAACGTAGAGGGCGTGGTGGAGCAGTGGTCAAGCTATTGGCCTCTCACCGCTGGGTCCGTGGTTCAAATCCCGGTCACTTCATGTGAGATTTGTGCGGGACAAAGCGGAGGCAGACAGGATTTTCTCCGGGTACTCCTGTTTTCCCTGTCACAAATTTCATTCCAGCAACACTCTCCACTATCATTTCATTTCATCTGTCATTCATTTAATCATTGCCCCAGGGGAGTGCGACAGGCTTCGGCAGCCGGCACAGTTCATATCCTCGCCGCTAGATGGGGGCTTCATTCATTCCATTCCTGGCCCGGTCGGTCGACTGGAAGCAGGCTGTGGATTTTTCACTAGTTAACAGGTTCAGACAACCCCTTGTGTTTGGGAATTTCATACTAGGTAACTTGAGGCTAAAAGGTTTCCAAGATTAACCACACTGATAACAGAACATCTGAGAGACATCCTTCGGAGATTTTGTTCTAAATGCATTCTAAATAAATAGCATTGCACATGGTTTTACCAGGTTGCTTTATTACTGGCAAAGTTGTATTGATCTCATACTTAATGTCTATCAATTGACTTAAATTATGAAAAGGGAAGATAATGGAAGATAAAACTGAAAATTACCTAATGCAGTGATTGTATTTTGATTCTATTTTATGTATTTTGAAAATACAAAATACTCATGAAAAGTATTTTCGATACAGATACAAAATACATGCTCCAAAATGTATTTTTGATACAAAATAAAAGATACAAAAGTATCGAAAATACGTATTTTAAATACATGTATTTTGGATACTGCCCAACTCTGTAGACTATATATATATAGGGTGATTCTTATTAACATTTAAAACACTCTGTAGCGACGTAGATGGCATTAAGACGAGTAATTTGATATAGGACACTTAGGGTGACAAGTGTCCAGAAATACCTTAAAAGTGAACCACAACTGTTAAACATATGACGTCATCAGTTGACGGCTCAGTTCGAGCGGTCAGGCCCGTGCACTCATACGCACACCAAACCATCCAAAGCAAACATTGAATGA
Organism: Meconema thalassinum; assembly: GCA_946902985.2. Classification (NCBI taxonomy): domain Eukaryota; kingdom Metazoa; phylum Arthropoda; class Insecta; order Orthoptera; family Tettigoniidae; genus Meconema; species Meconema thalassinum. The sequence continues at coordinate 4,276,210 of CAMPQE020000020.1, forward strand.
TATATCACTCTGGCTCCGTGTCTGCGTGTGCGACTTGGGCGTGTGGGGTTCGAGGTTCAATTCCGTGCCCTCTCCATCAGCATTTTTTATATTATAAAATATATTTATATATTTAGATAATATATATATATATATAACTATAATAATTTATATTATTAAATCACTAATCTACTCAACTTTATTTATTATGTTTGTCGTCTGAGCCCACCATATATTTACAGTTGGAATAGACGTAGATACACGTGCTTATTTCACCTCAGCTACTGTGCCAACTGGGATTAACATTTTCAGATGACTAGCTACTCTTCATGGAACACAATTTAAGTATAGTCCTTCTTTACTATGAGCCTTAGGTTTTGTTTTCCTGTTTACCATCCGAGGATTAACAGGAGTAGTTTTAGCAAATTCATCAATTGATATTATTTTACATGACACCTACTATGTAGTTGCCCATTTCCATTATGTTCTATCTATAGGGGCTGTATTTGCTATTATAGCTGGATTTGTTCAATGATACCCATTATTTACAGGACTATCCTTAAACCCTAAATGATTAAAGATTCAATTCACAATTATATTTGTAGGTGTAAATCTAACATTTTTCCGTCAACATTTTTTAGGATTAGCAGGTATACCACGACGATACTCTGATTATCCAGACGTTTATACTTCATGAAATGTTATTTCCACCTTAGGATAAACTATTTCATTCATTGGAATTATTTTACTTATTTTTATGATCTGAGAAAGTATAATCTCTAACCGTCCTATTTTATTCTCCTTAAATATAGTACGTTCATTAGAATGATATCAAAATTTACCTCCCGCTGAACATAGTTATTCAGAATTACCTATATTAACTAATTTATAATATGGCAGATAAGTGCAGTAGTTTTAAGTCTACACATAAAGAAATAAACTTTTATTAGAAAATGGCAACATGATCAGATTTAAATTTGCAAAATAGTGCATCTTCTTTAATAGAACAACTTATCTTCTTCCATGATCATACCTTATTAATTCAATTAATAATTACTGTTCTTGTCTCTTATATTATATTAACATTATTTTTTAATAAATACACTCATCGATATTTATTAGAAGGTCAAACAATTGAAGTAATTTGAACAATTTTATCAGCTATTACCCTTATTTTTATTGATCTACCATCTTTACGTCTTCTTTATTTACTGGACGAATCTATAAGTCTGTTACGGCTGTGAGTTTGTGTCATCGCTCGCCGCATGAGTCACAACTGCCCCAGGGCTGGGCTGTGCCCTGCCTCCTGTATTGCGTGCGCCTTATGCAACAGGGCTACTAGGACAAAGGGATAGTCCAGAATATTCGTGACTGGACCAGCGATGGAAACCTCGAGAAGCCGTGAACCCTGGATGGATCTAGAAGCATTTATTGAGTCACCGGCCTGCTATATAAGTGCGACCTGTCAAGCAGTGGTTGTTGTTGTGTTTACGAGCTAGTGTGAGCGATTATCCTTAGCGACAGAAGTGTGGTGACTTGCGAAACCCCTAGTGGAGCGGGGAAGTGAGAAACATACAGGGGACTGCCTGTGTTTTGAGCGAGTGTGCTTACTTAGTGCGAAGAGAGGTCATTGTGGTGAGTTGCAAAACAGTGAATGACAGACCTAGTGCAGCTATTTCCATCCAGCTTACGGGGCCACCTCATTACGAGGGATTAACTGTGGTCTGTTGACAAGTGAAAGGGGAAGTATTCTCGACTTGAGGAAACTGGAGTAAGGTAATAATTGTTTGCATTTGCTGATGAGTGGCTGTATCTTTCTGGCCGCAATAAAGTTAATTATTTAAAGGAACAACCTGTGTTTGTGCTCTTCAACCCACCGTAATCCAGTTAACAAAAAGTGCCACTAGGGGGGTGGCACGTAACAACTGGTGTCAGAAGCCGGATTACGAACTCAAGCACAACACCTGACGGTCCTGGTTTCAAAACCCGAGCAGGTCATTTTCTCTAATTTTCCTGTGAGTGCATGCCCTTTACAAGGCAAACAACTAAAATGGAGGCGCAATTGGCAGCATTGCTAGAAAAGTTAAATGACATAGAAGACGGCCAGAAGAATTTAACCAAGGAGCTAACTGCCAAATTAGAAGACGGCCAGAAGAAGATGGAAGACGGTCAAAATAAGTTAGCGGAGGACCTGAAGAAGATGGAAGACAGCCAGAAAAGTTTAGCCGAGGACCTACCTTCCAAATTAGAAGAAGGTCAGAATAAGCTAGCAGAGGACCTGAAGGACGGCCAGAATAAGTTAGCAGAGGACCTAACCGCCAAATTTCTGGATGGCCAGAAAAATCTGGAAGTGTGTCTGCTGACGAAATTAGAGGAGAGCCAAAGGAAATTAGAACAGGGCCTACGTGAGAAAGTCGCAGCAGTGGAAAAGAAGTTCGACGCCTTACAAGTGGAAGTTGCCGAGCTGCGCCAACGCCCGCTGATGGGGGTGGAGGAGAAGTTCAACGCCTTGCAAGTGGAAGTTGCCGAGCTGTGCCAACGACCGCTGATGGGGGTGGAGGAGAAATTCAACGCCTTACAAGTGGAGGTTGCCGAGCTGCGCCAACGCCCGCTGACGGGGGTGGAGGAGAAATTCAACGCCTTGCAAGTGGAAGTTGCCGAGCTGTGCCAACGACCGCTGATGGGGGTGGAGGAGAAATTCTACGCCTTACAAGTGGAAGTTGCCGAGCTGTGCCAACGCCCGCTGATGGGGGTGGAGGAGAAATGCAACGCCTTACAAAAGGAAGTTGCCGAGCTGCGCCAACGCCCACTGACGGGGGTGGAAGAGAAATTCAACGCTCTACGAGAGGAAGTTGCCGAGCTGCGCCAACGCCCGCCCACCGTTACACCGGGAATATCAGGAACGGGACATAGCAGAGTGACGCCCCCAACCTTCGACGGAAAGGTCCCGTGGAGCACCTACTTACGTCAGTTCGAGGCGACCTGTTCCATAATTAACTGGAACAACACAGAAAAGGCTACAGCTCTCATTGTAGCGCTGAGAGGTGACGCCCTTAACGTCCTTCAGGCCATCCCGACTGGATCCCAGGACTACGCTTCACTGATCGCCCATATGGAGTCCCGTTATGGAGATAGCCATCTTCAGCAGGCCTACCAGACGCAGCTCCGGACCCGGGTACAAAAGAACGCGGAAACCCTGCAGGAGTTCGAGATGGACATCGCACGTCTCGTAAGGCTCGCCTACCCAACAGCGCCGGCCGACTTTCTGGAGCAGATAACGACGCAGACTTTCACCGACGGGCTACGGGACTCGGACACTCAACAGGCGCTGCGACTCGCGCGCAATAAGACCCTGACAGATGCGCTGAGCCACGCACTTGAGTTCGAGACGGCAAAACAGGTATCTAGAATGCGCGCGCGGGTGCGTCAAGTGGACGTCGACGAACCAGTAAAAAACAACGAGACCAAGCCCCTGGCCGACGAATTGATGGAGGCGCTATGCCGTTTCTTCAAGAATCGCAGTACCACCAACAAAAACGTAGCCGAAGGACATCCGGAGAGGCGGCCCGGAAGAGGACTACCGACCTGCTGGACCTGCCGTAAGAGAGGCCACCTGAGCAAGGACTGCGGTGATCGCCGCCGCCAAGGGTTTCCGTCGGGACAGTCAGTCGTAGGGAAACCGCGTGGCCCAGGAAAGCAAGTATCAGCCAGCCTTGGGGGGCAAAGGTTGGCTTGTGACAGTCGTCAAGCCCCGGCAGTCCAAGTCCGTGTGACGCAGTTACGGAGGGATAATAGCAGCCTGATGGTCGACGGAGTCGTCAACGGAGAGAGCTGGCCCATGCTAATCGACACGGGAGCATCGAGGACCATCGTCAGTCCCACCGTGATCCCGAAGTGGAGAGTTCAACCCACACAAAGGAACCTCCAGCTAATAACCGCGACCGGAGAGACCGCACCGGTACATGGCGAAGCATCACTGGAGTTCGTCATTGGTCGACGGGCGATAAAGCATCCAGTGCTTGTGGCTGACGTATCAAATGAAGTGATCATCGGACTGGACTTCCTGGACCAGAACAACATCATCTTGGATCTGAGTACCAACACTCTGCACTTCGGAGGTGAGGAACTTGCTTTGCAACATGCGCACGAGTCCATCACCGCACGACGAGTAAGGTTGAGAGAAGACGTCATCGTTCCCGCCAGGACGGAGGTCAGCGCTGCCGTAATTGTCGACGGAACTGCTGAGGGAGTGGCGGCTGTCATCGAGCCAAAATATGAGGACATCCAGACAAAAGGATTGCTAGTTGCCAAGACTCTCATCAACACGACGTCTCGGCCGTACGTCCGCCTGTCCAACCTGAACGACTACGACATTACGGTTCACCGGGACACCAACCTAGGAGTCTGCGAGCCCGTTACCTGGATTGCCCACATCACAGACACGATGGACGGACACCTGCAGACGCACAACCGAAGAAGACGCACCCTGCCAGAAGAACTACAGAAGCTGTACCAAGGATCCCAGGACCATTTAGACGAGGAGCAGTCACGCCAACTTCAGGACCTGCTACGCGAATTCCAGGATGTCTTCTCCGTGGGGAGCAAAGACTTCGGCAGGACAAGCTTGGTCCAGCAAAGAATCGACGTTGGGGACAGCGCACCAATTAGGGCCCCATTCCGACGTGTCCCGCTCGCCAAGCAAGCCGAAGTCGACCGGATGGTAGAAGAGATGAAGGATCAAGGGGTGATCGAGCCATCACATAGTCCTTGGAGTTCTCCGGTCGTGCTTGTGAAGAAGAAGGACGGTTCCACCAGGTTCTGCGTGGACTACAGGCGGGTGAACGACGTCACGAAGAAGGACAGCTACCCTCTACCCCGGATCGACGACACGCTGGACACCATATCAGGATCAAGATGGTTCTCCACCTTGGATTTGAAGAGTGGCTACTGGCAGGTGGAGGTACACCCTAGGGACCGCGAGAAAACGGCGTTCTCTGTGGGCAGCGGGCTCTGGCAGTTCACCGTCATGCCATTCGGTCTGTGCAACGCCCCTGCGACCTTCGAAAGGCTAATGGAGTCCATTCTGAGGGGACTACACTGGAAGACCTGCCTGGTCTACCTAGACGACGTCATCGTTCTGGGAAAAAGCTTCGAGGAGCACTACTGCAACCTGAAGGAGATCTTGATGAAGCTACGGGCTGCCCAGCTGAAGTTGAGCCCCAAGAAGTGTCAGCTCTTCCAGAAGCAGGTCCAGTACCTTGGGCATATCGTCTCCGAAGAAGGGGTGCGCACCGACCCAGAGAAGACCGCAGCTGTGAGGGAGTGGCCAGTTCCGAAGGACAAGTCCCAACTACGAAGCTTCCTGGGACTCTGCACTTATTACCGTCGCATCGTGAGAGGATTCGCCGACATCGCCAAACCTTTACATCGACTGACTGAGAAGGACCAACTCTTCACGTGGACAGCAAAATGCCACAGTGCCTTCGAACAACTCAAGCAGGCTCTGTGCACCGCGCCTATTTTGGCCTACCCCAGACCTGGAACAAGGTTCATCGTCGATACCGATGCCAGCGACTTTGGCATAGGGGGAATCCTGTCGCAAGTAGTGGACGGCGAGGAAAGAGTAGTGGCCTACTTCAGCAAGGCCTTGTCAAAGCCAGAAAGGAACTACTGCGTCACCAGGAAGGAGCTGCTCGCCATCGTGAAGACCATTGAACACTTCCACAAGTACCTGTACGGGCAAGAATTTCTCATCAGGACCGACCATGCATCCCTGCGGTGGCTCCTGAACTTCAAGCAGCCTGAGGGTCAACTCGCGCGGTGGTTAGAGAGGCTTCAACAGTACAACTTTGAGATTCAGCACAGGAAAGGCCAACTGCATTCTAACGCCGACGCCCTGTCACGAAGACCGTGCCCCGAAGACTGCACCTTCTGTACTAGGAGGGAGGAGAACACCGGGATACAGTGCCGAAGGACTACCGTGGAACTTCAAGGGAGCTGGAGCCGCGAATCTTTCACGCGGGCACAAGCAGAAGATGATGACCTGGGACTGATAGCCGAATGGAAGAGGGCCTGTGTCCCCAGACCCGGGTGGAACATTGTGAGTGACTGCAGCCCAAAATTTAAGTCCTACTGGGCGCAGTGGGACTCGCTGATTGTAAGGGATGGCCTCATCTGCCGTACCTGGGAGAGCACCGACGGGAAGACATCTCGGGAACAAGTCGTCGTTCCAAAGGCTATGACGGAGGAAGTCCTGAAGGAAGTTCATTGAGGATCATCTGGTGGACACCTAGGGATAAAGAAGACCCTGGAGAAGCTGAGAGAGCGGTTCTACTGGATCGGATGCCGAACAGACGTGGAGAACCACTGCGCGAGGTGCCACGATTGCGCAGCCAGCAAGGACCCAGGACGAAGACGACAGGGTCCACTGAAGACCTACAACGTGGGCGGCCCCATGGAGAGAGTGGCCATCGATGTTGCTGGGCCATTCCCGTCAAGCGAGGCAGGGAACCGCTACATATTAGTCGTCAGCGACTACTTTACCAAATGGCCGGAGGCGTATGCGCTCCCTAACCAAGAAGCCGCGACGATTGCAGAGACCCTGGTGAAGGAATTCGTCAGCCAGTACGGAGTACCCCTGGAGCTGCACTCCGACCAAGGGAGGAACTTCGAGTCGCAGGTGTTCCAGAACCTATGCCAGCTGCTGGGAATCCGGAAGACAAGGACAACGCCGCTACACCCTCAGTCCGACGGGATGGTAGAGCGATTCAATCGCACCATCGAGAACCATCTCCGAATTGTCGTCAGCGAGCACCAGAGGGATTGGGACAAACATCTTCCACTATTTCTCCTGGCCTACCGCGCCGCCGTGCATGAAGCCACCGGGTGCACACCAGCCCGGGCCATGTTTGGGAGGGAGCTCCGCCTACCTGTCGATCTTGCCTTCGGCCGACCTGGGAATGATCCGATCCCGGTAAGCCAGTATTGTCAAGAACTGGTCGACCAACTGGAGGACGTGCACGCGTTCGCGAGGAGGAAACTGCGGATCGAGACCGACCGAATGAAGACCCGATACGACCAGCAGACGGATGCCGGCGGATTCCACGAGGACGTGAAACGGATCAACGATGTTGTCTACAGGATCCAGCGGAGCCCGAGGGCGAAGATGAAGATCGTGCATCGAGATCGCCTGGCAGCCTACGGAGGACACAGACGGACCTATGATTGATCGGGACGATCAGCCTTTTTAGGAAGGGGGTGGTGTTACGGCTGTGAGTTTGTGTCATCGCTCGCCGCATGAGTCACAACTGCCCCAGGGCTGGGCTGTGCCCTGCCTCCTGTATTGCGTGCGCCTTATGCAACAGGGCTACTAGGACAAAGGGATAGTCCAGAATATTCGTGACTGGACCAGCGATGGAAACCTCGAGAAGCCATGAACCCTGGATGGATCTAGAAGCATTTATTGAGTCACCGGCCTGCTATATAAGTGCGACCTGTCAAGCAGTGGTTGTTGTTGTGTTTACGAGCTAGTGTGAGCGATTATCCTTAGCGACAGAAGTGTGGTGACTTGCGAAACCCCTAGTGGAGCGGGGAAGTGAGAAACATACAGGGGACTGCCTGTGTTTTGAGCGAGTGTGCTTACTTAGTGCGAAGAGAGGTCATTGTGGTGAGTTGCAAAACAGTGAATGACAGACCTAGTGCAGCTATTTCCATCCAGCTTACGGGGCCACCTCATTACGAGGGATTAACTGTGGTCTGTTGACAAGTGAAAGGGGAAGTATTCTCGACTTGAGGAAACTGGAGTAAGGTAATAATTGTTTGCATTTGCTGATGAGTGGCTGTATCTTTCTGGCCGCAATAAAGTTAATTATTTAAAGGAACAACCTGTGTTTGTGCTCTTCAACCCACCGTAATCCAGTTAACAAAAAGTGCCACTAGGGGGGTGGCACGTAACAGGTCCTATTATTACTGTAAAAACTGTAGGACATCAATGATACTGAAGTTATGAATATACTGACTTCGTTAACCCTCATGAATTTGATTCCTATATAATTCCTTATAATGAAACAGTTCCTGCAATAGGAGTAAAGGTAGATGCCACATTTGGCCGATTAAACCAAACAAGCTTCTTTGTTAACCGACCTGGTTTATACTACGGACAATGTTCAGAAATCTGTGGAACTAATTTACCTTTATTAGTAAGTTTATTTAATATTTATGGATTTTATGGGAGATTATATTTAAATAAGAATTTCGTCCCGCGGCGTAGCCGCGCTCGTCTAACGTGCACCATGGCCGCGAGGGCAGCTGCAGTAAGTACGGATATCGTAGGTTCGAATCCCAGTGCTGACAGCGGTTATCCTGAGTGTGGTTTTCCCCCGTTTTTTTTCCACACTCCCTACAGGAAATTGCCAGGATAGTGTCTTACTTCAAGTCCCGGAGCGTCTACCCCATCCCTGTCTGTGATACATTTACACACATTACTATAGTCATCACAACAATAGCCTACAGGTTTCCAGAAAACGTCAGCACACACCCAACTATACGGGGCTGATGACCAAGATGTATTCAGCCCCTCAAATGAATTAACTACATCTCTACAAGTATTTCCATTTCTCAATTAGATATTATTACACATAAAAGTTTCATGTATTTTGGTCCAGAAGTTTTCGTGTAATACAATATGCACAAAAGACAACAAAGAAAAACATTTACTTAAAAAATGAAGTTAATTTTTGACTGAAATGGTAAATCTAGAATATTCCTGTTCCCCTGACAGGAACAAAATAAACTCGAATCTATCTGTGCTCCCATCATGCAGACTGCGTATCTCTCAACAAGAGAAAACATTTACAGAAGTCTCAGCAAAAGTGGGCATGTCCTCTCACGGTGTATCATGTTGATTTATGAGTTATACGATAGGCCACTCATCTTTATGTTGATTCAGTTTTTTTAACAAGATCCTGTGCTTTATATTGCAATTAGCCCTGAACGCCTAAAGTATCATTTTCGAAGATTATTTTCACCTACCAAGTCCATCTTACCTTTCAAATAATGCTACATGCAGCGGGGAAAAGGTTTAACTTACACTAGGCTACACATGAGACAATTTTCACTCATTCGTAACTGGGAGATAACCATAATTCGGGGAATTGCTCGACATACCGTATATTAATGTTATATGAAATGACTCGGCTGACAGCGATCTCATGCTCAAGCAATTAATAACGATCACACAAATAGTGTTAATGTACCCATAGCATTTTCTAAGTCCTTATTAAAACGCGTTATTTTAATTAAAACTAGATTAATTTACATATAACTTCTGTCCCGCTTAGAAGAGAAAAAGCTAATATTGTCCCACTAGGTGGGATTCACAATTGTTGGGCGCTAGCCTCAGTTTCAAATAAGCTACTGTATATTTCGCGGGGCAAAAGTTAGATTGGAAAACCTGGGAGGAAGGAGTTGTATTACTACAGTCTAAAATACACAGTCACGAAGCTCGCTGCGTTACGAAATTGCATCCTCTTGGTAGATGGAGCGACACTAGCGCTGGCGGCGGCCAGCAAGCTGGCAACTGCCTTGAGCGCGTTATTCGCGGAACTGATGATTTCACTTTTGTAGGGGTTTTATGAATTTTAACTCACCGGAGTGAGTGAGTCATGTTAAATTACAATGTTGATATACTGTACACTCTTAATTCTTAGGAAGATAAAAAATGCTCTGTTTATATTAGTTCAGTCCTCTACAAGTATCCCTAGGTACAGTTGTATGACGTATTTAGTAAGTCTTACGTAGAATTAATAGCCCATACTAGTTATTTCATGTTTTCATTTCAATGATAGTCGCGGGCATCTCGACATACTGTAGTATAAAACAGAGTCCCCGATTCTTCGATGGAACGGGTAATCTCGAGAACCACTGGATGGACTTTGATGCGGTTTTCACTATTCTGTAAAGGATTTCTTGAGGAAGGTTTATGTAGAAAAACATTCATTTGTGACGACATGAAGCCGAGCAGTAACGATTTAAGAGAATCAAGTCGAACAAAAACCTGCCGTCCGTGCGCCATTTAAGCTTACGCTGGATAAACCGTTAAAAATATCTATTTAGGCCTACTGTGAGTGTAAGCATAAAAAGTTCTACAATGAGGTCCGCGACAGCATATCTCTATCTTTAATACACCGCCCACTATAGGTGATTTTACATTTTCATTTCTTCCAACAAACTCTATTCAGTGGAAATATGAATTACTAGCTTCGGAGTGAGTTTACGAGGTAGCGAGTGAGTCTATCCCCCCAGCTTCGGCCAGCTTCAACTTTCGAGTCGTGTCGAGTTAATATGTGCTTAGAGTTTCGCTGTTCACCTCGCCTTTTTTGAATTGCGTCTGAGACCTGCCATCCGTACCACTTTAAAGCTTACGCTGGGTAAACCGTTAATGCAACCGGGCGAAGCCGGCGTGGGTTACTAGTATGGGTATAATTGTAAATAGCTATGCTATAACAAATTCTTAACCAAATCAAAAGCAGGAGTGTGTTTTTGTCTTAAACCTCATTCGAGTCCAGAGTGCATTAAAGCTCCAAATATAGACTGTACGGGAGAAAAGGAAAATCTTGACTGATAAACACTGATGCTTCAATTGTTTAAAGAGTGTTTGATTCCCCTCCCAGGTACTGTTATAAATTCGAATTTGTCGCGCGGTGCTCAAGTGCAGTCGAAGTATTATTTCGGGTGCAAAACTAATAGTATATTCACGATCAGCACCCTCGATTTACCCATTATTCATGTAAAGAAGTCACATTTCGAGAAAAAATGTCCGTACCACCTAAACTACATAAGTTACTATGCCCCAGGTCATAAATTCGAATTTGCGGCGTGCAACCTGGAAAGTTACGGTATTGTGTTCATAAAAATAGTATTGAGACGTTCCTTACATTGTCTGTTAGGAAAGACACACCTAACGCCCTTGGGGCCGAGGGTTCGATTCCCCAGCCCGCACTAAGTCATAAATTCGAATTGGCGGCGTGTAACCCGGAAAGCTACGGTATTGTCTTCATAAAAATATTATGGAGACGTATCTTACATTGGCTGTGCAAAAGCGTCACACCTAACGCCCTTGGAGACGAGGGTTCGATTCCCTCCCAGGTACTAAGTCATAAATTCGAATTTGCGGTGTGTAACCCAGAATGTTACGGTATGGTGTTCATAAAAATAGTATGAAGACGTTCCTTACATTGGGTGTGCAAAAAGTCACACCTAAGGCCTTTGGGTACGAGGTTCGATTCCCCTGCCAGGCACAAAGGTATAAATTCGAATTTGTGGCGTGTAACCCGGAAGGTTGCGGTATTGTGTTCATAAAAATAGTATGGAGACGTGCCTTACGTTGGCTGTGCGAAAAGTCACACCTAACGCCCTTGGGGACAAGGATTCGATTCCCTCCCAGGTAGTAAGTCATAAATTCGAATTTTCGGCGTGTAACCCGGAAAGTAACGGTATTGTGTTCATAAAAATAGTATGGAGACGTTTCTTACATTGGCTGTGCGAAATGTCACACCTAACGCCCTTCGGTACGAGGTTCGATTCCCCTGCCAGGCACTAAGTCATAAATTCGAATTTGCGGCGTGTAACCCGGAAAGTTACGGTATTGTGTTCATAAAAATAGTATGGAGACGTTCCTTACATTGTCTGTGAGAAAAGACACACCTAAGGCCCTTGGGGACGAGGGTTTGATTCCCCTGCCAGGTACTAAGTCATAAATTCGAATTTGTGGCGTGTAACCCGGAAAGTTACGGTTTTGTGTTCATAAAAATAGTATGGAGACGTTCCTCACGTTGGCTGTGCGAAATGTCACACCTAACGCCCTTGGGTACGATGTTCGATTCCCCTTCCAGGCACTAAGTCATAAATCGAATTTGCGGCGTGTTACCCGGAAAGTTACGGTATTGTGTTCATAAAAATAGTATGGAGACGTTCCTTACATTGTCTGTGAGAAAAGACACACCTAAGGCCCTTGGAGACGAGGGTTTGATTCCCCTGCCAGATACTAAGTCATAAATTCGAATTTGTGGCGTGTAACCCGGAAAGTTACGGTTTTGTGTTCATAAAAATAGTATGGAGACGTTCCTTACGTTGGCTGTGCAAAATGTCACACCTAACGCCCTTGGGTACGAGGTTCGATTCCCCCGCCAGGCACTGTCATAAATTCGAATTTGCGGCGTGTAACCCGGAAAGTTACGGTATTGTGTTCATAAAAATAGTATGGAAACGTTCCTTACGTTGGCTGTGCGAAAAGTCACACCTAACACCCTTGGGGACAAGGATTCGATTCCCTCCCAGCTAGTAAGTCTTAAATTCGAATTTGCGGCGTGTAACCCGGAAAGTTACGGTATTGCGTTCCTAAAAATAGTATGGAGACGTTCCTTACATTTTCTGTGAGAATAGACACACCTAATGCCCTTGGGGACGAGGGATCGATTCACCTCCCAGGTACTGTCATAAATTCGAATTTGTCGCGCGGTGCTCTAGTACGGCCTAAGTATTAATGCGGGTGAAAACTAATAGTATATTCGTGATCAGCCCCCTCGATTTACCCTTACTTTATGTAAAGAAGTCATATTACGAGAAAAAAGGCCGTACCACCTAAACTACATAAGTTACTAAGCCTAAGGTCATAAATTCGAATTTGTGGCGTGTAACCCTGAAGGTTACGGTATTGTGTTCATAAAAAATGTAAGGAGACGTTCCTTATAATGGCTGTGCGAAAAGTCACACCTAACGCCCTTGGGGACGAGGGTTCGATTCTCTTCCAGATACTAAGTCATAAATTCGAATTTGCGACGTGTAACCCGGAAAGTTACGGTATTGTGTTCATAAAAATAGTATGGAGACGTTCCTTATGTTGGCTGTGCGGAAAGTCACACCTAACGCCCTTGGGGACTAGGGTTCGATTCCCTCCCAGGTACTTAGTCATAAATTCGAATTTGCGGCGTGTAACCCGGAAAGTTACGGTATCGTGTTCATAAAAATAGTATGGAGACGTATCTTACATTGGCTGTGCAAAAAGTCACACCTAAGGCCCTTGGGGACGAGGGTTCGATTCCCCTAACAGGCACTAAGTCATAAATTCGAATTTGCGGCGTGTAACCCGGAAAGTTACGGTATTGTGTTCATAAAAATAGTATGAAGACGTTCCTTACGTTGACTGTGCGAAATGTCACACCTAACGACCTTGGGTACGAGGTTCGATTCCCCTGCCAGGCACTAAGTCATAAATTCGAATTTGCGGCGTGTAACCCGGAAAGTTACGGTATTGTGTTCATAAAAATAGTATGGAAACGTTCCTTACGTTGGCTGTGCGTAAAGTCACACTTAACGCCCTTGGGGACGAGGGTTCGATTCCCCTCCCAGGTACTGTCATAAATTCGAATTTGTCGCGCGGTGCTCTAGTACAGCCGAAGTATTAATACGGGTGAAAAACTAATAGTATATTCGCGATCAGCACCCTCGATTTACCCATAATTCATGTAAAAAAGTCACATTTCTAGAAAGAATGTCCGTACCACCTAAACTACATAAGTTACTAAGTCCCAGGTCATAAATTCGAATTTGCGGCGTGTAACCCGGAAAGTTACGGTATTGTGTCTATAAGAATAGTTTGGAGACGTTTCTTACGTTGGCTGTGGGTAAATTCGCACCTAACGCCCTTGGGGACGAGGGTTCGATTCCCCTGCTAGGGCACTAAGTCATAAATTCGAATTTCCGGCGTGTAACCCGGAAAGTTACGGTATTGTGTTCATAAAAATAGTAAGGAGACGTTCCTTACATTTTCTGTGAGAATAGACACACCTAATGCCCTTGGGGACGAGGGTTCGATTCACCTCCCAGATACTGTCATAAATTCGAATTTGTCGCGCGGTGCTCTAGTACGGCCGATGTATTAATACGGGTGCAAAACTAATAATATATTCGTGATCAGCCCCCTCGATTTACCCATACTTCATGTAAAGAAGTCATATTACGAGAAAAAAGGCCGTACCACCTAAACTACATAAGTTACTAAGCCTAAGGTCATAAATTCGAATTTGTGGCGTGTAACCCGGAAAGTTACGGTATTGTGTTCATAAAAATAGTATGGAGACGTTCCTTATGTTGGCTGTGGGAAAAGTCACACCTAACGCCCTTGGGGACGAGGGTTTGTTTCTCTCCCAGATACTAAGTCATAAATTCGAATTTGTGGCGTGTAACCCGGAAAGTTACGGTATTGTGTTCATAAAAATAATATTGAGACGTTCCTTACATTGTCTGTGAGAAAAGACACGCCCTTGGGGACGAGGGTTCTTTAGAAGACTTTAATACATGTTTCTTACATCTGAACAAATGACTGCACTTCTTGAGAATTGAGAGAGTGGCGCGAGAGATTGTGTTGCTATCCCGCATCTGTGACGTTTGTGTGACGCATTTGTGTGCTTCATTTGTTCGCAGTCGTGCGGTTCTCTATTACAGCCGAACTATTAATCTGGGTGCAAAACTAATATTATATTCGTGATCAGCACCCTCGATTTACTCATAATTCATGTAAAGAAGTCATATTACGAGAAAGAATATCCGTACCACCTAAACTACACAAGTGCCCTTTTTACGTGGAATCCGAACCACAGGACATGGCATTTCACTTCGAAAATCTCACATGCATGGTTTTAAAGGAGAGAGCGTCTTACCAATAAGAATGATTTTCTATAGAAAAATTAGAAACTTACCAAGTAGGGTACATTTGTCACGTGGTGACTGTTTGTATATGGTTTCTTGTATTCGTAAGCAGATCGAGGTAATTTCTTCGTGTCTTTATACATAAGTAATAAGTTTTACTCGTTGATGGAGTGTAAAATGAGTAAAAGCAACGTATATTGCTCAGTTTACGGCTGTAAGTCGATGCATAAAAGAGGGCTGCGGATATAAGTTTTCATCACTTTCCAAAAGATGTAAATAGCAATAGCCAAAAGGTGACGATACCAAATAAATACGGGAAACAGGAGCGGGTTGGACCACTCACCACTACACTCACTGACGACAGGACGGGTTGTTCACTGTTTACGCCGAGCCAAGCCGTACCAAGACAGCTAGGCCTACACCAGCCGACTACAGCCAAGCTTCATCAGTCAGGTATCTTTCCCCCTCCCTAGTTCATTTCCAATTACCCTACCAACCGCCATCACCTCGCTCTGTGATATCCGAGCCATTCCACTACGAGTCATATAGGCCTAATTTGACTTCGCAGGGTAAATATCTACTCTGCGAGAACCTGCTACCAGTCCGATATTCTACACCAAACCCACCCGCTAACCATCTAAATCAAGCAATTACTGTGTCCCCCGAGCTTTAATACAAGTTAAACTCATCCCTTCGCCCTACCAAGCAGCAAATAATTTCTACAGTCTATGGTACAGTGAGCAAACTCAAATATAGCTTTTAAAGTAACAGCGCCATGACTCGAACTGCTCAAAAACAGATACCAGCAGACAACCGATGCTTGATAATATGCAATTGACACATGAAATCCAGTGGAACACACAAATTAGATCACGTGTATCGCACAGTTATACATATATACAATCAAAAATAACACTGTCATTATTTTAGGGACCACATTTACTGATTATAACCGAAAAATAAAAAGTGTTCCATATCAAACGCGTGTTATTGAGTATTTTTACCCTACTTATCCAGACCGACCGCTGCGCCCCAAGTGTTAGTTTGAGTTGCCAATACATGCAAGAAATGAGTACGGTACTTATCAAAAATAAAGAAATAATAAGCTAATATGTACCCTACTATCATATTTCTCTCCTACTCCTAAATCCTTCTCTGAACACTCATCTTAAAACAGAATGGTCTTCATTTTTGGACTAATTATAAAAATATAGCCTATAAGAAGAAATGAACATGCTCATCTTTAGTTCCCTGGCGAAAATAATTGAGTAAGTATTAATGTTTCTGTTCTTATGCATTTTATATGATGCTTTAAAAATCAATCTAGAAGAGATAATTTAAGTTAACTTCACTACCATAATACTGCTTAAGAGTTACTGTGGAGGACTGATGACCAAGATGTCCCTAACGTGAGCAAGGACTGCTTCACAACTTCATGTAAAACGTATTTTCGTAAAAGAGCCTTTACATAGTTTGAATCATTTGCGATACGTGTTACATGGATGTGTGTGCTGACTTTTTGGTGTTAAATGATGTAAGTTGGCAACACCAAATGTGGCGGCCATGTTGGTTTTCTAGTAACTTATTTAAGGTGTCCTGGACTATACCACGCAACTAGGGGGAACTATTCACACTGTGTGGCGCGTTTGCCGACAAACGCGCGTTCGTGTCTACAGTGGACCGAGGTTGCGATTTTCGTCGCGTTCGGACTGAACGCGCCACAAGCCCAGTGCATTGTGAGCAATTGGCGCGTTTTCTGTCGGCCACTTGTGTTGAGGAAGTGCTGTCCGACGAAGAAGAACTATGACCGCTCAGGCAAATTTTGACACAGAAAGGTTTATTTTAGAAGTGCAGTCTAGCAATCCTATCTGGGACTTATCTTCAAAGGAATATGCTGAAAGAGATTTTGAAGAGAAAGTGTTGGGCGGAACTCATAATGAAGGTCATAGACGAAGCGTGTAGGAGTGTACCTGCAATTTCTATTCCTCATTACTCCCACCTTCCTAACACTGGAAATCAGCACAATATGCTCCTTCAACTAACTTTTCGTGAGTTTCCGGAACAGCATAACTATTATAACATGCCACCCTCCACAACTTTCATGAGCTTACTTCTCTGCGTCCTACAGAGGGCCAAAAACATTTTTCCTTACTGAAGCTAAATTAACCAGAGTAACCGGAAACTTCATAAGGAGATGCCGGTAATGTTTGGCAGCGGATGGGTAACATTATCAGCATCTACTGTAGGCATGGTGAGTAAAAATGCATGATACTGATTTTCATCACCGTATTATGCCGTCTATACGCGCGCGCAGCCGGGAACTGAGCTGTCACTGGCGGAGCGCGTGAGCGAGAATGTCCTTGCCAAGCAAAAATAAAGACCCTGTATTTAGATGGTTCTCAATATCTACGAACCTATTACATCAATCAAACTGACAATTTGTATGTTGATAGAGGCAATTGATATTAGTAGGATATATGAAAATAGGCTATTTAGTTCTTCACGGAACTACTTGTTTACTCTTACGTTTTTTCGTGCTTTTGTAATATGTCATTTTTATAAATTCAGTATACATTTACTTTTCAAGCAATTATAGCCTATTATAACATCTATTGATATTAACATAACTTTGTTTTATTCTCTGTTTGCTGTAAACATGTTTTATTCAGCTACATTGTGTTGCGAAGAATAAATACATTTATTTCATTAAATCTGTTAGGTATTTATTCCAGTTCTGTCTTGAAGTCGAGTGCACATTTTAAGTTTTTTTTTTCCATTTGAGAAGAGCTTCCCCTGTGGCGTAGCCGTGCTTGTAACGACTGTGATAGGAGCTGCAGTAAGTCCTGAGATCGGAGGTTCGAATCCCGGCGCTTTAACGTCACAATTAACTTTTCTTCTGCCGATATGCTTTCCCTCATTGGGGAACCAACTCCAGTTGTAATGTTTTCCTGGGGAGAGTGTGGAAAGACCACAACAAGTCCCACGTTTGAGGTGATAAGTGTAACTGCTTTGTTAGCCCATGTTGAGCGTACAAATGTAATATTACTCTGACTAAGATACGTTGTATTAATGGGCGCCAAGACCTCAACGCTATGTTGAAATCTAAATTTATATTTAACAACACCTAGCTCTGGCAGAACACCTTTAAGAATCTTCACACTCAGATCGTGGTATGATTTGATCATTAACCCAACTAACAATTGTATCAGGAGAAGGAATTTGGTCTATATCTAATGCTACCTACTGAAAGCAAAGATTGCATGGTTATAAGAAATGAATTTATTATATAAAAAACAAGTAGTGGCATTTTAATAATAATCATAATAAATTTAAATTGGAGCGTTACGATTTGAATATTACCACTAGAGAATTACGTGAAAACGGAGTCGGATGAATTACTGATTTTACTATTATTCCCAAGCTAAGAAGTTACTGAAATACTGAATATGAAACAAAGAAAGGAGAGATTATGTAGTTCTGAGTCATTCGCGCTTACCATTGGAAATTGCCGTGGCATTTCCCTCGTACTTGAAGCTGAAGAGAGCTTCCCACAGTCTTCTGGACGTCGTCATCTTCTTCGTCAGTTGTAGAGATAGCTGTAGAAATATTAAGTTATGGTCCGATCACACCGGAACCAACCACACGAGCAACCACAACGGTCAAGTTTTACAATGATAATCGACCTCCCTTCTCGGCGCGCAAACAATATATGCACTCGTCGCATCCCCTCTCTGGAGCCGTCTCCAAGTCGCCCGGTCTCCACTGATTGGCTGAGCCACCACGCGATACTCCCCACCTCAGGGTCAATACACTCGGCGCGACGATGTCGATTACCGGTCCAGGCCATTTCGCCTTTTCTTGAAGCAGCCAGCCGGCTTGCGTCACGCTTCTCGACAAGAATATACCTGTAGCTGAATTCCCAGTGACTCATCTCTCTCACAATAAACTCTAACTGACAAAATTCCGTAATCATATAATTTTCCGCGATAATGTTGTTCGTAATAATTCGCTTGATAGTGTTTGCTATAACATCGAAAACCTATCTGTACACTTATAAACTTATAAAAAAAACGCTCCAAAAATACCTTAATAATAATAATAAGTTACATGAAACTTGTCTTGGCAGAACAATTTGCCGCGTAAATAAACATTGAATGGCTTCCTACTGACTTATGTCAGTGGCGTAAAACACCCTCGAAAAACACGCTACACAGTGATATTTTCTTTCAAACACTGCAAGAGTTCATCAAACGTACCAATGCTCATGCGAGAGAAAAGGAAAAACTTGTCCGGATTTTGACGTAGATCATGATATAAAGTGTAAAATAATGCTTTATGTTCGACCCTGACTATTATATGTCAGAAAACTGTGTCATAATGAGGCTCAATATAACACTAGTTTTCATTATGAAACAGTTTCTCCCACCAATCAGAGCTCAAGAAACAGTTGTTTGACCAATTAGATAATGATAGCATCGCACCTACGCTGAGTTCCACGGCCTTCTAATTTAAATTTCACTGCGTGGCCTAGTGTCTTAGTAGGGTAATCGAGGAGGCCTTGGCCAAATACAAGACATTCTCTGCGTCTCATGCGCTCTGTTCAGTACATAAAACTGGCATAATCTCGACAGATATTTATGAATATTTATGTTCGAACATAAAATAGTTATAATAATTATCGTCGAACATAAACAGTCATATGCAACTCTCCTATAATGGTAATTAAGACACTCGTATGGAAATTATAAAAGTCGCATGCACTTGTTTTATAAACATACTCCTGTCTTAATTATTGCCATTATAGGCTCGTTGCATAATGTACTATTTTTTTAGATCGATCGCGTAATAAAAGACGAATCCAAAATCTTCGTTCTCCACGGCGTTTCCTTCGTTTTTGAAGTAGGTACACATCAATTACGACACCTATCTCTAAATACATGGCTGAACTGGAAAGAAGTTGGTGGGATGGAAACCCGCGTTTGCAGTGGCCCAAACAATATTTTAGCGCGTTTTGCGAACGCGCGACTTGGCAGCCAAGCGCGCGTCCTGAGTGGCCCAATGTGAAAGGGGCCTCTGAGTATCAGAATGATACAAGCGCGCGTTTTTCTCGTGTCATTGTTGTGCTAGGCAACAGAAGCAGCCGGCCTTAACAGTACCTTCCTGTTTCCCCTTCCATTTCCAGAGTCACAGAGCCTAATTATGTATCAGATTGTTACGTTGCGACATAGGGCGTAATATTTATTCAAACATCTATTTCATTTCTCGTGGATTTTACATCTGTTATCATATGATGGCAGAGAAGCAAACAAGATGTTCAGTAAAGAACATATGGCCTACTTTCTCCTAAATGCATGGGTATAGTTATAACTCTTTGTCCATTTCAAGGAGTATAATTTAATATTGGTTGTAGTAACTTGTTGAAATACAACGTGCTATACGTATAGGCCTACTATACGTTGATTGATTGAATCTTCACCTGAATTATATATATATACACACAAATACAGCCATCACAATAACACGGGATATGGGACAAAATTCAACACGCACCCTAGTGCATGGGGCTACATGACAATGATGTCCATGAAACTCAAATTAAACAATAACAACAACAGCTTCCTACCCAAATCCTTCCTCGTATAAACTTACACACACTAGTAAGCCTACAGCCATCACAGTGACACGGGTTAACAGGCAACTTCTACACACACCCAAGTACACGGAGCTACAAGACCATGATGCCACAAAACCCCTAAAGAATCAACAACAACAACAATGAACTCTACCGCGGATCAAGGACAAAGCATTTTAATCGCTGTAATCGAGTGTTAAAATATGTGGTGTATATATAATATTTTCGATTGCAAATATACACTATTCGCCGTTCCGGAAGAACAATGGCATAACTGTCAAAACTACAATTGTTCAGGAGACGCGAAAAACTGATTTATATTTAGTTAAGATTCAATTCAGGGGCGTATATACAATTTTTTGGGCTGGCTATCTTGGAAAATTGTGAGTATTCTCAGGGGATTGTCACCGCAAAATACCCAGAAATATCAACCAATATCTTAGAGCATATAACTTTGTGTAATTATTTTAGATAGGATTCAAAGTTTATATAGCCTACAATTACTGTCAATACAAAAAAGTTGTATAATAGACACAACACACACATAAAGTGTTATACTAAATTAATTTTCTATTATGATCTATGGAATATGAATGGCAAATATCTAAATATTTGTCAATTTACTAAGCAGAAAGGTAAACCGTTATTTCTCAAAAGTACCGTACTGCGGAATTCTCAGTTTTGCCTCACAAGGCTGAGTGTACCCCGTTCCAGCCCTCAGACTAGAGCCGGGAATCGAATTCGGACCTCCGCCGGGGCGGCAGCCAAGAATGCTAGCCACTACACCACGAGTTAGTCTAATTTCAATCTTAATGTTGATTACAACTTAGCCAATAAGTTAAGATTAGGGTACAACCAAATTTACAATTATTTTATGCTCTAACCAAAGCAACACTTTCTTAATTTTTATTGACTTTTTTCGGGGGGGGGGGGGCTGGAGCCCTCTCAGCTTGACTTGTTGACCTGATTCAATTACGCCAAAAATTAGTTTTGTAGGAAATTTTTACTAGGGAAAATTGTAACATATACAAGCTCACTATATGATACAAAAATGTTTTCAAAATTATTTCTTTATTTTTGCTCAAAATTACCCATTTTCTGCAAATGCGTCATTGTTATTCTGTAACTGTGAACAATATGTAACTAATTTTGTCAGTAGTATCAGGAAGAAAAAGACCCCACGTTTCAAAAATTACATTCTTTAATGAACAGTTTATACGTACTGTCCCCGTTTACCCGGATAGTAGGCTGTCAGATATCCGCCCCCTCAATCGGATTGCCAACAATCAATCGCACCAGCTCAGCTACATCAATGAAAATGGCACTGACAGATACTACCGAGGTTTGAACACAGAAGTTACCAAGAAAAAAATTATTGTGGAACACACCAAAATAGACGGGGTTTCATACTTACTTTTACTTACCTCTTATAAATATCTCGGGGATTGGGTTGACAACAGGATCCTTAAAGTATGCTCTCACAATAACCTTCACCATGACATTTAAAAATGAACCAGACCGAAGACGAGAACTTTGAACTGTACAAAAGCTTTATTTTCAAAATAAAGAGTATGATTTTCACAACTCAACAAAATAAACGTGGCTATCAGTAGCCTATGTCACTCTGACTACGTCCTCCTAAAGGACTTGCAAATTTATCAAACAATCTGTTAGCTCCCATGAGCTCAAAATAACGTAACATTTTATAACACATTTGGATTGGATGAGGAAGTCAGGGTACGACATACATAGAGCATTTGGTTTCCTTTTAATAAACATAACACTTTTATAAATAGGCACAAGGCCGGAGTATCGACCTCGCCTGCTTGTAACCAGATGTCTGGCCGGCTGGTCTACTCTTTAACCTGGCTCACACCTGTCAAATGGGGCGCACTCCTCTCCCCACACTTGCGTAAGAATTCAGCTCCTTTTAAAGCTTTAAATGTCTACAAGACAACTCATACATATAGACGCAAATCTTTCAAATGCTTAACTTCCATCCCACTGGATTATTTTAACTATCCTTAAACTTGTTAAGTTATCATCCAAATGTTTAATCAGCATAGTTTAGAGTATCAAACACACTCTTAAATGTTTATAACAAAATCACATAAATTATTTATAACAATTAGAAATTGTTTATAATATTGTCGAAAATAATTACAAAAATTTTATACACGCCTTTAACATTACTTTCGTTCCACATTATTGTCAAAGATATTTACATTTATTATTTACACTATCAACATTTAAATTATTTAAATTAATAATTTAAGAAATACATTGAACCACATGTTTTATTCGGTTGGTAAATTCATAATCGTGTTTAATATAATCGACCAATGAAGGTTAGTTATACATGTAAATGTCACAATCTGGTTTAATAAAGGTTGTAATAATTTTAATTATTTGTGACGGTAATCTTTATTCAAAATCTTATCTCAAATTCTTTCAAACTCTTGTTAATTATAACAGTAAATTCACTTGACTAATTTTCAACGAACTATGACAATATACTCTAGCGGAAAATCCTTCGCTTACAAAATAATGCACAAACTGCATTCAAAATAGCCCAAAATTCATCATATATTAATCTATATGGCATTAAAACTTCCACCGAACTTACAAAACTTCCACAAATAATTCTTTATCATTATTAATTACAGTGGGAATCTCCTTCATTTATTTACGGGCATTATACGTCAGCGACTTTCAACATGTCCGCTGCACTATCGATTATACATTCATAGTTCCACTCAAAAATTCTTATATCAATTATTGTTTCAAAACTGTTGTCATTTAAACTTCGTGGATTTCATTCATGAATCGAAATGAAATAAAAATTTGCCAATCACAAACAAATTTAATAGTGAATACGCTTATATACGCCTGTCTGGTCTATCAAAATTTAAGATTAACATCTTAAAAGAATTGTAGTATAAAAATACTATCATCAAACAAAGTGCGACTAAGTGCAAAATAGTCGAATAGAATCCAATTGGACTGGGGAATGCAAACATCATTATATAAATCTCTATATGAGAAAAACCTAACACAAGTTTCACGAATTTAATGCATTCAATTATTCATAATTAATGTTCATCTTTCACAAAATTGCCTAAGATGCAATGGTCGTTCATGACTGACGATAAATGTCTGTGTTGCAATCAATTCAAATACCGACTAGTATTTCCAAGATCGTCGACAACGTACTGGATTTTAACGCTCTAAAATCATTTAAATGTTCTTCCTTCTTGATGATGACAGAAAATTGGTCAAAGTAATTAAACTGGGGTAGAATTACTTTAATAAAGTGACACGCTGTCTGAATTTAAATCTGCCATAAAAATCATTAACTTACAGTCAAATCGTGACTACAAAAATAAGCAAATTACTGAAAAATCTAAATATCAGTCTCAACTGATTCAAAATCATTTAACTATGCCCATGACATAACAATGTCTTAATAAAACGTCGAAAAATGCATAACTCATCAAGGTGTACTGAGAATAGGAATCTCAAACAAGAATATCGGGCAAAAATACATGAGGACAAAAATATGGGAAAAATAGTTGCTCAAACATTGCTAATAAACTCAAATACAATAAACGTTCACGACTACCTTATCTGCCGATTGACGTTCCAGAGGAAAATTCCCCAAAGAAGACTGTTGATGGATCCATTTCACCAAGTTAAAGCTGAGCTCCATCCTCGAAACCAGAAACAGCACCATCGGAGAATCGAACTGCTTCACGAAGACGAACGACATCCTTCCGGCAATAATCTTCTTTGTGAGTCGGGACAACCCTGACCTCTCTTGAAAAATCCCTGAAGTTCCAGTTGAAAATCGCCATGAAGTTTTTGTATGAATTTCCGAAGAAATATTCATATTCAAAAAGTATGAAATCATTTCTATTGCTGTTTGATAGTATTCAGCCTTTACTCACGAAACATGGGTGTAGATGGTTATTTACCACATGTTCGCTTGTATGGAATAGCAATTAGCGAAGTTCCATGTCGCTATTTTACTCCGTTGAAATATGTCCCAATTGCATTAAGTCCTTTAGCCTTCCATTTGCTCTTCGGTTGAAGTATTAGAAGAACAAACTGCCTTATTAAATTGCTCCATTATATTGTAGCGTTGTGTCACAAAAGCAATCTGAAGTCGCCCTATTTCACTAGCCCTGTCAGCCGTAGCGTTGAGTCTGGCTATACAAAGTGTTTCTTCTGTGGCGAGAAAATCACTTTTGTCAGTCGTCTAATATTGTCAATAACTTCCGAAATACTTCCTCGAAATTGTTCAGCTTTTCTACAGTCCTTACTGTAGTGATGCACAAGAGAATTAGCTTATAAGCGACCGCTAACTGTTCACAGCTAATCTTGTAGAAGCGTTATAAGTGTCGTTTCAACTTCACCTAGATTTACTTCACAGTAAACCTGCACTGCTTGTATGTTCGACTAGTGGCTTCGCCACGCGTTACAAAGACGACTTTTTCACTACTGATTCACTCGACGTTTCACTGAAATGCTTATTTGAAATCTGACGATTGATTTATAATCTGAGAGAATGAGGCTCCTCTCTTCTGCGCAAGGCCTTTTATGAACTTCATGAGGGGCGTATCTATCCCTTCCATCGCGTGTTACTACGTCATCGCTAGAAGTTCCAACTTCGTCAATACATGACGGATTTTCATAATTCAAAAACTGAAAATAAATTTCACCAAAATTCCAGAACAATGCCTTTACTGCAAATGGATTTCCACAATTCTGCATTCCAAAAAGTAATAAAAATACCATAGTTTCAGCAATCTCCGTCTTCCTTTAGACTATCGTTCATTGGTTTAAGTCTCCCCTCCAATAGCATCATTTCTTCCTCAGCAGAATTCCACGTTTCTCGCGACTGCGTCGTACATCTTGGATCCTTCTCGAATAAATTGCTGACGTCACTGAGAATCTCAGCTCAAGTAGCCTGCCGGCATAACGTCTGCGTCATCCGTGCTTACGTCATGACTACCCACGTCATAACTATGACAGCCATAACTTTCGCTATAATTTCCAAAATAGCCACCGTGGTCTCTATATAATTCAATTACGGGGGCATTCTCCTCTCACCACGTTTTAAAAACAGTTGCAAATTGTTTTTAAACTCAGTGTTACAAGTACCTCAACTCTCTTGAACACGAAATTGAATTATTACTGGCTTACTCTAGGATAGTATCTTTTTAAATTTCCAGCATTGAACTTGCCGTAAATGACATTATTCTCATCATCGTAGAGTTCATAGCAGTTGTTTCCATGGGCGTTCGTAATCCTAAACGGCCCCATGAATACATTTCCAAATTTGGGGTATATTTTCTTGCTCATATCAGCCTTGACAGGTCTGCGTAATAATACAAGATTTCCAACTTGTAAGGGTGCACCAAAGCGTTTTCCAGCTACTCTTTTCAATCGTTTCTCTGCTGCTTTCTGGAGTTGTTCCTTCGCCTTGTCAATCCTCTGCTGCCTTCCTAAGTCGGGATCTCTAGGAATGTGGTTGAAAAGATTATCCCACGGCCTTTCTGGGTTTCTTCCAAGATGAAGTCGCATTGGCACTTCTCCTGTGCTCTCCTGCACTGTAGAGTTCAGACATTCCTCTATAAGGGGTACAAATCTCACCCAACCAGAATGATCGTTTGGACAGAAAATTCGACAGAATTTCGAAAATTCAGCCATATATCTTTCTGAGGAATTCGATTCTGGGTAACGCACGCTTGAAAATAAGTGCTTAATGCCAAGCCTTTCCATATCCGCTGCAAATTCCACGGACGTAAACTGCGTTCCATGATCTGACAGTAGATATTCTGGTATGCCAGCTTTAGGAAATACAGCATTTTCCAGTCTGCTTACTACGTTCCTTGTGTTAGCTTTCTGCATGGGACTCATTGTAACAAATTTTGAGAAAACATCCACGGTAACCAACAGGTACTGGTTACCCTGATATCCCTTCGGACAGGGGCCAAATATGTCCGTCGCCATAAGTTCGTTTGGCTTAGAAGGAATCATAGCCTTCGGTTTTCCTTTTAATAAAGCAGAAGCATACTTTGCTCTTTGACATTTGTCACAAGATCTAATGACCTTGGCAATGCTGGAACGCATGTTAGTCCAGATAAATCTCTCTTGAAGAGTATTAAGAGTCTTATCTAAACCGGCATGTCCAGTTGCGTGATGAGCTACCCACACTAAATTGACAACAAGTTTAGGTGGCACGACTATTCGGAGTTTTGTATGCGCAGAGTCAGCATACTTGCATACGATGTCTCCACTCAAGACAAAGTATCGTGAATTTCTCCGTGTAACTGCATAGTCAACATCAGTATTGTCCATGTAACCCTTGAGGAACCTGTACATTTTCCTTATTGGAGCGTGTCTCTTCTGTGACACACCGATTCGGGCTAACCTCCTAACGGTTTCTTGATCTTCTTGCTCCAATTGTACATGGTGTATCTGCACATTTTTAATAGGGTTACGTGATAGAGCATCAGCCAGTAAGTTATCTTTCCCAGGCTGGTGGACGATAGTGGCGTTAAACTGTTGGGTGAACAAAGCCCAACGTGTCAATCTATCACTCGACATGTCAGTTTGCAGCATAAACTGTAGTGCTTTATGGTCAGTAATAATGATGACCTTATGTCCCAGCTGTATTTTCTTCCAGGCTTGCAATGCTGTTACAAAAGCTAACGCTTCAAGCTCCGTCGTGAAGTAATTTTCCTCGTGTTTCTTCAACTTCCGACTAGTGAACGCAATGTAGTGCTTGTTGCCTGCCTCGTCTTTCTGGTATAAGACTGCACTAATGCCTACTCTTGATGCATCAGACTCAATATAGAACACCTTTTCAAAGTCTGGGTACTCCAGTTTCACATTATTCCTGAGCATCTCTTTTGCTTTCTCAAAAGCCTCGTCTGCAGCGGTACTCCATTTCCATCTGTTATTCTTCTTGAGTAAGTCATACAGAGGAGCCATAATTTCCGAGTATCTTGGACAGTGGCTGCTAATAAATTGGCAAGCTCCTACAAATTCCCTGACTTGTTTCACCTTAGTTGGCTTTGGAAATCTCGTGATCGCATCTACTTTTTTCATGTTCGGATGATATCCATCTTTATCAATAGTATGCCCCAAGTAATTTATCTCCTGCTTCAAGAATTGACATTTTCCAAAATTCACCTTGATATTGGCCTCTCGTAAATTCTCGAACAACTTTCTCAAGTGCACTAAATGTTCTGCGGCGCTGGGTGAAGATACGATTAAATCGTCGATGTAGCAGATTACATTTTCTTTCACTTCGTCAGTGAGCTTACTATCAAGTGCTCGAATAAGTGCTGGTCCACTGTTAACCATACCAAAAGGCATTCGGACAAAGACCCATGACGTCTGGTCAAATAGGAATCCTGTGTACTGCATACTATCTTCTTCTAGCTGAACTTGATAAAATGAAGACGTCAAGTCAAGAACGCTGAAACATGCTCTCCCTTTGAATTTTCGAAGCAGATCTCTAATCTTGGGTGGTCGGTCATTTTCTGGAAGAATCTTCAAGTTAATGGTTCTGGCATCGAGACAAAGACGTATCTGACCATTACTTTTCTTCACTACTGTGATGGGGTTTATATAAGACGACGCCTGTTTTTTAATAATACCGTCTACCTCCATTTTTCTGATTAACCCTCGTACTTCTTGATAGTATTTCTCAGGAATGGGGTATATTCTCTTCTGGTAAGGGGTTTCATCTGTTAGCCTTATCTTGTATTTATAATCCTTAATCAATCCAGGCTTTTCATCGAAAATATCTTGGAATTCCTTTATCAGATCCTCAAATTCCCCCTGAATTTCTTCAAATCCTTCAGTTTTTCTACTGGGTATTTCTGCTAAATTTTCCACTTCATTAACTATAGTATTCAAAATTTCTTCCCTAAGGTCTATTTCCAGACTGTTTTTCACGTCCTGTTCTTCTATCTCTTCTGTGATTATGTACCCATCATTAAAGCTAATACTTCTGTTCTTCATGTCGATAATAGCTCCGACCTTCGATATAAAATCGATTCCAAGCACCATATCAAAATTGATCTTGCTCACTACAATGAAGATCTGTTCATAATTCCTTCCATTGATCTCAAAGTTAAATAACACTTGAATCTTGCACTTCACTGCCTTATCTTGGAATATTCCTCTCACTTTGACGGTAGAAACAGGTAGAACTGTCATGTTCTCTCCTCTTAGCAGACTTTGATAACATTCCTCTGAAATGATGGAGATAATTGCACCAGTATCCATCAGGGCTTTATACTGTTGTCCATCTATCCGTACAGAAATAATAGGTAAGGCACATGGTCTTTCCTCTTTAACGATACCCCTCTCTTCTAGCAAATCTTCATCAGTCACTTCATATATCTCATTAATCGTAATCAGGTGTGGTGTGGCAATGTATTTACAGGTTCTCACTGACGTTGAGAAATCGGCGTTTTTTTTTGTGTTACCGACCTCAAAATTCTGTTGGCTCGTAGAAGGCCCAGGATCGATTACAACATCCTGCCTTTTCTTTTGGTTGTCTGCTTCTTTTTCCCGTAATTCTTTCAGGTATTGCTGGTTTTCCTTCTCTCTTTCCTGATACTGATCGGGTGTCATAACCTGACCTTGAGGATTCTGATTTCTGTTTTGGCTCTGGTTATTCCTGTTATAATTTCGGTTATAACCATTATTGTTATAATATCTGCCTCTTCCATTGTAATTTCCTCGGTTATAGTTCCAGCCTCTTCTCTGTTGATACGGTCGGTAACCTTGCGATCTGTTATTTCGAAACTGATTATTCCTGTGAGGACCTACATTGTCAGTTTTCTCCTCATCTGGCTTGTCAGTTTGTTGGACTTGGTCCATATATACAGTATTTATTTCTTTATACTCCTGCCTTTGACCTTTCTGCACTACGTTAGGCATTGGACTTGTGTAGTCTAACCTTCTCAGTAATTCATCCATGCTGGTTAAATCCCTGATGTTGGACGAAATTATTAGTCTTCTCACCTCAACTGGCAGCATACGAGAAATCGCATCAATGAGTTGCTCCGTGGACAATGGGGGTTGTAAAAATCTCAAGCGGGATAATTGACTCGTAAAGAAATCAGCGTACCGCGTTGGAAGAGTACCGGAGTATTTTCTTGAATACACCTCCGCTCTTAACGAATTCTGCGCTTCTATGGACCAAAATCGTTTGATTAATGCCTCTGCAAACTCGTCAAAGTTACTGAATGTGTATCTAAATGCGCAAAACCATTCGAGGGGTCCTCCAATCAAATATCTCTCCACTATCTTCATCTCTCTCTCTCTCTGGGAATGTGAGCTTCGATGAAATAATCTTTGAGGTTCCTTACATATTCGATAGGTGTCAAACTATCCGTGTTACTGAATTTTTGCGGTTTATCTTCAAAATTCCTGATGACCGTTACGTTCCTCGGATATGAATCCGGGTAGTTTTTCCCACTATCACGATAGTTCCACTCAGGTTCCATATTCCTCTCGTCATCTTCCTCCCTGAATCTGGATATACGTTCTTCAGGAGTCACGTCTCTCTCTTCTGGATCTAGGTTATATCTTCTGGCATAATTCCTACTGGTTTCGCAAGCCAAGCCTACTGTATCCTTGTCAGTGATTTCCGTTAATACTTTCTTGATTAACTCTTCTTTGTAGGTCTCCATTAAATTAGCCTCTCCTAACTTCAAATTCTGTAGTTTACTCGTCGTTTCATTCACATCAGAGACAACTTTATGAATCTGTTCCTCTAATGCAGATTTTAATGTTTGCACATCCTGATCTAATTTTGTCCTATCTTCAACTTGTCTTTCGGATAGCGAATCCATCCTGACGCTTAAATCTTTCCTAATCTGTACTACTTCATTGTTAATATCAATTTGAGTACTGGCAAGTTTCCTTTCAATACGATCCTGAATTTGGGTTACATGTTGCCCACTTGACCTAATCCACTCTTCTTTCCAAATTGCTACATTTTCCGTTAACATTTCTGCTATGTCTAATTCAATATCCTCTTTCAATACTTTATTATGGTCTAATACTTGGGTTCTCATGACCTCTACATCAAACTTTAAACCTTCTAAAGACGCCGTCGTTCTAACTGACTCATCAACTAGCCTAGTCGTTAATGCACTTATATTACGTGTACAAAGAGTTTTCGAATTTTCTATCTCTTCCCTGACTTTATTTACATCAGTTTGGACTTTAGCAACATCTACGAAAACTGTGTTGACCTCTACTTGAATTTTATTTATGTCACTTTGCATTTCGTTTACATCCGAATGAATGTTATTAATATCAACCTGAACATTGGACACATCAGTTCTAACATTTTGGATTCCTCTTTGGACTTCCTCAACCTTGTCTTGGACAGTCGCAACATCATTTTTGACAACAACTACCTCAGCCCTAGCACAAGAAATATCACTACGGACATTAGCTACATCTAAATTCAACATTGTAAGATCTTTATGCACATTAGCAACATCTATTTTAACATTGGACATGTCTGAGCGCATGTCAGTTACAGTATTCTCAATTCCTTGGGTATTAATCTGTAAACGCGACATATTATCCTCTAAGTTAGCAGCACTAGTTTGGATACCTTTCAAACTTTCACCCATACTAGCTTTCAAATTACTAGCATTCTCCTCAATTCTTGCATTCAAATTAGCAGACAAATTACTAACATTCTCCTCCATTCGACTATTATTCTCCTTCATACTCTCACTCATCTGCTTCATATTAGCAGACATCTCCGCTAACATCATCTTCAAACTTTCATCTGCCATTACAATATTAATCAAAAATTAGACTGCTGTAGGGACATACATCAAAAGAGCAAAATAACAACATTTGAGCAACACTTTTCACCATATATAATTTTGATCAATTTTCTGTCTTAAATCTAACTTATAACTATCTTATAATTAACTATCGAAGACACTTCATGTTGAAACAAACTCAAGCACATGTTCAAATTTCCCTGGCCCATTTTAAAATATCCTAACACAAATAATTTACATTTACAATCCAAATAATTTAATTTTATCTTTAATATGACTAAAATGTCATAAGCCGGTCAAATAAAATAAGATTCCAGATCATAGGCGATTTTCCTAAGTTTCCAGCCCATTTAACCTTTCTCAAGTCGTATAAGATCTGATCTTTTCTGAGTGTAATTTTCCTACTACAATACAACATTTAATTCCTATATAATCACACTCTTAAATTCTACAATTGGCCTAGACATCTAACAAAGAATCAACCTCTTTATTTGAGTCTAATCGAACCACACGTTTTAGGTTTGCCAATCCTACTGGCGTTCAACCTGGTAATCCATTTATGTTGAATCGAGCCCCAACGTTTTAGGTGCGCCAATCCTTCTGTCCCCGTTTACCCGGATAGTAGGCTGTCAGATATCCGCCCCCTCAATCGGATTGCCAACAATCAATCGCACCAGCTCAGCTACATCAATGAAAATGGCACTGACAGATACTACCGAGGTTTGAACACAGAAGTTACCAAGAAAAAAATTATTGTGGAACACACCAAAATAGACGGGGTTTCATACTTACTTTTACTTACCTCTTATAAATATCTCGGGGATTGGGTTGACAACAGGATCCTTAAAGTATGCTCTCACAATAACCTTCACCATGACATTTAAAAATGAACCAGACCGAAGACGAGAACTTTGAACTGTACAAAAGCTTTATTTTCAAAATAAAGAGTATGATTTTCACAACTCAACAAAATAAACGTGGCTATCAGTAGCCTATGTCACTCTGACTACGTCCTCCTAAAGGACTTGCAAATTTATCAAACAATCTGTTAGCTCCCATGAGCTCAAAATAACGTAACATTTTATAACACATTTGGATTGGATGAGGAAGTCAGGGTACGACATATATAGAGCATTTGGTTTCCTTTTAATAAACATAACACTTTTATAAATAGGCACAAGGCCGGAGTATCGACCTCGCCTGCTTGTAACCAGATGTCTGGCCGGCTGGTCTACTCTTTAACCTGGCTCACACCTGTCAAATGGGGCGCACTCCTCTCCCCACACTTGCGTAAGAATTCAGCTCCTTTTAAAGCTTTAAATGTCTACAAGACAACTCATATATATAGACGCAAATCTTTCAAATGCTTAACTTCCATCCCACTGGATTATTTTAACTATCCTGAAACTTGTTAAGTTATCATCCAAATGTTTAATCAGCATAGTTTAGAGTATCAAACACACTCTTAAATGTTTATAACAAAATCACATAAATTATTTATAACAATTAGAAATTGTTTATAATATTGTCGAAAATAATTACAAAAATTTTATACACGCCTTTAACATTACTTTCGTTCCACATTATTGTCAAAGATATTTACATTTATTATTTACACTATCAACATTTAAATTATTTAAATTAATAATTTAAGAAATACATTGAACCACATGTTTTATTCGGTTGGTAAATTCATAATCGTGTTTAATATAATCGACCAATGAAGGTTAGTTATACATGTAAATGTCACAATCTGGTTTAATAAAGGTTGTAATAATTTTAATTATTTGTGACGGTAATCTTTATTCAAAATCTTATCTCAAATTCTTTCAAACTCTTGTTAATTATAACAGTAAATTCACTTGACTAATTTTCAACGAACTATGACAATATACTCTAGCGGAAAATCCTTCGCTTACAAAATAATGCACAAACTGCATTCAAAATAGCCCAAAATTCATCATATATTAATCTATATGGCATTAAAACTTCCACCGAACTTACAAAACTTCCACAAATAATTCTTTATCATTATTAATTACAGTGGGAATCTCCTTCATTTATTTACGGGCATTATACGTCAGCGACTTTCAACATGTCCGCTGCACTATCGATTATACATTCATAGTTCCACTCAAAAATTCTTATATCAATTATTGTTTCAAAACTGTTGTCATTTAAACTTCGTGGATTTCATTCATGAATCGAAATGAAATAAAAATTTGCCAATCACAAACAAATTTAATAGTGAATACGCTTATATACGCCTGTCTGGTCTATCAAAATTTAAGATTAACATCTTAAAAGAATTGTAGTATAAAAATACTATCATCAAACAAAGTGCGACTAAGTGCAAAATAGTCGAATAGAATCCAATTGGACTGGGGAATGCAAACATCATTATATAAATCTCTATATGAGAAAAACCTAACACAAGTTTCACGAATTTAATGCATTCAATTATTCATAATTAATGTTCATCTTTCACAAAATTGCCTAAGATGCAATGGTCGTTCATGACTGACGATAAATGTCTGTGTTGCAATCAATTCAAATATCGACTAGTATTTCCAAGATCGTCGACAACGTACTGGATTTTAACGCTCTAAAATCATTTAAATGTTCTTCCTTCTTGATGATGACAGAAAATTGGTCAAAGTAATTAAACTGGGGTAGAATTACTTTAATAAAGTGACACGCTGTCTGAATTTAAATCTGCCATAAAAATCATTAACTTACAGTCAAATCGTGACTACAAAAATAAGCAAATTACTGAAAAATCTAAATATCAGTCTCAACTGATTCAAAATCATTTAACTATGCCCATGACATAACAATGTCTTAATAAAACGTCGAAAAATGCATAACTCATCAAGGTGTACTGAGAATAGGAATCTCAAACAAGAATATCGGGCAAAAATACATGAGGACAAAAATATGGGAAAAATAGTTGCTCAAACATTGCTAATAAACTCAAATACAATAAACGTTCACGACTACCTTATCTGCCGATTGACGTTCCAGAGGAAAATTCCCCAAAGAAGACTGTTGATGGATCCATTTC
This sequence comes from Meconema thalassinum, assembly GCA_946902985.2. NCBI lineage: Eukaryota > Metazoa > Arthropoda > Insecta > Orthoptera > Tettigoniidae > Meconema > Meconema thalassinum. The sequence goes on from CAMPQE020000020.1 coordinate 4,310,429, forward strand.
ACCAAGTTAAAGCTGAGCTCCATCCTCGAAACCAGAAACAGCACCATCGGAGAATCGAACTGCTTCACGAAGACGAACGACATCCTTCCGGCAATAATCTTCTTTGTGAGTCGGGACAACCCTGACCTCTCTTGAAAAATCCCTGAAGTTCCAGTTGAAAATCGCCATGAAGTTTTTGTATGAATTTCCGAAGAAATATTCATATTCAAAAAGTATGAAATCATTTCTATTGCTGTTTGATAGTATTCAGCCTTTACTCACGAAACATGGGTGTAGATGGTTATTTACCACATGTTCGCTTGTATGGAATAGCAATTAGCGAAGTTCCATGTCGCTATTTTACTCCGTTGAAATATGTCCCAATTGCATTAAGTCCTTTAGCCTTCCATTTGCTCTTCGGTTGAAGTATTAGAAGAACAAACTGCCTTATTAAATTGCTCCATTATATTGTAGCGTTGTGTCACAAAAGCAATCTGAAGTCTCCCTATTTCACTAGCCCTGTCAGCCGTAGCGTTGAGTCTGGCTATACAAAGTGTTTTTTCTGTGGCGAGAAAATCACTTTTGTCAGTCGTCTAATATTGTCAATAACTTCCGAAATACTTCCTCGAAATTGTTCAGCTTTTCTACAGTCCTTACTGTAGTGATGCACAAGAGAATTAGCTTATAAGCGACCGCTAACTGTTCACAGCTAATCTTGTAGAAGCGTTATAAGTGTCGTTTCAACTTCACCTAGATTTACTTCACAGTAAACCTGCACTGCTTGTATGTTCGACTAGTGGCTTCGCCACGCGTTACAAAGACGACTTTTTCACTACTGATTCACTCGACGTTTCACTGAAATGCTTATTTGAAATCTGACGATTGATTTATAATCTGAGAGAATGAGGCTCCTCTCTTCTGCGCAAGGCCTTTTATGAACTTCATGAGGGGCGTATCTATCCCTTCCATCGCGTGTTACTACGTCATCGCTAGAAGTTCCAACTTCGTCAATACATGACGGATTTTCATAATTCAAAAACTGAAAATAAATTTCACCAAAATTCCAGAACAATGCCTTTACTGCAAATGGATTTCCACAATTCTGCATTCCAAAAAGTAATAAAAATACCATAGTTTCAGCAATCTCCGTCTTCCTTTAGACTATCGTTCATTGGTTTAAGTCTCCCCTCCAATAGCATCATTTCTTCCTCAGCAGAATTCCACGTTTCTCGCGACTGCGTCGTACATCTTGGATCCTTCTCGAATAAATTGCTGACGTCACTGAGAATCTCAGCTCAAGTAGCCTGCCGGCATAACGTCTGCGTCATCCGTGCTTACGTCATGACTACCCACGTCATAACTATGACAGCCATAACTTTCGCTATAATTTCCAAAATAGCCACCGTGGTCTCTATATAATTCAATTACGGGGGCAGTACATAGGTCCTACTTGTTGACAAATAGAGAAAGCTGTTTATTTTTGTGGAAATTAATAATGTCAAAATTGCAGTCCAAATACCAAAGTGGTATCCTGTGCGGATTCCGATGTTTCTACGAGTATTATCATAGAATAATAGGTATAATTGGTACCATTGTGCTAACGAAACAGGATAAATGAAATAGAAACTAACTAAACACTGAAAGTAATAAAAAAGAAAACTGTCATGCAATGAGCTTCTGAAGCAATGAAGCAACAAGTTAGAGAAATACAATTACATCGCGGCATGGAACATCCTGCCAAAAGTTTCCTACCGCTAGAAATGGATGATCATAGCCTAATTTGTACATTTCAACACCACAAAGCTTTCACAGATAAAACTTAAGAGGAATGCTATGAGAAATACATGTTGAAAAAATCCATGAATAAATGCATTCTGAAGTACAGCATAAAGAAAAGTTATCTTCAAAACAATTAGTGGATAAGAGAGTCATAAAAACCCATATAAAAATGAGGAATGATGTTGCTGTCAACCAAACTACGTAAATCTCTAATTTTATTTTCAGAAAGGTCCATCTTTCTTTTATAGGCAAGTTTCAAATCAATATTAGCTGGATCTTTACTCTGTGACGAACGCCGCTTTTTAACTTTAAACTGAACTTTATTCCATTCCAATTGTTTATAGCTATTCTTATAGAAAAACACATCACTATCCTTCTCAAATCGTAAAAGTTTAACTTCAGACATTTTGAACACATTTCCATCAACGTCCTTAAAATTAGGTGCCATCTCATCATGCAACGCCTTGATGTTTATGAAGTCAGCAAAACTCATTTCTCTAACACGTAGAGGCTCCCCCCCCCCCCTTTTTTTTAGTTCTGATGATTGATACGTATTGATCAGGCACATAAATCGGTCCAGACCTCTTTGCTCTCTTCAAAGACCTCTCAGTGATGCTATGGACTGCATCCCCCTCGTTCTGTGTGTGACCACAAATCAAATATTTATGGGAAATAGACTGAATGTTAAGTTGTGCAACTAAGCCTCCGTGGCTTAGGCGGCAGCACGCCGGCCTCTCACCGCTGGGTCCGTGGTTCAAATCCCGGTCACTCCATCTGTGCTGGACAAAACGGAGGCCGACAGGTTTTTCTCCGGGTACTCCGGTTTTCCCTGTCAAAATTTCATGCCAGCAACACTCTCCACTATCATTTCATTTCATCTGTCATTCATTTAATCATTGCCCCAGAGAAGTGCGTCAGGCCTCGGCAGCCGGCACAGTTCATATCCTCGCCGCTAGACGGGGGCTTCATTCATTCCATTCCTGACCCGGTCGGAGACTGGAAGCAGGCTGTGGATTTTCATTTTCGTTAAGTTGTGCAACTGCATGCAAATGCAGTGCTATGATGTATCTGAAAATGAAATAGAAAATTTCACCCTACATGCTACAGGAGAATTTTTATAATTATTTCTGAAAATTGACATAATAACTCTATTGTGAAGAAAACGTCGCTTTCTTCTTGCTGACCTCCGCAGTTATCGGAGTAAAATACAACATTTGTCCCAGGCATGGCATTCGACAACTCTTCAAGATATCGAAACACGCAAGTTCCTATTTCAGTCACGCCTCTGTTTCCGAGTCGCTCAGGCCAAAAGAAACAAAGGCTTTTGTCACATCCAATTTCGGTTACCTACAACAACAACAAAATACAATAATGTTTTCGTCACTAGAAAGCCAGGTAAAATGGATTAAAAAAGAGTGTAACTGCATACAATAAAAGTTGACGGACACTTACTGTGAAATTGTAACAGTTGAGTCTCGATTTGTAGGAAAAAGCCGATGTTTCTCCCATTGGCACTGGTAAGACGGCTTGTAAATCATAAACCGCTAATTTTATTTCTCCACTTTTGGCCTTTCCTTTGTCTGCGGTTTTCTCTGTTCTACTCAGTTCCTTTTCTTCCAGATGTCCTTCATACTTTAATTGCATATTTGACTCTTCTTCATCTACCGCATTTTTATATCCCTCACATTGATCACATTGATCCTTCTTTGGCACGAAGAATCCTATATTAAATTCAGTATTGAAAATGCGTGCGTAGGTATCGTAATTCGCAGCTGGCTTATTAACTGAAGACCGCTCTGAAGAATAATGTCGGTGCATTTCTGCGATATATAATCCAACATCTATAAATTCTCTTGAGGAATCACTTCTTACATAATGGCTCTCAATTCATGGTATTGATTTTAAGTGGGTCCTAACTGAGTTCAAGATTTCATCGTCAGTCTTCTTACGGTTGTCATGCTTTCCTCTTCCGTCTTCAGGCGCTATGCCAGTCCAATTGAATTTGCCTGTGATCACAGTATGAATTGTCCTTTCGGTTATTCACAAAGTGTTTATCAAAAATGTTTTGCACACACGAACTTTCTGATCATTATTCATTACTAAGGCTCGGATCGATATGATCGATAAAATCTCCAGGTATGCTCGAAAACCATGTGTTTTATGCTCGATATATATGCTCGAAAAACCCAGTATATGCTCGATAGATATGCTCGAAAAAACCATTATATGCGGTTAAATATGCAGAATATGCTCGAAAAACACCGTTTTAAACTATAGAAAGGAAAGTGAAAAGAAAAAACCAATAACATACCTTTATATACGAGCTTTATTTTCTAATTGTATGTATGATACACTGCAATATACTCGCATTCAAGTTTTTCAAGTATATAATAAGAGAAGTTTTCTTATAAAAGTTACAGTTTAAAAGTTCATTTACAAAATGTTCAGAATTAGGTGAGTCAATGAAGTAGATCTGCATTGGTCTGTACAACAACATTGTTTTCTATGTTTTCAGTTTTGAATGATTTTCTTAAATCAATCAATAAAAGTTTCAATGACGAGAACGACCTCACTAAAGGTTAAAAACCTGCGGTTCTATTATTCGCACCAGATAGGCTTTTCAATAATTATTTCTGTTTTCGAACCTTAAGGATGGTCAGGGCCTGAACTGGGGGGGAGTGGGATGGGGGGTGAGGGCGGGGGGAGAATTCGAAGAAAAACAAACTATTTAGACGAAAACCTCAAGAATATGCATTTATATGCTTCTATTCTGAAAACCGCGGTTTTATGCATTTATAAGCTCGATAAATGTCAATTCTGTTGGTCCCAGAGAGGTGAAAATACCACTGAAAGGCTTATTTTAATGTGTACTATTCAGGAAAAAAAATATGTAAATATGCTCGAATCCGAGCCCTATTCATTACATAGAAAAAGCAATTCGACTTTCTAGGTTCACGGGCAGATATGCGCCGATATTTCAGAACAAGTTGTTCTATGCACGAATTCAAAAAGTCTCGCTGTCGTTGCAGCGAACCTAGGCCCCAATAACTCCTGAACAGCTGATTTCTGTAGTCTTCAGACAACTTCTTTGAACAAGAGAGGATACATTTATCTCCACAAGCAGCGCGCATCTTACGAGCCTCGACGATTTTCCCCATTCTAGATGTATACATTTTCCCTGAGTTTCTCAGAATTTTTGCGTGAACTTTGCGCCACTTATTAACTTTCCGCACTCTTTTTTTTTTTTTTTTTTGCCTTTCTTTGTCGGACTCACAGGTATTTCGATGTTGTTGGACAATGAATCAGAACTAGACGATTCGCCATTACTAGATGGTTCGTAATTGTCACTTGAGCCCGACGAAACCACATCTGAACTATCATCAGAGCTATTATGGAGCTTGGAGGGTGTTATTTTAATTTTTTCAAACCCACTTTTGTTGGTGTTGAACAAAAGTTTGGTGCTTTTCAGTCGGTCAAAACGAATGTACCAAAATAGAGCTGGGTTATGCCCTAATCCTGAAATAAATTACATAAGATTAATAAGCTTTAATCTAGGGCATAACCCAGCTCTATTTAGGTACATTCGTGTTGACCGACTGAAAAGCACCAAACCATTGTTTACTTAGGCAACACTGAAAAAATGGCTTCAAACCTCACAATTGGTGTTGAACTTTGAACCACATAATAATGTGTTTTTTTCAGTTTCCTGTTTGGCTGCGAGATTATGTTGTGGGTTAGATGCCTGTGGCTCCACATTACTGACCTCGGAAATTGAAGTATCACGTACAGTTTGCATTTTACTTGACGTAGAACAATTTCCCCTTGTTACACCTCCGTTCTCTTCAGTTTCCTGAGCACGAACAAGACGCATAATTGCCTTCGTTCGTTCGCTCATGTTCACCCTGTGAAAACAACGAACACTATCAATTATAAAATGTAAGATCTTAGAAGGTCACAATGGTCGCAAACTACCTACTTCCCAAAATTGATAAAAACGAATGTCGACATGAATCTGTTTAACCCTCCTAGTACCATTCGGGTCTAAGTTACCCAAGAGCACGTTTGATATTGAAATCTCCGCTGTTAAAAAAAAAATTAAAGTCAGTCTGAAAGACTAGACTTTATATCATTTCAAATGACGCATGCTACAAATGCTACACATGTTAGAAAGGCTCAGGAGAGCTTCTCGCTTCGCTCGAAGCGCCAGGACTCTTTCAACAGGCTCCATTACCCATTAACTTAGGCTTCCCGCGCGGGCACCTTTTAAGGGTCACCCTGTATTTGAGTCTGACATCTTTTACAACTCTTTAAGGGTCGCTCATTATTTGAATCTGATATCTTGCAAACCTCTTTAAGGGTCACCTTGTATTTGAATTGAATCTAACATACTGTAAACCTCGTTAAGTGTCACCCTGTATTTTGTTCTGACATCCTGCACACCTCTTTAGGAGACACCCTGTATTCTTGTCAGGCATCTTGTATATCTCTTTAGAAGTCACCCTGTATTCTTGTGTGACATCTTGTACTCCTCTTCAGGAGTCACCTTGTATTCTTGTCTGACATTTTGTACACCTCTTTAGGAGTCACCCTGTATTCTCGTTTGACATCTTGTGCACCTCTTTAGGAGTCACCCTGTATTCTTCTCTGCCATCTTGTATATCTCTTTAGAAGTCACCCTGTATTCTTGTGTGACATCTTGTACACCTCTTTAGGAGTCACCTTGTATTCTTGTCTGACATCTTGTGCACCCCTTTAGGAGTCACCCTGTATTCTTCAATGCCATCTTGTACACCTCTTTATGAGTCACCTTGTATTCTTATCTGGCATCTTGTAAATCTCTTTAGGAGTCACCCTGTATTCTTATCTGGCATCTTGTACACCTCTTTAGGAGTCACCCTGTATTCCTGTCTGACACGGTGTACACCTCTTTAGGAGTCACTCTGTATTCTCGTCTGACATCATGTGCACCTCTTTAGGAGTCACCCTGTATTCTTCTCTGCCATCTTGTACACCTCTTTATGAGTCACCTTGTATTCTTATCTGGCATCTTGTATATCTGTTTAGGAGTCACCCTGTATTCTTATCTGGCATCTTGTACACCTCTTTAGGAGTCACCCTGTATTCTTATATGACGTCTTGTATAACTCTTTGGGAGTCACCCTGTATTCTTGTGTGACATCGTGTACACCTCTTTAAGAGTCACCCTGTATTCTTATCTGACGTCTTGTATATCTCTTTAGGAGTCACCCTGTATTCTTATCTGGCATCTTGTACACCTCTTTAGTAGTCACCCTGTATTCTTATATGACGTCTTGTATATCTCTTTAGGAGTCACCCTGTATTCTTGTGTGACATCTTGTACACCTCTTTAGGAGTCACCCTGTATTCCTGTCTGACACTGTGTACACCTCTTTAGGAGTCACCCTGTATTCTTATCTGGCATCTTGTACACCTCTTTAGGAGTCACCCTGTATTCCTGTCTGACATCGTGTACACCTCTTTAGGATTCACCCTGTAATCTTATCTGACGTCTTGTATATCTCTTTAGGAGTCACCCTGTATTCTTGGCTGATATCTTGTACACCTCTTTAGGAGTCACCCTGTATTCCTGTCTGACATCGTGTACACCTCTTTAGGAGTCACCCTGTATTCTTATCTGACGTCTTGTATATCTCTTTAGGAGTCACCCTGTATTCTTGGCTGCCATCTTGTACACCTCGTTAAGGGTCACCCTGTATTCTTATCTGACATCGTGTACATCTCTTTAGGAGTCACCCTGTATTCCTGTCTGACATCTTGCACACCTCTTTAGGAGTCACCCTGTTTTCCTGTCTGACGCCACGTACTTGCCGTCTCTCAGGAGTAAACTCAGACTCGGTGCATATGCACTGAACAACATGATGACGTCATACACGCCGTAACCGTAACGCATAACGTTAGACCCAAGCTTAACGACGAAGTCGACAAGATCATTTGAAATGATAAAATGTATTGTTTGACTTTATCCCTCTGAGTCAACTGTATTAAAAGATGTTGCATTATGTTTTCTATTTTTAACACATCATAGGCTACAGGTTTATTCACTGATTGGGGTCAATATGACCCTTAGTGGTACTCAGTGTAACAAAGAACACCTGGTATTAGGAAGGTTAAGCCATCTCGTTCTTGTTAACATTGGCATCAAGAACAGTATGATGTACAATTGAACTGACTGTGGAGTTCAGCAACGGTGAAAAGAACACTTAAGACGCAGTTTTCTATTCGTTCGATGAACAAGGACACTACTGTCGACCAAAATATTATGTGTACTCGAGTTTGAAGTTTGTTTGTGAAGTAACCAGTAGACCTACATAAAATCCAATAACATCATCATTTTCGTCAATCTATTTTACGTTAGTTCATGTAGGTTTGGAATTTTTAATTTATATTTTAATATTTTTTATCGCAGTTGGAACACAAAAAGTGCCCGTTTTTAAGCGTGTTTCAACCATGCGTCACATTTAAGAATTATTATCTCACAAACCCGTCATCAGATCGAATCCAAATTTTAACACAATATACATTGGAATGTTGTATAACTGGTTTATTAATTTCAACATTTTGTGTGTTCAGGAACGAATGTTGTTATCATTTTTGTAAGGTAACTTTTTCTCAGCTCGGGGTCGTTGGAAAATGTAGTTCTTGGTTGCGTTATAATCCTTATACATCAAAACGTTATGTTGTATGACTGTGAAATACGTAAATTAGTTCACTTATTTTATATCGGTTTGTATTTGTACGGGGAATTAAGACATGGTTCGCCAGCTAGCCGCTCCGGGAAATGCTGTACAGCGTTACTGATATGGAGCCCTGCACTTCCGAGCGAGGCGCGCCATGACGCGTGATGGAGCCCATGACACTGAGGTGTCCTTTGCCATTGCTACCGTAAATTGGGGTAACACCGATATAATGAGGTAACATCGATCATTTGAGTTATTACTTGCAAATGTACTTCTACTGGACACCCCTGTGTTTGATCCGGTCCAAGCGTAGGCATTCTACGAAGTAGAAGTACTCGCCGACAACAATGAATACCGACCGTGCGTGTTGATCATTATTCAAACAAAATCATATATATTATTTCAGTAGTATGCATCCCTCCTGCGGCGCTCACAAGAGACCGATCGTGAAAAATGAGCATTCAAATGAAAGAGAATATACATTACCAGTGACTCATTGCACTCTAATTTCATAAATATCTATAATTTCTTTAAAAAATGACTTTAAAAAAACTGTGCGAAGTGTGCGATTTGCAGTTACTGTTGCTGCAGGAAGATACGCTCCATAATTGGTGTCCACTTCACACTTTGGCCGCTGTGACGCCTTTTTTTATTTCATTTTAACATTCTGAGATCTTTCCTTTATCATTTTGCATCGATTTCAGAAACAGTAAATCAAGGGAATGTGTAGGTTTTCATAATCAGTAGGCTAAATCAATGGATTGGGTACTCAAATCGTATAACCGGCGAGTATTACTGCTAAGCTTTCAATCAATGGACTCAGCACAAACATGAATTAAGCTCATCCGTCTAAACAATGGAATTATTATATTCCAGGTTTGTTAATATGCCGCGATACAGGATATTCTTCTGCATTCTAATTCCATAAATATCGATTTTTGTAAGAATTGTGCTTTTTGCAAATACTGTTGCTCTAACATGCTGCAATTCTGAGTTGTCGTCTAAAACCTTAAAAGATTGAACGTTAATTCTCTAACAGTTTTCCTTCTATCTGCTTTTCAGAATCAGTAATTAAATCAATGGATTGGGTACAGGTTTTTCTTCTGCATTCTAATTCCATAAATATCGATTTTTGTAAGAAGTGTGCTTTTTGCAAATACTGTTGCTGTATCATGCTAGAGTTGTCGCCTACAACCTTAAAACTATCATCATCATCATCATCATCATCATCATCATCATCCTCATCATCATCATCATCATCATCATCATCATCATCATCATCATCATCATATAGGCCTCATAAATTAGCAGTGAAGAATTGCATTCTAATTTCATAAATATCAATTTTTGTAAGAACTGTTCGATTTGCAAATACTGATGCTCTAAAATGCTGCAATTATGAGTTGTCGTCTAAACCAGAGTTTCTCAAAGTGTGGTCCGCGGACCCCCGGGGGTCCGCAAGCATATTTTCAGGGGTCCGCAAAAATATTCGAATCTAATTTTGTTAATTACTCATACCAAGAACTCCTGTTCCTGCAAATAAAAGTTTTAGTTTGTATTACAAAATATGTGCGTGGCAAGCTTAGCCAATCCTATGATCAGGTCAATATTGTTTTCGACGGGTGGCTACCCTGCGGCTAGCCACTAACACACCTAGTCTGTCATCTGTTCTGTCAGCGGAGCAAACGTATCGGCATCTGTTATTCAGTTGACTTTTGTCGCTATTTTGATGCTTGTCGTGATGGTTTGTTTTGCTTTGTTGTGATGTTTAACTTTTAATGGTGGAAACATTTTACGCAAGGAAGTGTTAATTTTGGGCCTGTATCATGGATCGTTGGTTAAAGACAGGGACTGTAAAACGTTCAGTTGATAAATTAGAAAGAGACAATGATCGTGAAAGTGAGGTTAGCTGCTCAACTTCAGTAGCTAGTTCTAGCTGCAACACTGATTTACGTAAGACTGTTAAGCGCCGCAAATATTCTGAAGAGTATTTAAAATTAGGTTTTGTGCAATCTAATGACGAACAAAAACCACAGTGCGTGTTATGCTACGAGATTCTTGCCAATGAAGCTATGAAACCTGCGAAATTAAGGAGGCACTTAGAAACAAAACATCCAGACTTTGCTGATAAGTCATTTGAGTTTTTAAAATAAAAAGTCAAGAAATGGAAAAGATGAAAACATCAATGGAGAAAATGGCGTCAGGTAGCGCTGCTGAAAATGCTACTGTGGCGTCATACGAAATAGCATTACTCATAGCTAAATCTGGAAAGCCATATACGATTGCAGAAGAACTAATCTTACCAGCGGAAAAAAAAAATGTGTAATATAATGATAGGAGAGGCAGCTGCTAAGGAATTAAGTACAGTTCCACTTTCAAACGGTTCTATAAAACGTCGAATTGATGACATGTCTCAAAATATTGAAGAGCAGTTACTTTGTAGGTTAAAATCTACAAAAATGTACGCTTTGCAGCTTGACGAAAGTACAGACCTATCAAACAAATCTCACTTGTTAGCCTTTGTTAGGTATGAAAATGAAAATTGGCTTTTAGAAGAGCGTTTGTTTTGCAAAGAGATTCTTCATAACAATGCCCATGATGTTTTTGATGCATTAAATTATTTTATTTTATCAAATGACTTGGACTGGCAACGTTGTGTTGGTGCGAGTACCGATGGAGCAGGGGCCATGGCCGGCAAAAAGACAGGCCTAATTGCTCGTGTCAAGTCTGTCGCTCCCAAAGTTAAGTGGACTCACTGCTCTATTCATAGGGAGGCATTGGCTGCAAAACAAATGCCAGAAGATCTAGAAACATCATTGAAAAGAAGTTGTAAAAGTTGTAAATTATATTAAAGCCCGACCTTTGAACTCTCGTATTTTTATTCAGCTTTGTGAAGAAATTGGAAGTGAGCATGTACAGCTCTTGCTTCACACTGAAGTTCGCTGGCTCTCCCGAGGTAATGTCCTCACACGTTTTTTTGAATAGCGTGATGAAATTAGAATATTTCTTTTGGAAGAGAAATATGAAAACTTTCTTCTCAAAGACAAGTTGTGTGAGTTTGTGTGCTTGATCAAGGTTGCATATTTGGCAGATATCTTCCAGCATTTGAATGTCCTAAGTACGAAACTTCAAGGGTCTGACACTGACATATTCCGTGCAGAAGAGCAAGTAGAAGCTATGATAGGAAAACTGCAGCTTTGGTCTGACCGTATTCATACAACAATTTTACAACGTTGCAGGAATTCTTAATAACATATGAAGAAGAGATGCCTACAAATGCAAAAGAACTGTTTGCTGAGCATTTAACAGGCCAAGCTCAGAGTCTGAGAAGTTACTTTCCTGAACCTAATCCTAATAATAATTGGATGAAGTATCCATTCAAGAAGAGAAGTATTGGTAACCTCATCGACCTATCTGATACTGAGAAAGACCAATTGGTGGAACTCTCATGCAGCAGAGCCTGGGAGATTGTTTATGAAGAAAATAACTTGGCAAGGTTTTGGCTACTTGTACAAGCTGAGGTACCAGAAATTGCCAAAAAAAAAAAAAGCCCTCGAACATATTGTACCCTTTTGTACGACATATTTGTGTGAACGCGCCTTTTCTGAACTGTGCAACCTGAAGCCAGCAAAAAGAAACAGACTGAAGAACATTGAAACCGATTTAAGGCTAAAGCTTTCTAAAATAAATCCCAACATTTTAGAGATAGTCAAAAACAAAAAAAACAGTAGCATTGTTCTCACTAAAGTAACGGTAAAAACATTGATAACTTTTTATTCTAAGATTACATTTAAAGTCTACTCCTACTGTAATTAAGAAAATTTGTGTATACTTATGTAAGTCATGTTTTTTCCAGTATTTATTCCAATTTAAATGAACTATATATATACTAAAACAAACAGATTAATTGTTTTTACAACCCACCATTTTTTGGTATAAATTGTTTGTCTTTAAAATGACAACCATTAAAAAATTTACAACAAAAATTAAAGGCAGTTTTGAGGGGTCCGCAATGACTACATAAATAATTGAAGGGGTCCTCGAGTACAGGAAGTTTGAGAACCCCTGGTCTAAACCCTTAAAACTATTAAACGTTAATTATTTTACAGGTTTTTCTTCTGGATCCTAATTTTATAAATATCGATCATTTCGCATGGTTTTCAGAAACAGTAAATCAATGGATTGAGTACTCTAAATCGTATAACCGGCGTGTGTTACGGCGTCTAAAACCTTAGAACTATTACACATTAATTCTGTTACAGGTTTTTCCTATCATTTCCCATGGGTTTCAGAATTACTAAATCATTGGATTGGGTACTCAAATCGTATAATTTCATAAATATCGAATAACCGATGAGTGTTATGATGATCCAATTTTCAGTGATTGCCTTCTTAAGTTAGGGAAAGTACAACTTGCAATTCTGACTGAAATGTACCGTCTCGAATAACCGGTGAGTTATGGCTAAGCTCTTCATCAATGGACTCAGCACAGAAATGGAATCAACAGTGACGAATTGCATTTTAATTTCATAAATATCATAGAAATAAAACAGCCACAGCACGATCTCATGCTGACGCTCCACTCGGGAAAGCGAAAGCACCCCTGTATGTAACGTGCAACGGAGTTTAGCGTTGAGCGCTACACACAGAACAAGGAAAGCACCCCTTTAGGTAACGTGCAAAGAAATTTAGCACTGATCGTTTCACTTAGAAACAAGGAAGCCCCACTGTAAACGGGGCGTGAAGAAGTTTTCAAACGAGGGCTGTCCTGATAAGGGAGAAGGACGCTCCTCAGCCAAGAAGTTAAAGGAGGAGATCTTGACCAAGATGCTTTCATAAATATCGAATAACTGGTGTGTGTTATGATGATCCAATTTTCAGTGATTGCCTTTAAGTTAGAGAACGTAGAACTTGGAATTCTAACTGAAATGTAAACAGTGTTCAATAATAATTTTGGTGAAATGAAATATAACAACCTTTCTCCTTAAGTCTCTCATTATAAACCTATTGGGAAATGTGTGGTTTATGAACAAGTGAGATTTTCTAATTTCATAAATGTCTATAATGTATACGAAGTGTGCGATTTTCATATACTGTTGCTGTAGGAAAATACGCTCCATCATTGTTGTCCACTTCACATCTTAGCCGCTGTGACGCCTGTTTAGTGTCATTTTAACATTCTGAGATCTTTCGTTTATCATTCCGCATAGATTTTAGAAACAGTAAGTCGAAGGAATGTGTACTCAAATCGTATAATTTCATAAATTAGCGGCGACGAATTGCTTTCGAATTGCATAAATATCAATTTTTGTAAGAAGGGTGCGATTTGCAGATACTGATGCTCTAACATGCTGCATTTATGAGTTGTCGTCTAACCCTTTAAAACTATTAAACGTTAATTTATTTTACAGGTTTTTCTTCTGCATTCTAATTTCATAATTATCAATTTTTTAAGAAGTGTTCGATTTGCAGAACCTATTGGGGAAAGTGTAGTTTATAAACATACGAGATTTTTCGCACGGGTCCGCTAGTAAAAATATAATAATGAAAGACGGAAATCTGTATCATTAAAGTTACAAGAATAACTTCATTTGCACAGCAAAATTTGCGGCAGAAGGTAAGTGGTGTTAAAAATGTGATCTAGGGTCACTAGTGATGTGTAAAATAAATTTAGTTGTGTTCTTCAGTTAATATAAACATTATATATTTACATAAATATGACATTTATTGGGTAACACCGATCATGGGAAGAGATTATAAGAAGTTGACCGGGTCATCGGATAGATGTAGATATTATCCCATATATATGGAAAATGCCATTAAAGCTCTACTAACTGGCAAATTAAGCATTAGGAGGGCATCTGAAGAATATATGTAAGGTTGTTTCTGTAGTTATAAGAAAATTAAGATTGTTATCCATATTTATTAGTATGCTTATTCATATTGTTTTCTGCATTAGACTATCATGTTCTTAAATAAATTTCGCTGCTGCATCCCATCTGAAGCCATCAATAATATTTTTAACACTTAAAATATCGATCGGTATGACCCGAATGATGGTCTTATAGCGTTGATAATGTAAAACAAGTGGATGATCGGTATTACCCCAAGCTATGAGGTAACACCGATTATACAACATATTATTTTATCTATTTTATGAAAAGCTGAACAAAATTAAATTCATTGCCGAAATAATGACAACTAATGCTTAAACATAATTTAAATTTTGCAGTTCAATATTATAATTCCTGGGAAAGTTACACTAAATATATCAAGAAAATTGATCGGTATTCCCCCACCTTACGGTACCTCTGTACCAAATTTCGCTCAATTCGGTTTTACCGGGTTTGAATTGATAGGGGGAATCGATTTGCACACATACATGGCGGCCATCTGCATACTATTGGACTGATGTCCTTGTAATATGGTCAAAAGACGCTTCTCACATAAAGGTATTTCGTTGCAAAATTTGGTAGAGATGAGATCTTTAGGTTAGTCGTAATTTGATTTAAGCTTTGAACATTTGGGTGTCGGCCATTACGTTTCCTACAAGATAGCGGAGATATAAAACATGACGCTGAGGTGCCCTTTGCTAGTGCTACCTTTGTACCAAATTTCGTTCAATTCGGTTTCACCGTGTTTGAATTTATAGGGGGAATCGATTTGCACACATACATGGCCGCAATCTGCAAACTATTGGACGGATGACCTTGTAGTTTGGTAAAAAAAAAAGACGCTCCTCACATAAAGGTATGTTGTTGCAAAATTTGGTAGAGATCAGATGATTAGGTGAGTCGTAATTTGATTTAAGCTTTGTACATTTGGGTAACCGCCATTACGTTTCCGTCAAGAAGGCGGCGATATAAAACATGGCACTGAGGTTCCCTTTGCTAGTGCTACCTCTGTACCAAGCTTCGTTCAATTCGGTTTCATCGTGTTTGAACTGATAGGGGGAATCGATTTACACACAAACATGGCCACCATCTGCAAAATATTGGGTTGATGACCTAGTACTTTGATCAAAAGATGCTTCCAACAAAATGGTACAGTATGTTTTTGCAATATTTGGTAGAGATCAAATGATTAGGTTGGTCGTATTTTGATTTAAGCTTTTAACATTTGGGTGGCCGCCATTACGTTTCCGTCAAGATGGTGGCGATATAAAACATGACACTGAGGTGCCCTTTGCTAATGCTACCTCTTTACCAAATTTCGTTCAATTCGGTTTCACCGTGTTTGAATTGATAGGGAGGGGGGCAGACATGCAAAGTACACACACACACACACACATACACACTCACAGACACACAGACAGTCACACAACTTTGGGCCCTGTGTTGATCTCATAAGTCTACTTTCATGTTTTGCAAAAATCGAAAGTAGGCTAACAAATAATCTGGAAGATCCTTGGGATATAGAAGCTGTTCAGAAACTAATTTTAGATGAAGATTTAGTTTGTAGTTCCTTTTTACGTTACTTGTGATTATTTTAACTTGCATCGTATGATGTTTACAGAAAACTGTATTTTAGAAATAAATAATACGGTAAATGATTACACTGGAATATACAGAAAGAAAAGAAAACTACAATAACAGAAATTAAAATGCTTGTAGTGGGTTCAACAACCCTATTACAAAACCTATGTATCATCGTCACTCATTTTGTCACAAAATGTGTTATGATAAAGGAAATGTGTATTTCGCAAGTGAAAAATAACAGGTAGTATCGATTTGTTGTAGGTACCTGAAAGGAAGTATGATACGGTACGCCATATATCCAGTACATCTGCCACAAAAAGATAACGGTGCTTAAGCCGTAGCTGGACATCTTGTTTGAATGTATCATTATGATACATTGCGACCGACGGAAGGTTAAACGCTTAAATTATTCGGTTGTTTTTAAAAAAATGTAGCCCATTTATATCACGCTTTTTATTAACTCTCTCATTTTTGTTTTGTTTTTGTTTCTAGTCACATTTATCAGTAACTCGATTCAATCGAACCGATTCAGTCCGCAATGTTCGTTAAAGACGATTTAATCACTTGTGTTGTCTTTGAAAATTGTGTTCTGCATAATATCCTATTTTCATTCATGTTGGAATTGCGATAATATCTTTTGTAATTTTAGAGAAATCGACTTTCTTATTGGGGGTATTGAATTGTTGGATGGGTGGCAATTTCACTGTGCGTGTTCTTTTTATATTATACTAGCAACCCACCCCGGCTTCGCCCGGGAACCGTTATGAATGCTTCTTTTTTTCCGATGTCAATGAACTACAACCAATATCCGTTTTACATCTCAGCATGATGGGTTAAAATCCCTGCCTGGCTATTAATTATATTATCATGGAGATGCATGTGCAACGAATTCTTGTCAGACGTAATTTAAGAATGTTGAGGTGCATGAAACACAAATCCCACTTCCATCCAATCAAAAAACACTTAGCCTATAGTGGGCGAGTTAATGAAGATAGATATATGCGATCGCGGACTTATTTGAAGAACTTTTCATGCTGAACAATTCTTACACTCATAGTAAATTGAAATTTTTAACACGTCATCACACGTCATTACACGAGAGCAATTTGCTCACATACGTAATAAATTGTAGCAATAATTTTAAAGTGAAAAATACAATCCTAAAACTTTAAAATCATCTTTAGAAACAAAATGTGCTTGCCATAAAATGCTATTTAGAACTTTATATCATTATAAGTACTATGAAGTATTTCACAAACGCGAGAGCACGCTATGTTAGCAAACTGCCGCAATTCCAAGGTTGTGATGCGACATCAAAGCACGCCTCGTTAGCAAATTGCCGCAAAGTATATAATTGGTAATTTTCAAATAAATTCCATTATTTTAACACAAGACCATTGTCATTACACGATAAGTACCGGTATTACAAGTAACAAATGACTTACTGCAGGATATAGAGTGATGGAATGCAAATTCAAGCGAACGACACTGATGGTGAGGTTCTTGCTGAGGGCCTACTGAGAGGTTCAGTGCCTCTTCATTGGATGGTGGGGGGTGTTGATCGACACCATCTTCCAACGGCTGCAATATTACTTCTGAAACATTCTCCTCTGAGTCACTATCAACGTGCTCTTAAATGTCTCTTTCATCAACGTCACTGTAATCAGAATAATTGTCTTCGCCTAATTCACTTGAATGACATTCTGGAACACTGTCCACAAAATCTCTCACTGTAGCTTGTTATACTTCGTACGGATCCATTTCCAGTTATAGCACAAACAAGAAAACACAAATATTGCAACTCTTTCATATTAAATATACGCGAGAACACGTCCGTTAGCAATATGCTCACATAGGTTCGAAAATTATTGTACGTGATCGCACGCGCGTTAGCAAATTGCTCACACAATGTGACACCACCAACATAGGTGTGAACTGACATCGACAGCACTCAGTGACAACCCGGTTTAGGCCACGGTCGTTATACATGGATGTGGGGTGAGGAATACCTGACTGCCCTCTACTTCCTGGAAACAAATAAGGAAAATGTTTGCATTATTGTTCAAACGCGGCAAACTGCCGTGGGGGCGTGTGATGACGTGTTAACGGATTGCCAAGCGTGTAATGGTTTCTTGTTTATTGAAACTTGCTCCACTAGTTGGACATAATTTGTAATGGGTTAAAGAGATATTTAAACTTGCCTCACTAGTTGGGCGTTATTTGTAATGGTTTCTTGTAAATTGAAACTGATTATATGTAAAGCTAATTATTTAAATAGTCGCCCACTTTTGGGTGAACAAAATGAAACATTTAATTGTGTATTAATCTAATAGTGTATCTGTATTGTTGTCAGCTTCACTAAAAAAAAGTACATAATGTGTAGTATCATATGTATTGCCAGGGCGCCAGATCAGTTATATATCATGATCAAAATAATATATTAAACCTCGGTTAAATAGAGGTAGAGCATCGAAATTCCTATCTCCAGCCGTAGTGAAACTTACGTAATCTAACCTTACGATAATTAGTTCAGGAGTATGGTGTTGCCTTATAGTAATTTCTAGCTACTAAAGGAAACCAGTCAAACATTTGAATTTAAAATGAATTTAATATATAAAAACAACAAGTGCAAAAAGAATAAAATACTAAAGATAATAATAATAATAAATTTAAATGAAAGAATCTACTGAATTTACTTGTATTACGGGTCTTGATAGGAAATTGGAGTATACTGAGTTAATTGAATAAAATATAGATTGAATTTAATATGGATGAGAGCCTTCTGATTTGACTGGAGTATAACTGTTTACATCGCTCACCGCATTGAAGATCTTTGTAGTTGGATTGTTGCGTAGAGAGTTCCAGATGGCCCTGATCTTCCTCAAAGTAATTAATTTATATGTGGATGACGGAATAAATTCCAAAAATCATCCCTGTGACAATAGCCTCGTACACAACCATGTCACAGTTTGATGAGACAGAATGTCTTATCAAATTCACATACTTAATAGTCAACTGTCTAGTTTAGAACTGCGTTATAGACTCCCTATCGCTACAAGTTCCTCTGCTCCACTCAGCATCATTCCATCTCCTCCAGCAATTCAATAATAATAATCACCTTTCAGTTGGGAGGCCGTCATATATATAACGTTCCCAGGTAAGGCACGTGTCTGTCACCTCTTCAGAAGTCGCTAGGCGATATAAGCCCGCCTTTCACATATCAACAATGACAATACTTCATTGTACCATTTCTCGGGAGGTCCAGCCCACCTTTTGTATACAGTTGCAAAGGACTCATTCATCGGCCCAGCATTGTTAGTGGCAAGTCTTCTTAGAATCCCTTCTTAGTATGATTTGTATATTGGTAGAATACTTGATGTGACAGACATAAGTGTCTATTTATGTCATTTCCAAGAAGCCGTGAATAAGCCGCCCTTCTGTGAACAACCCTCTTCTTCTCTTGTTCGAATTTTCTTCAGAAATAATATTCAGTCAAGCGTCTTAACTTATTTCAAATATAATGTGTATCGCTCCAAGTCCTTTCAATTGCCATAATATTCTACATTACCGCATAATAATAGATATAAATATATTAGTTAACATAATAACTAATAAAAGGTAAAATGTAAACTTAAAAAATATTGATAATAATAATAATAATAATAATAATAAAATATATAAAATTATTTCATTCTGGTCACAAATTGGGACCATCACATATTCGCCCCAGAGAATTATGGTATATGTCAACAATCATATCACCATACTTCTCTTCAACACTTGTACAAATATGAAATATTATACCCTACAAAGAAATTACCAACATCGACAATATTATACTCTTCAAAGCAATTACTAACATACAAAAAATATACCCTTCAAGTTTAATATATTTTTTTTTAAATCTCATCATTTCAGTCTTTCACTGTTCATAATGTATTTTTCTTTCTTCTTTACATAATTAAAGCGACCTGTAAACAATGTACATCAAAATACCCTTCACTTTTATATTCTTGTTTTGGACATAAGTCATCGTTGCACTTATGTATACTTGGGTGGCATACACCTTTGCTTTATATCTTGAGGACGTAGAATTCAATTTTTAGCCTGGTGTCGAACTGAATACACTATGGCTAGTTGGTGGGACTGCCAACTGATTAATTCACTTTATCACTTCACAACACTTGGTATGTGATGCGAATCACCAGATCTTCTCCAGTCTCTCAGGAATTATATGTATCTAGTAACACAGGCATATTATAGAAAAAATGAAACTTTATTAGCTTATATTACCTAGGGCAACATCGTTCAGTGCAAATGTAGAGCGCTAATTTACCCCACATATGTATATTTATATCCTACTCAAATACACCAGCCTATAGCCGACAAATTATTCTTTATATTTCCTCTGTGCTCTCCAAGACACACAATATCATAGGTTGATGCAAACCCTCGCCATTACCTGCTCTTTCAGACCACAATCATTCACTTATTATTAAGCGACTTTCCTTACTTACCATCAACTTCACTTCTTATTACTCATGATACATATTTCCTTAAGGATCTCACATTGTACGTGCCGTATAATCGTTTTCCTGCATTTTCTGATTACTCACCTTCTTAACCGTATTTACTCACCTTTTTAACCGTAGTTACCCACCTTTTTAACCGTAGTTATTCCTCTTATTTGTCACAATTACACTCCATTCAACTCAAGATTACACATCTTAATCACATGTAGATACTCACCTTATTTCTCAAAATACACTTCTTTCTACTTAAGATTGATTACCTTTTTATCACCCGTAGTTATTCACATTATTTCTCAAAATTACACTTCTTTCTACTCATGATTACCTTTGTTTATCATCCGTAGTTATTCACCTTATTTCTCAAAATTACACTTCTACTCAAGATTACCTTTCTTTCGCGAAATCCGTATGACCGATAAAATTTACTTTCTCCATTACAAAAAATGACTTTCCTTTAAATCCTTGCATTACCATCCTAGCTACTGAAATATTAACTGTTCACAAAATCTGCCTAATTAAATTACGGGCATCAAAATATAGCTTTATTTTCCTTTCTGACTTGGGAACTACCCTTAACGAATTAATATATATATATGGGCTAATATAGGGTTCTATAATTTTATCTTGCAACATGCTTTCAATCTGCCTTCTCACAGCTTCCTGGAATTTGTAAGGCACGGGTTAGCGATGACCTACAAAAATACTGCGATCATGTACATTTAATGAATGTTCGTAGCAATTAGCTAATCCAATACGGTTCTCAAATATATACTAATTCTCTTACAACACCTTCAACACTCGATCCACACGATCAACAATCGATCAACACGACCACACTCTAACGCACTCTGTAATGCAGCCTCACGCAAGGAATCCTCTAGATAATCCTTCGTCATCATACTGCCTAAAAATGTAAAAAAACAAGGTTCCCTCTCAAGAGATACCCCAACAATCTCACCAATAACCTCACTACAAATATCGACTCCTTTAGTCGTTAATACCTCCTCAATCATACAAATCTTCTTAGAACCACCATACAACTCACATGAATTATTAAATGACATGATCACATCTTTATCCATCCATCTGAATTTAACATTACCCTCCTTGTAACATAGCTGTGCAGAATGTTGCGACATCCTGTCCGAACCCATAATTAGTGAATATATCAGATTTGGAATTAAAAAAAAACATACTTGTGTTCCAATCTTACTTTCTTTTAAAATTTCTGCAACCACTTGTTTAGAAATTATGCGGAATATCTTTCCCATCACAGTTAACACAATAGTAGTTCTAATTGGAATTTCCTATATTTTAATACCATTTTCCTTCCTATTATTATAAAATGCTGCACTGATGCAAGAAACCTGACAGCCACTGTCAAAAAGTGTATCGATACCCGCCCCTAACACTTGTAATTTTAAGACTGAGTTAAAATTAATAACGGTAGGTTCTTTAGATACCTCCATAAATTCACTTAATAAATCATTACGGATATTTAGGTCATACGGTTCGCTCAAAGTAGAAATACCGACTTACATAACAACTCTATCTGGCATTTTTAAGTTCTTATAACCTTCTTCTTCGCTTCTATATTTATTTACAGTTACGCTCTCTTCTCTCCTCATAACAATAGTTTCTTCCTCCTCCGTATTATATTTATCAATAGTAGCACTGTATTTCGCCTTTGCCCCTATTACTTCCCCTATTCTATCTTCTATGGCACGCCACTGCACTTCATAATCTTTCTCACTCTCTTTTATTATATTCTCTATTTCCTCTAACAACTTCATTTTCTCCCCTTTCATTTTACTTCTGGACTTACTAATTTCATGCCTTTCCTTAATTTCTCAACTACTATAGCTTAACGACCTTTCTAACTGTTGCTTTTTGCTTCTGCTTTCTTCTATATCCGTCCTTCTTTCGTCTTCTACACTATCTCTCTCCGCCATTTCCTCCACCATCGCGCTCTGCTTGTGCTTTTTCTTCCTATGCTTTGGATTACTTATCTCAGCTTTCTGCTTTCCTTGTTCAATAATTATGTCTTTCTGACTGTGCCTTAACGCACGCTTCTCTATTTCTGTTAACTTCATATTGACTTCCTTTATATAGGCTCTGACTTCTTCCCTTGTCTGCCTATTTTGATCCTCTATAATTTTCTGCATTTTTATTTCTTGAGTGCTTATCACTTTCTTTATTTTACCTACTTCTATTCCTATCTTGTCTTTAATCTTCTTCTCTTCTTTCTTGCTACGTTCCATAATCTCTACCTTCACGTCTTCTACTCTTTCCCTTACCTCTTGATTAATCTCTTCTACTTTCTTGCCTATAACTTCAAACTTTTCCCCTGCTTCTATCCTAACTTCAGCTATGGTTTTCTTTAACTCACTTTGCAATTCCTTTCTTATTATTTCTTTGAATTCTGACATATTCTCCTTAATCCTCTCATACTTTTTATTTAACTCCTCATTCACCTTTTCCACTTTATCTAGCTTCTGATTAATTTCTTTATTATCTTTACATATCGCTTCTCTTATCTCCCTACTCATCTTCTGATTTTGCCTACTTATTTCCTCTCTCATCTCCCTACTCATCTCCTGATTTTGCCTATTCATCTCCTGATTTTGCCTATTCATCTCCTGATTTTGCTTACTTATCTCCCTACTCATCTCCTGATTATTTTTATTGCTATCTTCTAGCTTCTTGTCTATTGCCTTGCGTATCTCCTGATTTTGCCTATTCATCTCCTGATTTTGCCTATTCATCTCCTGAAACATTCCTATGATCGCATCTAATTTATTTTCCGAAATATCCAAAGGCTTTAGTTTCTCCTTCCCTCCACTAGTCTCAGGTTTTATTTCAGGATGTACCTCTATATTCGTCTCAGGGTTAACCTCGGGATTATTCTCAGGATTACTCTCAAGATTTACCTCCGACATCTTGGTATAATCCTCTACACTCTCAGCCTCAGTACCACTATCAACTTTCGTATAATTAGCTTTCTCGCCTTTACCCCTACTCCTCAATTTCCTTTGTTCCTCATCCGCCATCTCGAAGTACACCGTATAAAGTTTACCGTTCCAAAATTCACCTCACTTTCCCCCAAAATCAATCACTAATAATACACTAATTCACTTCACTTTCCCCCAAAATCACTGACAATTTGCACTGAATTAACACTCACTCCTTCCGTAAATATCGTTAGGTTTTCGTGCCACATAGTTGGGGGCCATTTGTAATGGTTTCTTGTTTATTGAAACTTGCTCCACTAGTTGGGCATAATTTGTAATGGGTTAAAGAGATATTTAAACTTGCCTCACTAGTTGGGCGTTATTTGTAATGGTTTCTTGTAAATTGAAACTGATTATATGCAAAGCTAATTATTTAAATAGTCGCCCACTTTTGGGTGATCAAAATGAAACATTTAATTGTGTATTAATCTAATAGTGTATCTGTATTGTTGTCAGCTTCACTAAAAAAAAGTACATAATGTGTAGTATCATATGTATTGCCAGGGCGCCAGATCATTTATATATCATGATCAAAATAATATATTAAACCTCGGTTAAATAGAGGTAGAGCATCGAAATTCCTATCTCCAGCCGTAGTGAAACTTACGTAATCTAACCTTACGATAATTAGTTCAGGAGTATGGTGTTGCCTTATAGTAATTTCTAGCTACTAAAGGAAACCAGTCAAACATTTGAATTTAAAATGAATTTAATATATAAAAACAACAAGTGCAAAAAGAATAAAATACTAAAGATAATAATAATAATAAATTTAAATGAAAGAATCTACTGAATTTACTTGTATTACGGGTCTTGATAGGAAATTGGAGTATACTGAGTTAATTGAATAAAATATAGATTGAATTTAATATGGATGAGAGCCTTCTGATTTGACTGGAGTATAACTGTTTACATCGCTCACCGCATTGAAGATCTTTGTAGTTGGATTGTTGCGTAGCGAGTTCCAGATGGCCCTGATCTTCCTCAAAGTAATTAATTTATATGTGGATGACGGAATAAATTCCAAAAATCATCCCTGTGACAATTGCCTCGTACACAACCATGTCACAGTATGATGAGACAGAATGTCTTATCAAATTCACATACTTAATAGTCAACTGTCTAGTTTAGAACTGCGTTATAGACTCCCTCTCGCTACAAGTTCCTCTGCTCCACTCAGCATCATTCCCTCTCCTCCAGCAATTCAATAATAATAATCACCTTTCAGTTGGGAGGCCGTCATATATATAACGTTCCCAGGTAAGGCACGTGTCTGTCACCTCTTCAGAAGTCGCTAGGCGATATAAGCCCGCCTTTCACATATCAACAATGACAATACTTCATTGTACCATTTCTCGGGAGGTCCAGCCCACCTTTTGTATACAGTTGCAAAGGACTCATTCATCGGCCCAGCATTGTTAGTGGAGAGTCTTCTTAGAATCCCTTCTTAGTATGATTTGTATATTGGTAGAATACTTGATGTGGCAGACATAAGTGTCTATTTATGTCATTTCCAAGAAGCCGTGAATAAGCCGCCCTTCTGTGAACAACCCTCTTCTTCTCTTGTTCGAATTTTCTTCAGAAATAATATTCAGTCAAACGTCTTAACTTATTTCAAATATAATGTGTATCGCTCCAAGTCCTTTCAATTGCCATAATATTCTACATTACCGCATAATAATAGATATAAATATATTAGTTAACATAATAACTAATAAAAGGTAAAATGTAAACTTAAAAAATATTGATAATAATAATAATAATAATAATAATAATAATACTAATAAAATATATAAAATTATTTCATTCTGGTCACAAATTGGGACCATCACAAGCGTAAGCTTAAAAAGCGCACGGAGGCCAGTTTTTTTTCGACTTTTTCACTGAAATTGTTACTGCTCGGCTTCCTTTGATCATATATTTTAAAAAATCTACAGAAACCTTCCTCGGTATATCCTTTACAAAATGGTGAAAACTGCATCAAAATCCGTCCAGTGGTCCTCGAGATTACCCTTGACATCCAAGAATTGGGGACTTGGTTTTAATACAACAGCTATTTCACTCGTAGTAGGTGCATTAAAGCGGCCGCTATGTTCACCGACGGGAATTTTATCGGCGTGGATAGCAATATCGAAATCCATTACGTTAGGTGGAACACTATCAATCGCTGCTTTGAAAGATTGAACGTACCGGTATTTATCATGGTAGTGTAACATTTCTTGCAAAGACCTCACTAAGCCATTATTGAGGGGTTGTGTAATGATGCTACATCTAGTAGAAACTTGTATTTCTGGGTCCGCTATGAAATACAGTAAATCTGTAGGAACTTGTGATCATTAGGTTCAGGAGGATACGGACTGCCGGCCAAATGGTACACTTGTCCTTGTACCTTAAATGTCTGCATGAAACCACGTTCGATTACTTGTGTACTCATTAATGAGGTCATTTGAAATGCTTTATTATAATGACGTATGTGCTTCATGAATTCTTTACTCTTAGGGTGGTTTCCTATGAGAAGGGAATGCAAAGGTTCGGGAGGGGGAAGGATTTCTTCTAGTTTTACTTTTCCCTGCAAATAGCATATACCTTTTGATTCCTCTTTCCATTTTTGAGCTGAACACTATTGGCAGACAACAGACATTGTACCAAAAGATACTGAATCATCATTTATACAGGGTGTCATTTATGTACTTGAGCACCCTTAAGGGGGGGGGGGGGGGTGTAGGGGATGGGTATAGGATCAATTTGAGATAGGGAACCTGGGGTCGGAATGGCCTCCTAACCCCAGAAAACAGGTTTGTTTCAGACCCTCCGCCCCTGTAAAGTAGGGAAGCCCGCCATGTGTTACTCTGAGGTCAGGCACTCTTTCGCTGTCAACGGTCTTGGCGCGACCACCGCTCAACTCTGCGATAATCGACAGGATAGCGTCGAGGCGCGGTGCCACGGTGGTCCCGGGTTCGTTTCTTCTGGGGTGCCATGCCTTCATTTTTTCTTTTTCTTTATTTTTAGAGGGAAGGAGGGGGCGTAGTCACAGTGCGTGTTTATTTGGTGGTGATTTTTTAAAACTATCGTTGATTCTGTAAATTAATTGCCTTTTGATTATTAGTATCAACGAGTTACGTGTGTTTCTGTAGTAGTTAAATACGACGGAACTATCAATTGGCAAGAGGAATGCAGCCTAACCTCAGAGTAACACATGGTGCGCTTCCCTACTTCACAGGGGCGGAGGGCCTGAAACAAACCTGTTTCCTGGGATTAGGAGGTCATTCCGATCCCAGGTTCCCTATCTCAAATTGATCCTATACCCATCCCCTACACGCCCCTTAAGGGTACTCAAGTACATAAATGACAGCCTGTATAATTCCGAAGGAATCATAATTCATAGCAGAATTCTCATTATAACCTCAGAGTAACACATGGCGCGCTTCGCTACTTTACAGGTGCGGAGGGCCTGAAACAAACCTGTTTTCTGGGATTAGGAGGTCATTCCGACCCCAGGTTCCCTATCTCAAATTGATCCTATACCCATCCCCTACACGCCCCTTAAGGGTACTCAAGTACATAAATGACAGCCTGTATAATTCCGAAGGAATCATAATTCATAGCAGAATTCTCATTATCGGACCACATACCATGAACATTTCTTCCCTGTGTCAAAGGAACTTGTGGAAATTATTCCCTTTACCTTTGTGAAGTCTTTCTTTCTCTCTGTTGTGAAAATCGAGAGTTATTTGTTGCTCTGTTTCACTGTTACGTGATAAGCGCTTTTTTTTTCGATGTCAATGAATTAATTATAACGAATTCTTGTCAGACGTAATTGAAGAATGGCGAGGTGCATGAACAACAAATCCCCTTCCGTCCAATCTTAAATTGACTGTGTATTTTGCGGAACGAAAAGTTCACTGGCGAAATGAAGAAAAGCTGAGTTGCACTTCCAGAGGAATGGCGAGGTGCATGAAAAACAAATCCCCCTTCCATCCAATCTTAACATGACTGTGTATTTTGCGGAACGGAATGTTCACAGGCGAAATGAAGAAAAGCCGAGTTGCACTTCCAGGGAATGGCAAGGTGCATAAACTCGAATCCCCCTTCCGTCAAATCTTAACTTGACAGTGTATTTTGCGGAACGAAAAGCTCACAGGCGAAATCCGAGTTGCACTTCCAGGGGAATGGCGAGGTGCATGAAACACAAATCCCCCTTCCGTCCAATCTTAATTTGACTGTGTATTTTGCGGAACGGAAAGTTCACAGGCGAAATGAAGAAAAGCCAAGTTGCACTTCCAGGGAAACTCCAAACACAACCACCTTTCTCTGAAGTCTTAACTCAATATGACTCGACTGTATCTGGGGTAATTTCCCCCGCTAGCTAGGCTGTAACAGGGGTGATGGACTCGCCCTTAGCTAGCTCGTAAACTGTCGCTTCAGTATTTGAATGGACATGGTTGGAAGAAATGAAAACGTAAAAAAAAATATTTTCTACAGAAATCATCGTCGACATATCCTTTACAGAATGCTGAAAACCGCATCAATATCCATCCAGAGGTGCTCGAGATTACCCGTGACATCCAAGAATCGGGGACTTAGTTTTATACTAAGTAGGGATTTTAACGAGTAGGACAGCAGACAGACTTTCGTGATTTGTTTCTCCAATTGTATACGGTATGTGATAAAATAGGCACCAACTGACGAGCCCAATTGTACACCGGGGCGTGATGCTAGCAAACTGGTTTAAGCTGAATGGATCATTTTCAATTTCTTTGACATTTGATGCAGTGTAATTGGAGTACAAAATATACTGAGTAGATTGGTTAATCCCACTGTAGTTAGGACGTGATCTAATTTGGAAACCAGCGAATAAGTTAGTAGGCCCATCGGATGACTTTTTTTTTGTGTGTGTAAAAACCACTTGGTCCACTAATGTTGACCAAATACATGAATTGAGTTCAAGTGTGTTTGAACTCGTATAATCTTGACTACCTTTGGTAATTTTACGCTGTGATTCAACAAAACTCCTTTAAGATTATGTTAACTAATGAAGATGCTTAGGTCCTATTAGCTTTGCTCTACATGATGATTGCTGCCTGATACAGTTGTAAGCTCTAATTCTCCTGAATTGTACTACCCACAACTTACAGTAATATGTCGCTACCGGCAAGACAGCCTTGTGGTGTAGTGGCTAGCTTTTTTGGTTGTCGCCCCAGAGGTTTGGGTTGGATTCCCGGCTCAGCCAAGAAATTTAATTCTAGTCTGAGGACTGGAACGGGGTACACTCGGCCTCGTGAAGAAAACTGAGAAGAGGTGGGTTCGATTCCCACCTCAGCCATCTCGAAAGTGGTTTTCTGTGGATTTCCACTTCTACTCCAGGTAAATACCTGATTAAGGCCATGGCTCTCTCCTTCCTAATCCTAGTCTCACGCTGATACAGCAATCAGAGCGACGTGCGGGATGTCGGAAAAGTTCCACACAAACCCAAGTACATGGGGATAATGACGATATCCAAGCCCCTAAAATGAAAAAGTAACAAACACTACCGGCAGCCAGAATTGTGTTGTCAATTTTATACCGTGATACGTACCTGTATAGAGTAATGTTTTAGTCTACTTGATTATAAAATACGTGTAAAATTGGTAACAGTTGTATCTGTATTGACTAATGGTAATATGTATTGTGTAATTCGCCTTGTACTTGATGTCACAGACAACAAACAGACATTGATATTTGTTTGACATAGTGCCCTGAATTGTTGCTATGTAACTCTTCTGTTTTAATTTCTTTAATAATAATAATAATAATAATAATAATAATAATAATAATAATAATAATAATAATAATAATAATGATTTATTGCAGCCACTGGCCATAGGAAACAAGAATACAAGAAGCCATGTACATATAAATGGGAGATATGGAACTGCGCCCATAATCAGTGGTATTTCCAGATCCTTTTAATTAGGCCGATTGAACTGCGCCCATAGTCAAGTTGGCTGTTAGCCCAAGGTCGGTTTAAGGGAAAGTGACGGACTGTCTCCCACCACTAGCTTCTGCACTACTGAGAATAAAAGGTAGTCCCCCGCCCCCGTCCCGATAAGCAGCTGTACTACGAGCCTCCGGGGGTGGCAGCTAATCACACTATCCACTACACCACAGAGGCGAATAATAATAATAATAATAATAATAATAATAATAATAATGATAATAATAATATTAATAATAATAATAATAGTAATAATAATGAAAATACACCGCCTTTTTTCCAGTCATTGGACCGGGTCAGGGTTGGAATGAATGAAGCCCCCATCTAGCGGCGAGGATAGGCATTGTGCCGGCTTCCGAAGCCTGTCGCACTCCTCTGGGACAGTGATTAATGAATGACAGATGAAATGAAATGATAATGGAGAGTGTTGCTGGAATGAAAGATGACAGGGAAAACCGGAGTACCCGGAGAAAAACCTGTCCCGCCTCCGCTTTGCCCAGCACAAATCTCACATGGAGTGACAAGGATTTGAAGCACGGAACCAAGCGGTGAGAGGCCGGCGCGCTGCTGTCTAAGCCAAGGAGGCTACACTAATAATAATAATAATAATAATACAACTCTCTCTAATCCACCATAAATAACTACCCCTCTAGTTTTGTTATATAATAAAAAATATGATAATCTTCTAAATGGTAAGATTACCTCAAACTAGATTATAAAACATTTGCAATAACAAAACTATTTTTAAAGTATGGTTAGGTTGTCGAAAACATCCCAATGTACCAGTTAATGCTAATATTGCTAGAACATAAATTAAATAGTAGTCTGTTTTGAAAACTGTACCTGTTTTATGTATCCCTGGCCAACACTAATCTCTTGTCCGCAATCTGGACAGGGTATATTTAGTTGTTCGCAATCTGGACGGTTTTTGACTTGTTCGCAATCAAGACACAACCGATTTGAAATGAGTCACTTCAAATTCACACCACTCGACACAACATAATTCGGTAGAGGGGTGGAGGGAGGGAACCTACCTGACCGCTCTCAATGGGTGCAGTTCCACTGCCACTTTTCGAAGGCTGATGCTAATGACCAGGGTCATTAGTGAAGCTTGGGCGCAGTTCCATACAACCCATATAAATATGTCTGCCTAATCAGTCAGAGATTAGTCGTTAGCGAATTAACTAATTGAGCGCTTTCTCTCGGACCTGTGTATGGTAATGCGCACAGAGTTGACCACATAGTTTACATATACACTGATCACTTAGATCATGGAATTTCTTTTCCGAACACAATTTAAAATGGAAACCATGGACCGCCATTGGAGTCGCGATATCGCGCAGCTGGTTATTTGTCCCCATTGACTGTTTGTCCAACATAGCCTCAATAGTGTAGACTGATTCCCAAATATCAATTTTCTTGGCTTTTCGATCTTGCAGAAGCTTCCCGGAGGCCACAGTTGCTGGCATTATTAGCTCATATCCGAGGTCCTCAATGAGGTATGTTTCCCTCATCAACTGATATACCAAACGCGATCTCGCTGTCTTTAAAACTCCTAAGATCCTTTTGAGGTACCGTAGCGAGCTTTGATTTTTTTCCAAGTCCTCCAGTTGTTTATAGGAAAGTTACCGACAGCAGTTGCTACGCTGGCTAAAGCGCAGCGTTAGGTCAAGGGGCCAAGCTCACTGCTGACTCGGTAGACGCGTGGGTTCGAGCCCCACCGTCGGCCGTCCTTGAAATGGTTTTCCGTGGTTTCCCATTTTCAACACCAGGCACATGCTGGGACGGTACCTTCTGATAAGCCACGGCCGCTTCCTTCCACATCCTTGCCCAATTTCATTCATCTTCATCCATTCCATCTTGAAAGACCTGCACTCGGCCTCTCAGGAGGTCACACGACAAAAAAAAGTAAAAAAATAAAAAATAGGAAAGTTACTCTCCTATGAGATTGAGACCATAAGTCAACCTTTGCCTTAAAGTGGAGGGTAATATTTCCTATGCCATTCATTGCTCTAATCGCCACAACCATCCTGGATCGTAGGTGTACTCTGAAGCCATGACCACTTGTTTGTAGAGTTGGTGTGGGCTTCAATCTGTGTGTAGTTACATGCGATTACGTGTCCAGGTAGCCAGTAGTGTGCAAAGTTTAGTGGCAATTTACGAATGTTACCTTTAGTTGATAATTTAATTAAAAGGTTGCACTGCACGTCCCTAAAGCCATGCCAAGATGACACCATTGGTTGCTACTAGGTTAGACGACTTTATGACCATAACCATTGAGCACTTCTGGGTTCGACCACTGGCTGGATTTAAATTACAGCTTGTGCTACAATCAACAGGGTTTGGGGCATAATCCCCCAGGTTAGGTTTTATAACACAATGAATTTTACATGTAAACATTGTGTTTTAAAATGTTGCTTGCTTGGAAGAACTTATGCATTGGAGTATCTACTTGGCCTATATAGCCTACTAGCAGTAGTACCCGGCTTCGCCCGGTGGAAAGATGATAATATTTCAGTCTCCTTAACACTCAACGTCATAAATTATATTTATTTATGTATTCATTTCTTACATTATCAAACCCAGTGACAATGTTTATACTTAAGTCACTATGGGAAGGCTCTGTAAAATAATGATCATTCTCGTGATTTGTCTTCAGTCCGAGTCGAGATATGTCGTTAGCGGTCCCAGAATTCGTGACATCTCAGTCGTAGAAGACTTTATGTGGTGGTTATTAGAAATATAATGGACTTAAAATCTAGGTCATTTACCCCAAATGACGTTGAGGGCGTAACATCTAGGTAATTTGCCCTACTGATCAGGATGATATTGAAAATTACTACATAACTGACATATTAAACCCTTTGGAAAATAGCATGTAGACAAGATTCAAAATTTCGGGGTCGTAATGGATTCTTGTGAATGTGATTTAGAGGTTTTGCTATCAACATAACTTCCAGGGTTCATAAGGTTAACTTATTATTATTATAAAGCCAAGAAAAACAACAGGATCTACTAACAAATGAAATTTATTAACTGAATCAAACATAAAAAGGAAAAACTATAACCACCCTTTTATTGTACACTCGCGCGAACAGATCTAACACTGACCAGCCTGACGTACCATGACGACACGGTATGACAGCTGCCAACAAGCATTGTGACTGCAATGTCACTTAAATCAGAGTAACAAAAGAAAACGGATCACAAGATCCAAATATAACAAACAAATAAAATAGTACAAAAATTCAATATTTATGAGCGACACGGGTTTTAAGACTAGTTCAAGTAATGAGCATTTTGACGGGCGCTCGTTTCCGACCAAAACAGTTGGTTCGGGAACGGACTCCGTACTGCGAAGGACGAATTACGGAAATGTGGGAACAACAATTACATATTTATATACACTACTGACATGCTCTAACCTTAGATTACCACAACCAAATACACGTGTGTATTATTTAAAATAAGGGCTGCGGAATTACCGACTTATACCTTAAACACTAGGAAGGCATAACATGACATGAACAGGTTTGGCCGGTTGCCAAATTATATTTATATGAATACAATGGCCTTGAAAATAAGAGCCAACAACAACAAAATACAACTTTTAATTTTCACGCCGGAAAGTTTGGCGTTTTTAAAAACAATGAACAAATAAGTCGTAGTAATGATAAAAGAAACTTGGATCGACAACATGGCAACTTCCCAAATTAAACCAAATAAAATAACCTTAACTCATTAGGCTTTAAAGCAAACATAACGTGTCATAACAAGCTGGAGACAACCGGGCCTGTTATCGCATCACCGAGAGAGTGGCTGATTTCTTCCCCCAAGTAGTAATTAGTGCCATGCTAAATATAGATTCTGGCCCATAGCCAGCGTACAGCACCTTTGCTAATCGCCACCTGTTAAACGCGTACAAATAAATAACACATTATCTCAAAACATCCTCTCAGGGATTTTTAAGAATACATTCCCAGGTCAAACTTATCCCCACGGATAACTAGTTTGCCGGAATGATATCGCAGTCATGGACAGGCTTTACCTCTCCTCATCATCATCACCCAAAAATACGTGGCACATTTCTCGAAGATCACGTCGTAGCATTAATCAGCACACCTCTCAGATAATGACACACAACATGTCCAAATGACAATAAAGAATAAATAACAGGATCAGTCCTAGCCCGAGTTATCAAAGCAACAAAATGCAAATATTCCCCCCACGTAGTAATTAGTTTAACATATCATTAAATCAGTCCATTTATCATTGTCGTTCCTAGGTTCTCATTCATGGCTACACTTTTTATAGATACGTTAATCGATGCGGCCGTTTCGCTATAAGAATTACGTATACATAAGGACCACATTTAAATTACAAAATTTACTGTATAACATAATTGTCACGCAATGCCAAAATTTACTACACGCATGTCAGTTAAGAAATCAAACCCTGAAATTTAAATTAAACCACACAAATAAAATCTATACACAGTTCCACACATCTCTCGCGATTCCCCTCGTCCAAAATCAATAAATCAATTTTTTAATACTCATCACTTAAACTGCTTTCCAGAGGCCTCCCGCCTCGTCAATTCCCATCATTAGGCCGTTAGCCCATAACACTGATGGTAATGGAGGATGAAGCTTGCTGTCTTCTCTCCATGGTCGACATTTTGCTGCTGTTAAAACACAATTAAATCAAAGTTTTTAAACTGTTCTATCTGCGTTCTAAGTATTTTATTTCCTCAGATCGTCCTATGCAGAATCGTCGACTTTCCCTATTCTATGGCTAATTGCCATCTCACAATTTATGAAAATTTCCAACTTCGTTGCCGACACACAACTATAATTTTAAAACCATTTCGTCTTAAGGACGTCTTAAATGACTGTCGAAGAATAATTAGGAGTGTGTCCCGTTTCATCTCAGACATTTGTATATATACAGAAAGCCTAAATTATCAATGGTGGGAGTAAAACAGCTCCTCAATATTTTAAGTAATGGGCCTATAATTATGTGTGACCTCTCAAAATTCTTGTATTTTCTCACAGGTCGCGAATCTGCCGTCGAACAAGCAAACCGATCGCTAGATCTTTTTATATCCGATTGCCGCGCAAAACACACTGACGCTATGTTCTGGCGTCATGTTTTCTTATTGGTCAGATAAGTTGGCTTCGGAGTTCTGACCTTACAAATCCCGCCCTTATTTTCACGTCACGACTATTCTCCTCTCTCTCACTCCTTGCCTTGTACGCAGCATTGTGGCCTTTTATGGTCACGTACGCCACAGCGTCATATCTGATTTTCTCAGAAATCCAAGAATAACATTGGTTGTGAAACTATTGGTCATTTCCAGCCAGCACGTAGCATGTCTTACCAAGTCCAGATTTCTTGCTACATCAATATTACTCAAATATCCATCATATCATGTATTTAGTATTTCCATCGTTTTTATTAATATGAAACATTATTATTGGACACAATGATAAGGGTTCATCTGACCCCTAGTTGATGAAATTCGAACTCAAATGAAGTCGAATTTCACATCCCCTACTTTTCTGACTCAAATTTGAAGTTGCTGGTCACCCTCAAATATAATGACTGTCCGCCTCTGTCTGTTTCAGTAGCCGTCTCGTTCCAAACTCATTAGGAAATTCCTGTATACTTATGCCCTCCGGCCTCTTTCCTTGCTACTCGTCTCCCCTCTCACTCTTTCAAAATATCAACATATTCATTAACGACTTCCGCCTGAACTTGTAAACACGTCAGAGCTGTCTTTCGAGCGCTTTCACCCCTAGGGTACCCCCGTATCTTTTGTTGTATGTTATCACGCGAATGTTTAATTTGCTGCAGTAACATTATTTCTCGGTTCGTATGGCTCTCTCTGATGATACAATTTTAAATTTGAGATATTATACACTGCCATGTTTCCTGTGCTCACCTCTCGGACTCTGTAGGCGTTGTTACCTAAGTTCGTAACCCCTAGTTGAACTTCCTTAAGCCGCTCCTGTCTCTTCTCCATTTTACCGTGATGTCATCTCCTTCTTCTCCCCCGCGTTGCCATCTTCTTCCTTCTCCCTTCTTCTTCTCCTATTCCCGTACAATAACTTTTTTTTTTTACCATATTTCGAGACCCTTGCCTGACACGGCCTGCGAATCTCTCCTGCTATTCTTCTGTTTCCTATTGTCGGCTGCTCTATTTTCTTCTTCTCCATGCAGCTCCTCCAAATATCTCTGGGTTTCTACATGCATGGCCTCCAACATTTGATGTGTTCCGTTTTCCTCCTCGTGGTTGTCGGGATTCTTCCGCCGATCTATCGCTCTTTCCCATTTATCCTTATTATTTCCTTCTATGTTATGTGGTTCTTCTAAGTACTGTTGTGACTCAGCGTGTCTCTCGTTCCAATTTCTCTGATCATCCCTTGGATCCGATTGCTCGTTAAACCGCTGGTTATTTTGTGCGTTATATTGTTGATTGTAACGCCTATTGTCTCTGGGCCGATATTGTTGATTATAGTGTCCTCCACGCCATCCCCGATTGTAAGGTGCGTTATTATTATTATTCCTATTGTATGACGTTTGGTATCTCCTATTATCTCGCCACTGCTGATTGTTTGTGTTCCGGTAGCGGTTAGTTCCTTCCTGATTGTTATGGTTTCTGTCCCTATTTTCGTATCTCGGTTGAGATCTCGGCTCATATTCTTCGGTGCTCTGCCGTCTTTGGTTATCCCCAGTGTTTGTAGCTTGCGACCTCGTGTTTTTGTTCGGTGTCTTGACTACTTCGACTGCATTAACTAATTCTATCTGTCTCTTCTCTCTCGGGTTGATATAATTAGTGGTTTCATCTATCTTCCTTAATACCTCTTCTGCCTGGACCACGGTCGTAATATTTGCCGCCACCAAGAATTGCTGAACGCTAATAGGCATCTGCTTTCCTATAGTAGTTATTAGCTCCATTTCGCTCGGGGGATTATCAAGATCCTGCAATTTGACAAGTTGCATGGCGAAAAAATCTGCATATTTCGTCTGATGCGTGGAATGGTATTTGCGCGAGTATAAGTCCATTCGCAAGCTTTGTTGATACGACCCACTCCAGTATTTGCTTAGGAAGGCCTTGTGGAAACCTTCCATTGATTTAAATGTGTTCTTAAATCCAAGATACCAGGTAAGTGCTGAGCCCGCCAAAAATTTTTCAACCATTCTTAATTGTCGCGTTGAGCTAACATTTTGGTCCGAAAAATATTCTGTCAGTTCCCTTAAGAAAGCTTTAGGTGTCCCTCCGCTCTCTGGTAAAAACTTATTCGGTTTAAATTCGTTT
Source organism: Meconema thalassinum (assembly GCA_946902985.2). Classification (NCBI taxonomy): domain Eukaryota; kingdom Metazoa; phylum Arthropoda; class Insecta; order Orthoptera; family Tettigoniidae; genus Meconema; species Meconema thalassinum. Next base: position 4,347,222 of record CAMPQE020000020.1, read on the forward strand.
CCACGGATGACTTGTATAACTTGCGTGGGAAGTTGTGTGTTTTGAGGTGTCGAGCTACGACCCTCATAATTCTGGAATGCTTGCGTGTCTACCGTTCTTGGACTTTGCCCAAGCTCGTGGCTGTCTATTGTGTGCTCTCTTTCCGCATTCTCCCCTTTCCCCTTTTCCATTAGTGTCGCAAACATCGTATTATGTCCAAGTGACTGCAACTCCGATTTTATCATGCGGTCCTCTTGAATTTGAAACCTTAACTTCATATTTTCTTCTAACGCCTGTATTTTCGCGTTATTTTCCCCTAGCTTCTTGCTTACTGCGAGCCGTTCATCTTTCGAATCAGCGCTCATCTTGGTCCAATCTTTCCTAATAGTATCCTTCAATTTAACGAAGCGTTTTTCGACTTCCTGTTGATTAGCCTCCTGATTATCTTCAAGTTTATCTATCCTTTCTCCCAGAGAAATGTTGTTCTGTTCTAATGTTTGTTTAATTTCTTCCTGGTCAATTTCTAACTTTTTCCATTTCTTAATTGATTGTATTTCTAATTTGTTGAGTTCCGTCACTAAGCCCGTGATATTGTTATCTACTGTAATTATCTGATCTTGCATACCCTGTGTCCCTCGTTCGATATTCTCAAACCTTTTTTCTAAGTTTGTGTGTGCTTCTTTGATTTCAGATGAGCTGGTCAAACACGCTTGCTCGATTTGTGCTAGTTTTGCCATAACAGTCTCATCCATTCCTTTTATTTCCTTTTTAAACGAATCTTCGATACCTTTTATTATTCCTAATTGTTTGGTATTGTTAGTGCTAACGTCCTTTGCTAATTGGATTAGCTGTTCTTTTGTGTGCTCTTTGATTTCTACCGTAAGCGCAGCTAGATTTTGAGTGTTCCTTTCGTCTTGTGCGTTTAACATTTCATTGTTTTTCTCAGACTGCCTATGTAATTGTTCACTAACCAGAATGTTTTGTGTAGCGATTTTCTGATTTATATTCTCGTTAACTTCAGATAGTTTTGTGTTTAACTGTGTCTGTATTTCTTCCGATTGTTTATTTATAGCAGCTAACTGTGTCTGCATTTCTACACTATTTGCCGCTAACTGTGTCTGTATTTCTTCATTATTTGCCGCTAACTGTGTCTGCGTTTCTGCCGATTGTTTATTTATAGCCGCTAACTGTGTCTGCGTTTCTTCACTATTTGCCGCTAACTGTGTCTGTATTTCATTGGTTATGTCCTTTCTCATCTCACTAAGTTGTTCTCGCGTACGAGCGGATGCTAATTCAATTACTTCGCGGATTTCTCCCAGAGTTGCCATCACAACAATAATATATTTGAGACATAGGGAAATGACATAAGGGCGGAGCCCTGGATAAGCGCGCTCACATATATTAAATATACACACATTAACCCTTTACATACTCAGTTCATTTACTTTAAATTACTCCCACAAACTATAGCATCACTGAGTATAATTTACTTATTATTCCATTTAATTTTAACCCTTTGATTCAGTTATAATCTTCCTGACCTTACTTTACTTACAAATTTTTACCAATTAATAGAGTATTAATTAGTTTTTAAGGTCTAACCTTCCTGTCAAATAATTCTTTGAGTTTGGCTTTTCTACACAAAGCTAATTTAATTTTATTGGGCGCCTGGAACAGTTTGTTCTAATTTTAATCAAAGTTCAAACACTTAACTTGTTCCACATTTACTTTATTGCAAACTCCATGACTTTATATTTTCAAACATTTGGCGGTACTATCTTCGCCTAACTTACGTTAATAAACTTATCACATGCCGGTGATCTATTTTTTTACTCTAAAACACAAATGCCACACGTTCGGAAGCCAAAGTAACTCTTATAAACCCTTTGGAAAATAGCATGTAGACAAGATTCAAAATTTCGGGGTCGTAATGGATTCTTGTGAATGTGATTTAGAGGTTTTGCTATCAACATAACTTCCAGGGTTCATAAGGTTAACTTATTATTATTATAAAGCCAAGAAAAACAACAGGATCTACTAACAAATGAAATTTATTAACTGAATCAAACATAAAAAGGAAAAACTATAACCACCCTTTTATTGTACACTCGCGCGAACAGATCTAACACTGACCAGCCTGACGTACCATGACGACACGGTATGACAGCTGCCAACAAGCATTGTGACTGCAATGTCACTTAAATCAGAGTAACAAAAGAAAACGGATCACAAGATCCAAATATAACAAACAAATAAAATAGTACAAAAATTCAATATTTATGAGCGACACGGGTTTTAAGACTAGTTCAAGTAATGAGCATTTTGACGGGCGCTCGTTTCCGACCAAAACAGTTGGTTCGGGAACGGACTCCGTACTGCGAAGGACGAATTACGGAAATGTGGGAACAACAATTACATATTTATATACACTACTGACATGCTCTAACCTTAGATTACCACAACCAAATACACGTGTGTATTATTTAAAATAAGGGCTGCGGAATTACCGACTTATACCTTAAACACTAGGAAGGCATAACATGACATGAACAGGTTTGGCCGGTTGCCAAATTATATTTATATGAATACAATGGCCTTGAAAATAAGAGCCAACAACAACAAAATACAACTTTTAATTTTCACGCCGGAAAGTTTGGCGTTTTTAAAAACAATGAACAAATAAGTCGTAGTAATGATAAAAGAAACTTGGATCGACAACATGGCAACTTCCCAAATTAAACCAAATAAAATAACCTTAACTCATTAGGCTTTAAAGCAAACATAACGTGTCATAACAAGCTGGAGACAACCGGGCCTGTTATCGCATCACCGAGAGAGTGGCTGATTTCTTCCCCCAAGTAGTAATTAGTGCCATGCTAAATATAGATTCTGGCCCATAGCCAGCGTACAGCACCTTTGCTAATCGCCACCTGTTAAACGCGTACAAATAAATAACACATTATCTCAAAACATCCTCTCAGGGATTTTTAAGAATACATTCCCAGGTCAAACTTATCCCCACGGATAACTAGTTTGCCGGAATGATATCGCAGTCATGGACAGGCTTTACCTCTCCTCATCATCATCACCCAAAAATACGTGGCACATTTCTCGAAGATCACGTCGTAGCATTAATCAGCACACCTCTCAGATAATGACACACAACATGTCCAAATGACAATAAAGAATAAATAACAGGATCAGTCCTAGCCCGAGTTATCAAAGCAACAAAATGCAAATATTCCCCCCACGTAGTAATTAGTTTAACATATCATTAAATCAGTCCATTTATCATTGTCGTTCCTAGGTTCTCATTCATGGCTACACTTTTTATAGATACGTTAATCGATGCGGCCGTTTCGCTATAAGAATTACGTATACATAAGGACCACATTTAAATTACAAAATTTACTGTATAACATAATTGTCACGCAATGCCAAAATTTACTACACGCATGTCAGTTAAGAAATCAAACCCTGAAATTTAAATTAAACCACACAAATAAAATCTATACACAGTTCCACACATCTCTCGCGATTCCCCTCGTCCAAAATCAATAAATCAATTTTTTAATACTCATCACTTAAACTGCTTTCCAGAGGCCTCCCGCCTCGTCAATTCCCATCATTAGGCCGTTAGCCCATAACACTGATGGTAATGGAGGATGAAGCTTGCTGTCTTCTCTCCATGGTCGACATTTTGCTGCTGTTAAAACACAATTAAATCAAAGTTTTTAAACTGTTCTATCTGCGTTCTAAGTATTTTATTTCCTCAGATCGTCCTATGCAGAATCGTCGACTTTCCCTATTCTATGGCTAATTGCCATCTCACAATTTATGAAAATTTCCAACTTCGTTGCCGACACACAACTATAATTTTAAAACCATTTCGTCTTAAGGACGTCTTAAATGACTGTCGAAGAATAATTAGGAGTGTGTCCCGTTTCATCTCAGACATTTGTATATATACAGAAAGCCTAAATTATCAATGGTGGGAGTAAAACAGCTCCTCAATATTTTAAGTAATGGGCCTATAATTATGTGTGACCTCTCAAAATTCTTGTATTTTCTCACAGGTCGCGAATCTGCCGTCGAACAAGCAAACCGATCGCTAGATCTTTTTATATCCGATTGCCGCGCAAAACACACTGACGCTATGTTCTGGCGTCATGTTTTCTTATTGGTCAGATAAGTTGGCTTCGGAGTTCTGACCTTACAAATCCCGCCCTTATTTTCACGTCACGACTATTCTCCTCTCTCTCACTCCTTGCCTTGTACGCAGCATTGTGGCCTTTTATGGTCACGTACGCCACAGCGTCATATCTGATTTTCTCAGAAATCCAAGAATAACATTGGTTGTGAAACTATTGGTCATTTCCAGCCAGCACGTAGCATGTCTTACCAAGTCCAGATTTCTTGCTACATCAATATTACTCAAATATCCATCATATCATGTATTTAGTATTTCCATCGTTTTTATTAATATGAAACATTATTATTGGACACAATGATAAGGGTTCAATATGAAACTTAGAAAATAATAGAAAAAGTTATTTTTAGGACTCACATTTCGGGAAAGACTTGATTATTTTTTGTCAAAGAGCTCCCACTTAGATCGCTATCTGGTTAAAAGTTTCGTCTTGTTAAGGTTTAAACTGTACGATAAATGTCTGAAGCAATTCCTCAAAGAGAAGCTTCCAGATTTCGCAGTCGATATATCGTTAACGTTCCTGAGCATCCAGTTGTCTTTTCTTCTGACGCAAAACATCTTCTACATTGTGATGATGAACATAGAAGCGACTACTGGCACATGTAACTTATCAACGAATGGGAATAATTGATACTTTAAAGGAATGAGAGGTCATTTGCCCTTTTGATGAGGATCACAATGAAGACTACTACTACTACTACTGAACGGGTATATCAAACTTACAAACTAATGGAAATACGTATTTTTAAAATCACAGGCTAGGTAGACTCTGGTGTTGCTTAGTAGTATAATGGACGTAACATCTAGGTCATTTGCCCCTTTGATGAGGATGATAATGAAGACGACTACTACTGAACGGATATATCAAACTTACAAACTAATGGAAATACACATTTTAAAAATCACAGGCGATGAAGACTTATTGTGTGTGGTGATTAGTGGTATAAAGGGTGTAACATCTAGGTCATTTGCCCTTATGATAATAATAAGGTAATGAAAAATGACTACTAAACGAACATGGTGTAATTTTAAATCTGATATAGGTAATTCAGATTACTACCTTCGATGTCTTCCAAAGTCTGAACGTTATATTCTGGCTTAGGCCTATACTCGATGCGTGTAGTGGAAGAGCTTATCGAGTACTGCTCGGGTCCAAGCTGCACGTAGCTGAGAATATCGCAGATGATGACGATATATGATGACAGACGTTCGGGGGGGTTCCCGGTCCTATTCACATTGACCGGTGAATCACTCATTCTTTCGTAACACTACAGCGGTTTGAGCAAAGACCCTGTATGAACATCAGTATAGTCAGCAATAACAGGTAACACGGCGGGGTCTGGACATTTTTCTCATGTCACCTCGCGATGAATGAGCAAGCTATTCTCACCCCTGCCCCCTCTTCCCCCCTCCACCCACCAGGGTCACAACTTGTGGGACGTGGGTTTGCGACCACGGGACCCCAGCTGAGTCCGGCATTGCTTCTACTTACTGGTGCCGGGCACCTTTCAGTTCTCTTTCCTGTCAGCCTCCCTTGGTCAAACTCTTGTTCTCTTCCGACCCCGATGGTATCAGGTTATCCGAGGCCTAGCGACTCTTTCACTTTCCCGCCTTAATTGGCCCTTGTCTAATCATTCCTGATAGCCTCATTCTTTTCTTAATATCTCATATCTTCTGCTCAAGACCCTCAAGGAGGCAGGGTGTGTGTAGCCCTGGTGCACCCTGGATAGTGCTACATCCTCAAGGGCTCATGGCTGGTGAGTTCAGGAGCTGGCAACCCTGAAGGTTTTCTGAGCGGGTCCGGTTTTACCCCTTTTTTCCATTGCCTTTGGGACGGACCCTGTCCACTTTCCGGGAATGGAGTGGTCTGTCCGCAATTTCAAGCAGACAGTGTTACTCGCAGGGTACCAAAGGGTAAGTATACAAATTTTGGTTCTGATCGGTGAAACGGTGTAGATTTGGACCAAAGGGCCTAAATGCAGAGATTGGGTTGGACTGTCCGAAATTTCAAGTGGACAGGGTTACCCGCAGGGTTGCAAAGGGTAAGTATACACATTTTGGTTCTGATCGGTAAAACGGTGTAGATTTGGACCAAAGGGCCTAAATGCAGAGATTGGGTTGGTCTGTCCGAAATTTCAAGTGGACAGGGTTACCCGCAGGGTTGCAAAGGGTAAGTATACAAATTTTGGTTCGGATCGGTGAAACGGTGTAGAAGTTTGCCAAAGGGCCTAAATGCAGGAAATAGGGTGGTCTGTCCGAAATTTTAAGTGGACAGTGTTATTCACAGGGTTACATAGGGTAAGTATACAAATTTTGGTTGAGATCGGTGAAACGGTGTAGATTGGGGACAAAGGGCCTAAATGCAGGGAATGGGGTGGTCTGTCGGAAATTTCAAGTGGACAGGGTTACCCGCAGGGATCCGAAGGGTAAGTATACAAATTTTGGTTCAGATCGGTGAAACGGTGTGGATTTGTATACATAACAGACAGACAGACAGACAAACATTGAGCTTTATATATATAGATACGCTAATTATGGGTTGGGATATGTACTTTTATCAAATGTTGTTATTGTGAACTGTGTTGATCTAGGCTAAGCTAACCCATGACTCTCCAGCCCAACTGCCTGCTAGCAATTTTGAAGCTTCTTAACTGTAATTGAATTGAACTGATCAGTCGTGTAGGTTACGTGCTGGAGTTGGAGTGAAAGAGGCTAAGTTGGATTCTCTTGCTGAATGTTGCAGATGTTAGCAACGACGCATTTCACTCCCATTTCCCAGAGTCACAATAATGACTCCTCCCAGGTTTATTACTATTACGTCTATTACTATAAGCATTTCCATGTCTCGCGAGCACAAACTGCTCTCCATTGTTCGTGCATGGTCGGAATGTTTCGGCATTGCTCGGAATTCCTAGTAGCAACAAAGATCAGCAGACAAGACACACTCCACATCGAAGTGGATTTTAACCCTTAACCGCAGACTTGAATATTTCCGACACAACTACAGTTGTGCGGTCCTGCAGACCGCGTTCGGAAGGTGGGTCAAATACGTCAAAATTTCCTTCTAACACTATTTTTGCGTTTTGTACTACATATTTATTCCTTAATAAAACATATAATGCAACAGGTTTACAAAAAGAAGTTCCACCGTTGTGAAAGAAATCTGTTCATATTACAATCAAAATTACCATAAAAATTTGCAGATGGACACAAATCGAAATACAGTTGAACTTCGATATCTCGAAGCGCCTTCGGAGATAAAAATTACTTCGAGATATCGATATATATATTTTATTTTTAGAAAGAAAAAAGAGGGAGGGATAGCTTTACAGTATTATAAACATACGAATAGACAACTGTTGCTACTTCTAATATTATTGTTACTAGAACTTCTCATATGGGCCTTCCAGTTAGGGTTTAATGCTATCGTGTTTAATTATTTACAAGTTTCAATCCATTCTACTACATTGTATCTGTTTTGTTAAACTACTACACAGTTATACAGTATTACTAGTACATTTTCATTTTACAGTACTTACAAATTCAAATCTTTGGAAAGAAGTCCGTCAGTTTCTTTTACATCCTTTTCTGCAACACCCGGTTCTCCACGAAGTTTTCTAACCATTACTGTCACTCTTTCCTTGCTTCGTTTCCCACCGTGACACGTTTCCCCTTTAAATGCGAGGGTCTTTTCTGGCAAACATTTAAAAAACAGACCAGTTTCATCGGCATTGAAAACATCACGAGGGTAGTAGAGTTGGTAGAACGGCTCGTCGATAGTCTTCACAGTCAACCTCAGATACACTAGCACTTTCACCTGACGTAACTTTCTGCACAATTCCATTTCGATGTTTAAATTTATCTAGCCATCCTGCACTAGCCGGGAACGATTCTATGCCTAACTCCTCAGCAAATTTATGTGCTTTTTCACGAAGTATGGAGCCTTGAAGTGAATGTTTTTGTCCCTCTTACACGTTACCCACTTAAACATAGCTTCCTCCAACTGAGGGAAACTTGAGCTCTTAAAACGTTTCCTCTCCGATGAAAAACGTGACTCCTGAATAGCACTATAGAAGTCTTGTCTTTATTTTTCATAATCGTTGACAGTGTGTTAGCTGGAATGCCGAATTCCACCGCAATATCTTTCTTCCTTCTCACACCCTTTTCCACTTCGTAAATTAACTTTAATTCTTCACTTGCACTTAAACATTTCAGAACACGTTTCTTCTCCATGGTGTTTGCATTACTGATTTACACAGGTCAGAAACTACAGGACAGTGCTCTCTCACCAGGCTTATCGGCCAAGGACACGAAGGGTGCGGGCATGCCATAAATAGCTGGACTTTCCCTCTTACTGTTATTGTCTGAGGTGTACAACGACCCAAACCCGTCTCCTTGCCCTCAGGCTGCTCTGGGATGTAGCAGAACACAATACTTACAGAAATAACTTCTCCAAGTACCGTACCGTACCCAAGGTGAACAAAAATCTCATATTCCAAGCACCAAGTCACAACTCCAGTCTTCAAGGCAATTGTATTTTCACCCCAACTTCGAGATATAGAAAAATATTTTACGCTTGGGGAATGAAATATTCCTCGAGTTATCGAAATATTCGAGTAATAGAACTTCGAATTATAGAACAAATGTAACATGTGAATTAGATACGACACCGCCGGGAAATGAAAATTACTTCGAGTTATCGAAAATTCGAGATATAGAAGTTCTACTTATGGAAGTTCGACAGTACTCCAGATTGTTCCTTCCTAAAAACTTGAATATTGTAATTTAATGTTATACAGGGCTCACTGATGTTAAAATTGATAAGTTTTTTCAACAAAAAAATTTACAGAAAAAATCTGCATCACTCAAAGTGACCATATTCATCTTCACCTTACGCGCACTGCGGACACACCTTACATGAACATTCCAAACAAATTAAACTCTGCACTTGCGGTACAAGTAGCTTGTCTTCCTCTTCTTTTTTGGCGGACAAATTCGACATGTCTACCTTCCATCCCTCGGCAGTTTGTCCTCCTGGTGTAGGTCTTCATGGAGATCTACTTCGGCTCCCACAACTCGACCGATAGAAAATCGCAGTTCGCGTGGAAGGCGTTTGTTCAATATTCATTCTCGCAATGAAGGCTCAATCAGTTGTTTTGCAAGAGCTCTCATGAAGTTCATCCTGCTAAGTGCAGTTCTTTCCTTGAATGACTGGTGAAAAATAGGCCTATATGAATTGATAGTACTCATACCGAGGACACGAAAAAACACAGCCATTGGCCAGCGCTGGGTACGGCGGCTTGAGCAGTATTTGGCACGGTGTCAACACCACCTTTTGTGTTATCATAGTGGGCTATGATTTCAGATTTTCCAGTTTCCATGTCGTCTTCTCTGGAGTTATGCATTGTTGATATGAGAATTGCCACTCTTCCCTTTTTAAGCACGAAGGAAATTAGTGTAATGTCTTTGGTGAAAGCATACAGTGCTGTTCCAGCTTCACGTTTCCGCGACGGCAAGAAAGATGCAGGAATTTCATTTCGGTTCTTTCTCATAGTTCCCACTAATGTCAAACCATTCTTCCGCAGCTCATCTGCAAGTTCAATTGAAACATACAAGTTATCAGCGGTAATGTATCGGTTCCTACCTGCTATCGGCATTCACAATCTCAGGACAGCCTGAGTAGGAACAGCACAGACTATTTCCTCTCGTCTTGGGTAAGTCCTGCTCCATCAGAACCTTTCCCGCAGTAAAGATAAGTGTTGTGCACATAATTAGTCATCAACAGATACGTAAATCAAATAAACACAGAGAACGCAAAAAAAACTTAGTCTCTCACTGACTTGCGCACTCACAGTCGTGCGGCAACCTGGACGTAGCGTTAACAATACGAAAGCCAATACAGCACCTCCAACACTGACTACCGTGGTAACAGGCAGTGGACTGAGAATGGGAAAGCTACTGAGACGCGCATGTCTCCAATACCGACAGTGTTCCTAAAATTAGGGGTGTAAAAAGTAGTGCGGTCTCAGAAACCGCACACTGTAGTTAAGGATTAAACCGCAGCATAGTTGGATCCCGAGGAATCAAACACGGAGAAGGGTTGTCCATTGAGGGTAATATTTGCTGTTGATTCGCATTATTCACGCAACAAAGTGGTCATGAAACTTGCTTTAAGTAAACTTGAAAACATACCATGCATTCCAATTGGTATTTAAGATGTAACTGAAATCTTTCGACATTCAGCTAAGAAGAGCAACAATGAGATGGCAACTTCATGGGTAAATGTACGAGTGGTATCGCGCTGAGCCATTTCAGAATTTTAGGGGCTCGGATTTAAGGCTACTCAAAAGTGGAAAATTGTATTCCTTTTTATTTATTTGAGTCTACTATATCCTCCATACCTCGCTCTGCAAGATTTCAACGTAGTTTTATTCACATGATCTACAAGGGACGGTTTAAATTATAAACATTGGTAGGCGAAATTGTTCTCTTCTCTCATTTGAATTCCTATTTTCCCTACTTCCTGTTCAAAACCATGAATGAATATCATTGTATAGCACAGTAGTTTACCCATACCTAATATTAACTATAATAATAATAATAATAATAATATAAATAATAATAATAAGGGAAGGTGTGGTCCCAAGAGAGAAAAGAACAACACCGGAGACGAATGCGGGAACTCTGGGCGGTAGTTAAAGAAGAGACAGTTGAACTGACGTGGTCCCTAGTTGGCCGAATCGAAGAAAGAATAATAATAATCTCGTATGGCCTCGGGTGCCGGGTGCAAGCTTTGTAATTTGACACCCAGAGGGTAGCTTGCATGTCGAATTTCGTTGTTCCTTGAATCACTATGAAAGTCAAGGAGGTTAGATATCTAATTTTGCCATTATGAACACGTTCTACTGAATTCAAATGGGTTTTTTGACATGCCAACATCGTATGACATGCGTGTCGTATTTTTTCGGCCTTTCAAAAATCACTTACCACGGCCAGGAGCGAACCTGCAATCTTGGGGTTAGTAGACCGACACGCTATCCACTCACCCACCGTGGCAAGCTATATCAACTAGTGAGCCCACGTGAAGCTTTCCCACTTTACGGCAAGGTCAATGAAACGTGAGGTGGGATTCGAACCCACGCTCCCCCGCTGCTAGCGCGTCAACGCTCTTAGCCACCGTCGCCGGTTTAGAAGAAGATAAAATATATAAAAAATAGAGGGAGAAGAATGCTACTAACCCTCGACGAATGAGTGACGAGAAATCCCGGAAGTCGTAGGACCATGTATGACAGAAAGGAAAGGAGAGGGTCAAGCCCAATTATTAGGAAAAGGGAGAATCGGATTCAGATAAGGAGTCCCTTGAGGTCCCTAATTCTCGAGATTGCTTGTCATGAGACCTTGAGGGTGTGGATCACCATAACATGCACCCTGCCCTTTTAGTCACCTCTTACGACAGGCAGGGAATACCTAGGATGTATTCAATCTTTCACTCAGATGAGGAAGACGGTCTAATCGCCCGAAACATGAAAGATTAAAAAAGAAAGAGCCAATTAAGATGGGGAAATAAAGACACCGAAAGTTTCCGGGTACCGTAACCTGATACCGTTAGGCCTGAAGGAAATATTTGGCTAAGGGTGGTCCATACAAAAACTTTTATGACGTGGGTTGTGACCAAAGGACCTCAGCCAAGTTCGGCATTGTTTCCATGGTTCAAGTATATACTGCGATACGTACATGTTTAGGGGACATTTTAGTGTAGTCTCTGATGTCACGGATGACGTGCGGGCGTTGATATTCATTCGTTTGATATTGTGTCTTGAATTCCAGCCATATTACTCAGCTGTATGAGGTTTCAAACAGTGCGTCGTTTCATGTGGATGCAATCACATGTGCTCAAGCGTCCAAGACTGCTGCTGCCCAGCCCAAAGCCTACAGAGGGATGGAGGTCATGCAGTGAGCACAATGCTTCCATCTGCCGCGTTTTTTGGTTTCCCGACCGGTGCCACTACTCACTGTAACTCCCCAATATTGTCATTGCCATTACGATGCTGGGTCATCGCCGTTCCAGGCCTCCTAGCCAGTACGGTATTAGGAATGGGAATATACCGTAACCCAGGCAGCCTGGGAGAGGAGCTAGAAGGTCGCCCTGAGACCACGGCAGTGGTAATACAAAGTTTACCAAACCTATTTAGGTATGAGATTGTATAAGGTCCGTTCAAAAAGTAACGAGCCGGAGGCATAATTACAGAAACCAGTACCTGTATGTTAGAAGTATTGGCCCTGGCTGTTGAGGCACTTGCCCCACTGTGACACGAGGCGGTGAATGGCTGTCTCATAAAATTCCCTGGGCTGCGATGTGAACCAGTTCCGCACGTACAGCTGGACGTCGGCGTCCGAGGTGAATCGTTGGCCCCGCAGAGTCCTTTTCAGGGACCAAACATGGTGTAATCACAGGGAGAGAGGTCTGGACTGTATGAAGGGTAGCCTAGAAACTCCCATTTGAATTTCTGCAGGAGTGCCGCGACTGTGTTGGCCGTATGAGGTCGTGCATTGTCGTGGAGCGACCACGGCGGCTATGGCGTTCACTGTCGCTCGGCGGTCCTGGGTAAAAAGTGCACCAACCTGCTGGAAATTGTCATCGGTAATGCAGGGGGTTGCCCGAGACCGGACATCATCGGCTAACGACACCCGTCCTTCGTTGAAGCGCTTGTGCCACGCCTTGACCCTTGCAAGGGACATGCAGTGTTCGCCGTCCACATGTGACATTCGGCGATGATTGTCCGTTCCCCCTACTCCTTCCGCTGTCAGAAACCGAACAACACCTCTTTGCTCTTCGGTTGACGCCTCCATGTCACTGTTTGCAATGCGACTGGCAGCGTTGGACGATTGATGCATGCTGCTGATCGCTTTTTATCGTCTCGTGACGTGCACGCGTGACCTCTAGCGACGGGCTGTGACCTTCCACGCTCTGATCAGAACCACACCTCGTTACGCCGATGTCGTCACCGGTTTGCGCATTCCAGCCTCCGGCTCGTTACTTTTTGAACGCACCTTATACTTACATATCGTTAGGGCCGATAACCTAGATGTTAGGCCCCTTAACCCTCAAGTACCCAGGACTGGTCTGCCAGACCGCTCACCTTGGTAATAGTAGTAGGCCTAGTTACTCTCATTTGCTGCGACCTTGAGCACCATAGGTTTCAGTAATCTATTATTGCTGCGTACGTATACTTGACGTTACAGACAGTTAGGAACGGGGCTCCGAGTGAAAGCCGAAGTTAAACGATTGACTTCGCGTCACCACATGGTAGCTTTACGATTGGTTACAAAGTGAGAAGCTTATTATCCTCTCTGTTTCAAAATAAATCATGTGATTGTGCCAGAACTTATCTATATTTACGACACTTTACTAAATGTAAAATACTGTAGTGTAATATTCAACATATCATATCCTCAGATTACATTACATTGAAGTACCTCAATTTTCTGAAGATTGGACGTCGCCCTGTCGGTCTAGGGGTATGATTCCTGCTTTGAGTGCCCGATGTCCCGGGTTCAAACCCCGGAAGAACTTAGCTTTTTTATTACTTTTGTTTTTATCTCTTGAAAAGATTCAAAAAGTATGTAAAAGAACCTTAGGAACGTTCTTTTTTTCGGGCGAAACTTCCGGTAATTTAAATACATAGGTTGAGGTAAACGCTTCTTTTTCCCCCGTCGGTTTACCCTCCAGGTTGGCTTTTCCCTCGGACTTAGGTTGGTTGGTTGGTTGCTTCCTCAGTTTAGGGGCTGTGACAACGTGGTCATGTAGCCTCGTGTACTTTGGGTGGGTGTAGAATCTGTCTGATAACCGGTGTTAATTGTGATGGCTGTATTAGTGTGTGTTATCTGTTTTTAATTCAAGTAAGGACTGCAGACATTGATTTTTAAAGTAGTTCCTACTTTTGCCGCCAAACGCCACCATCAACAACTACTAGTTCAGAACTTGGTTAGTAGACACCACCGCAGTCGGCTCCTGGCAACGAACGTTCTTCGTTAAAGAACGAAGGTTCTTTAACATGCCATAAATCTATGACATGGGACTGCCGGCTTTACTTCCCCTCCGAAGAAAAGCATACCGAGGGATTTTTAACGACGGCTTCGGCCGGGTTTGAACCCGCGATCTTGGGCATAGAAGAACAGCATATACCAACTACGCCACCAAAGCCGCTACCCTTCCTTGGACTCAGCGAGGGATCCCACCATAACCACCGTAAGGGCAGTGTCCTGGAGCTTGAAACACCTGGTTGGGGGATACCACTGGGGAGGTGGGGCCACCCTCCTTGCCTCTTCCTTGCCTATCCCTCCCAATCTTCCCCTCACTTTTCATCCCTCATGAGGCCATGTTCGCTTTGCAGGTGAGGCCGCCTGGGCGAGGTGCTGGTCCCACCTCCCCAGTTTTATCCTTCGTCCAGGTGTTTCAAGCTCCAGGACACCGCCCTGGTGGCGGTAATGGTGGGATCCCCGCAGAATCCGAGGGAAAAGCCAACCTGTAGGGTAAAGCGACTAAAATAAAAAATTGCGTTTGACCTCAAACTATGTATTTATATTACTGGCACACAGTAAGTACAAGTCTCGCACGAAAAAAAAAGTTCGTAAGGTTCTTTTATATACTTTTTGAATATTTTCAAGAGATAAAACAATAGAAAAAATGCTGGGCATTTCCGGGATTTGAACCCGGGACCTCACGTACTCAAAGCAGGATTCATACCCCTAGACCGACAGGGCGACGTCCATTCTTCAGAAAATGGAGGTACTTCAATGTAATGTATTCTGAGAATATGATATGTTGAATATTACACTACAGTATTTTACATTTAGTCAAGTGTCGTAAATATTGATAAGCTCTGGCACAATCACATGATTTATTTTGAAACAGAGAGGATAATAAGCTTCTCACTTTGTAACCAATCGTAAAGCTACCATGTGGTGACGCGAAGTCAATCGTTTAACTTCGGCTTTCACTCGGAGCCCCGTTCCTAACTGTCTGTAACGTCACGTATGTGTTCGAAGACATCAGTTTATCGCCAGCTGTTACGGTGAGTGGTGTGTAATATTTCTAAGTTCTCAAGCGGTCCTCCTGACCATACCTGGGTATTACCGTTGTGAAATGACTTCCCCAGCCGGAAGCTCACGTAAAGTGATAGCCGCTGATTAACATATCCAAAGTGTCATTGCTGAATGATTTGAGGATGAGAATACGAGTGATGGTGAAACGGACTGTGATGAAGGTTTTTCAATTGAATCCAATCGTATCTCAAACTCCTGTCTCCAGAGTTGAATTCATGAAAGCACTAGCGAAAGCTCTGGTTTTTCCACTTGAGGAAAAGAGGGCTTCAAATACTCATCTCACCCATGAACTCAGGATCTGCATTAGAAAGATTTTGGGTGTAAAGAAGCACTGACTCCAATTGAAGAGAAACTGCAAAAGAAGAAGACTTGCCACATGTGCAATCCAAGCAAGAAATGGAAAACTGTTTTCATGGGCCATTCATGCAAAAATACCATTTGTTTGCAGTTCGCCAAAACAAAGTCTGCGAATATTGCTGTGATTACCTCAAAACAACAGAGAATGAGAATGTGAGCTTTATTTGTGGATGATAGCTGCCAATCTTGAGCCCGATCCATTGACTATAACAATAAACTATGATAAAAACACTTCTTGCAATTATTGTTTTGTTTGCTGTTTTTCAGTGTATTTTCATGCTAGTGTAGCCTACTACTAGTTCGTGTCCTTCACTTCGCATATCTATAGACAGTGAAAATTTTCCTCTTATATTGTTTCCATATTATTCGAATTCACTATCTAAGGCATTTTTAAAGATGATGATGATGATGATAATTGCTGTTTTAAGGGGCCTAACATCTAGGTTATCGGCCCTTAATGGTTTGGGTGATCGTGAAGATGAAAAATGAAATGCAAACTATAACTAAAAACTAACTACTAACTTATATACTAGAAGAAGAAATGGAAAACAAAAGGAGAATAAGGCAAATAAAGGACAGGAGGAAAAGAAATGCCCTCAACCTCCGAAGAATGCGGATTGAGGGACTGGGAAGGAAGGAGAGCCCTGAAAGGCAGATAGGAAAGTAACAGAGGATAGGGTCCACCCCACAGGTAAGGGACAAAAGGGGGAAACCGGACCCAGCTCAGGAATCCCTCGGGGTCGCCAACTCCCGAACTCACCAGCCGTGAGCCCCTGAGGGTGTAGCAATATCCAGGGTGCACCAGAAGTGGTGAGGCGACATACACCCTGCCTCCTTGAGGGCCTTGAGCAGAAGGCAGGAGAGAACATGAAAAGAAAAAGAGGGCTGACACCTCGCAAAAGGAGGGTATCAGAAAAGATGAGACAAGGGCCAATTAAGGCGGGAAAGGAAGAGACTCCCTAGGCCTCGGATACCCTAATACCGTCGGGATCGGAAGAGAACAAGAGTTGACCAAGTGAGGTCGACAGGAAAGAAGACGGAGAGGAGCCCGGCACAAGTAAGTGGAAGCAATGCCGGACTCAGCTGGGGCCCCGTGGTCGCCAACCCACGTCCCACTAGATGTGAGCCCCCGGGGGGGGGGGGGGCATTTTTAAAGAAATGTTTTTTCCTTGTAATAGCCAAGCGTTGCATGGGGATTTTGTTTTATGTCCACGGTATTTAGATATATAATAGGTCACATAATCTATAGTTTAATTTTTAAACCTCTGTATCAAATCAACTCTTCGTGGTGTAGAAAAACAAAGAGAGGTCTGTCAGACCAGACCTGGGTATGTATTTTCTATAATTGGACTTGGGTAACCGAGGGTTAAAACAGCAATCATCATCATTATCATCATTACATATCGTCGATCAGCGGGTGGTTTCAGGTTGACAACTTTACAATTATATCCAGTACTAGCAGTAGTGCCCGGCTTCGCCTGGTGGATTTATTTGTTTCACAGAACTGGAGCACTCAAGGATACGGATCGGAATAAATGAAAGTAAATTTGAAAGCACCAACGCTTATTGCAGCTGATAACCTCAGTATACTGCACCAACACCATCGCCCTTATACAGAGGCATACTATTGTCATGATGATAACTGTTTTAAGGGGCCTAAGAATTTTTTTTGCACTAATTACTCCCCGTGACTGCAATTTATAAGTAGCTCGCAATTCTGCACCAGAACATTAGTAGGGGCGACGTGATGCAGCCCGCATTACATGGCAATAATAGACTTCGGTATTATTGAAGCCGTTCTGGAGCGCTTGTTCTTCCGACTTACTGAACAAAGAGCAATCTTTAAGGTTACCTGAGAGGTGTAGCCTAATGCTATATAGCCTAAAGTATTCCTTTTCAATCAGACTATCATATACAAAAAGAATTTTTCGAATCCGACTGGTAGTTCCAGAGATTAGCGCGTTTAAACACATAAACACACAAACAAACACACAAACTCTTCAGCTTTATTATATTAGTATAGATATTATTTCAGTATGATAGGTCCCTTTTGAGGTCATACAAGTAACCGATCGTAATAAAGAGCATTCAAAAAGAGAATTAACCGAAGCAGTACCGGTAACAAATTGCACACTTATTTCATAAATATCGAAAAATTGTTTATAAACAAATGTTTAAATAAATAAACAAGATGACAGCCCATGCCAGAACTGTGTTGCGTCGAAGCCGCATAAAAGGCAAGCCGGGCACTCAGCCAGGCCCTGCCAGCACTACTGTAAGTCGCGTCAAGCCCTGGGTAGCCCCTGTCAAAACTGTGTCGCGACGAGTCAACATAACAGGAAAGCCGGACGCAAACCCAGCCCCTGCCACTGTGTCGCGTCGAGCCCCCACAACAAGAAAACCGGACGCAACCTACTGCTAGAACTGTGTCGTGTCAAGCCTTATTACGGTTGTGAGAAGCAATATGAGGGGCAATGCGAGTGTTGTAGTGAAGGTCCAAAGATGCTGGGAATTGAGAGTGTAACTGTAAGAATATTTGATTGAGTGTATTGCAATGCGGGCTGTATCATTCTGCCTCTGTAAAGCAGCGTTGGGTGACGAGCATTATCTGTCACTCGGAAACCCTGTGTTATCGCGTCCCCGCTCCCATACGAGCGCAAGGATGCGCGCGCACTCCGTTTTAAAACCAATTCTACTGCTTGACCCACAGCTCTGTGACACCCACGCGAGAGCCAGACTTTACGTTTGAGAGGTTATATAATACGCAAGGTATGTGGTGAGGCTTCAAGGTTGTGGTCGAGAGCCGGAGCCTTGAAGGAGACACCCCTCATGTAACTGCGCCAAGCTGACTTGTGAATATTTGGCATTAACGCATGATGTCGACATCTCGATGGACGACGAGTGACTTCTGTCGCTGTTCCCCCCTCTATTGAAGCGTGGCTGGAAATCTATCTGCCCAGCTTGACCTTGAAGCCTCACCACTTACCGTCGGTACTCTAAATCCAATCTTTCACTATAGTTAGTTATTGTTGTTTCAAGGGGCGGAACTAGAGGTCATCTGCCCCAATCTTTTACTTTCTTAAACATTGCAATGCATAAATTAATAATAAATAACTATTAACATTGTCTATATTTTTGGGATTATGCCGTGTGAAATAATTGATTTGATCTATTGAAAATGGACGTAAGGACCCTCACGAAACATATAGGCATTTTAATTTTAATTATTTCACACCACATAATCCCAAAAATATGGATAATATTAATACTATTCCGGGCCGTGAAAGCTTTCCACACAATAAATAACTATTCTCAGGTTATTTTCATGCCAGTGGGGAGGGACACTGGATGAAAGAGAAGGGGCCATCACGACTAAGTGAAAGCACAGTCGGGTTCAGCTGGGTTCCCATGATCGCAGCCCATATCTAAACAGTAGTGAGCCCGGGGTGGAGGAAAGATTACCCAATACAAGAGTCACACCCCGCCTGAGAGGCTTTCTATTCCCCCCCCACTCCTGTATGGTTAAGTTATGGGACCTAATGACCAGGGGCACCAAGAGGATTTAAGGGCCCCTATGTATATTTTTCTCTCGGGCCCCTCTTGAAATACTTTTAATTATTACCTACAGTAGAGTCTCGCAAACTCGGCCTAATGTGGACCGAAGGGTGGCCGAGTTCGCGAAAATGCCGGGTTATCGGGAAAAGTGTTAAAAAGAAGAAATAAGCTGTTTGTTTTGGTTTAAAAGTAATGCAATGCAGTACATTTATTTGTTTTTAACAGAAACACAAGTTTTAAAATGATTAAGCCACTACAATAACAATAACAGTACTTGAATATGTACAAAACGATTCCCGTAGGCAAATAGTTTTTTTACAGAATGAATATTACCATTTACTTTCTTGCAAAAAGTAAGTACCGTAATGTTCTTTTGCTTTTCGCTTTGAAACCTGTTTCTTGAAGCCTCGTCACGAAGACCGCGAAGAAACAGAATTGCGGAGAAAGGGCCAATCAAATAAATACAACGCTCTGCACGAGAACCATTTGTTTACTTCTTACTGCCAACATATTGTGCATTTACAGTACTGCACAGTACCTGTATTTATCAGGTCGTCCTTACTTTTCTTACTATGTACTGTAGGTCAACTTGTTTCGCGTCGTATTTAACTGTCGATAATTCCATTGATGGAGAAGACGAAAGAAAACATAATAACGCTCTGTGCGGAAACACAAAACAAACAAAAATCTTGATTTTTTTTCTCCTGTCAGGGTGGCCGAGAAATCCGGAGTGACGGGATACAGAGTGCCGAGTTTGCGAGACTCTACTGTATCCACTACTAGCTATTCCGGAAAGACAATGCCATTTTGAGAAAAGCATCTGATGCACAGTTTGAACTAAAAAAAGATACAGTCAGTCTGAAAGACTAGACTTTATATCATTTCAAATGACGCATGCTACAAATGCTACACATGTTAGAAAGGCTCAGGAGGGCTCTTTCAACAGACTCCATAACCCATTAACTTAGGCTTCCCGCGCGGGGAACGGAGAGCGTGAGGTGCACTCTGCTGCATAACGTCACGCGCTCTCCGTCTCCGTATCAGATAACGCCATAGCCCAGGAGTAAACTCAGACTCGGTGCATATGCACTGAACAACATGATGACATCATACGCTCTCCGTCTCCGTATCGCATAACGCCATAGCCCAGGAGTAAACTCAGACTAGGTGCATATGCACTGAACAACATGATGACGTCATACACGCCGTAACCGTAACGCATAACGGTAGACCAAAGCATAACGATGAAGTCGACAAGATCATTTGAAATGATAAAAGACATACAAATCTTATTTCATAGGAAACATTTTAGTATTTATTTTATGAAATATATTTTGCAAAGTGCCCAAAACAATTTGGGATTTTTAATACCGTTGCAATTCTGTAAGTCTTCACTTTAATCACCGGTACGTATTGAGAAAAGGAGCGTTTTAAAACTCCGCAATAGTTTGATAGCAGATTTAACACTAAATTGTAGTATAATACATTATTCCTAAACAGTTATAACTAGGAGGAAAAATTCGCTATCGCGAATTTCACGAATAATTAAATAAAGTAATACATTGGCAAAAGAAATGGTTTTTAAACTCGCAAAATGTTGCGAATTCCGCATGAAAACGCGAATTTTAGCTTATTTTTTCGTTTTCTCGATGCACTCCCAATACGTCGTGGCAATTAATGCACGAACTTCCGCGAATTATCGAAAACCGCAAATTATCTGTAATTACGTTTCTATGCCTAGCAGAAACAAAACTACGGTATTGGTTAAATACTAAAATGTATTTTATGAACACGCAAAAAAAAAACAACCACTTTATAACATTGAATTGTATGACACAATAGCCACAGATCAAAATGTGCCACTGTTTCCTGAACCAGTCATAACCAGGGGGTCTTCTTGGTTTCATTCTGTAGTGAACCTGTCAGAGTACTTGAAAGATATTGTGCAATTTATCAATGAAGAAGTAGGGACTGATAACTCTGGTCTTGATTTTCTTAACAATGTTTCACATGATGAAATACCGGTGATTGAGATTCAAGTACAGGCCATGTTTATCAAAGAATTTGGCACAGACATTATTGAACTCATCAGTCTTCCAACTGTTCACCTTCTAGATGGACTTCTCCAGAGAATTAAGCAAGCACTTAAACTTGCTGTTTCTGGAAATTACGGTACCAACATTAAGGAGTAGTTGGGAGGGTTGTGGAAATGAGTCAAGAAGTGGGAAAATACATTCAGTTTTAGAAAACGCTGAGTCCCATGCTCTTACAAAATTAATCAGCTTGAGATCCCTAGACACTGGGAACTAGTCTTACAAATGTGTGTGTGTTTGATCCAGCAGAAATAGTGCCAATGAACGTCAATGAGGACCTTGCAAAGAAGACTAAGAAGTTGCCGTTCTTTGGAACACTGGAAGAAAGTGAGATGATAAGAGTATACAACGAACTGCAAACTTTAATCAAGAAACAGATGCACGACAGGACCAAGACAGACATTGTTGGAGGTTTGCAAGACATTTAGACATTTTCATTTCCAAACTTCTCAGAATCTGTGTTGAAGATCATTTGGATACCCTATTCAAACGCTGAATTTTTTTTTTTTTTTTGCTGCTTACACTAGCACGTTAAGTTACATGTGTCACTGTTTGTCACAAGATATTTTGGATCTTTTCACTGAAGTATACTTTGAAGGACTTTTTTTGCGTATGGCTTTTAGTGCCGGGAGTGTCCAAGGACATGTTCGGCTCGCCAGAGTTTGTAGCTTCTTCTAAGCGGACACCCATTGGGTGAGCTACAAGTACCGTCGTGTGTGGAGTGTTGTCTGCGGAGGAAAGTTTGAATGTAAGGACGAGGAGTTGGAAGGTAGCGGCTGTGGCCTATAGTTAGAGACCAACCCCAGCATTTGCCTGGAAGGAAGATGGGAAACCACAGAAGACATCTTCAAGGTTGCCGGCGGAGGGATTCGAACCTCCTCGCCTCCCGGATGTGAGCGACTGCCTGCAGCCACGCCGTAAAGACCTCGGCTAACTCACCCGGTGAAGGACTATGAAATATGTAGTTAGTGTACAGTATTTTAATATTTAATGCATATTAGCCTATCCATTATATAAAAATATCCTGCCTAAAACATATCATTTTTAAAGTACCGAAAAGTGCAATTGAAACCACCGAATTTTACACTTTAAAACACCGCTTTCTTCACTTTGAAATCAACGAAAAAAATCCTATCTCTAGTTATAAGTCATACCTCACAGACATGTATAAAATTCGATACTCTTCTGGGGTAGAATAAGGTACCAGTACATTAAAACTTTTTTTTTGTAATTTTCAGAATTGAGGATCTTTTTTTTACCAAATGAATGGTTTCTGCCAATACTTTCGCAGTGTCATATATGCCTCTGGAGTGTTTTATGCCTCGTTTCTCATGTCAATTAAAAGATGGTAACATGAGATCTTCTGCAGAACTGTAGACAAATCGACATCCCTATTCTGCAAAGCCTCGGATAGGTTGTAAGTTATAGCCAATATTTTACATACGGTAATATAAAAGTAGCTGTAATAAACAAACTAACGTGCACTACAAACGGGCCCTCATTGCTTTCGGGCCCTTACGCGTTTCCCCCCCTTTGCCCTCCCTCTCAGCGGTCCTGTTAATAACCACTCTGTCGTGTGTAATAATCACTTTCTAGAAGTAGCAAAGACACCGAGTGAATAAGTACCGTAGGCTCGGTTATCGTCTCTTAAACTACGAGCGCATGACTGGAACGGTAAAAGTGGTAGAAGTTCGGAGCTGAAACGAACTCCTAGAGGTAAAGGAGCAATTCTTATCTTCTATTTCATTCTACTGAACAACGTATACTGATATACAGTAAATACACAGGTACATTACGATCAAGGGCGGATCCAGACACTGATCTTGGAGGGGGCGGTCATGATATCTGTCCTCAAAATGGAGGGGGGGGGGGGTAATATACCATAATGCAAATTTAAAAGTTAACAATAAACATCGAATTATTTGCGCATACTTTTACCAAAATGTCATTTTTTTTTCGAAATGTGAAATTTTTCGTTACTTTCCTACTTTCTGTGTGGTCACTAAACAATATTTAGTTTGCTCATACTTACCTATACTTACGTACACTCTATCAGTATCAGACTGGCCCTAAGAGGCCTCGACGGGAGCGGGAGAGTAGGGGACTTACCATTCCCCACTCCCCCAGTGACTTGCTCCGATTTTTACGCTGAAAATTATTTTTATGCGGAGTTTACTGACACGGGGATCGCGCGCATTGAAATACTGAGATCGTAATGAGCCCCCTTCAGAACTTACCCCCCCCCCCTTTTCCCCCATTTTTAGATACAATATAATAAGCTGATGTTAGAGGCCTACTCGCACAAGGGCCGAGGTCATTAATTTTAAGACCCCGAGGCCCCTTGATGCCTCTGATGCCTTGAATGGTCCGAGGTGGGTCTAAAATCCCCCGGACCTCCTCATAGGTAATGATTGACTTTGTCCCCTTTGCCAGTTAGCCCTCCCTCTCTTAAGTTGTAAACAAAGACGCAGAATGTCTTAGGTAGCTAATAACTGGGGTCACAGGCCTATTTGCGCAAGGGCCTAAGTGCGGGCCTCGGCAATCATAGTCTCCTGGTCCGAGGCCTCGATGGGAACTCCCGTTCTTCCCAAATGGCCAGTCCGACATTGCTCTCTATATTATCATTTGCCATGCCAATAATATCGCTGGAGCGCTTTCGTAAAGATAGACTTTTAATTTTATCCAAAACGCTATCATACCGGGTTCATAGTTTATAGTTACTGTATAAATGTAATTAAAGGGTAGGAGAGTAAAATCAGAGTTATATAGTCTGATGACTGACAACCGTAAAAAATAATTATATAGCTTAGACAATAGCTTCAAGATTAAATAAAAACCCGGCTAGAGGCCCGAGGAATTTTAATCAATCGACGAGAAAAGGATCGTTAAAGACACGATTTAATCAGATTTACGGGAGTTTAAAACTATATTTAACCTTTATTTTAGGGGTATAAGTTGAGCGAAATAAGAACAAGGCTACCCGAAATTATGACAGGTACATGTGTATTGCTAATTGTACGTAATATTACAAATACAGCAATTTTGTTCATAAAAACAATTTTAAGCTAAACAACAAACTCTAGTCGCCGGTTTGTTTTTTTCGCGTACCGATCAATCACGCGAGATGGGTCAACATAAACATTGTAGTGGATGTGCAACAAAGCAAGTCCGTTTAATCGTTCATCGGACATAGTTGACCGCAACCACGTCTTCAGCCTTCTCAAAGAAGAATATGACCTTTCCGATGAAGCGGCGCTGACGGGTAAAGTAGCATAAATCTTGAGACATCGTTGAATACTGGGGTTCAACTCTTTATCGCAGGCAATTAAAGCTTCCATAGCTTTCTTTGGGATGGTTGATCCCGATTCAAGCTCCCGGGACCACTTTACCGTCCACATACGAAGTACAGCCTGTAGAAGCCTTGCCGCCGACGCGGCAGAATGTTGTTTGAGAAGTTTGAAGTACTTTGCAGCGATTGTGTCCACATCCGCTGACGTCGATGATGATATTGGCTTCATTGCTGATAGGCTGTGTAACTCTTGCGTTGCTTTAGGGAAGCGAGTGTTTAGGTCTTCTAGGACGTAGAGTAAAATGGGTATGAAAGTGGCCCGGCGATAGTAGTCTTCTACGGTTGACGCTGGATGATTTTCGCGGTGCTTTTGCCGTTGTGCGATGCGTGGGAGCAGACGTTCGGTTCCAAGTTGTTTTGCCAGAGCTTCTGATTCTTGGAAGAGCTCAGCAAATTGTGTTTCGCACTCTTCGCGCCTCTTGCTCAACACAGTAGTAGTGTCGTCTAGCGTATCCTGGGCTTCCTTCAAGTCTATTTGCCCTTTTAGTGTCTCCAAGGATTTCTGACAAGCAAATGACGGTAACTATAAAATCACTCTCACAAAGAGCAGCTATGAGCGTTTTTGCCTTAAAAGCACTTTCTGGGTCTTTCCATAAAGTAATCGAGTCTAAACTCTCGACTATGTTCGGGAGTAAAGAGCGAAATTGTACAAAACCGTCGTGCCGTCCGATCCACCGCGTCTCACAAAGTCCAGATAAAAGTTCACCTAGAGTTGCTTTAAATACATAGGAGCGTTTTGAGGACGAATCAATGGACGTAATAGTGGCCTTCATAACTCCTATTGCATTGGTCTCCGTTGGGGGGGGGGGGGGGGGGGGGGGGGGGGTCACGGGGGTACGGAAGGGGCTTGTTCATTCCCTCACCCGGCCAGCTGGAGTGGAGAATCCATGATGATGATGACGGCCTCTGTAAGGCAAGTGTAATTCTGCCGCCTGGGGCAGTTTTAATTAAGTTTGCCTCCAAATAACCGGTAACCCGTAGGTGACCAGGCGCGGATCTAGAGTTTGGCTTTGGGGGGGGGGGGGGGGGGGGCACAGAATCGAAATTGTTAAGAAAAATGGTATCACTAACAACGCAATCACAAAATAACCAAACGTACAAAACCAGACCAATTTTTTGCAAGCTACACGGATAGAAATTTGATGCGTTTAGCGCACAAAAATATTCGTACAAATTGCAACGGCGTGTTTTGCGACTTTTACATCGAGCTTCGAGAAAAGTATCAAGGTACGTTACAGTTTCGGCAAGTCGAGTTGGTACCGACAAAGGGAGAACGTCACAGTTTAAATTGCCAACCAAGCTTGCAGTTTGGAGGTCGGCAAAATTTGTTGATGCGAAAAAGGCCCCAAATTCCTATCCGTGCATTGCTGCACATTCATCGTGACTTCACTATAGACATCGATTCGGTAATCACAAGGTTTGCTAAACAAAATAGACGAGTTGATTTTGTTGTATAAATAATCGTTTTTATATAACAGGTATGAAGTTGTAAATATGTTCAGTTGTAACAGAACATAATAATTGCAATAAAGACATTTTCAGTATTGAATAAAATGAAAAAAAAAAAAAAACTGTTTTTCAGTTAAAAATCGTTAAGTTTTATTTGTCTGGTTATTGTGTTTTCGTTTTTTGAGTTTGCAAAAAACATTGGTCTCCGTTGGGGGGGGGGGTCACGGGGATCATGACCCCCCCCCCCCCCCCCTCCCTTGAATCCGCGCCTGTAGGTGACGACCGGAGCGACTTTTAACTTAGAAGATGTTCAAGGCAGTATCCAATGAAAGCCTATGTACTTGACTAATGTCTTTCATGTAAGAATTGCCGCAATAGTTGGTTGTTTTATGTCTTCTAAATGATGTGCCGTGCGTTTAAAAGGTGACTTCCAGGTACCTGTTGGAAATTCTTGCTGTTAATCATGACATCGTCTACATGTGGATCGGCCATCCTTCCTGAGGCCCATTAATACTGTCTTAACTCTTATCCCCATTTATCCGGAAGTCATTTTCATTTGCCCATATTGCTAATCGGTGACAAACTTCCTGTCTTTTGTCTCTCCTTGATTTTGACATTAGTGCCTTGACATCCGTGTGGACGCATACTTTTTAAGCCTTCCGTAGCAACGGCTTGTGTGACGTCCACAACGGTGAATTAAATAGAAGAGGACTCATTGTGTCATCCTGTAGGATACCGTTAGTCAGGAGTAATGGTTCGGATCTTTCTGATTGGTTGTCTATTTGGACGTACAGTAGCTATATGCTAGTATGTTGTTGACC
This sequence comes from Meconema thalassinum, assembly GCA_946902985.2. NCBI lineage: Eukaryota > Metazoa > Arthropoda > Insecta > Orthoptera > Tettigoniidae > Meconema > Meconema thalassinum. The sequence goes on from CAMPQE020000020.1 coordinate 4,374,141, forward strand.
ATTCTTGTGAGGTACCGTAATGTTCGTTCCTTGTAAGTCCCTTCAGTTTGTCGATAAAATTTTTTCCTATTCACACTATCGAATGTTTTACTGTAGTCTATGATGCCTGAGGGCTTCTTGTATTTCATCTTGAAGACATGCCACGACATGAATTGATGATTGTCCTTTACGGAAACCAAGTTCTTCCTCAGGAAGTCTTTCATCTATCAAATCTGTTCGTCTGTTGGTAATGTTCTTCGTGAGTATTTTAAATGGCGCACAATCCAATACAATGTCCCTTGTTGTCTCCCATATTGGGTTTTCCTTTGTAGATGACTTTGATTATGGAGTTGCTCCATATTTTTGGTATACGGTACTTGAGTGTATGAGACATTGGTTCATGAGGCTGTTATTTACTTATTATTCATATACTATATACACTGCACCTCGCCCAGATTTTCGGCAAATTCGTGTTGACGGACAGAAGAGTTAAAACTGACACTTATGTTAGGAACCATGTCGGCATTTTGAAAAGTTAGAAGCCATTTTTCAGTGTTGCTTGTACAGTGAGTCCGGGAATGTTCTCCGCAGCGCCTACATGCGTTTGCGAGAGCTAGCTACAGCAGTTACGTTGGTAGCACGGCTGCCGCTTGCATCATAACAAATAAACAGTAAACTTTGTTCTCACCACAGCCATTCATAACAGATTCTGGAACCATTCACAGAACATCACTCTTTTTCCGTAATCAGTTTGTTTTAATTTATGAACCACGGTAACTTTATAAGGGAACAACTGAAGCTTGTCTCTTACTGCTTTATGTGCTGTCGACTTAGAGATTCCTGTTTGTTGAGCTAATTTTCATATTGATTTACTTGGACTACGCAGCATTATATCGGAGATTTCACGAAGTTTTTCGTCTGTTAAAAGCGTAGGCCTGCCTGTTCCCGGTACATCGTGAACTGAGCCAGTCACACGAAATTTACTTACCAAATCCCGAACGGTATCACGGTTTGGACACTTTGAATTAGGAAACCGCGCCTGAAATCTTAATTTTACATTTTCTGTAAACCGATCGCCTTCGATAAAAACGTATTCCACCAAAAAAAACTCTCTCTTCAGTAGTAAACATTCCTACTGCCTGTATACTGTTGCACTCTTCCAATAATCTTATCTGAACGCTCGCTTACTGTAATACACGCTGAAGATATGCCGGCTCGCTCGCTTATCGCAATTCACGCTGACAGTCCACACGGGAGAGTCCCGCTTTGAAGGACACAGTGCAGCCAACTAAACTCATGACTCAACCACTCACAGCTGCACGTACCCACTGCGGAGAACATTCTCGGGCGCCCTGTATAATCAATTAACATATGGTGAGGGTTTAGAGAAGTGTGTTAATGTATAAGTAATCCATATAACATTTCTTTCAGATAATAGGGTGATATAATAATCGTCACTTTCTGCCCAATATATTTTGGCACTCTTGTGTTGACCGACCGAAGAGCAAGTTCTGTTGATTGATCCCGGCATTTCCCTGGAGTAGAAGTGGGTAACCACGGTACTTCCAGGATGGTTTAGGAGGAAATCGAATCAATCTCTTCTTAGTTTTGTCTCACGAGGCTGAGTATACCCCATTCCAATCCTCAGTTGTTGTTCAAGTCTTCTGACTGGTTTGATGCACCTCTCCATGTCCTGAGCTAATAGTTTCTTCTCTACATAGTTACCACACCTTACATCCTAGGCAATCTGTTTAACATAGTCTAACAATGGCCTTCCCATACAGTTCTTGTCCTCGACCCTTCCTTCCATAACTAAGTTTGCTATTCCAAGGTGTCTTAGTCCTACCAACCTATCTATTCTCGTCATTAACAGTCACCAGAAACAGCTCTCCTCTCTCACTCGTCTTAATGCAACTTCATTCGTTACTCTGTCTATCCATCTATTCTTCATCATTCTTGTGTAATACCACGTTTCAAATGCTTCTATTCTCTTTTCTTTTGCATCAACAGTCAAAGTTCCCCTTCCATAGAGCGCCACACTCCAGACAAAGACTTTCAAGAAATATTTTTGAATACCCAAATTTATATTTAATGTCTACAGATTTATTTTCAGTAGAAATGCTAGCCTGAGTCAACCTTCTTTTGTATATCCTCTTTGCTTCGTCCATCACTGGTTGTTTTGCTTCCTAAGTAGCAGAAGTCTCCTTTTTCCTACCACCTACCAATTTGACTTCAATAGGGATTTCTGATTTCTTTCGGCTGAATTCCATTATAAATTCTTTCCTCAAGACCGAGTCCATACCATTTAAAAGCTTATTCAAATGCTCTGGTGAATCGGTTAAGATGACGATTTCATCAGCAAATCTCAGACCAGAATTAAATACCTTGGCAGAACCAGGAATCGAACCTGAATCCATGAGTGCTAGCCACTACACTACGTTGCATTTTATATTTAATTTTAGTCAAGTTGAACAGTTGTTGAAATTGCTACTGTGTTAGAAACATTTTAATTAATTATCTATTAATCAAGAAAGCCTCCGTGGCTTAGGCGGCAGCACGCCAGCCTCTCACCGCTGGGTCCGTGGTTCAAATCCCGGTCACTCCATGTGAGATCTGTGCTGGACAAAACGGAGGCAGACAGGTTTTTCTCCGGGTTCTCCGGTTTTCCCTGTCAAAATTTCATTCCAGCAACACTCTCCACTATCATTTCATTTCATCTGTCATACATTTCATCATTGCCCCAGAGGAGTGCGTCAGGCCTCGGCAGCCGGCACAGTTCATATCCTCGCCGCTAGATGGGGGCTTCATTCATTCCATTCCTGACCCGGTCGGAGACTGGAAGCAGGCTGTGGATTTTCATTTTCATCTATTAATCAATACAGCAATATTCTCACATTTTCCTATAATGGTAAATGATTTATTTTTGCTTTTTAGAAACATTAATTACTGTATAACAATAATAATAACCTAATACCGGTATTTGGCCTGTTTGCCATCTCTTGATGAATGCAGTACATTTCCATCTGCATTTGTCTGTTGGCACAGGCTGGATTAAAATGTGGCTTTTCACCGAGGCCTCAGTCTCACTCATGGCTGTGATTATATGGAAGCTACTGAGGTATGGGTGGTGCTTAGTAATAACATTCATGGCACAGTCAGTGCCTGTGGATGCTGTGCAAGGTTCTACTCATAGGGTTAGTACTGCTGTACGGACTCAGTGAGGAAAACAATGGCAAACTACCTCACTCCTCATCTTGCCTAGTACGTCTCAATACGCCTTTGGTTTTTTAGGGTATCTACCCTGATAACCTAATGACTGTACTTTTCGAGTATCCAACCAGCTTTCGGGCTGACTACCTAACAGAATACTGGTATTATTATTAATATTATAATAATTATTATTAACTGACGTTTGGACGTAGTCGATTACAGTGTCCATTCAACTACTACAAGAAGAATAACGATATTCATTGGAGTTGCATCATCTTTTGTTCAAAATCTAAGTAGGAGACAACTTCCCAAAAGCCTATAAATTTTGTTCAAGTGCATGTGGTGCACTTTTTAGAATGAAGTATATACAGATCAGTGCGTTGACAACATGTCTGTATGTTATCTGCTAATATGAAATTTTAGGTTATGTGTTGGATATTGAATATCTATGTGGCGAATACTGATTTTTATGTTCGACCCTGACTATTATGTGTCAGAAAACTGTATCATAATGAGGCTCATTATAACACTATTTTTCATTATGAAACAGTTTCTCCCACCAATCAGAGCTCAGGAAACAGTTGTGTGACCAATTAGATAAGGATACCTTCGCGCATTCGCTCAAAATCCAACATGTCTATATAAATTACCTAAAGTGCACCGTGCACTGGTGAATATGAGACAAGAAATAGCAATGTACCTTAACCTCCTCTGTCCTTACGTAGCATATATGCTACATGCGGTTTTTATTTTTTTCTGACTTAAGCGCTGGCTTCTCTGCGGGTTGCCGGCTGTAGCATATAGTCTACTGGCCGCGCATCACGCACATTATTATTTTTTTGTTACCCGCTCGAGCGAATAGGTGGCAGCACCTCTGTGAATATTGAAGTTGGCGGACTGGTAACCATGGAAACAAGACGTGCAGGTAATTAATATGTATTTGTATATTAAAGTAATGTAAATGTTATAAAAATTGCTTACAATTGATCAACAGTTAATGTGCTATTGAATGTAAGTTTCGGCAGTATACTAAAATACTTACACGATCACGATTTGCATTACGTAGCATATACTCTACATCAGGCATTGACCTTGACATTTTATACTTGCTACTTGATTTTATGTCTGAATTTTCCTCATTTTTAGCATGTCTTTCAGTGCTGTAGGTAAGGCTTAAGTCACATGTGGCTTAAATGTTGAGAAATATGCGGTCTTTAAATATCATATAGCCTACTTTCTCTTACCACATAGCCTACTTTCTCTTACCATGTAATGAAAACGCTAACATTAAATTTCACCATTTATTTCTTCAGTCTTGAATGATGCAGACATTGTGAAAATGATTGACTCTATCGATCCTGATGTGTCTGATATTGAGCTGGAGATTGGAGATGATGATGATGATGGGACGGAAGATGACCCGAGATTGAATACGGCATCTCCAACAATGAAGATGAAGCGAATGATGTACCTGATGATGATGATGATGATGGTGGTGATGAGGACGATGGAGATCGAAACTTGAGGCGCCGCAGAATACCAGCGCCTATGCCGTCCGTTCAATCCAGGAAGTTTCATGCTTTGCATCTACCAGAAATGATGAGCAGAACGCAAAAAAGTAGATCAAGATGTAGACTACCGGGCTGAAAGGGATTCACTTTTGTACAGTGCAAAAAATGCAAAATGTACCTGTACTTTACGGAAAAAAGAAACTTTTTCTCAGCATTTCATGAGTCATAACTGGATATTGTGGATTGTACTCTCATTTTTATGTTTTTTAATATAACTTCTTTAGTGCTTTGACTTTTTCATCAAAAATTTTAATTATCATTTCTTAATTATTTGTATTTTGACTTTAGATAATGCAAAATAAATATAGAAAAATGTACAAAAAATTATGTTACTATTGTAAATACTTTACAAGGCATTAAACCATTAGTAATCGTGTATCACAAAAGAATTTAGCATTGCAAAGTAGTGGGAGGAGAGTCGTCATTAAGTCCTGATGTAGCATATATGCTACATGTCATAATAGCCCAGTGATTTCGAAAAAATTTTTTTTTTTGATAAATATGTATTATTTAACCTAATTGCAATAAGTTAAACACAGAAAAGTATATTTCAAAGTTCTGAACTGAGCTCAGGACTGAAGAGGTTAATATCCCCAAATCCAATTTCTACACAACGCGTTGTTTTGAAACGACTTCGGTGACAGTTTTACTGAATACCGGTGCACAATCTGAACATATGGCATTGAAGCACACAGAGCGCATGCGTCGGTTGGCCAGAGAGCTTGGAAAACAGAGATATACTACCCAGCGCAGCACCCGATCACAACATTCTAGTGACTGAACAGATATTTATGAATATTTATGTTAAAACATATAATAAAGTTATAATTATCGTCGAACATAAACAGTCGTATGCAACTCGCCTATAATGGTAATTAAGACACTCGTATGGAAATTATAAAACTCGCATACGCTCGTTTTATAAACATACTCGTGTCTTAATTATAGCCATTATAGGCTCGTTGCATAATGTACTATTAAGAAACTTCTACCGGACGTAACTACAACTAACATAGTGTTCGAATAAAATACGATTTTTGGGTAGTTGTTCTGAGTACATCGATGACAGTTAACATGCTTGACCTTTGGATCAATGGTAGAACAACGGGCTATGTTAGTTTTAAGTCAGTAGACAACAGCATACAAAACCGTAGGTCGCAGGTTCGAGCTAATCATGCATCGTGGTATTTCTAAAGTCTACCATCCATCTAATGGGTTTTGCTAGCCTATTTGTAATAGCCTACACAAGACCTAATAGCTGAGAACCTCCTATCAGTCTTCAAGTCTGAGAAGATGACATCGATGTTTCGGCCCCTTAAACAATAGTAGTACCGGTAATCATCATCACCGTAGTACTACAGAGTTTTACTTCTTTTATAAGCCAAGTTATTCAATCCCTGGTTCTACCAAGGATTTTAATTCTGGTCTGAGAATTAGAATGGAGTCAAAACCGAGAAGCATTGAATTAGATTTCTAGCTCGACCATCCTGAAAATGGTTTTCTGTGGTTTCCTCACTTCTACTCCAAGCGGATGCTGGGATGGTTTATAACTTGAGGCCAAAGTAGTCTCCTCTCCAATCCTAATCGCAATGACAATTATACACACTACTACAGACAACATAATATCATTGGTTATTAGACAAATTCTACATACACCCAAGTACACTGAGATGATACCACGATTTTGCACGACCATAAAGGAAATATTAATGTTAGGCACTAAATCTTCCAGGACTTTGTGGAGTAATTTGAGGGGAATGTTATAAAGAAGTTGGAACTAGAAGTTCAACATTCATGATATCACAGGTCTGAGGGGATTTTTGTACGGACTTAGAGTTCTCTAACTTTCCTCGTTAACGAGCGGCTCACCCTTGAAACCTAGCTGGGGGGATATACATGGGTTGGTTTTTTAGTTTTGGCACCAATGCTTCAGTGTCAAGTTTCAACAATTTTGGGCGCTGCCACTAGTACCGACGGTTGCTGCCCTGCATCCCCTCCCTCAGAGCACATGACCTCGCCCGTCCTCACCACCGCTCGTGCGCAGTCGTGCCTGTTAGATGAGTCGTGTGAGACCAGCGCTCGCGAAAGACAGCCGCAATGTTTTCCAAGCAGGAGCAGAGAACGTGGATAAACATTCAGTGTGCTAGGGGTCGCAGTGCTAAACAGTGTCACCGAGGATTGCAGGATGCGTGCGGTGCAGCTGCGTTATCTTTCAGAACGGTAGCAAGATGGGTTGCAGCCTTTCGTGATGGACGCGAACGTGTGGAGCACATGCCTCGATCTGGTCACCCACCAGTAAGTGATGACAATGTACAGATGGTGTCCGCGTTAGTAGAGGTGGATCGGAACGTAACGATTCGTCAATTAGAGCAAGATACTGGACTGGCGTATTCAACTGTCCTCCACATCCTGAAGGACTTACTGAAAATGAGGACGATTGCGTCCAAATGGGTTCCGCATGACTTAACCGACATGCACAAATTGCTGCGATATGACGCTTGTCGTATGCACTTTCAGCGTTATGAGCGCGAAGGAGAGGCCTTCGTACGGCGTGTCATAACCATTGACGAGACGTGGGCCAGATCTTATGAGCCACAGTTAAAACGCCAATCGAACGAGTGGCGGCACCACGGATCACCACGGAAACAAACAATTCGTCCAACCCCCACCAATGTGAAGGTAATGTTGATTCTTGCCTATGATTGGGATGGTGTGATCATTCACCATACTGTTCCCCGAGGGCAACCCATTAATGCGGCGTACTATTGTTCGTTTCTGCAAGACCATATCCGAGGAGCTCTGAGAAGGAAACGGCGCCATCACATGGTTACACCGCCCATCGTTCTGCATGACAATGCTAGGACACACACAGCAGGTGTTGTGTCGGCATTGTTGGATCGCTGGGGCTGGGAGGTCCTCTATCACTCCCCATATTCTCCCGACATCAGTCCCTGCGACTATGATCTCATCCCGAAGATGAAGGTGACAATGCGCGGGGAGCGCTTCCGTACGTTAAGAAGGCTGCCGAGCGCTCTCTTCGTACCATCAATAGATTGGGCAGTGCCAACGGGATCCAACGACTTCCGCATCGCTGGGAACACGTTGTACGCAACGGTGGGGACTACATTGAGGGCCTCTGAAACTTGGAACCATCTAAGTGACTTATTAATCCTGCTATAACTAAGGTGCCAAAACTTAAAAAAACAACCCATGTATTTACACTCCATATGTGCGGGGAGCCAAGGCTTTCCCACCTCGAGGCACAGTGTTGTCAACTCTCCACAGTATCCACTGAGAGCAAACAGCGAGACTGGACAGATTAGCATGCAACTGTGCAACACTGGAGACTCGTAATTTAGCCAACCCTGGTTGTAAGTCAGCAGTTTAAAATTATTTTCTCTTTCTTTAACCCGGCAGTGGTCACGGGGGGAGGGATAGACTCAATTTGGAAATGTCTTGCATGTAACTTTGCAGCCCGGACACAGATTCACCTACCGTCCTAGGTATTCCTTGTAGGGGGCATAACGAGACACCTCCAGCAACAATAGCAATTTAACACTTGAAACATTCACACGGTTACTATTATTGTACGCGCCTGCACAGAAGTGAGACGTTCCCTCACCTTCGACTATAAACGGAACCTTCTTTTGTGTTACATTTCGTTGTATGGTTTGTTCTCAAGTGAATTTAAAAATGGCTAATTAAGTAGAGGAACAGGTTATGGTATGATAGGACGAGGTGGAGCAAGAATTAAGAAGAAATTGTGAAGCAGATGATGATTTATAAGAAGTTGGCATTGCTAGTGAAGTCGAAGTGGATAATATAGAACTTAGTGGTTCAGTGCTTCAGATGTTTCTGGCGATGAACTGAATAACGCTGGTGCACAGTACTCGGGGAAAGATGGACGCACAATCTGGTACATCCATTGCCAACAATACTTTGCAAAAACCAGACACAAGAACCTTGTTTGAAGCCTTCCTGGAATAAAAGATGAGGCAAAATTTGTGAGCTCCCGCAGTGAGGCATGAAGATTCTTTTTTCCTCAGGAAACTATTCAAGAAATTGTAGGCTGCACTAACATACAATTGTCAAAATTGCGTGAATATTACGCTCGAGAAGGGGACGTTTGAACCACTGACTGTGAAAAAATAACTGCGTATTTGGCCTATTCTATCTCTGTAACATTTTGAAGGATTCTCATGTGAATGCAGAAGACTACTGAGCAACCTCTGCCGTATTTTCTTCTAACAGTTTCGACTACTGTTAATCCTTTCTTCCACAAGTCTAAAGCCAGGGAAGCCGATGAAAAGTAATTATCCACAGTGACGTTCCTTCCATTATTCTCAATAGGATGTGCTAGTCGTTTGACAACCTCTGCAGGCTTGTTCACAACAGAGTAAGGCCCATCGGGTTGCTTTCCCTTATAAACTTCCCTTTTGTATGCATGCTTAATGAATGCGAGCTTCCGCCAGAGAATATATATTTAGATGCCACATTTAGACTGCTCTGATTTAAGACGTTAGTTAATTATTCTTATTGGTCTGGCAAAATTAAAGTATCCTTTTGTGTAAATATCTATTAGATTCTTCACGAAAGCAAATAAACGTATTACCGTCCCTTTCGAAACAATCATTTGTGTATAAAACTTGAAATTATGAAGGTGAGCGAAAATCTCACCCGCGACCACTTACGTCGAAATTACACCGCGACCACTGCCGGGTTAAGAATGTCATTAATTTACTCTGTCAAGGAATAAATTATTATCCAGGGAATCTAGTGCACATTACGAATTCTAGAGTTTCTTGCATTTCAACGGTTTGCCCCATGGGATAAATGTTAATGAGTTTATGAACATTGACAGGGGGCTCATTCATACTATATCTAATGTTAGTTATTGTAGAGTTTTGAAATTAAAACATTTGGCCTCGCAGTGATTGTTTTCCTTCAGACTAAGTTACCCGTTCTCTTCGGATTCGTTGTCAAAAGCGTGGCTCTGCTCGTTGTACTGGGGCTTTGTATTGATGATTTCGATGCACTACCAATCACACTTTGGCGGATAACTGGATAATGATGGCGGAAATCTTCCTCGCACGTTCATGTTGCAAGTAGTTCACTCATGGTCTTGAAACAAACTTGTAAACATGATTTAATATTCTGATTGCTACACTTGATCATACACAGATGTCTAGAAAATTGAAGATTCGGTTTATCAAGATTTGAGTGGAAGTCACACATGATATTGCCTGTAAAGGGTAGGGGTGGGAAAAGGATCCTCTGCATCACAATCAAATTAATATGTCAGAGCTCTTTAAAATACTTACCGTCTTGTATTAACTATTTGCTTTACTAAAATATTTGCTTCAATGAAGAAATTAATTAATAATCTTTAGTAATTCACATTTCCGTAGGTCTGTATAAACATTAGTAATGAACATTCCTTACTGTCTTAAAAACAGACCACTAAAAATTACAATAATATTTTATTATTGAATAAAGCGATACTTTTTCCCTTATTTATTTAATACACTGAACAGCGATTTCTGGGCCCTATATCACGCGTTTTCTTTGTGGTTGCTTGTAGTACAAATGAAGTATTCATAGAAGAATTATTATCATCAACATTATTATTGTTGTTATTATCATTATTGTTATTTTTTATCGTTTCGGTCGTCTATGGACCACGTTATTTCAACTGCCTTTTCCCTCGTTCTTTCACATTGGCCCAGTATTCGCGCATTCTTCTTCGGTGAGCTTCCTTTCGTTCTTCGGTCCACTTCTTGCCGGTTTTGAATATAGGTTTTGGCTGAAAACTCTGTATCTCCCCAAGTTTCTTCTTCAAAGAGTCACGTTCCAAGATTTCCTCATGTGATATCCCCAGTTCTTGTAGGTCCTTTTCCACCTCTGTAAACCAGATCCCTTTGGTTTTCTTTCCCACAAAGTAGGCACAGATTCGATTGGACAATCTTCCGCAGTCCATTCGTGTTAAATGGCCATAAAAGGAAAGTTTTATTTTGCGAACGGTGTCCGTTATTTTCTCCACATGTAGATAAAGTTCATCGTTGTGTCGTCTTCTATACTCTCCTCGTTCCTTGACCGGGCCCAAGATCTTTCTCAGAATCTTCCTCTCTTTGGTTTCGAGTTGTTCTGCCCGGCCTTTCTTATTCATCGCCAGGCATTCTGATGCATATAACGCCTCCGGGCGAATAACGGTAACGTAGTGCCTCAGTTTGGCCTTGAAGGACATTGATCGTGTTTTGTAAATGTCTTTGGTTAGATGGTAAACCATTTCCATTTTGTTAATCCATGCCACGAAGGCTTCCTTTTCACGAATGTTGGGCTCAATCCATTCACCCAGGTATTTGAATTTCTCTACCTGTGCTATTTGTCCTCCATTCACCATAAGTTCTCTGGGTTATGACTTGATATTCGTTATAAACTGCGTTTCCTCAAACGAAATCTGAAGACCTGCCTTTGCTACTTGCAGCTCTAATTGATTGATTTGATGTGTGGCCGTGTCAAGAGAATTAGAGAAAATTGCAACATCATCTGCGAAAGCTAAACAGTCGATTGTCAGGTTTTTGTTCTTACAACCTAGTCTGACCCCATTCTCTACACCATCCTTACACAATTCTTTACCCCATTCTCGAATAACTTTCTCAAGAACACAGTTGAATAACAGAGACGAGAGCCCATCTCCCTGTCTCACCCCTGTCCGTATTGCGAAGGATTCAGAAATCTCTCCCCTGAATGTCACTTTGGAAGCTGTATCCAACAGGGATTGGTGAATGATTGCTCTTGCCTTATTATCTAAACCAAATTCTCTTAAAACCTGGATCAGGGTACTTCGATCCAGCGAGTCGTAAGCCTTCTTGAAATCAACATAGGTCACAACAAATTTCTTACTTCTCAGATTCATGTACGACAGAATTGATTTCAGATTCATGATTTGCTCAACACAAGAGCGCCCCTTTCGAAATCCACCCAGTTGTTGATCGAGCTGTGCTTCCGCTCTCGTTTGAAGCGCTTTCACGAGAATCTTGTGTGTTATCGAGAGGAGTGATCTGTGATATGTCACGATAGTTGTTTACGCCCGCTTTATCACCTTCCTTGTGCAGGGGGTGAATCAGGACCGATGTCCAATCACTGGCCAGTTTCTCTGTTTCCCAAATCTCCCAGATAATATCCGTAAGCTTGTCGACTGGTTTTTCACCTGCGTATTTCCAGAGTTCGGCAACTATTGAGTCCTCACCGGGTGCTTTATTGTTGACTAACACTACGATAAAACATTACGACAATTGTAACTGAGTAGAATAATTCAAATGATTATACATAAGCGTCAATTTTGCCGCCGCGTAATTTAAGGGATTTTACATCGCCACGATGTGTATGTCTTGTAGCTGGTTTAGCTTTCGTCTTGAGAGTGACATTCCTTATTAGTCGGCTCGGTGTCGGCCTTGGCTTCTCAGTGTTTGTATTAGATTGATTCGGTTCCTCAAAATTCCTCTGAATTTCACTTACTGGAATGGTCTCTAGATCGAACTGGGGACTCGGAATTTCATTTATTGGAATATTCTCTAAATCGAACTGGGGACTCTGAGGTTCGGTTACTGGATTTTCCTGTGCTTCGAACTCGGGACTCTCGGTTTCCGAATTTTCTGAGACAGAACACCTGTCACTTCGAGCGCGTGGTGTTGTTAGCACACGCGGTTCCCTAGCAAGTGGAATCGGTTTTTTGACTTGCTTTCCAATCGTTCTCGTAGGAGGGCAAGCCTTAATCCTATTCACATATACCAACACTGTACGCGAACGCACCTTAAGTTTTACTGCCAGTGGCGAAACATCTTGTACAATTTTGTAGGGGCCTCTCCATAACTTTGCTAGCTTTTTGACTTTATGTCTCCCTATACACGGAGAGTGAAGGAAACCCATTTGTCCTACTTGATAAGTCACAACCTTGGACTTTTTTTTTATCATATTGAGCTTTTGCTTCGTCTTGACGTTAGCCTCTGCTGTGGTCCACAACTCTGCGAGTTTACTTCTGAGCTCTTCAACATGGTCACGGGGGTGAAGCTGATTCTTGCTCGTGGTGCCCCTGCATAGGTAGTCGGAATCGAATTTCCGTTACTGAACTGAACGTCAGCATTTCAGGAACAACGTATCATATAATTCATAATGGTCTGCGATAAATGGAAAAGGCTCTTCTCAGAGCCAAAAATGACAATAATTTCTGTGAACATTGAGGGCGTATTTACAAATAAGGAAGTTCCCCTACTTGACATATGCCAGAAACACAATTGTGATGTACTGTGCGTACAGGAAACGCACAGAGACCTCAATCAAAGACGTCCTAGAATCCCAGGTATGGAATCCCAGATATGACGTTGGTAGCCGAACGTTCACATGGTCAGTATGGTAGTGCTGTTTTCACCAAGTCGGACATTAAGATTGTAGCAACCTCCATTACAGAAGAAAATGATATAGAAATCATTGCCGTAGAACTGAACAACTTAGTCATTTTCTCTATATACAAACCATCTATGGCACATTTCTCATTCTAAAAACCTGTCAATTTAAATATGCAAAAAGTGTCTGTTTTTATTGGTGATTTTAATAGCCATAGCAGTGAGTGGGGTTATTCTCATGATGATGAAAAGGGAGAAGCTGTTTTAAAGTGGGCGGAATCTCACCAGCTGTCCCTCATACATGACAGTAAACTCCCTCCTTCATTTAATAGTGGAAGATGGAAGCGCGTCTATAATCCTGACCTCATATTTGTGAGTGAGATTGTCGCCAATTAGTGTGTGAAATCTCTTTGCCCACCTATCCCACTCAACACTCAACATCGTCCCATAATATGCCAACTATTACCAGCTGTCAGACTGTTCCTTTTCGAAGAGGGTACAAATTCAAGAAGACCAATTGGGAGCAGTTCACCCAGTGCTGGATTAACCATAAGGCACAATAGGCAACTGCCTGGGGCCCCTGGCCCCCCCAAAAAGGAAAAAATCCCACTAAAAATGGAAAAAATTGGAAAAAATTAAAATAAATTAGGTACCGAAAAAATATATGTGAAACTTAGAATTACAGTTCTAATTTTACAGTTTAATTTCTTGGTTTATACTTCGTAAAGTGCTGTTCGTAAATTCTTTCTGCCCGGGTTTTTCCCATAAACTTTATCTTCTTATTATACTTCCAATTCATAAATAACTTAACTATTGTTTGACACATGCCAAGTCAATCGAAATTTCAACTTTCTGTTCGCTCTATTGTTTAAGGATTGAAAGCAATTAACTGATACTCCCACGGTCGGGTCCCAAAATTCCCAAAATACCGTGACTATTTGAATTAACTGAAAAGCCCCCCCCCGCCGTCCCCTCCAATTCATTAACTCGGAAAGAGTATTTCCAAATTCTGTCATTCTGGTCTGTAGAGTAATTTCGGAAACAAGTAACGTGCTCCCACTTGAGTTCAGACTTCAAATCGACGGTTTTGTGATCGACAATTTTAATTCGTTAGTGTTCGATGAACAGTTTTATCTGTGTATCGGATTGAATTAAAACCCCAACTCAAAAATGTCTTCACGTACATATTTGAGTGGTGTACAAAAAAGAAAACTTGCCAAAGACAAAAATTACCGAGAATGTGCGGTGTTAGAAAGTGCCAAAACTGACTACATTTTCCATCGGAATGAAACCTCTTCAAATTCATCGGAAAATCAAGGATCTGCCAATAGTGATGGATCAAAGGAGCAAAACAAACCGAACACTGGTCACGCAGAAGATCCGGATAATGATCCGGTCATTTCAAGGTCTCAAACATCCAGTTCTTCTTCCGAGGATGAAAATGAAGCTGGACAACCAGGTGCCGAAAATTTGAACCGTTTCACTGATCCAGGACATTGGGGAACATTAACCAGTGAAGACATTCAGTTTTGGGTTACACATGGTCCGTCAAAATTGTCAAAATTTGACTGGGCCGTTTGAATCGTCCAAACGTCGATTTGATAAGGAATCAACGTCAAGCTATTGCTCCCAAAATTTGTTCTTTGGAAAGAAACCGAATGGAGAGAATACAAAAGGAGATTGGCTTATTTATTCACCTGCGAAGGGTAAGCTTTGATTAAAAATTGAGCCCTTCATGTATTTATGTTACACTGACAGTTTTTGAAATGTTGTTCTATTTTTATAAAAAACGATTGTAAATTATGTTCTTATTTTATTTTTCTGTTTTTGGAATTCTAGTTCAATTTTATTCGTTTCCAGAAATCAATAAGTTCTCCCTTACGTGTAACAACGCGGTATTTTTGAGCACCATATGCACTTCTGGTAGCTTGGTCCAAATTATCAGCAACGAGCGTATCACGCAAAGTATATTAAAACGCAACCAAAACTTAAGAATTTTTGACAAGAATGAGATCAAATTTTTTAGATCATTTTTGTTGATCAGTTTGCTTTTTTCAGAATTTTAGTCAATCGTATTCGTTTTAATTTTTTTAATTATTGTAAATTAAAACGCTTTTATTTAACTTCACTTGTGGCCAATCAAATCTTGCAACAACAATTTTGAATATTTCTACCTTACCAAAACGAATCAAATTTTGCATGGTTGTGTAACTTGAAATTACAAATAAATTGTTAAAAACCCGCTCTTCTAGTCCAAAAAAAAATAACGATCATACAAAAGAATTCAAAAAATCCAAAAAGCAACTGAAGCGCAAAAATATTACAAAAAAGTCAAAAGTTTTTTGCCGCCAGAAAAATCGAACAGACTTGCGCGTAAAGTGTATGATGATTGGAAGAACGTCGGGATTCATTTACAGCAGCAAGAGGAGAATTTGAATCATCGGGAAAAACGGAAACATGAAAATTTGCCTGATATATTCAGAAATGGACTACTTGAAGAAAAAACTATTGGCGCGATGTTATAAAACGAGTAGTTGCTGTTATCATCACTCTTGCAGAACGAGGATTGTCATTCCGACTTACGAACGAGCACTTTGGAAAGCCGGATAATGGGAATTATTTAGGTATACTTAAACTTCTTGTGCAGGTTGATCCATTTTTGCGGGATCATATGGTACGATACGGAAATGCTGGAAAATGTGTTCCTTCGTATTTATCCAAAACGATCTGCGAAGAGTTAATAAACATCATGGACAAAAAAGTTAATCATATATTTTAGAAGAGGTGTCTCTATCTCTATATTACAGCCTTTCCGTTGATTCAACTCCCGATGTATCGCATATAGATCAATTGTCAGTTGTCCTCCGGTATGTTTCACCAAAAGATCACAAACCAGGTGAAAGGTTTATATTTTTGCTTGAAACAGAAGGTCATAGGGCCTACTGGCGAAAGTTTGAAAACTCAAACTATGAACTTCGTCACTGAAGATTGCAGTTTGGAAATTCAAGATTGTAGAGGACAGTCCTATGAAAACGCACCAAACATGTCTGGGAGGTATCAGGGACTGCAAGCCAAAATATTAGAACTGAATAAATATGCGATTTATGTTCCTTGCGGTACATACATTCCCTCGATTTAGTTGGACAATCTGCTGTTAAATGCTGTTTTTACGCAGTTGATTTTTTTCGATAATGCAATCTTTTCTGCAAACCCTCACCGTTGGGGCGTGTTGAAAAATTATATCAAAAACGCAAAAACTTTGAAATCATTGTCAGATACGTGCTGGGAAGCACATGCTAAAGCATCGAATGCGGTTTATGATTCGTTTCATAAAATTGTTGAGGATTTAGAAAGCATTGAAGATGATGAGTCGGAAAATAATGACACTCGCCATTAAACGGGGTGCATCGCAAACAGAATGCAAATATTCGAATACGGGTTCATGTTAATTTTGTGGGATTAAATTTTGACTTCTATGCGTACAACTAGTAAATCATTACAAGCTGAACAGATCGACTTACAATGTGTGCTGCCTTGTATAAAACTTAGTTAGGCAAGTTTCGGGATAAGTCCGATATATTCAAGGAAAAAGATAAGAAATTGTTACCTGATGTATCGTATTCTAAAAAATCGTCGCGTAGAAGAAAACTACAACCGAACGACAGAGGCGCTCCTGAAGTCGAATTTTCGCCTCGTGAGAATTTCATAATAACAGGTTTTCTCGAAATCATCGATAAACTCAACGTCGAAATAAAAAAAAAGGGCAAAAGTTTATATGGATGTTTCCAAGAAGTTTGCATTTTTGAATAATTTTTCAATGAGTGATGAAGAACTCTGTGAAGCGGTAAACAATTTGGTTGGCTTTTATGATCAAGATTTGGAAGAATTTTCAGCTGAACTGAAACATTTGCATTCTTATATAAACAATAGATAGGCTACACCGCTGCCGAAAAATCTGATAGTCAGTTGTATGAGATTTTAATGAAATACCAATTGGCAAATGTATTTCCGAATGTAGAAATAGCTCTCCGAATTTTTTAAACTTTAATGATAACGAACTGTACTGCGGAACGTTCCTTTTCACAGTTGAAACGAATTAAAGCGCCTCGAAGAGCCACTATGCGACAAGAACGACTGGACATGTTAAGTCTTCTCTGCATAGAATCAGACATTAGGAAAATCAACTTCGATGATGTTATTAAAACTTTCTGCGAAACAAAATGCAGAAAAAGTTTTTCAGAAAATGTACATACGATCTAAATTGTATTCATTATTCATTGTAAATTTATAAATAAAATCTCTTTCAAAGTTATGATTGACTTTTTATGAAAGGGAAGGGGGGGGGGGGGTTGAAAAAAAGGGAAAGGGGACCTGAAATTAACAATTGCCTAGGGCCACTGTGAATCTTAATCCGGCACTGAGTTCACCTCATTACTTGATGAGAAGATCATCACAGTCAGTCCCGCTCCTGAAGCTCATGATCAATTCATCGATATCGTTAGAGTGTGTTCTAGAGCAGCCATTCCGAGAGGATGTAGAACAAGGTACTTACAAGGCCTCAGTCCACAGACATCAACTCCGTTGACAAATTATTGCAAGTTATTCGATAAAGACCCTTTCAGTGAGGTAACTATTGCCAGTGGGAAACAAGTTCTCTCTTTTATATCTGATACAAAATGACAGCAGTGGTTGAGGCGACACTCCTGAGATAAACAGATATTTTTACCTAATGCATGGATTTTCACGAAACTTTGTGGGAATGTCACCCAAATAAAAGTGGAGATATCACAAACATTTGTTTCATATACAATTAATAGTCTAGTTTTTCCAAAATATTTTTTTTTTTTTTTTTTAGTTTTTAATTCTTTTTTTTCATAGATTTTAAATGACATGTTAATGGAAATTTGGAATTAGGTAGATAATACTTCTTTAAAAAGCACTACGTATCGATTTTTTCTGTAAATAATGTATATAATGAGATATTATCGCACTAAATTTGTGTAATTTTTATTTTCTAAAATTTTGGACTTTTAAATCCCTACTACTGGGAAAAATTCTGCAATCAAGAATTCCATACGCAAGTTTCCTAAGAGAGCTGTGATACATATAGCATACACATTTTGTTACAATTGGCAGAATATTATGGGAGAAAACTGGGATTTAAATGTAAAATTACAATGGGCGGAAAAATTAAAGCAAAGTTCAAGTGACGTTATCTTCCTGATCCATTACCTAAAAGTCACCAGAACCATATGTTTTCCCATATTGTTTATTCCCTTGAATAGGCCTACAAGCTATCAAATATTACAGCACACTATCTTGATACAAAACTACAAGAGGTTACGTGTGCGCGAACTTTACAAAAGTAAACAGACTGGCTACCGCCACAGAACTCACAAGAAAGAAGAAACGTACAAGAATAACAAAACTTATAGTTGTCGGCATTATTGTAGTGGCATCAGGAATACCAATACAAGCATACAATGTTGCTCAATAACAGTAGAGTCAAGTACTGAAATATTAGTCCTTAGCAGGCTTTATAAATTCATTCAGAAACATAGTAGATCTTACAGCTCGAATCTGTAGAAATATATGCGGGGGGAGGGGACTGGCCTGTCTGCGTAATTGCAAACAACAGGGATGTTTTATTGATTTGATTGAATGGAAACATGACAATGACATCATAAATAATCTAACAAAGCAGTTCAGCCGATGCCACGCCCATTTCTGCTGTGTGCAGACTGACAAACAAAGCATTATTAGGGTGATAAATTGTTTGAATTCAACAGAATAACTTTGTGACAAGAAAGAAGAAACCCAATCCTTTCAACTTGAGTCATAAAAGAAAATCACCAAAATGAACAAAATATCGACTTTTATCTCCGGAGTGTCGCCTTAAAGCTGATGTAAGATATAGATATGGGAAGGAGCAGTCAAAAACCATGGAGGTTACTCAGACACCTTAATAATGATCAGAATAGAATCTTCTCACATCTAATGTTTCTGCAAATCAAGTTGCTAATCCTCTTATAAAAAATGGCAAATCTGGAAAGACAGGTCAGAAACCGAAATTGGAGATGCTAAGGGAACATTAACAAGAAGGTAACATGTACTCGAAACCCTTTACTATTTCAGAATTGAATGCAGATATCAACGACTGCAAGAATGGAAAGGCAGCTGGTTTGGACGATATTTGTGTGGATCAAAAAAAGCATTTTGGACCTGTGGCTAAAGGTTGGTTTTTAGAATTGTTTAATAATTGCACTAACACATGTAAAATACCCAAAATATGGAAGAAGAGTCAAGTCATAGCAGTCCTTAAACCAGGGAAAGAGGCACATGACCTATTTCATTGCTCTGCCACCTTTTCAAGGTATTCGATCGCATGATTCTAAGAAGAATCACTGAAATAATTGAACCCTGCCTAATTCCGGATCAAGCTGGTTTTTGAAGAGGTAAAAGTTGCACATCACAAATACTTCACCTTACTCAATATATTGAAGATGGATTTCAATTCCCACCTCAGGCATCCTATAGGCCAAGTTGTTTTTCTTAGTTTCCCCAGGAAAATGCCGGTATGATTTCTAGTAACATAGGCTTTTAAAGAATTTCTTCACACATGCAAGTACATGGGCACAAATAATGAGCAGGGAACTCTTGGAGTTGTTTATTGCACGAATACTGCATAGGGGAGCTGGATTTCTAAACATTGCTAGTTCAGGACTCTCACTCTTATGCAGATTGGGTGCCCTTATTCATGTTGAGATTGATGACAATATATGCAATGTTAGCTGTGGTGGTGACATCAAGCTCACCTCAGTGTAATCACTATTCATGGTCATGATATCTGTCGATATGCTCGTGTTACATAATAATCCATATTTAAACACGCTTCCTTCACATCCTACATTTCCATGAAACAGTGAATCTTCCCCAGCGGCTCACAAATAGTAGGATGTGGGTTGGTGAACACAGGACTCCAGCTGAGCATGGCATTAGGCCTACTCTCACTACTACATGACTACTCTGTCATCTTTCATTTCGACCTCTCTTCGCACAGTTAATCTGCTGCCCTCCCCTCGTTCTCGCTGATCTAATTAGTTTGGCTTCTTATAAGACAGTGCCTGGGTCTGTCAGAACCTCTTGTCGGTGTTCTATTTATAAAAATGCTGAATACAAATACCACAATTAAGGAGGCGTTCCTTCTAGGAATGTACTGTTTTTTTTGTTTCTGAATATGAGGAATTACATTCCAGGTGGATATTTCTGTAAGTGTAGTTACATTCAATCACAGAACGATTTGCTCTACTCTCTGTAGAACTTTTACCATCTTGAACTTGAAATCTTTCTGCAACATGATCTAATCGCGTTGCTTCACTCACACACAAGTCCTGCAGAATATTTGAGTGGCTTGCCACCAGAGCGCAGCAACGTTCATTCGCACGAGGTCTATAAATGTAGATATGTAGAGTGAGAGGTGGTTCTTATATATAGCCTAGTACTTAAATTTTTTATATAGTGTGAAAGAATAGTGTTCATTCCAAGGCGTATTTTAACATGAAACCGTCTGTAGATTTAGTTTGTATTTTAAGAGAAACTCCGTTTTCTAAATGGAAGGAGGAGGATAAAAAAAGAAATTTCATCAAGCAATCAACTATAACCACTTTTGACTTATCAGAAAAGAAACTGGTTCTGCCCCCGGAAAAGTGAACACGCAAAATTTGCAGGTATCTTGGTATAGCCTAGTAGTTATCCGTGGTTATGCGGTAGTCGGTATTTGCAGAAACTCTTTTGTTTGCCTTGACTTACTAATCTTGGAGTGAAACGGTGAGTCTGGAATCACACAGGATTTGAAAATATGTCCTGTGCAACTAGGTCTTTCCAAAAGCACGAAGGTTCCTCGGAGCATATAAAAGTGCCGTGGGATTTTAAGAACTTAAGAAGAATCAGAATCAAATTGCTGATGCTTTAAGAGAAAATGCTCGTCAAACATCACAAAATTTAATGTGAATGTGAGGCTTAACAGACTTTTCATGCGATTACCAATCGATGCAGTTTTATTTATTTCTAATCAGGAAATGGCATTTAGAGGCCATGATGAGAGCGACTCCTCCTTAAATAGAGGGAATTTCAAAGAACTGTTGAAACTTCT
The DNA here is from genome assembly GCA_946902985.2 of Meconema thalassinum. Classification (NCBI taxonomy): domain Eukaryota; kingdom Metazoa; phylum Arthropoda; class Insecta; order Orthoptera; family Tettigoniidae; genus Meconema; species Meconema thalassinum. The sequence goes on from CAMPQE020000020.1 coordinate 4,395,455, forward strand.
AGTCTGCAGCAGCTCATTAGAAATGCAGCAGCATTATGCTTCGATAAAGAAAGTTTTTAGCGGAGAATTGAAAACTATACAATGTGAGTTAATAGACTGTATCTATACCTTCATTAGGGATGCTGTGAAAGAAGAAATTTTAGAAACCTCTTTTTTTTTCAGATAAGGTTGACGATACAACTGATATCACAAAGAAATCGCAGTGTTCGGTGATTCTTCGGTATATTACGTACAAAGGTGCGCTAGTTGAATGCTTTCTTGGTTTTTATGACGTTAGTACAGACTGTACGGCGATTACTCTGTTCAACTTGCTTCAGACTATTTTGAGTGAATTTTCTTACAAAACCAAATTGATTTCCCAGTATTATGACAGGTCATCTAAATGGTCTTCAAATTAAGGTCAAGGAAGATGCCCCTCAAGCATTGTTTGTACATTGTTTGGCACACCGATCAAATCTAGTGGTAAAGCAAAGTATTAGCAACATATCAGAGTGCCTAATTTTTTGGAGTCTGGGTGGTATACCGTCATTTTTGCATTCATCAGCCAGAAGAAGTTTCGTCGCTGATTCAGTAATTGCGAAATGAATACCATCTGCTGTGGATACACATTGGTCGTCACATGGAAAATTTTAAAACGTGGTTGTCGAGGAGTGGGAGGGATTGAAAGACTTATGCACGATCCTCAGTCAGACGAAAAGAACATTCGTCAATCAGAAGGGTTGTTTAATAACTTCAATAGCTTCCAATTCACATTTTTACCAATAGTGTTCAATGAATAAGCTTGCTAATATATTATTTAACGTGCTCCAAAAGAAGTTTCTGGACATTAACACCACTCGGCAACTGATACTAGGTAAAGGGAATAATGAAACATTTAAAATCTATTTTCATATGACTGAGAAGAAAACTAAAATTGAACTTAAAAGATATTCTGGTTTCTAAACAGAAAATGAGTGATGTATTTTGAGATATTGGATTTAGTCTACGTAGAAATTGATACAAGATTTCAAGATATGCAGAAGCTCCAGTTTCTTTGCTTAGGAGATAGCTCTAAGTTTGAAGAATATTCTAAAATCTTCCCTCTTGATGCTCTAGAGAACTTAAAAATCTCTTATCCCACGATATTTGACACACACAGGTTAAAAAACGAACTTCAGTAAATCTATTCTGATTCTACCTACAAAAATATCAGTTTGGAGGAAATAATTTTGTCACTCAAAAAGAATGAGCTAAGGACGTGTTCAAAGAAGCGTATAAATTATTTTGTTTAATACTTACTATACCGTCTACCAGCTCCTCAGTAGAAAGAAGCATTTCGTGCCTCAAGCAGATAACATACAGGGTCTTTCATATAAAATAAGAGCGCCAAGCGGCGGCTTTGTTAACCGCAGCTGCGGTCACCTTGGCCGAGCTTGTGGCGCGCCAAGGCCCCCTGCTTTAAGCGTGTGTACAATCCTATATGATGCAGCGGCCTTGCTAGCGTGTGTACAATGCTGAAATCTTACTTTAGTTAGTTAGTTATTGTTGATGAAACCGAAACCCCTACTTGTGCTAATTTTGTGAGTGATTTATTCGGAGACCGTTCAAGATTCTCGCCAATGTCATCTAGCTCATCCTCTGTTAAAACTGTTCGTGTGCGGGCTTGTTTTTTTATTGAGCACCGAGCCAGTAGTGTCAAACTTATTTGCAATTACGTGAATCTGTGCTAGTGAAGGTGGCACTTCATCAGGAAATTGCTGAACAAATGCATCACGTACCCGCCGAGCCAACTTGTACTTAAAATAAGTTTTACATAAAAAAATACGATGTTGCAATGATAACTGTCTCACCATGTAAGCACCTGAGGTTTAGACTGGCGACTGAACACCTGCACGCTTATTGCAAGGTCAAGTTTGGTAATGTCAATCTGTTATTATTATACAGTCCATCGGAACTTGAAAAAATAATAATAATAACAGCCCTCGTATGTACTATGCGCGCGCTTTCAATACTACAGCAGGGGGCCGTGGCATGCCACAAGCTCGGCCAAGGTGACCGCGGCAGCGGTTAACAAAGCCGCCGTTTGGCGCTCTTATTTTATATGAAAGACCCTGTACTTAAGGAATTCAACATCCCAGGAGAGGCTGACTGTGCTGGCAACCATATCCCTGGAGAAGTCCCTGCCCTTTTACGATGACATCATAGACAATTTCACAGCTTCAAAGGACCGAAGAATAGATTTAACATACTAGCATTAGACGTGACCGAATGTGAATAATATTTGCTCTTTTAGTTAATTTTATACTTATATTGTGCTTTTAAAAGGAAGTGCATGAAAATACCGGTAATACAGCGGATGATTTGTATGCCATTGTCTTCCCAAAGCATCTCCCCGATAGCAGATTTCCTCCTAGCTAGATGACCCAAAAGTCCTATTCGAAATGTATACGTTTACTGCACACGGGCGTGTGTTGGGCTGCACCGAACTAACACCCCACGAGCTGCCACTCATTTAGTGGTACATGTTTTGGTCTTTAAACCTTCATCAGCCCCTATCAGATAAATTCTCTAGTACCTTCATCAGCCTAGGTAATCTGAAAACTCAAGGTTTAAAGACTTAAAATGTACCACTAAATAGGAACACAAGTCCTTAAGAAAATTGTACTGGAAAGAGGAATAATGTATTTAATTGTTAATACTGTATTTCAATAGGTACGGACAGTACAAATGACGCTGCATAACCCTGTAAAGTTCGCTCTCTTTACTATGTAACCAACATAGACTGGTTGTGTGTGTGTATGTCTACCCCTTATTATTCCCGTTTTCCAACGGGGTCGGGGATGAGATGAGATGGAAGTCTTTGTGGCGATGGTTTTTACGGCCGGATGCCCTTCCTGACGCCAACCTCATGAGAGGAGTTAATGAGAGATGAGATGAATGATGGTGAATGAAACTGGGCAAGGATGTGGAAGGAAGCGGCCGTGGCCTGTCAGAAGGTACCGTCCCAGCATTTGCCTGGTGTTGAAAATGGGGAAACCAGGGAAAACCATTTCAAGGACAGCCGACGGTGGGGCTCGAACCCACGCGTCTACCGAGTCAGCAGAGAGCTTGGCCCCATGACCTAATGCTGGGCTTTAGCCAGCGTAGCCACTACTGTAGGTATTGGCAACTCCAGCTATCTGATATGACATCTAGCGGTAAAAATGAGAAACTTACCAAGTAGGGTACATTTGTCACGTGGTGACTGTTTGTATATGGTTTCTTGTATTGGTAAACAGATCGTGGTAAATTGTTCGTGTCTGTATACATAAGCAATAAGTTTTACTCGTTGATAGAGTGAAAAATGAGTAAAAGCCAAATGTATTGCTCAGTTTACGGCTGTAAGTCGATGTATAAGAGGGCTGCGGATATACGTTTTCATCACTTTCCAAAAGATGCAAATAGCTATAGCCGAAATGTGATGATACCTAATAATACCTAATACCTAATAATAATACCTTTCCACCCCGGGAAGGATCTAACACTTGTCGAGGTAGCCAGAGAGAAGACCTGCGACGTAAAGCCAGCGAAGGTTATTCAGTTTAAAAACAGCTGTTACGATGGGCGCGCTGGTAAGATTGAAGTTACTTGAATTATTAATTAAATAATTAATTATTGGCTGCTTGGTAGGGAGAAGGGATGCGTTTAACTTGTATTAAAACTCGTGGGGCGACAGGAATTGCTTGATTTGGATGGTTAAAAGATGGGTTTGGTGTTTAATATTTGAATGGTAGCGGAATCACTCATTCTACAGTGCCCACGGGGTGGCAAATTAGGCCTATATGACTCGTAGTGGAATAGCTCGAATATCGAAGAACTTAGCGATTACGAGGTGTAGGCTTGGCGGAAAGGCTGGCGGATCATCAGTTTGACAGCAATTCACGATATAAGTCGGAGCTTGGAACAGTGGCGTCTGGTTTGCGTGGATTCTAGTCTCGGAATGATAAAAGTAGCACAGCTTCGGTGTGTTATTTATTTGTTTATGTACCGTATTTCTCTATTTGAATGTCCTCGGCGTTGACTCAGGATCGACATTTACATTATATTGCGCATAATAACACCGAAATAATGTCCGAAGTGTAGCCCTGTGTAAATTTGAATCAGCTGATCTACATCAACCATAAAAACTGATGCTTGATAATATGCAAATTACACCAAAAAATCCAGTGGAACACACAAATTAGATCACGTGTATCGCACAGTTATACATATATACAATTAAAAATAACACTGTCATTACTTTAGAGACCACATTTACTGATTATAACCGAAAAATAAAAAGTGTTCCATATCAAACGCGTGTTATTGAGTATTTTAAACCCTACTTGTCCAGACCGACCGCAGCGCCCCAAGTGTTAGTTTGAGTTGCCAATAGACTGGTTATTTACTGGAAATTAAACACAATGCCTATGTATTGTGCATGTAGAAATTCAATAAATCTTCTTCTTCCTCTTCATTTCCCGTTTCCAGTTCCCAAGGTCGGGTTGCGAATCAAGGACCTCCACAGTTGTCTATCCCTCCACCATTCATTACCTTCTTTCAATACTTCTTTTCCTTGACTCCTCTTTTCTCTATGCTTTCCTTCACCGTATCTATGTCACAAATGTGAAAAAGAAAATTACGAATGTAATTGGTGTTCTAAAAAGGTTAAGGGATTATGGAATAAGCAATCAACATTTAAGGAGCATATATGTCTCTCTTATTCATTCTCACCTTATGTACATGAACATAATATGGAGTAAATGCACACAGGAATCAATAAATGAGCTCGAAGTACTCCAAAAAAGAGCAATTAAAATCATGTATGGTTACGATTTTAGGAAACCGACTGTACAAGTATTTCAGGAGACAAACATATTGCCATTACGAAGCCAGCTCAACTACTCTGAAGCTTTATTTATGTTCAGATATAAACATGGTCTTATTAGTCTTAATACTGAACTTCAATGCAGGAAAGACATTCATACCCATAACACAAGATCAGCAAACCAGTTATACATGGAGTCAACAAACACAACTAGATATGGTATTAAAAGTATTTCCTATTCAACTTATAATAACTTACCTCCTAAACTGAGACAAATTGTAAACTTAAACAAATTCAAAAAGGAAGCACGCAGGTACTTCCTGAAACAATATGTTGAAGAATATACACACATCAAAAAAAGTTTTGCATCACCTCGGTTCCCAGATCTCCGGCATATAGACGTTGACTGTGTATATTGTATCCAAGATACAGTCCCTTTGACTGTTCATAGATGTCACTAAAACTGCTCAAAGATGTAAACAACCATGCATGAGCAGGGCCTATTAGACGGAGGGGGTACGACAGCCGATCAGTTCCAGTCATTCCACCAGGACGAAGGTACGCTGCTCATGTTGTCTGTAGTTCTACCATGCCTAGAAGGTCAATACCGCAGTTCGATCGCGTCCGCATTGTTACTTTGTGTCAAGAAGGGCTCTCAACAAGGGAAGTTTCCAGGCGTCTCAGAGTGAACCAAAGCGATGTTGTTCGGACATGGAGGAGGTACAGAGATACAGGAACTGTCGATGACAGGCCTCGCTCAGGCCGCCCAAGGGCTACTACTGTAGTGGATGACCGCTACTTACGGATTGCCGCTCGGAGGAACCCTGACAGCAATGCCACCATGTTGAATAATGCGTTTCGTTCAGCCACAGGACGTCGTGTTTCAACTCAAACTGTGCGCAATAGGCTGCATGATGCGCAACTTCACTCCCGACGTCCATGGCGAGGTCCAGCTTTGCAACCCCGACACCATGCAGCGCGGTACAGATGGGCCCAACAACATGCTGAATGGACCCCACGGAATTGGCATCACGTTCTCTTCACCGATGAGTGTCGCATATGCCTTCAACCAGACAATCGTCGGAGACGTGTTTGGAGGCACCCTGGTCAGGCTGAACGTCTTAGACACACTGTCCAGCGAGTGCAGCAAGGTGGTGGTTCCCTGATGTTTTGGGGTGGCATTATGTGGGGCCGACGTACGCCACTGGTGGTCATGGAAGGCTCCGAAACGGCTTTACGATACCTGAATGACATCCTCCGACCCATAGTGCAACCATATCGGCAGAATATTGGAGAGGCATTTGTCTTCATGGACGACAATTCTCGACCTCATCGTGCACATCTTGTGAATGCGTTCCTTCAAGATAACGACATCGCTCGACTACAGTGGCCAGCATGTTCGCCAGACATGAACCCTATCGAACATGCCTGGGATATGTTGAAAAGGGCTGTTTATGGACGTCTTGACCCACCAACCACTCTGAGAGATTTACGCCGAATTGTCGTTGAGGAGTGGGACAATTTGGACCAACAGTGTCTTGATGAACTTGTGGATAGTATGCCACGACGAATACAGGCATGCATCAATGCAAGAGGACGTGCTACTGGGTATTAGAGGTAGTGGTGTGTACTGCAATCTGGACCACAAATGCTGAAAGTCTAGCTGTATGATGGTACAACATGCAATGTGTGGGTCTCATGAGCAATAAAACGAGCTGAAATGTTGTTTGTGTTGATCTCTATTCCCTTTGTATTTAAAGGTTCCGGAACTCTTGGAACCGAGGTGATGCAAAACTTTTTTTGATGTGTGTAGATGAACTCATAAGCACTGAATAAATGTTCCTACCCCCTTAGTATATCCTAGTATTAAGTTAGTTACTAAGCCATATTTGTAAAGGGCGGTCCCCCCTTGAGCTATCAGCTCACTGGGACTTTCTGTACCCTATAAATAAATAAAAAAATCTATCCACCTCTTTCTGGGCCTTCCTCGTGGTCTTCTTCTTGGTATTATCTCCATAAATATTCTTTTTGGTACTCTATATTCTTCCATTCTCATCATATGTCCGTACCACTTCAGCTTACTGGTTTCTATCTTGTCTTGCAGTTTTGGGAACTTAGTTCTCTCCCTAATGTCCACATTTCTGATTTCATCCCTCCGTGCCTTCCCAATCATTCCTCTAAGGAACTTCATCTCGGCTGCTTGGATTCGGCTTTCATCGCGTTTTGTTGTGGTCCAAGTACCTGCTGCATATGTCAAAATTGGTGTGTAATACATTGAGAATAGAACTTTCTTGCATTTCTCTGGGACTTCAATAAATATTGAACTAAATATGTATATAAAGTAATGAATTAATTATGAATGAGTAAGTTATAGTTCAATAAATTCAGTAACACATTATGATGCAAAAAACATGTTATTGTTGGCAAGACTGTAGCATGCTTGGCTAGGTTCTTTATGGTGGCACCAAGTGTTTGCAGTGTTAGCAGGCAGAACTTCAACTTTGTGTCGTCACCAACTCCCTGCTTGCTGAACCAGACCCATTTAACTCACATTAACACCCCTGCAGTCCCACACCCCCATAACGGTTTAAAGGAATGCAATGTGCATTCATCTATTCCAACGCGTGAAAGGCAGCATACTGGAAGAGCCGCAACACTCAGCCTAGCCAGCTGGTTCCTAACGGTTTACAGTGATAAATGAAGTTCTTCTCTTCACAGGATATTCATTAAGTTTAGGTAGTTGGCAAAAGAAACGACTTGAAACATTAGATACAAAATACATTCCCCTGGAACGCTGGGGTGGAAGGGATTGAATGCATGCCACTGCTTGGAAATTAATTTTTAGGGAATAGATTGAGGAACATTTAATACTTATAACAAACACAGCACAATAAAGCAATTGCTTGGTCCTTGAAAATCCAAGCATTACATTCTACCACTTAAAGGAAAAAGGGAAGTTAGTACAAGTTTGCATGTGCAAGGAAAAGAAAAGAATGGAGGAAATGGCATATTTCATTCCACCAAGTAAACATTCAGATTGGTAAAGTAAACTCTTGGCCTGGAGCATTTCTTCCAACTATGATACCGGTACCGTTCCATTTCCTAAAACTTGAGAGCTGGGAATTGAACCGGGGCCTCTGAGTTGGTAGCCAATAATGCTAACACACACCACAATGTTCTGTGAACAGAACAGTTATAAAATAACTTGTTGGTTATTCTGGAATATGTACAACATTCTTACTACTGAATAATAATCAATATTATTGCCATATTGCTGTTATTTGTGAATTTAAGCAATATCCTGAGTATGAAAGTAATGGCGTTTGCAGATGATTTGATGATCTGGGGAAACAAGGAGGAGTGAGTACAGGAGCAGTTGGATGTATGGGAAGAAATAGTACATGGATATGGGATGAAGCTTAGCATAATCAAAAGCGAGTGGATGATCACAACCAGAAAGAAGGAGAGAGTCACAACGGGAATAGCAATTGGTGGGGAAGAATTGAGGAAAGTAGAGAGTTTCAAGTATCTGGGAAGCATGATACAAGAAAATGGAAGAAACGACAGAGAAATAAATGAGCGGGGGAGGCAAGCAGAATTATTCAGGAAAAGTGTTAGGAGCCTGGTATGGAATAAGGATGTCCCTCAAAACAGCAAAAGGGTTATATATAGGACGTACTACGTTCCAATCCTGATGTATGCCTCAGAGACCTGGCTCCGTGGCTTAGGCGGCAGCACGCCGGCCTCTCACCGCTGGGTCCGTGGTTCAAATCCCGGTCACTCCATGTGAGATCTGTGCTGGACAAAACGGAGGCAGACAGGTTTTCTCCGGGTACTCCGGTTTTCCCTGTCAAAATTGCATTCCAGCAACACTCTCCACTATCATTTCATTTGTCATTCATTTAATCATTGCCCCAGAGGAGTGCGTCAGGCCTCGGCAGCCGGCACAGTTCATATCCTCGCCGCTAGATAGGGGCTTCATTCATTCCATCCCTGACCCGGTCGGAGACTGGAAGCAGGCTGTGGACTTTCTTTCATTATGAATATTAGCATTGTACAATATTAAATTTAAATTTCAAAGGTACAGTATGAGTCTAAAATCCACTCCAATCTAAATCATTCCAAAATGCAGAAATAAAACCACAAATGAACTTAATACTTTCACCACTCTGATGCGTGGCACAGATATTCTGTTTCACTTTCCCTCTCTTGTTCAGTCTGTGAAGCAGGGTTATTACTGACAGCAAATAGAGTTTTGTAATACATCCTAATTTCCTCAGAAATGAACTTCATTAAATTTTGCAAGTCCTTTTCCTTCTCTATTTTCAGTGCCAAGTGTGAGTTGTACTTTTGTTGAGTGAGAAAAGATGCAGTTGTATTGGGTCCCTGGATGTTAAATAGACTCCATATTGTACCTTTCATAGTTTTACTCACATAGATTTTATTTTTGTGGGATGTCGAATATCGTATCACTTTACTTTCTGATATGAGGAATTCCTCGGTTGGACTATGCTTAGTTTCTTTAGTACTTGGGTTTCTCTTGAATATTTTTGAGAAATGTTGAGGATGGTCATTTATCATACTTTGTTTGACCTGTACAACATATCCAACTGAACTTCTTTCAATGTCAAACCACTGGGTTGGTGTTTCCTCAGTTTCTTGTTTCTTTTTGTGACTCAATATGACCAAAATCACGGTCATTTGGTAAGAAACTGTGACCTCTCGTGGGATTATGTTGCTCTATAAAATGAGAGCGCCCCTCCTGTATCAAGGTGTAAAAGAACTGGGCCATCAATCTCTGCTCAGCTGGTTAAGCGATGGCGTTGCCATCTACCGGTAAATAAAGCATGGAAAGCAAGAACACACTAATTCCATGGAATAAGAGGTGTTTTGATATCCATGGATTTTAAAACAACTTCCTGTATGCAGACGAATGACGGAATTAGGGTATTCTTGCCTTCCATCCATGCGTAACAACCTAAGAAGCCCCATCCAGCCCATAACTCAATTTCGCCAAAAATTGGAGTTAGTGGGTTTTGGATCTCCCTGCCTCAATTATAATTCCAGGTCAGGAAGGCAGTCAGTCAAAAAGACAAAAATTCTACAATAATTAGGAAAGTCTAACGAAAAACCAGTCACATGCTATCCATAAATGAGGTGTAAGTTCATCTTAAGTCATTGGATTTTCAAGGACCAAGCAATTGCTTTATTGTGCTGTGTTTGTTATAAATATTAAATGTTCCTCAATCTATTCCCTAATAATTAATTTCCAAGCAGTGGCATGCATTCAATCCCTTCCACCCCAGCGGTGCAGGAGAATGTATTTTGTATCTAATGTTTCCAGTCATTTCTTTTGGCAACTGCCTAAACTTAATGAAAATCCTGTGAAGAGAAGAACTTCATTTATCACCGCAAACCGTTTGGAACCAGCTTGCTAGGCTGAGTGTTGCGGCTCTTCCAGTATGCTGCCTTTCACACTTTGGAATAGACGAATGCACATTGCACTCCTTTAAACCGTTACGGGGGTGTGGGACTGCAGGGGTGTTAATAACCCCTGGCACTACAGCCCATGAAGGGCCTAGGCCTACCAAGTGACAGCTGCCAGCCATTTGGCCTGCAGATATTAGGGTGACGCGTGGTCAGCGAGTCGGGTCCCCTTGGCCGTTAATCTTGGTTTTCGTGACCGGGGCGCTGTCTCACTGTCAGACAGCTAATCAATTGTCCTCACGAGGCTAAGTGTACCCAGTTCCAGCCCTCAGGTCAGTTTCTAATATCCCTGACGGAGCCGAGAATCTAATCCGGGGCCTCCGGGTGAGAGGCAGGCGCGCTACCCCAACACCATGGGGCCGGCTCTGAAGTGGTGTTAGTGTGAGTTAAATGGGTCTGATTAGGCAAGCACGGAGTAGGTGATGACACAAAGTTGAAGTTCTGCCTGCTAACACCACAAACACTTGGTGCCACCAGAAAGAACTTAGCCATGCATGCTGCAGTCTTGCCAACATTAACATGTTTTTTGCATCATAATGTGTTACTGAATTTATTGAACTATACTCCTTCATAACTAATGCAATACTTTATATAGGCCTACATATTTAGTTAGATCTCTTTACAGAGTAACCAACATAGACTTGTTATTTACTGGAAATCAAACACCTGTGTGATTCCAGACTCCCTGTTTCACTCCAACAGTAAGTCAAGGCCAAAGGAAGAGTTTCTGCAAATACCGACTACCGCATATCCATGGATAACTACTAGGCTATACCAAGATACCTGCAAATTTCGCAAGTGCACCTTTCTGGAGGCAGAACCAGTTTCTTTTCTGATAAGTCAAAAGTGGTTGATTGCTTGATAAAAGTTCTGTTTTATCCTCTTACTTCCATTTAGAAAACGGAGTTTCTCTTAAAATACAAACTAAATCTACAGACGGTTTCATGTTAAAATACGCCTTGGAGTGAACACTATTCCATCACACTATATGAAAAAATTTAAATACCATATACAGGGTGTCATTTATGTACTTGAGTAACCTTAAGGGGGGTGTAGGGGATGGGTATAGGATCAATTTGAGATAGGGAACCTGGGGTCGTAACGGCCTCCTAACCCCAGAAAACAGGTTTGTTTCAGACCCTCCGCCCCTGTAAAGTAGGGAAGCGTGCCATGTGTTACTCTGAGGTCAGGCACTCTTTCGCTGTCAACGGTCTTGGCGCGACCACCTCTCAACGCTGCGTTAATCGACAGGATAGGGTTGAGGCGCGGTGCCACGGTGGTCCCGGGTTCGTTTCTCCTGGGATGCCATGCCTTCATTTTTTTCTTTTTCTTTATTTTTAGGGGGGAAGGAGGGGGCATAGTCACAGTGCATGTGTATTCTGTGCTGATTGTTTTAAACAATCGTTGATTCTTTAAATTAATTGCCTTTTGATTATTAGTATCAACGAGTTACGTGTGTTTCTGTAGTAGTTAGAGACGACGGAACTATCAATTGGCAAGAGGAATGCAGCTCTCGGCTAACGCAGCGTTGAGCGGTCGTCGCGCCAAGACCGTTGACAGCGAAAGAGTAACACATGGCACGCTTCCCTTCTTTACAGGGGCGAAGGGCGTGAAACAAACGTGCTTTCTGGGGTTAGGAGGCCATTCCGACCCCAGGTTCCCCATCTGAAATTGATCCTATACCCATCCCCTACTCGCCCCTTAAGGGTACTCAAGTACATAAATGACACCCTGTATAAGAATGTCGTTTCACTCGACATATTTACATTTATAGACCTTGTGCGAATGAATGTTGCTGCGCTCTGGCGGCAAGTCGCTCAAATATTCTGCAGGACTTGTGTGCGAGTGTAGCAACATGATTTGAAATCTTCAAACACCTCGATAACTTCAATCGGAAGGAAGAAATCGAACAAGTAAGTAACACATGGATCCCGGCCCATAGTAACACCAAGGCCAAGGTTTTCAAACCACACTGCAGAAAGATGTTTACCGTCAGTTGTCACATAACCGGGAGTGACAAGGGTCACCTGTTCTGTCTCAAGAAGCAAACATCAGCAGAACATCCAATATCATGACACTGATCTTGCAAAGGCAGCAACATCTGTAACAGAAGGCCCAGTAACCCAGTATCATAACAATTGAATATCTCCGGGCAAGAAGGTTGTAACATGCAAAAAGTAAATTTTTCAGGAAACAAAAAAGTTATATTGCTAGCAGAATTACATTTTTTTAATCAACCTATGTGTTTCATTGCATGGCATATCACATCTCTAACAATGCCTTACACTGACGGATATCAAACAATGCTACATTTTGTAAAGAATTAAGAAAGCAATTATTTTCCCTGCAAAAAGGTCGTAACTCATGGACAACTTGTGGGTTACAACCTTTTGATAGTTTTATATAGGTACTGTAGTTCTATATTATATTTCCTGTAACAAACCAGTTCATCCTGCAACAGCACTGTTACAACATCAATGGCCTAATAATGAAACAAAATACTAATAATGTATCTTTATTCCGTTACAGGAGTACCGTACTGTGGTAACCTAAAGCTTAAGTCATACAACCTTTATGCACCCACCTCTTCACATGGTACTTTCCCTGGTTTCGGTGTATTTCTGTGTCCTATATATGGTTGTCCTGTATTCCTTCTATGTTTTCTCACATTTCTTGACCACTCTCTTAAGTTTACTTTACATTTTTTTTCCTTTATTTCTACCATTTAAGAACTTCGGACTCACAGTCATGCTTCCTTTGGTCAGCCATTGTTACAACCTTCTTGCTCCCGGCCTACACTTTATCATTAAAAATATAACGGAAATATGTCAGGTTTGCCAACTTTAACCTGCCAGATGCAATTCTAGCCTCAATTACAACCTTTTTGCATTGAAACCTGACTTTGCGACTAAGTGTGGGTTACAACCTTGTTGCCCGGAGGTATTCAATTACTGAAGACATGAAGAAGGCACAGAACACACGGGTGATTACTCAAGCCAAATCACTCTCAAAGCTTGGGAACTTTGCGACTTATGACTTGTATCAACTATTGTGGTGTATTGTTAATGTTGTGGGCGGCTATTCCTGAGTTACAATTTAAATCAGTATTTGGTTGATACATGGTTCCGTGTTGATTGTCTTATTAATTACAGTAAATATGAGGAAAAATCCGCTTGATCAATATATATATTTATGTCAAAACACGGTTACATTAGACCCCTGTTAGGTACATGTTTTGGGGCCTATAATAATGGTCCCTTCTTCAGCCATAAACAAGGACCTAAAGTCCAGCATCATTAAAAAATATCATATTACACATTAAAAAGAGAACTGAATAGATGAAATGAGGCGAAACTAAAATGACCAGGTCAATCGTGAAAAAATGTGAAATTGCGTGTGAAACACATGAAAAATCATACCCTAATAAAAAGCACGTTAAGACTGACACACATGAGAAAAACACGTTAAAACACAAGGGCACAACAAGTGCGTATCAAAAAATGAAAAACCATTGGTTTTGGTTCTTTGAACAAAGTTTATTATCAAAGTATAAGTCAAAAACCAATAGAGGGGGAAATGGGGAAGACAAAAAATAAAAACTTACGTGAGAAGAAACACGCACATAATATGTCCGATGCAGGCCCAACAATTATCTGGCAAGTCTGAAGTAGGGAGTCTTGAGTGCAGCGCGTGACTAGGTCGAGTGTCAGCTATGTGAAGGGGAAGGAGGGGGATCTGGAGGGAGGGGGAAGGAGCTAAAGTTTTGGTGAAGCAGGGGTAGAGGGCGGGGGGGGGGGGTTGGTAAGGGGGATGGGAAGAGAAAATTAATAATAGAGGAAGTCGTGGGTAGAAAATTACTGGACAGGGGGAGAAGGATTCAAGGTGGTTTGTTATTATCTGTTAAGTGTCGAACAATACGTTTGTGTCAAACTATATTTCATTTAAGTTATAGGGGTTGTCAGTTTTCTGAGGGGTGTTAATTCCAATGGATTCCAAGATATTCATTAATACACCCTTATTGGCGTGGTGTAGAATTTTTAGAGCGTTGTTGATATCAGTGAAGTTATGATTCATATCGTCCATATGGGAAGACATGGCTGAAAATCTCTTGTATTTCACGGCGTTAACATGCTCAAGAAATCTTTTATTAAAATTTCTACCAGATTGTACAATATAATTAGTGCTGCAGTCGTCGCAGCTCAGCTTATAAATGCCTGAATTACTGAATTTATCTTTGCTATTAATAATATGCGAATTTTAAAAATAGTTTTGATTAGTATGGTTGGGTTTGTATGCTACCTTCATATTAAGTTTTTTGAAGATGTTAGTGATGCTCTACGTAAAATTATTAAAGTAGGTAAAGATTGCGTATGACGATTTTTCCATTTTGTCCGGTAAGATGTGAGTGGCTGGTTTATTTTTAATCTTCTTGGTTATGTTGCTCACGTAATGACGACTAAACCCATTTATTCTGGCAATTTGATGAATGATTTTTATTTCCATAACAAAATCCTGTTTGGATAGGGGTAAACTTAGTGCTCTGTTAATAAAGCTTATGAAGGTTACTTTTTTATAGCATCCCGGGTGATTCGAATATCTAATGGTGGTGTGCGTTTGCATCGTTTTTCTGAAAATTTTATAATGCAACTTTTTGATGACGGTGGTGTTTAAAAAATAGATCGAGTTGTTGACAGCTGATTCTAGGGTAAATTTAATGTTGGAATCTATTCTGTTTAAAGGGTTGAAAATTTGATCAATTTTTTGGATGTTATCATTGACAATGATGAACAAGTCATCAACGCATCTGTCCCAGAATTCTACACCTTTTATTCTATTCACTATTTTGGTGTATTCCAAATGGTCCAAATAAATGTTAGCAATTATGCCCGATAGAGGAGATCCCATTGCCAGACCTTCTTTCTAATTATAGATAACGTTATCGAATGTGAAACAATTGTTGCTTAAAATGTAATCGAGGATAACCTTTAAATTCATCAATTTCAACTTTGGATAGTTTGCTGTTATCTGTCAGGTTTTTCTTTATGATATTTAATGTGGATTGTACTGGGATATTCGTATACATATCTTTTATATCGACACTATGAAGTGAATGTTCATTACTTAAGTTCAAAACCAAAGTCTTAGTGCAGTAATCTAAGGTATTAGCAAAAAAAAAATTGGCCTTGAAGACATAGTGACTGCTTAAAAATTTTGGAGCGAAATGTGCTGTTCTATAGATGCGGTATTTCTAAAATGTACTATGGGTCTGATGGGGATATTGTATTTGTGAATTTTGGGCAATGCGTGCAGAGTAGAAAGTCCAGGGTTCATGGTAAAAAGGCAGCTTGCTTGTTTCTCATCTAATAAAAATATAGTGTTTTTAGCCTACTTTTCACATTTTGCAAAAATGAGGAAAAAGTAGTCTTATGAGATCGGGCAAATGTGTGTCTGTCTGTCCTTCTGTCTGTCTGTCTGTCCTTCTGTCAGTCTGGCTGTGTGTGTGTCCCCCCCTATCAACTCCTAAACGGCTGGAGCAATCAAAACAAAATTTGGTAGGAGTAAAGGTCTATACCCGAATATCTCACGGCCATATTTGAAAATGATTTCAGTGCTACCAACTGCTAAAAAATCGCAATTGAAATTTGAGCTCCATGTTGGATATCTTGGAAGGTATGAATGGGAGCTATTTCAAAATTGGCATATGTATAGACAATAATATTGCAGTTTAATTTCCAGGAGGCCATACATCGCTGTGTTGCCAAAATGATTATAAGCCTGCTGATTGGTCCAATTTTTAAATGCACATAACTTCTACACTATCAATTGGAATTCAACCAAATTTCGTATGTTGTATGCATACATAACCAGATATGACTGAACGTATTCTTAAGACCCACCAGGGCTGTTAATAAATGCTCCTAATTTATTTTATCCAAATACCAATATATCAGAAAGTATGCAAGCCAATAGCTCTAAACTTTGCACACGTATAGTACCTGGCATTCTAGATGCATTTGGACTAACTATAATATACGTCAGTGCTGCCAACATGATTCTAAGCCTGCTGATAGGTCCAATTTTAAAATGCATGTAACTTCTATACTAACTAATGGATTTCATTCAAAATTGGCACAACAATAGATCATATTATTTCAGATTATTTCTGACCAATACATGCATGACATTGTTGCCAACATGATTTTACGCACGCTGTTAGATCCAATGTTTAACTGCATGTAACGTCCATGCTATTCATTGGACTTCAACCAAATTTTGTATTCTGTACCTTAAGAGATGGAACTAAGATTATATTCAGTCATCAGGGCTGCCAACTGTAGTGCTCTATTAGGCTACATTATGCAAGGTATACAGTATTTCGAAAGAATTAGAAATTTCGATATTAGCAACTTAATTTCTTCATTATTCTAGATAGGTTCATATACTGTAGAATAATCATTGGCATGAAAAGTAGGCTCTTTAGTTCGTCACGGAACTTCTTGCTAATAATGTTCTTGAGTTTCTTTTGTATAGT
Source organism: Meconema thalassinum (assembly GCA_946902985.2). Taxonomy (NCBI): domain Eukaryota; kingdom Metazoa; phylum Arthropoda; class Insecta; order Orthoptera; family Tettigoniidae; genus Meconema; species Meconema thalassinum. The sequence goes on from CAMPQE020000020.1 coordinate 4,412,299, forward strand.
TGCAGTGGGGTCTTTTTTAACTACTTCAAACTTAGAATTATTGAAAAAATCATGAGTTTTGTTCATGTAGTCCTGCTTGTTGATTAAAACTACGGTATTACCTTTATCCACTTTGGTGACAGTTATGTTGTTTTCATTGATCTTCTTTTTTAAACTAGAAAGGTTAGGATTATTGCCAGTGTTGTTGCTTTTACTGTTAATTAAATTTTTGTTAATTTCCTTGTTGGCTGCGTATCTGACGGCATTCTGTTTATCATTACTTAGGAAGCTTACGGATAGCTGCTTCGGTCTCTGCTACTATTGTAGTGAGAGAATTCTTGTTAATTCTAGTGTCCCAGTTATGCTTGGGTCCTTTATTTAGAATTTCCATTTCGGAATCATCAAAATGAACATTAGTTAAATTCTTGACTGGACTCTGAAAATTAAGTGGGTCTGTATCGGAGTGTGACGCTCGTTTCGCATTTTTGTTTAGTAAATTCTTGAACTTATTCTCCAGTGTTGTTGTTTTCTTAAATATATAAGTATGAACAATGCTATTCACTATAAGCATAAATTAGTCCCAAACTTTCTTACTGGATAGGTTAGCTGCCTCCAAATGATTACGATATAATTTAAAATTGATGTGGTTCTTTTTGATAAAAAGGAATTTAATTTCTCTTCGAAATAGACGATTGTTGATAGTTTTTTGCGTTCTACTCTCATATGGGTTCAAAGGGCCCCTCCTTTGATATGTCTTCATATGCTGTGGAACTAAATTGTGAAATCTAATTTTTTTTAGGAAATCGATATCTTTAATGACACTGGCCAATTTGACTCTCAGATCTTTATATATACTGTATACCGAGCTTTTTTTTAGCTGCGTTAGCTTGGCTAGCTTTGTTGTTCACTATCTACGCTGACTAATTGCAGCTTGACTATCGGCTCATCATGGTGATGTATCCGGATCTATCAAAATCAGTGTCTCCTTCAAAATATGAGGCTGGCTTAAAGGCCCCTAGTTGACCAGCAAGCTTAGTCAACCGTTTTTATTTACATCGTAAACAACAGTCCATACCAACGAGTGAAGTGATTATTCTCACTCTTAAACATTGGAACTTTGATAATGAACTTTGTTCAAAAGACCACAACCGATGGTTTTTCATTTTTTGATACGCACTTCTTGTGCCCTTGTGTTTTAATGTGTTCTTCTCATGTGTGTTAGTCTTAATGTGCTTTTTCTTAGGGTATGTTTTTTCATGTGTTTCACATGCCATTTCACATTTTTTCACGATTGACCTGGTCAGTTTAGTTTTGCCTCATTTTATCTATTCATTACTCTTTTTAATGTGTATTATGATATCTTTTAATGATACTGGACTTTAGGTCCTTATTTATGGCTGAAGAAGGGACCATTATTAGAGGCCCCAAAACATGTACCATTAACAGGGTCTAATGTAACCGTGTTTTGACATAAATATATGTATCGATCAGGCGGATTTTTCCTCATGTTTACTGTAATTAATTTACAATTTAAAAACAATCTAGAGCCTGTTTTTTACTTTTTTTATGAGACACTATATTGCTTGTCTCATTTATGGCAGTTTTAGTAATTAAACCAGGTTCATGAATTTATTAGGCTATGACTTTATCACTTTTTATTCAGACATGATGGCTAATATTAGAAAGAATGAAATTTCTTTTCGCAAGAAAAATATATTTTGGGGCACGCACAAAAAAAAAAAAACTCATTGGCTTCTGCCTGAGAAAATTCATGCAGTTCGCAGTTGGCAGTCAAAGTGAAAGGTCGTGTTTTTCCCGTGCTCGCAGGGGTGTTGAAGCGGGTTGTTCTCTGGAGGCTTATCGCGCGAGGGTCGGACTGTGGTATGCGAAGGGTAGTCGAGATCTCTGGTGTTTGTGTGTGCATATGGGGCCTATAATAGTAACTTGTGGTTTATAGCCCTAGTGATAGCTGCGTTGTAAGTTAATGGTGGAGTGGAAGTGAATCTAGGCCCTGTTACTCCAAATGTGATTCAGGCAAATGATCCAGTGGCAGCTTTAAAGTGTTCTACGTGCAGTAAAACATTGAAGAACAGTATTGAGTGTGGACTATGTGAGAAATGGTTTCACTTTGGCTGTATTAAGGTCAAGAAGGAGGATTGTGATGTCGAGAATTGGTTTTGTAAAGTATGTGATACGCCGGACTGTTTGAGGGTGCAAATCAAAGCAAGGGATCAAATAATACAGGATCTTAGAACAATGCTCCATGAATCAGAAGAAACGGTGAAGGATGAGACTGAACGGCTTTCTACTGGGATCAGTGTGGAAGAGGGCGAGCAGGAGCAAACTGGTAACAATGACGTACTCATAATGGGTGTTTCAATGATTAAGTGGAGCGGGGATATATCGAGGAAAACGGGCAAGAAAGGGATGTGCTATCCAGGAATAAAAATTGACCAGCTCGCCCATCAAGTTGAGGAAGTGCCAATAGAAGATTGTGACACAGATAAAGTATTGCTTCTCCATGTTGGGACTCATCATCATTATCGGCTTTAACTCGAATACGAGTATAAATCTTCTTCCTTCAGTCCAGTTTGTGGATGTGTTTACGGTGACTAAAGAGTCCAATCCTGGCATAGAACCAGCGTCCACACAAGTCACATAGTATTGCTGGAGGAGGACGTGGTTGGGCTGCTCGAAGTTTCCTAGCTTGACGCTTAGCCTCTTCATGTGTGCGTCGATCCCTTTCAAACGTCTTTACAGTATCCGAGATGTAGGTGGAAACACTCAAGCTTCCTAAGATCACGTCGATAAAGGGTCCACGTTTCACAGCCATACAACAATGTAGAAGTTACTACTGCTTTGTACACCATAAGCTTTGTACTCATGGACAGATCTTTATTCATGCAGACCCGGTGCGCTAATCGTCCATATGCTGCATGGGCTGCGCCAATTCTCTTATCCACATCCTGCTCACAGGTACAGCTCACAGAAATGGTACTGCCCAGGTACGAGAAGTGGTCTACCTGTTCTAATGGCAAATTTGAGATGGAGATATTGAACTGAGGAAGAGGTGTGCCTGGTGAAGGTTGTGCCAAGACTTAAGTCTTATTGACATTTATGGTAAGACCAAAGCGATCACATGCACTTTTGTAACAATTAACAGACTCTTGCAGCTCTTCTGGTGTGCGAGTTGGCGACGCAGCATCATCTGCATACAACATGTTAGTAACCTTAGTAACCTGAGTTTTCTTCAAGGAGCGGAGACGAGTTAGGTTGAAAAGCCCTCCATCAAAACGATACTTGACCTCCACACCTGAGATGTTTGTGGGTGAATCATAAAGCATTGCAGCCAAGTACAGCGCGAAAAGCGTTGGAGCCAGTACACATCCTTGTTTCAGTCCATGGGTAATAGAAAATTCATCGGACATCTTATTCTCATGGCAAACCTGACCTGTCATGCCATCATGGAGAGCCTTGATTAGTGTTTATGTTGGGACTAATAACTTAAAGAAGAGGGCTACAGCTGATTGTATTATGGGCCAGCTCTACGAGTTAGGTACGAAAGCCAGAAATAAGTTTAGGAACGCGAAAATTGTGTTGAGTGGCATTGTGCGGCAGGGGGATGTCTCGCTAAGGCCGTTAATGCTCGCATGAACTGGGTGTGCACACAACTGGGACTAGTTTATGTGGACGCTGACTGCTGGATCGGGGACCATGACCGCTCTAGATGGGCTACAGTTGAATCGACGAGGGGCTTACAACCTGGGAAATCTGCACGAGAGGGTCATAGAATCCTGCCGGCATTCATAAGGAGGAGTTGGGCCGGAGGAAGACTGCCATCACGAGCGGGAGAAACGATTGCAGAAACTTCGAAATGGAGGCAAGACTCTAAGATCGCTGCAGGTTAATTGTCAGAGTATAGGGAATAAAATAATAGAATTTTGGAATCTAGTAGAGACATAATCACCGGGCGTTGTCATAGCTACTGAATCATGGTTATATGAGGATGTAAATAGTAATGAAATAATTCAGGGTACCTACGTAATGTACAGAAGAGACCGAGGTAAGAAGGGGTGGTTTATTTATTTGTGTTCGTAGGGACATCATAAGTTGCGTAAAATGGGCGCATATGAATCATGAGCTGTTATGTGTAGAAATCTAGGATGAAGCAAAGTTAAACTCTCTTCAGGTGATAGGTGTGTATTGAGCACCGAAGGACAACTTCTCGCTACTGGATACCCTTCATGACATCACCTGTATGGGTAAATCTATGAAAAAGAATGTTATAATTGCCGGGGATTTAAATCTTCCAAGTGTGAACTGGACCGGTGATTCAACTAGCGGTAGCCATGCTCAACTTGCAGCAAAAAAGCTAATTAGAGAGAGGGGTTTCTCCCTGGTGGTTGATTTCCCCACTAGAGGGAATAATACTTTAGATGTTTATTTAGTACGACCTGTGGTGCTGTATATTAGTCGTATGAAAGTTCTTGGAATTAGTGACCACTCCAGTGTTGAACTAAATATTATACACAGTGACACTCCAATGCTTGACTCCGTCGAAGCAGTTAAAATATTTCAGTACAGCAGAGCAGATCAGTGCAAATTTCAGGATTACATGAATGAGTCATTTGTAAGATGGGTGTTGGAGGGGTGTCATATAAATATATTGTGGGAAAATTTTCAAAATATCTTAGATCATGCTATACAGAAATTCGTGCTGTCTAAATTACTGAAGCAAAATCTGGATCCGGAATATTACACAAGGGAAATCAGGGGACTGAAAAGGAAATTAAGGAAAGCTTATAACAAACAACACGATAGTTACGAGCATATGCTAAAGTTTAAATTATTATCGAAAGAGCTAGTCCTCAAAAAGAAGGCTGCTCACAATAATTACATGCGAAACTTACTTGGGGGAGGGGGTGATGTGTGGAAAACATTTTACAGTTACGTTAGAAGGTGGAAGGGAAATTCCAATGATTTGTCTATGATAATGCCCGGAGATGGAGAATTAATTACTGAGAAACAGGCAATTGCTAATGAATTAAATACATGGTATGGTAGTGTGTTTAATGAATTTAATAGCTGTGTGTTGGACCTTAACTATGATTCTGATAGCCCACCTTTCCAAATAAACCAATCGTTGATTCTAGCAAGAATTAAAAAGCTACGTTGAAATATATCGAAAGGCCCAGACAATCATTGTGGAGATGTGCTAAAACTGGGAGGTACAGCCATTGGGCGATACTTGGGGGTGCTGTTTAATGTATCAATTAATAACACACAAATACCCGAAGACTGGAGAAGGGCTACAATAGTTCCAATATTCAAGGGAGGGAACAGATTGGTAATGGGAAACTATAGGCCTGTTAGCCTCACATCTATTGTATGTAAACTGATGGAGCACCTTATTTCTGATTACCGTACTTAAGGGAACAGTGGGGAAAGTTATCATGCCTTAATGGGAGGCAACACGGATTTAGACAAAGGTACTCATGTGAGAGCCAAATGTTATCATTCATTCAGGATATTAATGACTCGCTTGACAGGGGGGTGCAAGTTGACGCTGTAATTATAGATTTTGGGGACATACTACTCCGTAAATTAGCGGCAACGAAGATTGATAAAAGAATAATTTTATGGATTCAAGAGTTCTTGACTGGTCGCTCGTAAAAGGTTAAAGCAGGTAATGTATTCTCGGAGGACATTTTGATAACGTCAGGTGTCCCTCAGTGTAGTGTGATTGGGCCCCTGTTATTTCTGGCACTTATTAACGACCTGCCGAATGGGATTCGAAGTGACTGTGGATTGTTTGCGGATGATTGTGTAATATACCGAAAAATTCAAACTCACAAGACAACGCTCAGTTACCAACTGACCTCAGCCTGGTTCATAAATGGGCGGTTGACAACACAATGAAGATAAATACGAGTAAATGTAGTCTCATGAGAATAGGGAGAGGGCGAAGGCATGATTTTCAATATACTATCGGCTCGGAAATACTTGTAGAGGAAGACTCGTGCACATACTTGGGCATCCATGTTAGGAATGATATGAAATGGAGTACTCATGTGGGTTGTGTCGTCTCCAAAGCGTACAAATCACTTCATTTTGTAATGCGGATATTAAAAGGCAGTAGCTCTACCGCAAAAAAATTAGGATATTTGACTCTGGTGAGGCCAATCTTGGAATACGGCTAAGCGGTTTGGGACCCGTATCAGGTAGGGCTCATCAATGAGCTGGAGATGGTACAAAGGAAGGCTGCTAGGTTTGTGCATAAGGATTTTAATCCTAGAAGTAGTGTAAATCGAATTATAGAAAAACTAGGGTGGGATTCTCTGGAACATAGAAGTACGAAATCCAGACTATACACTATGCTATGTTTAACACTTACACTAATCGGCCAGCATTGGGAGAACTAAGCAAATGTCTGGGAAATCCCACCTACCTGAGCAGGGCAGAGCATTCACATGAAGTCAACCACAGTGTACAAATTATGGGAAATATTCTTTCATTAACAGCGGTATTGATAATTGGAACTCATTACCTTCCTCAGTCTTAGAGCCTTTCCCCAAACATATTGATGTGTTTAAGAGAAGATTGAAATGTTGTGTAAATACTACGATGTAATTACTATAGCCTAGTTCCTAAATTGTGAATTGTGTATATTGTGTTTGATGTTATTGTTGGTGATTTTATGTATTTGTACAATTTGCCACCAGGGAATTACCTCCATATGCAAATATTACACATAATAATAATAATAATAATAAAAAAATAAAAGCCACAATGTAATATTGTAGCCATCCTCCCTACAAAGGCACAGGCATGGAATCGACTACAGTGCGGGACAAACCATTGGGCTCTCCGCTCTCCTCCCTGTGCCTGGTGGTGTTGCCTTGCTATTGCACCGTAGAGATCGGGCCATTTAGGAAGATGGCTGGTGAGGGGAAATGTGCGAGTGAGAAAGCTGAACCGTGGGAGTGAGAACGCTGACTTCCTCTTCTCGCTCGGTGTTGTGGCGACGTACAGTCGACCCGAATTTTTTGTCATATCGGACGTGTAACTCCGCAGATTTTCAGTTAGTGGAATTCCCTTCCAGCTGTAAATTACAGACATACCTAGCCGAAATGTATTTATTTAGAAGCGTTACAGATGGTAGATAGATTAAGAAGTTAGAACATAATTTAACCACTTATTCTAGTAACTGTCAAAATATTTTTCGTGTATCAATTTGCATAGCCAATGGTTTAAATTATAATTAGATGTAGAATTAACTTTACGACGTTGTAGATGTATAGTGTATAATATGGTTTGGCATAACAGCAGGTTTTGGGAGTCAATAATAATAATAATAATAATAATAATAATAATAATAACTTTTGTTACTAGGCGAGAAAGCATCGTTAGACTATATGAACGTATGTTTCTAGCTCCTGAATGCCAAGATGATTTTTTTTCTCTCTTGTAAAATAAGTTACACCACGGGACATTAGAAAGGCAGCGTGCGCGTCTAAACAGCTGAGTATAAACTTATGCACTGAAGTGTCCTTGCAACACGAGCTCTGGAAGGCGGGACTACGCTGCGCTGGATCGTCGTAAGTGCGCATACGCGGCCACACTCCTTCCTAGCTGGTCGGATCTCTACCTTCAGTTGCGTGCTGGATGCGAGAATGTACAGGACAACACCGCAACGACTATGCGTGACCTTCAGGCTTGCAATGGTTTGTCCCGCACTATAGACTTCTCAAACAATGACTGTTTTCAGCCACGCCATCTTAGACAAGCTTCCATAAATCATCAGAATGTCTTAGAGGGGGGGTTGGGCCAATTTTTCTGAGTATGTTTCTTTACTTGTGCTGAAATATTCTCAACTGGGTTCAATTCTGGGAGTGGTGAAGACTGCCTACCAGTTTCTTATCCTGTTTCCTCACAAATCAGTCTTGAATGAATTGAGAAATGTGGACTGTGTAGTTATTTTACTGAAATTTAAGAATCCCATCAGAATACAACAACGTAGCATAAAGAACCATTCAGCTGCACTTACTTAAGCAGCTAAGTTCAAAATCAACTCCAACATTCACATAATCACACTAAGCAAGCAAATTTGAAGGTCATCACCACTATCAGTATCTCAATAAATATCACATACATGTTAACTAACAAATCTTCACTAGTTATGCTAGTTTAATTACTACTGCAATTACAGTAAATAACTGTTAAATGAGAAGCTTATTTCCAAAAGGTACCAAATCCAAAAAGTAATATTTTACAGGAGAAAGGAAAAATGCTTAGAGCGTAAAATTTCAACTGAAAATCCATTTGAGCACTTTTATTATGTTCAGATAGAATAAATGCATTGTTATACCAAGTATTTCTGTTTAGGCTTTTCCAGTTTAGGAAATATTCAAGGAAAATTATGGATTTGGTACTTTTTGGCACTGAAACTATAAATACGGTACTTGCAACGGAAAGACATAAATTTCACTGCAGTCATCAGAATCTTCGAGAAAACTGATTGTATTTAGTTATGCAATAATTAGATTTAAGGTATTTACAGTGAAGTCCTAGATTATTTAAATAAAATTGAACAAAACAATGAAAATTATGCAAAGTAACTTAGCAGTGCTGAACTTACGGAATTATGATTGTAGTTTGTGTCTAAAGAACATGAATATGGTAAATAACTTGTGAACTGGACAAAGGAAAATATTATCCAGTACTAAAAGAAATGGCTCTCATTGGCTGCAAGGATACGGTACGTATTGGCACATTCAGGCCACAGGATTTGGTACTTATTGGCATCAAACGAGATTTTCAGTGCCCTGTTTGTAATAGATTTAGGTCGTTTTGGCAATTTCTTTTTCTTTCATATGATGGAGCTTCCTACCAATGTACGTTTTCCATCATAATCTCAATTTCGATTTTTTTGGATTTGATATCTTTTGGAAATAAGCTTCTCAAATATCATAACCCATACTAAAGTAGACATAGATTTAATAGCCTAAGTGAAGGGGATCTGATAACCGACAGCGGTGGTTACGCTCGTTAAATCGTAACGGTAGATCATGGGGCTAAGCTCTCTGCTGCCTCGGTAGACATGTCGGTTCAAGCCCCGCCGTCGGCCATCCTTGAAATGATTTTCCGTGTTCTCCCATTTTCAACACCAGGCAAATGCTGGAACGGTACCTTCTGACAGACCACGGCTGCTTCCTTCCATATCCTTGCCCAGTTTCATTCATCTTCATCCATTCGTCTCTACGACAGCAGTGGCTATGCTGGCTAAAGCGCAGCGTTAGGTCATGGGGCCAAGCTCTCTGCTGACTCGGTAGGCGCGTGGGTTCAAGCCCCACTCTCGGCCGTCCTTGAAATGGTTTTCCGTGGTTTCCCATTTTCAACACCAGGCAAATGTTGGGGCGGTACCTTCTGATAGGCCACGGCCGCTTCCTTCCACATCCTTGCCCAGTTTCATTCATCTTCACCCATTCCATCTCTCATCCCGACGCGCCGGTTGCCCATGGGCGTCGACTAGAAAGACCTGCACTCGGCCTTTCAGGAGGCCACACGACCAAAAATTCCATCTCTCATCCCAGCGTGCAGGTCACCCACGGGCGTGGACTAGAAAGACCTGCACTCGGCCTCTCATCAGGCCCCAAGACAAAAAAAAAAAAAAAGAAGAGGGGCACCCAATCTCCATAAAAGTGTTCTGATGATGATCCCTTGATGATCTAAACTGGTCATCCAAGTGTAGATATTAATATCATGTAATTTTTTCTCAGGATTAGGGCAACATCTATTATAATTGGGTACAATCGTGTTGGCCGACTGAAAAACATTAATTTTGATTATTAAGGCAACACTGAAAAATGGCTTCCAACGTAACAAAATTTAGGGCTTATTGCTTAAAAGTGTTGAAGGAAGTGAATTGATGCAAACTGGTAGGTTGGACATGGAGATTGGCAGGAAGGTACAGCAGAGCAATGCATTCTATCAAAGTGTAAGAAAACTTGTTTGGGATAAGGAAGTACCAAGGAAAAGCAAAGAGGTAATGTATAAAGTGTACTATGTACCCATATTAACTTATGCAGCTGAGACTTGGACCTTGACAAGCAGGCAAGAGAGTAGAATCCAAGCCAGTGAAATGAAATTCCTAAGAAGTATGATAGGAAGGACAAGGAAAGACAGAGTGAGGAATGAAGATGTTAGGAAGGAAGTAGGGATGGGAAAACTAAATGAGAGAATTGAGAAGAATAAACTAAGGTGGTTTGGTAGACTCACTTGTCAGTCATGGTTCCGTATTGATTGACAATCAAGTATAATAAAATTGGGGTATCCACCTGATCAATACTCAAAATTTATCTATGGGTCTATATTAAAACCATTACATGTTTTGGGGCCTATTATGATGGCCCCTTCATCAGCCAATGACATACAGATTATCAGTATAATCGTAGGATACATTGATAAAAAGTAAAACTAACATGTAAAAAGAATGGATGAAAATGGAACATAATCATGAAAAGATGATGTGGTGATAAAAACACTTGAATGTGACAAAAATTACAGAGACATTTAAAAATGTTAACAGGCGACATATGAAAAAACACTTTAAAACAACATTTTAAAACGGGGGCACTTTAAGTGCTTGTCAAGACAAATCGTTCGTATGTCCATATGAAAATAAAAATATCAGCAGGGTATCGTGTCTAAAAGCAAAAGTTCATTCCATGAAAATCGTTGAATATGTTGTTACCGAACTAAACCAGGTCCAATAGGATTGGTTTAGGTAACAACATATTCAACGATTTTCATGAAATGAACTTTTGCTTTTAGACACAATATCCTGCTGGTATTTTTATTTTCATATGGACACACGAACGATTTGTCTTGACAAGCACTTAAAGTGCCCCCCTTTTAAAATGTTGTTTTAAAGTGTTTTTTCATATGTCGCCTGTGACATTTTTAAATGTCTCTGTAATTGTTGTCATATTCAAGTGTTTTTATCACATCATCTTTTCATGATTATGTTCCATTTTCATCCATTCTTTTTACATGTTAGTTTTACTTTTTATCAATGTATCCTATGATTATACTGATAATCTGTATGTTACTGGCTGATGAAGGGGCCATCATAATAGGCCCCAAAACATGTAATGGTTTTAATATGGACCCATATATAAATTTTGTGTATTGATCAGGCGGATATCCCAATTTTATTATACGTAGTTTGGACATGTAAAGAGGATGGAGGAAAATAGAATACCAAGACAGATGCTGGAGGCAAAGTACAAGGGTAAGAGAGCAAGGGGCAGACCACGAACAAGTTGGATTGATTCAGTGAAGAACAGCATAAGAAAAAGAACTCTGGACTGGGACAAGATCGTGGAAGAAGAATTGTGGATGGCGAGAGGAAAGTGGAGAAGTGACATGAATACCCCGACCCGGCGGGAGCTGGATAAGGGGAAATGATGATGATGATGCTTAAAAGTGTATCACAGCAACAGTAGTAGATTTGTTGGTGGAGGGAGACTGTTTGTGGATGGGGTCGTCATTTCTCAGTCTTACAACATTTAAAGAAATAGGCCTAGTTTCTTTTCCAGTTGTTTAATGCTTTAATATTAATCAACAATAGTTTCCACACTTTCGAAGTTCTTAAATTGTTTTTTTTGTATTTGGAGGACAAAGACAGTTTGTGGTTGTAAATGTAGGTTTACTAGTGTTTTGTCTTGTATGTTTGATCTTAAGATGCTCACTTTACGAGCGAAACATGTCATGCCTTAGTTTTTTCCGTCTTCTATAGTTCATAACAAATATATATATAAGGTGCGTTCAAAAAGTAACGAGCCGGAGGCATAATTACAGAAACCAGTACCTGTATGTTAGAAGTATTGGCCCTGGCTGTTGAGGCACTTTTCCCACTGTGACACTAGACGGTGAATGGCTGTCTCATAAAATTCCCTGGGCTGCGATGTGAACCAGTTCCGCACGTACAGCCGGACGTCGGCGTCCGAGGTGAATCGTTGGCCCCGCAGAGCCCTTTTCAGGGGACCAAACATGGCGTAATCACAGGGAGAGAGGTCTGGACTGTATGGAGGGTGGCCGAGAACCTCCCATTTGAATTTCTGCAGGAGTGCCGCGACTGTGTTGGCCGTATGAGGTCGTGCATTGTCGTGGAGCGACCACGGCGGCTATGGCGTGCACTGTCACTCGGCGGTTCTGGGTAATGAATGCATCAACCAGCTGGACATTGTCATCGGTAATGCAGGGGGGTGCCCCAGACCGGGCATCATCGGCTAACAACACCCGTCCTTCCCTGAAGCGCTTGTGCCACGCCTTGACCCTTACAAGGGACATGCAATGTTCGCCGTACACTTGTGACATTCGGCGATGATTGTCCGTTCCCCTTACTCCTTCCGCTGTCAGAAACCGAACAACACCTCTTTGCTCTTCGGTTGACGCCTCCATGTCACTGTTTGCAATGCGACTGGCAGCGTTGGACGATTGATGCATGCTGCTGCTCGCTTTGTATCGTCACGTGACGTGCACACGTGCCCTCTAGCGACGGGCTGTGACCTTCCACGCTCTGTTCGGAACCACACCTCGTTACACACGCCACGATTAGCCGATGTAGTTACCGGTTAGCGCATTCCAGCATCCGGCTCGTTACTCTTTGAACGCACCTTATATAATTACCGGTATATCTTAATCATACCGTATGTAATTTTTTTCAGGTTATTTTTTCGCATAGGCCTATTACAGTAATTGGACTTATGTTGTGTTGACCGACTGAAGATATACAATATTAATCACTATCAACATGTACTTACCTACCAGAGGAGGATCATCAGATTCACTCTCCTAGTTTTCTTCCCAATTGATGCAGGAAAATTCAGTTGGGCATATGCTGGCAAACTGGCTACATTTCAGTGGTTGGGCAACTGGAGCCCTCTCTGTAAAATCATATGGTAACAAAATGAGTTAAAATTTTAAAGCCTTCAAGTGTCGCTTAACTATACAGGGTTTCCAGGGCAAAGATGCTGGTGATGATCCCACAGAAGCTACTCTAATATTGTCAAGTCCATACCAAGGCTGGGGGATACCAATTTGAACAGCTGTTGCGAAGGTCTTAGCAGCATGGAAATATACAGGGGATGTCTTATAAGTAATGTTATTTAAAAAAAAAATTTGGAAAGTTTTGTGACAAGAAATGAGACTAGTCTTCAAAGTAGAGACCATCAGATTCTATGATCTTGAGCCATCTTCCAGCGAGGTTTCTTATCCCGCAATGGTACCAGTCTCTGGGTTTTGATGCGAAGAATTCGGCAAGACCCACTTCCACAGCTTCAATGTTTTCAAAATTTCTACCACGCTAGAAATGGGCCATGGATCGAAAAAGATGGTGATCTGAAAACACAATATCAGGGCTGTATGCTGGTGTGGTTGCAGTTCGACTCCTCCCAATTCCTGAATTTTTGCCATGGTTGTTCGTGTAATATGAGGTCCTCTGCAAGAGAACTCTGTTTCAGTTAACTAATGCTGGGTATATCTGTCTCAAAATTTCATGAACTCATTCCAGTTGTTGAGAACAAGGATCCACATTGACTGCACGCCGGTTTGAAACAAACTCCCAGTGTATCACTCCTTCAAAATTCAACCAGACACACAACATCACTTTTGAGCTGAACTGTTCCTTTTTAACGATGACTTTGTCAGACTGACGGGGACTGTTTCGAGGCGTTAGGGGTGCGGCAATAGACCCATTTTTCATCACATGTGACAATTCTCCTGATAAACCCATCATCAACAGGGCTACCGGTAAGATGACGACAGATATCCACTCTACGTTAAGCCTGTTCAGGGGTCATTCATGAGGTAGACCTACAGATCTACAGCTTCTGTTTAATTTTCCAAGTTTCTTAATCTGGTGATGTATGGTATCTTTTGATGCACCACGTTCTTTTGACAGCCTACAATACGAGTACTTCTTTGCAGATTTTCTTCCAAAAGTCTGCTTGTATTCTCATTATCTCATAGTTTAGGTCTTCCAGAACGCGGTAAATCTGTAGTGTCTTCTTCTCCAGTGTTGAAAAGTTGGAACCATCATTGTGCCACTCGCTCACTAATGACACCTTCTTCTTCCACTTCACATATTCTTTGGGCCGTGGCAGTAGCTTTGTAATCTTGTTTCCAGTAGTGCTTTAGAAGGAACCTAAAATCCAAATTTTTAAGTTCCATATTTTGTGATTATCAACAACTGACTGATACAATCTGACAATATACGCTACGCTATTCTGGTCATGGCCTCCTGTAAATCGCATTGGTGAAACAAAGAAAACCTCTTTTATCTTTGTTCTGTAATCGCTGACCATCTTTGCCTTTTATACACACATAGTGCTCAATGTCAAGTACTGACTTTGCTCTAGCCTTGGTCAGCCTGAAGATAGCTTTCTCGCCTCCCTTTGAGTCCAGTATTGTGTACAGATCACTATAGTGAATGTGCCTGGCTTCAGCAACAGCTTTCTTAGCCTCACGTTTGGCAATGGCATAGCTCTCCCTGTTCTCTGGAGTCTTTTGTGAGATCGAGTTTCTATATGCCTTCTTCTTTGCATGCACCTTATCTTGGACTTCGACTGTCCATAGCCACGTTTGCTTATCAATGCAGCGCGAACTAGGTTTTGTTGTACCCAGGGTTGCTGTGACAGTTGCAGTGATAGATTTGCAGAATGTGGTCCAAGTTTTGTCAATCGCATTCGGGTTGACAGGAGGAACATTTACTTTCTCTGCTAACGTCTCCTTTTGGTCTTTAAGCTTCCACCATTTAATCTTCACAGGAGCATTTATCCCACTGCCTCTACTATGTCTAGAGATCCTTAAATCTGCCGTGAGTATCTTATGTTGAGGGGCTACACAGTCAGATGGTATGACTTTCTCATCTAAACTAATCGGAGATCACAGCGTCGAATAAGAATAAAATAAATTTGGATGCTATAGTCACCACTGGTGTAAGTGATGAGGTAGTTGATGCACTTTTTGAAAAACGTGTTGCCGATAGCCAAGTCATTTGCCTCTGCAAAATCCAAAATTTGAGTTCCATCATTTTGGGTACCGTAGCCATTGCCACCATGGCAATTGTAACCATCCTTGG
The DNA here is from genome assembly GCA_946902985.2 of Meconema thalassinum. NCBI lineage: Eukaryota > Metazoa > Arthropoda > Insecta > Orthoptera > Tettigoniidae > Meconema > Meconema thalassinum. The sequence continues at coordinate 4,427,423 of CAMPQE020000020.1, forward strand.
CCTGACCAACATGCCCGTAGAGATCACCACAGAGAATTGGAAGCTCATCTTGAGGACAAGCTGACACATGATCATGTAGCTCTTGCCAAAACTGCTCCTTTTCTAGGTTATCGCAGCCAGATTGTGGTGTATATGCTGAGAAGACACGAAGCCGTGAGAATGCAGTGTCAATTGTAATTGACATAAGACGGTCTGAATAGCGATGAACTTCAGCAACTCGTTCTCGTAGGCTGGCCCAAACTATGACAGCGACGCCATTCCTATTGGATACACCTTAGTAGATCAGTTTATAGCCGTCCGCGATGTCATGTGATTTTTGACCCTTCCAACGTGTTTCTTGCACACATGCAATGTCTACTTTCCGTTCTTTCAGCATTGCTGCGAGTTTGCGACTACAACCAGTAAGAGTCCCAATGTTGAGTGTGGCGATACGTAAATGCCGTCTGCTTTGGGCTAGCTTCTTTAACTGCTTCCGCCCTTGAACCAGTAGCCCTTGTCCATTTTTCGCGGCGGTCAGGCGAGGTCGACGCGCGTCGCTTCTGGGGGACGCCCTAGCATTATTCGAACAAATTGACGTAGACATGATCCATGGGTTGCGACAGAGTTACCGACCGGCTTGTCGCCACAGCCTGGCGTCGGGCATTTTAGAGCTTCTGCCAGCAGACCGCTCCTTACATGGAGAACAGACGCCGTTTTTAGCCGCTCCTGACATGGAGAACAGACGCTAAATCAGATATATGCCCATGGTTATGGACAAATACCTTTTACTCTTCTAGATCCTGAGTACTAGGATGCCACTTCCGTCCGCTACACCGTACCGAATTCCAGCTTCTCCGCCGTAGCAACCGTTGTGGGCTTCACTCATAACCCTGAGCTGGGCCCTCCATATTTATGACCCCTGGAGAGAGGGTGTCCCAGTATTGTAAAGCCCCCCAAGAATATGGCTGGCTGTTGGTCCGCAGGTTAATTTCCGAGGTATTCTCACCAGCCAACATTGCTGTAGGCCCCCTATCCCACACCTGGGGACGCGCCCTTTAGAGGTTAGCAGGCTCCCCCGAGGGCGTATATAGAGTTTTATTTTGGGAGTGCCCAACCGGGGGTTAGGGGGAATGGTATAGGCCCCAAAGTATAGGGGATCCGTTGTTCACCCTGGGAAACTTTTGTATAGTTTGGTGCAAAATGATGAGTTTTAAGGCTATCTGGCATCTCTTTTTCAACCAATTTGCTGTGATGTTTTATGTTTGGTTAATGTCAAACACGACTAAGACCATTTTATGTTAAGCTACTTTTCATTAATACAATCATCTTGCTCACTTGATAGTGTTTAGCCTACATGGAAAGAATTAACTTTACTGTTTTGATTTACTACTTACACGATAATATAAAGCCAAGGTTTCTTGAAGCATTACCAAATCATATAACTTCATCGTCAGTGATGTAGGCTACGTCTCTGTAACAATGCTAGACCATTGAGTCTGTTTAATTTCTTAACTATGTTTTCAACCAACTCATACTCTGTTCGGCAGTACCGGTAGCTACAGAGAGAGGCAAATTTGCCAATAGTTTGAGAAGGGTATAAAGGTTAGGGAAAAGAACTTTTGTCACATGCTTCAAGGGAACTTGTTGCTGTTCTTGGTAGGTTCATAAGAGCGAAGGCACTGGAGAGTAATACATTAAGAGGTTATGTTGTTACACATAAGATCAGAGCAAACTGATTGTCACACTGTTTACATCGCTCTACTGTCGCCTTGCTTTGCAACGTTGCCACACGTCGCTTGGTAACAACAGTACATGATAAGTACATTAGTTTTTAATGTTTTAATTCAAAAACAAATATTTTATGTGACAAAAATTTTGGAGGGGGCCCAGGCCCCTCTGGCACCCCCCCCCCCTCCCCCCTCCCCCCCTTATATACGCCCCTGAATCTGACTAACCGGAACTGTGGATGATTTGCCTCGTATCAGTTGTCCAATTAGCCTTCTAAGATTCGAGTGCCGAGGAACTTGGCTGGGCCAGTTTGTTTATCATAGTACCTAGAGCCATGCAGGACGACGAGGGGAATACAGCGATGACGGAGTACAGTCTGCGCATAAGTCAAACAGCATCGCGCGTACTACTTCTGTAATTCGACAGAAGTTATATTGTGAATTGTGAATGGAAATATGAATAATAATGGCGAATTAAGGATCGCGCATTTCTGATTGTTTGACAACAGCACGGCTAGGCATAACAGGAGCAGAGATGTCGTCAGCAAGAGTAAAACAATGACCGAGGCCAGGGGCATATATAATTTTTTTTTCTGGGGGGAGGGGGAGGGGGGGGGGGAGGGGGTGGGGGCGGCTGGCTATCCTGGAAAATTGTGAGTATTCTCAGGGGAATGTCACCGCAAAATACCCAGATATATCGACCAATATCTTAGAGCATATAACTTTGTGTAAATATTTTAGAGTTTATATAGCCTACAATTATTACTGGCAATACAAAAAAGTTGTAAAACATAACACAACACACAAATAAAATTTTATACTTAATGAATTTTCTATGCGGTCCATAGTTGGCCAAATTCGAAAGAAGATGAAGAAGAATTTTCTATTATGATCTATGGAGTATGAATTGCAAATATCTAAATATTTGTAAATTTACTAAGCAGAAAAGTAAAACGTATTTTTTTACAAGTTGATAATTTATTTCTCAAAAGAACCGTACTGTGGAATTCACAGTTTTGTCTCACAAGGCTGAGTGTACCCCATTCCAGACCTCAGACTAGTATTAAAATTTCCTGGCAGAGCCGGGAATCGAATTCGGACCTCCGGGGCGGCAGCCAAGAATGCTTGTCACTACACCACGAGTTAGTCTAATTTCAAACTTAATATTGTTTATAACTCAGCCAATAAGTTAAGATTAGGGCACAACCAAATTTACAATTATTTTATGCTCTTACCAAAGCAACACTTTCTTAATTTTTATTGGCTTTTTTCGGGGGGAGACTGGAGCCCCCTCAGCACCCCCTTATATACGCCCCTGACCGAGGCTACTGGAGCCAAGTCATAGCCTACTGCACCCTTCAACCCAGCAGGCTGATAGCATGACATATGTGAACAAAGAATAGTTTCCTACCTCAGCTGCCAGCACTCGTAACTTCTAAGGCTAATAAACAGCAGTCACTTGGATTCTAGTCAGCAGTAACAATGCAGCAGAACTACGCAACAACATCTTTGAGGCACTTCTCTGACACCACAAACCAACTGCAATCATCTCCACGACGGTGATCTTCATACTAGGCATTCACTCCGCACTCTCCCTGATGCCCAATATAGGTGGACAAGGGAGAGAGTGAACTATGGATTATGAATGAATGATGATGTGTCATTTTTGCATATAAGTACAGGATCACACTCACGCCTGACCTGGAAAAGATGAATGCCTACGACATCCCATCCAGCATAGGGGATATACCATCATGGTTTGGGGAAGAATCATACATGGCGACTCAATGTTACATAACCATTGAGGGCAACCTGACGACAGAAGCATACCGGAGAACCATCCTTGCAACTTTCCATCAGACATAATGAATGGGTTTGTCTGACAGGTTGACAACTCCATAGTTCACTGTGTTGCCTGGAAAGTAATTATCTACAGGAATATTCACAAATTCACAAAGAAAATTTGAAAATGGTCCGGCTAGCTCAAAAACAGTTGCCAGCGTTTCGCCCCAGTGTACCAATGGGCTCTTCAGTTGGTTAATGGTACACCTCACCAAGACGCGTGGCCAGTACATACTGAGAAGGCCGCTACAAGGCGCAAATGTCGCCACGAGCAGCGCCAATGTACTACGGAAGTCAAAACTTCCTAAGCAAAATGGTGGTAACTTACCTTGCTAATCCATGTTGGAAATGTCTGTTCGATTTTGCATAGGAAGTTTGGACTTCCGTAGTACATTGGCGCTGCTCGTGGCGACATTTGTGCCTTGCAGCAGCCTTCTCAGTATGTACTGGCCACGCGTCTTGGTGAGGTGTACCATTAACCAACTGAAGAGCCCATTGTTACACTGGGGCGAAACACTGGCAACTGTTTTTGAGCTAGCCGGACCATTTTTTTTTTTGATGTGTAACATCTTTCCACTCGGTATCTGGATATTTTTGTGGCACTCGGTAGCTGGACATTTTTGTGGGAGTTATTTTGGAAAAGAGACGGAAGTGGAATGGACGGAAGTGCATGGGACGGAAACAATGAGCGCGCGCGGTGGCGGAGATCGGTACAACGACGTACTATAAGCCATGCGACTATGTGGAATGTAAATCGCATACGGTTTACCTCAAGATTTGGAGGCCCCATTAAAGAAATTCCTCCAATATATCATCTTCAAGTTGTCATTCTTTGGTGTGAAAATATTCATTATATCATATTTGCTGAAAACAATTACGATTTATTAAATCTTCATACTTTTGCTGTATTCTTATTTAATGTAAGCACTCGATACCTCGAGTGCTATATCGCATCAACCAACACTCTAAACAACGTAGGAATTCAGTATATTAACACCGACTACTAACAATAATTGAAACTTCGTTGGTCTAAACGTATCACTGGGAGAAACGCATTTAATATACCTACTTCACACCTAATTTTTAATCACGCCTATATTTGGCAGTGCGCTATATCGGCAATAAGAGGCCATTTTCAATAACACTGCTGGCATGGGTTTACTAACTGGCCGGTATAAAGTGCAGCTCGCATCAAGTAGGCAGTGGATTGCTCCCGCATACAGTTGCAGGTATATGTCACTACTGCAGATGCATTGGAGAATTCTTTCATGTTTGCTGGCACAAGGTAGCACTATGAGTTCATTCTTTAAAAAATGCGAGTAAGTAATATGGAATTATTCGAATAACATGTCAGATGTTACACATCATATGCGACTACTGTAAGGCTCGTAATTCTTTTTTTGTGAATTTGTGAATATACGTAGCTCAATCGGACATTCAAAATCCTGTTTCCTTCGGGAACAGACATTTCCAATATGGATTAGCAACGTACCGTAAGCTAACACCATTTTGATTAGGAAGTATTGACTTCCGTAGTACATTGGCGCTGCTCGTGGCGACATTTGCGCCTTGCAGTGGCCTTCTCAGTATGTACTGGCCACGCGTCTTGGTGAGGTGTACCATTAACCAACTGAAGAGCCCATTGTTACACTGGGGTGAAACGCTGGCAACTGTTTTTGAGCTAGCAGGACCATTTTCAAATTTTCCTTGTGAATTTGTGAACATACGTAGCTCAATCGGACATTTAAAATCCTGTTTCCTTCGGGAACAGACATTTCCAATATGGATTAGCAAGGTACCGTAAGCTAACACCATTTTGATTAGGAAGTATTACCGGGTGAGTTAGCCATGGTCGTTACGGCATGACTGATGGCAGTCGCTCACATCCGGGAGGTGAGGGGGTTCGAATCCCCCCGCCGGCAGCCTTAAAGATGGTCTTCTGTGGTTTCCCATCTTCCTACCAGGCAAATGCCAGGGTTGGTCCCTAACTATAGGCCACAGCCGCTACCTTCCAACTCCTCGACCTTCCATTCCAACTTTCCTCCCCAACAGTACTTGTAGCTCACCCATTGGGTGTCCGTCTCGAAGCAGCTACAAAACTGGCGAGCCGAACATGTCCTCGGACACTCCCGGCACTAAAAGCCATACGCTAAAAAAATAAAAAAATAAAAAAATTAGGAAGTATTGACTTCCATAGTACATTGGCGCTGCTCGTGGCGACATTTGCGCCTTGTAGCGGCCTTCTCAGTATGTACTGGCCACGCGTCTTGGTGAGGTGTACCATTATCCAACTGAACAGCCCATCGGTACACTGGGGCGAAACGCTGACAACTGATTTTGAGCTAGCCGGACCATTTTCAAATTTTCCTTGTGAATTTGTGAATATACATAGCTCAATCGGACATTTAAAATCCTGTTTCCTTTGGGAACAGACATTTCCAATATCTACAGGAAGTCGGGATCACTAAGATGGTCTGCATGTTCCCTGAATATCAATCCTATTGAGCACGCTTGGGATCAATTGAAACGGGTTAACCAGGGCAGCAAAAATTATCCTCTATGCATCTTAGGGGGTGTTTACATGATTCCCACCAAAGAATGGGACAGGATGGGCCAAGGGCATCTTGACCACTTGGTGTGCAGTATGTATGAAAGGTTGTGGACTCGCATACAATGCCAGAGGAGGTTATGACTTGGGTGCAGAGTGATTTGGAAGGATTGGAGTTGGCTGTCGGGGTACAGGCAGCATATTATGTTTGGCTATTTGTGCAATAATTGTGTTTCTTTGATTTAGGCCTCCAAGCTCCTATCCCAAACAAATCAGGTCGGGCACACTTCTCATGGAGCAAAACTATTTCCATGCAAGGCAAACTATTTTCTTTTGGTCTAAACAAAGCAGGAAAGAAATAAGAACAGGATGTTTTAAAATGATGATTGTTGTGTTAGTAACCTTATTTGTTGGGTTATTGGCTTGATTTTATGTAATGTTGGGTCTTATTTGTGAGTAACTAGGGTACGGTATTATGATTCTATCTTTCATTTGTGGTCATTAACCTGATCATGTATGAAAGCTGTCTTTTCCTCCATCTCCGATTGCAGGGGAAAACAGCCAATCGAGTGGTATGCTCAGAGGGTGACTGTACATCTCCTCCACTGCCACTTCCAAAGTGATTGTGCCATTTTTTGCAAAGTTGTAAGCATGTAATCATGACTGCTACAATTGATACTCCCGCTAAGTGCGACTTGCGCAGTGTAATTTGTTTTCTTCAAGCAGATGGCAATAGTGCAGCAAAAATTCATTCAAAAAGGAGTTCTTCTGATTCATGGCAATGTCCGCCCTCAAAGTGCTGCTGTAAACCAACAGTGTGTTCAGCAATAATTGTGTTTCTTTGATTTAGGCCTCCAAGCTCCTATCCCAAACAATCCTAAGAGTGATAATTTAGGGTTTTTAAATGATTTCACTTGATCTTTATTTTTGGAGGCTCCAGATCAATGTAATGCTGTTTGATACCACTAGCCTATATTAATATTATACTGTATCCTTGTGATAACCTTTGGGCTACCATTGAAACATATACTGTATATGTAACTGTCTGATTCACTAATCTTCTTTTTGTGAATTTCCTTTTCAGGAAACATTTGATCCCTTCAGAGCTTTACCAGATTCCGAAGTCCTTAAGTAAACTTTGTGCTATGGAAGTGGAAACTGAGATACTAATCTAAGTTTAAATGAACCTTGTGGTATGGAAATAGAAATCAAGATGGTACCGTAATCTAAGTTTAACATTTTGCACTCCTATGTAGAGTGGGGTTCGGCATTAAAATATTTAACTTCCACTCTGATGTCGAGTCCCACACGACATGACGATAGCTTGTACTTACAGCGCTCGTATGACTTCTGTGCTGTATTCCAGTATTGTGAAGCCATCTAGTGGTCTCCAAGAGAACAATTTTCCCCATTTACTATAGTTTGCGGGAATTGTAAGGAATTTTTAACCTTAACAGGAAGAAAATACGAACTGTATGTTTATTTTTGGCTAGGATTTCGATGTCATATGATGTTCACACCAACATATGGGCTGAAGAAGGAAACATATCAAGTTTCCGAAACATGTACCTATAGTATTTTTAGTAAAGTAAAGTATTGATTTGGCGAGTGAAAATTGTGTTATACTTCTTGTTAACAGATTGCTTCGTGCCATGAGGTGTGGAATTCGATCGTTCTTTGTCAATCGGCACAATTACCATTACTGGGTGGCACAGGATCCTGGTGTTACGGTGGGGAAGATGCAGTCTCGTCCAAAAGTGACCGTGTGGTGCGGCTATAAATGTCATTGGCCCATATCTCATTTGTGACACAATTAACAATTGACGGGGAACGCTACCTTCAAATGCTTCAGGATAACGTTTGGCCCACGATATCTGGATGGGAAAATACCACCGACAATATCTTCATGCCTGACTTTGCAAATGTCGTGCGGAACTGGTTGGATGAGAAGTTTCTAGGACGTTGGCTGGGGAGACGTGCATCTCATAAATGGTCTGCAAGAAGTCCAGACCTGACACCCTGTGACTTTTTTTTATGGGTCTGGGCAAAAGAGGAGGTGTACCGGACGAAACCTCACACATTGGACGAATTGGAAGCACGTATTCGGGATGCTCTTACCAACGTCCCACACAACTTCCTCCAGATAGCTGTGGATTCCATTCCAGGTCATTTGAGGAGATTGGTCGATGCCACAGGTGTCTACATCAAAATGTAATGGAATTGTATGGTACCTATGCAATCATATTCCCATATAACAGTGTGCATACTGTATTAATTTCAAATCAATTACTCTGCAAACATAAAAGCTATACGTCAATTTCAATACCTAGTTACTTCCCGCCCACCCTGTAGAATAACCCAAAATGTGCCAAGGATCGCTAAAAGTGGCTCACTGCCTTCCTGTGGTGCCAGGATCGCTTTTTGAGATCCTTATTAAAAGTGTGTTTTCTTGACTGTTATGCCATCTGTTGGTGAAACAATGGTACCACATCCACTTCAATGTCTATAGTTCACGCATATCAACACTATTGTCGCTTTTGGTAGTATTTGTTGGAGTTTTATGTCTACAAAAACCTAGTAGCTAATACTGGTCAGACTGTAATAAACAAACATGGCAGCGCGGAAGTCTAAAACATTACTAACTGAACTGGATATTTTACAAGCTTTTGATGAGGGTAGTGACTTTAGTGACTTTGAAAATGGTGAAATTAACAGTGAAAATGATTGTGATGACAATAAAAATGCAGATGAGGCTGGAGGAAATTCGAAAAATTCGCCAGATGATGATACACCATTGCAGACCAGGCTTGATAATTCACATGTAAGTAGGCCTGTACAGTGTTCAAAGAGGGCTAATTATGTACATATTTTCTTGAAACTTTCAGTATTATTTCAGTATTGTATGAGGAACATTTTGTATATTTCAGTTTTGTTTGTTATGATGACATATTTTGTGAAATTTCACTTTGAGTTTTCAGAATAACAAAAATTAAAACTATCAAAAAGTTTGCTTTCTATAAAGGACCTTTAGTTCTTATATTTTCATTCTTTATATGCCTTTTTACCACGAAACAATTCTTTCTGATCAAAATGGTGCTTATATTTTTGATTTCTGATAAAATTGACCGTTTTTATAAAATATTTTCTAAACCACTATAATTTCAGCATTAACGCCTGGCGCTACGAAATATAGCATTGGCACTTGTAGGGTTAAAAAAGCTTGTAGTTTTTACATGACCGTTAATCATGTGATCATAAGCCACGGGACCTCCATTTTACGTGGAATCCGAACAACAGGACATGGCGTTTCACTTTGAAAATCTCTCATGCAAAGACCGTAAATCGAACTCGGTCCATCTTGGTGACAGACGATTAGCTTGACCGCTGCGCCACCACGCCCCATAAAAAGATTGGATGTAAACATGGAGCCTCCTTCACCTTCACTTACCGAACTGGATATTTTAGAATTGTTAGTGGTGGACAGTGATAGTGACAATGATAAACCAACAACTGACTTGGAAATATATTTCATAGAACATAATTATATTTTGTTTTGCGGTGTTCACTTGCTACTGCTGTTCATAGAGCAGAAATTAATTAGGAGTGAAGCAGGAAGCATACGCTAAGGGTAAAGGAGTTCAAAAGGCTGTCACCATTGTGTTATGGAATGGAAACTGAGATGGTAATCTAAGTTTAAATCAACCTTGTGAATGGAAATGGAAACCAACATGGTACGAGAATCTAAGTTTAAATCAAGCTAGTGCTATGGAAGTAAAAATTGAAATGGTAAATTAAGTTTAAGTTTGCTGAAGAAAATCCTAAATAGAAGAATTGAGGAGCAGGATGCAATAACAGTGTTAGTTAGAATTCTTATATACAGTGAAACCTCTATTAACGTTTCTTAACTTTTCTTATCTTTTCTTAATTTTTCTCAACCTTTCTTAACTTTTCTCAACTTTTCTTACCTTTTCTTAACTTTTCTTAACTTTTCTTAAATTTTCTTAACTTTTCTTTTTTTTCTTAACTTTACTTAACTTTTCTTATTTTTTCTTAAATTGTCTCAACTTTTCTTAACTTTTCTTATTTTTTCTTAATTTATCTTAACTTTTCTTAACTTTTCTTAAATTTTCCTAACTTTTCTTAACTTTTCATAACTTTTCTTTACTTTTCATATTTCTCTTAACTTTTCTTAACTATTCTTAACTATTCTTAACTTCTCTTAACTTTTCTTAAATTTTCTTAAATTTTCTTGACTTTTCTTAACTTTTCTTTGCTTTGATTAACTTTTCTTAACTTTTCTTATTTTTTCTTAAATTGTCTCAACTTTTCTTAACTTTTCTTATTTTTTCTTAATTTATCTTAACTTTTCTTAACTTTTCTTAACTTTTCTTAAATTTTCCTAACTTTTCTTAACTTTTCATAACTTTTCTTTACTTTTCATATTTCTCTTAACTTTTCTTAACTATTCTTAACTATTCTTAACTTCTCTTAACTTTTCTTAAATTTTCTTAACTTTTCTTGACTTTTCTTAACTATTCTTTGCTTTGATTAACTTTTCTTAACTTTTCTTAACTTTTCATAACTTTTCTTAACTTTTCTCAACTTTTCTTAACTTTTCTTAACATTTCTCAACTTTTTAAAACTTTTCTTAACTTTTCTTAACTTTTCTTAATTTTTCCTAACTTTTCTTAAGAGACCAGTGACGGTTCCATGGTAAACTGGTTTTTTAGAGGGGTGGTCTCTTAATAGGGGTAGGCATTAAACATAATTTTATAATGCATTATAAAGTACAGTTGGAACACATAGTTGATTACAATTTCTCTGCATTGCTTCACATTTAGAACAAATTAATTACAATTAGTTAATTTCTGAGCTGTGTCATTTAAAAAAGCCACGAATTGATCTCTGTTTCAGATTAGCACATCTTTTTTTTAACAATTTCACTTTCTAGAATATCTCTGAGTATGTTCGAAAGTCCATTAATTTGTTCTGGGTTCGAACAATCTTCTAGGAGAGCCGTTTTTTGTATTTTTTGTACGGTACATAACACTTTTTCTAATGACATTGTATGCTGATGCAGTTGTGTGCCAACAGAACCATTGTTTACATCATCACCCTCATCACCATCTCCAATGGGAAGGCTGACGAGAAGTGGTCTTTTGAACGAGGTCAGACTGAGAAAATGCCTGGTCTTTGGTCGAAGAGAGGGGTGGTCCTTAGATAGAGGTAACAAATACATTGACCTTATGAGGTTTTAAATCGGTTCCAAGAAAAATCGGTCTTTAAGAGGGGTGGTCTTTTAGAGAGGTTTCACTGTATCTTAACTAGTAACCCGGTATCTTTAACGGTTTACCCAGCGTAAGCTTAAAATGCATATTTTTTTTCGATTTCAATGAAGTACGAGCTATATCCGTTTTCCGTCTTGGCATGATGGGTTAAAATCACTGACTGGGCTATTTATTATACTGTATTATCATGGAGATAGCATGTGAAACGAATTCTTGTCAGACCTAATTTAAGAATGGGGAGGTGCATAAAACGCAAATCTCCCTTCCGTCCAATCTAAACTTGACTGTGTATTCTGTGGAACGAAGGCTGAAACTGGGGCGATAGGCTCGCTTGCTAGCTAGCTAACTGTCTCCGAGCTAGGCCTAGTAATTGAATGGAGATTGTTGGAAGGAATGAAAATGTAAGAACACTTACAGTACCGTATAGTGGGCGATGTATTGAAGATAGAGATATGCTGTTGCTGACTTCTTTGTAGAACGGTTCATGCTGAACAATTCTTACACTCATAGTATACCGTACATATATTTTTAACGGTTTACCCAGCACAAGCAAGCTTAAATGGTAGTTTTATTTTTCTGCTCGATTCACTGATATCGTTACTGTTCGGCTTCCTTTGGTCATAAATAAATTATTTTTTTGAGAAACCTTCCTCGAGAAATCCTTTACAGAATGCTGAAAACTGCAGCGAAATCCATCCAGTGGTTCTCGAGATTACTCGGAACTTCCAAGAATCACCCTGTTTTATACTAAGTAGACTTGTTTTCTGCATTAACTCAGTTCTTGCATCCAGCTCCTCAATTACTGATAGAAGATTTGCTGCTCAAACTATAGAAACTAATAAAGCAGTCCATTTCTTCATTTGGCATCAAACTATTATCTGAAGTTAGTTCTTTAGGATATTCATAGTACTGCACACTCTCCTTGCATATGTGTGTGCTTCCAATTCAACATTTCAGTTCGTGTAATTTATTTTTTTGTTAATGCCAACTAGATTATAAGTGATGAGGTACAAACTTATGATGATAAAATTTAGTTCAGTTTTCGATTCTACTGAAGTTTCACAAGGTACAGTATAACTTATACACTTTGATCTGCCTTTTTCATTCTTTCTCTCCAGTGATGCAAGATTTTATTTCACGAGTATAATAATTTCTGGCACAGAGCCCAACGCAGAGGTGTTTATAAGGAAACAAATTAATATGACCATCACAAATGAAGCCTTCAGTTTTAACCAAGCAAGCAAGGTGAACAGACGTGCAGTGAAGTGTAAGGAAGAATGGGAATCGCTATTCAGCAGTACCGGGCGGTCATCGGCCGCTGGCAGGCTCCGGGAAAAGCTGTACAGCGTTGCAGAGATGGAGCCCATCACTTCCGAGCTACGCGCCATGATGCGTGTGGGCACCATTTCGGCAACGCTGTAGAGCTTTTCGCGGAGTGGCTAGCTGGTGAAACGTGTGTTATTTCCCCGTAGAAATACAAACCGATATAAAATAAGTGAATTAATTTACCTATTTCACAGTCATACAGCATAACTTTTTGATGTATACGGATTACAATGCAACCAAGAACTACATTTTCCAACCACCTCGAGCCGAGAAAAAGTTACCTTACAACAATGATAACAACATTGTTTCTTGGACACACACAATTTTGAAATTAATAAACCCGTTATACAACATTCCAATGTATATTGTGTTAAAATTTGGATTCGATCAGATGACGGGTTTTTGAGATAATAATTCTTAAATGTGACGCATGGTTGAAACACGCTTAAAAACGTGCACTTTTTGTGTTCCAACTGCGATAAAAATATTAAAATATAAATTAAAAATTCCAAACCTACATGGCCTAACGTAAAATAGAACGATGAAAATGTTGATGTTATTGGATTTTATGTAGGTCTATTGGTTACTTCACAAACAACCTTCAAACTCGAGTGCACATAATACTTTGGTCGACAGTAGGCTTGGGATTTATAGGTTCTAAAATATAATTTATGATATCAGAAATAGGTTTGAATTTTGTGCAAAAGAGTTTCTAAAAGGATCAAGATAGGCTTTAGAAACATACTTATATTCACAAATGATATGAGTTAAAACATTATACGGTAATATGGCATAGCATTAGGAAAATGCAATTTTGCCTAGGAAAATACAACATTTAACAAAAGATGCTATTACCTACAACATTTTGTTTTGTAGTTCCCTCAAATCACTTGTTTGAAACATTCCAATAAAACACAAATTAAAAGAAATAATGTCAATCAACTAATTGCAAATTATCTGAAACAGTTTGTATCAAAACATATTAAACATGCAAAAATTTAATATTAATTAAACTAAGTTAAATAAGTTCAGAGTTGATTTTCTTTTATGCCAACAACTGGCTTTGAAAGCAACATTGTCCAAACAGCCATTTTTTCCAGCAGTATTTCCTTGATTCCGACAGTAAGGGTCTTACCATTTTGACATTTTAGGCTCTAAAGTCGGCTACTACAGTAACTACCACTTTTGGCCATGCATACTCAGAAACATGCACAATATTTTATTTTTGTCTAAGTTACCCATTAGGCTACATTATTCTGCTAAGTAGAGTTTTGATTCTATGACCTGACTGGAAACTGAACCTAGGGCTTCTTGCTGCAGAATTGCTTCATTCATTTGGCCACAAAGTCGGACTCAAAACATAATAAGTATTTAATTTATTATTTCTTTTAAACATATCCTTTGAAGTTGTGGAGGCTCCGTGGCTAAGGCGGCAGCACGCTGGCCTCTCACCGCTGGCTCCGTAGTTCAAATCCCGGTCACGCCATGTGAGATTTGTGCTGGACAATGCGGAGACAGACAGGTTTTTCACCGGGTACTCCGGTTTTCCCTGTCACAAATTTCATCCCAGCAACACTCTCCACTGTCATTTCATTTCATCAGTCATTCATTTAATCATTGCCCCAGGGGAGTGCGACAGGCTTCGCAGTCGGCACAGTTCACATCCTCGCCGCTAGATGGGGGCTTTATTCATTCCATTCCTGACCCGGTCGGTCGACTGGAAGCAGGCTGTGGATTTTCATTTTATTTGAAGTGTGTGATGTGTCCAATATTATTTATATTCTGTACATGCATATGATTTAAATGGATTAAATATATGGTATATAAAAAGTATAATAATGGCATGTGACCTATGGAGAAGCTTAGTGACCTGTGATCACATGCACTCAGCCCCTGAGCCAAATAAAATTAAATCACTACAACCCAACTGGGAAATGAATATGAGGCTTCTTGTACCAAACACAAGTGCTCTATCCAATTGGCCACAAAAAATATACAAACCAATAATTATCTTTATGTTCGACGATGTCGAAATGTAAACATTATGTGTCAGAAAGTTGTATCATAATGAGGCTCATTATAACTCTATTTTTCATTATGAAACTGTTTCTCCCACCAATCAGAGCTCAAGAAACAGTTGTGTGACCAATTTGGTAAGGATACCTTCGCGCATGCGCTCAAAATCCATTGCCAAGCACACAGAGCGCATGCGTCGGTCGGTCAGAGAGCTTGGAAAACAGAGATATCCTACCTAGCGCTGCACACCGATCACAAATTTCTAGTGACAATCTCAACATATATTTATGAATATTTATGTTAAAACATATAATAAAGTTATAATTATCGTCGAACATAAACAGTCGTATGCAACTTGCCTCTAATGGTAATTAAGACACTCGTATGGAAATTATAAAACTCGCTTACGCTTGTTTTATAAACATACTCGTGTCTTAATTATTGCCATTATAGGCTCGTTGCATAATGTACTATTATGTTCGACCCTGACTATTATATGTCAGAAAACTGTATCATAATGATGGTCATTATAACACTATTTTTCATTATGAAACAGTTTCTCCCACCAATCACAACTCAAGAAACAGTTGTTTGACTAATTAGGTGAGGATAGCATCGCACCTGTGCTCACTTCCATGGCCCCCTATTTTAAATTTCACTGTGTGGCGAGTGTCATAGTGCGGTATTCCAGGAGGCCATGGTTAAATACAAGGTATTCTCTGTGTCCCATGCGCTCTGTTCAGTACATAAAACTGGTGAAATCTCGACAGATACTTATGAATCTTTATGTTCGAACATAAAATAGTTATAATTATCGTCGAACATAAACAGTACTCGCTACGCTCGTTCTTATAAACAAACTCTTGTCTTAATTATTGCCATTATAGGCTCGTTGCATAATGTACTATTCTGAGAAACAGATAACGAGATACCAGTATTTAACGCAAGCATGCTGTCTCAAAATGTGAAGACTCCGTGACTTAGGCGGCAGCACGCCGGCCTCTCATCGCTGGGTCCGTGGGTCAAATCCCGGTCACTCCATGTGCGATCTGTGCTGGACAAAACGGAGGCAGACAGGTTTTTCTCTGGGTACTCTGGTTTTCCCTGTCAAAAATTTCATTCCAGCAACACTCTCCACTATCATTTCCTTTCATTTCATCTGTCCTCTTCTGCCAATTCATCTAGACTGCTCACCTAAAGATCTCAGGCTGAAATCCCGGAATCCTTCTTGGAGACAAGGAAGGAAGTTGGTCCAAGAGCAGTTTCAAGTGAATGAAGCTTGGCGCAATGAGTGGCTGACTTCAAATCCAGACAGATTAGGTCTTATCTCGGATCCAGTTAAGCAGCCCCCTGGTTTCGACCTTCCCAGGAAAATCTGGACGTCGCTGAACCGTATAAGAACTCAACACGGTAGGTGACAGTTCTGGAAGCACAATGGAAAATTGCCGAGAATCCTTTCTGCAACTGTGCAGATGTGCCTCAGACCATCAGTCACATCGCTATGGATTGCCCACTCCGAAGGTTCAATGGTCCAATGAAGGAGATTCATCAAGCTAGTGATGAAGCTTTAGAATGGTTAGAGAAATTAGATATCCAGCTCTAACAAAACTGAAGCTACTTACAGATCAAGGTCTCAATCTGTATATATTTGCACTGTAAATACTGTAGAATGTAAATAATTGTACTGTATATTGCATCTTCATGCCATACGAAATATATATATATATATATTTCATCTGTCATTCATTTCATCATTGCCTCAGAGGAGTGCGATAGGCTTCGGCAGTCGGCACAGTTCACATCCTCGCCGCTAGATGGGGGCTTCATTCATTCAATTCCTGACCCGGTCGGTTGACTGGAAGCAGGCTGTGGATTTTCATTTTCATGCTGCCTCAAAATGTCTGAAGAGGATAGCACCAGAAAGTATTTATTAAATCACTGGGTGTCAGGTAATACTGATTATTCAATTGATAGTGTTGTTGTCTATTGTCAAGTATGCTCGAAGGGAGTGAAATGTGAAATGAAATGTCAACTTGAACAATATGTCTAAAACGACCGCACTTATTACGGCAATGGAGTGGAAGAAGAGTGAATAGGATTGGCTCACTGTTAAGAGCATATGTTTCAATTTTTAACCCGGGAGGGGTCGCATCAAAATAGTTTCGTGATGGGTCGCGCACAGTCATTATGACCGGGGTATATAAAATACAATTTTTGTTGTTGCAAAACACATATTATTATTATGAAAAAATATATCCATGAAACTAAATACCAGTTTTTGTACCGAAATAAATTGTACTGTATTATTGAAGAAAAATATATCAATGAAACCCACTTAATCTATTGATTTATTCATCCTCGGAATTATCCTGGGCAGCATCAGGATTAATGCATTCCACCCAGGTAACACATGTATGTTCCTTACGAAATATCTTCCAGATCCACAAATCGGTTGAACTAGCCTTGAAAATACAGCGAGTCCAGAATTAACAACGGAAAACGGTCCCTGAGGATGCTTACCAGCGTACACTTCCATGCACATCGTGTGAAGCAAAGCCCTCCTATAACTGATTGGGAATGAAAGTGGGAACAGCAAATACAGACACGTGCAGTGGATAAGTCCATTGAAAGGTATAGGAGGGGTGGAAGCTTTACGTCGTGAAATTATTTTGGAGGAGTAAGGAATGTATGCGCCCGGTCTAAAAGACCGTGACGCGACCCCTCACGGGTTAATGCATATTTTCTACATTATTAGAGCATAATATCATGCTTAGTTGAATCGTTTTAGTGCATAAATATCCGGTACCTAAAGATCACGATGTCCAAGCCCTTCAAATGAACCAGCACTTTTCCAAGTGCGCTCCAGAAATAGAACACGTAAAATTAAACGACACAGGAATTCTGTAAGTAGAATAATAGCCCTTTGTAAATGATACAAAGTAACTTGTTGGCTGGCTGTCTGTCTGCAATACCAAAATCGTCTACGTCTAAATCATTCATGCCGCGGAACACGTCTAAGATTCTATCGTACACAAGACTAGGCTTTGTAGTCATCTCGTCAGTTTTGCAGTGATTTTATCATTTCAAATGATCTTGTCGACTTCTACGTTATGCTTGGGTCTAACGTTATGCGTTACGGAGACGGAGACGGAAGTGACATCATGCAGCCGCGCGGGAAGCGAGTGCGTGACGTCATGCAGCCACGCCGGAAGCAGAAGCTAATGGTTATTGGAGTCTGATGACCGAGTCCTGGGGCGTCGAGCGACCTGGGGCTTTGAGCGAAGCGAACACAAGAATACAGGGTGACTTCTAAGGAGATATACAAGATGTCATATAAGAATACAGGGTGCCTCCTAAAGAGGTGTGCAGGATGTCAGAGCAAAATACAGTACAAGATCCCAGATAACAATACAGGGTGACTCCTAAAGAGATATACAAGATGCCAGATAAGAATACAAGGTGACTCTTAAAGAGGTGTACAAAATGGCAGAGAAGAATACAGGGTGACTCCTAAAGAGGTGCACAAGATGTCAGACAAGAATACAGGGTGCCTCCTAGAGAGGTGTGCAGGATGTCAGAGAAAAATACAGTACAAGATGCCAGATAAGAATACAGGGTGACTCATAAAGAGATATACAAGATGCCAGACAAGAATACAAGGTGACTCTTAAAGAGGTGTACACAATGGCACAGAAGAATACAGGGTGACTCCTAAAGAGGTGCACAAGATGTCATACAAGAATACAGGGTGCCTCCTAAAGAGGTGTGCAGGATGTCAGAGCAAAATACAGTACAAGATGCCAGATAACAATACAGGGTGACTCATAAAGAGATATGAAAGATGCCAGATAAGAATACAAGGTGACTCTTAAAGAGGTGTACAAGATGGCAGAGAAGAATACAGGGTGACCCCTATAGAGGTGCACAAGATGTCAGCAAGATTACAGGTTGACTCCTAAAGAGGTGTACAAGATGTCACACAAGAATACAGGGTGACTAATAAAGAGATATACAAGATGCCAGATAAGAATACAAGGTGACTCTTAATGAGGTGTACAAGATGGCAGAGAAGAATACAGGGTGATTCCTAAAGAGGTGCACAAGATGTCACACAAGAATACAGGGTGACTTCTAAAGAGATATACAAGATGCCAGATAAGAATACCGGGTGAGTCCTAGAGAGGTGTGCAGGATGTCAGAGCAAATTACAGGGTGACACTTAACGAGGTGTACAGTATGTTAGATTCAATTCAAATACAGAGTGACCCTTAAAGAGGTTTGCGAGATACCAGATTCAAATAATGGGTGACTCTTAAAGAGTTGTAAAAGATGTCAGACTCAAATACAGGGTGACCCTTAAAGAGGTGCCCGCGCGGGAAGCCTAAGTTAATGGGTAATGGAGTCTGTTGAAAGAGTCCTGGGGCTTCGAGCGAAGCAAGAAGCCCTCCTGAGCCTTTCTAACATGTGTAGCATTTGTAGCATACGTCATTTGAAATGATATAACGTCTAGTCTTTCAGACAGACTGTAATTTTTTCCCTCTGACATCAATCTTTTTTGATAAATGAGGTGACATTAGTCTCTCCTTTTGTTTACCTTACGTAGCCTTTTACGTTTTGGGGTGTGGCAGGTGCAAGATACTTAGTTCACGTAATATTCGATAGCCTGTCAGTGATCGAGTAGATACAAGAACGCACATTTCAATTGTAGTTCCTTAGTACTTATATTTAATCTCTTCGGTGGCATAGTTGGTAGCATGCTGAACTGCTGTGCCCAAGATAGCGGCTTCAAACCCGGCCGAAGTCGTCGGATTTTTTAAGAGCGTTAGAAATCCTTCAGTATGCCTTCCTTCAGAGGGGAAGTAAAGCCGGTGGTCCCATGTCATAGGTTTATGGCATGTGAAAGATCCTTCCACAGACTAAACATGTGTGAAGCTAAATTGTTAGGTTAGATTTCGTCAGAACGCTCTATCAAAGTTCCAACGTTCACCACTAGGTATCTTTGATATCTGGTAGCGAAAGATGGAACTACTTGAAATTGAACGGAACTTGTAGCTCACCCTAAGGGTGTCCGCTCGAAGCAGCTACAGACTCCCAGGCGAGCCGAACATGTCCTTGGACACTCCCGGCACTAAAAGCCATACGATAAATAAATAATACTTATATTTCTTCTTCTCAACTGCTTGCATCTGTTGCAGCAAAATATATTTTTATTTTAAGGATACCTTCATCAAACTTTTGTCTATTTCAGCAATCAAACTGAAAATTTGTATAATGATAGAGGCAATTAATATAAGTAGGATATATGAAAATAGGCTATTTAGTTCTTCACGGAATTACTTGTTTTCATAAATGAAAATAAGCTAAGAATGGGTGGATAGGTAATGAAACTAAAGGCATTATCGTACTTGGCCCCGCTCCTTAAACAAATCCTGTGGGCGCCCATGATAGCGTAGGCAATGGTTACGCCACTGCCAGAAAACCCAGAGAATATTTTAGAACTTCGCGCACTAATTTCGCAAGGAAATCGGCATGCTTCGGCTGCTTTCGTATCCAGTCGCTGCTCGATGCTTTGGGAGCTGTAGTACGCCGTCAGACGCCTCCAATTAATACGCCAACAAGGAAGGAACTGTATATTATCAAAATACCTCCACACCTCTCTGGTCTTGCAAAGGAATATTACAACGTTTGGCGTAAAATAATTCTGTGACTAAAAATTTCACGTAAATAAGATATATAAGTCTATGTTAGATTTATTGTGGCTTTCCATTGTAAACAATCATATGTACCGGATCAATGATGTGATATAAGTAAAAAAAATACGAGCCTTACAGTGGTCGCATATGATGTGTAACATCTGACATAGAAGAAACCTCACGTGAAATTGTTGACACTCCGGTATTTTATAGTATTATTGGCACAAATATTAATCTATTGTAAAAGGGAGTGTTTTACAGATATTGTAGTTTATAATACGGAACTCATTTTATTAGGTGATTTGTAGCTTCCACCATCACTAGCCTAAATAAAGAATACGATATGGATCAACTAGATTAATAGACTCGACACCGCTCATAACCTTAAATTCCTTATAAACAGGTCCTCTTCATTCACAGACCAACACGTAATTTCATATGGATTCTGTTAAAATGAGTCATATTGATATGATAAATATCGTTTAAAATGATAACCTGGTAGCAAAAATATCTATCCCGTCCGGGATTCGAACCCAAGATCTCTAGATTCACAGTCATAAGCACTAACCCACGGCTATTCCGACTACGCAAATTTTGTGCACAAGATGGTGACTTATTTCCACGTTCTAATAATACTGCATTACGGAATTAAGTTTCATTTATATTTTGCTTGTTTCGATAATGTTCCTGCGTGAAATTGAGTTTAAAATGCCTTACGAATAGGCCCTCTTGTGAGTAAGGAGAATGTATTCAGTAATAGTTCATGAAGGCTTGCTCAATTCTCGTATAACCACTACGATTATATTATATTGATGACTGCATTACCGTTATGTGGGTTAATATTTGAATAGCCGTTGTGCAGAAACACAATACCGGCAATGCCGACTACTTACAATGTTTGATATTAAGGCATTTTACCATTTAAATACTGATACGAAGACTTCGAACATGTACCATGTCATTTGTTTCAATCACTTGACACCAGAGTTCATATGAGCGTTTTCCGTTCAGTATGTCATATACATTCCCCATGGGCGAGAGTACGTCATGGTATCAATTTCCGACACCTCGCGCTCATTGTTTCTCGTACCACTGCCAGCTGGGTCTTACCACTGCCCGCTGGATCGATCGATCGAGCGGGCAGTGCATACTTCCGTTTTCCACCACTGCCAGCTATAGAGCATCCAGCGTTTAGGAGAAACTGTGGGTCTTATGGGCTTTTACTTTTAACGGAGACCCCCCCTACACAGGTTTTGTTACCTCACCTTTTATCATGAAGGAATTCTGAACATATATATTTTTCGTCATAATAGCTTCCTACAATTATCTGCCAATTGATTACCTTTGTTATTGCATACAAGTATCGTTTATATTACGTCTTAGTGATTTAAACATTTTCGAGGTTAGCACGCTGGAAAGAAGAGCCTCGTCCTGTGCTGCATGCTCGCCCGGACTGGAGCACTTGCTCAGTTCCGCCGGCAACATAAGTTCTGAAGCACTATCCGTCATTGGTGTTATTGTTGTGTGTCTGTTTTGTTTTCTGTTCGATCGAATCAGGGCTGCCGACAGTTGGGTTCGAACCCACTATCTCCCGAATACAAGCTCACAGCTGCGCGCCCCTAACCGCATGGCTAACTCACTACAACCAAATATCAATCTTGGTTTTTGACCGGTGCTTGCTTGTTGCATCGAGGTCTCTGGCCAGCCAGGAAGCCTTCTTATTGTGAGCATGCGCAGTAACAACTACATGCGCGCACGCACATTCATAAGGAACGAACAAAGGGAGGAAGGAGGTTGAGTTGTTAGCACAGTGGATGCGCGGATTTTACGGCCACCGCCCAAAAACAAACGTCAGACCTATAAACAAAACGACAAGAATAGAATTGAAAGAAACTAAATTAGCCTAACAGTATTGCTGACGTAAAAATTGTTAACGTCGTCAGCATACAGTACATCCGAGAAGGAAGGTAGGTTTGTGCTCCCGACATCTGTCAATCAGTAATGCGTCATATCACAACGAAATGAATGTCGTTATTGGTTCTCTTCGCGTACGGTATCCTTAATACTGGTCCAATCCGTTAACACCTGCAAAAATGCTCCCTCCTGTGCGTGTTCTACTTCAGGTAACTGCCGGGGTGGTGTTGTCTCGCTAACTTATGAAAGGACAGTACTCGAAGCGAGTGAACATAACGTATAACGTCAGCGCTACCTCTGCCTAGAGTTAGCAACACTGTCGCCATAAGGCTCCACAGTCTTTTCTAAACGCTGGATGCTCTGTAGTACACTTCCGTTCGATCGATCGAGCGGGCAGTGCATACTTCCGTTTTCCACCACTGCCAGCTAGTACACTTCCGTTCGATTGATCGAGCGGGCAGTGCATACTTCCGTTTCCCACCACTGCCAGGTAGTACACTTCCGTTCGATCGATCGAGCGGGCAGTGCATACTTCCGTTCGATCCACCACTGCCAGCTCGATCGTTCCGATCCACTTCCGTCCCCAATTTTCAAAATCACTCCCACAAAACTATCCAGCAACTGAGCGGAAAGATGTTACACATCAAAAAGATACGAGCCTTACAGTAGTTGCATATGATGTGTAACATCTGACATGTTATCCTACTCGTATACTACACAGCTTGGACATTCTTAAAATGTTAATTTACACTCCATTTTCATACTGGTACTATGATGAATGTATAGATTGAAATGGAAATATGCTACTGTCACATTTGTGGCGCAGCGGTCAAGCTGTTAGTCTCTCACCAAGGTAGACCGGGTTTGATTCCCGGTCAATACATGTGAGATTTTCGAATTGAAATGCCATGTCCTGTGGTTCGCATTCCACGTAAAAGGGAGGTACCGTGGATCATGATCGTGAGATTAACGGACACGCAAAACTACAAGCTTCCTTCCTTCATTTTACATTAGTAATTCATAATAACAAAGTGACACCCAACGTCGACAGTACTCTCAAATACTGTGAGCACATTCCTCAGTAACTATAACATTCATTATTCTCAAGGCTCTCATACAGTTCGACGTAAATAATCAAAACATGGCTTCCTACAATCATGAAATGACCTAGTCTCACATATGATGAAAATACAGCTTTGATGTTCGACCCTCACTATTATGTGTCAGAAAACTGTATCATAATGATGGTCATTATAACACTGTTTTTCATTACGATACAGTTTCTCCAGCCAATCAGAGCTCGTTCATTGACCAATTAGGTAACGATACCTTCGCGCATGCGCTCAAAATCCAACATGTCTGTACAAATTACCGAAAGTGCACCGTCCATATGTTCACGTAAATAAACTGGTGAATATGAGACAAGAAATAGCACTGTACCTTAATATCTCCAAATCCAATTTCTACACAGCGCGTTGTTTTCAAACGCATTCGGTGACATTTTTACTGAATACTGGCGCTCAATCTGCACATATGGCATTGAAGCACACAGAGCGCATGCGTCGGTCGACCAGAGAGCTTGGAAATCAGAGATTTCCTATACTCAGCGCAGCACCCGATCACAAAATTCTAGTGACAATCTCAACAGATATTTATGAATATTTATGTTAAAACATTTATAATAAAGTTGTAATTATCGTCGAACATAAACAGTCGTATGCAACTCGCCTATAATGGTAATTAAGACACTCGTATGGAAATTATAAAACTCGCATACGCTCGTTTTATAAAGATACTCGTGTCTTAATTATAGCCATTATAGGCTCGTTGCATAATGTACTATTATTCCACTCATATAACAACATTCTGTTATGCATTTAATATTTGACTACTCACCAACAGCTTGACAATAATGTCGCTTACTTAAATGTCATATGTCGTCTTTGACCTACCGCATGTGATATTCAACCTTGAATATGAAGCTTCATAAACTGCTCAATGACAAATGAAAGTCGGTGAAACATTTGCCACTGTGCTCGTCAAACCAGTGCCTGCTAAATGCACTGCCTACTGTATTGCCATAACATTCTCGCGCTACAGAGCACACACTGCCTTGTTTCCAATACACACATTTTCAATTGAACATCCAGCTGGCAGTGCGTCTTCACTTCCGTCCGATCCACTTCCGTTCGATCCACTTCCGCCCGATTCACTTCCGTCCCATTTTTCTGGCAGTGCGTCTTCACTTCCGTTCGATCCACTTCCGCCCGATTCACTTCCGTCCCCAATTTTCAAAATCACTCCCACAAAACTATCCAGCAACCGAGCGGAAAGATGTTACACATCAAGAATTGAGGAGCAGGATGCAATAACAGTGTTAGTTAGAATTCTTATATACAGTGAAAACTCTATTAAGAGACCAGTGACGGTTCCATGGAAAACTGGTCTTTTAGAGGGTTGGTCTCTTAACAGGGGTAGGCATTAAAATTAATCTTATACTGCATTATAAAGTACAGTTGGAACACATAGTTGATTACAATTTCTCTGCATTTCTTCGCATTTAGTTCAAATTAATTACAATTAGTTAATTTCTGAGCTGTGTCATTTAAAAAAGTCACGAATTGATCTCTGTTTCAGATTAGCACATCTTTTTTTTAACAATTTCACTTTCTAGAATATCTCTGAGTTTGTTCGAAAGTCCATTAATTTGTTCTGGGTTCGAACAATCTTCTAGGAGAGCCGTTTTTTGTATTTTTTGTACGGTACATAACACTTTTTCTAATGACATTGTATGCTGATGCAGTTGTGTGCCAACAGAACCATTGTTTACATCATCACCCTCATCACCATCTCCAATGGGAAGGCTGACGAGAAGTGGTCTTTTGAACGAGGTCAGACTGAGAAAATGCCTGGTCTTTGGTCGAAGAGAGGGGTGGTCCTTAGATAGAGGTAACAAATACATTGACCTTATGAGGTTTTAAATCGGTTCCAAGAAAAATCGGTCTTTAAGAGGGGTGGTCTTTTAGAGAGGTTTCACTGTATCTTAACTAGTAACCCGGTATCTTAAACG
Source organism: Meconema thalassinum (assembly GCA_946902985.2). Lineage (NCBI taxonomy): Eukaryota > Metazoa > Arthropoda > Insecta > Orthoptera > Tettigoniidae > Meconema > Meconema thalassinum. Next base: position 4,452,826 of record CAMPQE020000020.1, read on the forward strand.
GTTTACCCAGCGTAAGCTTAAAAGGCCTTTTTTTCTTTCGATTTCAATGAAGTACGAGCTATATCCGTTTTCCGTCTTGGCATGATGGGTTAAAATCACTGACTGGGCTATTTATTATACTGTATTATCATGGAGATAGCATGTGAAACGAATTCTTGTCAGACCTAATTTAAGAATTCTAAACTTGACTGTGCATTCTGTGGAACGAAGGCTGAAACTGGGGCGATAGGCTCGCTCGCTAGTTAGCTAGCTAGCTGTCCCCGAGATTGTTGGAAGAAATGAAAATGTAAAAACACTTACAGTATAGTGGGCGATGTATTGAAGATAGAGATATGCTGTTGCTGGTTTCTTTGTAAAACGTTTCATGCTGAACAATTCTTACACTCATAGTATACCGTACATATATTTTTAACGGTTTACCCTGCATAAACAAGCTTAAATCCTCCTCCTCCTCGGCGCTACAGTCCATGTAGGACCTTGGCCTCTCCAACAATCGTTGCCCAATCCTGACGATCTTCTGCACGTTTCCTCCATCTTCTTACTCCCATCTTGCGTAAGTCGTCCTCCACGTCATCCAACCATCGTTTCCTAGGTCTTCCTTTGCATCTTCTTCCACCTAGATTTCCTCTATAGGTCTTTTTAACCACTCTATCACCTGCCATTCTCTCCACATGCCCCAGCCATCTTAGCCTATTGCTCTTTACTTCCGAAACTATATCAGGATGCCCATATAATTCCTCCAATTCTTTGTTTTCCCGTATTCTCCATCTTCCTGCCTCATTCACTGCTCCATAAATCTTCCTCAGTATTTTCCTTTCCCATCTTCTCAAAATCTCCTCTTCTGCCACAGTTTCCGAGCCGTACATTACCACTGGTCTTATAACTGTTCGGTACACTGTCACCTTTGATCTTCTACTGAGGATGCGCGCTTTGAGGATTTTTATCAATGCCCAATAAGCTCTATTACCGGCTGCAATTCTTGCTTTTATTTCTTCTCTTGTGCTATTATCTTCAGTAACCAGTACTCCCAAATACTTGAAATTTTTACACCTCTCAAAATTCACCCCATTTGGGTTTATAAATAAATTTATATATTTATCTTTCTCCACAGTATTTCTCCTAGATAATAATAAATATTGAGTTTTGTTGTAGTTCACTTGTAATCCTACTTCTTCTGATTCTTTTTCTAACCGTCCCAACCCTTCTTCAAGATCTTTCAGTCTTCGTGACAGCATACCTACATCGTCAGCATACGCTAGATTTTGGCTCATACGGTTTAACAGCGTGCCTCCTGGATTGCTGATATCTATCTTCCTCATTACTCTCTCTAGTACTATATTGAACACCAGCATGGACAGTACGTCTCCCTGTCGTAAGCTTTGGTTTACCACAAAAACTTTTGAGAGTCTTCCTTCAACTTTAACTCGACATTTTGTGCCAGTAAGAGTCATTTGCACCAATCTGATTAGTTTGGGTGGGAATCCCATGTCCATCAAGGTCTGATACAGAGTTTTCCTCTTTACACTATCATAAGCCTGTTTGAAATCCACATATAGTTGGTGCACAACCACATTATATTCATAACACTTTTCCATTATTTGCCTTATTGTGAAGATATGGTCCGTCGTTGATCTACCCTGTCGGAATCCACACTGGTATTCTCCAAGTCTCTCTTCAACAAGAGGTGTAAGTCTCATAGCCATTACCTTGGCTAGGATTTTATAGACCACACTAAGCAGTGCTATGCCACGATAATTTTCACACTTTGCTTAATCATTCTTCTTATGGATTGGGCAAATAATGGCCGTGTTCCACTGTTCCGGCATCACCTCCTTCTCCCATATCTCCACAATCAACTGGTGTACCAGCTTTGCCAAATGTTCCCCACCAAATGTTCTCTGCTGAAATATTATCACCCCCTGGGGCTTTGTTATTCCTCAAGCTTTTAATTGCCAAACTAACCCCCTCCAGCGTCGGCACGGGTACTGGCATTGCATCAGTGTTATCATTGCACCATGGTTGGTTATTCTCTTGCCCCTCCTGTTCTAGCAATACCGTCTCTGCAGTAGCATTGAGCAGCTCGCTGAAATATTCAGACCATCGATCTAAAATCTGTTCTTCTCCTCCTATGAAATTTCCTTCTTTATCTCTGCAGAAAACTGCTCGGGGTTGAAAGCCCTTCTTCACTTCCTGTATTCGTTTATAGTACTTTCTTACTTCTTGATTATTGTATTCTTCTTCTAGCTCTTCAATCCATTTCTTCTCTGATTCCCGTTTCTTTCTTCTACAAATTCTATCTGCCTCTTTCCTTTTCTTTTTATGTTCTTCTGTATTGTTTCTCGTTGGTCTACTTATCATTTTCTCCCTTGCAGCATTCCTCTCCATTATAGCTATTTTACATTCTTCATCGAACCAGATTTGTCTTTTAATGCTTTCTTCTGTCCCCAGTACTTCTTCTGCAGCTTCGTGTAGTGCGTCCCTCATTATACTCCATTTTCCTTCTACTCCCTCTAAATCCCAATTTTGTTTAGTCTCCAACTTCTTCCGTAAATGTGTTTCATATTGTTCGGCAGTTTCCTTGTCTTTTAGTTTTAAGACATTATACCTTCTAGGATCTTTCCTCATCTTTCCAGATCTGTACACTGCTGTATGCTGTCTATATTTTACCCTTACTATGAAATGGTCAGAGTCACAATCCGCTCCTCTACAACTATCAACTTCGAGTATATCAGATGCGTGTCTTCTATTAATTACAACATGGTCAATTTGGTTGAATGTGGTTCCATCTGGTGAGCACCACGTTACTTTCCTTATATTCTTTCTCTGAAGCCATGTACTTTTCACAATCATTTCATTTCCCATGGCAAAGTCGATGAGTCTCTGTCCATTATTATTTGATACCTCATGCAGACTTTCCTTTCCTACCGTCTCTCTAAATGCATCTTCTTTTCCCACCTTCGCATTGAAATCACCTAACACGATTTTTACATCTTGCCTTGCTATACCCTCGAGTTCCTGTTCAAGCTGACTGTAGAACGTGTCTTTCACCTCATCCTCATCCTCTTCTGTGGGGGCATATACACATATAAAGGTGATATTAAAGAATCGTGCCTTCATTCTCAAAGTACATATCCTTTAATTTACTGGCTTAAAATTCGGTACTGCTGTTTTATATCTATTATCCACGAGGAAACCTGTGCCACCTATTCTTCCACTGTCGCCTCCACTATACATTATTGTATGGTTATCACTTCCCCTCAATATACCATCTCCTCTCCATTTGATCTCTTGGATCGCTGCCACTCCTATACTATATTTCTCCATCTCTTCCTTAAGGCCCTTCAATGCTCCAGGTTTGTTCAATGTTATCACATTCCAGGTTACTATGTACATATCATTTTTCCGTTTACATTTTCTTTTTCCTTGCATAGGTCGTTTATCATTACTATCAGTCCGGCTATTATTGTATTGGAGTTTCATAACAGACAATTTTTTTCGATATGGGGTTGTTAGCCCCATGATCAACCCCCAACCTGGAGGACCAGGGTATCCCTCTTTGTCTGACCCATCACCTTTGACCTGTCCGGCATCGGAGGCCCTACCAGGAACTCACGCTCCCGCCGGTATAGCTCGCAGGATCATTTGGGCTCTCAAGCCCCCACATCACGACAAGATGAGGATACCATCGTGAGGGATAAGCAAGCTTAAATGGTGGGTTTATTTTTCGACTCGATTCACTGAAATCGTTACTGCTCGGTTTCCTTTGGTCATAAATAAATTATTTTCTTGAGAAACCTTCCTCGAGAAATCCTTTACAGAGTGCTGAAAACTGCAGCAAAATCCATCCAGTGGTTCTCGAGATTACTCGGAACATCCAAGAATCGGGGACCCTGTTTTATACTAAGTAGACTTGTTTTCAGCACTAAATCATTTCTTGCATCCAGCTCCTCAATTACTGATAGAAGATTTGCTGCTCAAACAATAGAAACTAATAAAGCAGTCCATTTCTTCATTTGGCATCAAACTATTATCTGAAGTTAGTTCTTTAGGATATCCATAGTACCGCACTCTCTCCTTGCATATGTGTGTGCTTCCAATTCAACATTTCAGTTCGAGTAATTTTAATTTTAGTGTTAATGCCAACTAGATTATAAGTGATGAGGTTCAAATTAAAGACGATAAAATTTAGTTCAGTTTTCGATTCTACTGAAGTCTCACAAGGTGCTGTATATACACTTCGATCTGCCCTTTTTAATTGTTTCTCTCCAGTGATGCAATATTTTATTGCACGAGTATAATAATTTCTGCATGTAAAGTGAATGGAATGTTAAAAGTTTTTCAGAAATCCTTAGGAAAATTCGGGCTAAGAGTAAATTCTCGGAAGACAAAATTAATGGTGGTTGATAAAAAGAAACAACCAATTTTAGCTAATATAATGTTAAATGATAGTGCCATTGAACAAGTAACGGAATTTTGCTATTTGGGAAGTGTGATTAATTATGACAAAAGATGCATCTCAGAAATTAAGAAAAGAATAGTGTTGGCGAAGAAAGCCTTTCAAAATAAGAAGAATTTGCTGCTCAATGAGGACCTCAACTTGAAGATAAGGAAGTCATTTCTCAAGACCTTGTTTGGAGTGTGTTGACCTACGGTTGTGAAACATGGACACTTGGGAAAAGAGAAGAATCAAAACTTGAGGCAGCTGAATTGTGGTTTTGGAGACGAATGACCCGAACAAGCTGGATGGAAAGAAATACAAATGAGCTTGTTCTGAACCAAATTCTGGAGAATCGATGCCTGTTGAACACCATCAAGAAAAGGAAAGGAAAATTCATGGGACACATACTCAGACATGACACTCTCCTCCAAGTAATTTTTGAAGGAAAATTTTTGGGGATGGGACCAAGGGGACGACCAAGACAATCGTATCTCAAGAACATTGTCAAGGAAATGGAATGTGACTCGTATCTCAATATGAAGAGGACTGTTGAAGACTGTAGGAAATGACTGCAACGGCAAGGCCTTTAGCCTTTAGAAGCTGATGATCATGATGATGAATTTCTGGCACAGAGCCGAACGCAGAGGTGTTTATAAGGAAACAAATTAATCTTACCATCACAAATGAAGCCTTCCATTGTCAAGGCTTATGCCATGTATGAGTTGATATGTATAAAATAAAGTGGTTGCTACTCATGAGCCAGAAAGGAGAAACACACCACTGGGAAGTGGTATACTTGATGTACCAAAGAACTGTCATAGCTGTTAGTAAACTGTGAGCAAAGCTTTCAAAAACTGATGTACTAGGCTTGGGATTTATAATAAATAAATATAAATGAAAATCCACAGCCTGCTTCCAGTCTCCGACCGGGTCAGGAATGGAATGAATGAAGCCCCCATCTAGCGGCGAGGATATGAACTGTGCCGGCTGCCGAGGCCTGACGCACTCCTCTGGGGCAATGATTAAATGAATGACAGATGAAATGAAATGATAGTGGAGAGTGTTGCTGGAATGAAATTTTGACAGGGAAAACCGGAGTACCCGGAGAAAAACCTGTCTGCCTCCGTTTTGTCCAGCACAGATCTCACATGGAGTGACCGGGATTTGAACCATGGACCCAGCGGTGAGAGGCCGGCGTGCTGCTGCCTAAGCCACGGAGGCTTGTAAAATAAATATAAATATAAATATAATTTATGATATCAGAAATAGATTTGAATTCTGTGCAAAAGAATTTCTAAAAGGATCAAGATAGGCTTTAGAAACATACCGGTACTTATATTCACAAATGATATGAGTTAAAACATTATACGGTAATATGGCATAGCATTAGGAAAATGCAATTTTGCTTAGGAAAATACAACATTTAACAAAATATGCTATTACCTACAACATTTTGTTTTGTAGTTCCCTCAAATCACTTGTTTGAAACATTCCAATAAAACACAAATTAAAAGAAATAATGTCAATCAACTAATTACAAATTATCTGAAACAGTTTGTATCAAAACATATTAAACATGCAACAATTTAATATTATTTAAACTAAGTTAAATAAGTTCAGAGTTGATTTTCTTTTATAATAACAACTGGCTTTGAAAGCAACATTGTCCAAACAGCCATTTTTCCCAGCAGTATTTCCTTGATTCCGACAGTAAGGGTATTACCATTTTGACATTTTAGGCACTCAAGTCGGCTTCTACAGTAACCACTTTTGGCCATGCAAACTCAGAAACATGCACAATATTTTAATTTTGTCTAAGTTACCCATTAGGCTACATTATTCTGCTAAGTAGAGTTTTGATTCTATGACCTGACTGGGAACTGAACCTAGGGCTTCTTGCTGCACAAGTGCTTCATTCATTTGGCCACAAAGTCAGACACAAAACATAATAAGTAGTTAATTTATTATTTCTTTTAAACATATCCTTTGAAGTTGTGGAGGCTCCATGGCTAAGGCGGCAGCACGCTGGCCTCTCACCGCTGGGTCCGTAGTTCAAATCCCGGTCACGCCATGTGAGATTTGTGCTGGACAATGTGGAGGCAGACAGGTTTTTCACCGGGTACACCGGTTTTCCCCGTCACAAATTTCATCCCAGCAACACTCACCACTGTCATTTCATTTCATCAGTCATTCATTTAATCATTGCCCCAGGGGAGTGCGACAGGCTTCGTAGCTGACACAGTTCACATCCTCGCCGCTAGATGGGGGCTTTATTCATTCCATTCCTGACCCGGTCGGTCGACTGGAAGCAGGCTGTGGATTTTCATTTTATTTGGAGTGTGTGATGTGTCCAATATTATTTATATTCTGTACATGCATATGATTTAAATGGATTAAATATATGGTATATAAAAAGTATAATAATGGCATGTGACCTATGGAGAAGCTTAGTGACCTGTGATCACATGCACTCAGCCCCTGAGCCAAATAAAATTAAATCACTACAACCCAACTGGGAAATGAATATGAGGCTTCTTGTACAAAACACAAGTGCTCTATCCAATTGGCCACAAAAAATATACAAACCAATAATTATCTTTATGTTCGACGATGTCGATGTGTAAAAATTATGTGTCAGAAAACTGTATCATAATGAGGCTCATTATAACTCTATTTTTCATTATGAAACTGTTTCTCCCACCAATCAGAGCTCAAGAAACAGTTGTGTGACCAATTTGGTAAGGATACCTTCGCGCATGCGCTAAAAATCCATTGCCAAGCACACAGAGCGCATGCGTCGGTCGGTCAGAGAGCTTGGAAAACAGAGATATCCTATCCAGCGCTGCACACCTATCACAAAATTCTAGTGACAATCTCAACATATATTTATGAATATTTATGTTAAAACATATAATAAAGTTATAATTATCGTCCAACATAAACAGTCGTATGCAACTCGCCTATAATGGTAATTAAGACTCTCGTATGGAAATTATAATACTCGCTTACGCTCGTTTTATAAACATACTCGTGTCTTAATTATTGCCATTATAGGCTCGTTGAATAATGTACTATTATGTTCGACCCTGACTATTATATGTCAGAAAACTGTATCATAACGATGGTCATTATAACACTATTTTTCATTATGAAACAGTTTCTCCCACCAATCACAGCTCAAGAAACAGTTGTTTGACCAATTAGATGAGGATAGCATCGAACCTGCGCTGAGTTCCAAGGCCTTCTAATTAAAATTTCACTCTGTGGCCTAGTGTCATAGTGGGGTAATCGAGGAGGCCATCGTCAAATACAAGGTATTCTGTGCGTCCCATGCGCTCTGTTCAGTACATAAAACTGGCGAAATCTCGACAGATATTTATGAATATTTATGTTCGAACATAAAATAGTTATAATAATTATCGTCGAACATAAACAGTCGTATGCAACTCGCCTATAATGGTAATTAAGACACTCGTATGGAAATTATAAAACTCGCATACGCTCGTTTTATAAACATACTCGTGTTACAAGTTTTCATTATGATACAGTTTCTCCCACCAATCAGAGGTCAAGAAACAGTTGTGTTGCCAATTAGGTGAGGATAGCATCGCACCTGCGCTCACTTCCATGGCCCCCTATTTTAAATTTCACTGTTTGGCGAGTGTCATAGTGCGGTATTCCAGGAGGCCATGGTCAAATACAAGGTATTCTCTGCGTCCCATGCGCTCTGTTCAGAACATAAAACTGGTGAAATCTCGACAGATATTTATTAATATTTATGTTCGAAAATAAAATAGTTATAATAATTATCGTCGAACATAAACAGTACTCGCTACGCTCGTTTTATAAACATACTCGTGTCTTAATTATTGCCATTGTAGGCTCGTTGCATAATGTACTATTCTGAGAAACAGATAACGAGATACCAGAATTTTACGTAAGCATGCTGCCTCAAAATGTGAAGCCTCCGTGACTTGGGCGGCAGCACGCCGGCCTCTCATCGCTGGGTCCGTGGTTCAAATCCCGGTCACTCCATGTGCGATCTGTGCTGGACAAAACGGAGGCAGACAGGTTTTTCTCCGGGTACTCCGGTTTTCCCTGTCAAAAATTTCATTCCAGCAACACTCTCCACTATCATTTCCTTTCATTTCATCTGTCATTCATTTCATCATTGCCTCAGAGGAGTGCGACAGGCTTCGGCAGTCGGCACAGTTCACATCCTCGCCACTAGATGGGGGCTTCATTCATTCCATTCCTGACCCGGTCCGTTGACTGGAAGCAGGATGTGGATTTTCATTCTCATGCTGCCTCAAAATGTCTAAAGAGGATAGCAGCAGAAAGTATTTATTAAATCACTGGGTGTCAGGCAATACTGATTATTCAATTTATAGTGTTGTTGTCTATTGTCAAGTATGCTCGAAGGGAGTGAAATGTCAACTTTAACAATAGTCGCCTCCGTAGCGTAGCGGTCCGCATGGTTAGCTGCCGTCCCTGAGGTCCTGGGTTCGATTCCCGGCTCTGCCACGAACTTTGAAAAGTGGTATCAGGACTGGAACGGGGTCTACTCAGCCTCGGGTGGTCCAAATGAGTAGAGGGGGTTCAATTCCCACCTCAGCCATCCTCGAGGTGGTTTTCCGTGGTTTCCCACTTCGTCTTCGGGCAAATGCCGGGATGGTACTGCCCCCGTAAATTGAATTATATTGAGACCACGATAGCTGTATTAGCATAAATGAATAAAGTTATGGCTGTCATAGTTGTGACGTGTATATTCATGACGTAGGCACGGATGACGTATACTTCATGCAAGTAGGCTGGTTGAGCTGAGATTCTTGGTGACGTCATGATTTTGTTCGAGAAAAATGTGAGATTTACGACGCAGTCGCAGGAAACAAGGTATTGTGCTAAGGAAGAAGTTACACTATTGGAGGAGAGACTCGAACCAATGAACGATAGTTTGGAAGGAAGACGGAGATTGCTGAAACTACAATATTTAATTACTTTTGGCATGCAGATTTGTGGAAAACTATTTTCAGTTATGGCATTGATTTGGAATTTTGAAGAAATTAATTTTGAGTTTTTGAAATTTGAAAATCCGTCAAGTATAGCCAAAGTTAAAACTTCTAGCGATGACGCAGCAACAGGCTATGGAAGGGATGGATACGCCCCTTAAGAAGTTGATAAAAGGTCGTGCACAGAAGAGAGGAGCTCTCAGAACTCATATATCTCATACGGATCATACCGCTGATACCGCATATATATTTCAGATGTCATAGAGTCATTTTCGAGTGAATAAGTGAAGCAAGTTTTCTTTAGCGTGTGGTTAAAGCCCGGCGCATCGAACGAACACGGAGCAGTTCCATTTTACGCTGCTCGAAACTAGGTGAAGTTGAAACGCTCACATTAACGTTTCCACCAGATAAGATATCAAGAGTTAACTTCAGCCTTTATTATAATTCCATTGGGCAGTACAACAGTGAGGTGTGTAGAAGATTTGAACAATTTCACAATTATACTTCGAAAGATATTGGCACTTTAAGGCTGTCAACAAAAGTGATTTTCTCGCCACATGAGAAACACTTTTAAAATTCCACATTATACACTACGGCTGACACGTGGAGTGCAACAGTGATATTGGAGAATACGTTTGGTAATACAACGATACAGTCTACTATGGAACATTATAATCTTGCAGTGCTTTCAATGATTATAACGGAAGTTGAGATGGAAGGCTAAGGCTTTAATGCAATTGGGACATATATCGATTGAGTGAAATAACAGCATGGAACTTCGTTAATCGTCTTTCTACAAAAGCGAGCATGTAGTGAACATCCAACTACACTCATGCATCGTGAATCCATCGCTGAATTATATCAAATGACAGTGGAAATATTATCATACTCCACAATTATGAATATTTCTGCGGAAATAAACTGCAATAAACTTCATGGCGAATTACGACCGGAACTTCAGGGAAATTTCAAGAGAGGCCAGGGTGGACCCGGCTCACAAAGAAGAGTTTTGCCAGAAGGATGTTTTTCGTATCCACGGAGCAGTGCAATTTCCGGAGGAGGAAGCAGTTCGATTCTCCGAGGACGCTGATTCCAGGTTCGAGGACGGAGCACATCTTTACGCTGGTGAAATGGAACCAACAGCAGTTTTCTTTGAAAACTTTCCTCTAGAACTTCAATCAACTGATAAGGTAGTCGTGAACGTTTCTTGTATTATTTGAGTCTTGTAGCGATATCTGAGCAACCTTCTTCCCATATTTTCTGTCCTATCTTTTGCCCCATTTTCTTGATTGATATTTCTGTACTCAGTACACTTCGATGATTTATGCCTTTTTCTTCGTTTTATTGAGACATTGTTATGTCATTGGCGTACTTAAATAATTTTGGATCAGTTGAGACTGATATTAAATTCTTTCAGTAATTTGCATATTTTTGTAGTCACGATTTGACTGTAAAGTTAATGATTTGCTAAGGCAGATTTGAATTCAGACAGCGTGTCATTTTATTAAAGTAATTCTATTCAGTAAATTACTTTGACCAATTTTCTGTCATCCTCAAGAAAGAAGAATGATTAAATGATTTTAGAGCGTTAAAATCTATTACGATATCGACGATCTTTGAAATACTAGTCGTCTTATGAACATGATTGCAACATAGACATTTATCATTGCATTATAGACAATTTTATGAAATATGAACTTTGATTACGATTTATTGAATACACTATAGTAATGAACATTTGATAGGAGTTTTTCTCAATTATAGATTGGAACAATAATGTTTGCATTCCACAGTCTAATTGTATTCTATTCGACTATTCATACAGTTTAGATGAACTTTGATTGAAGATAGTATTTTTATACTGCGTTACTTTGAAGATATTAATCTCAATTTTGATAGACCAGGGAGGAGTGTCTAATCGTATTTGCTATTAAATTTATTTGTGATTGGCAAATTTTTACTTCATATCGATTCATGAATGAAACCCACGAAGGTTAAATAATAACAGTCATTAATACAATTGATGAATATAAGAATTTTTAAAGAGGAACAATGGATGTATAATCGTTAGTTCAGTGGACATGTAAAAGTCGCTGATGAATAATGCCCTTGAATAATGAAGGAGGTTCCCACAGTAATAAATGAAGTTGATGAATTTATAAGTGGAGGTTTTTTTGTATGTAGTTTGGAAGATTTTTATGCCATATATATGAAGATATATGATGAATTTTGGGCCAATTGTTGTGCAATTTTGTGCGTTTTGAGCGAAGTATTTTCCCGCTGAATGTATTGTTCTGGTTCTTTGAAAGTTATTCATATGAAGATACTGTTAAAATTAACAAGAGTGTTAAATAATTTGAGATGAAGATTTTGAATGGAGGTTACTGTCACAAATAATAATAATTATTATTAAACCTTATTAAACCTGAATTTGACATTTAAATATAACTAACCTTCATTGGTCGATTATATCATCACGATTTGAGTAATTATCAACCGGATAAACGTGTGGTTTAATGTATTTCTTGTATAAATATTATAAACAATATAATATTGTAAATAATTATGTAAATATCTTTGATAATAATTTGAAATGAAAGTGATTAATAGAGGCGTGTATAAAATTTTCAATTGTCATTTGACATTGTTATAAACAATTTATTATTGTTATAAATAATTAATGAACTTTTGTTATTAACATTAAGAGTTTTGTTATTATACTCTAAACAACGCTAATTAAACATGTGCATTGAACAATTAATCATGATTTGGGATTGTTGGAGTATTCCACTGGTGTTTGAATGGAGCATTTAAAAGATTTGCGTGATAATATTTCAGTTGAGATGTGAACATTTACGTGTTTTGAAAAGGAGAGCCAAGCTCTGAGGTAACTCGCTTATGCTAGGGTTGAACGAACGGGGGAGTCCACTTTGACGATGCAGGTGCATTGCAGCTGGCCCGGACAACTGTATTATAGAGGCCAAGGACGTTTCCATAATAGCCTTGTGGCTATAAATAAAATGTGATGTGTATAAACACGCAAAACAATTGATATATGTCTCGTCCCAAATCCCGTTTCCATTCCAAGTGCATTATTATTTTTACGTTACTTTGAGCTTGAGAAAGCTGAAACATTGTATGTAGAGTATACAAGTCCTACAGGAGGACATGGTTATGTGGTCGATGGCTTCTGATTGCCACGTGGATTTTGTTGTTTTATTTTGTTAAAATCATTCTTTATGTGAAATAAATTATTGTGCAGTTTAAGGTTTCTCGTCATCGTTCTGGTTCATTTTAAATATCTTGGTGGAGGTTATTGTGTGGGCATACTTTAAGTGATCCAGTTGACAATCCAGTCCCCGAGATAAATTTAAGAGGTAAGTAAAGCTAAGTATGAACCCCCGTATATTTTGGTGTGTTCCACAATAATTTCTTGTTAACTATTGTGCTCTAATCTCGATAGTATCTGTCTGTGCCATTTTCATTGATGTAGCTGTGCCGGTGCGATTGATTATTGGCAATCCGATTGAGGGGGCGGATATCTGACAGCCTACTATCCGGATATCGGGTACAGTACCTACTGCAAGGCCACGGCCGCCTCCTTCCCTCTTCCTTGCCTATCCATCCTAACCTTCCAATTCCTCCCCTCATCAGGCCCCTGTTCGCTTTGCAGGTGAGGCCGCCTGGGCGACGTGCTGATCACACCTCCCCAGTTGTATCCATCCCGACCAGATGTTCCAAGCTCCAGGACACTGCCCGTAGCGGCGGTAGTGGTGAGTTCCCTCGCTGAGTCCATGGGAACCACCAACCTAGAGGGGAAAATCGACTAAATAAAAAACAACTTTAACAATATGTTAAAACGACCGCACTTATTACGGCAATGGAGTGGAAGAAGAGTGAATAAGATTGACTCACTGTTAAGAGCATATGTTTCAATTTTTAATGCATATTTTCTACATTATTAGTGCATAATTGCATGCGTAGTTGAATCGTTTTAGTGCATAAATATCCGGTACCTAAAGATCACGATGTCCAAGCCCTTCAAATGAACCAACACTTTTCCAAGTGCGCTCCAGAAATAGAACACGTAAAATTAAACGACACAGGAATTCTGTAAGTAGAATAATAGTCCTTTGTAAATGATGCAAAGTAACTTGTTGGCTGTCTGTCTGCAATACCAAGATCGTCTACGTCTACATCATTCATGCCGAGGAACACGTCTAAGATTCTATCGTACACAACACTAGGCTTTGTAGTCATCTCGTCAGTTTTGCAGTGATTTTTCCTCTGACATCAATTTTTTTTGATAAATGAGGTGACATTAGTCTCTCCTTTTGATTACCTTACGTAGCCTTTTAAGTTTTGGGGTGTGGCAGGTGCAAGATACTACGTTCACGCAATATTCGATAGCCTGTCAGTGATCGAGTAGATACAAGAACGCACATTTCAATTGTAGTTCCTTAGTACTTATAAATCAGCGCCTTCGGTGTCGTAGTTGGTAGCATGCTGAACTGCTGTGCCCAAGATAGCGGGTTCAAACCCGGCCGAAGTCGTCGGATTTTTTAAGAGCGTTAGAAATCATTCAGTATGCCTTCCTTCGGAGGGGAAGTAAAGCCGGTGGTCCTATGTCATAGGTTTATGGCATGTGAAAGATCCTTCCAGAGATTAAACATGTGTGAAGCTAAATTGTTAGGTTAGATTTCGTCGGAACGCTCTATCAAAGTTCCAACGTTCACCACTAGGTATCATTGATATCTGGTAGCGAAAATTGGAACTACTTGAAATTGAACGGGACTTGTAGCTCACCCAAAGGGTGTCCGCTCGAAGCAGCTACAAACTCCCAGGCGAGCCGAACATTTCCTCGGACACTCCCGGCACTAAAAGCCATGCGATAAATATATAATACTTATATTTCTTCTTCTCAACCGCTTGCATCTGTTGCAGCAAAGTCATTTTTGATTTTAAGGATATCTTCATCAAACTTTTGTCTATGTTGATAGAGGCAATTAATATAAGTAGGATATATGAAAATAGGCTATTTAGTTCTTCACGGAACTACTTATTTACATAAATGAAAACAAGATGTTCAGTAAAGTACATATAGCCTACTTTCTCCTAAAAACATGGGTATTGATTGTTATAACTCTTTGTCCTTTTCAAGGAGAATAATTGAATGTTGGTTGTAGTAGCTTGTTGAAATACAACGTGCTATACGGATATTAAACATGAATATGAGGTGCCCTTTGCTAGTGCTACCTCTGTAAAAAAATCATTCAATTAGGTTTCACCGTGTTTGAATTGATATGGGGAATCGATTTGCACACATACATGGCCGCTATCTGCAAACTATTGGACTGAAGACCTTGTAGTTCAGTCAAAAGATGCTTCCCACAAAAAGGCATGTTGTTACAAAATTTAGTAGAGATCAAATGATTAGGTTGATCGTAATTTGATTCAAGCTTTTAATATTTGGGTGGCCACCATTACGTTTCCGTCAAAATGGCGGCGATATCAAACATGACACCGAGCTGCCCTTTGCTAGTGCTATCTCTGTACCAAATTTCGTTCAATTCAGTTTTACCGTGTTTGAATTGATAGGGGGAATCGATTTGTACACATACATGGCCGCCATATGCAAACTATTCGACTGATGACCTTGTAGCTTGGTCAAAGAACGCTTCTCACTTAGAGGTATGATGTTGCAAAATGTGGTTGAGATCAGATGATTAGGTTGGTCGTAATTGGATTTTAGCTTTTTACATTTGGGTGGCCACCATTACGTGTCCGTCAAGATGGCGGCGATATAAAACATGACACTGAGGTGCCCTTTACAAGTGCTACCTATGAACCAAATTTCGTTCAATTCGTTTTCACCGTGTTTGAAGAGAAAGAGTAAATCAATTTGCACACATACATGGCCGCCATCCGCTCATGATTGGGCTGATGACCTTGTAGTTTGGTCAAAACATTTTTTTTATACATAAAGGTATAATGTTGCAAAATTTGGTAGAGATCAGATGATTAGATTGGTCGTAATTTGATTCAAGACTTTAACATTGGGTGGCTGCCATTGCGTTTTTGTCAAGATGGCGGCGATATAAAACATGGCACTGGAGTGCCCTTTGCTAGTGCTACCTCTGTACCAAATTTTGTTCAATTCGGTTTCACCGTGTTTGAATAGATAAGGGTAATCGATTTGCACACAAACATGGCCGCCATCCGCAATGTATAGGGTTGATGACCTTGCAGTTTAGTCAAACGATTTTTCATACATAAAGGTATAATGTTGCAAAATTTGGTAGAGATCAGATGATTAGATTGGTCGTAATTTGATTCAAGACTTTAACATTTGGGTGGCTGCCATTGCGTTTTTGTCAAGATGGTGGCGATATAAAGCATGGCACTGGAGTGCCCATTGCTAGTGCTACCTCTGTACCAAATTTCGTTGAATTCGGTTTTACCGTGTTTGAATTGATAAGGGTAATCGATTTGCACACATACATGGCCGCCATCTGAAAACTATTGGACTGATGACCTTTTAGTTTGGTCAAAAGACGCTCGCTATACAACTATATGTAATTGTAAAATTTGGTAGATATCGGATGATTAGTTTAGTCGTAATTTGATTTAAGCTTTGAACATTTGGGTGGCCGCCATTACGTTTTCGTCAAGATGGCGGCGATATAAAACATGACACTGAGGTGCCCTTTGCTTGTTCTACCTCTGTACCAAATTTCGTTCAATTCGGTTTCACCGTGTTTGAATTGATAGGGACGGGGCAGACATTCAGAGTACACACACTCACACACACACAGGCACACACACACACAGACAGACACACATTTTTTGGCCCTGTAGTGATCTCATAAGTCTACTTTCATTTTTTGCAAAAATCGAAAGTAGGCTAATAGGCTAAAAATGGGTGGATAGGTAATGAAATTAAAGGCATTATCGTACTTGGCCCCGCTCCTTAAAAAAAATCCTGTGGGCGCCCATGATAGCGTAGGCAATCGTTACGCCACTGCCAGAAAACCCAGACAATATTTTAGAACTTCGCGCACTACTTTCGCAAGGAAATCGACATACTTCGGCTGCTTTCGTATCCAGTCGCTGCTCGATGCGTTGGGAGCTGTAGTACGCCGTCAAACGCCTCCAATTGATACGCCGACAAGGAAGGAACTGTGTATTATCAAAATACCTCCACACCTTTCTGGTCTTGCAAAGGAATATTACAACGTTTGGCGTAAAATAATTCTGTGACTGTAAAAATTTCACGTAAATAAGATATATAAGTCTATGTTAGATGCATTGTGGCTTTCCATTGTAAACAATCATATGTATCGGATCAATGATGTGATATAAGTAAAAAATGAAAATTTCGTTTTTACGATCAACTCCGTCAGGAACACGTCACCTATATGACGTGATAATTTTTCAAAACCAGGTCTCATTCCTCTGAGTGTAGGTGTTGAGAAGTCTCAATCCTCCTCTGGGATATTGAGAGCCTGGTTAAAATTTACAGACATAAAATATCTTATGACCCAACACAATAGTGACGTGCGGGGTTCGTTATTAAAGGGCCTCGCTCGTGAGCAAGTTGACTCATACCACTGCGAGCATCATCCCAGGGGCTCACAACTAGTTGTACCCACTTTATTATCATCACAGGGGCTCACAGCTAGTGTGACGCGGGTATGATGCCCATGGTTTTGGCAACATTTCGTTTTAGAAAGAAAATATTTTGTTTGATTATTGCTGACCGTTACGGTAAGTAAAAT
This sequence comes from Meconema thalassinum, assembly GCA_946902985.2. Lineage (NCBI taxonomy): Eukaryota > Metazoa > Arthropoda > Insecta > Orthoptera > Tettigoniidae > Meconema > Meconema thalassinum. The sequence goes on from CAMPQE020000020.1 coordinate 4,470,051, forward strand.
AGATAAAACTCACTAAGTCACATGTTATTACTATCATAGTCACTTTGAAAATGACACAAATATCACAGGATAATTTAACTATTATAAAATACATAGATTACTTAAAGATGTCACATATTATACTTTCCTGAGTTAAGAACCTGTCCAGGACTTTCTTGTAATTTTCTTCTTTCAGAAGCACATCGTTAACAATCCCACCTTGAACTTTGGCTTCATGAACGCATTGATTTACACTGAATTGTAATTTTCAATCGGTCATCACGCGTATAAGCCCAATTAATTTAGAAAATGTGGTACCATCTGAAAAGATTTATAGGCTATATTAATAAAAGTTATTTGCCCAGATTATCAGAGGAGGGGATTAAAAGGTTGGCATATTTCGCTCCTCAAGGGAGCATCAACAGATCCACAAAAATCTAACAGATATACAAAATTCCTTTACAAAACACTGCTAAAATCCACAGCCTCAAACACGAAAGGACGTGGTCCTCCATCACATCAAAAATTTACCTCGTGAAATATTCTGTTACTAATACAAAAATTGAGGAAAACACTCCGTCAATCAATACATAGTATATTATGCAATTTATCAATCAGGGTACACGTTTCAAGCCACTATTCGCCCTTCTTCAGCCCTATCATGTCAAATACAATCATGCCAATAAATCAGCATACAACATCATTTCATCATCTAAAAACACATGCTAAAATTAAAACAAAATACATGCTAAAACACTTGAATATCACTATTAAACATCTTATAAAATCCGTAACGACATGTTTGATGACTTAGCGTTTCATGTCACAGTGAGCTTGACCATATAATTGAGCTTCAAAAGTTGAGCTTGTCTTTTTTGAATGGGGCAGTTGTTCAATGACGGAGGTCTCTTCTCAATTAACATGAAAATACTGCTGAATTTAGAAATTACTCGCCTCACGCCCGTGTACATGAAACATAGTACCATTGTGGTATTTCCCTGAATATGTAGTGTTGGACATACCATACTCAGGATGACTGCTGTCAGCATCGGCAATCAAATTTCGAATATTCTGGTAATCTGACCTCATCGTGGAGCGTAAAGTGAGGCACTCAGCTACACAGGTAGTCTAGAACTGCTGCAGGTTTATCTGTCAAATGCTGCAGTAAATTCCCATGAAGTACACACTAAAGGAATTTGGTATCTGTAAGCTAACTGTAATCATAAATATAACTTATCATACATCAATAGAAAGCTGAAAGACTGTTCTAGAATATTTTGATAGAGGTGAATCATTCAGTCATCAGTTTGAATTAATCATCCATTTAAAAAATATATAAAAATTGATTGATTTTCTGCTCTAGAAAACAATAATGCCAAGTTGAATGTGTGTCAGGAACATCATAAATGAAAAGTTCACAGTTTTTGTTACTATTTCAAGAACCGGTTTTAAATTATTCCTGTTATTTACTAAAAAAGAAAATTATTTTTACAATATGACATTTCTCGATTTTGCACATACGGTACATGAGAAATTCACCTTCCGCCTTTTCCTTACGTCAGTTTCTTTTTGCCTGTATTATGATCCAAGTCTTTGTAACACTCTACACAAATGCCAACATTACAACTCAAACATCCATAATTTGATCTTTTCACTTTTTTGCTTTCTCCATCATTACACACCACACACCTTCGCTGACGTTTATTTCCTAACGTTTCGATTGTATGGGAATTTGCAGAAGTGTTTAGTGGGATAACATCCTCTTCAGCACTACACAGTGATTCTATGAGATGCACCATAAAATCATACCTAGGCATAAGAATATTGTCATCGGTGTTTTTACAGTACAAAACATATGAATTCAACACTGCCTCTATCAAGTGAAAGAAAAGCTGGTACCAGTTCCTATGACTAGACAGCTCTGAGGACACATGATAAATCTTCTGATCAGATACATCAATTCCCCTCATTCCTGTTGTGTATTCACCGACCACTGCTGGCATAGAAACTTCAGTCCCTTTGGATGAACGACGTTTTACTAAATCATTTATCGCTGGACATGCTGTAGAAATTACTGTCAGGGGTTTCTTCTCTCTCCATGCACAAAAAAATTACAGTCAGTCTGAAAGACTAGACGTTATATCATTTCAAATGACGCATGCTACAAATGCTACACATGTTAGAAAGGCTCAGGAAGGCTTCTCGCTTCGCTCGAAGTCCCAGGGCTCTTTCAACAGACTCCATTGGACCATTACCCATTAACTTAGGCTTCCGGCGCGGGCACTTCTTTAAGGGTCACCCTGTGTTTGAGTCTGACATCTTATACTACTCTTTAAGAGTCACCCATTATTTGAATCTGATATCTCGCAAATCTCTTTAAGGGTCACCCTGTATTTGAATTGAATCGAACATACTGTACACCTCGTTAAGTGCCACCCTGTAATTTGCTCTGACATCCTGCACACCTCTTTAGAAGTCACCCTGCATTCTTGTGTGACATCTTGTACACCTCTTTAGGAGTCACCCTGTATTCTTGTCTGACATCTTGTGCACCTCTTTAGGAGTCACCCTGTATTCTTCTCTGCCATCTTGTACACCGCTTTAAGAGTCACCTTACATTCTCATCTGGCATCTTGTATATCTCTTTAGGAGTCACCCTGTATTCTTGTGTGACATCTTGTACACCGGTTTAGGAGTCCCCCTGTAATCTTGTCTGACATCTTGTGCACCTCTTTAGGAGTCACCCTGTATTCTTCTCTGCCATCTTGTACACCTCTTTAGGAGTCCCCCTGTAATCTTGTCTGACATCCTGCACACCTCTTTAGGAGTCACCCTGTATTCTTCTCTGCCATCTTGTACACCTCTTTAAGAGTCACCTTGTATTCTCATCTGGCATCTTGTATATCTCTTTATGAGTCACCCTGTATTCTTATCTGGCATCTTGTACTGTATTTTGCTCTGACATCCTGCACACCTCTTTAGGAGGCACCCTGTATTCTTGTCTGACATCTTGTGCACCTCTTTAGGAGTCACCCAGTATTCTTCTCTGCCATTTTGTACACCTCTTTAAGAGTCACCTTGTATTCTTATCTTGCATCTTGTATATCTTTTTAGGAGTCACCCTGTATTGTTATCTGGCATCTTGTACTGTATTTTGCTCTGACATCCTGCACACCTCTTTAGGAGGCACCCTGTATTCTTATATGGCATCTTGTATATCTCTTTAGAAGTCACCCTGTATTCTTGTGTTCGCTTCGCTCAAAGCCCCAGGTCGCTCGACACCCCAGGACTCTTTCAACAGACTCCAACAACCATTAGCTTCTGCTTCCCGCGTGGCTGCATGACGTCACGCACTCGCTTTCCACGCGGCTGCATGACGTCACTTCCGTCTCCGTCTCCGTAACGCATAACGTTGGACCCAAGCATAACGACGAAGTCGACAAGATCATTTGAAATGATAAAACACAGGGCCACTTCTTTTATACAAAATTTGTCCTGGTTGCAAAAATGTTTTGCAGCAACAGGAAGATTCTTTTTTTTATTGCTGCGAACTCTATCTGTCTCCCAAAGAGCCAAAGCTAGCTCAATAGATGTGTACCAGTTGACAACAATTATATGATAAATAATAATAATAACCTTTGGCACTACAGCCCATGAAATGCCTAGGCCTACCAAGCGACCGCTGCCCAGTCATTTGGCCTGCAGATAATGGGGTGACGCGTGGACAGCGCATCGGGTCCCCTCGGCCGTTAATCTTGGTTTTCGTGACCGGGGCGCTGCCTCACTCTCAGACAGCTACTCAATTGTCCTCACGAGGCTGAGTGCACCCCGTTCCAGCCCTCACATCAGTTTCTAAAATCCCTGTCGGAGCCGGGAATCGAACCCGGTGCCTCCGGGTGAGAGGCAGGTGCGCTTACCCCAACACCATGGAGCCGGCAAATTATATAATACCCCTTCCAAAATATATTTCCTAAGGAATTCAGTAAATTCAATGCATCAAAACGTAAACCTTTCCCACTCGATTTTGGGGCCCCAGATTTGACAGGCGAATATACACTGAATGGGTCAATTAAACATTGCGATCGGTTTCGTTTAGGGGAATTTTTAGTGTTCTCGGCGACGTCTCGGGTGACGTGTTGATGTTGATGCTTTAATGTTCCGCGTGTTTGTGGACATGCCGTAATGGCGCTGATTGGCACTGGCGTATTTTGTGTTTTCGTCGACTTGCTGTAATGGCGCTGAGTGGCGCTGCTGTATTTTTAGCCTACTTTTCACATTTTGCAAAAAAGAGGAAAAAGTAGACTTATGATCGGGCAAATGTCTGTCTGTCTGTCCTTCTGTCTGTCTGTCTGTCTGTCTGGCTGTGTGTGTGTCCCCCCCCCCCTATCAATTCCTAAACGGCTGCAGAAATCGAAACAAAATTTGGTAGGAGTAAAGACCTATACCTGAATATCTCACGGCCATATTTGAAAATGATGTCAGTGCTACCAACTGCTGAAAAATCGCAATTGAAATTTGAGCTCCATGTTGGATATCTTGGAATGTATGAATGGGAGCTATTTCAAAATTGGCACACGTATAGATAATAATATTGCAGTTTAAATTTCAGGAAGCCATACATGGCAGTGTTGCCAAAATGATTATAGGCCTGCTGATAGGTCCAAATTTTAAATGCATATAACTTCTACACTATCAATTGGATTTCAACCAAATTTCGTATGTGCTATGTGTACATAAACAGATATGACTGAGCGTATTCTTAAGAGCCACCAGGGCTGCCAACTGTTAATAAATGCACTCATTTTTTTTATCCAAATACCCATATATCCGAAAGTAAGCAAGCCGACTGCTTTAAACTATGCACACGTATAGTACCTGACATTCTATATTAATTTGGAGTAACTTATATACGTCAGTGCTACCAACATGATTCTAGACCTGCTGAGATGTCCAACCTTAAATACATGTAACTTCTATACTATCATTTGGATTTCAACCAAATTTCGTGTGTGCTATGTGTACTATAACAGATATGACTATGCCAATTCTTAAGAGTAACCAGGGCTGCCAACTGTTAATAAATACTGTCTCTATTTTTGTTACCCTAATATCAAAATATGAGAAAGTATGCAAGCCAATAGCTCTAAAGTTTGCACACGTATAGTACCTGGCATTCTAGATTAATTTGGAGTAACTTCGCCAGTGCTGCCAACATGATACTAAGCCTGCTGATAGGTCCAATTTTAAAATGCATGTAACTTCTATACTAACTAATGCATTTCATTAACGTGAGAAGTGTACGAGTGCTAGAGCGCTAACTTGGTATCCAATGGCTCCTGGGTTCGAGACGGTCTATGGTCGGATTTTTAGGGGCGTGGTGGCTCAGCGGTCTAGCTGTATGCCTCTCACCAAGGCGGTCCGAGTTCGATTCCCGGTCAATGCATGTGAGATTTTCGAAGTGAAATGCCATGTCCTGTGGTTCGGATTCCACGTAAAAAGGAGGTCCCGTGGCTCATAATCACAAGATTCACGGTCACGTAAAACTGCAATCTTCCTTCCTTCCTTTTGCATTTCATTAAAAACTGACACAACAATAGTGAACCCGCTGAGCTATGGTTCATGTGATATTTTTTTATGACAGAGCATTTATGATGGGATGTTGTACTTTTGAACACACCCAGGAAGCCACGTGAAGCTGAGAGATCACGCGATACTTTGAAGTAGCGGTGAATCGCACTTTTGACTTTGGTGTAAACTGCTAATTATTATCTGAGGTCTTATTAATTATTTTTATCTTTCCTACGAGACTCAGAATATTCCATTTCGTCATGCTGCATTATTAAAACATTTTGGAGAATGTTTATTTTTACTTTAGGTAAGGTAATACCCTTGCAGATACGCAAAAAGGAACGTAAGTAGTCGCTCAACGTTTTCGTTTTGACGACCTACTTTCTAGAGACACCCAGTACCGGAGCACTGCGTCTTGAGAATCCGCCTTGTGTAGGCGTGGAATTACATTTGTCCTACGAGACGTAGAAGAATATCCGCTGTTTAGCGTTAAAAGTGATTATAAGGTGCCATCGAGCATGCAAATACTAATTCACTGTTGTTAGAGTCCAGTGAATTAAATAAGAAGCTTGGGAAATAATTATTGGCAAGTATAGTGTATTGCACAACATTGCTGTGACATCACATATTACCCACGCGTATGTGGAGGGCAGATGCCTAGTGGAAATATACAGGTAATAGTGTTACAATTATCCTGAATAAGTGTGATTATAATTGTATGAGATATTTAAATTGCCAAAGTGGAAACTTCATCTTTGAAACGTCGTATAATTCACGGATGCTGCGTGATACAAAAGTAGCGTCACTAGCACGTGCAGCATTATAAAATAGTGTTAGCTCACATGCTAATCCACATCTGCAAGATTAAGGCTGTGTCGTATTTTATAATTGAAGCCTATAATAGTCACGACGGACATTATAATTTTGGAAGTGAGAGGATGAATAATCACGCAACTTATTTCGCTACCCGCGTGATTGGACTTTTCTTCACCATGGTTGAAGCAGTCACCATGGGCTAATACCATCCCGGTATGGGGGGGGGGGGTGACGTTTCTACAGGAACCAGCATGATGGTGGAACTTCCAGAACGATGAACGAGAGGGAAGGAGCCAAAATGCCATTTCCAGGCATATCCACGAAGATGTCGACAGGGACAAATCGAACCCTGGTCTTTGGGGGAGTCCAGATGGGAATCCTGATGAGGAGGATACCGATCCAGAGAGCCAGAGAGGATTTTGTACAACCCTTGTTGTGGAATAGAGAGCTGAGTGAGAGCTCCTCCATTTCGTGAGTTTTTGTCACACCCCTTCTTTGTTCTAGTTTCTGGTGGTATAGTAGTTTTAATGTAGTTTGTGAATCAACCACACTCTGTGTCAGCCATTTTTCTAGGTAGGGATGTAACTAGATTAGTTAGATATCATTTATTTCAGTTTAGAGTGAGACACCCTTGGGGTCAGACATTTTGGTCAGCCCTGGTGCAGCTTGGTGAACGTCGTGGAACGTCAATGCCTACCTTTTTGCTGAACCTGATCGTAGTCATTTTGAGGCTATTTTGTTCAACCCTACTTGGGGTAATTTTCAAGTCTTTGCTGACTGTAGTTATGGCAATCAGATGCCTTGGTTATTAATTGACTGCATTCTTCGCAGCCATCCTTTGTTACACCCCTGACTGTCGTTAGAACGGTCGTATCATTTAGGTAGTCGACAGTAACTACCAGTTTGGTAAATGCATTATATTTCATTTTGAATAAGCTCAGAAGCTATTCTTGGTCATGTTTGAACCTAACAACTAGAAGGAATGTTTCGTTGCCTAGCATGGAACGCGGTTCCCAACGTATCATTAAGCAGATCTAGTGTGTGAATCTGTGCCACATTTATCATATTTTTTGCTTGTGTCGTGTGAGACACGTTTTTATTTGATGTTCTAGCAACTACTGAGTTGCATTTTTAAAGCAAAGAGCTTCAGTTATTGTAAGTTTACTTTCATTTAGACGTCTTTGGTAGAAAGACGGAAGTGTATTACTATACTCAGATTTATAGCGTGCGTTTGATACACGGACTCTGTAGAGATCCGTAACCTATGGTAAAGTTTTTTATGAACCGGCCAAGTGCAGGTTTTGTATTGATTAAATCGCCGGCCTTGAATAAACTGGTTATGTAACCCAGTGACCTAGAGCACGCCTGCTTCATTGTGAGACAAAACTACTATAGACGAGGACAGAGTACAATTTGTATTCGCTTTTCCTTTCATTGCTATTTTGCTTATGGAAATCAGTTTCCACTCTTGTATTTGATCACTTGTTTTATGGATCGGTTTTTGTTAGTTTAACGCTCTGTTGCTTGTATTGTCGTATGACAGGTACAGTTATGTAAGGTTTTCTATAGGATGGTGAAGTCTACCCTGTTATAGCAGGATGTTATTGTATGCTTTGTCCGGGGATGATCCCGTTGACCAGATGTTATTGGAAGGTAACTGTTGTACAGGCCTATCCCAGAGTTATTGAACGCGAGCTTAGTGCCGCTGGTAACCCGTGTTATTGTGTGTCCGAGTTGTTATACTCGTTGATTATATTCCGACTGTTGAGTCGAGGCTTTTTGGTGGAGAATGATCTCAGTTGGAGACACTCCGTGCCCAGGCTATTGTCAATGTTATTCGCCATAAACCTACGATAAACCTATAAACCGACGTCCTAATAATAAGACGCATAATTGTTGTAAAACAAGCCTAACTAACGATTCTTTCTATCTAACTTTGTTCTTTGCATTCTGGAACTATTGACATAGCCGTGCAGTTGAAGATAATTTCCTTGTGAGGAAATGACTAGGACAGTTGACATTTTTGTAGCGACCTGAAGCATGTGCGAACCTAGAGTTCGTAGCTTGTGGAGCTCAGGCCATGCGATGTCAGACGTGGTCACAACTGCGCATTCGTCACCGTAACTATACACATTAGATGACTATGGTTTACAAAGAGTAAACCAAGGTGCAGGCAGGAATTTTAATAAAACTACTGTGTCTATTTCGTTATTAATTTATGATGTCAAGTGTATTAAACCCTACATGTTACTTTATTGTGTGCTGTTAGCACATAGTTATTAAGCATAATTAAATTGTTTGTTTTTTCATGGCTGTACACTTAGCTTTTGGATGTAATTGTTTTCTTTTACGGACGTCATCGCCGTAAATTTTGTTAATTGATAGGACTTAGCTAGTTGAATTAATGTTAAATTTAAATGTCGAAATGGTACCATCCTAACCTAGATTTGTTTTGCTACCCTGTTAAATGTAAATTCAGATATTAGCTTGATCTTGTAACTTGAACTAGGGACTTGCGTCGTACCATATTCCTAGCGTTGCTGTTGTTGCTTTATCATTGTGAGTTAGATCTTTCGCGAGGGTTTTCAGTAACTTCTCAGGTAGGGGACCTGTTCTTTATCTTTGTTTATTTATTATTTTGCGGCCTAGCCGATTTTAACCCTCCGAACTAGGCTAGGGGCTTGTGAATTTTAATAAATTTTCACGGTGTTTTACATGAGTCTGGATGTTTATTTTCTCAGTCTAGTTTTAAGGTGAACCTTTCCTTAGGCGGTCTATGACCATCGTCACCATGTACCACGATCCCTGTGGACTACGGACTCTCGTGCCGCTTTAGCCTTTATGGAAGGTCACCTGATCCTCACGGTACTTTTTATTCGATTTATGTGTCGTTAGTTGAGTCATCGTGGTTGTTGACTCAACTAAACGGTCTCATAAAATGGCGCCCAGCTCATGTGCCGACGTTAACGTGGTGACCCTCAGTACCATGTTATTTTTTTGAGGATCCTAATGTTGATTAATGGTAAATTGACAGGACTGGGACGAACTTAGAAAGTCGTACTGCAGATCAATTGACCGCATGGCATTCATGTTTGATAGAAGTCCATGGGGTGAGGCTTTAGTGTTGGATAAATGAAGGATAGGATTTTCTTTGATGATGCCTCATCCTAAGTAAATGTAATACTTTGCTTTGCTCACCGTTGTCTTTGTAGATGTAGAAGCACTTAGTTTGCATACTCCAGCTGTACTCGTGCTATTTATATAAATGAAGCAAGCTTTATACCACCAAGTAACTAATCATAGCTGTAAGTTCCAGTAGAAATTGACCCCTCACTTTCTCATATATTTCTTATCTATGGATGAGGAAACTATTCGTCGTGTGTTTGGAGAGATGATGGCAGGTGTGAATGCCAATCTTCAACAGATTACTGCTGACTTAGGTCAGAATACTCAGGCTGTAAATACTGTAAGTGGTCATGTGGACCAGGTTAGACAGGAAGTCAACAATGTCAGTGGTCATGTGGACCAGGTTAGACAGGAAGTCAACAATGTAAGACAGGACTTAGAGATTAACACTCAGTCTATAAACAATGTAAGACAGGACTTAGAGATTAACACTCAGTCTATAAACAATGTAAGACAGGACTTAGAGATTAACACTCACTCTGTAAATAATGTTAGGGCAGATTTAACTCAAGTCAGGGCAGACATGGACACATATAGGATCGAAGCGAGAAATGATCTGACGGCAGGTTTAGCAGCTGTTAGGGTTGATGTCATACGACACCATCAGGAGGCTAACCAGCGCGTAGATTGCTTAACCGACCAGATGAATAGAGCTAGGGAGGAGGTGCAAAACCGATTGGAGGAGCACACAGCTCAAATTCAGACAACCTTGAATAAAGTCCAGATAGACATGAGAGCAGATCTGGAACATACCAGGGAAGAATTCGGGACTCGACTAGATCACGTCGAGGGATTTATCGGAAATGTGAAGAAGGACATGGCAACCATGAACGTTGGTTTAATCTTGATGAGAGGAGCTGCCAATGCCGTTAATAACAACGTGAAGACTATCGTTGATGGCATGATGGAGATTAAAGAGGAACTTAACACCAACAGGAGAAACATTTCTGAATTGACGGAAACCGTAGCCAGTCTACGTGAGACAGTTGATGTTCATCATGAGGAACACAAAATTGACCTCATGTTATTGAGAGGTGACCTCAACGAACACGAAGCTACAGTCGAGGCTAAGGTAGCCGAGGTTAGAGACGATGTGGGTAAAATCCAAGAAAATATGTCCAGAGTTGAAGGAGATATCGATTCCTTACAAAAGAGATTTGAGGAAGTCGCGGTGACCGAGAGGTTAGACCTCAGTTATAACCTTAGGACGTCCATACGCGAGGTAGACACAAACCTCAAGGGAAAGGTTGACAGGATCGAGCTGCAATTGAACGACTTAGGCAACAAAGTCGCAGCCAGAACCATCCCAGGTCTTGAAGTAATAGAAAGACGCCTGGACAGACTCGAGACGACTCCAAGAGAGAGACACGTACACCCACAGATGGGAGAATCTCAGGAAACGCCTATATCTCAATCAGGAGGAATGATGCCTACCCATTTCCAACCCAGCGCGCCTATGGAATCGCAACCGTCACAATTCACTAATTTAGCGCAAGGTCAGACCTTGAACTTTGACGCTCACCCGTTTCAACCAGCATCTAATCGAATTAGTCATGAGACTAACACTCCTACGCAGAGTTACATGCAAAATACTTTCAGACCCGCGAATACGCAGGGAAATGTCACCATAATTCGTTCAAGAGAGGAGCAACCAGCTCGCTTCTCGGGAACTGGGAGCGGTGTTACTCCAGTGGAATTCCTAGCAAATGTCGAAAGCTACTTACGTGATACTATGGTAACTCCAGAGAGGGAACTAAGAGTTATAGAGCGACTGCTTGAGGGACAAGCCGGTACCTGGTTCAGAGCATTCCGATACTCATTTACAGGCTACCAAGACTTTAAGGAAGCGTTTTTAAGAACATATTGGTCGAGCGACATCCAGCAGAGTATCCGAGCTGAGATGTACACTCGAAGGTACAGTTCCAATACACCTACTCGTTATGCGAATTACTTCGCAATACAGCTCGCGAAGCTCCGTTGTCTTCAGCCTCCGTTGTCCGAACAAGATTTGGTGAACACAATTGTTTGGCAGTACCCTGCGGATGTACAACGTGTGTTAATCGCTGCAGGGGCATCCACTTTCCAGCAGTGTGACCAGATACTGCGAAGGTTGGATGCTAACACAGAACAGTTTCCTACACACCGTCAGCAGAAGGCTGATAGGCGCGAGGATAGACATATGAATCTGACGACTGTTGATAAAGTGAGCCAGACGCCACAACAAACACAAACCACAGAGGATTCTGGGCGACGTGATAACAATTACAGTTATAACAGGAGAGAATGGAACAACACTCCGTATACTCGAAATCAACATGATGACCGGCGAAGTCATTGGGACCGGCGATTCGACCGAAGGACGGACGACAACCGACGTCATGAAAACAACCGCCGAGGGAATGAAGGAAGAAATCAGCAACACGGACGTATCCGTAGAGACTATCGATATAGTGGGGGTTACGACAGAAATCGAGACCCTAGATACCAGCCAGACAGGGATTGAAAAGGAAGAGCACGGGAGAGCCGTGAGTACCTCCAACAATTGAGAGAATTGCAGATCCAAGAAGAGGGAGAACGGAACCCTACTTCGAAGGAAAATAGACATTCGGCGCAGGAGACGGAGCAGAACCAGCCCAGTACTTCTCACCATGACAGAAAAAAAACTCCGAAAAATCAATAGATTCTTGTTTGGTTGAGCACCGAGTAACTGCCTCTATATTACTCTGGGAGCCAATCCAAGAAGACTTGTTGGACGAACGACGAACGACGAACCACAATTATGAATTAACACGTCTACCCAAGATTGTAGCCACCTTGAATGAAGTCAGTGTAGTCATACTCATCGGTACTGGAGCGATGATTAGTGTAATTTCCGCCGATTGCCATGCCAGACTGAGAGCAAACTCTGAGGTGACGGAGTTGCCCATTTCAGCCGTAAGAGTCAGAGGTGTCATACCTGACCGCGTTGTAACGTGAAAAATCCAGATTTTGTGTACTGTGAAGATTTCGAGCCACGTGTACTTGCACGAATTTCTCGTAATGAAGGGCCTGCATCATGATGCCATTTTAGGCGCAGACTTCATTAGAAAATATGATGGAATCATTGACATGGGACGGAATACGGTAGAGTTCAAGCCGAACGAACCCATTCAGATGAGCCTAATTGAAGAAGAACCGGAATTCCTATCCGAAGTAGACGTAGTCGAAGAATTAAAGGGCAAGGAAATTGAGGCGACACTAGATGCCGACGAAGAGGCAGAATCGTTATCAGCACCCATACATGAGGATCTTGAGGCAATACTGAACGAATACAGAGATATATTCGAAACCACACCTGGTGAGATATTAGACTACGAGTATGATCTTGTATTACTGGACGATTCCCCATTCCAGAAAAGGATCTATCCGATTGCCGAGAAACATCTCGAAGAAGCTGCTAAGAAGATCCATGAGATGGAAGCAGCAGGCACAATCAAGAAATCACCGACTCCTTTCTTGAATCCCATAATACCTGTGGTTAAGGTAGATGGAAGCTTGAGACTTTGTCTTGATGCCAGAGCCTTGAATGAACGCCTAGCTCCTGAGCACGACAGACCGCCCAAGATTAGGGACATTCTCAGGAAGTTCAAAGGAAAAAGGATATTTTCATCATTAGACTTGGTTCAGTCTTATTACCATATCAGATTATCTGAGCATACTCAGAAATATACTGGATTCTTGTTTGATCAGACTACTTATGTATTCCAAAAACTACCATTTGGATTGAAAAATGCCGGAGCCGCATTAATCAGAGCACTTGATGCCAAGCTGACTCATGAAGTGAAGCAGAAGGTGATATGTTATGTGGATGACATAATCATAGCTTCGGGAACAGAAGAAGAGCATTTAAAGACATTACACCTTGTTTTTGAGAATCTCCGACAGGCAAATTTTAAGGTCAAGTTTGACAAGTGTCGATTTTTTCAGAAAGAAGTGAAATTCGTAGGACACATAATCAATGGAGAAGGATATAGACCGAATCCGGCAAAGATTAGAACTGTTGCTGCATTTCCAACACCAACCCGTGTGAAACACGTGAGACAATTCTTAGGAATTCTCCAATTCTTTGCTGCCCATTGTGAGAAGTATTCCGAAACTGTTGCACCACTGCAAGGATTATTGAAAAAGAACTGCAGGTGGAACTGGAATGATGAATGCGAGATAGCTTTCAGGAGAGCTAAACAGATGCTTGTGGACTCAATTCAGTTAGAATATCCAGATTACTCTCGGAACTTTATTCTAGAAACTGATGCATCTGCCATTGGTATAGGAGCCATTTTACTGCAGGAAGATGATGAGAAGAAACGTCATTACATCGCTTTCTTAAGCCGACGTTTAAGAGCACATGAATCTCACTACTTCACGACCGAGATAGAAGCACTTGCGATTGTTTACGCACTTGAATACTGGCAGAAACTTCTGTTAGGTCATAGGATTATTGTGAGAACCGATCATCATGCGTTGACCTTCATCTTGAGAACAAGACTGGCAAGCGACAGGATCACACGTTGGACGCTGTTTCTCCAACAGTTCGATTTGGAAATAGTTTATCGACCAGGCAGAGAGAATGTGTTGGCCGACATCCTCAGCCGGAATCCTGAAGCTACTGTTAATGCCATAGACATCGAGGGAGAATGCGAGGAACACCTTCGCCGACTTCGTCATTTACCTGAAGGACAGCGACGTGAGGAGGAACTCAGACATATTATCCGTTTCCTAGAACGAAGAATGGATCCACAGGATGATCATTATGCAAGGATTGCTGTTGTTGCAGATGATTATTTGATTTATCATCGTGTCTTATACAAGTTTTTAGACGAGAACCACACTCAACTGCGTGCAGTTATTCCAAGGAGATACCAAGAATCTGTTATTCTTATGGTACATTTATCCATTGGACATGGTGGAACAGACAAAACCATTGCAACTATCAAGGAGTCTTTCACATGGAAAGGGTTAGGAGCCACCGTTAGACAGTGTTTACGTGCTTGCGACGCATGCCAGCGGAACAAGTACACGTCACACTTGCTGAAGGAACAACCTAGACCAATACTACCAACTCAACCTAGAGAGTTGTATGCACAGGACCTGTATGGCCCAATACCTAAGGCTCGTCGTGGGAATCGATACATCGTTGTAACGGTGGATGTGTTCACGAAATATACGATGCTTCATCCGATTCAAAAAGCTACTGCACATCAGATTATTCAGAGGATTAGACGTCAAGTGATACCGGAGGCAGGAAAGCCACAGTTCTTGTTGACTGATCACGGATCACAGTACACCTCAGAAGAATTTGCCAATGCCATGCATGAGCTTGAAATAGGTCATGTTTTATCATCTATTCGACATCCAGAGAGCAACCCAGCAGAATGCGTGATGTCTATTATCGCAAAATTCTGTCGATTATATTTTCAAGAAGAACACTGGCGATGGACTGAAGTCCTTGTTATTATGGCAAAATGTATTAATTCAACAGTACATAAGAGCACTGGTCAAATACCTATGGTCTTGCATTTGAACCAGATGCCGCTGAGAATATGGGATCGTGTGATTGTAAATCCACCTTGTTTACAACCATCACATGCCAGCAGACTTTTAGCTGCGAGAGAGACTATGGACAGACAAGCTGCCAAGCGCTTGAGAAGAACTAGACGCCAGAGGTTTAGAGAACCACTAGTAGAAGGAGACCTTATCCTTATAAGGAGACCCGGAATTTCTAGTCCTATAGACCGCATATATGGGAAATTTCTATCCTTGTATTATGGCCCTAGTCGTATCCGACAGCCTTTGAACAATGGAAGTTATGTGATAGAAGACATTAGGACAGGAGAGCGCATTGGAACCTTTAATGCAGCCAATCTAAAAAAATATCACTCTTGAATGAATTTCAAAGCAAATAAAAATGTTATCCCAACATTTTATTTGAAACGACAGAGAGGCAGATGAACCCGCTGAGCTATGGTTCATGTGATATTTTTTTATGACAGAGCATTTATGATGGGATGTTGTACTTTTGAACACACCCAGGAAGCCACGTGAAGCTGAGAGATCACGCGATACTTTGAAGTAGCGGTGAATCGCACTTTTGACTTTGGTGTAAACTGCTAATTATTATCTGAGGTCTTATTAATTATTTTTATCTTTCCTACGAGACTCAGAATATTCCATTTCGTCATGCTGCATTATTAAAACATTTTGGAGAATGTTTATTTTTACTTTAGGTAAGGTAATACCCTTGCAGATACGCAAAAAGGAACGTAAGTAGTCGCTCAACGTTTTCGTTTTGACGACCTACTTTCTAGAGACACCCAGTACCGGAGCACTGCGTCTTGAGAATCCGCCTTGTGTAGGCGTGGAATTACATTTGTCCTACGAGACGTAGAAGAATATCCGCTGTTTAGCGTTAAAAGTGATTATAAGGTGCCATCGAGCATGCAAATACTAATTCACTGTTGTTAGAGTCCAGTGAATTAAATAAGAAGCTTGGGAAATAATTATTGGCAAGTATAGTGTATTGCACAACATTGCTGTGACATCACATATTACCCACGCGTATGTGGAGGGCAGATGCCTAGTGGAAATATACAGGTAATAGTGTTACAATTATCCTGAATAAGTGTGATTATAATTGTATGAGATATTTAAATTGCCAAAGTGGAAACTTCATCTTTGAAACGTCGTATAATTCACGGATGCTGCGTGATACAAAAGTAGCGTCACTAGCACGTGCAGCATTATAAAATAGTGTTAGCTCACATGCTAATCCACATCTGCAAGATTAAGGCTGTGTCGTATTTTATAATTGAAGCCTATAATAGTCACGACGGACATTATAATTTTGGAAGTGAGAGGATGAATAATCACGCAACTTATTTCGCTACCCGCGTGATTGGACTTTTCTTCACCATGGTTGAAGCAGTCACCATGGGCTAATACCATCCCGGTATGGGGGGGGGGGGTGACGTTTCTACAGGAACCAGCATGATGGTGGAACTTCCAGAACGATGAACGAGAGGGAAGGAGCCAAAATGCCATTTCCAGGCATATCCACGAAGATGTCGACAGGGACAAATCGAACCCTGGTCTTTGGGGGAGTCCAGATGGGAATCCTGATGAGGAGGATACCGATCCAGAGAGCCAGAGAGGTTTTTGTACAACCCTTGTTGTGGAATAGAGAGCTGAGTGAGAGCTCCTCCATTTCGTGAGTTTTTGTCACACCCCTTCTTTGTTCTAGTTTCTGGTGGTATAGTAGTTTTAATGTAGTTTGTGAATCAACCACACTCTGTGTCAGCCATTTTTCTAGGTAGGGATGTAACTAGATTAGTTAGATATCATTTATTTCAGTTTAGAGTGAGACACCCTTGGGGTCAGACATTTTGGTCAGCCCTGGTGCAGCTTGGTGAACGTCGTGGAACGTCAATGCCTACCTTTTTGCTGAACCTGATCGTAGTCATTTTGAGGCTATTTTGTTCAACCCTACTTGGGGTAATTTTCAAGTCTTTGCTGACTGTAGTTATGGCAATCAGATGCCTTGGTTATTAATTGACTGCATTCTTCGCAGCCATCCTTTGTTACACCCCTGACTGTCGTTAGAACGGTCGTATCATTTAGGTAGTCGACAGTAACTACCAGTTTGGTAAATGCATTATATTTCATTTTGAATAAGCTCAGAAGCTATTCTTGGTCATGTTTGAACCTAACAACTAGAAGGAATGTCTCGTTGCCTAGCATCGAACGCGGTTCCCAACGTATCATTAAGCAGATCTAGTGTGTGAATCTGTGCCACATTTATCATATTTTTTGCTTGTGTCGTGTGAGACACGTTTTTATTTGATGTTCTAGCAACTACTGAGTTGCATTTTTAAAGCAAAGAGCTTCAGTTATTGTAAGTTTACTTTCATTTAGACGTCTTTGGTAGAAAGACGGAAGTGTATTACTATACTCAGATTTATAGCGTGCGTTTGATACACGGACTCTGTAGAGATCCGTAACCTATGGTAAAGTTTTTTATGAACCGGCCAAGTGCAGGTTTTGTATTGATTAAATCGCCGGCCTTGAATAAACTGGTTATGTAACCCAGTGACCTAGAGCACGCCTGCTTCATTGTGAGACAAAACTACTATAGACGAGGACAGAGTACAATTTGTATTCGCTTTTCCTTTCATTGCTATTTTGCTTATGGAAATCAGTTTCCACTCTTGTATTTGATCACTTGTTTTATGGATCGGTTTTTGTTAGTTTAACGCTCTGTTGCTTGTATTGTCGTATGACAGGTACAGTTATGTAAGGTTTTCTATAGGATGGTGAAGTCTACCCTGTTATAGCAGGATGTTATTGTATGCTTTGTCCGGGGATGATCCCGTTGACCAGATGTTATTGGAAGGTAACTGTTGTACAGGCCTATCCCAGAGTTATTGAACGCGAGCTTAGTGCCGCTGGTAACCCGTGTTATTGTGTGTCCGAGTTGTTATACTCGTTGATTATATTCCGACTGTTGAGTCGAGGCTTTTTGGTGGAGAATGATCTCAGTTGGAGACACTCCGTGCCCAGGCTATTGTCAATGTTATTCGCCATAAACCTACGATAAACCTATAAACCGACGTCCTAATAATAAGACGCATAATTGTTGTAAAACAAGCCTAACTAACGATTCTTTCTATCTAACTTTGTTCTTTGCATTCTGGAACTGTTGACATAGCCGTGCAGTTGAAGATAATTTCCTTGTGAGGAAATGACTAGGACAGTTGACATTTTTGTAGCGACCTGAAGCATGTGCGAACCTAGAGTTCGTAGCTTGTGGAGCTCAGGCCATGCGATGTCAGACGTGGTCACAACTGCGCATTCGTCACCGTAACTATACACATTAGATGACTATGGTTTACAAAGAGTAAACCAAGGTGCAGGCAGGAATTTTAATAAAACTACTGTGTCTATTTCGTTTTAATTTATGATGTCAAGTGTATTAAATCCTACATGTTACTTTATTGTGTGCTGTTAGCACATAGTTATTAAGCATAATTAAATTGTTTATTTTTTCATGGCTGTACACTTAGCTTTTGGATGTAATTGTTTTCTTTTACGGACGTCATCGCCGTAAATTTTGTTAATTGATAGGACTTAGCTAGTTGAATTAATGTTAAATTTAAATGTCGAAATGGTACCATCCTAACCTAGATTTGTTTTGCTACCCTGTTAAATGTAAATTCAGATATTAGCTTGATCTTGTAACTTGAACTAGGGACTTGCGTCGTACCATATTCCTAGCGTTGCTGTTGTTGCTTTATCATTGTGAGTTAGATCTTTCGCGAGGGTTTTCAGTAACTTCTCAGGTAGGGGACCTGTTCTTTATCTTTGTTTATTTATTATTTTGCGGCCTAGCCGATTTTAACCCTCCGAACTAGGCTAGGGGCTTGTGAATTTTAATAAATTTTCACGGTGTTTTACATGAGTCTGGATGTTTATTTTCTCAGTCTAGTTTTAAGGTGAACCTTTCCTTAGGCGGTCTATGACCATCGTCACCATGTACCACGATCCCTGTGGACTACGGACTCTCGTGCCGCTTTAGCCTTTATGGAAGGTCACCTGATCCTCACGGTACTTTTTATTCGATTTATGTGTCGTTAGTTGAGTCATCGTGGTTGTTGACTCAACTAAACGGTCTCAATAGATCATATTATTTCAGATGATTTCTGACCAATACATGTATGTCATTGTTGCCAACATGATTTTACGCGCTCTGTTAGATCCAATGTTTAACTGCATATGACGTCCATGCTATCCATTGGACTTCAACCAAATTTTGTATTCTGTACCTTAAGAGATGGAACTAAGAATATATTCAGTCACCAGGGCTGCCAACTGTAGTTCTCTATTAGGCTACATTATGCCAGGTGTACAGTATTTCGAACTAATTAGAAATATCGATATTACCAACTTAATTTCGTCATTATTCTAGATAGATCCATATAGACTAATCATTGGCATGAATCTTAAATTTTAAGAAAAGTAGGCTCTTTAGTTCATCACGGAACTTCTTGTTCCGTCGTGTGAAGGTGAATATGCGTTGTTTTTGGTTATTGTTTGGTGAAGTTATTTGAATAGGAGTTATTGTTTTATTGATGGTTAGTATGGCATGAAAAGAACGATATGTGATTTAATTAGGTTTGATTGTTGATGCTTTTTTTCACGTGTTGGTATGTATGTGTTGTAATGTCTTTTTTTTATTGTAACAGTTGGTATGTGTTTTAAATGGAAAAATGTGAGTGTGAATGTACATGGTGGAAGTTTCTTGGTAAGTACTGAAGGATTTTAAGTTACTTTATATCAGTCTTTGAGTTAAGAAGGTTCTGATTTAACTGTAATTATGGCTGGTGTTGCTGGGCCGAGCGGTTTGGGAACGAAGCGTGCGGGAGATTTGCCTCCATCGAATGGTTCGGATAGTGAGGACGATGTGGTTCGGAAGGCACCTCAGGGATCAATGAAATTTATCATTCTTTTTGGCATTTTGTCCACCGTGGAAAGCAGTATTGCTCATGCCCGTGAAAAAAAGTTTGCTTTCCAACGAGTATGCCTGTCCAAAATGTCCCAACAATATGAAGGAAACGAAGGTCTCGGCATCGAGGAGTTCGGATGGCGTGTTGTGGCGCTGCAGCAAGTTCTCTTGTTGGCGCACGATTAGAAAGTATTATGTATCTAGTTTATATCCTCTATGGAACTTGGTCGGAGTGTATATATGCTTTTACTCTGTGACGTTGTTGGTGTAATTTGCCCAATGTGTTAAGATGTAGATTGAGATGTGTGCACATATTAAAGTGATATAATATCCTTTATTCAAAACATAATATCTATAATGTGCTTTATTCAAAACATAATAGTTGGCGACGAAGAATTGGGACTTGATTAACCGGTACAGATATAGCCTATATCAATGAAGTACGGTATTTACGTCGTCTGTTTCAACGGCCACGTGAGTAAAATCAAGAATCAGGCAAATCGACATGAAATTTACACAGAGTACTTGTAAACAATCCTAAGCAACTCATCGTATATTCAGCTGCGTGTGCCTGAATGCCACATATTCAAAATAATATTTATCGCAGTTCGAACTTTGAGGTTATGCAAAGTTTTTTTCTTCTTCTCAAGCCCAGGACAATATTCGGTCATCGACCACTACCCAGTGTGTTTTAAATCGGTTATCTTGAAACATTTTATTATATTTGAACTGTGATTTTTAAAATTATTTCCACGTTCCGTCAAAATGGACGCAAATCTGTTTCAACAGTTACTGAACATTTTTACCGATTCTCAAGAGAAGTTACTCGAAAGGTATCCAGCTCACCAGTCCATCACAACCCCACAAGCCACTAACATCACACCTTTTGAAAATTTTGATGCTGACAAGGAAAAATTTGTGTCGTATTTAGAATGATTTGAGAACTACGCAAACTTCAACAATGCCACCTATCCAACAAAGAAAGCTCAACTCTTGTGTACATCAATAGGGGCAATTCATTATAACAATCTCTCTGCATTTTTAGGCCCTGATAAACCAATCAAGTTTCTCGGTTATAATGACATAGTAAAACATTTCAAGCAAATACTGTCACCTCAAGTCTCAACCGTGGTTTCCCAACACTATTTTTTGAACGTCAATCAAAAAGACGCCAGAATTTCAATCGCGCATGTTTTTCTTCGTGCACAATTTATACGTGGCTTGCGAGATAATTGGACCAGAGAGAAACTTCTCCAGTCTAATGACACGAAATTTGATGATCTCCTGAAGAAGGCTATAGCCTTGGAAGCACCGCGGTATGAGAGTAATCAGCTGTCAAAACAGCTCACTGCATCGCCAGACACTGTAGAGGACACAAACAAAGTAACAAAAGCCACAGGTTCATATAATGACCGAAGTATGAATCAATATAGCAGTGATACTCAGTCACGTTTTGTTCATCAGCCTAGCCCAGGTTCTCACTCACGTTCACAGTCCAGGGGCCGCCGTAGTTCTGTCAATTATAGAGCACTAGGTATTGATGGATTATGCCTGAATTGTGGAAATTCAAACCACAGGTCAGGAGATTGTCGCACAAACAGAAACTCTCTTAAATGTAGGTCATGTAGGAAAGTGGGACATGTTGCAAAAGTTTGTATCACTACACTTCTTCAACAGTCAAATACACACAACATTGCAACTGAGAACATAGAGGGCAACTTGCATGACCACCCTGAAACCAATTTCGGGATAGGACAACTGGAATGCATCGAAGATCTCTTTGACGTGGGTCAAGAATCGGATAAATATTTATCACTGTTAAACTCAACAATAAATCACAAAGATTTGAAGTCGACACGGGAGCAAAATATTCACTCATCCCAGAGAACGAATGTTCAACCTTGGGTCTTGGTTTGCCATTGCAGCCAACAAATGTCTGTTTTCGATCATATTCTGATCATGTTATCAAACCCAGAGGAAAAATTGTTGTCACAGTATCATACAAAGGAACAGAAATTGTTGCAGATCTTTTTGTAGTTCCGCAAGGCCATGCCGCATTGCTTGGTCGTGTTTGGATCAGGGGCCTCGGCCTTGATCTGAAGGAAATTGACAATGACACAAATCAATCACTTCACAATGGATCTGTCAACTCAGTGCAGTCAATTCAGGATATTTTACATCAGTATAGTACAATCTTTGAAGAAAAAATTGGATGCGTTCCCAATATTGAAGTAAAACTGCAACTCAGAGAGGGGGTGAAACCTGTCTTCAATCGTGAACGTGATGTCCCTTTTGCTCTTCGGGAACGCGTCGAAAAGGAACTCGCTTCATTGGAATCAGAAGGAGTTATTTCCCCCACAGCTTTAAGTGATTGGGGATCGCCTCTTGTTGTTATCCCAAAACCGGATGGGGGAGTTAGGTTATGTGTCGACTACAAATGTAGAGTAAATTCAAGGTTGATTTCTGCAAACCATCCCATAAGACCAGTTAATGACGTTCTACATAGTCTTAGAAACTCAAAATTTTTCTGCATGTTAGACTTATACAAGGCATATCTACATCTGAAGGTTGATGAAGAAGGTAGTATGATTCTAACTATATCCACTCACAAAGGAACCTTCAGGATGCACCGACTGAGTTTTGGCATCAAAACTGCCCCCTCAGAATTTAATAGGATATTAACACAGATCCTTCATGGTCTTCCAAAAGCTGAAGCTTATTTTGACGTCATCATAATACATGGTACAACAAAGGAGGAGTGCACCAAGAACTTAATAGCCTGTCTAGAACGGCTTTCAAAAAAATCTGCATTTGAACAAAAGCAAATGATCATTTTTCAAGGAAAACATAGACTACCTAGGGCATATTGTATCATATAATGAGATCCGCAAGTCACCAGAGAAAGTTCAAGCTGTGTCACAAATGCCACGTCCTAAAAACAATGAAGAAGTGAGACGATTCCTTGGGATGGTGACTTATTACGCAAAGTGTATTCCTAATTTTTCAACGAAGTCCCACCCATTACGGCAGTTAATGCGGAAAGGTGAACGGTTTTTCTGGTCTGCAGCCTGTGAAGCAGCTTTCTTGAATCTCAAGTCCGAGTTATGTAGTGAACGTGTCCTTACCCCATTCAATCCATCACTGCCTATCATCTTGTCAACAGATGCCAGTCCTACTGGTGTTGGAGCAGTATTAAGTCTTGAGATGGATGGCCAAGGAAGACCCATCGCCTATGCATCTCGTGCCCTAACACCAGCAGAATGTAATTACAGTCAGCTGACCGGGAAGCGCTGGCAATAATTTTCGCCACAACACACTTCTACAACTATATTTTTGCAAGAAATTTTATTCTTGTAACGGACAATGAACCTCTGTCTCGTATTTTTCATCAGAACAAGGGCCTGCCACAAATGACATCCGCAAGGCTCCTAAGATATGCATCGTTTCTCTCCGGGTTTGACTACACGGTAAGAGTGAAAAAAGGGAAAGATAACGAAAATGTTGATTGCCTATCCCGAGCCCCTGTTGCATCTACCTCGCTAAACATTGAAACATCAATAAATGCAGAAGTTTCACAACTCTGTGCTGAAACGATTCTTCAAGTGTCAAGTGAAGCCATTACATACGAAACTATCCGTGATGAGACTATGTTAGACCTAGAACTTGGAGCCACCCTGCAACGTCTTCAAACTCAATCCTTGGATGAACCATATACAGTTGAAAATGGTATTCTATTCCGTCAAGACCGAATTGTTATCCCAAAGAAACTACAAATAAAATTTTTGGAAGAGTTACATTTAACACACCTCGGCATTGTGAAAACGAAACAGTTAGCAAGACGATATGTCTACTGGCCGCAATTAGACAAAGACATTGAGAAGCTTATCAAATCTTGTGAAGAGTGCGCGCAGACTCGTTCAAATCCACCGAAAGCTCCAATACACCCCTGGGATGAACCAGAAGGAAATTGGGAACGCATACACATTGACTATGCGGGGCCATTTGATAACCACCATTTCTTGATGTGTGTTGACGCGAAATCCAAGTGGGTTGAAGTCCGAATGGTGAAAGACGCTCCATCCACTGCAACTACTATCAGTCTGCTTGACAATATCTTTACCGTACATGGGTACCCGAATGTCCTTGTGTCAGATAATGCCACTATATTCACGAGTGATGTATTCAGATCCTATTGCAAGGAGAGAGGGATTATTCAGAAATATATTGCACCAGGGCATCCAGCAACCAATGGGCTAGCCGAGAGAAACATCCAAACTTTGAAGAGACGACTTCATGCTGCTGTAAATGACCCGGCACCATTATCGACTAAGTTACAGAACATCTTGTTTCAATACAGAGCAACGCCATTGGCATGTGGACAGTCTCCAGCTGAACTATATTTGAAACGTCAGCTACGTATCCGGTCGGATGCTCTACTTCCAAACCAAAAGAGTTTGACTGCATCCAGTTTCTCACCCCCTGTTCGCTCTTTAAAAGTGGGGGAGAGAGTGCAAGTCCGGATTCACCAGAAAAACCGTGATATTTGGCAGTTTGGTGTTATACAAACTGAACTCGGCCAGCGCCACTATGATGTGAAATTGGATTCGGGACGAATTTTAAAGCGGCATGTTGACCAGTTATTATCGACTCTCGTGCCAAAGAAAGATAAGCATGTCACTTTTGCTCCAAAAAATCCTCCAGTTCTTGGCGTTCCAAATATACCAACACCAACCCAGTCAAGACTAGAGAATGATGATATTCCTCCTGCAACCCACACGTCAGATGATACAAGGCAGACCATCCTGCAACCAGATGAACGTCCTGATCGTAACAGCCTTCCACCACCTGCTGATAATTATTTAAGAAGATCAGCAAGAGACAGGCGACCTCCTCAGTATCTGCAAGACTATGTGCCCAAATGAATATGGATAGTTCCTTTTATTTGCTTTTATATAAGTGGGGGAGACTATTATGTATCTAGTTTATGTCCTCTATGGAACTTGGTCGGAGTGTATATATGCTTTTACTCTGTGACGATGTTAGTGTAATTTGCCCAATGTGTTAAGATGTAGATTGAGATGTGTCTACATATTAAAGTGATATAATATCCCTTATTCAAAACATAATATCTACAATGTGCTTTATTCAAAACATAATAGAAAGGGCTCTTTCTTTTCCAAAGCAAGATTAGGTATCAAGGAAATTTTGTTAATAGTTTATTGTTTTTGTTGGCGTATGCCTACAAATTTGGTTGAGCATGAATTGAGAGTGTCTCCGGTGACTGCTGTTGATTGGTTTTGTTTCTGTCGGGAAGTAGCCTATGTCGTGTATGGGTGCGTGAGCGGGGGCCTTTTGGTGGGGAGGGGGTGGTTATTGAAATAGATGAAAGTTGTTTTGGGAAGAGGAAATTTAATAGGGGTAAGAGGATGAAGCATACTTCCGATTTTGGTGGGGTTGTTCAGGGGAGTAATGGGAAGGATTGTTTCTTTGAAGTGGTTCAAGAACGAGATAAGGGTAATTTGTTGCAGGTTATTAAAACACACATTAAGGGAGGGACTACAATTTACAGTGATAAGTGGGCTGCTTATCGGGGTTTAAATGACGAGGGATTTAGGCATTTTTCTGTTAACCATTCAATTGCTTTTAAGGACTGTGAAACTGGGGCTTGCACTAATACTATCGAGGGGTTTTGGTCTGCAGTGAAATATAGTGTGGGGAAGGGAAAAGGACGGGAAGGGTTGCTGCAGGCTCATTTAGATGGTATGTGTGGAGGAAGAATGCGGATCCCGGGGTGTGTGTTTTTGAAAGAGTTCTGAGTGATTGTCGGAGATTATATCCTCCTTGTGTGAGAGATTGAGTGTATGTGTTTCATCTTTTTAAAAAATTCATTCGAGGCTGGGAATAAACTGAGTGCTATGGGGATGGGGGAATCTGGGGTGGGGGGTTAGCATGGTAGTTTGTACCTTATTCTTAACAAACCAAGGCCTAAATTATTAACGAGTTCAAGAAGCCCCATTTTAATTTATATGCCGGTTGTGCTTAAATATGGCTGATTAGTTTATGCGTGGCGGGGAAGAGATTGGTCGTTTATAGTTGAGATTGTCCTTCTTACTTGGCGTACATTGATACAGGTTTGGTTTCTGCCGAATGATGTTTTTTTCCATTTATAAATGAATGATGTATTTATTTTATTTGAATTTATTAATTAATATTACTTATGTAAGGAGAATAGGGAAAGATTATAATTTGGTTCGGTTCATTAATATCAGAGAAAGAGTGCTGTATTTCGTTTGTACCGTGGAAGGTTTTTCCTTTTTTTTTGCAAGTTATGCCCATTAAGAGTGAAATTGTTGTTAAAGGTATTTTTTTTTCGTAGAAAGTTTTGGCAAGTTATGGCCATGTGAAGTACACTGTAAGTTATTTATTGTTGTTAAAGGTTTTGTTTCGTTGCTTGGATATACATTTGGCAAGTTTTCGACATGCGAAGTACACTTTAATTTATTTCTTGTTGTTAACGTTTTCTTTTTCTCGCAATGCAAAGTACAGTTTAATTTATTTATTGTTAAAGATTTTGTTTCATGTTTTGGAAATATAATTTGCAAGTTAAGGCGATGAGTAATGGAGTTTAATTTGTTTAACCGTTGTTAAAAGTATGTTTTTTAAATATATTTGGAAAGCTAGGGTAATGATCACTAAAGTTGAATTTATTACCTGTTGTTGAAGGTTTGTTTAATTCTCTTATGAAAGTTTTTGAGAAAAGAAATTCTGATACTTCCCTTTTTTACTTAGACGTTTTTAAAATATTTCATTTTACAATTTACAATTACATTTAAAGATATGGATATTTGTTTAATATTTTTTTACTGTTAGTGAAATGGTTGTTTAGTTTATTATTATTTTTTGTTTAGTAAGTTGGTGTATGGCTGGGTTGAATGTGTTTTCCGTATGTATGGTTAAGTGAAAATGTATTTTAGGCTTTTGAAGTATTGTTTTTCTTTTGAAATTTTATGTTTCGGAAAAGAAATTGATCATTTTTATTTGTGTTGCAATGAGTCATTTGTTACACATCGAGAGCTATATGTTATGAGCTAAGTGGTGGTTGATGATTTTTCTTTATTGCATGATGACTGCTATATATTTATTAGTTATATTGCTGCTTATACAGGGTGGGGCAGAAACAATGACCCATTTTAAATTGCCCGCCATTATTGCACACGGCTTCCTAGAGAGTTGATATTGGTACCAGTGTGTAGTGCAGTTCAAAGCATTGCCAGTCAGTATGGAGCGTTGGTCAAACGAACACCGTGCGTTTGCAATAGAAACGTTTTTCAAATGTGGTGACAGTGTCGTACGAACACAGCGTTTGTTCCGGCAACATTTTGACATTGGTCGGAATGATCAAGTTCCGTCTCGGAAGTCGATTACGAGATGGGTCCAGCAGTTCAGAGCAACAGCATCTGCAACAAACAAGAAACCGTCTGGTAGGCCACGTACAGTTCGCACCCCGGACAACATTGCACGCGTGCGAGCTGCTGTCGAGCCAAGTCCAACGCGATCAGTTCGTCGGCATTCACAAGTTCTTAACATCTCGGCCAGAAGTGTGCGACGGATGTTGCATCTGGATATGAAGTTCCATCCCTACAAACTCCAAGTGGTGCAGCAATTATTGCCCAGAGATCTCCAGGCACGTCAAACATTCTGTACACAGCTTCTGGAGATTATAAACACTCAACCCGACTTTCTCAACAATTTCATGAAGTCTGACGAGGCCCATTTTCACTTATCGGGCTATGTAAACAAACAAAACTGTAGGTACTGGGCGCCTACCAATCCTCATCAGATGCACGAAAGACCACTTCATAGCGCAAAAGTTACTGTGTGGTGTGGTGTGTGTCTGCAGGGTATTATTGGTCCGTATTTTTTCGAAAATGATGCAGGTGACGCTGTCACAGTAACATCAGATCGATATGTTGTTATGTTGCAACAGTTTGTAATGCAGGAAATGCGCCGTAAGAATATCAATTTGCGGTCGTTATGGTTCCAACAAGATGGTGCAACCGCTCACACGGCCAGAACATCCATGACAGTCTTACGCAGAATGTTTCCAGATCATCTTGTATCCCGCTTTGGCAATGTCAACTGGCCAGCCCGTTCGCCCGATTTATCGACTTGTGATTTTTTTCTGTGGGGATTCCTAAAATCCAAAGTGTATGCTAACAGGCCAAGAACTATTGAAGAATTGAAAAACAACATTCAAGCCGAAATCGAGGTCATAACAGGTGACACTCTTCGTAAGGTTATGGAGAATTTGCGTGTTCGTGCAGAAGATTGCATCGCCAACAATGGTGGACACCTGAAGGACATAATTTACAAAAAGTGACATGTGTAATTAATGGTAGGATGTGTTCTTTTGAACAGTGTACAGTAATAATATGTAGTTGTATTTCTTCATGGTTAAATAACATGTTTAAAATGGGTCATTGTTTCTGCCCCACCCTGTATATGCAGAGAGTTGATGATGTTGAATTAATGTTTTGTATTATTAAGATGGAAATATGTCATTACATATTTTATGTATATGTGTTGACGTGGTTTCGTTTTTACGATTAATACAGTGCTTTGATACTTGGCAATGTTGTAATAGGTGTAGGAGTGAGTTTCGGCGATGACTGATGACTTCCATATGTCGGTACTTTGTTTCAATTCTTCAATTTGATTGAAATGGGTGGATTGTACTGTTCTAAAAGTACGGTTGAAACAGTATTTGGTTTGAGAATGGTGTTCGTGAAATTACTGTTTGCTACTACCTTAAATGAAAATGTAATGAAGGGGAGTGAGTATTACGCCATAAGTTGCATTTGTGTATTTCTGGTAAGCTTGTTTTAGAAGGAAATTAATGCTTTCGTTACGAGCTAGCGGGATCGTAGTGTAAGCCTTAGGTTAGGTTTGTGAATGCCTGGGAAGTGTTATTTACAAGTACATTTCTGCTTGTGCTAACAGCAAGGGGTCTGGGGAGCCCAAGGTTAGGTTTGTTTATGTTCCGAAAGTCTTAATAAAAGCGTATGTATTGATGAAGTATTGACGACATTACGAGGGACATTAAATGTTTACCTGACGAGCTTATGGGTAAATGTCTATGAAGAAAGGATTATGAGTTGGTGAAATGTAAAAAGAAATTGGCATTTAGAACAAAATGTGGAAATGAGGTGTGTATTTTTTAAAGTTTGCTATTGGTGCCTCTATTTATAAAATATGTTTCTCCATCTTCACTTCATGGGCATTGGTGACGAAAAGATAGTAGTGCACATTGAGATTTTGAATTACGTCATTAATGAGGTTACGAAATACTTTTCTGTCAAGCTTACGGGAACTGCCTGGGGAATAGGGGGTTTTGGGTGGGGGAAACCGAAAGAGAAATTGCCATTTATAAGAAACCTTCGAAACGCGATATGTATCGGGATCAGTAATTGAGTTACATAAGCAAATTACACATTGTGATACAAAATTGTATTAATATACTCGTAAAATGAAATGACAAAATGTTGATCTGTATCGCAATCTGTAATTGAGCTATATAGCTTAATTACAGTTGGCGATACAGAATTTCATAAATATGAAATTAGGAAATTACGATATGTATCGCGATCTGTAATTGAGCTATATAGGCCAATTACAGATTACGATACAACATTTTATAAATATAACCTTAAATTGGGAAATATTTGATTACTTCTTCAAGAGAGGGGTTCCTTCCCATTATCACTTTCACAAGGCAAGATATTGAACAAAGATGTATAACATTTGATTTACATACCTTCTGGGAGCTTCTGGGTGTCATTCAATGTTCATTTTCGATTTCCATCGGCATTGCTGCAGCGGAAATAATTCCTTTTACTAGACCTATAACAGTTAATTCTTACGAGATTCCGCGCCGTCTTACATTGACGTCACACACTACGTCATACCTGTTGTCAATGTTGCCAACATGTCCAATACAAAATACACCACACGACACCACCACTAAGAAATCTGGACGCGTTAGGCTGTAACCAATGTCAAAACCATACATCTGGACGCGTCAGGCTGTAACCATTGTCAAAACCATTCATCTGGACGCGTTAGGCTGTATCCATTGTCAAAACCATTCATCTGGATGCGTTAGGCTGTAACCTTTGTCAAAACCATTGATCTGGACGCGTTAGGCTGTAACCATTGTCAAAAACCATTGGATTGGACAACACGAAGGTTACGTTAGGTTAGGTCCAGTGTAGGTGCGGCCTTTGGCCGCGGGAAGCTTTCGGGCCAAGGTTGACAAAAAAAACCATTGATCTGGGCGGGTTAAGCTGTAACCATTGTCAAAAACCATTGGAATACCACCGTGCTGCCCGCCGCCCGTTGCCATTTGCCTTGCCGTAAGTAAACACCATGTCGGCAAGCTCACGAGTGGAATACGGAACCATTGTGTAAAACGCTGTAACACATCCACTACCAGGTGAGTCAGCACGAGAAGTGACTCGGACACAACTATGGCAGGAGAGGGCGCTAGGGAATGATGTATGAGGAACAGTACCACTCTCTAGGACAGGCCTGTTCTGTCATGCTACTGGTGGCTGTGGCGCCACGGCTTGCCGCGAGACTCGCTCCCAAGGTGGATGTATGGCTAGAGCTGCATCTTAATGCAAAATTTTGACACCAACCTATTGCTCGGCGCAAGTAGTTCCAACTGACAATATGAGATGGCGCGACGATGCACTTTCGAGCGCGATCCGTCCCCGACCTGGCCTACTGGCTCCTCTGGCCCCTCTCCCCTGCCTTATAATGGGCATATTTTGGTAATTGGTCTAATAATAGGCTATTTATTCCCCCTGTGATATCAGGTAGAGAAGAAAACATAGGCTCTTTCAGAATAGTTCTGGATGTTTCAAGGTTATCAGCCCATGTTTCCACAAAGCACTTAGCATGACATAGGCCTACCCCACAGATATGTACAAATAGAAAGAGTAGGCTACTATACTACAATATTAAAAATGAATTGTAAGACAAAATTACAGCTGCACTTATCACACACCAGTATTATTTAATTGTCAGTGCGGCACTTCCTATCTATCGAATTAAGAAATATCACGTTTGAATTACGGAAAGCGTTGGAACAACCAGCTCTTATTTTGAATTATTTCTATAGCATCTGATATCGTTTTCGAGCGCAGTGTATCGACTAAAATCTATGTGCGATTCAATATAATTCAATTTCTTGGTATACTATTGTTCGAAACCGATTGTATTCTTTTCTAAGCACTGCAATATGTATTTACTATTGATATATATTCAAACATTAATTAAATATACAACACTAACAAGAATACTCACCAATTTTCCGATTTTGCTGCCATCTATAGAAGTACAACTCGACTATATCGTCGTACGCGATGACTGCTAGTGTTTTTAACGTTGTCAGCAGGTACTACTACAAGGCAAGTTAGCGTTGGCACCAAAACAACCTATAAAGTTTCACCCACTCGCTCGCTCCCGTGGTAGACTAAGCCCCGCTCTTCCCTGCTCCACCACCACTCCCGCCAGCTTCTCCTCTCAATACTTTCTCTTGCTAGAGAGGAGAAGACGGACTTGCCCCCCCCCCCCCCGCCCTTGTCCACTCCGCCTCCACACTCCTGTCTTAAACCCGCTGCGCTGTAGTGGAATGGGTCATAAGTCAAGTGTTAAGCAAGGCAAGAAGGAGATTCCGATTTCCTCTTCTTAAATAGAACGGTACATCAGTTGTAGAAATGCTGCGAATGGCAAAAAGACGTTCAACATCAGAGCTGGGTGGTAGAAGCAACCCTTCCTGGGAATATAATCATTTAGTAGTCTAGTGCTCGCCCCAGCGCCAGCCTACGGCAAGTGGATGTGTTTGATATGTCACACTTCTTTAAAGAACATAAAATAAAAAGCAGGCAGTATGATTCAAAGGATTTGTTATAGCTACTGATTATTGGTTACTTATGTCGCATTCAACGTCACGCACAACTTTTCTCGTCCTTTCGCCAGCTACTGTCCCCTCGCCAGCTCCGAGGACCTCGTAGGCATGTGGAGTGGAGTGAGTAAGCAAGCCAGTGATGACGTAGCACTGTACTATACTATGCAAAAACATGTACTCACCTTAGAGTAGCGGTGTTGCTAATGGAGAATCCTGGTCTTCTTCTTCTGCCTCACTTTCGGAACTCCACTCTTCACATCCACTGGAGGAATCACTATCATCACTGTCATCATCCACGTGTATCACTATGCTATCAATGACATCAGCGACAATGCCGTCCTTCTCCCAATATTCATCCTCTACTTTCTGAACACTCCTACAGTACCCTTCCCAGTCAGTATTGGTTACAGATGTTATCACCGGGTGAGTTAGCCGTGGTCGTTACGGCATGACTGCTGGCAGTCGCTCACATCCGGGAGGCGAGGAGGTTCGAATCCCCCCGCCGTCAACCTTGAAGATGGTCTTCTGTGGTTTCCCATCTTCCTTCCAGGCAAATGCCGGGGTTGGTCCCTAACTATAGGCCACAGCCGCTACCTTCCAACTCCTTGTCCTTCCATCCAAACTTTCCTCCCCAGCGGTACTTGTAGCTCACCCATTGGGTGTCCGTCTCGAAGCAGCTACAAAACTGGCGAGCCGAACATGTCCTCGGACACTCCCGGCACTAAAAGCCATACGCTAAAAAAAAAACAAAAAAAAACAGATGTTATCGCTTTAAGAGTAATATCTCTTAGTTTCTGAAGGGATAAATCCCCGGTAACATTTCCTTCGCGCACCTCCAAGCTAGTTCGATGGCATTCAGATCACACATGTATGGGGGAAGGCGGTATGTCCCAAGGATTGCAAATGAGAGTCAATTTTAAACAATTTCTCTTTTGGTTTAAACACTTCTACTAATTTATATAGTGCCTCTTCTCTCATAGACTCGTCGCAAGTAACTCCTTTGTTGCGTAACCATGATATCATATCTGATTTCACAGAGTACTTTGTGGGTGGTTTTTCTATCTGTGGGCAGTGATAGGGTGCGTTATCTAACACAACTACAGATGAAGGTGGTAGATTGGGTGCAAGCTTCTCGGTGGCCCACTTGATGAAATTCACACTGTTCATCTGCCCGTGATAATCCCCACTTGCCGTACCGGCTTTATAGATGAGGAGAGCATTTTCTATGAAGCCGTTTATACCCCCAGCGTGAACTACTATTAACCTATTACCTGAATTCACGTTAGCTTGTACTCCAAATACTTCCTCACTTTGCCAACACTGTCCAAAAGTTAAATTACTATCTATCCAAGTTTCGTCAAGATAAATTATCTGTTGCACACTTTGCCTGAGTTGTTTTATTCTCACTAGATAGTCGTGACGCAACGATACGATGTGAGGCCTTTCAATTAAAATCTTCCTCCGATTTTGAGATTTTTTCCACCGGAAACCGATTTGTTTTACTACTTTTCGTAATGAAGTGTGTGACCAAGGAAAAGTTATTTTGCCTTGTATCACAGGCAGTAGTTTTGGAATGGTAGGAACACGTTTTTCTTCCACATAAAACGCTTGAATAGCACGACAAATTACATATTTATCAAAATCATCAATGTTCACTACAGTGTGTGATGGCCTAGTATTTCGTTTCTTAGCCGGAGTGGACAGCACACTACCCTCGCCACTTTCAGCCAATTCCCTCGTTTCCTTCCGTATCTTTTTAATAAAAGATTCGGACACTCCAGCATAGTGAGCAGCTCTTCGTGTCGCCTGGTTTACTGTGAAAGCAAAACGTTTGTTTTCAGCCTCTTCATCACATTTTACAGTAATGTTACTTATGATACCACGACCCTCAGAATGCATCCGCTATCACAACATCTTCTTCGCGTGCAGCCATGCCTCGGCCTCCACCTTCCCCCACACAACCACCGATTCACTAAAATAGGCCGGGGCACTATAAACTATAAGAGATTCGTCACTTTTGGTTATAGAATTTCCGAGAGAGAGCAACGCCTGAGGCTATGTACTGCTCCGGCAAGTCTGGCAACATAAAAAGTAAAAAGCCATATGAGAGTAGCCTTTATTACAATTAATTGAACAGTATGTTCTGCGATGAGTTATTGATTATTCATGAAAATAAAACAAACATAACTGCGCTTTCCGCTAGGCGCTGAAATATACGTCCAGATAGGAAAATAATATATTTTGATACATATCAATGTTGGCAATAGATTTGTCACGAAGGACACAGTTATGCCGTTCTAGAGCTTAATTCACCTTTAGGCTAATTAAACATTGCTCTCCTACTCTACAGAATTGCTGGGTTATTTGATGAATATAAAGAAAACTGTCCAAATGCACACTATGTTGCCATAACCTCACTTTTTGCCTAGCATGCCGGCAGCCACCTACCCCTCCCCGTAGCCCTAAACCACAAATTTTATTGCAATGCAAAGGAGAAGGGGTAAGAAAACAAACAAGAGATGAAATGCACAAATTTATTCTCTATATATTTTTATTCGAGAGTAGTCCGTATTGCCCACTAGTTTTACACATGGTCAACACCAGGAAGATGAAAATTGCCGTATTGTTCCTGCTATCAATGTAATTCTTACATCCCGGTGCTTGGCAATTTTTCCTCCCTTGCATGGGCATGATTGACTCTCAATTCAATTCAAATAAATAATCAAAACAGACTATTCCCGCTTCCGCCTGTCGGTTTGATGTCTGCGTTCATGAGTGCCAACTACGGAACCTTAGTGCTAAAATTAATTCTTTATTGGTTGGCAGAACATCCAGAGCAGAGCTTTACCGCGACCCACGCGCTCCCTATGAACTGTCATCCCCCTGACTGCCATCATGGCATTTTCCCCGGACAGGCCTGCTCTAGGAGGAAACCACGCACACTGTATCTGTGGCGGCATGGTACAGCGCGTATTGGACTGCAGTCTCTGTAACAAAGTATGAATTTCCGAACATACGTTCATTAGACCTTTTTTTTTCGTATCCTCTCCGCGATCAATCCCTAGAGTTTGTACACGGTGGAAAAAATCACCCTGTATAGGTAGGCTTGCCATACGTCCCGGTATTTTTTATCTTGTCCCGGTGTCCCGCCCGGTTTAATCATTGTCCCCGAAAACGGCTGTAAGATGTAAAAAGTAATGAATGTATGTGTTTAAGAATATTTTATGAATCGGTTACTTTTCAACAATCAACATCGTTGACTATCGCACACAGCGTCAAAGAGGTATCTAATGACCAATGCCGGGGGGGGATTGACAGAGCATTAATGAGAGAGTCCACTGCAAGAGCATTGATTGTATGTAAAATCAAATTTGACCTTTCTTGCTATGCTTTTTATGAAAAGGTCAAGCTTAAGAATGACATTTTGAAAAAAAAAACAGTACATTCAAGTAAAACATATGAGTGGTTTGAAAGCGAAGATTAACATTGTTAACTCATTATTTAATTGTTTTATTTAGTTTGATAAAAAAAAAGTTTTTTTGCAATTGATTTTGTAGTTAGACAAAAATTTGTAGTTTTTCAAGAAATAAGAAGACTTAATAATTTTTCAATTATACACTTTTATGAAGTATTTTAAATTGGATCTTATTAACACTTCTTTCAAGATGGTAGTAGACCAGAAACAATTATCATTAAAAAGGAAAAAATTATATTTCTTTATATAGGGAAAATTCCTGTTTTATTTTAAAAGTTGTGTAGAACTAACAATTTAGGATGCCAGATTCCCCCCTCCCGTCACTTGCGAGGCTTAAAATGGCTCAAAACTCACCATTTTGATTCTAATTTTTAAAAAATCTCATACCCCCCGGTAAGGCCATCCCATATTAATGTGTCCCGGTTTCACTCACCAAAAATATGGCAAGCCTATGTATAGGTCACTCTGTACGCTCGTCATTTACATGGGCGTGCATCAATTCCATCCGGGAATTCCAGTCAGGTAGCCAGCGTTACCTCAATTCCACCCGGTCCTCCAAGGGAACCAGAAATGAGTTCCTCAACTCCGCCCAGGCTTTTCCCCAATGACGTAAACAAATGTCATAACCCTCCTGCTCGCATACCAAGGGCCGTGTCAAACACCCTATGCAGCGCATGAGTAGAAAAAAATAGAAAACTTGGCAGACTTATGTAAAAGAATATTATGATTAATTTTAAATCACCACCACCAAGTCCACTCAATTGTTAAATCAGATAAAAACATAATACAAAGAGCTAGATATTAATCACTGTTGTTAAATAAAAATATGGACAGGAAATTTAATAAAATATGAAAAATCAGCATCTTAAAATCACATATATCTTTACTTCATTTCAAACTATACAAAAAACATTAGATGAAACGCTTTTCATTCCCTAACTATTGTGTGGGAAACACACTTCACAAGATCTAATCTACTCATTGTTTGGTTGGCGTACTGCATGAGCCTGTTTTGTCGTGTGGAATGCAAGAATTCGCTCATGCGCTGCAGAAGGTGTTTGACGTTGACCCGACCCTTGGTATGCGAGCAGGAGGGTTATGACATTTGTTTACGTCATTGGGGATAACCCCTTTGCCGACCCCTTGTCAAAGCCTGAGCGGAGTTGAGGAAATTATTTTTGGGTCCCTTGGAGGACCGGGTGGAATTGAGGAAAATCGGGTGGAATTGATGTTCGACGATTTACATTTACCCATCCCACACTTCACGCCAAAGTCAGCCTTTTACTTGTTCCCCATCTGCGAATCAACACAGGAGCTTTGCGAGCGCGTTATAATATGCTCTTATTAACCTTTTAAGTGCTGAGTTTTTCACTCGCATTTAAAAAAATGTTAGAAGTCATAATTGTTAACTTATCATGGGAGTGGGGTAGCGTGATAGACTTAAAATGCCCATAGGTTTTGGATCTTTATCTAAATGTAAATTCTAAATACTACGTTTATATATAATTTTATTTGGAGACGAATCATTTTTTTTGTGCGGGCATCATCTCCATACCAAGTAATGGGTTCAAAATAAAATTATTACTAAAAATCAGTGGGTAAATAATACTAGTTGCTCCTTATTAGTACAAAAGGTACTGTATATTCTTTGATCCGAAATCAAAAATCGGCGTGAATGATTTGCTTGTTATTCCTGTTTACTTCTCAGATGAACCTCAGCTGTAGAGAACAGACGTCTACAAAATGGTATGTTAGTTACTCCCGGAAGCAAAATTACAAACTCATGTAGTACTACATAATGCCCAATGGATGACAGAACATGCCTGGGATCAATTCGGTGGTCGAAAACGAATGGGGAATATGAAAAATAAGAAGTTCTTGAGCAACGTTTATAGACGGGCGAAGCACTCAAAGGGTTAAGAATGAAATGGGGGGTCTACCTCTACAGTCACGATCGATAAATCGAAATGTGTTCGAGTAATTGCTGTGTAACTGGGTATGAGAGACTTCAGTTGAACAAATCACAGTGAGTAATACTGTGAATCGCTATTTTGAATATACAATATTGAACCCTTATCATTGTGTCCAATAATAATGTTTCATATTAATAAAAACGATGGAAATACTAAATACATGATATGCTGGATATTTGAGTAATATTGATGTAGCAAGAAATCTGGACTTGGTAAGACATGCTACGTGCTGGCTGGAAATGACCAATAGTTTCACAACCAATGTTATTATTGGATTTCTGAGAAAATCAGATATGACGCTGTGGCGTACGTGACCATAAAAGGCCACAATGCTGCGTACAAGGCAAGGAGTGAGAGAGAGGAGAATAGTCGTGACGTCAATATAAGGGCGGGATTTGTAAGGTCAGAACTCCGAAGCCAACTTATCTGACCAATAAGAAAACATGACGCCAGAACATAGCGTCAGTGTGTTTTGCGCGGCAATCGGATATAAAAAGATCTAGCGATCGGTTTGCTTGTTCGACGGCAGATTCGCGACCTGTGAGAAAATACAAGAATTTTGAGAGGTCACACATAATTATAGGCCCATTACTTAAAATATTGAGGAGCTGTTTTACTCCCACCATTGAAACTTTAGGCTTTCTGTATATATACAAATGTCTGAGATGAACCGAGGCACTCCTAATTATTCTTCGACAGTCATTTAAGACGTCCTTAAGACGATATGGTTTTAAAATTATAGTTGTGTGTCGGCAACGAAGTTGGAAATTTTCATAAATTGTGAGATGGCAATTAGCCATAGAATAGGGAAAGTCGACGATTCTGCATAGGACGATCTGAGGAAATAAAATACTTAGAACGCAGATAGAACAGTTTAAAAACTTTGATTTAATTGTGTTTTAACAGCAGCAAAATGTCGACCATGGAGAGAAGACAGCAAGCTTCATCCTCCATTACCATCAGTGTTATGGGCTAACGGCCTAATGATGGGAATTGACGAGGCGGGAGGCCTCTGGAAAGCAGTTTAAGTGATGAGTATTAAAAAATTGATTTATTGATTTTGGACGAGGGGAATCGCGAGAGATGTGTGGAACTTTGTATAGATTTTATTTGTGTGGTTTAATTTAAATTTCAGGGTTTGATTTCTTAACTGACATGCGTGTAGTAAATTTTGGCATTGCGTGACAATTATGTTGTACAGTAAATTTTGTAATTTAAATGTTTTCCTTATGTATACGTAATTCTTATAGCGAAACGGCCGCATCGATTAACGTATCTATAAAAAGTGTAGCCATGAATGAGAACCTAGGAACGACAATGATAAATGGACTGATTTAATGATATGTTAAACTAATTACTACGTGGGGGGAATATTTGCATTTTGTTGCTTTGATAACTCGGGCTAGGACTGATCCTGTTATTAATTCTTTATTGTCATTTGGACATGTTGTGTGTCATTATCTGAGGGGTGTGCTGATTAATGCTACGACGTGATCTTCGAGAAATGTGCCACGTGTTTTTGGGTGTAAGTGTTGATGATGAGGAGAGGTAAAGCCTGTCCATGACTGCGATATCATTCCGGCAAACTAGTTATCCGTGGGGATAAGTTTGACCTGGGAATGTATTCTTAAAAATCCCTGAGAGGATGTTTTGAGATAATGTGTTATTTATTTGTACGCGTTTAACAGGTGGCGATTAGCAAAGGTGCTGTACGCTGGCTATGGGCCAGAATCTATATTTAGCATGGCACTAATTACTACTTGGGGGAAGAAATCAGCCACTCTCTCGGTGATGCGATAACAGGCCCGGTTGTCTCCAGCTCGTTATGACACGTTATGTTTGCTTTAAAGCCTAATGAGTTAAGGTTATTTTATTTGGTTTAATTTGGGAAGTTGCCATGTTGTCGATCCAAGTTTCTTTTATCATTACTATGACTTATTTGTTCATTGTTTTAAAACGCCAAACTTTCCGGCGTGAAAATTAAAAGTTGTATTTTGTTGTTGTTGGCTCTTATTTTCAAGGCCATTGTATTCATATAAATATAATTTGGCAACCGGCCAAACTTGTTCATGTCATGTTATGCTATCCTAGTGTTTAAGGTATAAGACGGTAATTCCGCAGCCCTTATTTTAAACAATACACACGTGTATTTGGTTGTGGTAATCTAAGGTTAGAGCATGTCGGTAGTGTATATAAATATGTAATCGTTGTTCCCACATTTCCGTAATTCGTCCTTCGCAGTACGGAGTCCGTTCCCGAACCAACTGTTTTGGTCGGAAACGAGCGCCCGTCAAAATGCTCATTACTTGAACTAGTCTTAAAACCCGTGTCGCTCATAAATATTAAATTTTTGTACTATTTTATTTGTTTGTTATATTTGGATCTTGTGATCCGTTTTCTTTTGTTACTCTGATTTAAGTGACATTGCAGTCACAATGCTTGTTGACAGCTGTCATGCCATGTCGTCATGGTACGTCAGGCTGGTCAGTGTTAGATCTGTTCACGCGAGTGAACAATAAAAGGGTGGTTATAGTTTTCTTTCTTTTTATGTTTGATTCAGTTAATAAATTTCATTTGTTAGTAGATCCTGTTGTTTTTCTTGGCTTTATAATAATAATAAGTTAACCTTATGAACCCTGGAAGTTATGTTGATAGCAAAACCTCTAAATCACATTCACAAGAATCCATTACGACCCCGAAAATTTGAATCTTGTCTACATGCTATTTTCCAAAGGGTTTATAAGAGTTACTTTGGCTTCCGAACGTGTGGCATTTGTGTTTTAGAGTAAAAAAATAGATCACCGGCATGTGATAAGTTTATTAACGTAAGTTAGGCGAAGATAGTACCGCCAAATGTTTGAAAATATAAAGTCATGGAGTTTGCAATAAAGTAAATGTGGAACAAGTTAAGTGTTTGAACTTTGATTAAAATTAGAACAAACTGTTCCAGGCGCCCAATAAAATTAAATTAGCTTTGTGTAGAAAAGCCAAACTCAAAGAATTATTTGACAGGAAGGTTAGACCTTAAAAACTAATTAATACTCTATTAATTGGTTAAAATTTGTAAGTAAAGTAAGGTCAGGAAGATTATAACTGAATCAAAGGGTTAAAATTAAATGGAATAATAAGTAAATTATACTCAGTGATGCTATAGTTTGTGGGAGTAATTTAAAGTAAATGAACTGAGTATGTAAAGGGTTAATGTGTGTATATTTAATATGTGTGAGCGCGCGTATCCAGGGCTCCGCCCTTATGTCATTTCCCTATGTCTCAAATATATTATTGTTGTGATGGCAACTCTGGGAGAAATTCGCGAAGTGATTGAACTAGCATCCGCTCGTACGCGAGAACAACTTAGTGAGATGAGAAAGGACATAACCAATGAAATACAGACACAGTTAGCGGCAAATAGTGAAGAAACGCAGACACAGTTAGCGGCAAATAGTGTAGAAACGCAGACACAGTTAACGGCCATAAATAAACAATCGACAGAAACGCAGACACAATTAGCTGCTATAAATAAACAATCGGAAGAAATACAGACACAGTTAAACACAAAACTATCTGAAGTTAACGAGAATATAAATCAGAAAATCGCTACACAAAACATTCTGGTTAGTGAACAATTACATAGGCAGTCTGAGAAAAACAATGAAATATTAAACGCACAAGACGAAAGGAACACTCAAAATCTAGCTGCGCTAACGGTAGAAATCAAAGAGCACACAAAAGAACAGCTAATCCAATTAGCAAAGGACGTTAGCACTAACAATACCAAACAATTAGGAATAATAAAAGGTATCGAAGATTCGTTTAAAAAGGAAATAAAAGGAATGGATGAGACTGTTATGGCAAAACTAGCACAAATCGAGCAAGCGTGTTTGACCAGCTCATCTGAAATCAAAGAAGCACACACAAACTTAGAAAAAAGGTTTGAGAATATCGAACGAGGGACACAGGGTATGCAAGATCAGATAATTACAGTAGATAACAATATCACGGGCTTAGTGACGGAACTCAACAAATTAGAAATACAATCAATTAAGAAATGGAAAAAGTTAGAAATTGACCAGGAAGAAATTAAACAAACATTAGAACAGAACAACATTTCTCTGGGAGAAAGGATAGATAAACTTGAAGATAATCAGGAGGCTAATCAACAGGAAGTCGAAAAACGCTTTGTTAAATTGAAGGATACTATTAGGAAAGATTGGACCAAGATGAGCGCTGATTCGAAAGATGAACGGCTCGCAGTAAGCAAGAAGCTAGGGGAAAATAACGCGAAAATACAGGCGTTAGAAGAAAATATGAAGTTAAGATTTCAAATTCAAGAGGACCGCATGATAAAATCGGAGTTGCAGTCACTTGGACATAATACGATGTTTGCGACACTAATGGAAAAGGGGAAAGGGGAGAATGCGGAAAGAGAGCACACAATAGACAGCCACGAGCTTGGGCAAAGTCCAAGAACGGTAGACACGCAAGCATTCCAGAATTATGAGGGTCGGAGCTCGACACCTCAAAACACACAACTTCCCACGCAAGTTATACAAGTCATCCGTGGAAACGAATTTAAACCGAATAAGTTTTTACCAGAGAGCGGAGGGACACCTAAAGCTTTCTTAAGGGAACTGACAGAATATTTTTCGGACCAAAATGTTAGCTCAACGCGACAATTAAGAATGGTTGAAAAATTTTTGGCGGGCTCAGCACTTACCTGGTATCTTGGATTTAAGAACACATTTAAATCAATGGAAGGTTTCCACAAGGCCTTCCTAAGCAAATACTGGAGTGGGTCGTATCAACAAAGCTTGCGAATGGATTTATACTCGCGCAAATACCATTCCACGCATCAGACGAAATATGCAGATTTTTTCGCCATGCAACTTGTCAAATTGCAGGATCTTGATAATCCCCCGAGCGAAATGGAGCTAATAACTACTATAGGAAAGCAGATGCCTATTAGCGTTCAGCAATTCTTGGTGGCGGCAAATATTACGACCGTGGTCCAGGCAGAAGAGGTATTAAGGAAGATAGATGAAACCACTAATTACATCAACCCGAGAGAGAAGAGACAGATAGAGTTAGTTAATGCAGTCGAAGTAGTCAAGACACCGAACAAAAACACGAGGTCGCAAGCTACAAACACTGGGGATAACCAAAGACGGCAGAGCACCGAAGAATATGAGCCGAGATCTCAACCGAGATACGAAAATAAGGACAGAAACCATAACAATCAGGAAGGAACTAACCGCTACCGGAACACAAACAATCAGCAGTGGCGAGATAATAGGAGATACCAAACGTCATACAATAGGAATAATAATAATAACGCACCTTACAATCGGGGATGGCGTGGAGGACACTATAATCAACAATATAGGCCCAGAGACAATAGGCGTTACAACCAGCAACATAACGCACAAGATAACCAGCGGTTTAACGAGCAATCGGATCCAAGGGATGATCAGAGAAATTGGAACGAGAGACACGCTGAGTCACAACAGTACCTAGAAGAGCCACGTAACATGGAAGGAAATAATGATAAATGGGAAAGAGCGATAGATCGGCGGAAGAATCCCGACAACCACGAGGAGGAAAACGGAACACATCAAATGTTGGAGGCCATGCATGTAGAAACCCAGAGATATTTGGAGGAGCTGCATGGAGAAGAAGAAAATAGAGCAGCCGACAATAGGAAACAGAAGAATAGCAGGAGAGATTCGCAGACCGTGTCAGGCAAGGGTCTCGAAATATGGTAAAAAAAAGTTATTGTACGGGAAGCGGAGAAGAAGAAGGGAGAAGGAAGAAGATGGCAACGCGGGGGAGAAGAAGGAGATGACATCACGGTAAAATGGAGAAGAGACAGGAGTAGCTTAAGGAAGTTCAACTAGGGGTTACGAACTTAGGTAACAACGCCTACAGAGTCCGAGAGGTGAGCACAGGAAACATGGCAGTGTATAATATCTCATTTAAAATTGTATCATCAGAGAGAGCCATACGAACCGAGAAATAATGTTACTGCAGCAAATTAAACATTCGCGTGATAACATACAACAAAAGATACGGGGATACTCGAGTGGTTAAAGCGCTCAAAAGACAGCTCTGACGTGTTTACAAGTTCAGGCGGAAGTCGTTAATGAATATGTTGATGTTTTGAAAGAGTGAGAGGGGAGACGAGTAGCAAGGAAAGAGGCCGGAGGGCATAAGTATACAGGAATTTCCTAATGAGTTTGGAATGAGACGGCTACTGAAACAGACAGAGGCGGACAGTCATTATATTTGAGGGTGACCAGCAACTTCAAATTTGAGCCAGAAAAGTAGGGGATGTGAAATTCGACTTCATTTGAGTTCGAATTTCATCAACTAGGGGTCGGATGAACCCTTATCATTGTGTCCAATAATAATGTTTCATATTAATAAAAACGATGGAAATACTAAATACATGATATGCTGGATATTTGAGTAATATTGATGTAGCAAGAAATCTGGACTTGGTAAGACATGCTACGTGCTGGCTGGAAATGACCAATAGTTTCACAACCAATGTTATTATTGGATTTCTGAGAAAATCAGATATGACGCTGTGGCGTACGTGACCATAAAAGGCCACAATGCTGCGTACAAGGCAAGGAGTGAGAGAGAGGAGAATAGTCGTGACGTCAATATAAGGGCGGGATTTGTAAGGTCAGAACTCCGAAGCCAACTTATCTGACCAATAAGAAAACATGACGCCAGAACATAGCGTCAGTGTGTTTTGCGCGGCAATCGGATATAAAAAGATCTAGCGATCGGTTTGCTTGTTCGACGGCAGATTCGCGACCTGTGAGAAAATACAAGAATTTTGAGAGGTCACACATAATTATAGGCCCATTACTTAAAATATTGAGGAGCTGTTTTACTCCCACCATTGAAACTTTAGGCTTTCTGTATATATACAAATGTCTGAGATGAACCGAGGCACTCCTAATTATTCTTCGACAGTCATTTAAGACGTCCTTAAGACGATATGGTTTTAAAATTATAGTTGTGTGTCGGCAACGAAGTTGGAAATTTTCATAAATTGTGAGATGGCAATTAGCCATAGAATAGGGAAAGTCGACGATTCTGCATAGGACGATCTGAGGAAATAAAATACTTAGAACGCAGATAGAACAGTTTAAAAACTTTGATTTAATTGTGTTTTAACAGCAGCAAAATGTCGACCATGGAGAGAAGACAGCAAGCTTCATCCTCCATTACCATCAGTGTTATGGGCTAACGGCCTAATGATGGGAATTGACGAGG
This sequence comes from Meconema thalassinum, assembly GCA_946902985.2. NCBI lineage: Eukaryota > Metazoa > Arthropoda > Insecta > Orthoptera > Tettigoniidae > Meconema > Meconema thalassinum. The sequence continues at coordinate 4,514,840 of CAMPQE020000020.1, forward strand.
CGGGAGGCCTCTGGAAAGCAGTTTAAGTGATGAGTATTAAAAAATTGATTTATTGATTTTGGACGAGGGGAATCGCGAGAGATGTGTGGAACTTTGTATAGATTTTATTTGTGTGGTTTAATTTAAATTTCAGGGTTTGATTTCTTAACTGACATGCGTGTAGTAAATTTTGGCATTGCGTGACAATTATGTTGTACAGTAAATTTTGTAATTTAAATGTTTTCCTTATGTATACGTAATTCTTATAGCGAAACGGCCGCATCGATTAACGTATCTATAAAAAGTGTAGCCATGAATGAGAACCTAGGAACGACAATGATAAATGGACTGATTTAATGATATGTTAAACTAATTACTACGTGGGGGGAATATTTGCATTTTGTTGCTTTGATAACTCGGGCTAGGACTGATCCTGTTATTAATTCTTTATTGTCATTTGGACATGTTGTGTGTCATTATCTGAGGGGTGTGCTGATTAATGCTACGACGTGATCTTCGAGAAATGTGCCACGTGTTTTTGGGTGTAAGTGTTGATGATGAGGAGAGGTAAAGCCTGTCCATGACTGCGATATCATTCCGGCAAACTAGTTATCCGTGGGGATAAGTTTGACCTGGGAATGTATTCTTAAAAATCCCTGAGAGGATGTTTTGAGATAATGTGTTATTTATTTGTACGCGTTTAACAGGTGGCGATTAGCAAAGGTGCTGTACGCTGGCTATGGGCCAGAATCTATATTTAGCATGGCACTAATTACTACTTGGGGGAAGAAATCAGCCACTCTCTCGGTGATGCGATAACAGGCCCGGTTGTCTCCAGCTCGTTATGACACGTTATGTTTGCTTTAAAGCCTAATGAGTTAAGGTTATTTTATTTGGTTTAATTTGGGAAGTTGCCATGTTGTCGATCCAAGTTTCTTTTATCATTACTATGACTTATTTGTTCATTGTTTTAAAACGCCAAACTTTCCGGCGTGAAAATTAAAAGTTGTATTTTGTTGTTGTTGGCTCTTATTTTCAAGGCCATTGTATTCATATAAATATAATTTGGCAACCGGCCAAACTTGTTCATGTCATGTTATGCTATCCTAGTGTTTAAGGTATAAGACGGTAATTCCGCAGCCCTTATTTTAAATAATACACACGTGTATTTGGTTGTGGTAATCTAAGGTTAGAGCATGTCGGTAGTGTATATAAATATGTAATCGTTGTTCCCACATTTCCGTAATTCGTCCTTCGCAGTACGGAGTCCGTTCCCGAACCAACTGTTTTGGTCGGAAACGAGCGCCCGTCAAAATGCTCATTACTTGAACTAGTCTTAAAACCCGTGTCGCTCATAAATATTAAATTTTTGTACTATTTTATTTGTTTGTTATATTTGGATCTTGTGATCCGTTTTCTTTTGTTACTCTGATTTAAGTGACATTGCAGTCACAATGCTTGTTGACAGCTGTCATGCCATGTCGTCATGGTACGTCAGGCTGGTCAGTGTTAGATCTGTTCACGCGAGTGAACAATAAAAGGGTGGTTATAGTTTTCTTTCTTTTTATGTTTGATTCAGTTAATAAATTTCATTTGTTAGTAGATCCTGTTGTTTTTCTTGGCTTTATAATAATAATAAGTTAACCTTATGAACCCTGGAAGTTATGTTGATAGCAAAACCTCTAAATCACATTCACAAGAATCCATTACGACCCCGAAAATTTGAATCTTGTCTACATGCTATTTTCCAAAGGGTTTAATATATTACAAAACAATATGTTCTATAGAGCATCCAGCGTTTAGAAAAGACTGTAGAGACTTATGGCGACAGTGTTGCTAACTCTAGGCAGAGGTAGCGCTGACGTCATACGTTATGTTCACCCGCTTCGAGTACTGCGCTTTCATAAGTTAGCGAGACAACCACAACCCCAGCAGCTACTGAAATAGAACACGCCCAGGAAGGAGCAGTTTTGCAGGTGTTAACGGATTGGAGCAGTATTAAGGATACTGTATGCGAAGAGAACCAATATCGACATTCATTTCGTTGTGATAAGACGCATTACTGATTGACAGATGTCGAGAGCACAGCCCTTCCTTCCTTCTCGGATGTATGCAGACGATGTTAACAATTTTTATGTCAGCAATACTATTGACCATCACCTCTTTAGTTATTAGTTAGGCTGTAATTTAGTTTCTTTCAATTTTATTCTCGTTGTTTTGTTTAGATTAATATTTGTAATATTGTAGTGAGTTAGCCGTGCGGTTAGGGGCGCGCAGCTGTGAGCTTGCATTCGGGAGATAGTGGGTTGGAACCCAACTGTCGGCAGCCATGATTCGATCGAACAGAAAATAAAACAGACACACAACAGTAACACAAATGACTGATAGTGCTTCAGAACTTTTGTTGTCGGCGGAACTGAGCACGTGCTCCACTCCGGGCGAGCATGCAGCACTGGACGAGGCTCTTCTTTCCAGCGTGCTAACCTCGAAAATTTTTAAATTACTAAGACGTAATATAAGCGATACTTGTACGCAATAACAAAGGTAATCAGTTGGCAGATAATTGTAGGAAGCTATTATGACGAAAAATATATATGTTCAGAGTTCCTTCATGATAAAAGGCGAGGCAACAAAACCAGTGTAGGGGGGATTTCCGTTAAAAGTAAAAGCCCATACGACCCACAGTTTTTCTAAACGCTGGATGCTCTATAGTAAACGTCAGGACCTGAAACTTGGGAACAAGTTAGAGTCGCGTAAGTATTGGAACTATATTTATTGTCTTAATGTATTCGAAATGACAGTCTTTATGTGCCCGTTTAGACCGGAGTCCGCACGACCACATATGCATTTTACCAATAATCAGTCAGCACGAGAGTCAAAATATCCCGGAGCGCCAGATGGGTTAAAGCAAATCACAAAAACGACATCAAATTAAAAGAATGCTTTACTGATTTTTGGCTCAATGCAACAATAAGGATAGAAGGAGATTTAATTGGGAGAAACACATCTGGTAAAATTATCTCAGTTTATTTTAAAGTTAAAATCTGACTGCAAGGATGCTCAAAGCAGCATCACTCCACGTGTGGCGATCCACACTCTTATTTACACACAATATACAGAAATTTTCCAAACACATTTGACAATCTTTTTGGAAACACAAGTCCGATTAATAGTCCTGTGGACTGTGTTCCAAAATTATTAATATTTAATTCCAGTTCAAAATTAATTGTCTATACTGGAAATAACGTAGATCACTGTTTGAATATTTACATGATATTAACACTCGTAGAATAAATGTTCATAGAATTTTAAACTTTCACTTGTTTTTCCAGTTTCAAAAATATATCGTCGAAAATATTATCATCATCGAAGCAACACAAATTATTAACACATATTAATAACATCTGAAAAGTATTTGACCTTGAGCATAGCATCGAAGAACTGTGCGAAGCACAACAACAATTAATTGTTCTTCTGACATTAAACATTCGAGAAGTGACTCGATTATGAAATTCAAGTTCCAAACAAAATACATGATTTATGAATCATCAACTTGATCAATAAATGGTTGAACCATTCAACTATTCAATTTTCCACTTGGAATCATTATTAAAAATATTTATATTCATGGCCATTTTTAGTAACTTTTACAACTTGCAATTCTTCGACAGAATGCGGAAATTAGAATTGTAGTTTTATAATGAATTCATTTAGTTCATGGCACTAGGATTGAAAACATCCTTCAAATTATTCGTGGTTAAAGAATTATTTTTAATTGGCAGTGGCCCATTCTATTATTTGTGTAAGAACACAATATTATAACAACAACGGCAAAGGTCTTCCTCTGAAGAAGAATAAACTACTATCATGACAAATCCGGGTTCTAGCAAAATCAAAGTCTAAATGGAATTCGTAAACAAGGTTGAAATAAGAACTGATGGTTTCAAGAAATAACCTTCGGGTCATTCTTCCGACGAAATGTGTAGTTCCAATACTCCTACTATAAACCTGAGCCATCGAACCTGCTATTTGATTGATGCTCGAAAAAACCTCTTCATTCCTGCGACTTAAACATGCGCACCTGGGAATGGCATTTCAACTACTCCACACATAAATTATCTTCCCAAAATTTATACAATAAATCAAGCCTCTGCTTGTTATCAACACTGGAAGATTAATAAACTTACAAGTTTATTTTATTTTACCATTCAGTTCAACCCGTGAATTTACCATACTTATGAAAATCTTTATTTCACTTTCGAGTGTATTTACGTCATGATTTTATATAAATACAAAAATATCCTATTTGATACAAATATCATTTGCTTCCCGTTTCATGTCTCTCCGTGTTATCTGAAAAATATACTTTGCTCATAGCAAATATCAACTGTTCAACCAGAACTGAAATGTTGGTTGAATGCGGGCTTGCGCTAACCACTCTCCTTCGGAAAATCTCCTGTTCCAAACTAGAAATGATTAAACTACTTCATAGGCTCTCTCTCAATACATATGATTATTATAAAATATAATATCCAAGAATTATTTAGAAAAATTATGAAAATTATTATTATTATTATTAGTGGATTTTTATTATTATTATTATTTATATCATTTTAAATGTGTTTAATTATCATCTCATTATGTGAGAATCCACATGTTCGAACCTTCGAATATGGAAAAAATATCCATTCCTCAACAAAAATAAATTTAACTTTTACAGTTACATCGGGGTTTTCCGTGTTTTCCTTAAAATATGAAAAATTCAAATAAATCTTCGAAATGCTCGGTCATCGATCCTAAACTGTTCTGAGTGCTGAAAATGCTCAGAATAACTCTAACAAGTCTTGCGTAAATCATTGCAAGCTTTATATACGAAGAAAAAAATGTGTTGGTCATCTGCAGAAAAATAGTATGTTCCAATTAGCTAGGCATAATATAATTCAAATGTGGCTTACATTTCTTGATGGTCTTGAAGCGTAGTAAACCTGGTCTGTACCAGATTTATCCATAGACATGCCCTATCGGACAAGCACGTATAATCCTTGTATCGGCCGCCATTGTAGACCCACAATTCGTCTAGCCAGACATAGTGGTAGTATCTTTCGACGTTTGAATAAACTGTTGTTCCATTTTAATATGGGCTTCTATCAAAGCCATAACAGTTTGTTTAAATAGGGTCAGATCTAAGTGATCTCTTCTTAAATATGTCAGTTGTAACATAACTCACTGTAATCTCATCAGTACAAGAAAAACATTGACAGTCTAAGCAATTAACGGCTGTTCTGAAGATCGTTCCCTGGGCATGGTTTGTATATCATCATCTGCCATGCGCTAAGCAACCTGCAGTTTCCCTTGCGTAGACTAATGAACGCCACCGTTATAGACTAGTCTTCAGTGTACTGACAGATCGAAGTGGTTAACTAGTTACAAATATGAAAACTGACTTGAAATGGATTTAAACATCCAAGTATTAAGTTACTACTGGACTGTGACAAAATACTATTTTCTAGACAAAGTCTAGCATATGTCCTTGTAGAAATATAAATATTTCCACCAATGTCTGTAGAAATATCAATCACCTCAGTGATTCTCCTCACCAGAAACTTACTAAGTCCTAACTCGTTTGCGCAGCACTTCTCGTGACTATCACGACTTGAAAAGAACTTCTGCGTAGATACGGCAACCATGTGCCTTGGCTCAGCGTAGACGCAACTTGCTTGCCAAGTGCTTGTGTTAGAATGAGCTGACCATGCCTCGCCCAGCTGGCTTTTATTCAAAACTGTCAGGGTCATGCGTCATCACCTGATATCTAGAAATCCTCATATCTCTTGAATCCCTGGTCCGATTTACTTGATACTAATTGCATTCTCTTTCATTTGGCCGTGCCAGTAATCTGATCCAAGTCTCAAGTCTCTACTCCATAGTTAACTATTTAATCAATAAATAGCCTCCACCTCTGCTATTACTCGCTACGTCACTTGACATCCAACTATCGGTAAATTCCTTCCAAATGCTTCTCGAAGCAATGTAGCGCGATATTCAAATATCTGAACTTTCAAAAGCGGCTACAGCCTTTCCCTTGATATCTAGGTGTCTGAATCTTGGAATACCCATTCCTAGAGTTGGGCACAATACGTAGACTCTTATTTAAACATTAACATCCATAACTCTAAAATGTGAAACATTTTCATGAAACTTGCTAAGAAATTACAAACAAAGGGAATCACATATCTAAGGCACATGATTGTTCTCTTAAACACTACACATAACTGTCATCTTGGATACATGAAAAATCCACAGCCTGCTTCCAGTCAACCGACTGGGTCAGGGAATGGAATGAATGAAGCCCCTATCTAGCGGCGAGGAAATGAACTGTGCCGGCTGCCGAAGCCTGTCGCACTCCACTGGGGCAATTATTAAATAAATGACAGATTAAATGAAATGTTAGTGGATGAAATGTTAGTGGAGAGTGTTGCTGGAATGCAATTGTGACATGGGAAAACCGGAGTACCCGGAAAAAACCTGTCTGCCTCCGCTTTGTCTAGCACAAATCTCACATGGAGTGACCGGGATTTGAACCACGGACCCAACGGTGAGAGGCCGGCGTGCTGCCGCCTAAGCCACGGAGGCTTACATCTTGGATACATAATATATTAAAATTGCATGGTATCTACTAAAGCTGAAGTAAGAAAATTTGGAAGGCAGTGGATTCGTATAAGAGGCTTGGTGAAAGAAATGTCTTGTGCACCAATATAAAACACTACTACTAGTAGTTCACATTGGTTTTCGTAGCGTGATGTTGGCATAACACTCATAACCCTGGAACCTAGATGTATTGAATCTAACTTTAATAAGAACAGATGATAAAAATAAAATCACTTATATCACTTATTGACTTATATTTGTGAACCTCAGTACAGGTAAATAACTGTATTAAAAGATTAAGCAGCGAAAAGATTATATTTGGCCAGAAAATGACACGTGAGAGAGTTGGAATTAGTAAATAAAAGCCATAGGCGTTAACGTTTCAAAGTGATATTGGCAGAGAGTCGACTGTGTTTTATATTAATTTTAAGCGAGTCAAGGTGAGACAGCGAGCATCGGCCGGCTAATAAGTGAGAAAGGAAGGTAGCGGCTTGCTAATAAAAGTAATAAATGCTCGGAAAAATAACCAAGAGATAGAACTATGACACGCTTAAGACAGACGGGAGAGGGATACGGAGATGGGCCAGGACTTGTGACGTATAGAATATAGAGAACTAACACTCCTCAAAACCACTTGTAGCCTATAATTGAATTCTGTAATTAGTTAAGAAATAAACTGACAGGTATAGGAATAGTAAAATATAGTATGAATTATCATACTTTTGGTTCATAACAAGCTGGTCTATTAGTTGTACATACGTACAATGTATATAAATAAAAGGTGGGACCATTTTGCCTTCTCACCTGGAAATAACGCCACTGGCAAAGGGCAATTGTGGAAATAGAAAGAAGAAAAATCAACTCTCTTATTTGCGACCTCAAACGAGTAACTTCACGTCGCAGGAGATCAGAATAGTGCGGCATTCGCATGATAATGGTTGAAGGGAGGTAAAGTGTTGCGAGATCGAACCATTGGTAAAAATGTTTGTACTGCAGAAGAATAACTTATGAACCAGAATGCCCATTCAAGGAACTTAGAATCTGTCTTTGCAAGTAACAGAGTGCGGCTATTTGAATTCGAGCATACGGAAGCTGAGTGGGTTGTGTCAAGTATTACTGAACATTATCGGTGATTGAACTTCGAATATTTTGAAATTGATATTAGTCTACGCGCCGCTGACTTGCACATACCAGGTGAGTCAGCCGCCCCTTATTTTTTTAGTTTTCGGCCACACTTCCAACGTCTGATGCCAACATGGTCGACAGTTCCCCGCCTAAGGCCAAGCCACAATGACCTTAAACGACTTTACAAAAGATTTATGACGACATGGACGCAAGACCTTTACAAAAACATGTGTGCGACAAGTGATAATTCAATGCATCAAACTGTCATACGGGCATGTACAAAGAACATGCCGATTATACGGTTTCAGTTGGATATGAAATTAACGCTAAGTACTGTGGCTTACTGATAAAAAACGTGAATGAACCTTCGAAGCAGAAAGCAGTACCCACGGAGCAATGGTCTAAGTGCGAAGAAGATAATCGTCCTGTTTATGAGAGGTGGGTTCGATTCCCACCACCGCTGAATATTTTTGTGCTCTTTTTAAACTTTGGGGATCAAATACAAGATGATGATGATGATGATAATTGTTGTTACAAGGGTCCTAACATCTAGGTTATCGGCCCCTAATGGTTTGGGTGTTAATGAAAAATGAAAAATACCTACATTTAAATGTAACTTCAAACTTTCACTGTCGTTTTACCCTCCAGGGTTGGCTTATCCCGCGGACTAAGCGAGGGATCCCACCTCTACCGCCACTGAGGGCAGTGTCCTGGAGCTTGAGACCCTGAGTTGGGGATACAACTGGGGTGTGTGACCAGGGACTACGCCCAGGCGGCCTCTCCTGCAAGGCGAACAGAGGCCTGATGAAGGGATGGGAAGAGTGGGGGGTTAAGCAAGGGAGTGGGAAGGAGGCAGCCGTGGCCTTACGGAAATTACCATCCTGGCATTTGCCCGAAGGCGAAGTGGGATACCACGGAAAACCACTTCGAGGATGGCTGAGGTGGGAATCGAACCCTCTCTACTCATTTGGACCACCCGAGACTGAATAGACCCCGTACAAGTCCTCATACCCCTTTTCAAATTTCGTGGCAGAACCGGAAATCGAACCGCAGACCTCCGGGGTGGCAGCTAATCATGCTGATCACTCCACAACGGAGCCGACTGCTACAAACTTACAACTAAAATTAACTACTGACTTACACATGCCGTTTATACGATTTCAGTTGGATACGAAATTAACGCTGAGTGCGGTAGCATACTGATAAAAAACGTGAATGAATCTTCGAAGCGGAAAGCAATAGGCTATCACAAAGTACATGTCGATTATACGGTTTCAGTTGTATACGAAATTAACGCTGGGTACGGAGGCATACAGATAAAGAACGAAGCGGAAAGCAGTATCTCATCTCATGCACTTTCAGGCAAGGTGAAGAGACGAGTAGTCCTGGAGCAGTGGTCCAAATGCATAGAAGATAGCGTACCTGTTTTTGGGAAGTGATTTGAATCCCACCACCGCTAAATATTTTTATGCACATTTTGAGCTTTGGGGATCAAATACAAGATGATGATGATGGTGATAATTCTTGTTTTAAGGGTCCTAACATCTAGGTTATCGGCCCCTAATGGTTTGGGTGTTCATGGAAAATGAAGATGAAAATTTAAGTAAATCTAACTGCAAACGTACACAATTGGAAAAGAAAAGGAAAAGAAAAGAAGAGTAAGGGAAATAAAAGAGAGGGGAGAAAATGCCCTCAACCCTCGAAGAATGAAGGTTGAGGGACTTTGAAAGCAGGAGAGCCATGAATGGCAGGGAGGAAAGGGAAAGAGGAGGGGCCCACCCCAAAGGCAATGGAAAAAGGCGAAAAACCGGACCCAGCTCAGGAATCCCTAAGGATCGATAACTCTTGAACTCACCAGCTGTGATCCCTTAGGGGTCTAGCATTATCCAAGGTGCACAAGAACTGGTGGGGATACACACACCCTGCCTCCTTGAGGGCCTTGAGCACAAGGCAGGAGGTACCTGAAAGATAAAACCTCGAAGATTGAGGGATCAGGAAAAATGAGAGAAGAGCCAATTAAGGTGGAAAAGGAGAGACTCCCTAGGCCTCGGATACCCTAATACAGTTGGGGTCGGAAGAGAACAAGAATTGACCAAGAGAGGTCGACAGGAAAGAAGACGGAGAGGAGCCCGGCACAAGTAAGTCGAAGCAATCCCAGACTCAGCTAGTGTCCCGTGGTCGACAACCCTCGTCCCACCAGATGTGAGCCCATGGGGGATCAAATACAAAAACATGGCGATGAAATAACCAGCGCTTCTAGGCTGCACACTGTGCCAAGCCAGTACACATTAAACCCTAAATAAACACCGCATGATATTAGTCAAATGTGGTACGAATACCCTTGTATGTGATTCCCAAAGCTTCAAATGTGGTAGATATTTAGCGGTGGTAGGAATCGAACCCACCTCTCATAAACAGGACGATTATCTTCTACGCACTTAGACCATTGTTCCGCGGCTACTTGTCCCTTCAGTTTGCCTGAAAGCTTATGAGATGTGATACTGCTTTCCGCTTCGAAGGTTCATTCACGTTTTTTTAATCAGTAAGCCACCATACCTAGCGTCAATTTCGTATTCAACTGAAACTGTATAATCGGCATGTTCTTTGTACATGCCCGTATGACATTTTGATGCTTTGAATTATCACTTGCCGCACACATGTTTTTGTGAAGGTCTTGCTTCCATGTCGTCATAAATCTTGTAAAGTCGTTTAGGGTCATTGTGGCTGGGCTGTAGACGGGGAACTGTCGACCATGTTGGCATCAGACGTTGGAAGTGAGGCCGAAAACTAAAAAAATAAAGGGGCGGCTGACTCACCTGGTATATTACGAAGTGCAATAAAGTCCCCTACATTATTTAAAGGCTGACATAGACATATTCTTCGAACATTTTGTGTACATTTAGATAACGAGTTTGTCAAATCCAATCCAGTTGTATATCACGAAGCTACTACAAGAGTTGTTCGGAAAATTAAAAAATACCACAAAGTCAACTCCGTCGACTTGCGTACATATTGGAACAGTATTGATATACAAGTTTACGGCATAATTATTCAACGAACATTATTTATACATCAACAATGAAGTAAAAATTTGAGTTGAGGGGGATGTTGATATCTATAAGTGCTGCGACGATTAAGATGAGTCATTTAATATGTAAAGGGGAACATTTTAACTATGATCATGAGTAGATCAGGGGTGACTTAAGAATCATCCTGAATGCAGACGAATGGCATGATGCGATCTTCAAATTACAGTTATAAAAAGAGAAAGACCAAGTGCGAAGGCATCATTAGAACTTGCTACAAGATCCTGCAAAAGATGAAGGCTACAAGAGATGTGTTGGAGCAATTTCAAATTAGTGAAAATCCTACGCACTGTATGGAATGTAAGGACAGTAAAGATCTGTATACAGACCTACTTGGGTGGAGTGAGCCGGAAGCGGACCATTTCAAGGCAAGGGGTGGCGTGAAATGGCTGCCGTAGTTGTGCTGGCCAAAAAAAAAAATGGGGGTCCTGTTTTGGGTACTTTCCTCTATTATTATAAATCATTAGTTAATTAATTATTATTATTAGTATTAAACATACTGAGCCCATTTGCTCCGACATACCATAGTGACCAAATGCTGAATCAGCCCTAACGAGATCTCTTTCCAAACAAACCACATATTAGGGCTGGTACTTTAAATAGATTAATTTCAGTTATCGATTAATCGAATAATCGAAACAGAAAAATCGATTATTTGCCACCAAAACGATCAATCGTTTTTTCGATTAATTGTTTTGTCGATAAATCAATGTATTTCGCACTTCTAACTACGCTCTCACAGAATCAATAAACTAGGACACAACTTGGTTTCTTAATGCACTCGACGTGGTTAGCCTGGGCAGTGCCATGACGGGTGATGTTGTTGTTGATTCTTTTAGGGGCTTTGCAACATCGTGGTAATGTAGCCCCGTGTACTTGGGTGTGCTAAATACTTGTCTGAAGACGTGTGTCATTGCGATGTCTGTACCAGTGTGTGTATTTGTAATTCAGGTAGGATTTGGGTAGGAACCGACCGGGGTCTTACATTAGCTACCATCCTGGCATTTGCCTAGAGAAGAAGTGCCAAACCACGCAAAAACACTTTTAGGATGGCTGAGGTTGGAATCAATCACATCTCATATCAGTTTTGCCTCACGAGGCTGAGTGTAACCCGTTCCAGGCCCCAGGCCAGAATTAGAATTCTTGGCAGAGCTGGGAATCGAACCCAGTCCTCTGTGGTGACAGCCAAGAATGCTAGCCACTGCTCAACGCCCGCTTTGAGGTTATATTTCACTTCACTCCAAGGATTATCGTGTTGGAATCCCTTTTTCAGTCTTGGCTTATTAATCGAAATTTAATGTTTTTCAATCGGTAATGGGTAATTAGTAGTTCCCTAATCCTGAAAAAAAAATACTAGATGATATTAATAAATACACATGGATCAGCAGTTTCGATCGTCAAGTGATCATCATCAGATCCTTTATATTTAGCTTATTAAATCTACTGTACTGTAAATCTACAAGCATGAGTAATGCTATTTACAATATATACACTTATTTAGTTGCAGTAGCAATTAATCTAGCACAATTAGTCAAGATTATTGTGGAATGTGCACTTAGCAGTTTGAGCGATGTGTGGTCCGTTTCCGTGCAGCTGCCACCTCCCGTTGATACAATAACCTGGCCATTTAATAGCAATCACATAATCACACTAATCTGGAAGGTCAATCACCAATATCAGTATCTCAACAAAAAATCACATATCGTCACGTCTTACGAACGAAGGTATGTCTAAAGTCAACTTTTAGTCATGTTCGATAAAAACTCAATGTTCTCATGATAGGGCAGATATAAAAAGTGCGGTAAAAATAGGAAATCTTGTAGATGTTACGTAAATATTACAATAATTGCAAAAGACGAGCTGCACGTCTATCTTGGGAATTCACCGCCTGACGTGCATACTCATCCTTTTTCTCTGGTGGAAAATGAATCAAACAATATATCCAAGGCCCACTAAACTAGCGAAGAAATGCTTGATCAACCCCGCCACCACCTGCAGAGCTGAAGGAGTATTTTCAAATGCAGGAAACGTAATGGCTGGAAAGCGGAGCTGCCACTCTTCAGAAAATGTTTACTTGCTAGTATTTTTGCACAGGTCAATAAAATACATTGTAACATTTATTTTTAAATAATGCATCTTCTTTGTAAACTGTTGAAGCCGTTCTTTCAGTGATGCCTATACAAACTGTCAGTTGTGACTCTTCAGTCGGTCAACACGAATTTGTCCAAAGACTGTGCGGGGTGCAATGTATATATTATATGAGTAATATCAAACTCCTTGAAAAGAAACACATGTAGCCTACTAGTTATGATCATAATTAGGGTTCGGAAGTTACGACCTAAAGAAGTACAAAATATGCAAGCAAATATGCCCTAAAAACTAGCCTAATATGACCTAAAAACTATAAAATATGACCTAATAAAACTATGAAATATGACATGACTTTTTGGGATAGGTAGAGTATCACTAACATACAGTAAACATCTTAAGTGCCAAAACGTGATCAGCGATAATACACCAGGCACATTTAATCATACAAACTGACAACAGAGCTGCAGTACATTAAAATTTTCAACATTCATTCGGTATTATAACCTTGAGATGCAGTTCTTGCTCGGTTTTCCTAAAAGACATAACATGGCATTTCCTTGTTTGCTAATTGCTTTTGAGCTAAATATATCTACTGGAGTGACATCCTATTAAAAGGCGGAAGCACACTATCGTCAAGTTCCGTGACCTCATGCGTTCAGTGTCGCAATCTAACTTTTCCAGAAATATGTGCTAAAAGACGTCCGTAGAGGAGCGTCTTCTTGGAATCAGGTCTTCTAAACCTGCTATCTGCCTGTTCTGGGAAAAGAAAGAAAAATATACTATATCTGCTGCTCTATTCGGAAATCCTGTGTTTGAAACTCGACGCAGATAACACGTACCTTGTTAACGACGCCTACATTTAAACTAAAATGCTAATATTATAACCAAATATGACCTTATATCACTAAAATATGACCAAAACAATAAAAAATGGCCGAAAAATGCATTTATAGGCAACATCAAATTGCTTTAAACGTGGTCAGGGACCCGTCGTTCAAACTCATTTTTCAGATTTCGGGTAAAATGAGCTCAGGAAAAAAATATGACTTTTCCTTAACATCCGAACCTTAATCATAATAATGATCCCGGCGGGAGTAGGCAGGCGATAGCGTAACAACTGTGCGACCACCGGCTACGCTTAGACAAGTAACCGTAAACATAATAGAATTCAAGTGCATGCTCTAATTTTATTTTATTTATTAAATTGTGTTATTTAAATTTGTATACACGTTCATAATACTCATACGTAATTCAGAAACCCTTATTAAACAAACTAAACTTATACAGTGCTCAAAGAAGTTTTGCATATTGCGATTTAGTGACTCGTTTATTTTTCTTTGGGTATGTAATCATATTATACACAATATAGGGTGCACACAAGAAAAAAACAACCCACAATCTGCTTTGCTATGGAGACAGAAACACACAACGAAAAACATGTGTGATTATAATCGTCCTTTTCATGTTGGGGTATATCAATACAGTGTATGGCCACTACGAGCTCTAAGGCATGCTTGCAGACGACGAGGCATACTGAGCACCAACAAATCCAACGTAGTTTGCGGCAGATTATCCCAATCTTGGACAGCAGCTTCAATCAGTTGCTGTTTGTATGTTGGAGGATTAGGACGGTGCGAAATTGCCCTCATGAGCTCTGTCCATGCATGTTCAATACAGTTCATATCCGCAGAGTAGGCAGGCCACTCCATTCTCTGTATGCCATGCATCTGAAGGAACTGATTGACCACCCTAGCTCGATGGGTACGAGCATTATCGTCCTCTATACCGAACGTCAGGTCAAGTCCTGAGGAAAATATCCCTGCACGCATCTTTTCTCTCTGTCCTTTCTTGTGTTTCCGCCACAGAAACTCTAGTCCAGATTGTCATCCCACCCTCAACCTACTACAGTATTGAGCCCGTATGGCTCATGTTGGTGATGACTTTGATGATCATGAGTTGGTAATCCACCCAACGATGGACAACGATGGCAGTGAAACGTGGTACAGCAAATGTTTATAAACATTGTAATGCAATGGCATCAAATTTAGTTCAATTGTTTATATAACCTCACGACGGCGGCTGTGCGAAATTTTAAAATTTAGTTTTTATTTCTTGTGTCCTAATCATGCGATCGAAGTCAACGTTTGAATAATGAACCTACACAATAATCGTCCTCTAATAGTACATAACTCGATGGCCTACATATATAAAAATCCAACAAGGTGACTATCCAAAATATTGAAATGGGTCTGGATATCTAATAATCTATGACAGCAAATAAACTGAAATTTTGTGCGTTGATAAACGCTTTGAACATTAGTTCATTTATGGCACATTCAATAACCTGGTGAGCAAAAATTAAACATGGCGGCGACGCGGAAATTTAAATATTAAAATGGACGTTTCTCGCGATTTAACCCTCCGAGCGCAATGAAACTTGGTAGGGTAAATGCTTAGACTAAATTTTAATCCCCTGACATCTAATTTATTTCAATAATTTTCATAAAGAGGTGGCGGCTGTGCGAAATTTTAAAATCTTGTTTTAATTTCTCGTATTCTAATCATGGGATTGAAGTTTGAATAATACACCTACGCCCACATAAATAAAAATCCAACATGGCGACCATCCGAAATAATTAGATGGTTCTCAATATCTACGAATCTATTACAGCAATCAAACTGAAATTTTGTATGTTGATAGAGGCAATTAACATAAGTAGGATATATGAAAATAGGCTATTTAGTTCTTCACGGAACTACTTGTTCATCTTGTTATGAGGGTCGAACTCTCAGCATGTGAGCTCCTTCCGAAACACTGCATTTTGACATTCTTCCTCGAAACATCTCTATCCCTCCTTCATATGGATTTAAGCCTGCTCCATACTCGGCTCGAAGGTATAGTACCGGTACTGATTGAATTAGGTTACCATGTTGGAGTCTGAATTTACTGACGGTTGTTACATTATATAAGGAAGGCCATCCTGAGATTTTCTGTTGTAAATCTCGTGCGTCAGTCGATTTATTTAATGAAAATGTTCTTTTGACGTCCCATGATGTAACAGGCGCATGTTGAAAGCACCCACAGTTCTTCTTCAGTACATTCTTCTTAAATATCTTTTTATCCAGGAGAAAGCTTTTTAGAAATCTGGTACAATGTTTTGTAACCCTGATATTTCAGTAATGCCTGAGCTTATCAAACGCAATTTTAGTAACGCCGTGTGTTTTGTTACAGAACCTGCACATACAGTATAAACAATAACGCCTTAAATAAAACGTGTGTTAATAAATGAAGAGAAGCAAGTGAATGTTACAAAGAATTATTTCGTGTTTCCAACTCTCCAATGTTCAAACTCGTTCACGTGTTTGCGTATTAATGCTGATTGTAAGCTTTTTGTGTGGCATGTAACCCATAGTGTGTTTGTCTTGATGCTGATTTTTCAGCAGTGGTATTTTTTAGGCGACCGGTCATTTACGAAAATATTCGTAAGCAGCCATGTGGAATAAATGCTCCATTTGCTTTCCTTTTTCTCGTTTTCACATCTTCTTCTGCTCCTCCTCCTCCTGTCACTACACTTCCCAAATAAGGAAATGTTTTAACCTTCTCGATCTCTTCTTCTGCCACAATCAACCTTTCTTCAATTTTGGCATTACTCTCATTTCCTGCGGTGTGGAAGAATAAAAACATTGCTAGGAAGACGAAAATTAAAATTGTCAATACAAATGTTAAGTCAGTCCTTCTACAGGGCGCCCGAGAATGTTCTCCGCAGTGGGTACGTGCAGCTGTGAGTGGTTGAGTAATGAGTTTTAGTTGGCTGCACTGCACTGTGTCCTTCAAAGCGGGACTTCCCCGTATGAGCTGTCGATGTGCATCGCGATAAGCGCGCGAGCCTGCAGGTCTTCAGCGTGTATTACAGTCAGCGAGCGTTCGGATAGATTATTATTGGAAGAGTGCAACAGTATACAGGCGGTAATGTTTACTACTGAAGAGAGATTTTTTTGGTGGAATACGTTTTTCGCGAAGGCGATCGGTTTACAGAAAATGTAAAATTAAGATTTCAGGCGTGGTTTCCTAATTCAAAGTGTCCAAACCGTGATACCATTCGGGATTTGGTAAGTAAATTTCGTGTGACTGGCTCAGTTCACGATGTACCGGGAACAGGCAGGCCTACGCTTTTAACAGACGAAAAACTTGATAAAATCTCCGATATAATGCTGCAGAGCCCAAGTAAATCAACACGAAAATTAGCTCAACAAACAGGAATCTCCAAGTCGATAGCACATAAAGCTGCAAGAGACAAGCTTCAGTTGTTCCCTTATAGTGGGCGATGTATGGAAGATAGACATATGCTCTCGCGGACTTTTTTGTAGAACTTTTCATGCTGAACAATTCTTAAACTCATGGTACTTAGATATTTTTAACGGTTTGCCCAGCGTAAGCCTACAAAGCGCTCGGACGCCAGTTTTTTTTAATCGACTATTCCACTAAAATCGTTACTGCTCGGCTTCCTTTGATCATAAATAAATTATTTTCTACAGAAATCATACTCGATATATCCTTTACAGAATGGTGAAAACCGCATCAAAATATATCAAGTGGTTCTTGAGTTTACCAGTAACATCCAAGAAACGGAGACTTGGTTTTATATTAAGTAGAGATGATGCAAGCGGCAGCCGTGCTACCAACGTAACTGCTGTAGCTAGCTCTCGCAGACGAATGTAGGCGCTGCGGAGAATATTCCCGGACTCACTGTATATGCTTGTGGAACTTGGAAGGTTACACGAACCATCACTAATCTTCTGAAAACATTTATAAACCGTTGTTTACGACGCATCAAAAAACATCAGATGGCCTGAAATAATATCCAACGAAGAACTATGGAGAATAACAAATCAAGTTCCCGTTGAAGTGGAAATCAAGAGGAGATAATGGAAACGGATAGGTCTTACCTTGAGGAAGCCAGTGGGATCTGTAGAAAGAACAGCATTGGAATGGAATCCGCAAGTCGCATGGCGGAGAGGTCGTCCTAGGAAGACCTGGAGGAGGACTGTAGAGGAGGAGGCATTTGAAATTGGGAAGACCTGGAAGGAAGTTAAAGCATTGGAAAGTCGACGACCGCAATGGAGACGTTCCGCGGATGCCCTATGTTCCAGTGGGAACAAGAGGAATTAAGTAAGTAAGCCATGTGGAATGTGTGCAATGGTCTTGACTCACAAGCTTGTCGACTGACATTACCATGCAAGGATTCACTTGGCCTCAGTAGCACATTGTACAGTCCAGCTGCTGATTGTCCGGCTATGACGTTTGGCGATGGTGGGAGAAGAGGGGGTAATGAGACAATATAGCCAACTTACGGCAGTGAGAAGCTGTTAATACAACCTTAAAACTTGCCATCATTGTAATTCTTCTCTAGCGTCTTCACTATGTAACGTGAAAGTCCCCCACCTCATTGCAATTTTATCCATGATTTTGTTATTCCGACATTTTGCGGTTACAAAACCTAAATTTTTCGATCGCAGTGGAATTCTGCCTATGTTGGCGATGTCGCTTACTACCATGACTAATGTTGTCTCCTGTACCAATCAGCGGTTTTCCCGGTAAGCCGGTCTTTAAATTAGCTCGATGTTGCTAAGGCTCTCCTCTGTAGTCCAGTTGCCCTTTGTGTTAGTGCAGGTTTGTTGTTTTAGTGTCTTGTGTGTGCACAATTACCGGTTAACTGTGTGTATATGGTCAGCGGTTCGTCAGAATTCATTTAAAAACATGTGAAATATTTTATGTAGTCCACGTTGTTTTATATTACGCGGTACAGAACCGGCAACGCTGTCTCCCTCCCTCATGAGAAATGTCAGAGCGGCACACTCGGCGGCTGGACTGTAGTTGCTTTGGCAAGAACCTGCCAGCGTTATGTTCGTATTTAAATCCATCCCCAGGCTGGGTTTTTCCTTCGAATGGCGCTCTCGAGCCGATCCACTTCCAGACTTGGCAACATCGTGCCGCAAAGCCCATTTGATTTCGCCCGCGAAAAGATTTGATTGGCTAATTTCAGCAGATGATAACATGATTCCGAAACAAGATATAGGCTTATTAGCCTTCTTTTCACATTTTTTAAAACTGATAAAAAGTAGTTTTATGAGAACACCCGGGCAGATGTATGTCTTTCCGTCTATCTGTCTGTCTGTCTGTGTGTCCCCACACCTATCAACTCCTAAACTATCGAAACCAAATTTGGTATGAATAAGTATATCTGTATATATCACGGCCATATTTGAAAATGATGTCAGTGCTACCAATTGCTAAGGAGCCAAAATTGAAATTTGAGCTCTATGTTGGATATCTCAGAAGTTATTAACGGGAACTGTTGATAAATGATCTTTATAATTTTTATTCATATCCCAATATATCAAAAAGTATGCAGGATGAAAGTTTTAAACTTTGCACATGTCAAGTACTTAAAATTATAGATTGGGTTTGGGAAACCGATTTACGACAGTGCTGCCAACATTATTCCAGGCCTGCGGATAGGTTAAATATTTAACTGCAAGTATCTTCTATACTATCAAATAGATTTCAATTTTTTCAGATTATTTATCACAATAACCAATCCTCTAACACCCATAAATCTGGTTCAGGTTTTTCCGACCACCCTGTAGGCTATAGTCAGTGATATTTGTGAATGTGTTACAACGCAGTGAGTTATGTCACGAGAGAGTTTTTCATCTGGAGTGGAATTGAGCCAGTGCAGAGAACAACTATTATTTTACCAAGTGGAATATGGAACTGTGTTATGAAATGCTATGTTATGAGTATATTCTGAGAAGCGAAATAACTATGGTTAAATTAGTGATATTATAAGAGAATGATCTAAGACGTTTTCGTACTTTTTTTTATCAAGTCATAACAGTTGTGTTTTGAAAACAGTATAACATCTGACTCTACTCCAAGAAACAAATGGACCATTAGAACAATCCCATTTGATACGCACTGTCTGAAAAACTTAATCCTAACTCAGGCACACGTATATAGGGTTGCTAGAAGTTCTGTTTTACCCGGAACAATTCCATTGTTTCTTGTTTTGTTCCGCGTTTTTTAAAATCTTTAACGGAACGCCAAATATTCCGTTTTTAATGTGTAACATCTTTCCGCTCGGTTGCTGGATAGTTTTGTGGGAGTGATTTTGAAAATTGGGGACGGAAGTGAATCGGGCGGAAGTGGATCGAACGGAAGTGGATCGGACGGAAGTGAAGACGCCCTGCCAGAAAAATGGGACGGAAGTGAATCGGGCGGAAGAGGATCGAACGGAAGTGGATCGGACGGAAGTGAAGACGCACTGCCAGCTGGATGTACAATTGAAAATGTGTGTATTGGAAACAAGGCAGTGTGTGCTCTGTAGCGCGAGAATGTTATGGCAATACAGTAGGCAGTGCATTTAGCAGGCACTGGTTTGACGAGCACAGTGGCAAATGTTTCACCGACTTTCATTTGTCATTGAGCAGTTTATGAAGCTTCACGTTCAAGATTGAATATCACATGTGGTAGGACAAAGACGACAAATGGCATTTAAGTAAGCGGCATTATTGTCAAGCTGTGGGTGAGTAGTCAAATATTAAATGCATAACAGAATGTTGTTATATGAGTGGAATAAAAGCTGTATTTTCATCATATGTGAGACTATGTCATTTCGTGATTGTAGGAAGCCATGTTTTGATTGTTTACGACGAACTGTGTGAGAGCCTTGAGAATAATGAATGTTATAGTTACTGAGGAATGTGCTCACAGTATTTGAGAGTACTGTCGACGTTGTGTGTCACTTTGTTATTATGAATTATTAATATAAAAGAAAGGAAGGAAGCTTGTAGTTTTGCGTGTCCGTTAATCTCAACGATCATGATCCACGGTACCTCCCTTTTACGTGGAATGCGAACCACAGGACATGGCATTTCAATTCGAAAATCTCACATGTATTGACCGGGAATCAAACCCAGTCTACCTTGGTGAGAGACTAACAGCTTGATCGCTGCGCCACAAATGTGACAGTAGCATATCTCCAATTCAATCTATACATTCATCATAGTACCAGTATGAAAATGGAGTGTAAATTAACATTTTAAGAATGTCCAAGCTGTGTAGTATACGAGTAGGATAACATGTCAGATGTTTCACATCGTATGCGACTGCTGTAAGGCTCGTATCTTTTTTTTTTGGTTAATTTGATATTATATTAAATTTCGCACCAATTTTCAAATGTCCCACGTTAGAATTGTAATATCTAGCTAGTTTTCTGGTGATAAAGGTACATGTTTGAAAGAGAAAATGATTTCTATATCTGTGTCAGATAGATGGGTACATGTTATTGATATATTAGGGTCAACACAATTAATGGATATATCTTAGTCCTTGCGAAGTTCATACTGAGCATTTTGCCCTCCAATGTTTTTACGGAGAGAGTATTTTCAGTCATGGTTATGAAATGGAGAGATGATAGAAACTGAAGCTCCATTAGTTTGATCAAATATTGTTCACGTATTACAATTATGACGAAAATTGTAGTGAATTTTATCAGAATGTACTTAAAAAATAAAACAACGTTGCAAAGGGTCATTCAAATGAAAAGTATTTGTAAGTTGTTGGTGTCATAGGCTTATATGATATGTCAGCAATATCTAGTTTTAATTTCTTGTATTTGAATGTGTGTTGTTTATTTGATACATATGTGTATTATTTATTACAACATTTAACAGCTTTGATTTAAAAAGAGACAATCAGTCTGAAAGACTGGACTTTACATCATTTTAAATACTACAAATGCTAGAAAGACTGGAGGCTTCGAGCGAGCGCGCGGTACTATGACGTCACACACCTCAGTGCATTCTCGGTACATCTCGTGACGTTGCCGTAAAGTAACGCCAGAGCTCACCAGTGAACTCAGTACACATGCACCAAGTGGTACTATGACGTCACACACCTTAGTGCATTCTCGGTACATTTCGTGACGTTGCCGTAACGTAACGACTAAGTCGACTATATCAATTAAAATGATTTTTAGCCTACTTTTCACATTTTGCAAAAATGAGGAAAAAGTAGACATGAGATCGGGCAAATGTGTGTCTGTCTGTCTGTCTGTCTGTGTGTGTCCCCCCCTATCAACTCCTAAACGGCTGCAGCAATCGAAACAAAATTTGGTAGGAGTAAAGATCTATACCTGAATATCTCACAGGCATATTTGAAAATGATGTCAGTGCTACCAACTGCTGAAAAATCGCAATTGAAATTTGAGCTCAATGTTGGATATCTTGGAAGGTATGAATGGGAGCTATTCCAAAATTAGCACATATGTAGATAATACTATTTCAGTTTAATTTCCGGGAGGCCAACCATGACAGTGTTGCCAAAATAATTTTAAGCTTTCTGATAGGTCCAAATTTTAAATGCATATAACTTCTAAACTATCAATTGGAATTCAACCGAATTTCGTATGTACTATGCGTACATAAACAGATATGACTGAGCGTATTCTTAAGAGCCACCAGGGCTGCCAACTGTTAATAAATGCTCTCAATTTTTTAAATCCAAATACCCATATATCAGAAAGTATGCAAGCCGACAGCTTTAAACTATGCACACGTATAGTACCTGACATTCTATATTAATTTGGAGTAACTTATATACGTCAGTGCTGCCAACATGATTCTAAGCCTGCTGAGAGTTCCAACTTTAAATACATGTAACTTCTATACTATCATTTGGATTTCAACCAAATTTTGTGTGTGCTATGTGTACCATAACAAATATGACTATGCCGATTCTTAAGAGTAACCAGGGCTGCCAACTGTTAATAAGTACTGTCTCTATTTTTGTTATCCTAATATCAATATATCAGAAAGTATGCAAGCCAATAGCTCTAAACTTTGCACACGTATAGTACCTGACATTCTAGATTAATTAGGTGTAACTGATACATGTCAGTGCTGCCAACATGATTCTAAGCCTGCTGATAGGTCCAATTTTAAAATGCATGTAACTTCTATACTAACTAATGGATTTCATTCAAAATTGACATAACAATACATCATATTATTTCTGATTATTTTTGATCAATACATGTATGCCATTGTTGCCAACATGATTTTACGCGCGCTGTTAGATCCAATGTTTAACTGCATGTAACGTCCATGCCATCCATTGGACTTCAATTAAATTTTGTATTCTGTACCTTAAGAGATGGAATTAAGAATATATTCAGTCACCAGGGCTGCCAACTGTAGTTCTCTATTATTACCATCTTAATATCGTCATTATTCTTGATAGATCCATATAGATTAATCATTGGCATGAATCTTAAATTTTAAGAAAAGTAGGCTCTTTAGTTCGTCACGGAACTTCTTGTTTTTTAGCGTATGGCTTTTGGTGCCGGGAGTGTCCAAGTACATGTTTGGCTCACCAGTTTTGTAGCTGCTTCGAGACGGACACCCAATGGGTGAGCTACAAGTACCGTTGGGGAGGACAGTTGGGATGTAAGGACGAGGAGTTGGAATGTAGCGGCTGTGGCCTATAGTTAGGTACCAACCCCGGCATTTGCCTGTAAGGAAGATGGGAAACCACAGATGACCATCTTCAAGGTTGCCGGCGGAGGGATTCGAACCTCCTCGCCTCCCGGATGTGAGCGACTGCCAGCAGTCAAGCTGTAACGACCACGGCTAACTCACCCGGTATTTAAAATGATAAAACAATGTTTTGGGACGTGTTCCGTTTTTCCATTCTTGAAAGCTGGCAACCCTACACGAAGATGCCGTAGTCAGTGCATGAAACAAAATCAACAACTAATTGAATCGTTCGGCTCAGTCGTGCGAGTTCAAGATGACTTTGATGGTAGCAGCAGCTGCAAGTAAAGGGATCAAAGGTTTCAATTCCAGAGATGACAGCGGCCACCTTATTGTGGTTATTCCCTAGGTTTCTTCGTACTGTCTACAGAAAAATGTTGTTGTTAAATCATTTAAGGCGATTTGGACATCTTGAATATTAGTCCAGTGTAGTTGCGTGTTTGTTGAATTTGTCTTATAACCTATATTTATGTGATGAAATGTCCGGCTCCGTGGCAAAATGGTTAGCGCGCTAGGCTTTGACCCAAAGTGCCCCGGGTTTGATTCCCTGCCAAGCCATCAGGGATTTTAATCTCCTGGGGTTAATTCCCGTGGCTCGGGGACGGGGTGTATGTGACGTCTTCATCATCACTTCATCCTCATTACGACGCGCAGATCGCCCACGGGCGTCAAATAGAAAGACCTGCACTGGGCCTCTCCGGAGGCCACACGATCATTCATTCATTCATTCATTCATGTGATGACATTAGTATTGTGTGTAGCTGTATTAGGGACAGGGATAGGTTAGGTGCCCCAGGACTTGATGATATGATCGTGTGGCCTCCGGAGAGGCCGAGTGCAGGTCTTTCTAGTTGATGCCCGTGGGCGCCCTGTGCTTCATAATGAGGATGAAGTGATGATGAAGACGTCACGTACACAGAGTCCCCGAGCCACGGGAATTAACCTGAGGAGATTAAAATCCCTGATGGCTCAGCCTGGAATCGAACCCGGCTCACTATGGGCCAAAGCCTAGCGCGCTAACCTTTTAGCCATGGAGCCGGACCCCGGGACTTGAAATAAGATACTATCCCGACATTCACTTGGAGGGTGTATGAAAGAAACGGGGAAAACACTTTCGGGATAGCCGCTGTTAGTGCTAGGATTCGAACCTTCAATTTCTGAACTTTCTGCAGTTCCCCGAGCACGGCTACGCCATGGAACCAAGAAAAATGCTAGGATGGCATTTTATTGCAAGTCCAAGGCAGCTTGGCCCAAATAATTGCAATTACACACACTCTCTCTCTGCTATAGACACACCAATGAAACGGTTTATCAGAAAGAAATCAACACACACAACCGAGTTCACGGGGAAGATGACCAAGACGTATGTAGACCCTCCAATGAAGGATTATCATCATCATCATTCACGACAACAGCAACAACAACAACAATATCCACATGAAACCTGTAGGTATTGAATGTTGGCTTCTTATCTGGTGCCCCAGGTTCAATCCCCAGCAAGGTCCACATTTTATGAAAGTGACAGGGAAACTTTCCTGGAAAATTTCGCCAGGTTTTTCATTTCTTTTTTCAGTGGTAGGTAATTTCACTTTCTTAATCATTAAATATTCAACAAGATATTCAGTTAAGAACATATAGCCTACTTTCTCCAAAATGCCTGGGTATAGTTATAACTCCTTGTCCTTTTCAATGAGTATAATTCAATGTTGGTTGTAGTAGCTTGTTGAAATTCAACGTGTTATACGGATATTAAACATATATATGAGGTGCCCTTTGCTAGTGCTGCCTCAGTAAAAAATTTCATTCAATTCGGTTTCACCGTGTTTGAATTGATATGGTGAATCGATTTGCACACATACATGGCTGCTATCTGTAAACTATTGGGCTGATGACATTGCAGTTCAGTCAAAAGATGCTTCCCACAGAAGGGTATGTTGTTGCAAAATTTGGTAGAGATTAGATGATTAAGTTGGAAGTAATTTAATGTACGCTTTTAAGATTTGGGTGGCCGCCATTACGTTTCCGTCAAGATGGCGACGATATAAAATATGACACAGAGTTGCCTTTTGCGATTGCTACCTCTGTACCAAATTACGCTCAATTCGGTTTCACCGTGTTTGAATTGATAGAGGGAATCGATTTGCACACATACATGGCCGCTATCTCCAAACTATTGGGTTGATGACCTTGTAGTTTAGTTACAATATGTTTTCAACATAAAGGTATGTCGTTGCAAAATTTGGTAGCGATCAGATGATTAGGTTGGTCGTAATTTGATTTAAGCTTTATACATTGGGGTGGCCGCCATTACGTTTCCGTCAAGATGGCGGCAATATAAATCATGACACTGAGGTTCAACTTGCTAGTGCTACCTCTGTACCAAATTTCGCTCAATTCGGTTTTACTGTGTTTGAATTGATGGGGGAAACGATTTTCACACATACATGGCCACCATCTTCAAACTATTGGGCTCATGACCTTGTAGTTTGGTCAAAAGATGCTTCCCACAAAACGCTTTGTTTTTGCAAAATTTGGTAGAGATCAGATGATTAGGTTGGTCGTAATTTGATTTAAGCTTTTAACATTTGGGTGGCAGCCATTACGTTTCCGTCAAGATGGCGGCGATATAAAACATGACACTGAGGTGCCCTTTGCTAGTGCTACCTCTGTACCAAATTTCGTTCAATTCGGTTTCACCATGTTTGAATTGATAGGGGGAGTCTATTTGCACATATACATGGCCGCCATTTGCAAACTATTAGGCTGATGACCAAGTAGTTTGGTCAAAATATGCTTCCCACATAAAGGTATGTTGATACAAATTTGGTATAGATCAGATGATTAGTTTGGTCGTAATTTGCTCTAAGCTTTTAACATTTGGGTGGCCGCCATTACGTTTCCGTCAAGATGGCGGCGATATAAAACATGACACTGAGGTGCCCTTTGCTAGTGCAACCTCTGTACCAAATTTCGTTCAATTCGGTTTCACCGTGTTTGAATTGATAGGGGGAATCGATTTGCACACATAAATGGCCACCATTAGCAAATTATAGGGACTGATGACCTTGTAGCTTGGTCAAAGGACGCTTCTCACATAAAGGTATGTAGCAAAATTTGGTAGAGATCAGATGATTAGGTTGGTCGTAATTTGATTTAAGCTTTTAACATTTGGGTGGCCGCCATTACGTTTCCGTCAAGATGGCGGCGATATAAAACATGACACTGAGGTGTCCTTTGCTAGTGCTACCTCTCTACCAAATTTCGATCAATTCGGTTTCACCGTGTTCGAATTGATAGGGGGGGGGGGGACGGGACAGACATGCAGAGCACACACACACACACACACACATACACACAATTTTTGGCCCTGTTGTGATCTCATAAGTCTACTTTCATTTTTTGCAAAAATTGAAAGTAGGCTAAAAATACAACTTATTATGAGTTAGTCAAAGCTCAGTCTATTCAGGGGTTAGGCAAGTCTGTACAAAGCTTCAAAAATCTTTTCTTAATGCTGTGGAATCTGGAATTCTCTATACAACTACCTCACTTAACCAGTTGCTAGCACTAATACCACTATCATAGAAAGAGTAGTTGTTGATATATTTAGGGTGTTTGCGACAAAGTGGTCTCTGGTCATGTAACCCCGAGTGTGTGAACTTTCTATGGTACATGTCTTATTGTGATGGCTTCATTAGCGTGTTTATTTTTAAATCAAGTAAGGCCGTGGCTTTACGTTAGGAACCATCCCGGCATTTGCCTTGTGTAAATGTGGGAAATTGAAACCCACCTCTTCACAGTTTTGTCTCAGGAGGCTGAGTGTACCCCGTGCCAGCCCTTAGATCAGAATTAAATTTCTTGACAGAGTCGGGAATGAAACCCGGACCTCCAGGGCGTTAGCCTAGCATGCTAGCTGCTACACCACGCACTACCAAATTACGCTACACCAAATTCCAGCACATCTGTTCTCGGCTTATGCCATTTCTGTGTTAAACCTAGTCACTTCCAACCTTACAACCCACCTGTCCTCCAATTGTACCATTCCTAAGTTAATCCTATTCACTTCCAACCTTACTGCACATTTGTTCTCCACCTGTACCATTTCTAAGTTAATTCTAATCACATCCAAAATTACAGGTAATCCCGTCGAACCTTACAGCCATCTGTCCTCCACTTGTACCATTCCTAAGTTAATCCAAATCACTTCCGACCTTACAGCACATATGTCCTCCACTTGTACCACTCCTAAGTTAAACCTAATCACTTCCGACCTTACGGCACACATGTCTTCCACTTGTGCCATTCCTAAGTTAAACCTAATCACTTCCGACCTTACGGCGCACATGTCCTCCACTTGTACCATTCTTAAGTTAAACCTAATCACTTCCGACCTTACGGCACACATGTCCTCCACTTGTACCATTCCTAAGTTTAACCTAATCTCTTCCGACCTTACGGCGCACATGTCCTCCACTGTACCACTCCTAAGTTACACTTAATCACTTCCGACCTTACTGCGCACATATCCTCCACTTGTACCATTCCTAAGTTAAACCTAATCACTTCCGACCTTACGGCACACATGTCCTCCACTTGTACCATTCCTCAGTTAAACCTAATCGCTTCCAATCCCAAAACTATCGGGGATGTCTTTCATATTACATTATTTTATCGAATTTCATATTGTTTGGCTCCATGGCTAACGGGTTAAGACGTCTGTTCTTAGTCCCAAAGTCCTTGGGTTTCATTTCCCTCCGGGCCGTGGAATTTTATCCTTGTATGGTTGATTCCCCTCGGACACTCGGTGCTCATCGTCATTTTACAATCATCACGTACCGCATGTTGCCCGTGGGCACCCAGTCTTATCCGAAGGCAACACGCCATATATGTACAAAGGAGGTTTAAACAAGATGTTCACTAAAGAACATATAGCCTACTTTCTTCTAAATGCATGGGTATTGTTATAACTCTTTGTCCTTTTCAAATAGTATAATTGAATGTTGGTTGTAGTAACTTATTGAAATACAACGTGATGTACGGATATTAAACATGAATATAAGGTGCCCTTTGCTAGTGCTACGTCTGTAAAATTGTCATTAATTTCGGTTTCACCGTGATTGAATTGATGTGGGGAATCGATTTGCACCCCTAGATGGCCGCTATCTGCAAACTTTTGGGCTGATGATCTTGTAGTTCAGTCAAGAGTAGCTTCCCGCAAAAAGGTATGTTATTGCAAAATTTGGTAGACATCAAATGATTAGATTGGTGGTAATTTGATTTAAGATTTTAACAGTTGGGTGGCCGCCATTCCGTTTCCGTAAAGATAGCGGCGATATAAAACATGACACTGAGGTGATCTTTGATAGTGCTACCTCTGTATCAAATTTCGTTCAATTCACTTTCCCCGTGTTTGAATTGATAGGGGGAATCTATTTGCACACATATATGGCCGCCATCTGCAAACTAATGGGCTGATGATCTTGTATTTTGGTCAAAATGAGCTTCCCACCCAAAGGTACGTTGTTGCAAAATGTGGTAGTGATCAGATGATTAGGTTGGTCGTAATTTGATTTAAGCTTTTAACATTTGGGTGGCTGCCATTACGTTTCCGTCAAGATGGCGGCGATATAAAACATGACACTGAGGTGCCCTTTGCTAGTGCTAACTCTGTACCAAATTTCGTTCAATTCGGTTTCACCATGTTTGAATTGATAGGGGGAGTCTATTTGCACATATACATGGCCGCCATTTGCAAACTATTAGGCTGATGACCAAGTAGTTTGGTCAAAATATGCTTCCCACATAAAGGTATGTTGATACAAATTTGGTAGAGATCAGATGATTAGTTTGGTCGTAATTTGCTCTAAGCTTTAACATTTGGGTGGCCGCCATTACGTGTCCGTCAAGATGGCGGCGATATAAAACATGACACTGAGGTGCCCTTTGCTAGTGCAACCTCTGTACCAAATTTCGTTCAATTCGGTTTCACCGTGTTTGAATTGATTGGGAGAATCGATTTGCACAAATAAATGGCCGCCATTTGCAAATTATAGGGACTGATGACCTTGTAGCTTGATCAAAGGACGCTTCTCACATAAAGGTATGTTGTTGCAAAATTTGGTATAGATCAGATGATTGGGTTGGTCGTAATTTGATTTAAGCTTTTAACATTTGGGTGGCCACCATTACGTTTCCGTCAAGATGGCAGCGATATAAAACATGACACTGAGGTGTCCTTTGCTAGTGCTACCTCTCAACCAAATTTCGATCAATTCGGTTTCACCATGTTCGAATTGATGGGGGGGGGGGGGGGACAGACATGCAGAGCACACACACACACACACACTCACACATACACACAATTTTTGGCCCTGTTGTGATCTCATAAGTCTACTTTCATTTTTTGCAAAAATTGAAAGTAGGCTCAAAATACAACTTATTATGAGTTAGTCAAAGCTCAGTCTATTCAGCGGTTAGGCAAGTCTTTACAAAGCTTCAAAAATCTTTTCTTAATGCTGTGGAATCTGGAATTCTCTATACAACTACCTCACTTAACCCGTTGCTAGCACTAATACCACTATCATAGAAAGAGTAGGCTAGTTGTTGATATATTTAGGGTCTTTGCGACAAATTGGTCTCTGCTCATGTAACCCCGAGTATGTGAACTTTCTATGGTACATGTCTTAGTGTGATGGCTTTATTAGCGTGTTTATTTTTAAATCAAGGAAGGCCGTGACTTTACGTTAGGAACCATCCCGGCATTTACCTTGAGTAAATGTGGGAAATTAAAACCCACCTCTTCACAGTTTTGTCTCAGGAGGCTGAGTGTACCCCGTGCCAGCCCTTAGATCATAATTAAATTTCTTGACAGAGTCGGGAATGAAACCCGGACCTCCAGGCCGTTAGCCTAGCATGCTAGCTGCTACACCACGCACTACCAAATTACGCTACACCAAATTCCAGCACATCTGTTCTCGGCTTGTGCCATTTCTGTGTTAAAGCTAGTCACTTCCAACCTTACAGCCCACCTGTCCTCCAGTTGTATCATTCCTAAGTTAATCTTATTCACTTCCAACCTTACAGCACATATGTTCTCCACCTGTACCTTTTCTAAGTTAATTCTAATCACTTCCAAAATTACAGCTAATCCCGTCGAACCTTACATCACATCTGTCCTCCACTTGTACCATTCCTAAGTTAAACCAAATCACTTCCGACCTTACGGCACACATGTTCTCCACTTGTACCACTCGTAAGTTAAACCTAATCACTTCCGACCTTACGGCACACATGTCTTCCACTTGTACCATGCCTAAGTTAAACCTAATCACTTCCGACCTTACGGCACACATATCCTCCACTTGTACCATTCCTAAGTTAAACCTAATCACTTCCGACCTTACGGCACACATATCCTCCACTTGTACCATTCCTAAGTTAAACCTAATCACTTCCGACCTTACGGCACACATATCCTCCACTTGTACCATTCCTAAGTTAAACCTAATCACTTCCGACCTTACGGCACACATATCCTCCACTTGTACCATTCCTAAGTTAAACCTAATCACTTCCGACCTTACGGCGCACATGTCCTCCACTTGTACAATTCCTAAGTTAAACCTAATCACTTCCGACCTTACGGCGCACATGTACTCCACTTGTACCATTCCTAAGTTAAACCTAATCACTTCCGACCTTACGGCACACATGTCCTCCACTTGTACCATTCCTAAGTTAAACCTAATCACTTCCGACCTTACGGCGCACATGTCCTCCACTTGTACAATTCTTAAGTTAAACCTAATCACTTCCGACCTTACGGCGCACATGTCCTCCACTTGTACCATTCCTAAGTTAAACCTAATCACTTCCGACCTTACGGCACACATTTCCTCCACTTGTACCATTCTTAAGTTAAACCTAATCATTTCCAACCTTACGGCACACATGTCCTCCACTTGTACCATTCCTTAGTTAAACCTAATCACTTCCGACCTTACTGTGCATATGTCCTCCACTTGTACCATTCCTAAGTTAAACCTAATCACTTCCGACCTTACGGCACACATGTCCTCCCCTTGTACCATGCCTCAGTTAAACCTAATCGCTTCTGACCTTACGGCACACATATCCTCCACTCTCACCACTCCTAAGTTAAACCTAATCACTGCCGACCTTACTGCGCACATGTCCTCCACTTGTACCATTCCTAAGTTAAACCTAATCACTGCCGACCTTATGGCACACATTTCTTCCACTTGTACCATTCCTAAGTTAAACCTAATCACTTCCGACCTTACGGCGCACATGTCCTCCACTTGTACCATTCTTAAGTTAAACCTAATCACTTCCGACCTTACGGCACACATGTCCTCCACTTGTACCATTCCTAAGTTAAACCTAATCTCTTCCGACCTTACGGCGCACATGTCCTCCACTTGTACCATTCCTAAGTTAAACCTAATCTCTGCCGACCTTATGGCACACATTTCTTCCACTTGTACCATTCCTAAGTTAAACCTAATCACTTCCGACCTTACGGCACACATGTCCTCCACTTGTACCATTCCTCAGTTAAACCTAATCGCTTCCAATCCCAAAACTATCGGGGATGTCTTTCATATTACATTATTTTATCGAATTTCATATTGTTTGGCTCCATGGCTAACGGGTTAAGACGTCAGTTCTTAGTCCCAAAGTCCTTGGGTTTCATTTCCCTCCGGGCCGTGGAATTTTATCCTTGTATGGTTGATTCCCCTCGGACACTCGGTGCTCATCGTCATTTTACAATCATCACGTACCGCATGTTGCCCGTGGGCACCCAGTCTTATCCGAAGGCAACACGCCATATATGTACAAAGGAGGTTTAAACAAGATGTTCACTAAAGAACATATAGCCTACTTTCTTCTAAATGCATGGGTATTGTTATAACTCTTTGTCCTTTTCAAATAGTATAATTGAATGTTGGTTGTAGTAACTTATTGAAATACAACGTGATGTACGGATATTAAACATGAATATAAGGTGCCCTTTGCTAGTGCTACGTCTGTAAAATTGTCATTAATTTCGGTTTCACCGTGATTGAATTGATGTGGGGAATCGATTTGCACCCCTAGATGGCCGCTATCTGCAAACTTTTGGGCTGATGATCTTGTAGTTCAGTCAAGAGTAGCTTCCCGCAAAAAGGTATGTTATTGCAAAATTTGGTAGACATCAAATGATTAGATTGGTGGTAATTTGATTTAAGATTTTAACAGTTGGGTGGCCGCCATTCCGTTTCCGTAAAGATAGCGGCGATATAAAACATGACACTGAGGTGATCTTTGATAGTGCTACCTCTGTATCAAATTTCGTTCAATTCGCTTTCCCCGTGTTTGAATTGATAGGGGGAATCTATTTGCACACATATATGGCCGCCATCTGCAAACTAATGGGCTGATGATCTTGTATTTTGGTCAAAATGTGCTTCCCACCCAAAGGTACGTTGTTGCAAAATGTGGTAGTGATCAGATGATTAGGTTGGTCGTAATTTGATTTAAGCTTTTAACATTTGGGTGGCTGCCATTACGTTTTCGTCAAGATGGCGGCGATATAAAACATGACACTGAGGTGCCCTTTGCTAGTGCTAACTCTGTACCAAATTTCGTTCAATTCGGTTTCACCATGTTTGAATTGATAGGGGGAGTCTATTTGCACATATACATGGCCGCCATTTGCAAACTATTAGGCTGATGACCAAGTAGTTTGGTCAAAATATGCTTCCCACATAAAGGTATGTTGATACAAATTTGGTAGAGATCAGATGATTAGTTTGGTCGTAATTTGCTCTAAGCTTTTAACATTTGGGTGGCCGCCATTACGTGTCCGTCAAGATGGCGGCGATATAAAACATGACACTGAGGTGCCCTTTGCTAGTGCAACCTCTGTACCAAATTTCGTTCAATTCGGTTTCACCGTGTTTGAATTGATTGGGAGAATCGATTTGCACACATAAATGGCCGCCATTTGCAAATTATAGGGACTGATGACCTTGTAGCTTGGTCAAAGGACGCTTCTCACATAAAGGTATGTTGTTGCAAAATTTGGTATAGATCAGATGATTAGGTTGGTCGTAATTTGATTTAAGCTTTTAACATTTGGGTGGCCACCATTACGTTTCCGTCAAGATGGCAGCGATATAAAACATGACACTGAGGTGTCCTTTGCTAGTGCTACCTCTCAACCAAATTTCGATCAATTCGGTTTCACCATGTTCGAATTGATGGGGGGGGGGGGGGGGACAGACATGCAGAGCACACACACACACACACACTCACACATACACACAATTTTTGGCCCTGTTGTGATCTCATAAGTCTACTTTCATTTTTTGCAAAAATTGAAAGTAGGCTCAAAATACAACTTATTATGAGTTAGTCAAATCTCAGTCTATTCAGCGGTTAGGCAAGTCTTTACAAAGCTTCAAAAATCTTTTCTTAATGCTGTGGAATCTGGAATTCTCTATACAACTACCTCAATTAACCCGTTGCTAGCACTAATACCACTATCATAGAAAGAGTAGGCTAGTTGTTGATATATTTAGGGTCTTTGCGACAAATTGGTCTCTGCTCATGTAATCCCGAGTATGTGAACTTTCTATGGTACATGTCTTAGTGTCATGGCTTTATTAGCGTGTTTATTTTTAAATCAAGGAAGGCCGTGACTTTACGTTAGGAACCATCCCGGCATTTACCTTGAGTAAATGTGGGAAATTAAAACCCACCTCTTCACAGTTTTGTCTCAGGAGGCTGAGTGTACCCCGTGCCAGCCCTTAGATCATAATTAAATTTCTTGACAGAGTCGGGAATGAAACCCGGACCTCCAGGGCGTTAGCCTAGCATGCTAGCTGCTACACCACGCACTACCAAATTACGCTACACCAAATTCCAGCACATCTGTTCTCGGCTTGTGCCATTTCTGTGTTAAAGCTAGTCACTTCCAACCTTACAGCCCACCTGTCCTCCAGTTGTATCATTCCTAAGTTAATCTTATTCACTTCCAACCTTACAGCACATATGTTCTCCACCTGTACCTTTTCTAAGTTAATTCTAATCACTTCCAAAATTACAGCTAATCCCGTCGAACCTTACATCACATCTGTCCTCCACTTGTACCATTCCTAAGTTAAACCAAATCACTTCCGACCTTACGGCACACATGTTCTCCACTTGTACCACTCGTAAGTTAAACCTAATCACTTCCGACCTTACGGCACACATGTCTTCCACTTGTACCATGCCTAAGTTAAACCTAATCACTTCCGACCTTACGGCACACATATCCTCCACTTGTACCATTCCTAAGTTAAACCTAATCACTTCCGACCTTACGGCACACATATCCTCCACTTGTACCATTCCTAAGTTAAACCTAATCACTTCCGACCTTACGGCACACATATCCTCCACTTGTACCATTCCTAAGTTAAACCTAATCACTTCCGACCTTACGGCACACATATCCTCCACTTGTACCATTCCTAAGTTAGACCTAATCACTTCCGACCTTACGGCGCACATGTCCTCCACTTGTACAATTCCTAAGTTAAACCTAATCACTTCCGACCTTACGGCGCACATGTCCTCCACTTGTACAATTCCTAAGTTAAACCTAATCACTTCCGACCTTACGGCGCACATGTCCTCCACTTGTACCATTCCTAAGTTAAACCTAATCACTTCCGACCTTACGGCACACATTTCCTCCACTTGTACCATTCTTAAGTTAAACCTAATCATTTCCGACCTTACGGCACACATGTCCTCCACTTGTACCATTCCTAAGTTAAACCTAATCACTTCCGACCTTACTGTGCATATGTCCTCCACTTGTACCATTCCTAAGTTAAACCTAATCACTTCCGACCTTACGGCACACATGTCCTCCCCTTGTACCATTCCTCAGTTAAATCTAATCGCTTCTGACCTTACGGCCCACATATCCTCCACTTGCACCACTCCTAAGTTAAACCTAATCACTGCCGACCTTACTGCGCACATGTCCTCCACTTGTAGCATTCCTAAGTTAAACCTAATCACTGCCGACCTTATGGCACATATTTCTTCCACTTGTACCATTCCTAAGTTAAACCTAATCCCTTCCGACCTTACGGCACACATATCCTCCACTTGTACCATTCCTAAGTTAAACCTAATCACTTCCGACCTTACGGCACACATATCCTCCACTTGAACCATTCCTAAGTTAAACCTAGTCACTTCCGACCTTACGGCACACATATCCTCCACTTGTACCATTCCTAAGTTAAACCTAATTACTTCCGACCTTACGGCACACATATCCTTCACTTGAACCATTCCTAAGTTAAACCTAATCACTTCCGACCTTACGGCGCACATGTCCTCCACTTGTACAATTCCTAAGTTAAACCTAATCACTTCCGACCTTACGGCGCACATGTCCTCCACTTGTACCATTCCTAAGTTAAACCTAATCACTTCCGACCTTACTGCGCACATGTCCTCCACTTGTACCATTCCTAAGTTAAACCTAATCACTTCCGACCTTACGGCACACATATCCTCCACATGTACCATTCCTCAGTTAAACCTAATCGCTTCCAATCCCAAAACTATCGGGGATGTCTTTCATATTACATTATTTTATCGAATTTCATATTGTTTGGCTCCATGGCTAACGGGTTAAGACGTCAGTTCTTAGTCCCAAAGTCCTTGGGTTTCATTTCCCTCCGGGCCGTGGAATTTTATCCTTGTATGGTTGATTCCCCTCGGACACTCGGTGCTCATCGTCATTTTACAATCATCACGTACCGCATGTTGCCCGTGGGCACCCAGTCTTATCCGAAGGCAACACGCCATATATGTACAAAGGAGGTTTAATCAAGATGTTCACTAAAGAACATATAGCCTACTTTCTTCTAAATGCATGGGTATTGTTATAACTCTTTGTCCTTTTCAAATAGTATAATTGAATGTTGGTTGTAGTAACTTATTGAAATACAACGTGATGTACGGATATTAAACATGAATATAAGGTGCCCTTTGCTAGTGCTACGTCTGTAAAATTGTCATTAATTTCGGTTTCACCGTGATTGAATTGATGTGGGGAATCGATTTGCACCCCTAGATGGCCGCTATCTGCAAACTTTTGGGCTGATGATCTTGTAGTTCAGTCAAGAGTAGCTTCCCGCAAAAAGGTATGTTATTGCAAAATTTGATAGACATCAAATTATTAGGTTGGTCGTAATTTGATTTAAGATTTTAACAGCTGTGCGGCCGCTATTCCGTTTCCGTAAAGATAGCGGCGATATAATACATGACACTGAGGTGATCTTTGATAGTGCTACCTCTGTATCAAATTTCGTTCAATTCACTTTCCCCGTGTTTGAATTGATAGGGGGAATCTATTTGCTCACATATATGGCCGCCATATGCAAACTAATGGGCTGATGATCTTGTATTTTGGTCAAAATGTGCTTCCCACCCTAAGGTACGTTGATGCAAAATGTGGTAGTGATCAGATGATTAGGTTGGTCGTAATTTGATTTAAGCTTTTAACATTTGGGTGGCCGCCATTAAGTTTCCGTCAAGATGGCGGCAATATAAATCATGACACTGAGGTTCAACTTGCTAGTGCTACCTCTGTACCAAATTTCGCTCAATTCGGTTTTACTGTGTTTGAATTGATGGGGGGAAACGATTTTCACACATACATGGCCACCATCCGCAAAGTATTTGGCTGATGACCATGCACTTTGGTCAAAAGATTCTTCATACATAAAGGTATAACATTGCATAATTTGGTAGAGATCAGATGATTAGGTTGGTCGTAATTTGATCTAGACTTTTAAAATTTGGATGACCACCATTACTTTTTCGTCAAGATGGCGGCAACATAAAACATGACGCTGAGGTGTCCTTTGCTAGTGCTACCTCTATACCAAATTTCGTGCAATTCGGTTTCACCGTGTTGGAATTGATAGGGGGAATCGATTTGCACACAAACAGTGCCGCCATCTGCAAACTATTGGGCTGATTAACGTGTAATTTAGTCACAAGACGCTCGCCATGTAGATATATGTTGTTGCAAACTTTGGTAGAGATCGGATGATTAGGTTAGTCGTAATTTGATTTAAGCTTATAACATTTGGGTGGCCGCCATTACGTTTCCGTCAAGATGGCGGCGATATGAAACATGACACTGAGGTGCCCTTTGCTAGTTCTACCTCTGTACTAAATTTCGTTCAATTCGGTTTCACCGTGTTCGAATTGATAGGCGGGGACAGACATTCAGAGCACATACACTCACACACACACACACACACACACACACACACACACACACACAAACACACACACACACACACTCACACACAGACACACACAGACAGACAATGTTTGGCCCTGTGTAGATCTCTTAAGTCTACTTTCATTTTTTGCAAAAAATCGGAACTAGGCTAAAAATAACGTACCAATAGTCCTCACGAGTATTTGTTTTGTTACAGGCAGATATGAGGATACAGCGCACTGATACGCATGCCTCTACTACAGTCACCATGCTTGTCCAAGCACTTGTTGAATGCATCGTTGGCGGTATGGATGAAATCTGAATTCAGTCCCTGAAGCCAAGTTTAAAAGAAAATGTTTTCATTCTTACTGTCACTCTCCTGGTGAGAAAATCGACCAGGTGCACGCCTTGTGTATCCCTAACTCTCTTGCGAGTTGGACACGTTGTGCCCGTTTAGACCGGAGTCCGCACGACCACATATGCATTTTATCAATAATCAGTCAGCACGAGAGTCAAAATATCCCGGAGCGCCAGATGGGTTAAAGCAAAACGCAAAAACGACATCAAATGAAAAAAATGCTTTACTGATTTTTGGCTCAATGCAACAATAAGGATAGAAGGAGATTCAATTGGGTATAACACATCTGGTAAAATTATCTCAGTTTATTTTGAAGTTAAAATTGACTGCAAAGATGCTCAAAGCAGCATCATCCACGTGTGGCGATCCACACTCTTATTTACACAATATACAGAAATTTTCCAAACACATTTGACAATCTTTTTTTGGAAACACAAGTCTGATTAATAGTCCTGTAGACTGTGTTCCAAAATTATTTAGGATTAATTCCAGTTCAAAGTTAATTGTCTCTACTGGAAATATCGTAGATCACTGTTTGAATTTACATAATATTAACACTCGTAGAATAAATGTTCATAGAATTTTAAACTTTCACTTATTTTCCCAGTTTCAAAAATATATTGTCGAAAAATATTATTATTTCTGAATCAACACACATTATTTACACATATTAATAACATCTGAAAAGTATTTGACCTTGAGCATAGCATCGAAGAACTGTGCGAAACATAACAACAATTAATTGTTCTTCTGACATTAAACATTCGAGAAGTGACTCGATTATGAACTTCAAGTTTCTAACAAAATACATGATTTCTGAATCATCAACTTGATCAATAAATTGTTGAACCATTCAACTGTTCAATTTTCCACTTGGAATCATTATTAAGAAAAATATTTATATTTATGGCCATTTTAGTAACTTTCACAACTTGCAATTCTTTGACAGAATGCGGAAATAAGAATTGTAGCTTCATAATAAATTCATTTAGTTCATGGCACTAGGATTGAAAATATCCTTCAAATTATTCGTGGTTAAAGAATTATTTTTAATTGGCAGTGGCCCATTCTATTATTTGTGTAAGAACACAATATTACAACAACAACGGCAAAGGTCTTCCTCTGAAAAAGAATAAACTACTATCATGACAAATCCGGGTTCTAGCAAAATCAAAGTCTAAATGGAATTCGTTAACAAGGTTGAAATAAGAACTGATGGTTTCAAAGAAATAACCTTCGGGTCATTCATCCGACGAAATGTGTAGTTCCAATACTCCTACTATAAACCTGAGCCATCGAACCTGCTATTTGATTGATGCTCGAAAAAACCTCTTCATTCCTGCGACTTAAACATGCGCACCTGGGAATGGCATTTCAACTACTCCACACATAAATTTTCTTCCCAAAATGTATACAATAAATCAAGCCTCTGCTTGTTATCAACACTGGAAGATTAATAAACTTACAAGTTTATTTTATTTTACCATTCAGTTCAACCCGTGAATTTACCATACATATGAAAATCTTTATTTCACTTTCGAGTGTATTTACGTCATGATTTTATATAAATACAAAAATATCCTATTTGATACAAATATCATTTGCTTCCCGTTTCATGCCTCTCCGTGTTATCTGAAAAATATACTTTGCTCATTGCAAATATCAACTGTTCAACCAGAACTGAAATGTTGGTTGAATGCGGGCTTGCGCTAACCACTCCCCTTCGGAAAATCTCCTGTTCCAAACTAGAAATGATTAAACTACTTCATAGGCTCTCTCTCAATACATATGATTATTATAAAATATAATATCCGAGAATTATTTAGAAAAAATATGAAAATTATTATTATTATTATTAGTGGATTATTATTATTATTATTAATTATATTATTTTAAATGTGTTTAATTATCATCTCATTATGTGAGAATCCACATGTTCGAATCTTCGAATATGGAAAAAATATCCATTCCTCAACAAAAATAATTTAACTCAACCTTTACATCGACGGTTTTCCGTGGTTTCCCTAAAATATGAAATATTCAAATAAATCTTCGAAATGCTCGGTCATCGATCCTAACCTGATCTGAGTGTTGAAAATGCTCAGAATAACTCTAATATGTCTTGCGTAAATCATTGCAAGATGTAAATACGACGAAAAATAAAATGTGTTGGTCATCTGCAGAAAAAATAGTTTGTTCCAATTAGCTAGGCATAATATAATTCAAATGTGGCTTACATTTCTTGATGGTCTTGAAGTGTAGTAAACCTGGTCTGTACCAGATTTATCCATAGACATGCCCTATCGGACAAGCACGTATAATCCTTGTATCGGCCGCCATTATATACCCACAATCCGTCTAGTCAGACATAGTGGTAGTATCTTTTGACGTTTGAATTAACTGTTGTTCCATTTTAATATGGGCTTCTATCAAAGCCATAACAGTTTGTTTAAATAGGGTCAGATCTAAGTGATCTCTTCTTAGATATGTCAGTTGTAACATAACTCACGGTAATCTTATCAGTACAAGAAAAACACTGACAGTCTAAGCAATCAACGGCTTTTCTGAAGATCGTTCCCTGGGCATGATTTATCACCATCTACCATGCGCTAAGCAACTTGTAGTTTCCCTTGCGTAGACTAATGAACGCCACCGTTATAGACTAGTCTTCAGTGTACTGATAGATCGAAGTGGTTAACTAGTTACAAATATGAAAACTGACTGAAATGGATTTAAATATCCAAGTATTATGTTATTACTGGACTGTGACAAAATACTAATTCTAGACAAAGTCTAGCATATGTCCATGTAGAAATAAAAATATTTCCACCAATGTCTGTAGAAAAATCAATCACCTCAGTGATTCTCCTCGCCGTAAACTTACTAAGTTCACCTCGTAGCGCAGCACTTTCGTGACTATCACGACTTTGAAAAGAACTTCTGCGTAGATCCGGCAACCATGTGCCTTGGCTCAGCGTCGCAGCAACTTGCTCGGCAAGTGCTTGTGTTGAAATGAGCTATCGATGCTTCGGCCAGCCGGCTTTTATTCAAAACTGCCAGGGTCACGCGTCATCACGCTGAAATCTAGAAATCCTCATATCTCTGGTATCCCTGGTCCGATTTACTTGATACTAATTGCATTCTCTTTCATTTGGCAGTGCCAGTAATCTGATCCCAGTCTCAAGTCTCTACTCCATAGTTAACTATTTAATCAATAAATAGCCTCTACCTCTGCTATTACTCGCTACGTCACTTGACAAGCAAGTATCGGTAAATTCTTTCCAATTGCTTCGAGAAGCAATGTAGCGCGATATTCAAATATCTCAACTTTCAAAAGCGGCTACAGCCTTTCCCTTGATATCTAGGTGTCTGAATCTTGGAATACCCATTCCTAGAGTTGGGCACAACGTGGGGGGGATATTGATGCTCGTTTCATCCCTGGTATTAAATGATCTATCACGTTTGATCACCTGTTGCTATACGCGTAAACCGGTCGCTCTAAGCCAGGCGTTCTCAACCTGATGCTCGCGAGCACCATGGAGTCCACTTAATAATTTGCAAAATGTTCCGTCTTTTCAATACTAGTTGTATTCAAGGAATTAACAACGGTACATGTTTCGGACACTTATGTGTCCTTCTTCAGCCATAGATACATATTAAAACACTTGTAAGTAACCAAACACACATTTAAGGTACATTATAATACACTGAGTAGTCATGAAATTTAAAATCAAGTTGATCCATAGTTCATGCATATGGAGGAAATCGTCCCATATTATAATTATGCATGTCAACTCTACTGGTTGACAGTAGTCATTTAGTTCGTTAGGCTCCTTCCTATGCCAATACTTGTTGTGATAAAACTTTTAAAAGAAACTGCTGAAGATCTTGTCAGTTGTATGTTGTTGAACGAATGAAATAGACAATATTTGCACTTATCCTTTGGTCTTGGTATTTGGTAGTGGTTATGCACCGACCGTGATTTGTAGAATTTGTAACATTAGGGTTCCTTATATGTGAATGATGAAGACGGCAACAGTCTATTATTGAGTGGATTCTATGGGGGCCGAAGTTTGATCTGAGTTGGTCTGTTGTAAATCCCTGATGTGCGATTTTTGAAATTTTGAGAAGTGTCCTATGAGCCTTCGACGTGGGGCGGCTAGGAATTCTGAGGAGAAAAATGACCACCTGGTGTGTGCGGGAAAAGACGTGACATGGCCGCTCACTAGCCTGCATAATAACCTGGATAATAACAACCATGGAGTCCTTCAAATGAAATTTGGTGCTCTCGTCATACGATCCAAAGCTCGCGAGCGCAAGCTCCAATGGGACCCATTCTTCAGTTCAAATTCTGTTGCACGATCCAGAGTAATAGTGTTTTCATTACAAGTTTTCACAGACAGAAATGTTATCATTTTGTGAAATAGAATTTTTAATGAGCAGTAAAAATAATCATTGGACATCCCTGTTTTAATGAGTAACTCGAAAGAAGCTGATTCAACTCGACTGCCAACACGTAAATGTACTTTATCTGCAGGAGCCATGCAAGCAGTTGCAGCATGCCTGGTGAGTGGTGTAATCCTAGCTGTTTCAGCACATCAGAGGGAGAGAGTTAGGAAAAGGAAAGCGAGGTGCTCACTTTTTATTATTATTAATATTATTATTATTGTTATTATTATTATGATAATCGATTTAGTGGTGCTAGAGTATTTGGTATGACATGCAAGTGGTGCTCAC
This sequence comes from Meconema thalassinum, assembly GCA_946902985.2. Classification (NCBI taxonomy): domain Eukaryota; kingdom Metazoa; phylum Arthropoda; class Insecta; order Orthoptera; family Tettigoniidae; genus Meconema; species Meconema thalassinum. The sequence goes on from CAMPQE020000020.1 coordinate 4,557,765, forward strand.
AGTCTCAAAGAAGTTGAGAACACCTAGTCTAAGTACTTCCACATTTGACCCGGTTACCTTACTTTTAAGGAGGAGGAGGAGGTACAGGGACAGTTGGACGTGTGGGAAGGAATAATACAAAGATATGGGATGAAATTTAGCATAAATAAGAGTGAGATGGTGATCACAACAAGGCAGAAGGAAAGAACCACGGCGGGAATAACAATTGGTGGGGAACAGCTGAAGAAAGTGGAGAGTTTCAAGTATCTGGGAAGCCTGATACAAGATAATGGAAGAAATTATAGAGAAATAAATGAGCGGGAGAGACAGGCAGAAGCATTCCGGAGGAGTGTGAGATGTATGTTATGGAGCAAGGATGTCCCTCAGAACAGCAAAAATATCATATATCGGACGTACTATGTCCCTATCCTGACGTATGCCTAGGAGACCTGGGTTATGAAAGGAAGGGAGAAGAGCAAAATACAGGCCAGTGAGATGAGGTTCTTGAGAAGCAGTATTGGAGCTACAAAGATGGACAGAATAAGAAATGAGAGGACCAGAGAATTAATGAAGGAGGAACCATTACAGGATGGTATAGAGTAATCTAGACTTAGATGGTATGGACATGTAAAACGAATGGAGGAGAAGAGGATACCCAGGAGGATACACGAGACGAAGTGGGAAGGAAAGAGACCGAGAGGAAGACCGAGAGACAGGTGGCTGAAGGGGGTGGAAGAAAGCGTGAAGAAGAAAGGAGAAGACTGGACAAGGGTGGAGGCTGAGAGATGGTGGGTAGACAGAAGGCGTTGGAGAGGCTTGTGTTCCAAACAGACCCGGCCAGTAGCTGGAAACTGTGCAAGATGATAAATATATAACCTTACTTTTAAGTGCAGTATATACGGGCGTGGTGGCACAGGGCCTCTCATCACGGCGGACCTGGTTCAATTCACGATCAAAGCATGTGAGATTTTCAAAGTAAAATGCTGTGTCCTGTGGTTCGGATTCCAAGAAAAAAGGAGGTCCCGTGGCTCATGATCGCGAGGTTAACGGTCACGTAAAACTATAAACTTCCTTACTTTCTTTCTTTTGTATATATACAGTATACAGTAAATACGACTCTTTTCCGTTTTGAAGGGTGTTTCTCCCCTCTGGCCAGAAAGAAGTGCCAGTCAGATTTTGATAATTCTGCAGGTTTCCATCAGGGGACCATACAATTGCCCACCTTCTATCTGTATTCCGCTTCCTGTCTTGAAAATTCTGGATTTGATTCCCAAACTATTACCACCCACACTAATTCGTGGGTCTAAGAACTTCAAATGAACAAAAACAATGATAACTAGGCAAATTGTTCAAACACATAATCCTACAGAAGCTACAATTTTAGCAAACTTTGTAGCCAGAATGCCAAAATTCAGCCGCCAGCAGTCAAATGCCAAGCATATCTTTACCATTCGTATATTCTGATACTGAGAATTCTAAAAGGTTGACCTATAACATGTATAATATATAATATGTGTATCGGCTTAGGTGCTCCTGGGAAATAAATGAATTCTTAGAATAATATCCTGTCTTCATTTGAAATGAGATTACATTTTGCGAGAGGAGGTTACTGTGGCGACGCGTTATCTGATCCCAGGTGAAGTACTGATTCCAACAGGCAAAGGATGAACGACTTACATAAAAATATTAAAAATGCCTTGTCAACTTTATAGATGTTGTCACTCAGTTTCCTCAATGGTGCAACTGGTTACTGCAGCGCAATGCATTTATAAGACCGAAGTCGAGATATTTCGGTGATAGTGAGTTCGAACCTCACTTGGGTGAAATTTTTAGGAAGTAATTTCACAGATCAGTTAAGAGGTTGCGAATGAAGTTGTTGAGCACGTGGCACTTGTTGAGGTAATAGAAGGTACATGTACGTCGCATGCGTCACCAGAAAGCCAAAAGACGCCTCTCTTTCCGTGCTACTGAAGATATTTTAATGCGTTTAATATGATGATGATGATGATAATTGTTGTTTTAAGGGGCCTAACATCTAGGTTATCGGCCCCGTGCGTTTAATATGCACGAAGATTGTATATCGGTAAAGTCATGTTGCATCTAGCGCTGTTGTGTTTGCAGTTGCAAGCATGAATCTTGTATCAAGTTAAATATAACTAGTTGAAACCCGTCAAAACATGATGGACAATGAACAACATATTTACTGAAGATTTTTCCTATATAAGTTACATTCTTTCTACGGTTACTTTTTGGCACTATTGCAACTTTAAGGCCGTCAAAAGATGGCATTCTCGACACTGCAACATTTTACTGGCACAATCTCACACGGAGTGATCGGGGGTCCGGGATTTGAACCGCGGATCCAGCGGTGAGAGAGCGGCGTAATGCCGCCTAAGCAACGGAGGCTTTCTCAAGAGATAAAATAAGGTATGAAAATGATATATTGTCGTAATAAACGAAATATTTCCGTTGCAGCAGTGACAATTCAAATTGAAATCAACTTCTAATGACTCCCAGAAAGGTATGTGAATCAAATAACCTGTCTTGTGAAAGTTATGAAAAGGGAGGAGTACCTACTCTCAACAATAAATGAATCTTCCCCTCCTTTATAATTAATCTTATAGATAACTCTCACATTAAAACGCGGTGTGGACATCCGCCATGTCTGTCATGACCAAGCTGATTCTGCGCATGCGCTAGGTCCAATAATTTGGCATTTTTAGCCTACTTTTCACATTTTGCAAAAATGAGGAAAAAGTAGACTTATGAGATCGGGCAAATGTGTGTCTGTCTGTCCTTCTGTCTGTCTGTCTGCAGCAATCGAAACAAAATTTGGTAGGTGTAAAGATCTATACCTGAATATCTCACGGCCATATTTGAAAATGATGTCAGTGCTACCATCTGCTGAAAAATCGCTATTGAAATTTGAGCTCCATGTTGGATATCTTGGAAAGTATGTATGGGAGCTATTTCAAAATTGGCACAAGTATAGATAATAATATTGCAGTTTAATTTCCAGGAGGCCATACATCGCAGTGTTGCCAAAATGATTATAAGCCTGCTGATATGTCCAAATTTTAAATGCATATAACTTCTACACTATCAATTGGATTTCAACCAAATTTTGTATGTGCTATGTGTACATAAACAGATATGACTGGGCGTATTCTTAAGAGCCATCAGGGCTGCCAACTGTTAATAAATGCTCTTATTTTTTTCATCCAAATGCCCATATATCAGAAAGTATGCAAGCCGACAGCTTTAAAATTTGCACACGTATAGTAGGCCTTCCTGACATTCTATATTAATTTCGAGTAACTTATATACGTCAGTGCTACCAACATGATTCTAAGCCTGCTGATAGGTCCAATTTTAAAATGCATGTAACTTCTATACTAACTAATGGATTTCATTCAAAATTGACATAACAATAGATCCTATTATTTCAGATTATTTCTGACCAATACATGTATGTCATTGTTGCCAACATGATTTTACGCGCGTTGTTAGATCCAATGTTTAACTGCATGTAACGTACATGCTATCCATTGGACTTCAACCAAATTTTGTATTCCGTACTTTAAGAGATGGAACTAAGAATATATTCGGTCATCAGGGCTGCCAACTGTAGTGCTCTATTAGGCTACATTATGCCAGATATACAGTATTTCGAATTAATTAGAAATTTCGATATTATCAATTTAATTTCGTCATTATTCGAGATAGGTCCATATAGATTAATCATTGGAATGAATCTTAAATTTTAAGAAAAGTAGGCTCTTTAGTTCGTCACGGAACTTCTTGTCATTTATAAATTTAAAAATATATGGTGAGATATTCGTTTATTTTAAAGACACTCTGCAAATATACATACCAAGGGCTTTGGTCAGAGTGCATTATGAAGTCAATCGGTTCAGCCGTACTGTCAATCTCACGGTAACAAAAATCACCTTCGCTTTTTTACTATATAGTGTACCCATGTGAGTAATCTCGATGGTAAATATGCAGCTGCCTCCAGCTAGCATCAGGTCTCAGGCGTGTACCGTCTCCCCAATTGAGCAGTGCATATTTTGGATTTGAGGCTATAAGGTATCAACTCTACAATGATAAGGCACAACTCTATTCTAAAACTTTAATTCAGTAACTAAAATCATGGCTTCAAACACAAAAACAATCCCAAAACCATAAAAACAAAGCAAACAAATAATTTTACTTCCATAATCCACAAATAAACAAAAATAAAATCATAATAAAATCATATTAAACCATAAAGCTGTACCCTTATGTGAACTTCATAAAGATATACTAGTGCGCTGATGCACCTACGACCTCAATACAAACTGTACATTAACATAACAGTCATACAATGTGACTTCTTTAATATCACAAATTAATTATTCCTTAAACCTCTTGGTTTTAACAATTATGTGTGCCGTGCGTGTTTTGATTTTTCTCTTCTCACCAAACAAATGCTTTCATGCATTACCTATTCGGATGTTGCACCGCAATCAACGTGCAACTCCATAATTAAGTAAGCTACCCCTCCACTTCCTCTATTTATATGGTTCCACTGCATGCTGTATGTGATTCCTCCATAAAACGTTACGTTATAGCTTGTGTCGGATGGTACAATAGACTACCTTGCTCTCGTGGCGATTGGCATCTAGTAACCAACTTCAAAACTTAGTTTCAGTGACAGTACAAATACATCATCTAACTATTCGTCAGATAGCTAAAATAATGAACCATCAGGATGATCTATAATTATCCATGTGTTCCTAAACCACATGGCTACATTACTCAACATAACAATCTTTCATTATATGTCATTTACCAGGGTCTAAAATCTTTTCCTTTCAACTTGCCTTGACGGTCCGAGTGCCCGCCTGAAAACCCTCCGCTAGAGGAGTCGGCATACAATAGAAAGTGGGATGGGTGTTCCACCAATTACCTCGACCCTCCTTAAAGGTTTGAATGCTTCCCTTTGTAAGCAGTAAAGATTTACAAGACAAATACTGTTGTCTGACCGACACACATATCCCAAAGGATCTTACTTGACTATTATGCAAACAGGTATTGAATGAGCTTTTATAATTACTCCTACACAGAGGATATAATAATTACTGGCCTCACACGGGTCCATTCAACATGAAGGTTCGGGGTTCGTAATGCATTAGTCTAACGGGTGACCGATGTCTCAAGTAAAATATAGGCGCTCACTGCAGCTGTCGCCATGAGTTTCGCTACCACGAGCGTAAATAACTCATCAATAAGTTCTCGGGAGACCATAGAGTTTCGAGGTGTCCTCGTTTTCCTCGTCTCTATCACAGGATTCCAACCCGGAACACTTTCATATCCTTCCTCAGAGCTAGGGTGCACACTACAACTCTGGCATAAACGTAGAATAGACCATCTGGCCCCTTTACTCAATGCTACGACCTCCGACCTATATTATTAAGAGAAATCTATCATTTACTCTATAAGCTTCTCACATAAGCTGCAAATTCAATTCACTAAAAGCTCTTTCATTACTGGCATCATTACTGAATATATGCAATATTCTGATATAAAACTTCTTTCCTTAATTACTGTAATGTAATCTTACTGTATCATCTTACTGCTTAGATTGATAAGTCTTGCAATTAGCGTAAATCTCTCGCTTATAACATTTATGTGTTTCCTGATGTGTTCATTCATACTTTTAATATTCATTATTATTATTACCATGAATCTCACTGACATAAATGACCAAAATCATTACTTTGTTATTCTTATTAATCTCACTGACATAAATGACCATAATCATTACTTTATTATTCTTATTAATCTTTACCAAAAATCCGACATAGCTAAACGTCTTAAAAATCCGAACAATAGTGCTCGTCACATTTACATAACTGATTGCCATTCTTAATTCATAGTGGGAATAATTACTCCACTTAATGATGCAAATTAACATCTCAATTCTATAAAAATCAACACAATAATGATTGAACATGGAGGATCTCCCTCCTAAACTGATTTTTACTGGCATCTTTAAGGAAATCACAACATGCAATGGCCCATATTTCTACATAATCATAACTTGCGGGGTACTTACATTTCTATAGGCGTCTATGGTGGCTCCAACCAATCATATTTCTCCATTTCGCCCGCCATTAGCAGGTTTAACGCGACATATTCATCTTGAATACACACATTTTAGAACACATAATTTTCATCAACAACACGACACGTTGCATACCTCTCAGGAAGCTATTGCTCCCACACATGTGAAACACTTATCTAATCACTACTTTAAAGGATATTTTACATATGCTGTACACTTAACACACGTCACTTTATACACTTTTCAATGCTGAAATTCCCTAGCAAAGATCGAAATTGCAGGCGTCGACGGCATCTCCCGTAATCCTATCAATTCCTGATTGAAAGTCTGGTTTACCTGCTCTCAGAATTCACCAACAGTTTTTTATATATTCTTACTCCTACAGTAAGCGTCCTGCGTTGCATAAATATGCTAGCTCCCGTGCTGAGTGTTATCATCTGGTACTCTCATGACATTACCAACCACGTCATAGAGTTTCATTAGCGCATACCATCGTAATTACACATATACGATCAGTCAATACTTTACACATTGCGCTACACACTGTCCAATACTTTACACAAATAATTATTTACAATAGTTCTGCCATTAGTCTTATACGGTGCTTCGTAACTGAACACGGCATAGTTCGTACTGCTGATTATACCTATAGCATGACTATTATTCATACAAGCTTATAAAATGCTTCATTTACATGTACCAGTCTTTGTTCGGCGTCTATTATGAGTATAACCGCCATGCGTTCTGCCTTGACGAACTTGCTTCAAAGTGGCTGTACCTGACTGAAGATTCACTTGAAGACTGCTCGTAACTTACTTGAAGACTGCTGTAGACTGCTTACATACTGTCTCGTACTGCTGCATATTGACTGCAACTTACTGCAATTGTGCTACAACTGGGTAACTTCTAACGTCGTGAAGACTGCGTAAGACTGCAACTTGGGCTGTAACTGGCTGTAACTGGGTGCAAACTGCACGTGAACTGCGCGTAGACTGAGCTTCAACTGAACTTGACTGCGTGAGACTGAGTTTGAACTGAGCTTAGACTGAGGGCTCCTCCAAGGGTCAACTCCCTTATATCAGATTCTCACGGAAAGTAGGGCGAAATCTTCCCGCGTAATCTTGGCTCCTCTCACAGCGTGATTCTGGTCTCCAAACCATGATCATTGGGTTCCTCTCTCTTCACAGATTCCAAAACTATCTGCGTGCAAAGGAATCGCTCGTCCAATTAATTAATATTAATTCCTTTCTCCATAGCGTGGGACGCTATCTTACGGGTATTCCCCGGCAACATTCTCAAATCTATCCGCGCACAATGGTAGTTTTACAGTCCTTCCGCACATCATTAAATATGCCTCAATTTCACAGGTAAAAGGCTCTAAAATTAGCCTCCTGCCAAAAGATTTACCTGTGAGCAACTCTCATCTCAATTCGTTACTCCAATCGCGAGTAATCAATGATTTTCCTGGGCATCTCTCCGCCCCCTCCTCAAATCTATTCTCCGTCGGGGAATAACTGGGTCATTATTCAGGCCTCCCCCTGCTCCAGACGACAGAATGGGGTCACAGAGATGGACATGGCTCCACTGGGCCCCTCCCACAATCCTGGGCTAATTTGTAAAATGTCAACTCTGTCCTCTCCGTGCTTCAAGCCTCGTATAGCCTACACCAAGTAGACTAATAATGCTGTAATCTGCTCATTATTCCCTGCATTATTTTAATAAATAATGTCATTGCACCAAAATTCACACCAGTGATTAAATATACATTTCTTTCGAGGGGTTTTTACCATGAAACTGCCTCTACAGATCTCTGGTTCGTGTCCTGGTGGAACCTTTTTACTGAGATCACAGTCTCTGAGAACCACGTTCGATTCCAGTCAGCATAACCTCCTCGGGTTCATATTCCCCTTGCGAAACTTATAAAAGTCAATTGCAAGTGGCTTTCTATAAGTAACCAGCTGACTGTCTACCACTGTCTGTGTTTACATCTGGGGTCCTTCACCTCGTCTGGCTGCGAGTAGGTTATTACTGTTCCCCCTTCCACACTTGGCCTTGTTCCTAAGCTGTTCATTCTCCATCCGGAGGGTCGCGTTTATTGCTTCAACCTCTCTCGCCACTCTGACCATTTCTTCATAGAATTCTCGCAGACACTGGCATTCTTTCTTCTCTTCGCTTACACTGGATAAACTGTCTGCTTCTCGTCCCGTCTTGCCGTTCCAACTTTCAGGTCTGACTGCTTGACTGACTTCGCTCTCCACGTTGAGTTGGGTGTGCGTTACTAATACTTCTTCTTGTTCGTCGAATTCTTCTGGCGAGTAATAAACTTTTAAGTTGGCTACGTTCATAACGACCTCGTTTCCATTTTCTAGATGCCTTAACCTGTATGCATTGTTCTGGAGGTCTCTTATCACCTCGAACGGGCCGTGGTAAGAAAAATTGAACTTTTTATACTTGCGTGCCTCTGGATCTGAACTGGCGGGTTTCTTAATTAAAACTTTCTCTCCCACGAGAAGCGGTCTATGATACCTCTTCGCACGATTTCTTCTCTGACGTCTCTCCGCCTGTGCTTTGAGATATTCAACGGTTCGTTGGATCCTCAATTCTCTACCTGGCTGTGCGTCTACTGGCAATGGAATAACACCAGTCCACGGTCTCTCCGGTCTTTGATCCAGATGTAGAGTCACGGGAACCTGACCTGTCGCCTCATGTACAGTTTTATTTATACAGTATTCAATGACTTCTAAAAATTCTATCCAACGCCAATTCTCCTCAGAGCAGTAGATCTTCATGTATTTCTGGATCTCTCTCATTACTCTTTCAACTGGACTTGCCTCAGGATGGCGAATGGTAGATAAAATCTGCCTAATTCCTAGAGTTTCCAGTTCTCGACGAAATTCTGCACTTGTAAAGCAACTTCCGTGGTCCGAGAGAATGTTATCCGGCTTCCCAAGAATCGGTATAACTCTCTCTTTCAGGCGCTTCAAGACCTGTTTTGAACTTGTCTTTTGTATGGGGCACAACACCACCATTTTCGAAAATACATCCATGGCCACAAAACTGTGTCTATTGCCTCTACGTGCTCTAGGCAATGGTCCAAAGTTGTCTATACTCAATAGCTGCCTTGGCTTCTCCGGTAACAATGGGATAGGTCGTTGCCTCATTAAAAAGGGATTTGGCTTAACCCTTTGGCATAGATCACATGTCCTAATAACATTTCTCACCGTTTCTCTCAATTTTGGCCAAGTAAATGCTTCCTTCAACAGAGCACAGATTTTATCTATACCGGGATGTCCAAATGCTCTGTGGGCTAGCCATACTAATCTTCTCTGCAAAGATGCAGGAATTACAATCCTTTGACGTGTATGATCTACATCGTCCCACTTGTGTAATATCTGATTATACCATATATATTCTGTTGCCAATGCCTCCGCCTCTCTGTATACCGCAGTTCCCCTTGCTAAACGTCCCTCAAAGTAATCGATCATCATCTTCAACCATGGGTCTTCGCGTTGTAGGTTGGTAAGGTTCCTTAAGTCATCCAACGTCTTCTGATCTCGATTCTCAATCTGGACAGCTAGCGCTTCCTCTTCTCTAGGGTAACGACTTAATATGTCCGGTATTACATTCTCTTTCCCTGGACAGTATTCTATTTCCACATTAAATTGCTGGATATACAGGGACCATCTTGTCAATCTCTGGCTAGACAAATCTGTCTTTAACAAAAATGTTAAAGCTTTATGGTCTGTTCTGAGGACTATTCGGAAGCCATACACGAGTTTGTGCCAAGATTGCAACGCGTACAAAATTGCGAGCAACTCTATCTCTGTGATCGTGTAGTTTTTCTCATGGGCTTTCAGTCTCCTGCTTATAAAGGCGATAAAAACTTTCTTCTCAGGCTGGTCAACATTTTCCTGGAATAGCATCGCTCCGATCCCAATAAGTGATGCATCCGTCTGTATGATGAACTTCTGGGTATAATCGGGGTATCCCAGCTTCACATATTCCAAAAGCATTTGTTTTGACCTCACGAATGCTTCCTGACATTGCTCCGTCCAATTCCATCTGCCGCCTTTCTTCAATAGGTCCTGCAGGGGTGCTACTGTCGCAGTATAGTTTGGGCAGTGGTTCGAAAAGAATCCAATTACTCCCAAATACTGTCGGACGTGCTTTACTTTCGTGGGTCGAGGGAAATTTCGAATTACCTCCAATTGTTATGGTACGGTTTACCCCTGTTATTCTGCTTATTCCACGAACTTCGACCTCTTCCTCCTCTATTAGCATTTCCTTTGAACTTTGACTGCCATCTTCTGGGTTCCTGTTCCCATTGCCGTCCATAGGAATCTAATGTTTCTGTGCTCGTAGCTTTGTTGTTCCTTGGAGCTTGCTGTTGGTCAGTCTGTGTGTTGGTCACGTGGACTTGTTCCACGGTTCGACTCTGACGCATTGTATTTGCTGTGGTGAGGTCCAGTTGCCTTAGAACTGTCTCCATTTCCATAGCAGTTTTCGCATTAGCCGAGATTAGTAGCCTTTGGATCTCGTATGGAAGCTGTTTGGCGATAGCAATACATAGCTCCAGTTCGCTCGGTTTTTGATCCAGCTCTTTAAAGCGACACATCTGCGATATGAAAAATTCTGCGTACTTTGTTGGATTATTGGTACTGTATTTCTTTGCATATAAATCCAACCGTAAATTCTGTTGGGTCGCGGCGTCCCAATATCTCTTCAAGAATGCCTCACGAAACTCCTCAACAGTATCAAAAGTGTAACGGAAGCTGCGAAACCATAATGCGCACTCCCCCTCTGTTAATTTCTCTATAGCACGTAGCCTACGCTCCTGCGGTATTCGTGCATCATTTAGATATTCAGTCACTTCCTTTAACCAATATTTTGGTGTCATACTACAGTGGCTACCTGAAAATTTCCTTGGTTTTTCTTCGCTTGCCCTAATGACGTTTATCACCTGGGTGTGCATAGCATTTTCATGTGGCGTCGATGCCGCAATTGGTACACCTGGCGTCATATAAGGACTTTCCCCTGAGCCTGTAGCACTCCTGCTTATAGGTTGGGTTTCTAAGTCCGCCCACCTTGTTTTCCTCATATCCTCCATGCTGCCTTCACTTGACTTAGGATCTTTCAGAATCGTTTCCTCATGTGCTATTATCCTAGTCTCCATTTGATTGTGGCGCATCTCTGCTCTTTCTAGGCGAGTAATGACTTCTTTCTCTATTCTTGTAAGCCTATCTCGGTTTTCCTCGGCTACTTGAAATATTTTCACCTTGTCTTCTTTCAGACTTTGCTTGATATGGGATATTTCATCCTCTACATCCTCTTTAATTTGAGCAAGGGTCTTGTCGCTTGCCTCTGTTTTCTGGCCTTCTCTTATTTCGAGTTCTTCTCTCAGCCCTTTAATTTCATCTCGAATGTGTCCATTGACTTTAGACAATTCATTCCGGACCTTGGTGATCTCACCTCTATTCTCCTCTTGCCTTTTGTTAACTATGACAATGTCACTTTGAACTTGGTCCAGTTCTTGATGAACTTTGCCCATCTGACTTTTCACGTTGCTTACCAGCTCCTTACTTTCATGAGCGATAGCCTTAATTTCGCCTATTTCCTGGCATTGACCTAATATATTCTGGTCCTGTTTCTTGAGGTCACCGTTAATCGCTCTAGCATAGCTTTTCAATTTCTGGTCCCATTTGGAGTCGTTCTCCTCTAATCTCTGATCTACCGTTTTTGTAAACTCTGCGAACTGTTTCGCTTGGCGTTCGAGATTCGCCTCATTTTGGATTTGAATATCCTTAATATCGTTAGACAACGCATCTAATCTACTGTTGGTTTCCTCCTGAGCATGCTTACACGCTTGTAAATTACTCTCAAGTTTGGCTTCTATAGCCTCGAAACGTTTATCAGTTTTAACCTGCATTTCCGATACAATGCTTACAGCAGTATCTGTTACTTCGGTCTTAATTACCTCTTGCATTTGACCTAACTTATTGTTTAATTCAATCTGGTTATTATCTAACCGATTACTCAATTCAGCTTTATTTGCATCTAAACGGTTGTTTATTTCAACCTGAGTTGCATTAATTGCCTCCTGATTGGCATCTAACCGATTACTCAGTGCCTCCTGATTGGCATCTAAACGGGTGTTTATGCTATCCTGGAAAGCCTTGGCTTCCAGTTTATTCTGCTCGTTAGCAGCATCAAAGTGCTGTTTCAATCCTGCAATAACTTGCAAGATCTCCTGCGTACCTGACATTTTACAATAACACACTTAAATATGCAGGCAGGCTTCCTGGAAAAATATGTGGATACGTTTCGAAGAGAAACATCAAACACTGCACACATATTGTGAAGTCGTACAAAACCTGATAATATTATGGTAGATTGTGGATCTGGTATGTAGCGCTCATACCCTTGGGCAATTCTCTTCTCAATAGAGAGATTCTGCGTTACTTAAAAAGCCTACTGAATTCAAAAATCACTCAAACACAGTTTGAGGCAAAACAATTACTATGGGTTTTCCCTAAATCCCATAAGCTCCACGTACGTTGGGCGCCATGATAAATAATAAGAGTGTAATTACATATAAGAGTGATACTTATACCTCTATCAAAATTTATATGTACGTATCGGAACTTATCTAGGATAGGTGCGGTCATTCCCTACTTCGTTAATTGTTACTTTAATAGAGTTGTGTGCACTAGATCTGACCGACTTTAGTCGTACCTATAGCTCAAATCACAGTATAGGACATCAAATCCCATGTACCCATGTGAGTAATCTCGATGGTAAATATGCAGCTGCCTCCAGCTAGCATCAGGTCTCAGGCGTGTACCGTCTCCCCAATTGAGCAGTGCATATTTTGGATTTGAGGCTATAAGGTATCAACTCTACAATGATAAGGCACAACTCTATTCTAAAACTTTAATTCAGTAACTAAAATCATGGCTTCAAACACAAAAACAATCCCAAAACCATAAAACAAAGCAAACAAATAATTTTACTTCCATAATCCACAAATAAACAAAAATAAAATCATAATAAAATCATATTAAACCATAAAGCTGTACCCTTATGTGAACTTCATAAAGATATACTAGTGCGCTGATGCACCTACGACCTCAATACAAACTGTACATTAACATAACAGTCATACAATGTGACTTCTTTAATATCACAAATTAATTATTCCTTAAACCTCTTGGTTGTAACAATTATGTGTGCCGTGCGTGTTTTGATTTTTCTCTTCTCACCAAACAAATGCTTTCATGCATTACCTATTCGGATGTTGCACCGCAATCAACGTGCAACTCCATAATTATGTAAGCTACCCCTCCACTTCCTCTATTTATATGGTTCCACTGCATGCTGTATGTGATTCCTCCATAAAACGTTACGTTATAGCTTGTGTCGGATGGTACAATAGACTACCTTGCTCTCGTGGCGATTGGCATCTAGTAACCAACTTCAAAACTTAGTTTCAGTGACAGTACAAATACATCATCTAACTATTCGTCAGATAGCTAAAATAATGAACCATAAGGATGATCTATAATTATCCATGTGTTCCTAAACCACATGGCTACATTACTCAACATAACAATCTTTCATTATATGTCATTTACAAGGGTCTAAAATCTTTTCCTTTCAACTTGCCTTGACGGTCCGAGTGCCCGCCTGAAAACCCTCCGCTAGAGGAGTCGGCATACAATAGAAAGTGGGATGGGTGTTCCACCAATTACCTCGACCCTCCTTAAAGGTTTGAATGCTTCCCTTTGTAAGCAGTAAAGATTTACAAGACAAATACTGTTGTCTGACCGACACACATATCCCAAAGGATCTTACTTGACTATTATGCAAACAGGTATTGAATGAGCTTTTATAATTACTCCTACACAGAGGATATAATAATTACTGGCCTCACACGGGTCCATTCAACATGAAGGTTCGGGGTTCGTAATGCATTAGTCTAACGGGTGACCGATGTCTCAAGTAAAATATAGGCGCTCACTGCAGCTGTCGCCATGAGTTTCGCTACCACGAGCGTAAATAACTCATCAATAAGTTCTCGGGAGACCATAGAGTTTCGAGGTGTCCTCGTTTTCCTCGTCTCTATCACAGGATTCCAACCCGGAACACTTTCATATCCTTCCTCAGAGCTAGGGTGCACACTACAACTCTGGCATAAACGTAGAATAGACCATCTGGCCCCTTTACTCAATGCTACGACCTCCGACCTATATTATTAAGAGAAATCTATCATTTACTCTATAAGCTTCTCACATAAGCTGCAAATTCAATTCACTAAAAGCTCTTACATTACTGGCATCATTACTGAATATATGCAATATTCTGATATAAAACTTCTTTCCTTAATTACTGTAATGTAATCTTACTGTATCATCTTACTGCTTAGATTGATAAGTCTTGCAATTAGCGTAAATCTCTCGCTTATAACATTTATTTGTTTCCTGATGTGTTCATTCATACTTTTAATATTCATTATTATTATTTTTACCAAGAATCTCACTGACATAAATGACCAAAATCATTACTTTATTATTCTTATTAATCTCACTGACATAAATGACCAAAATCATTACTTTATTATTCTTATTAATCTTTACCAAAAATCCGACATAGCTAAACGTCTTAAAAATCCGAACAATAGTGCTCGTCACATTTACATAACTGATTGCCATTCTTAATTCATAGTGGGAATAATTACTCCACTTAATGATGCAAATTAACATCTCAATTCTATAAAAATCAACACAATAATGATTGAACATGGAGGATCTCCCTCCTAAACTGATTTTTACTGGCATCTTTAAGGAAATCACAACATGCAATGGCCCATATTTCTACATAATCATAACTTGCGGGGTACTTACATTTCTATAGGCGTCTATGGTGGCTCCAACCAATCATATTTCTCCATTTCGCCCGCCATTAGCAGGTTTAACGCGACATATTCATCTTGAATACACACATTTTAGAACACATAATTTTCATCAACAACACGACACGTTGCATACCTCTCAGGAAGCTATTGCTCCCACACATGTGAAACACTTATCTAATCACTACTTTAAAGGATATTTTACATATGCTGTACACTTAACACACGTCACTTTATACACTTTTCAATGCTGAAATTCCCTAGCAAAGATCGAAATTGCAGGCGTCGACGGCATCTCCCGTAATCCTATCAATTCCTGATTGAAAGTCTGGTTTACCTGCTCTCGGAATTCACCAACAGTTTTTTATATATTCTTACTCCTACAGTAAGCGTCCTGCGTTGCATAAATATGCTAGCTCCCGTGCTGAGTGTTATCATCTGGTACTCTCATGACATTACCAACCACGTCATAGAGTTTCATTAGCGCATACCATCGTAATTACACATATACGATCAGTCAATACTTTACACATTGCGCTACACACTGTCCAATACTTTACACAAATAATTATTTACAATAGTTCTGCCATTAGTCTTATACGGTGCTTCGTAACTGAACACGGCATAGTTCGTACTGCTGATTATGCCTATAGCACGACTATTATTCATACAAGCTTATAAAATGCTTCATTTACATGTACCAGTCTTTGTTCGGCGTCTATTATGAGTATAACCGCCATGCGTTCTGCCTTGACGAACTTGCTTCAAAGTGGCTGTACCTGACTGAAGATTCACTTGAAGACTGCTCGTAACTTACTTGAAGACTGCTGTAGACTGCTTACATACTGTCTCGTACTGCTGCATATTGACTGCAACTTACTGCAATTGTGCTACAACTGGGTAACTTCTAACGTCGTGAAGACTGCGTAAGACTGCAACTTGGGCTGTAACTGGCTGTAACTGGGTGCAAACTGCACGTGAACTGCGCGTAGACTGAGCTTCAACTGAACTTGACTGCGTGAGACTGAGTTTGAACTGAGCTTAGACTGAGGGCTCCTCCAAGGGTCAACTCCCTTATATCAGATTCTCACGGAAAGTAGGGCGAAATCTTCCCGCGTAATCTTGGCTCCTCTCACAGCGTGATTCTGGTCTCCAAACCATGATCAATGGGTTCCTCTCTCTTCACAGATTCCAAAACTATCTGCGTGCAAAGGAATCGCTCGTCCAATTAATTAATATTAATTCCTTTCTCCATAGCGTGGGACGCTATCTTACGGGTATTCCCCGGCAACATTCTCAAATCTATCCGCGCACAATGGTAGTTTTACAGTCCTTCCGCACATCATTAAATATGCCTCAATTTCACAGGTAAAAGGCTCTAAAATTAGCCTCCTGCCAAAAGATTTACCTGTGAGCAACTCTCATCTCAATTCGTTACTCCAATCACGAGTAATCAATGATTTTCCTGGGCATCTCTCCGCCCCCTCCTCAAATCTATTCTCCGTCGGGGAATAACTGGGTCATTATTCAGGCCTCCCCCTGCTCCAGACGACAGAATGGGGTCACAGAGATGGACATGGCTCCACTGGGCCCCTCCCACAATCCTGGGCTAATTTGTAAAATGGCAACTCTGTCCTCTCCGTGCTTCAAGCCTCGTATAGGCTACACCAAGTAGACTAATAATGCTGTAATCTGCTCATTATTCCCTGCATTATTTTAATAAATAATGTCATTGCACCAAAAATCACACCAGTGATTAAATATACATTTCTTTCGAGGGGTTTTTACCATGAAACTGCCTCTACAGATCTCTGGTTCGTTTCCTGGTGGAACCTTTTTACTGAGATCACAGTCTCTGAGAACCACGTTCGATTCCAGTCAGCATAACCTCCTCGGGTTCAATAGATAATGTTACCTATCGATAGATCAGCCTCAGACCGCATACTACCCCTACTTCTCGCGCTGGTGAGAAGCATTCAAGTACCTTCTGTCAAACCAGCTATGTCCTTGGCTGCACCAGCAATATTCGCGGCTCAGCCCCAGTTCATTCCCCTTTAATTAGAGACAAGTTCAGACTCCCATTGGGATTGAATTTAAGTTGTGTTTCTAATCCTTTCCATCCAAAAAAGCAAGCATATTTCATGGTTAGCAGAGATTTGATGATGATGATAATTGTTGTTTTAAGGGGCCTAACATGTAGGTTATCGGCCCCTGAGCAGAGATTTCATGACCTGGCAATTTGTTATATAACTTACACCATGAATGTTCTTGCTTTCATCCTACGTCACTAATTAGACAATTATACAATTAGAGTGACTTATTATTTGTCTCACTCCATACTAGCCAGTCTCGAGGGACTCAATCTGTATTCCTGAGTTGTTCTGCCTCGTTGCGTCAGTGGCTAAGAGGTTAGCAAGCTAGGCTGTGGGGATTTTAATATCCTTATAAATAATTCCCCTGGACCCAGGACTGGGTGTTTGTGACGTTTTAATAAAGGAAATTAAGAGAATCAAATCAAATTACATCATCATGTTGATGTTAATTGTTGTTTTAAGGGGCCTAATATCCAAGTTATCGGCCCCTTAATTCACATTACAAATATACGCACGTATACAGCCATCACAATAACACAAGTTATCTAACAAATTATACACACACACCCAAGTACACGGGGCTACATGACCATGCTGTCGCAAAGCCCCTAAATGAATCATCAACAACAACATGTATTCTTGAGTTTTGAAAATAAAACTCTTTTCGAAAAGACTATTCTTCCGTCATTTAGAAGGTCAGGGCGGCCTCTTCGAACAATTCCTTTTGCTCTAGGGCTCCACGTTTTAGTTTCCAAGGTCACATGTTACTTGCGTCTGGCTCAGGATTCGAAACTGGTGTACGGCTTACTCTCACGGATTAATATTTCATTTTTACTGTTCATTGTTCTAATTCAAAATTGTACTTCTATTCCCAGATTTTCTCTAAATAGACCGAACCACCACCGTCAATATTCCCGTCTACGCATAGACTTTCTTTTGCTTCGATAACTTAAATAGATGATCTTGACATTGGATTATGATCGGCATCTAATTTGTACTAATACTGCCCAATTGGACCGTACATCAATCAAACTTCTATTCCGTTTCTTAATATGTTCATAACGTATTTGTGTTTTCTTTCTCTCCTTGAGCGTTTCATCTTCTGGTTCATGCTTGTATTTGTTCACTGTCCCATAGAATAATAATAATAACGAGCATAATGTACGCGAAAAACACAACAGAATGATGGAACACTTGTGGTGACCTTTCACAAGAAAATATTAAGCTGTTATTAATTTCTAACAAGGGCTTATAAACGATGTTGCACTTGATGATGAATCATGTGGGCCATCATGTTCATATAGCCCCGTGTGCATGGGTGTGCGTAGATTCTTTCTGATTACTTGTGTCATTGTGATGACTATGCCAGTATGTATGTGTTTGGATGGGAGGTAGCCGTGGCCTGATTCGTTACCATCCTAGCATTCATCTAGAGTAGAAATGGGGAAACCACAAAACCACTTCTGGGATGGCTCAGGCAGGTATCCTACACACCTCTTCTCAGTGTTGTGCCTTGCGAGGCTGAGTGAATCCCATCCCAGCCTTCAGACCAGAATTACATTGCTTGGCAGAGCCTGGAAACGAACTCTGACCTCTGCGGTGCCATCCAAGAAAGCTAGTCACTACTCCACGAGGTGGACATAAATGATATCACTGTAACTGAGAACATCTTCGAAATTCTACTGAAAATTCATTGGTGAAATTTACCGCTTACAAACAATCATAGCGGGCGTGGTGGCCCAGTGGTCAAGCTGTTGGCCTCTCACCCCGGCGGGCCAGGTTCGATTCCCGGTCAATGCATGTGAGATTTTCAAAGTGAAATGCCATGCCCTGTGGTTCGGATTCCACGTAAAAAGGAGGTCCCGTGACTTATGATCTCGAGATTAACGGTCACGTTCAACTACAATCTTCCTTCCTTCCAAACAATCATAGGCTAAATGTTGAAAATGTGGACGGGTAATTGGTCAAATATTTTTAATTAATTCTACAATATTGTTACACAGTGGCGTAGCCAGGGGGGTGTTACTGGGGGTTAGAACCCCCCCCCCCTTAATGGAATTTAAACAAAAACAAAACAGTAACTAATGATAGTCAATAAATTAAACATTTCTTAAATTAAATAATGACACTTGCAGATGATTCTATGACTCATGCTTTACGGGAAATCAGTATGGTTTGAAAAAAGTTCTTGTTCAGGGGAAGATCTCCTGGTAGCCACTTCGAGCGCCTTACCCTTATATGTAGAGTAACTGTACCTTTCTATGTTTCCGACAAGTGAAATAAATAAGTATGGTTGTGATTTGTGTCTGCTTGGTGATGTATTGTTGTCGCCTTTCGGCCCGACTCCCCATTGAGGCTACACATGTCTTGATTTTTAATTTCTTTTTAGCGTATGGCTTTTAGTGCCGGGAGTGCCCGACGACATGTTCGGCTCGCCAGTTTATGTAGCTGCTTCGAGCTGGGTGAGCTACAAGTACCGTTGGGGAGGAAAGTTGGAATGGAACAACGAGGAGTTGGAAGGTAGCGGCTGTGGCCTATAGTTAGGGACCAACCCCGGCATTTTCCTGGAAGGAAGATGGGAAACCACAGAAGACCATCTTCAAGGTTGCCGGCGGGGGATTCAAACCTCCTCGCCTCCCGGATGTGAGCGACTGCCAACAGTCATGCCGTAACGACCACGGCTAACTCACCCGGTACCGGTACATGTCTTGATGACAACGTATAACACGGTCCTTCCAGGGCTGCCCATCTAGCTTATCCCCCGCTAAATATAGCCCCAGGTAATTTTAAATCCCATCTACTGGGGCAATTAGCTTTCTTCCTTTTCTTACCAAGAGGGAAGTTGTAGCTTATATAAATTAATTTTAGTTTTAATAATAAGCAACTAGAAAATTCTATGTGTACATTAACACTAATTTGGAGATCGTTGTTAACTTCTTGAGTGTGAGATAGCCGAGTTGCTTCATAGTACTAGGTCCTGCAATTCCCCGAATTACGATTATCCTTGAGATACTATAACCCCTCCCATTAGCTACGCTACTGTTGTTACATAAGTTATGTGAAAATCACATAACAAATGTTATTGAGAAATCAGTTTGTCTATACTGTTTCAGAGTTAAAATTAATCAAGGACCCTAGCTGCGGAGCCATTCCGTCATTCATCCCTGGACCATGGAACTCCTCCGGTGTCTCACCTCACTACGTAATTCAACTTTCCCTAAAGAGATGGCAGTACGAGTTGCATTCGTGACTTGCAGATACTCTTTTTTTCCCTCCAATGTTATGATCTCTGCAAATATCAACAGTGTTCTTGGAAATCTTTGTTTGAAGTGGGCTAGTTTTTCGTTTTAAATTCGATTGCAAAAAACACGTCATCGAGAAAACGCATAATATTTGCCGATATAAAATATATACTTCAGAGAGCGACAGTGATGATAATGATGATGTTGATGATGAAGATGATGAATGTAGTTGTTTTCACTCTCAAGTATTTATCTTTGAGCCGTCACGCTGACCGTCTTGCCTCCGAAATTCTTCATCTCCAGATTTCTACAACTTCAAGTGACCTTGAACGTCGCACTCTGTATCATCACTCCCGGCATATCGATAACCTTCAAACAGTCTACTGGGGCTCCTGGCGCCATGGCCGACAACCTTAATCTGTCTGAGCCGTCTGATGACGACATGGAGACAACCACTATCAAAACTGGACGGAAAGCGGAATCGCCTGTCGACCCGGAGGGCCGCAGAAGAAACGCTGCCCGTCGCCTCAGTTCCAAACTGGCCAGTCGTCAGGCGCTACCAGCACCACCTACAACTCACCGGCCCAAGAACTTGGCATCCGCCTACTGGACATGGACTCCCCGATCAGGTCTTTGGACTCGTCACGTGTGATCCGTCCCTTTCATCTCCCTCCCGAAGCGGGACCAGCCGGACCAGCAGAACTGTACATGCCGCCAGCCGCCATCAAGAGCAACGCCGACGCCGCCCTCGTCGCCGCCTGTAACCCTGCTCTGCCACCTGCAGTCCGCAACGGCTCCATCATGGCCCCCTCCCTCGTCCTCCCCCCCTCCTTCTACATTGTCAAACTCGTCCGCCTCATGCCTGAACATAACCATCCCCGAGCCATTTCCCAAGTCCTAGCCAAATTCATCCCTGACCTCCCCTCCTACCAGCTGGAAATTCAACGCACTAAAGAAGGCCATAACCTAAAAACAATCAAACCACTTTATAACATCATAACGAACATCAATTCAGCCCGTCCTGCCGCGCTCAGAATGTGACGCAACAACAACAGCGTCAAACGCGGCCCGCCCCACCGCAGCGGCCCTCACCCAACATGTCGGCCGTCGTTTATGGTGTTGAGCGCTCGTATACAACTGACGAGATAGCCACCGAACTTCAGCAGCAGGACCTGGACATCTTCAAGGTGATTCGCATCTTTGGAACCCAAGGACCCACCACCCTGGTACGTGTCGTCACCCGCAGTGCCTCCACGCTGGATGCTTTCCTCCGTGACGGCGTCGCAATCTACGCGAAGCGTCACCGAGTGGAACCCTCAAGGACACCAGCCCCCCAGCGGATGCGCTGCGAGCAGTGCCAGTCCTATGACCATCCTCATGGACAGCCCTGCTATGAACGCCAGGTATGTGGGATTTGTTCTCAGGCTCACCCCACTGCACGGTGCACCAATCGGGACACCCCGAAGTGTGCCACCTGCAATGAGGGTCATCCTGTGTTTGCCTTCAAGTGTAAGGGTCGCCCTCAACCTGATCCCCAAAACCCCCATAACATTGTTCCTGTCACCTCCCAAGACCTCCCTACCCCCGCTCTCAATTCCCCCCTCCCCTCCCCCAGCACGGAGAACGTGATCCGTTTCATGACCATGTTGCTCCAGAACGTGCTTCCCTTCTCCCGCCCCCACATCCTCAACCACATCCAGCTGGCCGCTCGCCTCACGCTAGGTACGCATGTGGATGTTAGCTACTCGGGGAGTAAAATGCACTTTGCATTTATTCCCTTGAGTGCTATACCCATGTACACTTAAACAAATGCCAGCCTTCAAAATCTATTATGTGAATAACTGTAGTCTCCGTGCTAAGCGTGCCATCCTGGATGTTTCCTTATCCCTCTCTAACCCGGACGTCCTCATCCTTAACGAAACCTTCCTAGCTCCCTCTGACAGCCCACGCTTTCCTCGCTATCAACTACACCGCGTGGACCGCCCTTCTGAGCGCCGTGGCGGTGTAGCTATCGCCATTCGAGATACCATAACCCCCCAGCAGCAATATATTCCTTTCCAAAACACCTTCCCAGAATACCTTATTATTGACTTATACCTCCCCCATACTACCCTCACGTTAGCAACCATGTATCTACCCCCCCGCTCTCCACCCCCTTTCGAATTTCTACGTTTTTTAGATACCACTTTTTCAAATTATATTTTTGCTGCCGATGTCAATACCACCTCCTATACCCCTCCCAAAACACGTATCCTTGATAATTTTCTCCTCACGTCCCGTGGTATAGAAGTCCCCTTCCCAGCCCCTACCCGCCCTGTCAACAACTCTACTCCCGATTTCCTTTACTCCACCCCTGATATAGCAGCTATCGCTACAGTAGACCTCTTGCCCACCCTTGGCAGTGATCACCTCCCTGCTTTAATCACCCTCCCTAACTACCCCCCTCGACCTCACGACCCACCTTTTCGCCCCCTCCCTCTCGAAACGTTAACAAAACTATCTGGACCGATTACCGCACCACAATCACCAATATTCTTACCTCTCTACCTCCCGACCCTCCTCAAACCCTCCCCCAATTACTAGCTCTCGTCTCTTCTCTTGAATCTGCTTTAACCACCGCCGATCGCCTTCATGTTCCTCGCCATGCCCGCCACCCCTCTAAACCAGCCATACCTCCTCGCGCCCTCCGCCTTCTTCAACTAGCCCATGACCTTTATACTGCCTATACCCGAACCCGTGACCCCACCACCCTCCATGAACATCGTAAAGCTCTCCGTCATGCCCGATCCTTTATAAAAGCAATTAAACGTAAATCCTGGACCACCGCCTGCACTGACCTATCCCACTCCCCTGACCCCTCCCAATTTTGGAAAACTTTTCGCCGCCTCACCAAAACCTCGAACTCCCGCCGCAATTACCCTATCATCCATAATAACGCTGCTCCCGCCTCCGATAAAGAAAAAGCCGACACCTTCGCCCGCCACTTCACCCAGACCTTCTCCCCTACCATACTTCCCCACCTCCAACACCCCAATGAACCTGAAATTCTTGCCCTGACCGATCCCCAACTACCCTCTCTTCAACCCTCCTTCACCCACCTCCCAAATACCGATTATCGCCACCCCTTAAATCACCCCATCACACCCCTTGAAATTCGTCTCCGCTTATCGAACCGCCGCCCCACCGCCCCAGGCGGTGACGGCATAACTTACCGCCACCTCCGAGAAGCTCCCGATATTTTCTTTAACTTCCTTGCCACTGTTTATAACACCATCCTCTATACTGGTCATTACCCCCCCTCATTGGGGTAATGCCAATATCCTCCTATTTTTAAAACCTGCCAAACCTCCGTCTCATCTTAATTCCTATCGCCCCATCAGCCTCCTCCCTGTTCTCGCTAAATTACTTGAAATTATTCTCACCCACCGCTTGTATTCATATCTCAATTCCCTCTCGCTCCTCCCGCCCTCCCAAGCTGGATTTCGCCCTAATCATTCCACTCATGACCATCTTTTCCATATCTCCGCCTCCCTCAATGCCTATATTCCCCCCACCAGCCGCAAGAAGGCTGCCCTAGTTTGTTTTGATGTTGAGAAAGCATTCGACAAGCTATGGTGGCCTGGCCTTCTGTTTAAATTCTTGCATCTCCCCGTCCCACCCTCTATCGTTCGCTTCCTCTCCAATTTCCTCTCAGCTCGCTCCGCTCAAATCGTAATTAATGGTACACCTTCCATCACCTTCCCCCCTTCGCTCCGGCGTACCGCAAGGTAGCCCCCTATCCCCACTCCTCTACATTTTATATTCCTATGATATACCTACACCCCCGCCCCCTGCGTCTATATCAATACGCCGATGACCTCGCTGTCCTTGCCTGCACTCCCCGCTATAACATCCTCCGCCGCCGACTCCAGTCCTACTTAAATACCCTTCAATCCTGGTGCAATGCCTGGCATGTTCAAATCAACCCCACTAAATCCCAATATATTATCTTTAAACGCAGTCTCCGTCGCCGCTTCCCCACCAACCGCCTTAAAATAACTTTCAATAACCTACCCATCCCCGAATCCAATTGCCTGAAATATCTTGGAATCACTTTTCAAAACAACCTCAAATGGAATATTCACTTTCAACATATCTACAAATCTTCCATAAAACGCTTCAAACTCCTCCGCTCCCTTACCGCTAAAACATGGGGCTTACGCCCCACCCATATCCTTTCCCTGTATAAAAGTTTTATTCGCCCCATCGTAACCTATGCCTCCCTTACCTGGCTTGAAGCCTCCTCCCCTGAACATGTTAATTTCACCTTCCTCGACCGTCATGCCCTCCGCATAGCCTACCATTTAAAACTGGATACCCCCTCCCGTGACGTAACCGCTCTCCTCTCTTTCCCCTCGATACTCACACACATCCATAAACTCCGCACCAAGTACCTCCACACCGCCCGTGCCCGTCAAAACAATCAAGCCCTTGAAGCCATTGACCTCTCCTCTCTCGCGCAAGCTCTAATTGCCGACCGCCCCACACCAGCTACCGGTCATCTCTTCCCCCCTTAATCCCGGCCCCAGCCACTGCTGCCTCCCCTCCACTCGTACTGACTCTTGCACTTGTCTACTCAAGTCCCACGTGCTCGTCTTGGGGTAGCAGTGTATGCCAGCTTTGCTCAAGATAAATACTTAACGGCACCATAAGTGCCTGATTACCGTATTTTCCTTTTCACATTTTTCATAAACCTCTCATTTTCACTTTGCTTTAAGTGGATGAATTTCCCACTCTTTCATTTTCCATTTTCTTTTCTTTATAATAATATGCTGTACGAGTTGTACAGACTACCCACATCACAGTGTCATTCTAGTCAAGGTCTTACATCGACTGGCCCGCAGCGCACCTCTGCACTGGCTGCTTACACTACTCGTAACAGCTGATTTACGACAATCAAACCCGTGTGTGCGTGTGTGTGCCTACTTACAATATTGAAAACTCTGAACTGATAATGTTTATTTTCGCCATACTCTGTCAATCACATGTGCAAAAGAAAAGAACTCTCTTTCAAAGACAATGAAAGTGAAAATTAACCTTGCATATATGAATCATGTAACCTTGTACTATGATTTTCAATCAATAAACGGGGCTTCGCTTGGCGACGCCTGGGGGGGGGGGGGGGGGGGTGTCTCTCCGTGGGCGGGGCGTCTTGTTTGTGACCGGGTTAATACCCTGCGCCAGGATCAATTCACTATACTCTTCCTTTACATATGCTTAGCATATCATACCACTTTTAAGTTTTCTCACCAATATTCTTCCTTTTCTCATGGCACAAGAGTTCCTCGTTGAGCTGCGTGCCCGCCCCGCAAGGGGAATGAAATAACTTCATTTGCTTGTAGTTGTTTTTAGTCGCTTCCGTCACCTTATCCCATGGCCCAGGAGATGGTGTCGGCATCTATAGGGGCTCGCCCGCCCTTAATGGGTGGGAATGAAATGACCTTTATTATTAGTATTACCTTTCACGATGGGACGGACGTTGCATTGCCCGCCTCGCCCTTCGCCTCTCCCCACTCCACTGTCGAGAGGATCTTTACCGCCTCATGACCTGACCCCCTCACCACCTATATCCATCTTCTCCAACTCCGTTATCTCAACCGTGCTCGACGCATTCGTAACCCCATCCTTCGACAGCTGGAAGCCCCTATCGCCCGCACTCCCCTGTACACCAAACCTGGCCTTCATCATCTCCTAAGCCTAGGTATGGGTGATAAGTTGCAGCCTTGCCTTACACCTTCCTGAATACCAGCTTCTCTCTCATGTCCTTCAGCTCGAATGACTGCCGTCTGGTTTCTGTATAGATTGTATATCACCCTCCTATCCCAGTACTTTATTCCAATCGTTTTCAAAATGTCAAACAATTTAGCCCAATCAACGTTATCAAAAGCCATTTTTAAGCCTAAAAATGCAATGAACGTTCTCTTATCTTTCCTTATTCTACCTTCCAAAATCGGCCTAAGACTTAGTACAGCTTCCCTTGTTCCTACATTTCTCCTGATACCAAACTGGTCTTCACCCAACTCCGTTTCTGTCTGACTTCCCATCCCCTTGTAAGTTATTCTAGACAGGATCTTTGAAGCATGAGTAAGCAAGCTGATTGTACGGTAATGTTCACATCTGTCAGCTCCTACTTTCTTGGGTATAGGGATGATAACATTCTTCTTGAAATCAGAGGGTACCTCATCTCTCTCATAAATCCTACACATCAAGTGAAATAGCCTGATCAGACCTTCATCACCTATGCAGCGGAGCAACTCAATCGGTATATCATCTATGCCTGGTGCTTTGTTCCTGATCTTCCAATGCTCTGTAAAATTCTGATCTCAATATTAAATCTCCTTTCGCATCCTCATCAATTTTCTCATCACTTTCCATTACATGATTCTCAATCTCCTTTCCCTTATACAAACACTCTATGTAAGCTTTCCATCCCTCAACCTTTTCTTCCCTGTCTGTTAGAGGCTTTCCATCTGTGTCCTTAATATTACAGCACTTAGTGTTATTTTCCCCAAAAGTATTCTTAATCCTTCGATAATCTGTATCTGTTTTTCCTAATTTCAGACAATTTTCTATACCTACACATTTCTCTTTCAACCATTCTTCTTTCGCTTCCATGCACTTCTTGTTAACCTCATTTCTCAGACATCTGTATTCTGCTTTCCCCTTTTCATCTCTTACATTCCGCCTTTCATCCATTATTTCTAGTATATCCTGAATGATCCACGGTTTTCTACCTATTCTTTTTTTCCTACCAATATTTTCCACTGCGGATTTTGTTATTTCATTCTTCAAAAGTGCCCATTCGTCTGAAATAGAAGTTTGTTTAGGGGTTTTCATTAATCCTTCCTTTATACTCTTCTGGAATCCTTCGGTTACATCCTTCTCTTTCAGTCTGTCTATTGCCCACCTTTTTGGATTTTGACGTTTCTTAAGTTTCTTCAATTTTAATCTACATTTCATAACAACGAGATTGTGGTCAGAGTTAATGTCAGCGCCAGGATATGTTTTGCAATCCAAAATCTGGTTTCGAAGTCACTGCTTGGCCATAATGAAGTCGATTTGGTAACGCCCTGTATCTTCTGGTCTCATCCATGTGTATACTCTTCTATTGTTGTTATTAAATAAGGTGTTAGCTATGACCAACTCATGCTCGGTGCAGAATTCCATCAGCCTGCTTCCTCGTCATTCCTTTCATCTAATCCGAAATCTCCTTCTATCTTCCCTTCTCTTTCTTTCCCTGCCACAGCATTCCAATCTCCCATTACTATAACATTTTCCTCACTCTTGATAGGCTATACCTCAGAATTTCATCTATTTCTTCGTAGACCTTTTCAACATCTTCATCATCAGATTGACTGGTAGGCATATAGACTTGTACCACTCTGGTTTACGTAGGTTTTGTATTGATTTTTGCTACAATAATCCGTTCACTATATTGCTCATAGTATACCAGCCGCTGTCCAAGTTTCCTACTTAATATGAGACCTTCCCCCGCATAGCCGTTGTGTGATTTAGTGCTAATGATCCTGTAGTCCCCTGACCAAAAGTCCTGTTCTTCCTGCCAGCCCATTTCACTAATCCCAACCAAATCTAACCTCTACCTCTCCATTTCTCTTTCTATGTTTTCTAACCTTAGACTGCCTAGCAGACTTCTAACATTCCACGCTCCAATCCGTAGAATGTCGGATTTCCTCTTTGTCTTTTCTGTGATGTTAACCCCCTCTCGTGTAGTCTCCACCCGGAGATCCGAACGGGGGACTAGTTTACCTCCAGATTGGAATTTTTAAATAAATTAGTATTCTGAAGTTTCGACCCAAGGGCCTTGGAATGTCATAGGAAATAATTAAGTCAGTCTTCTGTTTAAGCCAGAAACCACTGCTACATGTAGTGTGATCAGAGGAGAAAAGCATTAAGTCAGCGACTTGCTGCCTATCAGCGCCGTATTCCGTACTTAATGTTGGCCGCACTGCAAGATTCCCGCGTGTTACAGAGCTATTGTAAATTACATTTGTACAGGTTTTAGGTGACCTTTATGTTACAAATCCATTCTTAAATAAACTATCATGTGAAATATTCATTCTGGATAGCTCCATGCCACACTAAACTGACCACGGAGTTGAAAGGCATTAATTAAGTCACATTTCCAAAATTGATTTGAAAAATATGTTTATTAAATTAAAATTGATATTCTGCTAACACAAATATAACCTGGATAGTTGCTTCACAACATAGACGACTAATATAGTGTGTTTGTTAAGTTCTGTTCTGTCAATGACGTCTCCTGAAAAGTAGTGAAAACTCACTTAATAATTTTCAGCTCCGGCCGATTCAATTACATATATTTACAGTGCTACCAGAGTGCCTCCGTGGCTTAGGCGGCAGCACGCCGGCCTCTCACCGCTGGGTCCGTGGTTCAAATCCCGGTCACTCCATGTGAGATCTGTGCTGGACAAAACGGAGGCAGACAGGTTTTTCTCCGGGTACTCCGGTTTTCCCTGTCAACATTTCATTCCAGCAACACTCTCCACTATCATTTCATTTCATCTCTCATTCATTTAATCATTGCCCCAGAGGAGTGCGTCAGGCCTCGGCAGCCGGCACAGTTCATATCCTCGCCGCTAGATGGGGGCTTCATTCATTCCATTCCTGACCCGGTCGGAGACTGGAAGCAGGCTGTGGATTTTCATTTTCACAGTGCTACCAGAGTGTTTTTGTTGTTACTTAAAGCGTTGCGCTTGAGGCCGGTATGGTATCATCCATAATGTTGATCATCAGGGCCTGGATAGAATCAAGCTATCAGGTCACTACAACACGTGTTTTTCAAGCAAACGAAGTACCGGTATATTCGAACAATTGGTTGTAGTGCGAACATCACTGTTTGTAATATGCAATGACTTCATGTTACATTTCCAGTGCGGAAAGGAATGCAGGAAATCAAGTTCGCGTCATGGACATTTGTAAGTTATATTTGGAACTCATTGAGCTTTGCAGCCATTAGTAGACTATGCATCTCATACGCTCGAGAATTACTTCAGTTCACTTCGTGTGTACTCGGCCAGTGTCGGACAGTTTGAAAGCTAGAGTGGCTGCCATTTCAAAACCTCTCGTTTGAAGTATTTGGGACTGCGTTAAAGCAACATCAGTTAATAATCACAAACAGTGAGTGTCAACAGACGGTGTTTTTGAATGTCATTCAAGACAGTGCAGCATCGTGTTTCGGTCCAAGCGTCATCAGTCAGCAGCCCATGAGGGCATTCTGCAAACGGGGAGTTTATATTAAGATAAGTGGTCATAAGGCATTATCCTATACAACCTTCCCATTCCCCTTTGTGCATGAAACAAGTTTAAACAGGACTTATGTAAGTGAAACCAAAGTTCTTGTCATGAAGAGATCCATTATTAGAGCTTCACTCACTAGGGTCCGCAATCAAGTGTAGGGTTTTGATGACAGAACTCCCATTGAATTCCTTTTTGTTAAAAATCAACGGTTATTACCGCTCTTGCCAGAAATTAATGAAATTCAGTCCCAGCTTGAAATTCTTGATGAATCTGGCAGTCATGAAGAGTCAAGAATAGAATTTGAAGACACGTTCGACGAATTGAAGGCTAGATTACAGCAGTTAATCAGTTCTCACTCTCCATATGTCTCACCTCCTTCCAGTGAAAGTAGTGTATATCAGAACAATAATATAGGCTCATACAGTCTTCCACAAATACGCTTGCCAGAATTGTCTGGTGACGTTACGAAGTTTATGCGTTTTTATGAACTCTTTGAATCCCTAATATTAAGAAACCACTCATTAGGGAATGTAGAGAGATTCCATTACTTATCATCATCTTTGAGTGGCAGTGCGCATGAACTCATAAATAATAATCCTGTCACAGCAGGAAACTTCACTTTAGCATGTGATACACTATGTAAGAGATATCGTTATGTTGGACTTGTTTTAATTTTTTTTTATTTAGTCAATTTACCCTCTAGGTTGGTGGTTCCCACGGACTCAGCGAGGGAACTCACCACTACCGCCTCTATGGGCAGTGTCCTGGAGCTTGGAACATCTGGTCGGGATGGATACAACTGGGGAGGTGTGATCAGCACTTCGCCCAGTCGGCCTCACCTGCAAAGCGAACAGGGGCCTAATGAGGGAGGGGAAGGGACGGAAGATAGGGATGGATATGCTAGGAAGAGGGAAGGAGGCGGCCGTGGCCTTACAGTAGGTACCATCCCGGCATTTGCCCGAAGACGAAGTGGGAAACCACGGACAACCACTTCGAGGATGACTGAGGTGGGAATCGAACCCCCTCTACTCATTTGGACCACCCGAGGCTGAGTAGACCCCGTTCCAGTCCTCATACCACTTTTCAAATTTCGTGGCAGAGCCGGGAATCGAACCCAGGACCTCCGGGGCGGCAGCTAACCATGCTGACCGCTACGCTACGGAGGCGACTGTTTTAAATTTACACATCAAATTACTCTTATCTGCAGATACAGTTCATAAGGAATCTGCCTCCAGCTAGCGTACCCTACTCAATAGGTTCAATCAATTCTGAAGGCTGTCGAGTCATTGAATTTAAACGTTGCTTTACATGAAGTAAATATCAATTAAATCTTACTCGATAGACTCCCAGAATCCACCAGGAAATAATGGGAAATGACAAGCAAGTCCAAGGAGCTTTCTACTTAATAGAACTCACTGACTATTGGGAAAAGAGAGAGCACAAGCATTAGAAATGATAGATTCTTCTCCCAAGGTTCAATCTTGTGAGAAGGGCAGATATTATAAGGATAAAAAATCCAGGCATGGGTTCAAGAATGACAATAAATTACCCTCTAGTGGTTCGTATTCAGTAATCAGTGATAACTGTAAGATATGTCCGTCTCAGTGGCTAAATGGTTAGCGCGCTAGGCTTTGGCCCAATGTGCCCCGGGTACGATTCCCGACGGAGCCATCAGGGATTTTAATCTCCTGGGGTTAATTCCCGTGGCTCGGGGACTGGGTGTATGTGCCGTCTTCATCAACACTTCATCCTCATTACGACGCGCAGGTCGCCCCCGGGCGTCAACTAGAAAGACCTGCAGTCGGCCTCTCCGGAGGCCACACGATCACTATTATTACTGTAAGATATGCAATGGTTAACATCCAATCTACAAGTGTGACACCTTTTTAGGTTATGACTCACAAAAAAGGCGTAACATAGTGAGGCAACATGGGCATTGTTACAATTGTGTACGAGAATCACACAGTGTTGTATCGTGTCCTTCCAAGTCATTGTGTAGGAAGTGCAACAGTCAACATATCACATTATTTATTACATATTGATTCAAACAATCAGCACTCTAACAGTCTCATCATGCAGATGCTCAAACACACCGCCCACCCAACCTCATAATGGTTGGAATGAAAGCAATTCTTGTACTTATTGTAGTATGAAAATCAAGCCACAGCATCATGTCCTGCTCTTTATAGCCGTAGTCACGGCTAAGAATAACGTTGGCAGACTATATTTAGCTCGTTGTCCCTTAGACTGTGGAAGCCAAAGTAATTTCATTCCAGAAGGTTTAGCACAGGCACTAGGTTTGAAGAGAACAAGGAATCCTACGCACATAGAAGGCATTTCGCAATCTGTGTCTGAAGCTAAGTACAGTGTTAATGCTACTGTAGAGCAGTGGTTCTGAGCCCGTAGAAGTCTGCGGACCACTCAGCCTGAAATTTAATCATGAAAAGACCGCCCACCCAATACACCTTATCAGTTGTAACACTTCCTCAATAACACTTATTCTAAATATATTTCAATACTATCGCCACGAATACATTTGGACAATATTCTTGTTCAATGCACACCGTTTTCGAAAGTCCCATTTATTGGCCACTTTTTTATACGAGCTGGTGGAACCTTTTCTCCCGCGGAACACTCCCGAGGCATTCGCAGACCACGTGCGGTCCATGGACCACCGGTTAAGAACCAGTGTTGTACAGTCTTTTATACATTCTAGCAGCTACAATATTGATTGTCTTGTTTTATCAAAAATCACTACTGTCGACCAAAATATTATGTGTACTCGAGTTTGAAGGTTGTTTGTGAAGTAAGCAGTAGACCTGTCGCCTCCGTAGCGTAGCGGTCAGCATGGTTAGCTGCCGCCCCGGAGGTCCTGGGTTCGATTCCCGCCTCTGCCACGAAATTTGAAAAGTGGTATGAGGACTGGAACGGGGTCTACTCAGCCTCGGGTGGTCCAAATGAGTAGAGGGGGTTCGATTCCCACCTCATCCATCCTCGAAGTGGTTTTCCGTGGTTTCCCACTTCGTCTTCGGGAAAATGCCGGGATGGTACTGTCCCCGATAATCCGGATAGTAGGCTGTCAGAAATCCGCCCCCTCAATTGGATTGCCATTAATCGATTGCACCGGCACAGCTACATCAATGAAAATGGCCCTGACAGATACCACCGAGATTAGAGCACAGTAGTTAACATGAAATTATTGTGGAACACACCAAAATATACGGGGGTTCATACTTACCTTTTACTTACCTATTCAATTTAATCTCGGGTCTGGGTTTTCAACTGGATCACTTAATAGTATGTCCTCACAATAACCTCCACCACGATATTTAAAATGAACCAAGTCGAAAACCAGAAAATTTAAACTGCACAATAATTTATTTCACATAAAGAAAAAAAAAATATTGTAACAAAATTTAACAACAAAATAGTTATGGCTGTCTGAAGCCATTGTCAATGCAACCATGTCCTCCTGTAGGATTGTAGACTTCACATACAAAAATTCAGCTTTCTCTAGCTCAAAAGAACGTAATAATAACAATGCACATTGGAATGGATAAGGGAGCTGGGACGAGACATATAGCATTTGTTTCCTTGTTCATGAACTTCATAATTTAGTTCATTGACACACATTTATTAATAACCGCAAGGCCGCTAAATAGTTGACCTTGACCTCCACCATTCAGTTATCTGGCCACCTGCAATACACCCTAAGCAGTGTTGCATGCTTGCTTCGTCAAATGGACGCAGCTGCCTAACCAGTGTCACCATATGCTGGCCAACGCAGAGTCTAGCTCTCATTCAAAACAATTTAAATGCTCACATCTCAACTCAAATATTATCACGCAAAATTTATACAAGTTCCGTTCACATTGCAATGGATTACTCTGTTAATCTCAAATATTATTTAAATGTTTATTCCAATTATCGAACTAGCGTTGTTTAAATGTTAATAGCAAAACGCATAATGTTATATCATAGTGTTCAATAATTATTTATAACATTAAGATTGTTCATAACTTAATCAAACGACAATTGAAAAATTTTTACACGCCTCTATTAATCCCGTTTGTTTCAAATTATTATTATAGATATTTACATAGTTATTTACATTATTCATATTTTATTTATATTTGAAATACATTAACCACACGTTTATCCGGTTGATAATTTCTTAAATCGTGGTAATATAATCGACCGATGAAGGTTACTTATATTAAAATTTTAGATTCAGGTTTAATAAGATTTAATAATTATAATTTGTGACGGTAACCTCCATTCAAAATCAATAATTCAATCAATTTATCACTCTTGTTAATTTTAACAGTAACTTCACATGAATAATTTTCAATGGACCTGAACAATACAACTCAGAGGAAACATACCTCACACAAACGCACAAAATTGGCCCATAATTCATCATATATCTCATTATATATGGCATCAAAATCTTCCACAATACACACAAAAACCTCCACTTATAAATTCATCATCATCATCATCAATATTATTGTGGGAACCTCCTTCACTTATTAAAGGGCATTATTCATCAGCGACTTTTACACGTCCACTGAACTAACGATTATACATCCATAGTTCCTCTTTAAAAATTCTTATATTCATCAATTGTATCGAAAACTGTTATTATATTTAACCTTCGTGGGTTTCATTCATGAAGCGATATGAAGTAAAAATTTGCCAGTCACAAATAAATTTAATAGCAAATACGATTAGACACGCCTCCCTGGTCTATCAAAATGAATTAATCTCATCATAATTATCGCAGTATAAAAATACTATATTCAAGCAAAATTCATTTAACTGCAGAAATAGTCGAATAGAATGCAAATAGACCAGAAAATGCAAACATTATTGTTTCAATCTAGAATTGAGAACATCTCCTATCAAATGTTCATTACTATAGTGTACTGAATAAATCGTATTCAAAGTTCATATTTCATAAAATTGTCTATAATGCAATGGTATTTCAGAATTGACTAAAAATGTCTGTGTTTCAATCATGTTCATAAAAACGACTAGTATTTCCAAGATCGTCGATAAAGTAGTAGATTTTAACGCTCTAAAATCTTTTAATCATTCTTCTTTCTTGAGGATGACAGAAAATCGGTCAAAGTAATCTACTGGAAAGAATTACTTGAATAAAACGACACGCTGTCTGAATTCAAACTTGCCATAGAAAATCGTTAACTTTACAGTCAAATCGTGACTACAAGAAAAATTCAAATTCTCGAAAGAATATTTAACTTCAATATAAACTGATCCAAAATGTTTAAATATGCAAATGACATAATAATGTCTCAATAAAACGACGAAAATGGCATAAAGCTGCAAAGTGTACAGAGTACAGAAACATCTAGCAAAAGAATATGGGGCAATCAAATATATGACAGAAAATATGGGAAAGATAGTTGCTCAGATATCACTAAAATGGCTCAAATAAATCAAGAAACGTTCACGGCTACCTTATCTGTTGGATTGAAGTTCTAGAAGAAAATTTCAAAGAAGACTGCTGCTGGTTCCAATTCACCACAGGATAGATGTGCACCGACCTCGAACCTGGAACCTGCGCCCTCGGAGAATAGAACAGCTTCCTCCTCCGGAAATCGCACTGCTCCGTGTAGACGATAGACATCCTTCTGGCAAAACTCTTCTTTGTGTGCTGGGAAAAACCCTTGCCCCTCTTGAAAGTTCCCTGAAGTTCTTGTAGAAATCAGCCATGAAGTTCATTGCAAATATTTCCGCAGAAATGTTCATAATTGTGGAGTATGAATTTATTTCCACTGCCATTTGATGTAATTCAGCGATGGATTACGATGCATGAGTGTAGCTGAATGTTCACTACATGCTCGTCTTTGTAGAATGACGATTATCGAAGCTCCATGTTGCTACTTCACACTACTGATGTATGTCCCAATTGCATTAAAGTTTTAGTCTTCCATCTCCACTTCCATTATAATGTTAGTCGAAAGTACTGCCAGATTGTATAGTTCCATTGTAGAATGTAGCGTTGTATCACCAAATGTAATCTTCAGTATCACGGTTGCAATACACGTGTCTGCCGTAGCGTAGAATGTGGTATTAAAAGTGCTTCTCAGGATTCGAGAAAAACACTTTTCTCTGCAGTCTTTAAATGCGAATATCTTCTGAAGTATTATAATGAAAATGTTCACCTTTCGCACACGCCTCAATATTGTAATGCACTATTGAATTAGTATAAATGCAGTAGCTAATTCTTGATAGATAAACTTGTAGAATCGTTTATGTGTGCGCTCCAACTTCGCCTAGTTTTAGTAACAGTAAAAATTGCACTGCTGGATACCCAATACTGTTCGGTGCGGTGGGCTCTGCCACGCTTGCTTATGACGATATGCTTATTCTATCAGAACACGAAGTCAGACTAACAAGTCAGAATAAAACCACGAAGTGAGAAGATCCTCTCTGCTGTGCAAGGCCTTTTATCAACTATGAAGGGGCGTATCCATCCCTACCATAGCTTCTTCTTCCATCATTACTCGAAGTTCCAACTTTGGCTATTCTTGACGGATTTTCAGATTTCAAAAACATATAATTAATTTCTTCAAAATTCCAAATCAATGCCATAACTGAAAATAGTTTTCCACAATTCTGCATGCCAAAAGTTATTAAATATGGTAGTTTCAGTAATCTCCGTCTCCCTTCAAGCTATCATTCATTGGTTCGAGCCTCTCCTCCAATAGCGTAACTTCTTCCTCAGCACGTTTACTTGCTTCCCTGCGACTGCGTCGTAAATCTAAGATCCTTCTCGAACAAAATCGTGACGTCAGCAAGACTCTAAGCTCAGCCAGCCTACTTGCTCGAGCGTTGCGTCATCCACGCCTACGTCATGAATATACACGTCACAACTATGACGGCCATAACTTTATTCACATATGCCAATACAGCCACCGTGGTCTCAGTATAATTCAATTTACTGGGGCAGTACCTACTGTAAGGCCACGGCCGCCTCCTTCCCTCTTCCTAGCCTATCCATCCCAATCTTCCATCCCTTCCCAACCCTCATGAGGCCCCTGTTCGCTTTGCAGGTGAGGCCGCCTGGGCGAAGTGCTGATCACTCCTCCCCAGTTGTATCCATCCCGACCAGATGTTCCAAGCTCCAGGACACTGCCCATAGAGGTGGTAGTGGTGAGTTCCCTCGCTGAGTCCGTGGGAACCACCAACCTAGACATGGTTCACCAGTTAGCCGCTCCGGTGAAAGCTGTACAGCGTTGCCAAGGTGGGCTCCATCACGCTTCATGGCACGCCTCGCTGGAGCGGCTAGCTGGTGAACCATGGCTTAATTCCTCGTACAAATACAAACCGATATAAAATAAGTGAATTAATTTACGTATTTCACAGTCATACTGCATAACGTTTTGATCTATAAGGATTACAACGCAACCAAGAACTACATTTTCCAACGACCCCGAGCCGAGAAAAAGTTACCTTACAAAAATGATAACAACTTTCGTTCTTGAACACACAAAATGTTGAAATTAATAAACCAGTTATACAACATTCCAATGCATATTGTGTTAAAATTTGGATTCGATCTGATGACGGGTTTGTGAGATAATAATTCTTAAATGTGACGCATGGTCGAAACACGCTTAAAAGCGGGCACTTTTTGTGTTTCAACTGCAATAAAAAATATTAAAATATAAATTAAAAATTCCAAACCTACATGATCTAACGTAAAATAGAACGATGAAAATGATGATGTTATTGGATTTTATGTAGGTCTATTGGTTACTTCACAAATAACCTTCAAACTCGAGTGCACATAATATTTTGGTCGACAGTAGTGACATGCGAACTCAAAGGGTGCCTTACGACAGTTGGAATATCCGAGGCGACATTCAGTTAGCTGATGCTAATTTTTATTCTCCAGCCAAGATGGACATGCTTTTAGGGGCTGAGCTTTTCTTCAGATTGCTCAGAGCGGAACAGTTGACCAGCCCAAGCAAAGTTCAAGTTCTGCAGAATACAACATTAGCTTGGATTGTATCGGGAATTTATGAATCGACATCAGAGAGAGGCATTTTTCTCCGCAATGATATTGATCTTCACGCACAAGTACAAAGATTTTGGAGGTCGAAGAACTTCATGAAACAGTTAGATCTATCGAAGCGAGGGAATGTGAAAAGCATTTCTCACATGTGTCAAGAGATGCTACAGGGCGCTATGTTGTCAGACTCCAACTCAGGCAAGATCCTAGCACATTAGGCAAGTCGCTGCAAACTGCCACTAATAGATATCAACGTCTCGAGCTCAGACTACGACGGGATGAACAGCTAAGGGTCGAATATACCAAATTTTTCTCAGAGTAGGCAGAGTTAGGTCACATGCAACCGATAACTGCCTCTTCAGAGATATCGACATCACACTACATGCCGCATCATCCAGCCCTACAACTAAGACCAGAGTTGTGTTTGATGCTTCACGTAAGTCAAGTTCAGGAATTTCACTAAATGACATTCTGATGACAGGACCTACCATTCTACCATTCTATTGTTGCCAGGTTCAGAACCCATCCAGTATGTTTCACTGCTGATATTGAGAAATTGTATAGACAGATTCGTATTGATGACAGGGATAGGATCTTTCAGCGTATATTGTGGAGGCCGTCCTCAAATGAACCCTTCAAGGAGTACCAACATAACACTGTTACATACGGGATATCCTCAGCACCTTTCTTAGCTGTGAGGTGTTTACAACAATTGGCAGAAGATGCGGAGGAGCAATTTCCGAATGCAGCTACAGTCTTACTTCCTGATTTCTTCATAGATGGTTGCATATCAGGCGCAACCAAGGCTGATGATGCATTAATTTTACAGCAAGAATTGATTCAACTGTTAGCCAGGGGTGGTTTCAAACTTCGAAAATGGTGTTCCAACCATCCAGCGTTGTTACAGGCTGTTCCAAGAGACTGCAGAGAGACTCAGCTTCCTCTCCGTTTCGAATCTGATGAAGGTGTGAAGACTTTAGGACTTCTGTGGCATCCAGCCATTGACAGGCTTCAGTTCTCTTGCATCAAGCAAACCGTTTATCTCCCAGTCTCAAAACGCAAGGTCTTGTCAGTTGTATCATTGCATTAAAAATGTTCCTGCAGCAATTAAGGCAAGAAAAATCATCGTGGGATGAGGAGCTTCCAGATGAGCTTGCAAAATGTTGGGAAATGTTGTACTCACAAATTCCATTGATTAGTAAAATTGGTATAGTACACGCAACGAGTACACGCAAATACAATTAGATGGGTTTGTAGATGCATCGATGAAAGGTTGTGGAGCATGCTTGTTTCTTCGTTCTTCATCTCAATGTGGTCAAATCACTACCCATCTCTTATGCGAGAAGTCAAGAGTAGCTCCAATTAAACAAGTGACGTTGCCGAGACTAGAATTTTGTGATGTTGTTCTACTCCCATGACTGGTCAAGAAAATGATTCCTGTTCTATCACTTCAGCTCCACAGTGTTCACCTGTGGACAGTCTCCAAAATCGTTCTGTCATGGATCACATCTCCACCGTCATGATGGAAAACATTTGTTGCTAATTGACTTGCTGAAGTGCAACGCAACACTTTCATCGGTGATTGGAAACCTGTAGCATCTGCATCAAATCCTGCTTACATCATTTTACGAGGCTCCAATGCACCAAATCTTGTCAAAAATGAGCTGTGGTGGCATGGTCCTTCCTGGCTCCAAGCTTCAGAGTCTCATTGGCCTATTCCTACTGATGAAACTTCAATTCAAGTTACAGAACAACGCAACTCAACCATTAGTTGCGTGGTCTCATCCCAGTCAGAAGAGATAATTTCGAGATTTTCATCCCATACTAAACTTCTTCGAGTTTTAACTTACTGCTTCAGATTTACTCAAAATGCCAGGTGTGTATCTACAAAGACACGACATGGTCCACTGACCACTGCAGAAATACAACAAACCAACTTGGCATGCATCAAGCGCGTTCAATCTACCGAATTTCACGCAGAAATATCTGATCTTTTAAAACATAACTCCCTATCAAGACACAGTAATCTTCGCAGTTTGGTGCCTTTCATCGATAACATTGAAATCATTCGAGTGGGTGGAAGATTAGAGAATTCTAATCCAGATTATGACTTCAAACATCAAATAATTATACTGAGTAAACATCATCTTACCGATCTCATTATCAAGAGTGAACATGAAACAAAGCTGCATGCATGGAACCAATTAACGTTAGCTACAGTTGGACAACGTTACTGGATAGTTAATGGAAAAGCAGTTGTTCGTAATCAACAAGTGCATAAAATGTTATAGGTTCAAAACGACAAATGTCCAGCAGCTGATGGGTCAGTTACCAACAGTGCGCATTTCTCAAACCAGACCATTCTGAATACTGGCACATATTTTACAGGCTCATTCTATTTGAAGACTGGAAATGCTCGTAGCATGACCTATGCTAAGTGTTACATTTGTATATTTATCTGTATGTGCCCTAAGGCTGCTCATTTAGAGGTAGTGACAGACTTAACTACTCAAGCATTCCTTGCAGCATTGAAAAGATTCATCGCCAGAAGTGGAATTTGCTACAACATGTATTCAGACAATGGAACCAACTTCTTGGGTGCCAGCAGAGAACTCAAGGAATTAAAATCCCTATTTGAGAAAGGAGATACAAAGGAAGAAATCAAATTTGCCAGCAGCAGAGGTTTCAACTGGCACTTCATTCCACCCCAGTCACCAAACTCCGGTGGTCTTTGGGAGGCAGGAGTGAATTCGCTGCAACATCATTTGAGACGAGTCATGGGAACGCTACACTTCACATACGAAGAACTCTCGACTAGGTAGTTGTTCAAATTGAGGCATGCTTAAATTCACGCCCTTTACTTGTCATCCCTACTGACCCCAATGATCCTACAACTCTTACTGCTGTTCATTTCCTAATCGGCTCACCTCTCACAGCCCTACCGGAACCTGACCTTACTTCATCCAAAATGCATTTACTGACCAGATACAAGGTTCTTCAGCAGAGACTCCACCTCTTCTGGAAGAGATGGTCTGGAAACTATCTAACTCATCGACAGTAGCGCAGCAAATGGACCAGTTCAACTTCCAATCTCCAACCTGGAACTGTTGCCCTTTCCAGTGGCCCCTTGCTGTAATTGAAGAAGTGCATCGTGGTCAGGTAGTGAGAGTAGTGACAGTGAGGCTTACGAACAATTGGCAATCTATACATTCATTCTTAAAATGTTAATTTACACTCCATTTTCATACTGGTACTATGATGAATTGGAGATATGCTACTGTCACATTTGTGGCGCAACGGTCAAGCTGTTAGTCTCTCAACAAGGTAGACCGGGTTTGATTCCCGGTCAATACATGTGAGATTTTCGAATTGAAATGCCATGTCCCGTGGTTCGCATTCCAGGTAAAAGGGAGGTACCGTGGATCATGATCGTGAGATTAACAGACACGCAAAACTTCAAGCTTCCTTCCTTCCTTTTACATTAGTAATTCATAATAACAAAGTGACACACAACGTCGACAGTACTCTCAAATACTGTGAGACACATTCCTCAGTAACTATAACATTCATTATTCTCAAGGCTCTCTTACAGTTCGTCGTAAACAATCAAAACATGGCTTCCTACAATCATGAAATGACCAAGTCTCACATATGATGAAAATACAGCTTTTATTCCACTCATATAACAACATTCTGTTATGCATTTGATATTTGACTACTCACCCACAGCTTGACAATAATGCCGCTTACTTAAATGCCATTTGTCGTC
This sequence comes from Meconema thalassinum, assembly GCA_946902985.2. NCBI lineage: Eukaryota > Metazoa > Arthropoda > Insecta > Orthoptera > Tettigoniidae > Meconema > Meconema thalassinum. The sequence continues at coordinate 4,599,227 of CAMPQE020000020.1, forward strand.
CTTGTCCTACCCCATGTGATATTCAACCTTGAACGTGAAGCTTCATAAACTGCTCAATGACAAATGAAAGTCGGTGAAACATTTGCCACTGTGCTCGTCAAACCAGTGCCTGCTAAATGCACTGCCTACTGTATTGCCATAACATTCTCGCGCTGCAGAGCACACACTGCCTTGTTTCCAATACACACATTTTCAATTGCACATCCATCTGGCAGTCCGTCTTCACTTCCGTCCGATCCACTTCGGTTCGATCCACTTCCGCCCGATTCACTTCCGTCCCATTTTTCTGGCAGTGCGTCTTCACTTCCGTCCGATCCACTTCCGTTCGATCCACTTCCGCTCGATTCACTTCCGTCCCCAATTTTCAAAATCACTCCCACAAAACTATCCAGCAACCGAGCGGAAAGATGTTACACATCAAAAAATCCGTTGAATAATTTTCCAAATATAACATTAAATCTTCAACCTGTAACTGGTGACGTGCAGAATTCGGAACATAACTGGTTACGTGAGGTCTACGAGACTCCTGCCAAATACAGGGTGTAATTGATATAATGGAAGTCCGTTACACTGGTGATAGAAGAGACTATTCTAAGCTTCCTAGGTAAAAAAATTGTCACCTATCTTTAAATTGAAAATTAATTATTAAAAAGTCAATGTTTTTAGGTTTTTCAGAAACTCTTCAAACAGAAGGTGAGGCAGCATTGTGGCAAAAACGAGGCGGGGCGAGGTGGGACGATGCGCGGAGGGGAAGTTGTTACGTAATCGGAGCATTGACCTTTCCGGTTGAGGGGTGGTATCACCTGTTATGAGGATAGCGAGCGATGCCCGTCTCGTAGGAAAATTTGTATTGCTGTTGTTGTTGTTGCTGTTGAAATTGCACGCAAAGGCTTGGGACGTTAGGACCGGTAGTATTGTGTAGCCTACTTTGTAAGTGTAAGTATAACATAATTTTGATAATCAGCCCTGATGTGTCATTGGAGTCCGGCACGTTAATGAAATACAGTGTGACAATGATTTTGGCCATTTAGCCCATGTGGTTGGGTGTGGGTAGAATTTGTCTGATAACCTGTGTTTTTGTGGTTTCATGAGTAATGTGGGTATTTGTAATTCAGGTGAAGATTGGGGAGAAGGCGGCCGTGGCCTTAAGTTAGGGACCATCCCAGCATTTGCCTGGGGTAGAAGTGGGAAACCATGGAAAACTACTTCCAAGATTTAATACTAGTATGGTACCATATCTACATAATAATAATAACAATAAAGCAAATATAGCGAGTTGGTTGGCCCTATCAAAAGTCAATGACATGTAGAACGGGTAGAGACTATACCTCTCATTGTCTCAAATACGGGCGTGATCCCAAGTACTGTACCTTGCTCCAAGACCGTAAAGAACTGGATCTGGATAATCAACAACGCGAATTGTCTGGAAGTAGCGATTTCAATTTTCCAGCTTAGAAGTGGCTGTTTCGGTAACAATACTTTGGTTCCCTGAAGCCCGTATAGTTATGTTGTGATGTACCAGCAATGTGTTATATGTACTGTATAAAAAAATAATAATAATTAAATGATAGCGAGGCTGTGTAGCTCAGGTAATAGACTGCTATCCTTCTCGAGGGTTCAATCTAGGCTCAGTCATGTAATACATGAAGGTGAACAAATACGGCAGCCTAATGCCGATGGATGTAATGGCACGTACATGAAATTCTGTGAACACAACATTTCGGAATCTCGACATCCCCGCAAAAAATAAAAATAGTGTGACTATCATCATATTATTATTATTTAACAAATTATAAGAGATTATATTTTTACTGAATGTTATTTATTTTTAAAATGGGTTCCAATTGTTTAGGACGTTCAGTAAATAAATATTTGTGGTAACAATGATGATGGAAGAGACTTGCAAGCTTGTTTTGATGGTTGTTGTTAATTCATTTTACGGGCTAGGGGCTTTTGTATATCAGCCCCGTGTAGTTGGGTGAGTGTTGGATTTGTCTGATAAACTGTGTTTCTGTGGTGACTGTAGTAGTATGTGTAGCTGTAATTATTAGGGTCGTGAATGAGGTTGGTGCCCCGGGACACCAAGTATCATAATATTCCGGCATGTGCTTGGGAAGCGCGTAGAAGAATCCAGGGAAATACAAACTCAGGATAGCCATTGTCGGTGCTGAGTTTGGACCTCCAATCACCGGACTTGCTGCGATCGTGGTGTACGATAAAATGCGCATGCCTACATCGCGGGGGTAGGAAAGAAAGCAGCCGTGGTCTTATGAAGGGACAACCCAACTTTGGCCTCGTGGGATGCCACGGGAAATCATCTTGTGGCTGTCGATGGTGGGAAGTAAGGAAGCTTGTGGTTTTACATGACCGTAAATTTCGTGATCATGAGCTACTGGACCTCCTTTTTATGTGGAATCCGAACCACAGGACATGGCATTTCACTTTGAAAATCTCACATGCATTGACCGGGAATCAAACCCGGTCCGCCGTGGTGAGAGGCCAACAGCTGGACCGCTGTGCCATCACGCCCCGACTTGCATATCGGCCGGTGATGGTAAGCTGTCTCAATACTAGCACCACAGGTAGATGATGAGGATATTAATAATAATAGTCTAATAATAATAATAATAATAATAATAATAATAATAATAATACGAGTCAGCATGTGTAGCTCTGGTGGTAGAGTCCTAAACTTCCCGATGGTGCGATCTACTGTCAGTCATGTAGTAAATGAATGTGATCTAATACGATCATGTCCATGGATTTCATGGCTCATACAAGAAAACCTGCGTACATTAAAGTCTGGCAACTCGACATACCAAAAGAACACATAAAAAGTTAGGTTGGTTCCTTAGTTTAGGGGCTGCGACAACGTGGTCATGTAGCCCCGTTTAAAGGAAGTTATTGTGTCTAAAAGTCTATTATTACTATTATTAGTACAGTAGTAGCCTACTTCTTCTTCTTTTGCTTTAGCGTTTGTCCCACCTCGTGGCAGGGTCCGCTATTTGAGTCCGCTGTCTCCACTTTACTCGGTCATGGGCCATGTCTGGATGAAGGTTGACGCCTTTCAAATCCCTGTGCAGTGTATCGGCCCAACGTTGTCTCGGTCGCCCCTTTGGTCTTTTCCCGGCGACCTCCAGTGTGTAGCCCTGTTTTGCAATGGTGTCCGCTCCTGACCGTAGCACATGCCCAAACCATCGCAGACGACCCTCACGCATTTTGTTACTGATTGCTGCGATACCAAATCGTTCCCTTATTCTTTGATTGGGGATGTGATCCAACCTAGTAATGCCAGCTGTCCATCTAAGCATCTTGGTCTCCATGACACTTAGCCTACGTTCTGCTTCCTTCGTGGTCGGCCAACATTCGGTACTATAAAGCGCTACGGGACGAATGACAGTGCGGTAAATCTTCGATTTTAGGTGGTCTTTCATCTGGCGATCGCACATGACACCTGTCGTTGTTCGCCACTTCATCCACGCAGCATTAATTCTTATGTTGACCTCCTCGGTGAGACGACCTTCAACAGTTATCGTAGAGCCAAGATACTTAAATTTTGTCGTTCGAGGCAGATCATCGCCGTCGACTTGGATTGTTCCGATTTCTCCAGCATCCGTTGTCATATATTCTGTTTTAGCTTTGTTAAGCCGCAGGCCATATTGACTTAAACGATCGCTCCATTCCTGGACTTGATGTTGGAGATCCAGCTTGTTTTGAGCGGCCAACATAACGTCATCAGCGTACAGAATGGTCCAAGGTAACGGTTGTTGTAGATCTGCAGTAACCGTGTCCATGACCATAATGAACAGCAATGGTGACAGGGCCGAACCTTGATGAACACCAACTGTTACACGGAATTTTTCTGACGCTCCTGCGGCGGCTTGGACGTAACTTCTTGGCTCCGCGTAGAGCAACTGTACCCAGTTGACAAGGTACTCTGGGATGCCATGTTGTCGGAGAGTCAACCAGATCAAGTCGTGCGGTACCCGATCAAAAGCCTTTTCGAGGTCTAAGAAAGCAAGGTGCAACGGCTTATTCTTTTCACGATGCTTTTCAACTAAAAGCCGTGTGGCGTGGATTGCATCTGTTGTGCTGCAATTTTTCACAAATCCGGCTTGGTTTTTGGTCAGCTGGGTGATTGCACGTATCCTCTTATCAAGAATGCGCTCGAAGACCTTCATGGTGTGACAGAGGAGTCGAATTGGTCTGTAATTAGCACACTCGGCTGGACTTCCCTTCTTTTTGAAGATAGGTATCGTGATGCTATGTTGCCAATCAAGTGGCGTTCGTCCTTCTTTGACTATTTGGTTGAAGAGTCTTGCCAACCAATCCGCTGGATCCCACTTCTGAGAGCACCATAGCTCCGCCGCGATGTCATCTGGACCAGTTGCCTTCCCTGGTTTCATTTGTTTCAAGGCCCCTGCAACCTCTAAGACAGCAATAGGTTTGATAGGACCTTCGACAGCAGTAGCGACAGGTATCTGGTTGTGCTGGAATTCCTCTGTTGAGACCTTCTCAAAGTAATTTCGCCAACGTTCTCTGGCCTTCTTCCAGTCGACTAGCAAAACGCCCTTATCGTCATTGATGCCATAGAAGCGTTGGATATCTTGAGATTTATGGTGCCTGGATTTGACGAGGCGATAGATGTCCCGCTCTCCCTTGCGTGTGTCCAGCTTCGCGTAGAGGTCTGCGTACCGAGCCGATTTTGTCGAAGCAACAGTCTTCTTCGCTTCCCTGCGTGCTACTTTGTAAGCATTCCAACGAGAAGGTGTTTTGTCTTCCAGAAACTCGTGGTAAAGCTGCTTCTTCTTGCGTACCGCAGTTTTGACTGCGTCATTCCAAAGCCATGTGTCCTTATCAATCCGACGTCTTCCTGGCTTCGTAAGTCCAAGAATGGCATGCGTGGCTTCGTGAACAGCTTTCTTCATTTTTGCCCAGCTTTCTTCAACGGTAGTAATCGGTGGCAGCGTAAGACGTCTAATGACTTCTTCTTCATTCTCTTTAAATTGCCACCATCTGATTCTCGCCGGTCCTGTTCGTGCCTGTATGACCATTGGCGGCTTTACACGGAGCTTGCAGATAACTGGTCGGTGTTGGGTCGCAACTGTTTCGTAAGGGACGACTTTAGTGTCCAACACGTCTTTAAGGTCTTTGCGCCTTACCAGAATGTAGTCAATTTGTGTTGTATTTGTGCCGCTGTAGTATGTGATTAGATGTGAATCACGTTTATTAAACCATGTGTTCGTAATGACTAGGTCATGGGTTTCCGCATAATCTAGAATTCTCAGTCCGTCGTCGTTCCTCTCACCATATCCGAATCCGCCATGGGCGGCATGGTCTTCTTTCAAGCGACCGACATGTCCATTTAGGTCGCCCGCAACTATGAGGTAGTCCTCTAAGGGCACTTCAGCCATCTTTTCGTCAAGCAACGCCCAGAAGGCGTCTTTGATCGTTGCCGGTAGGCCTGTCTGAGGAGCATAGGCGCTGAAGAGGTGGATTTTTCTTCCATCGGCGATGTAGACGATTTTCATCAGACGATCATCATACCGCTGGACTTCGGAGACAGAACCATCAAACTGTGCTGATACTGCAATTCCCACACCACTGGTAGTTCCACGTGTACCGTTATAATACAACTTGTATCCACACCCAATGTTGTACGCCTTATCACCACTCCACCGTGTTTCCTGTACAGCACAGGCATCGATGCGCCTAATTTCTAGCGCTTTCGCTAGCTCATTGTAACGTCCAGACATAGTTCCGACATTAAGTGATGCAATTCGGGATGTAGGGGCTAGCTTGTTTAGCCGTCGCCGCCCGTGCGACGGTAACCCTTGCATACTTCTCGCGCCAACCGGGCCTCGTCGTCGCGCGTCGCTTCTGGGGGACGCCCTAGCCTTTAGTTCAGATCCTTGAGACAGCATGTCATGGGGATGTGACGAATTCTTTTTACAGCCGGCTTGTCACATAGCCTGTCGCCAAGCATTTTATAGCTGCTGCCAGCACATAATGAGGCCGCCCCTAACATGGAGAACAGACGCCTTTTGCAGCCGCCCCACTGGAGTACAGACGCTGCAGCTAATGGGATTTCAACAGCATTTCCTTCTGCTGAGGGCCCATTACCCTCTTACAAGAGCTCATCCGCCCTAATCCGTTGACATAATAAAAAAAAAACCGGATATCTATTAAAAGAAACGCTTCATATACAATTTTCTACGGTATCAATACAAAAGATAATACAAAAGAAATAGAAATCACCAGCTACTTCAAGAAAAAAGGGGTGTGTACATAACCTAAAATGGTACAATACAATACATAACACAATAAAACACATAAAACAGATTTTACCACAATTAAAAGTCGTAACTACACATTAAAACTTACTACTATAATAATAATATTATTAATATTTTAACCGACAGTAGTGGCTCAGCTGCCTAAAGCGCAGCATTAGGTCATGGGACCAAGCTCTCTGCTGACTCGGTAGACGCGTGGGTTCGAGCCCCACCGTCGGCTGTCCTTGAAATGGTTTTCCGTGGTTTCCCATTTTCAACACCAGGCAAATGCTGGGACGGTACCTTCTGATAGGCCACGGCCGATTCCTTCCACATCCTTGCCCACTTTCATTCATCTTCATCCATTCCATCTCTCATCCCGACGCGCAGGTCGCCCACGGGCGTCGAATAGAAAGACCTGCACTCGGCCTCTCATGAGGCCACACGACAAAAAAAAAATAATAATATTTTTATTACAGTTGTTGCTCTGTCTTCACACAAAGATACACCAACAGTTCCTTAAATTAATTTACCAAATCTTTAGGATTACCATTTTCTATGTATAAGCCACGAGGCTGGCAAAATCCTAAACAGATCCACCATCACTAGTCATGTAGCCACTCCCCATGAAGGTGTGAATCAGCTGTTCATAGGCACGGTTCGTGTATTTCAATGCCATTGGCAGACAAGACGAGGAGGTCACTCAACTTCAGACTCTTGTCAACATTCCTCTGCGTTGGAGGGGAGGGCGACGGGGAGAAGTCAGCTGTGCTGCTGTGGGGTACGCAGTATAAGCTCTTTTCCAAGACATTGCCCGACGATTTTTGTGATTTAATTCCACCTACACTAATTAAGATACGACTAAATTTCATGAAGATATTTGCTTAGAATAGTCTCTTCTATCACCAGTGTAACGGACTTCCATTATATCAATTACACCCTGTATATCTCAAAAAGAAACATTTGACATTTCATACAAATACTAGCATGTTATCTGTTTCAGCATGCAATAATCTATCGTAATATTAATATGTTCAGGATCTAATAATACAAGGAGTAAATATTTTGTAATGTTTTACTCACAGTATGAAGACATTCTGATAAATTTGATGGTGCTGGTTGTCGCCACTTAAAATTAAACAAATACACTGCAGATCACTTTTCGCTGATTCACTATAATCCAAAGAACGAGAAAATCACCAATTTAAACTAATAAAATATTATGAATGATAACGCACAACACACTTTGGAACCTAACCGTACTGGTGACGTGAGGTCTGCCAGTCCACTCCAAAACTTTAGCCTTCAACCTAAGGAGGTGAGCTAACCAGGACCACTAAACTTTCATAATGAGGGTATGAAGTGTCAGCACACAGATAAGAAGGTAACATAAACAACAGCTTTCTATAAGATTTAATTAAAGAAGCACAGATGTTTTTTACTTCTGGGGAGCCTGAATAACCTCACGTCACCAGTTATAGTTTAAAAGAATATTAGAATCAAAAGCAAAAAAAAAATGCTATCATGATACTACGGGAAAAATTGTTAAAATGATATGTCTCAAAGAGGCGCGCGCGGAGAATACAGTAGTTCCGCATCTGAGACCAGTCTAACAATAACACTCGCTGCAGCGGTTGTTTCTGCTATAAAAATAAAATAATCATACCCTAGCAATTGGTTCCCCAAATCTTCAACAACAATAAGACAGGCTCACGTGTGAATTGGGCAAGGTCACACTCAACTGCATTTTTTTTAAAATGCTGAGAACTTCCCCGCCGCGCGCGCTCTCGCGGTTTAAGTGCACACAGAAACAACATGGTGACGACGTGATTTTTTCATACTTAAGATGACTTTTCTTGAGTGATATGAAAGTTGACACTGCAAATCTTTGTTTTAATTTTTATATTGCCATCTAATGTTCATTTAAAAAAATCAAGGTAAAGGCAGTTTGAAATTTTTAATACTTGTTTTAATTTGTCCTATCTTATTTACGTGATGCACCTGCCATTTTGTATAATAAACCGCCATGATAATGTTTATTTACTGATACAAAACGATGTGGCTTACATGTTTACGAATTTAACATGGCAGCCGAGCGAATTTGATCACCTGAACTCGATATGTATTGCAACAATCAAACTAAAAATTTGTACGGGGATAGAGGACTATTAAGTAAGTGCATGTCTGTGACAACAAAAATCTGATACGCACAAAAATAATTTGGTATCCTAGCGAGCTTCACATATTCAAAACGACTTTTTTGGCCATCTAATCTTCCGGTCGTATTGAACCTTAGCACAGCGAATTCTAATTAAGAATTAAGTCTATAGGCATTCAATTTGTTCAATTGTTTTGAGAAATTCAAGATAAGGAAGTTCGATATTTTGAAAAAGGTGTTTTTATTTCTAGCATACTCTTGAAGCAATCGACGAGGAGTTTTTTTAATTTGATGTTCTTCAGTCGATCAACGCGATTGTACACAATTGTAATGGGCGGTTCCCTAATCCTGAAAAAAATTACATGAGATTAATAAATACACTTGGATGACCAGTTTCGATCGTCAAGCGATCATAATCAGATCTGGCCACCCATTACATTTGGGTACAGTTGCGTTAACCGGCTAAAAAACAATTAATTTCGATTCCCAAAGCAACGCTGAAAAATTACTTCCAACACGAAAATATTTTTATCTACTGACAATGAATTCTCTAGCCTGCTTTTGTAAATTACTGAAGCCATGCTTTTGACTTTTCTTAAAATTAATTCTTGTGACTCGTTACTCTACGGGAAGGGTCATAATTAACTGGCAATGAAAGTTGTATGTTCTCTCCCGTAATTTCCTATTTGATTGGTAGTGATAATAGTTTTATGGGGTGGAATATCGAGGTCATGTACCCAATTTCTTTTAGTGTAGATATCGTAAATTTGTGATTATACGAATCTCTTACTGATGTTCAATTTAACCGGTCATTGGGATAGTTGATAAACCAGTACTATGAACCAAATATTCTAGTACACAATTCTTTTGAGTTGTATTCATGTACCATTGACAGAGCCTCATCATGTGGCTTTGGATACATATTTAGCCTACTTTTCACATTTTGCAAAAATGAGGAAAAAGTAGACTTATGAGATCGGGCAAATGTCTGTCTGTCTGTATGTCTGTCCTTCTGTCTGTCGGTATGTCTGGCTGTGTGTGTGTCCCCCCCCTATCAACTCCTAAACGGCTGCAGCAATCGAAACAAAATTTTTTAGGAGTAAACATCTATACCTGGATATCTCACGGCCATATTTGAAAATGATGTCAGTGCTACCAACTGCTGAAAAATCGCAATTGAAATTTGAGCTCCATGTTGGATATCGTGGAAGGTATGAATGGGAGCTATTTCAAAATTGGCACATGTATAGATAATAATATTGCAGTTTAATTTCCAGGAAGCCATACATGACAGTTTTGCCAAAATAATTATAAGCCTGCTGATAGGTCCAAACTTGAAATGCATATAACTTCTACACTATCAATTGGATTTCAACCAAATTTCGTATGTGCTATGTGTACATAAGCAGATATGACTGAGCGTATTCTTAAGAGCCACCAGGGCTGCCAACTGTTAATAATAGCTCTCATTTTTTAAATCCAAATACCCATATATCAGAAAGTATGCAAGCCGACAGCTTTAAACTATGCACACGCATAGTACGTGACATTCTATATTAATTTGGAGTAACTTATATACGTCAGTGTTACCAATATGATTCTAAGCCTGCTGAGAAGTCCAACTTTAAATACATGTAACTTCGATACTATAATTTGGATTTCAACCGAATTTCGTGTGTGCTATGTGTACCATAACAGATATAACTATGCCGAGTCTTCAGAGTAACCAGGGCTACCAACTGTTATTAAATGCTGTCTCTATTTTTGTTGCCCTAATATCAATATATCAGAAAGTATGCAAGCCAATAGCTCTAAACTTTGCACACGTATAGTACCCGACATTCTAGATTAATTTGGAGTAACTAATATAGGCCTAAGCCAATGCTGCCAACATGATTCTAAGCCTGCTGATAGGTCCAATTTTAAAATGCATGTAACTTCTATACTAACTAATGGATTTCATTCAAAATTGACACAACAATAGATCGTATTATTTCAGATTATTTCTGACCAATACAGGTGTGTCATTGTTGCCAACATGATTTTACGCACGCTGTAAGATCCAATGTTTAACTGCATGTAACGTCCATGCTATCCATTGGACTTCAACCAAATTGTGTATTCTGTACCTTAAGAGTTGGAACTAAGAATATATTAAGTCACCAGGGCTGCCAACTGTAGTTCTCTATTAAGCTACACTATGCCAGGTATACAGTATTTCGACCTAATTAGAAATTTCGATATTACCAACTTAATTTTGTCATTATTCTAGATACCGTAGATTAATCATGGGCATGAATGTTAAATTTTAAGAAAAGTAGGCTCTTTAGTTCGTCACGGAACTTCTTGTTTTCTAGTGCTAGAGATGTTTTGGTGTGAGTTATCTTGAGCAATGATGAAAGCTGCGTTTTAAGATAGCGAGACTTGGGTCAGATTTATGGCTGTATGGTCTAGGGTCTGTACTGTTGCAGGTCCCTTATTAGTGAAAGGATGACATAAATGTTTTAAAGAGTTGTTATTGTTGATTCTTTAGGGGCTTTGCGACATCGTGGTCATGTAGCCCCGTGTACTGGGGTGTGTGTAGAATTTGTTGATAACCTGTGCCATTGTGATGTCTGTACTAGTGTGAGTATTTGTAATTGAAGTAGGATTTTGGAAAGAAGTGGTCGTGGCCTTTGTTACCATCCTGACATTTGCCTGGAGTAGAAGTGAGAAACCATGGAAAGGCCACTTCCTGGATGGCTGATGTAGGAATTGAACCCGCCTCTTCTCAGTTTTGCCTCACAACACTGAGTGTATCCCGTTCCAACCCTAAAACCATAATTAAATTTCTTGGCACAACCTAGAATCAAACCCGGTCCTCCAGGATACAGCCTAGCCCATGTCTCTGAAGTAAGGTAAAACACTCTCTACTCATGGGGGCAAACAAAGCTGGATTTTTCTTTATTTTAATTTATTTTTAACCTTTTACTCTATTTTCAGTTTGTTTTCGAGAAGACGTCACAAACACCCAGTCCTCGAGACGGAGAAATTAACTACAGGGGATTAAAATCCACATGGCTTGTCCGGGGATCGAACCCGGCACCCTTCAGGCCAAAGTCTAGCATGCTAGACAATCAGCTATGGGGCCGGACAAGCTGACTGGTCGTGTGTAGCACTCTAAAATGCTATTCAAATACAGTTTGACCCTCATTTTTGTGACAGGGGCGTGGTGGCGCAGCGGTCAAGCTGTTGACCTCTCACCAAGGTGGACTGGGTTCGATTCCCGATCAATGCATGTGAGATTTTCAAAGTGAAATGCCACATCCTGTGGTTCGGATTCCACGTAAAAAGGAGGTCCCGTGGCTCATAATCACAAGATTCACGGTTATTTAAACTACAATCATCCTTCCTTCATTTTTGTGACGGGAGCGTGGTGGGATCAGTGGTTAAGCTGCTTGCCTATCACCAAGGCGGAACGGGCTCGATTCCCGATCATCGCATGTGAGATTTTTGAAGTGAAATATCACGTCCTGTGGTTCGAAATCCACGTGAAATGGAGGTCCCGTAACTCATGATCGAGAGGTTTACGGTCACGTAAAACTAAAAGCTTCCTTGCAATTTTGTGACCCTACTGGCTGGGGAGGGTTGGTGAAAGTGCCATCTAATTGCTTCCCACCAGGCTACATTTGCTTCTAGAGACAACATAGAAATTGTTGTAGCCATTCTGATAGATATTATTTCGTCTGCGTTGTTGCGTAGTGGCTAGCATTCGATTCCTTGCTCTGCTAAGAAATCTGCTTCTGGTCTGACGCTGGAACGGGGTTCACTCAGCCTCATGAGGCAAAACTAGGAAGAGGCAGGTTCGATTCCTAGCTGAGCCATCCTGGAAGTGAAATCCAGTGGTTTCGGTATCACAATGACACAGGTTATTTGAGGCGCTGAGCTTCTAAATGAAAGGGAGTGGGTTCGAATCCCACCTTCAGAAACACAATTAGCCCTGAATTTAACTCAGCCTGCACAAGGAATGAGTACCAGGGTAATTCCTAGGTGCAAAAGCAGCCACAACCGACAACTCGATCTAATCTACTATCGGCGCGGAAATGATGTGCTCTCGAGTCTAGAGATAAATAGCAAAATAACCAAAAGGACAATATAAAAGCAAGTAACATCATAATTTTCCTTGTTCATTTCTGTGTGGATTAATGATAAAGTTGACTTTAAGAAATGCATTTTAATGTCGTCTAAGGCAGGTATAATGTAAAAAGAAACGTTTTTTTGGGAGTTTCAAGGGAATCGTTGACTAAAAAGATTCACAACTCTGAACTCAGTTGTGCAACACCAACCACATTTTAGTAAGTATTAGTTAGCTATGTTGTGTATATTTGAATTGTATCTCCAACGCAAACAACAAATCAATCAATTATAAGAAAGGCTCGCATTTCAAAGCTGGACTCCCGTATAAGTTCGTTCTTTGATGCGTTGTAATCCACTTATTCTAAACTTTTACAGTGTGCAACTATCCGTAATGCAAATAAATGGGTTTGGTTTATACAGATTGATATGTATTCTGATTTTGGCAAGTTTTGTCGGCAGGCGAGACCATGCAGGTAAATAGTGCGCTGTTGCCGCATTCGCTCGGCAGCGAACGTCACTGCCTGGTCAGCGCTCCCTCGTCACAAAGCATGTTCAAAGGAAATTTATTTCGTTCCCACACTTGCCATTAGCTAATCTCAAGAGTGCTTTGGATCCCAAGGGCAGCTTCATTTTTTATTTTTGTTCCTCAGATTTTTAAACTTATAATTTCATTAAACATTCAGTACATCTACATGACGCACATCTTGCAAAAAACAGTTATCATCATTTAATTCAATGCGATCATCCAATTAAAAATTTTCTGTGATGTCACCCTCACTATCAGAAGAGCTACCGTATTCATATCAAACATTGAAAGTATTTCTTGAGACAGATGATTTTTTCCCACTAGTAATCTTCAATTTTTGTGGCATACCCGATACATTTCCTTCATAACTCAACTGGTACTGATCCTTCATCATAGAGATCCTTCAGCACCTTCTTACTGTCCGTTCAGCATTTGCCCGGATTACATCAGTCAGTTTATTTTTTACACATACCCATATCCACTCAATTGCATTAAGTTTACAATGGTCAACTGGTAGCGATACCAATTCCGCACCAGGTTGCAACTCATTGGTCATTTTGTATAGTTTTCTTTTTGGCGTTTTACAGATTGGTTTTGCGTGTTTGATTATCGTTGCTTTTGGTAGAGACTCAAAGTTATCAGCATCTTCTAAGAGGCTATCCTCACTTCCTATATGTAAAATTATAGTCCGTTAACCACCACCGGAAGGATCCTTGAAGCCACCTCGCCAACCAATCACTTTACTTGAAGCTGCTCTTGATATTGGTCTTAATTTGAAAATTTACAGTTTAGTGTTTCAATGACGTTTTCCTGGCGAGCGAATTTCATTGAATAGTTTTGGCCGCACCAGGTCTCGTCCGTGTAAAATATTTTGTAGCCCTGATTTCGGAGTCGTCACATTCTTCTGGGGAATGTGTAACGAAATGCAGCAATGGTTGTCGATTCCATCAAAATTGGCATCTTATTTAATTTCTTGAATTAAAATTCAATGTTCTTGAAGATAAATATTCAACATTTTCGGAAGGTATGATAAACACTCCTCAAATTTTACTTCCAGTTTTTCAATAATCTTTCAAAATAAGGAACATGAATAGATCTCCACGCATAAGTCCAATTGTAAACTGATTAATGTGAATGATGGTCGTCCTGCCGATAGTATTTTCGTATTGGCTGGTCCTCGATTTTCATCACTTACGTTCTCAGCATTCATTTTTTTTTACTGAGTGAAGCGGCACTCCAATATAAACAGCTACTCAATGGAACACCGGATATAGCTTGTCGCCAATTTTCTCGCCCTCTACCTTAAAGAAACAAATAGCACACAAAATTATAGGAATCTCGCACTCATTAAACGGGAATCTAGGATTCATTGTGAGTATCGTAACAGAAACTAGGAACTAAACATTGAGAGAATGTCAAAGATTCTAAGATGAACAGTGACTCAATCATGTGTGTAAAAGCTTCCTTTGACACATTTTACGGGCAGAGTAGGATAGTGGATGTTGAAACTGTTAAAGAATGCGATCCTTCCATTATTCAGGGCCACTGATCCAAGGAAGACGAAATATGTGTTTGATAATAGGGTCATATTATTTTTATTGGCTTATTTTGTACGTGAATATTCAGAGTTTGTTTGAATAAAATAGTGTTTTTAACTAAACATCAATGAAATCATTGCATTATGAACAGGCGACAATAAAATAATAATCTAATTTTCTTTCTAGATTTACTATGAACATTTGAATTAATTTGTAATTTTTAATTGACTATCGATTTATATAATTTTTATTTTGATGTCTTTCCTCTCGGTCGTTTGAGCCACCTATGGGCAATGGTGCTTGTGTTTTAGGTGTTGTCTGCCACTTTTCGTGTTCTTCGTGGATTGTTTGGTGGCTGATTTCATGCTAAAATCCTGAGCCTTTCTATTGTATCAGTATTCTTTAATTTTCTTGATGAACTCTATTCTGGAGCCTCCGTGGCTTAGGCGGCAGTAGGCCGGCCTCTCACCGCTGGGTCCGTGGTTCAAATCCTGGTCACTCCATGTGAGATTCGTGCTGGACAATGCGGAGGCAGACAGGTTATTCTCCGGGTACTCGGGTTTTCCCTGTCACAAATTTCATTCCAGCAACACTCTCCACTATCATTTCATTTCATCTGTCATTCATTTAATCATTGCTCCAGGGGAGTGCGACAGGCTTCGTCAGCTGGCACAGTTCATATCCTCGCTGCTGGATGGGGGCTTCATTCATTCCATTTCCTGACCTGGTCGGTCGACTGGAAGCAGGCTGTTGATTTTCATTTTCAACTCTATCCTTCGTTCCCCGGACAATTTCGTGGACGAGTTGTGGCGAGCTTCTGTAATGGATGTGAGGAAAAGTATGTCTTCAATTATCAGCGACTCCTGTCATTTATTGTTTCTTGCTGAAGATTAAGTCCAGCAAGATCCGTCTCAATTTATTTATTTATTTATTGGAACGTCATGCTTCTGGGATTATCTTATTCTATTTCCACTTTTGTATTCTATTGCCATGGTTAATTATACGAAATTAAAATATTAAAAATAATCTCCAACGCTAAAATCCACGGAACACAAAAGGAGACACAAAAGGTGCA
This sequence comes from Meconema thalassinum, assembly GCA_946902985.2. Classification (NCBI taxonomy): domain Eukaryota; kingdom Metazoa; phylum Arthropoda; class Insecta; order Orthoptera; family Tettigoniidae; genus Meconema; species Meconema thalassinum. The sequence goes on from CAMPQE020000020.1 coordinate 4,614,915, forward strand.
CTCTCAAACGCCTTGTCACAAAAAGTCGAGCAGGTGGCGCTGTAAGAGTATTTATTAATAAAATACAAATGTACATAATATAAATGTTCAACATTCCAACAGTAATACGTAATACATATTTTATTATTGCTTTATGAAACATCCGAGGTCGTTCTCTGACTGGTCACAGCGGGCAAACGCGGAAACACAGTTCGAACCTTCCTACGGGTCTCACCTGCTGTCAACAGCATCCTCTTAAATCAAGAAAAATATCAATCCATAAAAACAAAACACATTTATTTACATTATGAACAGTTGCACACTGCAGACACTTAGTGTATGTGGATTAAAACGCACCCAAGAACGAACTTGAAATGTGATCCATTCACATAATTGATTGCTTTTTGTTCATGTTGGAGATGGACTACCGAAACTTGACATATACACTGAGTGCATATTTGACTAACTCATATTAAAATTTGGTTGTTGAGGTACAATGGACTTGATAGTCGTGAATCTTTTAATTCGACGTTTCCCACGAAACTCGCCAAAATCCGAAGGGTTTACATTAAACCTGCCTGAAAGGATATTAAAATGAGGTTCTTAGGTTCTTAAAGTGAACTTCTTCTTCAAACAACGCAGAAATAAATAAGAACAAGTAGTTCCATGAAGAACTAAATAGCCTATTTTCATATAGGCCTATCCTATATAGGCCTATCTTAATTGACTCTATGAACATACAAAATTTCACTTAGAATGCTGTAATAGTTTCGTAACTTAGATATTGAGAACCGTCTAAATATTTCAGATGATCACCATGTTGGATTTATGTATGTACAATTACATGAAGATTATTGTGTAAGTTCAATTCCAACTTCAATCGCGTTATTAGGACACAAGAAATAAAAACAAGATTTGAAAATTTCGCACAGCCGCACTCTTGTGGTTATAAAAACAATTGAATAAAATCAGATGTCAGTGGATTAAAATTTGTACACTCATTTACCGCACTAAGTTTCACTGCGTTCGAATGTTTAAATCGCGAGAAACGTCCATTTAAATATCTAAATTTCACGTCACCGCCATGTTGGATTTGTGATAACCAGGTTATTGAAAGTTCCATTGGTGAACTTATGTTTATAGCCTTTATCAACATAAAAAATTCAGTTTGATTGCTATCATAGATAAGTAGATATAGAAAACCCTCTAAATATTTCGAATGGTCGCCATGGTGGATTTTTATATTTATTGGCCATAGAGTTATGTACAATTAGATGTCGATTATTGCGTAGGTCCATTATTCAAACGTTGACTTTGATCGCATGATTTGGACACAAGAAATAAAAACTTAATTTAAAATTTTGCACAGCCGGCATCTTGATGTTGTGTAAACAATTGAACTAAATTATATATCAATGCATTACTATGTGTTTATACATTTGCTGTAGAGGGGCAGATGACTCGTAGTTCCGCCCCTTAACACAACAATTACTAACTAACTACATTTGCTGTACTAAGTTTTAATGTGTTAGAATGGTTAAATCACGAGAAAAGTTTATTTAAATGTTTCAACTTGGCTGGTACGCCAAGTTCGTTTTGTACTTAACAGATTTTTTAACTTCTAGTAGTGCCCTTGATCACCATACAAAATTTCAGGGTGATATCAGTAATAGTGTCGGAGATATAGAATGCCGGTGATATATTTCGCACAGCCGCCGCGTGTGATTGGTAAGACGTAATAAAATTTGAAGGGCACGGTCGGGGTCGGACGGAATATTGCTATGAACTTACCGAGTTTCATTGAAACCACTCTAACCATTTACATTTTATTAGGGGTGGGGCAGGGCACACACACACTCACACACATACACACACACGCAGACAAAAGGTTGACGTATGAGATCTACACAAGGCAAAAAATTGTGTGCGTGTGTGTGCGAGGGATTTGGTATGTCTGTCCCACCCTATCAATTCAAACACGGTGGAAACGAAATGAACGAAATTTGGTACAGAGGTAGCACTAGCAAAGGGTACCTCAGTGTCATGTTTTATATCACCGCCATCTTGACGGAAACGTAATGGTTGCAACCCAAATGTTCAAAGCATAAATCAAATTATGACGAAACTAATCATCTGATCTCTACCGCATTTTGTAAAAACAAACAAAACTTCATGTGAGAAGCGTCTTTTGACCAAACTACAAGGTCATCAACCCAATAGTTTGAAGATGGCGGCCGTGTATGTGAGCAAATCAATTCCCCCTATCAATTCAAATACAACAAAACCAAATCAAACCACCTTTGGTACAGAGGTAGCACTAGCAAAAGGCACCTCAGTGTCATGTTTTATATCACCGCCATCTTGACGGAAACGTAATGGATGCCACCTAAATGTTCAAAGCATACATCAAATTACGACTAACCTAATCATCCGATCTCTACCACAGTTTGTAACAACAAACCTTCATGTGAGAAGCGTCTTTTGACCAAACTACAATGTCATCAACCCAATAGTTCGAAGATGGCGGTAGTGTATGTTAGCAAATCCATTCTCCCTATCAATTCAAACACAACGAAACCAAATCAAACCTCCTTTGGTACAGAGGTAGCACTAGCAAGGGACAACTCAGTGTCATGTTGTTTATCGTCGCCATTATAACAAAAAAGAAATGGCGCCCACCAAAATGTTCTGAGCTTAAATCAAATTACGACTAACCTAATCATCCGATCTCTAGCAAATTTTGCAACAATATTCCTTAATGTGGGAAGCGTCTTTTATCCCAAAGCACGAGGTCACCAGCCAACCATTTTTAAGATGGAGGATATATGAATCATGCAAGTATTATAGCCTAACACTGACTTACGATTCAACAAGGCCTGTCCTTACCAAATACACTCATCGTACAAAGGGTGGTTTAAACTGTCCTCAAGGAGGTGACCGGTAGGATATTAGTATACTAAAATAGAATACTTAACCGCAGTAGTGACTAACAGTTCAGACTGGCCATGCCATATCGTGCTTGTCCGTAACGTCCCGTTGAGTCAAAATGACCGCTATTTTTTCCTCGTAAATTCATATATTTCCTTAACTTCGTAATTTCATATCCTTTAAGGAATGTAATCAACAAATGAATACATATATAGTATCAAATGGTTTATAGAGACGGCAGAAAACGCTAATGAAATCGTTGATTTCAAGACAAAATTTTATAGAGTTATACTGAACCAGCTGTGTACGGTATGTGTGGCGTAGTGGTAGGAACCTGGACTCATAGTCTGGAGGCTTGTGGATCAAATTCCAGCAGGTTCAATTTCTGTACCTCGTTTTCTTTTGTATTTATTGATTTATAACTATTCACACGTTATATTAGTAAGCATACCGTATATTGTGTGTATTCACAATCGAAAATACGAGTATTATATATACTTATAACACCACATATTTCAACACTCGACTACAGCGATTATACACACATCAAAAAAAGTTTTGCATCACCTCGGTTCCCAGATCTCCGGCATATAGACGTTGTGTATATTGTATCCAAGATACAGTCCCTTTGACTGTTCATAGATGTCACTAAAACTGCTCAAAGATGTAAACAACCATGCATGAGCAGGGCCTATTAGACGGAGGGGGTACGACAGCCGATCAGTTCCAGTCATTCCACCAGGACGAAGGTACGCTGCTCATGTTGTCTGTAGTTCTACCATGCCTAGAAGGTCAATACCGCAGTTCGATCGCGTCCGCATTGTTACTTTGTGTCAAGAAGGGCTCTCAACAAGGGAAGTTTCCAGGCGTCTCAGAGTGAACCAAAGCGATGTTGTTCGGACATGGAGGAGGTACAGAGATACAGGAACTGTCGATGACAGGCCTCGCTCAGGCCGCCCAAGGGCTACTACTGTAGTGGATGACCGCTACTTACGGATTGCCGCTCGGAGGAACCCTGACAGCAATGCCACCATGTTGAATAATGCGTTTCGTTCAGCCACAGGACGTCGTGTTTCAACTCAAACTGTGCGCAATAGGCTGCATGATGCGCAACTTCACTCCCGACGTCCATGGCGAGGTCCAGCTTTGCAACCCCGACACCATGCAGCGCGGTACAGATGGGCCCAACAACATGCTGAATGGACCCCACGGAATTGGCATCACGTTCTCTTCACCGATGAGTGTCGCATATGCCTTCAACCAGACAATCGTCGGAGACGTGTTTGGAGGCACCCTGGTCAGGCTGAACGTCTTAGACACACTGTCCAGCGAGTGCAGCAAGGTGGTGGTTCCCTGATGTTTTGGGGTGGCATTATGTGGGGCCGACGTACGCCACTGGTGGTCATGGAAGGCTCCGAAACGGCTTTACGATACCTGAATGACATCCTCCGACCCATAGTGCAACCATATCGGCAGAATATTGGAGAGGCATTTGTCTTCATGGACGACAATTCTCGACCTCATCGTGCACATCTTGTGAATGCGTTCCTTCAAGATAACGACATCGCTCGACTACAGTGGCCAGCATGTTCGCCAGACATGAACCCTATCGAACATGCCTGGGATATGTTGAAAAGGGCTGTTTATGGACGTCTTGACCCACCAACCACTCTGAGAGATTTACGCCGAATTGTCGTTGAGGAGTGGGACAATTTGGACCAACAGTGTCTTGATGAACTTGTGGATAGTATGCCACGACGAATACAGGCATGCATCAATGCAAGAGGACGTGCTACTGGGTATTAGAGGTAGTGGTGTGTACTGCAATCTGGACCACAAATGCTGAAAGTCTAGCTGTATGATGGTACAACATGCAATGTGTGGGTCTCATGAGCAATAAAACGAGCTGAAATGTTGTATGTGTTGATCTCTATTCCCTTTGTATCTAAAGGTTCCGGAACTCTTGGAACCGAGGTGATGCAAAACTTTTTTTGATGTGTGTAATTCATTGTCATTGATCCGCGATAGAAGCTATTGTTGTTGTTGTTGTTGTTGTTGTTGTTGTTGTTGTTGTTGTTGTTGTTGTTGTTGATGATGTTGTTGTTGTTGGTTTGTTGTGATTATTTAGGGGTTTTGCGGCATCATGCTCTTGTAGACCCGTGTATTTGGTTTTGTGTAGAAGTTGTCTGATAACCTGTGTCACTGTGATGTCTGTAGGCTTACTAGTGTGTGTATTTTTATACGAGGAAGGATTTGGGTAGGAAGCTGTTTTTGTTGTTGTTTCATTTGAGAAGCATGGAATCATGAACATTGAGCCCCGTGTACTTGGGTGAGTGTTGAATTTTCTCTGATAACCTGTGTTATTGTAATGGCTGTATTACTGTGTGTATATATAATTCAGGTGAGGATTCAATCAACGTATACTATCCCTATAGCACGTTGTATTTTAACAAGCGACTACAACCAACATTCAATTACACTCCTTGAAAAGGACAAAGAGTTATATCTATACCCATGCATTTAGGAGAACGTAGGCTATATGGTCTTTACTGAACATCTTGTTTCATAAATGAAATTAGGCTAAAATGATTCTATTACTTCATTTATAAGGCCTTTTTGGTGATTTGCCATTTATCTCCAAACCCAAATGCAAATAATTTCTGCGCCGATACTGGTGCTTGTGTCACGAAGGACTGAAACTTCTACCTTCCCCTGCTCCATTGGGCTCCATGGCCCTGTACGGAGTGGACTTTTCTTTGCTTTCTAATTATTGCTAGTAATCTACCGAAACAAACATTGTAATTATCGTTAATTTCTTGATAGCTTTACTATTTTCCAACGTTAGCTTTCTCCACCAACTGTCTGTTAGGTAGTGAGCCCGAAGGCTGGTTTTATCCCCAAAAAGTACCGCCGTTAGGTAATGTGGGTAGATACCCACAAAACCCAAGGCAGTGCTATATTGAGGCGTACTAGACAAGAAGAGGAGTGAGGTAGTTTGCCATTGCTTTCCTCACTGAGTCAGAACAGCAGTACTAACCCTATGAGTAGAACCTTTCAGTTTCACAGCATCCACAGGCACTGACTGTGCCCTGAATCTCATTACTCAGCACCACCCATACTTCAGTAGCTTCCATATAATCACAGCCATGAGTGAGACTGAGACACCGGTGAAAAGCCACATTTTACTATAGAAAGCCACATTTTTCTATAGAAAGCCACATTTTACTCTAGCCTGTGGCAACAGACAAATGCAAATGTGCTGCATTCATCAAGAGATGGCAAACTGGCCATCGTACCACTTAAGAGATAATAATGTATTTCTTGAACGAATTTGAAAGTGATAAATCAATACTCACCACTGTATATACCTCATCGCCAAGAGCAATTTTTTGTTGAGTGCTTGTATAAGTGGAGTAGTTGTATTGTGGGGGTTCTAGCCCCTTCTCCTCCACACACCTCCCACAACGTGTGATCAAAAGGTTTCAAGATGGCGGTCATAGCTTAACTTAATAAAATAGTCGATATCTCTGGAATTGGAATCGGAGAAAGTCGTGTGACGGCTTAAACGAAAGGGCGAAACACCAATTTTGCAGAGGACCATCTTTTTTTTTAAAATTTTACCAAAGGGCCTTAGTGCTACACCCCAAATTGGATTTTCTTCGCTTATTTATATATTTTTAAATTTTTATTTATTAAATTATTTAATTTTAGAGTAATGTGATCAAGAGTCCTTACAAAATTTCGGTTACCAGACCAATGCCAAGCGCACTTAATGTGTCTCAGTGGATCTCTCTAGAACTAATAATCAATCAGAGAGTCATGTAACGGTTTAAACGAAACTGCGTAACGCCCCCTTTACAGAGGACTATTTTTGTAAATTTTATCAAAGGGCCTTGGTTTAAAACACACAATTTGAATTTTTCACATATTTCTTTTTATTATTTTTTATTTATTTAATGCAAGTATTTAATTTTATAGTAATTTAATCAAGAGTCCTAACAAAATTTCGGTTACTAAACCAACGCCACGTGCACTCAATGTCTCATAGTGGTTGTCTCTCGAACTAATAATCATAGAAAGTTGTGTAAGGGCAAAGACTCGTCATTTTCAAATTTTGCAAAAGGGTTTAACTGTAAATTTCGTATTTCAGTTTATTTAATCATTTTGATGGGTAAACGTAGAAATCGTAGACAGTTGTTCGAGGGGCAAACGAAAGGTATTGGTGCAACGGCTTGCACGAAAGGGCGTAACGGCACTCTGGCCTAGGACCTGTTATTAGCCTACTTTTCACATTTTGCAAAAATGAGGAAAAAGTAGACTTATGAGATCGATCCGGGAAAATGTGTGTGTGTCTGTCTGTCTGTCCTTCTGTCTGTCTGTCTGGCTGTGTGTGTGTCCCCCCCTAACAACTCCTAAACGGCTGCAGCAATCAAAACCAAATTTAGTATGAGTAAAGATGTGCACCGGAATATCTCACGTCCATATTTGAAAATGATGTCAGTGCTACCAACTGCTGAAAAAACGCACTAGAAATTTGAGCTCCATGTTGGATATCTTGCAAGGTATGCATGGGAGCTATTCCAAAATTGGCACACATGTAGATAATACTATATCAGTTTAATTTCCAGGAGGCCAACCAGTACAGTGTTGCCAAAATAATGATAAGCCTTCTGATAGGTCTAATGTTTAAAGGCATATAACTTCTACACTATCAATTGGATTTCAACCAAATTTTGTATGTAATATCTGTACATAAACAATATGACTGACCGTATTCTTAAGGCCAACAGGGCTGCCAACTGTTAATAATTGCTCTCTCTATTTTTTTCATCCAAATACCTATAACTTATATCAGAAAGTATGCAAGCCAACAGCTTTAAACTATGCACACGTATATTCTGACATTTTAGATTAATTTGGAGTAACTTATATACGTCAGTTCTACCAACATGATTATAAACCTTCTGATAGTACCAATTTTTAAATACATGTAACTTCTATACTATCAGTTGGATTTCAACCAAATTTCGTATGTGCTATGTGTACCATAACAGATATTACTATTAGTATTGTTAAGAGCAGTCAGGGCTGCCAACTGTTAATAAATGCTGTCTATATATTTTTTACCTTAATATCAATATATCAGAAAGTATGCAAGCCAACAGCTCTATACTTTGCACACGTATAGCACCTGACATTCTAGATTAATTTGGAGTAATTAATACAAGGCAGTGCTGCCAACATGATTCTATGCCTGCTGATATGTCCAATTTTAAAATATATGTAACTTCTATACTAACAAATGTATTTCATCCAAAATTGGCACAACAAGATATCATAATATTTCAGATTATTTCTGACCAGCACACGCATGGCATTGTTGGCAACATGCTTTTACGCGTGCTGATAGATCCATTGTCTAACTGCATGTAACGTCCATTGGACTTCAACCAAATTTTGTATTCTGTACCTTAAGAGATGGAACTAAGAATATATTCAGTCACCAGGGCTGCCAATTGTAGTGCTCTATTAGGCTACATTATACCAGGTATATTTTGAACTAATTAGATATTTCGATATTACCAACTTAATTTCGTCATTATTCTAGATAGGTTCATATTCTGTAGAATAATCATTGGCATGAAAAGTAGGCTGTATAGTTCTTCACGGAACTTCGTGCTTTTTTTTTTTCAATTTTGCCAAAGGACCTGACTGTAAATTTTGATTTTCTTTCGGATTCTAATTAATTTTTAAATGGTAAAGGTTTCTAAGGCAAAGAAGAGGTTTTTAGAAGGCCATGTAGCATGACGTCTGGCTGTGCAACGACAGAATAGCCGAGAGGCCTCTCTTAGAAACCACACAAATTATTATTATTATTGAGAATTATTAATTATTAATAATAACTATCTTGTCGGAAGGCTTTACTACAAATGGCAGAGGGTTTGTTTTTACGTTTAAATAAGATTTTCCTTGTCGCGTAATGGAACAAAAAGTGAATAGTGCAATTGTGTGGGAATGCTGTATCGGCTGAAATTTAATACGATACAAGTATTTGTCATTCTACGGTAGCGTTGGCAAACAGGATGTAACTTGCACTACTCTAGAAAAGAATTCCGCTCGTATTACTCTAGCTAATACACCTACCTCGGTGTTAGTTAAAATATTATTCCAGAAAATTACGAATTCGGTGGCGTAGTTGGTAGCATGCAGATCTGCTGTATTCAAACCTTGCCAATGTCGTCATACTTTTTAAGAGAGTTATAATCATTCAGTATGCCTTCCTACGGAGGGGAAGTAAAGCCGGCGGTCCCATGTCATAAATTTATGGCATACAAAAGTTGGGTGCCTTTCAGCCGGTCAACAGGAATGTACCCAAAAGAGTTGGGTTATACCCTAATCCTGAAAAAAATTGCATGATAGATTGTTCCGTGAAGAACTAAAGCCTATTTTTATATATCCTACTAATGATAATTTCCTCTATCATCATACAACATTTCAGTTTGATTGCTGTAATAGATTCGTAGATATTGAGAACCGACTAAATATTGCGGATGGTCGCCATGTTGGATTTTTATATATGTAGGTCTTAGAGTTATGTACTTTTCCATGAAGATTATTGTGTACGTGTAGTATTCAAACTTCAATCGCATGATTAGGACACAAGAAGTAAAAAAGAAAGTTTAAAATTTCGCACAGCCTCCATCTTGTGGTTATGGAATCAATTGAAATAAATTTGATGCCAGTGGATTAACATTTGTATAAGGATTTACTGCACCAAGTTTCACTGCACTCGGATGGTTAAATTGCGAGAAAAGTCCATGTGAATATTTATACTTCGCGTCGCCGCCATGTTGGATTTGTGATCACCAGGTTATTGAAAGTCTTATAGGTGAACTTAAGTTCATAGCCCCTATGGACACTAAAAATTTCAGTTTGATTGCTGTAATAAATTCGTAGATATTGAGATAGTCTAAATATTTCGGATCGTCACCATGTTGGATTGCTATAAGTATAGGCGATAGAGTTATGTATCATTAAAGGAAAATTTTTGCGTAGGTTCATTACTAAAACTTTCACTTCGATCGCATGATTACGACACAAGAAATAAAAATGTAATTTTAAAATTCGCACAACCGCCATCTTGATGTTATGTAAACAATTGAACTAAATTAGATACCAGTGCATTACAATGTAAATGAACATTTGCTGTACCAAGTTTCATTGCGTTTGGATCATTATATCGCGAGAAAAGTCTATTTAAATCTTTCAAATTCGCTTGGCCAACATGATCGTTTTGTAGTTAACCGGTTTTTGAAAGTCTCATAGATGAACTTCCAGGAGTGCCCTTTGTCTGCGTACATAATTTCAGGGTGATACCTGTAATAGTTTCAGAAATATAGATTGCCGGTGGAATATTTCACACAGCCACCATCTTTTGGTTATGTAAACAATTGAACGAAGTTAGATGTCGGTGCACTACAATGTATATAAACGTATACTGTACCAAGTTTCATTGCATTTGGTTGGTTAAATCGCGAGAAACGTCTATTTAAATGTCGCAAATTCGCTTGGCCGCTATGTTGGTTTTGTAGTTACCAGGTTTTCAAATGTCACATAGGTGAACTTCTAGTAGTTCCCTTTATCACCGTACAAATTTACAGGGGGTATCGGTAATAATTTCGGAGATATTGAATGCTGGTAAAATATTTTGCACAGCCGCCATGTTGGATTGGTGAGACGTAGCAAAATATGAAGGGCACGATCGGGGTCGTCCCAATTAGTGCTACGAACTTACCGAGTTTCATTGAAATCGCTCCAGCAATTTAGATTTTATTAGAGGGGGACACACACACGAATCACACACATACGCACACACACACACACACACAGGCACACGCACAAAAGGTGATCTCATAAGCCTTTTTTTTTCATACATGCATATATCCCGCATGTGGTCATTTTGTGTGTGTATTTCTTTTTCGAGAGAGTGTTTCAACGCCGAGGACAGGAAATGGTGGCAAGTCACCTGGAGGACGATGCTCCGCTTTTATATTGTGTATAGTGTACAGATTATACTAATTAGATGTATTTGGAGGGCTACCAGAGTGATTTTGTTGTTACCTTAAGCGTTGCGCTTAAGGCCGGTATGTTATCATCCAGCAGCCGTGCTGTAAGATTGTAAGTGAATTACTGTCCTTTCACCTCCTGAACCGTTTCCAGTCTCACGTCTGTACAATTTGGTGTTCTCTGGGGATAGCTCTAGCGAACTTAGTACCACCCCTTGGTGTAGCAGCTAGCATTCTTGGCTGCCGCCCAGGAAGTGCTAGCCACTACACACGAGGCGAGCTTGGATGGTAATAGAGGCTCCTACAGAGAGCTCGCATATATGACATTCAAAAACCTGATATAAGTGCAGAACCAACCTGGCGGCCCCGCAAATTTCAACATTTAAATGGGCTTTTCTGGCAACTTAATCATTGGAGAACAGTGAAACTGGGCACAGAAAATCTCTTAAAAACTCAATATATTGCTGTTTATATTAACTCAATTGTCCACTTCTTGGCTTAGTGACTAGATAACGTGGCTGTTACGGTGGAGGTCCGGGTTCGATTCTTGGCTCTGTCAAGTAATTTGATGTTGGTCTGAGGGCTGGAACGGGGTATACTCAGCCTCGTGAGGCAAAGTTGACAAGAGGCGATTCTACTTACTGTTGTTTCCCCTTTCACAGAAGGAAAATGCCAGAATGGTTGCTAACATAAAGCCACGGGTACCTCCTCCCAAATCCTAGCCTCAATTATTCACAATTACACAGGTTATCAGACAGATTAAGCACTTACCGAAGTACACAGGGCTACATGACCACGATGTCGCATTGCTCCTAAATTGTTTCTTTTAGCGTATGGCGTTTAGTGCCGGGAGTGTCCGAGGACATGTTCGGCTCGCCAGAGTTTGTAGCTGCTTCTATCTGGACACCCATGTGGTGATCTACAAGTACCTTAGCGTGTGGAGTGTTGTTTCGGGAGGAAAGTGTGAATGTAAGGACGAGGAATTGGAGGGTAGCGGCTGTGGCATGTAGTTAGGAACCAACCCCGGCATTTACCTGGAAGGAAGATGGGAAACCTCAGAAGACCATCTTCAAGGTTGCCGGTGGGGGAATCGAACCTACTCGCCCCCCGGATGTGAGCGACTGCCTGTAGCCACGCCGTAACGACCGCTGATAACTTACTCGGTACCTCCTTAATCATTGGTTCTGACCCGTAGAAGTCTGCGGACTACTCAGCCTGAAATTGAATCATGTATGGACCCCGCACTCCCAATAGACCTTATTAGTTGTAACTCTTCCTCAATATCACCTATTTTATTCAATTCAAAACCCGATACTCATCGCCACGAATACATTCGGACAATTCTCGTTCAACGCACATCGTTTTCGAAATCCACATTTATTGGCCACTTTATTATACGTGCTGGTGGACCCATTTCATCCGCGGACCACTCTCGAGGCACTCGCGGACCACCGGTTAAAAACCAGTGCCCTGAATTAATCAGCAAGATTAACTGTAATTCAATCAATGTGAGGAAACAAAATGACGTCTGTGCGATATTTTAAAATCACGCATTTATTCCTAGTGTCCAATTTAAACGATGGAAGTAAAACTTTGTGTAATGAACCACTGCAATTATAATTTTCCACTGGTACGCAACTCTATAGCCTGTACATAAAATAATCTGGTATGGCGACCACGCGACACTTACCAGCTGTTCTCAGTATCACCGAAACTGTTACACCAATCAGAGTGAAATTTTGTATCGTGATAGAAATCCATTGACCCGGGAGAGGGCACACGATGTTTTGTAGCAAGAAAGAGCGCGAGCGGAACTTAATTCGTTTGGGCTCACAATACACAATGATGAATTTGATCAAAGCCTTAATTATTTGACTCTAAGTAAAATAACCCGTTTTCGTGCCATAGGCAAAATATTTCTTTGCATCTGCCCAAGCATTATGATGCATTATACCAATTGTTTATGGATGATATCACCAATCATGAAATCTAAAACATTAACAATCTATAACAAAAAAAAAAAGAAGTTCCGTGACGAACTAAAGAGCCTACGTTTCTTAAATTTAAGATTAATGCCAATGATTAATCTATATGGACCTATCTATAATAATGACGAATTTAAGTTGGTAATATCGACATTTCCAATTAGTTCGAAATATACCTGGCATAATGTAGCTTAATAGATCATTACAGTTGGCAGCCCTGCTGACAGAATACAATATATTCTTAGTTCCAGCGGCTTCGGTGGCGTAGTCGGTAGCATGCTGAGCTTTTATGCCCTAGATAGCGGGTTCAAACCCGGCCGAAGCCGTCGGATTTTTTAAGAGCGTTAAAAATCCCTCAGAATGCCTTCCTTCGGAGGGGAATTAAAGCCGGCGGTCCCATGTCATAGATTTATGGCATGTTAAAGAACCTTCCACTAATTGCACTTGTGTGAAACTAAATTGGATAGGTTAAGAATGTAAACAACGCTCTTAGGTTTCTATGTTCATTGCCAAGAGCCGACTGCGGTGATGTCTAGTAGCTAAGTTCTGAACTTGGCCTAGTAATCGTTGACGGTGGCGCTTGGCGGCAAAAGTAGGAACTATTTGAAAAATTCTAAGTTGCAGTACTTAAATTAAAAACAGATAACACACACTAATACAGCCATCACAATTAACACCGGTTATCAGACAGATTCTACACACACCCAAAGTACACGGGGCTACATGACTGCGTTGTCGCAGCCCCTAAACTTAAGAACCAACCAACCATTCTTAGTTCCATCTCTTAAGGTACAGAATACAAAATTTGGTTGAAGTCCAATGGATAGCATAGACGTTACATGCAGTTAGACATTGGATCTATCAGCGCGCGTAAAATCATGTTGACAGCAATGTCATGCATGTGTTGGTCAGATATAATCTGATCTATTGTTGTGCCAATTTTGGATGAAATCCATTTGTCAGTATAGAAGTTACTGGTATTTTAAAATTGGACCTATCAGCAGGCTAGAATCATGTTGGCAGCACTGACGTATATTAGTTACTCCAAATTAATCTAGAATGTCAGGTACTATACGTGCGCAATGTTTAGAGCTGTTGGCTTGCATACTTTCTGATATATTGATATTAGGGTAAAAATATAAACAGCATTTCTTAACAGGTGGCAGCCCTGATTTCTCTTAAGAATACGCATAGTCATATGTGTTATGGTACACATGGCACATACGAAATTTGGTTGAAATCCAATTGATAGTATAGAAGTTACATGTATTAAAATTTGGTCCTATCAGCTGGCTTAGAATCATGTTGGTAGCACTGACATACATTAGTTGCTCCAAATTAATGTAGAAAGTCAGACACTACACGTGTGCAAGGTTTAAAGCTGTTGGCTCACATAATTTCTGATATATTGGTATTTGGATAAAAAATAGAGAAAGCATTTATTGACAGTTGGCAGCCCTGGTGGCTCTTAATAATACGCTGAGTCATATCTGTTTATGTACACATAGTACATACGAAATTTGGTTGAAATCCAATTGATAGTGCAGAAGTTATATGAATTTAAAAATGGGACCTATCAGTGGGCTTAGAATCATTTTGGCAACACTGTCATGTATGGCCTCCTGAAAATGAAACTGAAGTATTATTATCTCTATGTGTGCCAATTTTAGAATAGTTCCCATGTATACATTCCAAGATATCCAACATGGAGCTAAAATTTCAATTGCGATTTTTCAGCAGTTGGTAGCACTGACATCATTTTCAAGTGTGACATTGAGATGTCCCGGTGTAGGTCTTTACTCATACCAAATTTGGTTTCGATTGCTGCAGCCGTTTAGGAGTTGATAGGGGACACACACACACAGACAGACTGTCAGACAAGGACTGACAGACAGACAGACAGACAATTTCCCGGATCGATCTCATAAGTCTACTTATTCCTCTTTTTTGTAAAATGTGAAAAGTAGGCTAATAAGCACTAAAATAAAAATATTCATTATAAAAAAATAAAATCCGTTGAATAACCTTCCAAATATAAAATGAAATCTTCAACCTTTAACTGGAGACGTGCGGAATTCGGAACATAACTGGTGACGTGGTGTCTACGAGACACCTGTCAAATATATCTCAATAAGAAACATTTGACATTTCATATAACTACTGTCATGTTAACTGTTTCAGCATGCAATAATCTCTCGTAATATTAATATGTTCAGGATCTAATAATATAAGGAGTAAATATTTTGTAATGTTTTACTCACAGGATGCAGACATTGTGATAAATGTGATGGTACTGGTTGTCGCCAATTAAAATTAAACAACTACACTGCAGATCACTTTCCGCCGATTCACTATAATCCAAAGAACGAGAGAATAACAAGTTTAAACAAATAAAATATTATGAATGTTAACTTACAACACTCTTTGGAACCTAACCGTACTGGTGACATGAGGTCTGCCAGTCCACTTGAAAACTTTAGCCTTCAACGTAACGAGGTGAGCTAACCAGGTCCACTAAACTTTCATCAACGAGGGTATGAAGCGTCAGCACACAGTTTTTTTTTTTTTTTTTTTTTTTTTTTAGCGTATGGCTTTTAGTGCCGGGAGTGTCCGAGGACATGGTCGGCTCGCCAGGTTTTGTAGCTGCTTCGTGACGGACACCCAATGGGTGAGCTACAAGTACCGTTGGGGAGGGAAGGAGGGAAGTTGGAATGTAAGGACGAGGAGTTGGAAGGTAGCGGCTGTGGCCTATAGTAAGGGACCAACCCCGGCATTTGCCTGGAAGGAAGATGGGAAACCACAGAAGACCATCTTCAAGGTTGCCGGCGGGGGGATTCGAACCTCCTCGCCTCCCGGATGTGAGCGACTGCCATCAGTCATGCCGTAACCACCACGGCTAACTCACCCGGTCAGCACACAGATAAGAAGGTAACATAAACAGCTTTCTGAAAAAATCCACAGCCTGCTTCCAGTCTTCGACCGGGTCAGGAATGGAATGAATGAAGCACCCATCTAGCGGCGAGGATATGAACTGTGCCGGCTGCCGAGGCCTGACGCACTCCTCTGGGGCAATGATTAAATGAATGACAGATGAAATGAAATGATAGTGGAGAGTGTTGCTGGAATGAAATTGTGACAGGGAAAACCGGAGTGCCCGGAGAAAAACCTGTCTGCCTCCGTTTTGTCCAGCACAGATCTCACATGGAGTGACCGGGATTTGAACCACGGACCCAGCGGTGAGAGGCCGGCGTGCTGCCGCCTAAGCCACGGAGGCTTTCCAACAGCTTTCTATAAGATTTAATTAAATAAGCACAGATGTTTTTTTATTTCTTAGGAGTCTGAATGACCTCACGTCACCAGTTAAAGTTTAAAATAATGTTAGAATTGAAAGCAAAAAAGTCTATCTTGATACTACGGGAATAATTTTGTTAAAATGATATGTCTCAAAGCGGCGCGCGCAGAGAATAGTTCCGCATCTGAGACCAGTCGAACAATAACACTCGCTGCAGCGGTTGTTTCTGCGATAAAATCAAATAATTATAACAATTGTCAATAAGACAAGCTCACGTGTGAATTGGGCAAGGTCACACCCAACTACAAACAAAATTTTAAAAGTGCGGAGATCTTCTCCCCGGCGCGCACTCTCGCGGGTTAAGTAATTTCACACAGAAACAACATGGTGACGACGTGATTTTTTCATACTTAAGATGACTTTTCTTGAGTGAAATGAAACTTGATACTGCAAATATTTGTTTAAATTTTAATATATTGCCATCTAATGTTCAATTTTTAAAAAAGATATCAAGATCAAGGCAGTTTTAAATTTTGAAAACTTGTTTAAATTTGTCCTATCTTATTTACGTGATGTAATTGACATTTTGTATACCAAACCACCATGATAATGTTTATTTACTGATACAAAACGCTGTGGTTTACATTTTTACGAATTCAACATGCCAGCCGAGCGAAATTTATCACCAGTACTCGATATGTATTGCAACAATCAAACTAAAAATTTGTACGGGGATAGAGGACTGTTAAGTAGGAGCATATCTGTGACTACAAAAATCTGATACGCACAAAAACTACTTGGTATCCAAGCGAGCTTCGCATGTTCAAAACGACTTTTTTGGCCATCTAATCATCCGGTATTATTGAACCTTAGCACAGCCAATCCTAATTAAGATTTCAATTTGATTTGAAAAATTCAAGATAAGGTAGTTCGATATTTTGAACAAGTTGTTTTTATTTCTAGCATACTGTTCAAGCAATCGA
Source organism: Meconema thalassinum (assembly GCA_946902985.2). Taxonomy (NCBI): domain Eukaryota; kingdom Metazoa; phylum Arthropoda; class Insecta; order Orthoptera; family Tettigoniidae; genus Meconema; species Meconema thalassinum. The sequence continues at coordinate 4,632,148 of CAMPQE020000020.1, forward strand.
CGAGGAGCTTTTTATAATAACCTTTATCTGTTCGAAATTTGATGATTCCAGTCGATCAACGCGATTGTACCCAATTGTAACGGGCGGTTCCCTAATCATGAAAAAAAAAAATACATGAGATTAATAAATACACTTGGATGACCAGTTTCGATCGTCAAGCGATCATCATCAGATCTGGCCACCTATTACAATTTAGTACAATCGTGTTAACCGGCGGAAAAACAATTCATTTCGATTCGTAAAGCAACACTGAAAAATTACTTCCAACAAGATAACATTCCTTATCTACTGACAATGAATTCTCTGTCATGCTTTTGTAAATTATAGAAGCCACGCATTTGACTTTTCTTAAAATTAATTCTTGTGACTCGTTACAGCAGGGGCGTATATAGAAAACAATTTCGGGGGGGGGGGGGGGGCTGACTATCCTGGAAAATTGTGAGTATTCTCAGGGGATTGTCACCGCAAAATAGCCCAGAAATATCAACCAATACCTTAGAGCATATCACTTTGTGTAATTATTTTAGATAAGATTCAAAGTTTTTATAGCCTACAATTATTACTGGCAATACCAAAAAGTTGTAAAATACAACACAACACACAAATAAAATATTATACTTAATGAACTTTCTATTATGATCTATGGAGTATGAATGGCAAATATCTAAATATTTGTCAATTTACTATGCAGAAAGGTAAACAGTTTTTTTTACATACTGTGGAATTCACAGCTTTACCTCACAAGGCTGAGTGCACCCCGTTCCAGCCCTCAGGCTAGAATTAAAATTTCTTGTCAGAGCCGGGAATCGAATTCGGATCTCCGGGGCGGCAGCGAAGAATGCAACCGACTACACCACGAGTTAGTATAATTTCAATTTTAATATTGTTTATAGCTTAGCCCAAAAGTTAAGATTAGGGTACAACCAAATTTACAATTATTTTATGCCCTTACCTAAGCACCACTTCCTTAATTTTTATTGTGTTTTTCGGGGAGGGGGGGGCTGGAGCCCCCTCAGCACCCCCCTTATATACGCCCCTGCGTTACAGAAAGATGCTATTTCCTCGGGAGGAGTCATAATTAACTGGCAATGAAAGTTGTATGTTCTCTCCCGTAACTTCCAATTTGATTGGTGGTGATAATAGTTTGATGGGGTGGAGTATCGAGGTCATGAACCCAATTTTTTTAGTGTAGGTATCGCAAATTTTTGATTATACCAATCTCTTACTGATGTTCAATTTAACCGGTCATTGGGATAGTTGTTAAACCAGTAGCATGAACCAAAATTTCTGATGCACAATTCTTTAGAGTTGTATTCATGTACCATTGATAGAGCCTCGTCATGTGGCTTTGGATACATATTTTTCTAGTGCAAGAGATGTTTTGGTGTGAGTTATCTTGAGCAATGATGAAAGCTGCGTTTTAAGATAGCGAGACTGGGGTCAGATTTATGGCTGTATGGTCTAGGGTCTGTACTGTTGCACTTCCCCTATTTGTGAAAGGACGACATCAATGTTTTAAAAGAGTGGTTATTGTTGTTGATTCTTTAAGGGCTCTGTGACATCGCGGTCACATAGCCCCGTGTACTGGGGTGTGTGTAGAATTGGTCCGATAACCTGTGCCACTGTGATGTCTGTACTAGTGTGTGAATTTGTTATTGAAGTAGAATTTTTGTAGGAAATGGTTGTGGCCTTTGTTACCATCCTGATTTTTGCCTGGAGTAGAAGTGAGAAACAATGGGATGGCTGATGTAGGAATCGAACCCGCCTATTCTCAGTTATGCCTCACAACGCTGAGTGTATCCCGTTCCAACCCTTAAACCAGAATTAAATTTCTTGGCACAACCAGGTATCGTACCCGGTCCCCCAGGATACAGCCTAGCCCATGTCTCTGAAGTAAGGTAAAATACTCTCTACTCATGGAGGCAAACAAAGCTGGATTTTTCTTTATTTCACTTTACTGTTTACCTTTTATTCTATTTTCAGTTTGTTTTCGAGAAGACGTCACAAACACCCAGTCCCCCAAGACAGAGACATTAACCACGGGGGATTAAAATCCACATGGCTCGTCCTGGAATCGAACCCGGGACCCTTCAGGCCAAAGTCTAGCATGCTAGACAATCAGCTATGGGGCCGGACAAGCTGGATGGTCGTGTGTATCACACTCAAATGCTATTCAAATACAGTTTGAACCTCATTTTTGTGACGGGAGCGTGGTGGGATCAGTGGTTAAGCAGCTTGCCTATCACCAAGGCGGAACGGGCTCGATTCCCGATCATTGCATGTGAGATTTTTGAAGTGAAATATCACGTCCTGTGGTTCGGAATCCACGTGAAATGGAGGTCCCGTAACTCATGATCGAGAGGTTTACGGTCACGTAAAACTAAAAGCTTCCTTGCAATTTTGTGACCCTACTGGCTGGGGAGGATTAGTGAAAGTGTCATCTAATTGCTTTCCACCAGGCTACATTTGCTTCTAGAGACAACATAGGAATTGTTGTAGCCATTCTGATAGATATTATTTCGTCCGCCTCGTTGCGTGGTGGCTAGCATTCGATTCCCGGCTCTGCTAAGAAATATGATTCTGGTCTGAGGCCTGAACGGGGTTCACTCAGCCTCTTAATGCAAAACTGGGAAGAGGCAGGTTTGATTCCTAGCTCATCCATCCTGTTGGTGAATTCACGTGGTTTTGGTATCACAGTGACCCAGGTTATCAAATTCTACTCACACCCAAGGACACGGGGCTACAAGACCATGTTGTCACAAACCCCTAAAAGAATCAACAACAAGATATTATTTCGACTGGCTGCGTGGCTCAGCGGTTACGTTCCTGTCAGCTGTCACCAAGGATGCAGGATTGAATTCTGGCACAGTCAGCTAGCATATTACGTTGCGCAAATGTAAGGGAGCCGGTTCAATAGATTTACGGGCTCATCAAAGATCGCCTTCGGGGTGAAATTCTGTCACCCCTGCATCTCTTAAGGCCACAGTAGTTAAAAGGGAAAACTAGTAACATTATTATTATTATTATTTTTATTATCATCACTCTTATTAAGATATTATTCCAGACTTTCCGTTCTCCTTAGAGAGTTTTGTTCACCGTAACAAAACAAGCCAAGTGTTTTAAACTATATAGCACGTTTTTTGCCAGTTCCTTGTTCACACGTAGACAGGAATAATGAACTGTAAGAAGTTTATATATATTGTGACCGTTTAGTTGAGTCAACAACCACGATAACTCAACTAACGACACATAAATCGAATAAAAAAAGTACCGTGGGGATCAGGTGACCTTCCATAAAGGCTAAAGCGGCACGAGAGTCCGTAGTCCACAGGGATCGTGGTACATGGTGACGATGGTCATAGACCGCCTAAGGAAAGGTTCACCTTAAAACTAGACTGAGGAAATAAACATCCAGACTCATGTAAAACACCGTGAAAATTTATTAAAATTCACAAGCCCCTAGCCTAGTTCGGAGGGTTATAATCGGCTAGTCCGCAAATTAATAAATAAACAAAGATCAAGAGCAGGTCCCCCTACCTGAGAAGCTACTGAAAACCCTCGCGAAAGATCTAACTCACAATGATAAAGCAACAACAGCAACGCTAGGAATATGGTACGACGCAAGTCCCTAGTTCAAGTTACAAGATCAAGCTAATATCTGAATTTACATTTAACAGGGTAGCAAAACAAATCTAGGTTAGGATGGTACCATTTCGACATTTAAATTTAACATTAATTCAACTAGCTAAGTCCTATCAATTAACAAAATTTACGGCGATGACGTCCGTAAAAGAAAACAATTACATCCAAAAGCTAAGTGTACAGCCATGAAAAACAAACAATTTAATTATGCTTAATAACTATGTGCTAACAGCACACAATAAAGTAACATGTAGGGTTTAATACACTTGACATCATAAATTAATAACGAAATAGACACAGTGGTTTTATTAAAAATTCCTGCCTACACCTTGGTTTACTCTTTGTAAACCATAGTCATCTAATGTGTATAGTTACGGTGACGAATGCGCAGTTGAGACCACGTCTGACATCGCATGGCCTGAGCTCCACAAGCTACGAACTCTAGGTTCGCACATGCTTCAGGTCGCTACAAAAATGTCAACTGTCCTAGTCATTTCCTCACAAGGAAATTATCTTCAACTGCACGGCTATGTCAACAGTTCCAGAATGCAAAGAACAAAGTTAGATAGAAAGAATCGTTAGTTAGGCTTGTTTTACAACAATTATGCGTCTTATTATTAGGATGTCGGTTTATAGGTTTATCGTAGGTTTATGGCGAATAACATTGACAATAGCCTGGGCACGGAGTGTCTCCAACTGAGATCATTCTCCACCAAAAAGCCTCGACTCAACAGTCGGAATATAATCAACGAGTATAACAACTCGGACACACAATAACACGGGTTACCAGCGGCGCTAAGCTCGCGTTCAATAACTCTGGGATAGGCCTGTACAACAGTTACCTTCCAATAACATCTGGTCAACGGGATCATCCCCGGACAAAGCATACAATAACATCCTGCTATAACAGGGTAGACTTCACCATCCTATAGAAAACCTTACATAACTGTACCTGTCATACGACAATACACGCAACAGAGCGTTAAACTAACAAAAACCGATCCATAAAACAAGTGATCAAATACAAGAGTGGAAACTGATTTCCATAAGCAAAATAGCAATGAAAGGAAAAGCGAATACAAATTGTACTCTGTCCTCGTCTATAGTAGTTTTGTCTCACAATGAAGCAGGCGTGCTCTAGGTCACTGGGTTACATAACCAGTTTATTCAAGGCCGGCGATTTAATCAATACAAAACCTGCACTTGGCCGGTTCATAAAAAACTTTATCATAGGTTACGGATCTCTACAGAGTCCGTGTATCAAACGCACGCTATAAATCTGAGTATAGTAATACAATTCCGTCTTTCCACCAAAGACGTCTAAATGAAAGTAAACTTACAATAACTGAAGCTCTTTGCTTTAAAAATGCAACTCAGTAGTTGCTAGAACATCAAATAAAAACGTGTCTCACACGACACAAGCAAAACATGATAAATGTGGCACAGATTCACACACTAGATCTGCTTAATGATACGTTGGGAACCGCGTTCGATGCTAGGCAACGAAACATTCCTTCTAGTTGTTAGGTTCAAACATGACCAAGAATAGCTTCTGAGCTTATTCAAAATGAAATATAATGCATTTACAAACTGGTAGTTACTGTCGACTACCTAAATGATACGACCGTTCTAACGACAGTCAGGGGTGTAACAAAGGATGGCTGCGAAGAATGCAGTCAATTAATAACCAAGGCATCTGATTGCCATAACTACAGTCAGCAAAGACTTGGAAATTACCCCAAGTAGGGTTGAACAAAATAGCCTCAAAATGACTACGATCAGGTTCAGCAAAAAGGTAGGCATTGACGTTCCACGACGTTCACCAAGCTGCACCAGGGCTGACCAAAATGTCTGACCCCAAGGGTGTCTCACTCTAAACTGAAATAAATGACATCTAATCTAGTTACATCCCTACCTAGAAAAATGGCTGACACTGAGTGTGGTTGATTCACAAACTACATTAAAACTACTATACCACCAGAAACTAGAACAAAGAAGGGGTGTGACAAAAACTCACGAAATGGAGGAGCTCTCACTCAGCTCTCTATTCCACAACAAGGGTTGTACAAAAACCTCTCTGGCTCTCTGGATCGGTATCCTCCTCATCAGGATTCCCATCTGGACTCCCCCAAAGACCAGGGTTCGATTTGTCCCTGTCGACATCTTCGTGGATATGCCTGGAAATGGCATTTTGGCTCCTTCCCTCTCGTTCATCGTTCTGGAAGTTCCACCATCATGCTGGTTCCTGTAGAAACGTCACCCCCCCATACCGGGATGGTATTAGCCCATGTTGACTGCTTCAACCATGGTGAAGAAAAGTCCAATCACGTGGGTAGCGAAATAAGTTGCGTGATTATTCATCCTCTCACTTCCAAAATTATAATGTCCGTCGTGACTATTATAGGCTTCAATTATAAAATACGACACAGCCTTAACCTTGCAGATGTGGATTAGCATGTGAGCTAACACTATTTTATAATGCTGCACGTGCTAGTGACGCTACTTTTGTATCACGCAGCATCCGTGAATTATACGACGTTTCAAAGATGAAATTTCCACTTTGGCAATTTAAATATCTCATACAATTATAATCACACTTATTCAGGATAATTGTAACACTATTACCTGTATATTTCCACTAGGCATCTGCCCTCCACATACGCGTGGGTAATATGTGATGTTACAGCAATGTTGTGCAATACACTATACTTGCCAATAATTATTTCCCAAGCTTCTTATTTAATTCACTGGACTCCATCGACAGTGAATATTAGTATTTGCATGCTCAATGGCACCTTATAATCACTTTTAACGCTAAACAGCGGATATTCTTCTACGTCTCGTAGGACAAATGTAATTCCACGCCTACACAAGGCGGATTCTCAAGACACAGTGCTTCGGTACTGGGTGTCTCTAGAAAGTAGGTCGTCAAAACGAAACTCTTGAGCGACTACTTACGTTCCTTTTTGCGTATCTGCAAGGGTATTACCTTACCTAAAGTAAAAATAAACATTCTCCAAAATGTTTTAATAATGCAGCATGACGAAATGGAATATTCTGAGTCTCGTAGGAAAGATAAAAATAATTAATAAGACCTCAGATAATAATTAGCAGTTTACACCAAAGTCAAAAGTGCGATTCACCGCTACTTCAAAGTATCGCGTGATCTCTCAGCTTCACGTGGCTTCCTGGGTGTGTTCAAAAGTACAACATCCCATCATAAATGCTCTGTCATAAAAAAATATCACATGAACCATAGCTCAGCGGGTTCATCTGCCTCTCTGTCGTTTCAAATAAAATGTTGGGATAACATTTTTATTTGCTTTGAAATTCATTCATGAGTGATATTTTTTTAGATTGGCTGCATTAAAGGTTCCAATGCGTTCTCCTGTCCTTCAGGTAAATGACGAAGTCGGCGAAGGTGTTCCTCGCATTCTCCCTCGATGTCTATGGCATTAACAGTAGCTTCAGGATTCCGGCTGAGGATGTCGGCCAACACATTCTCTCTGCCTGGTCGATAAACTATTTCCAAATCGAACTGTTGGAGAAACAGCGTCCAACGTGTGATCCTGTCGCTTGCCAGTCTTGTTCTCAAGATGAAGGTCAACGCATGATGATCGGTTCTCACAATAATCCTCTGACCTAACAGAAGTTTCTGCCAGTATTCAAGTGCGTAAACAATCACAAGTGCTTCTATCTCGGTCGTGAAGTAGTGAGATTCATGTGCTCTTAAACGTCGGCTTAAGAAAGCGATGTAATGACGTTTCTTCTCATCATCTTCCTGCAGTAAAATGGCTCCTATACCAATGGCAGATGCATCAGTTTCTAGAATAAAGTTCCGAGAGTAATCTGGATATTCTAACTGAATTGAGTCCACAAGCATCTGTTTAGCTCTCCTGAAAGCTATCTCGCATTCATCATTCCAGTTCCACCTGCAGTTCTTTTTCAATAATCCTTGCAGTGGTGCAACAGTTTCGGAATACTTCTCACAATGAGCAGCAAAGAATTGGAGAATTCCTAAGAATTGTCTCACGTGTTTCACACGGGTTGGTGTTGGAAATGCAGCAACAGTTCTAATCTTTGCCGGATTCGGTCTATATCCTTCTCCATTGATTATGTGTCCTACGAATTTCACTTCTTCCTGAAAAAATCGACACTTGTCAAACTTGACCTTAAAATTTGCCTGTCGGAGATTCTCAAAAACAAGGCGCAATGTCTTTAAATGCTCTTCTTCTGTTCCCGAAGCTATGATTATGTCATCCACATAACATATTACTTTCTGCTTCACTTCATGAGTCAGCTTGGCATCAAGTGCTCTGATTAATGCGGCTCCGGCATTTTTCAATCCAAATGGTAGTTTTTGGAATACATAAGTAGTCTGATCAAACAAGAATCCAGTATATTTCTGAGTATGCTCAGATAATCTGATATGGTAATAAGACTGAACCAAGTCTAATGATGAAAATATCCTTTTTCCTTTGAACTTCCTGAGAATGTCCCTAATCTTGGGCGGTCTGTCGTGCTCAGGAGCTAGGCGTTCATTCAAGGCTCTGGCATCAAGACAAAGTCTCAAGCTTCCATCTACCTTAACCACAGGTATTATGGGATTCAAGAAAGGAGTCGGTGATTTCTTGATTGTACCTGCTGCTTCCATCTCATGGATCTTCTTAGCAGCTTCTTCGAGATGTTTCTCGGCAATCGGATAGATCCTTTTCTGGAATGGGGAATCGTCCAGTAATACAAGATCATACTCGTAGTCTAATATCTCACCAGGTGTGGTGTCGAATATATCTCTGTATTCGTTCAGTATTGCGTCAAGATCCTCATGTGTGGGTGCTGATAACGATTCTGCCTCTTCGTCGGCATCTAGTGTCGCCTCAATTTCCTTGCCCTTTAATGCTTCGACTACGTCTACTTCGGATAGGTCTGGCTGCGTGGCTCAGGGGTAACGTTCTCGCTTGCTGAGCCCAAGGTTGCAGGTTCGAAACCTGGCGCAGTCAGCTGGCATTTGAGGGTGCGCAAATGCGAGGGAGCCGTGTCAGTAGATTTACTGGCACGTTAAAGATCCCCTTCGGGGCAAAATTCCGGCACCCCGGCGTCTCTAAAAGCCCGTGTAGTTAAAAGGGACGTAAAACCAATAACATTATTATATTACTTCGGATAGGAATTCCGGTTCTTCTTCAATTAGGCTCATCTGAATGGGTTCGTTCGGCTTGAACTCTACCGTATTCCGTCCCATGTCAATGATTCCATCATATTTTCTAATGAAGTCTGCGCCTAAAATGGCATCATGATGCAGGCCCTTCATTACGAGAAATTCGTGCAAGTACACGTGGCTCGAAATCTTCACAGTACACAAAATCTGGATTTTGCACGTTACAACGCGGTCAGGTATGACACCTCTGACTCTTATAGCTGAAATGGGCAACTCCGTCACCTCAGAGTTTGCTCTCAGTCTGGCATGGCAATCGGCGGAAATTACACTAATCATCGCTCCAGTATCGATGAGTATGACTACACTGACTTCATTCAAGGTGGCTACAATCTTGGGTAGACGTGTTAATTCATAATTGTGGTTCGTCGTTCGTCGTTCGTCCAACAAGTCTTCTTGGATTGGCTCCCAGAGTAATATAGAGGCAGTTACTCGGTGCTCAACCGATCAAGAATCTATTGATTTTTCGGAGTTTTTTTTCTGTCATGGCGAGAAGTACTGGGCTGGTTCTGCTCCGTCTCCTGCGCCAAATGTCTATTTTCCCTCGAAGTAGGGTTCCGTTCTCCCTCTTCTTGGATCTGCAATTCTCTCAATTGTTGGAGGTACTCACGGCTTTCCCGTGCTCCTCCTTTCCAATCCCTGTCTGGCTGGTATCTAGGGTCTCGATTTCTGTCGTAACCCCCACTATATCGATAGTCTCTACGGATACGTCCGTGTTGCTGATTTCTTCCTTCATTCCCTCGGCGGTTGTTTTCATGACGTCGGTTGTCGTCCGTCCTTCGGTCGAATCGCCGGTCCCAATGACTTCGCCGGTCATCATGTTGATTTCGAGTATACGGAGTGTTATTCCATTCTCTCCTGTTATAACTGTAATTGTTATCACGTCGCCCAGAATCCTCTGTGGTTTGTGTTTGTTGTGGCGTCTGGCTCACTTTATCAACAGTCGTCAGATTCATATGTCTATCCTCGCGCCTATCAGCCTTCTGCTGACGGTGTGTAGGAAACTGTTCTGTGTTAGCATCCAACCTTCGCAGTATCTGGTCACACTGCTGGAAAGTGGATGCCCCTGCAGCGATTAACACACGTTGTACATCCGCAGGGTACTGCCAAACAATTGTGTTCACCAAATCTTGTTCGGACAACGGAGGCTGAAGACAACGGAGCTTCGCGAGCTGTATTGCGAAGTAATTCGCATAACGAGTAGGTGTATTGGAACTGTACCTTCGAGTGTACATCTCAGCTCGGATGCTCTGCTGGATGTCGCTCGACCAATATGTTCTTAATAACGCTTCCTTAAAGTCTTGGTAGCCTGTAAATGAGTATCGGAATGCTCTGAACCAGGTACCGGCTTGTCCCTCAAGCAGTCGCTCTATAACTCTTAGTTCCCTCTCTGGAGTTACCATAGTATCACGTAAGTAGCTTTCGACATTTGCTAGGAATTCCACTGGAGTAACACCGCTCCCAGTTCCCGAGAAGCGAGCTGGTTGCTCCTCTCTTGAACGAATTATGGTGACATTTCCCTGCGTATTCGCGGGTCTGAAAGTATTTTGCATGTAACTCTGCGTAGGAGTGTTAGTCTCATGACTAATTCGATTAGATGCTGGTTGAAACGGGTGAGCGTCAAAGTTCAAGGTCTGACCTTGCGCTAAATTAGTGAATTGTGACGGTTGCGATTCCATAGGCGCGCTGGGTTGGAAATGGGTAGGCATCATTCCTCCTGATTGAGATATAGGCGTTTCCTGAGATTCTCCCATCTGTGGGTGTACGTGTCTCTCTCTTGGAGTCGTCTCGAGTCTGTCCAGGCGTCTTTCTATTACTTCAAGACCTGGGATGGTTCTGGCTGCGACTTTGTTGCCTAAGTCGTTCAATTGCAGCTCGATCCTGTCAACTTTTCCCTTGAGGTTTGTGTCTACCTCGCGTATTGCCGTCCTAAGGTTATAACTGAGGTCTAACCTATCGGTCACCGCGACTTCCTCAAATCTCTTTTGTAAGGAATCGATATCTCCTTCAACTCTGGACATATTTTCTTGGATTTTACCCACATCGTCTCTAACCTCGGCTACCTTAGCCTCGACGGTAGCTTCGTGTTCGTTGAGGTCACCTCTCAATAACATGAGGTCTATTTTGTGTTCCTCATGATGAACATCAACTGTCTCACGTAGACTGGCTACGGTTTCCGTCAATTCAGAAATGTTTCTCCTGTTGGTGTTAAGTTCCTCTTTAATCTCCATCATGCCATCAACGATAGTCTTCACATTGTTATTAACGGCATTGGCAGCTCCTCTCATCAAGATTAAACCAACGTTCATGGTTGCCATGTCCTTCTTCACATTTCCGATAAATCCCTCGACGTGATCTAGTCGAGTCCCGAATTCTTCCCTGGTATGTTCCAGATCTGCTCTCATGTCTATCTGGACTTTATTCAAGGTTGTCTGAATTTGAGCTGTGTGCTCCTCCAATCGGTTTTGCACCTCCTCCCTAGCTCTATTCATCTGGTCGGTTAAGCAATCTACGCGCTGGTTAGCCTCCTGATGGTGTCGTATGACATCAACCCTAACAGCTGCTAAACCTGCCGTCAGATCATTTCTCGCTTCGATCCTATATGTGTCCATGTCTGCCCGACTTGAATTAAATCAGCCCTAACATTATTTACAGAGTGAGTGTTAATCTCTAAGTCCTGTCTTACCTGGTCCACATGACCACTGACATTGTTGACTTCCTGTCTAACCTGGTCCACATGACCACTGACATTGTTGACTTCATGTCTAACCTGGTCCACATGACCACTTACAGTATTTACAGCCTGAGTATTCTGACCTAAGTCAGCAGTAATCTGTTGAAGATTGGCATTCACACCTGCCATCATCTCTCCAAACACACGACGAATAGTTTCCTCATCCATAGATAAGAAATATATGAGAAAGTGAGGGATCAATTTCTACTGGAACTTACAGCTATGATTAGTTACTTGGTGGTATAAAGCTTGCTTCATTTATATAAATATCACGAGTACAGCTGGAGTATGCAAACTAAGTGCTTCTACATTTACAAAGACAACGGTGAGCAAAGCAAAGTATTACATTTACTTAGGATGAGGCATCATCAAAGAAAATCCTATCCTTCATTTATCCAACACTAAAGCCTCACCCCATGGACTTCTATCAAACATGAATGCCATGCGGTGAATTGATCTGCAGTACGACTTTCTAAGTTCGTCCCAGTCCTGTCAATTTACCAATAATCAACATCAAGATCCTCAAAAAAAATAACATGGTACTGAGGGTCACCACGTTAACGTCGGCACACACGTTGGGCGCCATTTTATGTGACCGTTTAGTTGAGTCAACAACCACGATAACTCAACTAACGACACATAAATCGAATAAAAAAAGTACCGTGGGGATCAGGTGACCTTCCATAAAGGCTAAAGCGGCACGAGAGTCCGTAGTCCACAGGGATCGTGGTACATGGTGACGATGGTCATAGACCGCCTAAGGAAAGGTTCACCTTAAAACTAGACTGAGGAAATAAACATCCAGACTCATGTAAAACACCGTGAAAATTTATTAAAATTCACAAGCCCCTAGCCTAGTTCGGAGGGTTATAATCGGCTAGTCCGCAAATTAATAAATAAACAAAGATCAAGAGCAGGTCCCCCTACCTGAGAAGTTACTGAAAACCCTCGCGAAAGATCTAACTCACAATGATAAAGCAACAACAGCAACGCTAGGAATATGGTACGACGCAAGTCCCTAGTTCAAGTTACAAGATCAAGCTAATATCTGAATTTACATTTAACAGGGTAGCAAAACAAATCTAGGTTAGGATGGTACCATTTCGACATTTAAATTTAACATTAATTCAACTAGCTAAGTCCTATCAATTAACAAAATTTACGGCGATGACGTCCGTAAAAGAAAACAATTACATCCAAAAGCTAAGTGTACAGCCATGAAAAACAAACAATTTAATTATGCTTAATAACTATGTGCTAACAGCACACAATAAAGTAACATGTAGGGTTTAATACACTTGACATCATAAATTAATAACGAAATAGACACAGTGGTTTTATTAAAAATTCCTGCCTACACCTTGGTTTACTCTTTGTAAACCATAGTCATCTAATGTGTATAGTTACGGTGACGAATGCGCAGTTGAGACCACGTCTGACATCGCATGGCCTGAGCTCCACAAACTACGAACTCTAGGTTCGCACATGCTTCAGGTCGCTACAAAAATGTCAACTGTCCTAGTCATTTCCTCACAAGGAAATTATCTTCAACTGCACGGCTATGTCAACAGTTCCAGAATGCAAAGAACAAAGTTAGATAGAAAGAATCGTTAGTTAGGCTTGTTTTACAACAATTATGCGTCTTATTATTAGGATGTCGGTTTATAGGTTTATCGTAGGTTTATGGCGAATAACATTGACAATAGCCTGGGCACGGAGTGTCTCCAACTGAGATCATTCTCCACCAAAAAGCCTCGACTCAACAGTCGGAATATAATCAACGAGTATAACAACTCGGACACACAATAACACGGGTTACCAGCGGCGCTAAGCTCGCGTTCAATAACTCTGGGATAGGCCTGTACAACAGTTACCTTCCAATAACATCTGGTCAACGGGATCATCCCCGGACAAAGCATACAATAACATCCTGCTATAACAGGGTAGACTTCACCATCCTATAGAAAACCTTACATAACTGTACCTGTCATACGACAATACACGCAACAGAGCGTTAAACTAACAAAAACCGATCCATAAAACAAGTGATCAAATACAAGAGTGGAAACTGATTTCCATAAGCAAAATAGCAATGAAAGGAAAAGCGAACACAAATTGTACTCTGTCCTCGTCTATAGTAGTTTTGTCTCACAATGAAGCAGGCGTGCTCTAGGTCACTGGGTTACATAACCAGTTTATTCAAACCGGCGATTTAATCAATACAAAACCTGCACTTGGCCGGTTCATAAAAAACTTTACCATAGGTTACGGATCTCTACAGAGTCCGTATATCAAACGCACGCTATAAATCTGAGTATAGTAATACAATTCCGTCTTTCCACCAAAGACGTCTAAATGAAAGTAAACTTACAATAACTGAAGCTCTTTGCTTTAAAAATGCAACTCAGTAGTTGCTAGAACATCAAATAAAAACGTGTCTCACACGACACAAGCAAAACATGATAAATGTGGCACAGATTCACACACTAGATCTGCTTAATGATACGTTGGGAACCGCGTTCGATGCTAGGCAACGAAACATTCCTTCTAGTTGTTAGGTTCAAACATGACCAAGAATAGCTTCTGAGCTTATTCAAAATGAAATATAATGCATTTACAAACTGGTAGTTACTGTCGACTACCTAAATGATACGACCGTTCTAACGACAGTCAGGGGTGTAACAAAGGATGGCTGCGAAGAATGCAGTCAATTAATAACCAAGGCATCTGATTGCCATAACTACAGTCAGCAAAGACTTGGAAATTACCCCAAGTAGGGTTGAACAAAATAGCCTCAAAATGACTACGATCAGGTTCAGCAAAAAGGTAGGCATTGACGTTCCACGACGTTCACCAAGCTGCACCAGGGCTGACCAAAATGTCTGACCCCAAGGGTGTCTCACTCTAAACTGAAATAAATGACATCTAATCTAGTTACATCCCTACCTAGAAAAATGGCTGACACTGAGTGTGGTTGATTCACAAACTACATTAAAACTACTATACCACCAGAAACTAGAACAAAGAAGGGGTGTGACAAAAACTCACGAAATGGAGGAGCTCTCACTCAGCTCTCTATTCCACAACAAGGGTTGTACAAAAACCTCTCTGGCTCTCTGGATCGGTATCCTCCTCATCAGGATTCCCATCTGGACTTCCCCAAAGACCAGGGTTCGATTTGTCCCTGTCGACATCTTCGTGGATATGCCTGGAAATGGCATTTTGGCTCCTTCCCTCTCGTTCATCGTTCTGGAAGTTCCACCATCATGCTGGTTCCTGTAGAAACGTCACCCCCCATACCGGGATGGTATTAGCCCATGTTGACTGCTTCAACCATGGTGAAGAAAAGTCCAATCACGTGGGTAGCGAAATAAGTTGCGTGATTATTCATCCTCTCACTTCCAAAATTATAATGTCCGTCGTGACTATTATAGGCTTCAATTATAAAATACGACACAGCCTTAACCTTGCAGATGTGGATTAGCATGTGAGCTAACACTATTTTATAATGCTGCACGTGCTAGTGACGCTACTTTTGTATCACGCAGCATCCGTGAATTATACGACGTTTCAAAGATGAAATTTCCACTTTGGCAATTTAAATATCTCATACAATTATAATCACACTTATTCAGGATAATTGTAACACTATTACCTGTATATTTCCACTAGGCATCTGCCCTCCACATACGCGTGGGTAATATGTGATGTTACAGCAATGTTGTGCAATACACTATACTTGCCAATAATTATTTCCCAAGCTTCTTATTTAATTCACTGGACTCCATCGACAGTGAATATTAGTATTTGCATGCTCGATGGCACCTTATAATCACTTTTAACGCTAAACAGCGGATATTCTTCTACGTCTCGTAGGACAAATGTAATTCCACGCCTACACAAGGCGGATTCTCAAGACACAGTGCTTCGGTACTGGGTGTCTCTAGAAAGTAGGTCGTCAAAACGAAACTCTTGAGCGACTACTTACGTTCCTTTTTGCGTATCTGCAAGGGTATTACCTTACCTAAAGTAAAAATAAACATTCTCCAAAATGTTTTAATAATGCAGCATGACGAAATGGAATATTCTGAGTCTCGTAGGAAAGATAAAAATAATTAATAAGACCTCAGATAATAATTAGCAGTTTACACCAAAGTCAAAAGTGCGATTCACCGCTACTTCAAAGTATCGCGTGATCTCTCAGCTTCACGTGGCTTCCTGGGTGTGTTCAAAAGTACAACATCCCATCATAAATGCTCTGTCATAAAAAAATATCACATGAACCATAGCTCAGCGGGTTCAATATATCTCACAGATAATATTCAGAATACTGTACCTTCTTAATAAGATCCGCTCATAGTACCATTTATATCTTGAAGCTTGTTTGTTTGAAAAAAAAAGGACGCATGCGCTGGGGACGGAGACTGGCGTAATGATGACCATTATGGAAGAGGGGGAGGGGGAGGAATACTCCTCACGGGCGCACGCCACGCCGGCCCGGACGCTGTTATTGTTTCACACAACAGGTGAGACCTGAGTGACACGCGTCGGCTCAGCGGAGATTTATCTAGTTCGTTTTCGAAGCAAAAATCATTTTTTGGTATGTTATAAAAAGTCAAATAATAAAACACACATTCAGAGTTGCCACGATCTTTTACAGTTTGCATTAAGTTCCGTAAGAATTTAATGCGTTATCTCATGCAGTATAGACCCCGTTTAACATTGTCGGTAATAAAATGAAGTGAAACGAAATGATTTAGGTATTGTTAGTTCAGTAGTTTCAAGTCGTTTTGAGGATCACAAATACTTTTATCCTTCTCCTATTTGCAAAGTGGTCCAGAAGCTTGCATCATACCAGAACTCCGTGGTTCGATTCTTAGGCAAAGCATGTGAGATTTTTAAAACGAAAATTCACGCCCAGTGATTTCATTTGACTTAAAATAGGAAGTCCAGTGGTTTATGATCGTGATATTTATAGATGTAAATATACAAGCTTTCTTGCAAGTATGATAATTTAATGTTTCCTTACAAGTATTTGATAAATGTTCTCCTATCTCGTCCAGTACACATAGGGATAATGATTTTCTGCTGTTTTATGTGGATTATAGGAATAATGATTTTCTTCATTCATTAATTAATTCACCATGCTATCATTATTCATTCTTGTTCGCTTGTTGTTATTCATAGAGGAAGATCTCCTCGATACAATTGAGAATTTTGATATCAATCAAAACGGACTTGTTTTAGATATTATAATAGTTTCCCTTTTGGAATATAGGACATCATGTTAATCAGCTCCATGCACTTGTTAAACCTGTGTTTCTGTTGCAGCTGTTGTAGTGCGTGTTATAGTAATTAATGTGGCTTAGGGCTGGGACAAGTGCACCTGCACCATCCTGGTATTTCACTTCAGAAGGAGGTAAAACATCACACTTGGAATACTCAACACCCTAATGCAACAGATGAGCACGACGTAACGCGTAACTTACGCTGAGGGGCAACAAAAACATTTGAAGTGGCAGTTAAGTTCATAATATTCATTGCATACAAAGCAACATTTCCTGCAAGAATATCGCCTGGTTCATTATTTCCAAGGAATTATGTTTTAACGACGTTGAATTAGTTATTATATTTGGTTATTTGGGAAAGAAAATCTAATGTCTGACAGGACCGAACAAGAGCGTAGGTTAACGTAATTCTTAACCTTGAAATCATAATCCACAAGGCATCTTGTCATTTTTACTTGAAAACCAAACCATTGGAAGTAAATTTTAATTTGAAACTCCCACAAGTACTGGCCAGGAATCAAACCCGGGGACAAACTTGGCGAGAAGCGAGCAGTTAGACCACTCAGCTATCACGATCGATAATTTTTCCATCAGGTTCAACAATACGTAATAACAACGCAGTTGTCTACCAAGAAGTGTGGTGTCGGCCAGCAATGACTTCAATACGAGTGCTGTTTCTAATCATCGCCATAGGGGTTGGTAAGTACTGATGCGATGTACGGTTTTTTGCATGCTACAGCCTTAATATAACAGACTGGTTGCGTTGCTCAGCGGTAACGTTCTTGCCTGCTGTGCCGAAGGTTGCAGGATCGAACCCTGGTGCAGTCAGTTGGCATTTAAGGGTGCGCAAATGCAAGGGAGCCGTGATTTAAAGGTGGGCGAGAGGCTGATGTTTGTTTTAAGTGAAGGAGAGAGGGTGCTACCTTTGTGTCGGTTACCTGTAGCTTATGCACCAGATATCCTGATTCTACCCAGCTCTCACTTCCATATAGAAGATCGGTCTAAAAACTGAGCTGTGTACGGAGAGTTTCGTCACTACAATAACTTCTTTCTTGTAGATCACAAATGAGAGTTCCATTGGCTTTCAAGGACCTCGACTCTATTTCTATTCCCCACACTACCATCCTGTGATAGTGCACAGCCTAAGTATTTAAAATTTACCACCTACTCAAATTGCTCCACCTATCTGGCATTCAATTTTGTTGTGTTTCTTCCCTACCAGCATCACCTTCGAAAAGTGTGTTAAAATTATTTCACAGCTCACCAACCACTCCTAATGACTGCCGCTTTTTGAAATTCAACTCGCAGTGATTTCAGATTCTTAAAACCATTACATTTTGATTGTTCAGCCAGCACCCATCATACTGGTGTGCGCGTTGAAATCGGGAAAGAAAGCTGATATAAAAATTATATTTTTATAAATATAATGGATTTATTTTCTTTTTATATTGTAATAATATAATAGAATATGGTATTAATAAAATTATATTTGAACCAACATAAAAAATAACAACCATGAAGAGAATCGGTGCTGGAATGGCGTGGGTTCAAATCACAAATAATTCTGACAGTAGTATTTACCGATATTGACGCGTAGTCATGTTAGTGTACCCTGAAGAATAACCTCAAGCTATAGTCCTCGGCATTTCAGCAGATCAAGCATTTCTTCTTCTTACCAAATCGCCCCCTACACTCTACGCACTAATTGTGGAGGTAACTCGTATTAAGGTGAACTTATTTTGAATAATAATATTAATAATAATTACAATGATAATAAGTCGCCTCCGTAGCGTAGCGGTCAGCATGGTTAGCTGCCGCCCCGGGGGTCCTGGGTTCGATTCCCGGCTCTGCCACGAAATTTGAAAAGTGGTACGAGGACTGGAACGGGGTCTACTCAGCCTCGGTTGGCCCAAATGAGTAGAGGGGGTTCGATTCCCCCTCAGCCATCCTAGAAGTGGTTTTCCGTGGTTTCCCACTTCGTCTTCGGGCAAATGCCGGGATGATACCTTCTTCAAGGCCACGGCCGCCTCCTTCCCTCATCCTTGTCTATCCATCCTAACCATCCCTTTCCTTCCCTCATGAGGCCCCTGTTCGCTTTGCAGGTGAGGCCGCCTGGGCGAGGTGCCAATCCCACCTCACCAGTTGTATCCCTTCCGATTCGATGTTCCCAGCTCTAGGACACTGCCCGTAGAGGCGGTAGTGGTGAGTTCCCTCGCTGAGTCCGTGGGTTCAACCAACCTGGAGGGTAAACGTCTAAAAAAATAAAAAAAATAAAAAAATGATAATAATTATAGTCGCCTCCGTAGCGTAGCGGTCAGCATGGTTAGCTGCCGTCCCGGAGGTCCTGGGTTCGATTACCGGCTCTGCCACGAAATTTGAAAAGTGGTATGAGGACTGGAACGGGGTCTACTCAGCCTCGGGTGGTCCAAATGAGTAGAGGGGGTTCGATTCCCACCTCAGCCATCCTCGAAGTGGTTTTCCGTGGTTTCCCACTTCGTCTTCGGGCAAATGCCGGGATGGTACTGTCCCCGTTTACCTGGATAGTAGGCTGTCAGATATCCGCCCCCTCAATCGGATTGCCAATTATCAATCGCACCGGCACAGTTACATCAATGAAAATGGCACTGACAGATACTATCGAGATAAGAGCACAGAAATTCACAGGAAATCATTGTGGAACACACCAAAATAGACGGGGGTGCATACTTACCGTTGCTTACCTCTTAATTATCTCGGGGTTTGAGTTGACAACAGGATCACTAAAAGTCTGTTCACACAATAATCTCCGCCATGACATTTAAAAATGAACCAGAAACGAAGACGAGAACTTTGAACTGTACAAAAGCTTTATTTCTAATAAAGGGTATGATTTTCCTAACACAACAAAATATACGTGGCTATCAGTAGCCCAAGTCAATCTGACTATGTCCTCCAGTAGGACTTGCAAAATTATTATACAACATGATATATAAAACATTTTAGCTCCCAAGAGCTCCAAATACCGTAATATTCATAACACTATTGGATTGGAAAAGGACGTCAAGGTGTGACATATATAGAGCATTTGTTTCCTTTTAATAAACAAGAGAATGATATTTATAGTCGCAAGGCCGGAGTGTACGACCTCACTCTCTGAAAACCATATGTTGACACAGCTGCGGGCTACCTTCCAGCCTGACGCATACTGGTCAAATGCACTCCCTTCTCACACGCTATGTTACGTATGAATCCAGCCTGCACTCTCAAGCTTTTAAATGTCTTACAAGACAACTCACATTATATTTACGCAAATCTTTCAAGAACTTTGATCACATCCTAATGGATCATTACATAAATTTCTTAAACTTGTTAACTTCAATCCAAATGTTTAATTAGCTCTTAAATGTTTATAACAAAATCACATAAATTATTTATAACAATTAGAAATTGTTTATAATATTTGTCAAAGACAATAAAAATATTATAAGCACGCCTTTAACATCACTCTCGTTTCATATTATTTTCAAAAATATTTACAACAATTATTTACAATATTAACATTTAAATTGTTTAAATTATTAATTTAATAAATACATTAGCCACATGTTCATTCGGTTGGTAATTTTATAATCCTGTTTAATATAATCGACCAATGAAGGTTAGTTATACATGTTAATGTCACAATCTGTTTTAATAAAGTTCTTAATAATGATTTGTGACGGCAACCTTCATTCAACATCTTGTCTCAAATTCTTTCAAAACTCGTGTTAATTATAACAGTAAATCACTTGATTAATTTTCAACGAACTATAACAATCTTACTCCAGCGGAAAATCCTTCGCTAACAAGTTAATGCACAATCTGCATTAAAATATGCCCAAAATCATCATATATTAATCTATATGGCATTTACAACTTTCACATCACTTACAAAACTTCCACAAATAATTCTTTAACATTTATTCCTGTGGGAACTTCCTTCATATTCAAGGGCATTATATTTCAGCGACTTTCAACACGCGCTGCACTAGCGATTATACATTCATAGTTCCACTTAAAAATTTTATAATCATAATTTGTTTCAAAACTGTTTTTCTATTTAACCTTCGTAAATTTCATTCATGAACTGAAATGAAGTCAAAACTTGCCAATCACAAACAAATTTAATAGTGAATACGCTTATATACGCCTATCTGGTCTATCAAAATTTAAGATTAACATCTTAAAAGAAATTGTAGTATGAAAATACTATCTTCAAATAAAGTGCGACTAAACTGCAAAGTAGTCGAATAGAATCCAATTAGACTGGGGAATGCAAACATCGTCATATAATTGTCTAATTGAGAAAAACTCCTAACAAAAGTACTTGACTTTAATGCATTCAATAATTCATTATTAACATTACTCTTTCACAAAATTGTCTATAATGCAATGTTCATTCATAACTGACGATAAATGTCTGTGTTGCAATCAATACAAATAACGACTAGTATTTCCAAGATCGTCGATAACGTAAGATTTTAACGCTCTAAAATCATTTAAATGTTCTTCCTTCTTGATGATGACAGAAAATTGTTCAAAGTAATTAAACCGGGGTAGAATTACTTTAATAAAGTGACACGCTGTCTGAATTTAAATCTGCCATAAAAATCATTAACTTACAGTCAAATCGTGACTACAAAAAAATTAATTACTGAAAACTCTAAATATCAGTCTCAACTGATTCAAAATCGTTAACTATGCCCATGACATAATAATGTCTTAATAAATCGACGAAAAATGCAAAACTCAACAAGGTGAACTGAGAATAAGAATCTCAACAAGAAACTAAAGCAAAATACATGAGGGTAAAAATATGGGAAAAATGGTTGCTCAAACATTACTAGGTTACTCAAATACAATAAACGTTCACGACTACCTTATCTGCCGATTGACGTTCCAGAGGAAAATTCCCCAAAGAAGACTGCTGATGGATCCATTTCACCACGTTAAAGCTGAGCTCCATCCTCGAAACAGGAAATAGCACCCTCGGAGAATCGAACTGCTTCCTTCTCCGTGAATCGCTCTGCTCCTCGAATACGAATAGACATCCTTCCGGCAATAATCTTCATTGTGAGTCGGGACTACCCTGACCTCTCTTGAAAAATTCCCTGAAGTTCCAGTAGACAGTCATCATGACGTTTTGTAGAAATTTCCGAAGAAATTATTCATATTCAGAGTATGAAATTGTTTCTATGGCTGTTCGATGATATTCAGCCTTTACTTACGAAACATGGGTGTAGATGGTATTCACCGCATGTTCGCTTGTGTGGAATAGCAATTAGCGAAGTTCCATGTCGCTATCTTACTCCATTGAAGTATGTCCCAATTGCAATAAGCCTTCTTAGCCTTCCATCTGCACTTCGGTTGTAGTGTCAGAAGAACAAACTGCCGTATTCAAATGCTCCATTATACTGTATCGTTCTGTAAGCAAGCAATCTGAAGTCTTTCTACTCCACTCGCAGCGTTAGCCTTGCGTTTATTCTGGCTTAAACAAAAGTATTTCTCTAGTGGTGAGATAATCACTTTTGCCAGTCGTATAAAATAGCTAATATCTTTTGAAGTACTCGGTCGAAATTGTTCAGCTTTTCTCTATAATTGCATGTAATACTGCACAATACAATTATGTTATCGTAGACCGCTAACTGTTTGAAGTTCAACTTATATAAGCTTTCTAAGGTCCGTTTCAACTTCACCTAGTTTGACCTGTATCTCGTTAACATAGTGGCCTCGCCACGCGATATAAACACGATTCTTTTCACTTGCTGTTCACTTTCGATGTCTCACTATAATGAATGCATAATAAAATGACTTTCACAAATACTTCGATGATCTGAGCATTAGATCTCAGAATGATCAGCGAACGAAAGAGAAGAGAAGAGGTTCCTCTCTTCTGCGCAAGCCCTTTTATTACCTTCCCGAGGGGCGTTACCATCCCTTCCAAAGCGTGATACTGCGTCATCGCTAGAACTTCCAACTTCGTTAATACATGACGGATTTTCAAAATTCAAAAACTGAAAATAAATTTCATCAAAATTCCAAATCAATGCTTTTACTGCAAATGTATTTCCACAATTCTGCATTCAAAAAGTCATAAAAATACCATAGTTTCAGCAATCTCCGTCTTCCTTTAAACTATCGTTCATTGGTTCATGCCTCTCCTCCAATAGCATAGTTTCTTCCTCAGCAGAATTCCTCGTTTCCTGCGACTGCGTCGTACATCTTGGAACATTCTGGACAAAATGCTGACGTCACTGAGAATCTCAGCTCAAGTAGCTTGCTGGCATAACATTTACGTCATCCGTGCTTACGTCATGACTACCCACGTCACAACTATGACAGCCATAACTCTAATCATAATTTCAAATATAGCCACCGTGGTCTCTACATAATTCAATTACGGGGGCATTCTCCTCCCACCACGTTTTAAAAACAGTTGCAAATTGTTTTTAAACTCAATGTTACAAGTATCTCAACTCTCTTGAACACGAAATTGAATTATTACTCGCTTACTCTAGGATAATATCTTTTTAAATTTCCAGCATTGAACTTGCCGTAAACGACATTATTCTCATCATCGTAGAGTTCATAACAGTTGTTTCCATAAGCGTTCGTAATCCTAAACGGCCCCAGGAACACTAATCCAAATTTGGGGTAGATTTTCTTGGTCATATCAGCCTTGACAGGTCTGCGTAATAATACAAGATTTCCAACTTGAAAAGGTGTACCAAAACGTTTTCCAGCTACTCTCTTCAATCGTTTCTCTGCTGCTTTCTGGAGTTGTTCCTTTGCCTTGTCAATCCTCTGCTGTCTTCCTATGTCGGGATCTCTCGGTATGTGGTTGAAAAGATTATCCCACGGCCTTTCTGGGTTTCTTCCTAGATGAAGTCGCATTGGCACTTCTCCTGTGCTCTCCTGCACTGTAGAGTTCAGACATTCCTCAATAAGGGGTACAAATCTCACCCAACCAGAATGATAATTAGGACAGAAAATTCGACAGAATTTCGAAAATTCAGCCATATATCTTTCTGAGGAATTCGATTCAGGGTAACGCACGCTTGAAAATAAGTGCTTAATGCCAAGCCTTTCCATATCCGCTGCAAATTCCATGGACGTAAGCTGCGTTCCATGATCCGACAGTAGATATTCCGGTATACCAGCTTTAGGAAATACAGCATTTTCCAGTCTGCTTACTACGTTCCTCGTGTTAGCTTTCTGCATGGGACTCATTGTAACAAATTTTGAGAAAACATCCACGGTCACCAACAGGTACTGGTTACCCTGGTATCCCTTCGGACAGGGGCCAAATATATCCGTCGCCATAAGTTCGTTTGGCTTAGAAGGAATCATCGCCTTCGGTTTTCCCTTTAATAAAGCAGAAGCATACTTTGCTCTTTGACATTTGTCACAGGATCTAATGACCTTGGCAATGCTGGAACGCATGTTAGTCCAGATAAATCTCTCTTTAAGTGTATTAAGAGTTTTATCTAAACCGGTATGTCCAGTTGCATGATGAGCTACCCACACTAAATTGACAACAAGTTTAGGTGGCACGACTATTCGAAGTTTTGTATGCGCAGGGTCAGCATACTTGCATACAATGTCTCCACTCAAGACAAAATGTCGTGAATTTCTCCGTGTAGCTTCATAGTCAACATCCGTATTGTCCATGTAACCCTTGAGGAACCTGTACATTTTCCTTATTGGAGCGTGTCTCTTCTGTGACACACCGATTCGGGCTAACCTCCTAACGGTTTCTTCATCTTCTTGCTCCAATTGTACATGGTGTATCTGCACATTTTTAATAGGGTTACGTGATAGAGCATCAGCCAGTAAGTTATCTTTCCCAGGCTGGTGGACAATAGTAGCGTTAAACTGTTGGGTGAACAAAGCCCAACGTGTCAATCTATCACTCGACATGTCAGTTTGCAACATAAACTGTAGTGCTTTATGGTCAGTAATAATGATGACCTTATGTCCCAGCAGGATTTTCTTCCAGGCTTGTAAAGCTGTCACAAAAGCTAACGCTTCAAGCTCTGTCGTGAAGTAGTTTTCCTCGTGCTTTTTCAACTTCCGACTAGTGAACGCAATGTAGTGCTTGTTGCCTGCCTCGTCTTTCTGGTATAAGACTGCACTAATGCCTATTCTTGATGCATCAGACTCAATATAGAACACCTTCTCAAAGTCTGGGTACTCCAGTTTCACATTATTTTTGAGCATCTCTTTTGCTTTCTCAAAAGCCTCGTCTGCAGCGGTACTCCATTTCCATCTGTTGTTCTTCTTGAGTAAGTCATACAGAGGAGCCATAATTTCCGAGTATCTTGGACAGTGGCTGCTAATAAATTGGCATGCACCTACAAATTCTCTGACTTGTTTTACCTTAGTTGGCTTTGGAAATCTCGTGATCGCATCTACTTTTTTCATGTTTGGATGATATCCATCTTTATCAATAGTATGCCCCAAGTAATTTATCTCCTTCTTCAAAAATTGACATTTTCCAAAGTTCACCTTTATGTTGGCCTCCCTTAAATTCTCGAACAACTTTCTCAAGTGCACTAAATGTTCTGCGGCGCTGGGTGAAGATACGATTAAATCGTCAATGTAGCAGATTACATTTTCTTTCACTTCGTCAGTGAGTTTACTATCAAGTGCTCGAATAAGTGCTGGTCCACTGTTAACCATTCCAAAAGGCATTCTGGCAAAGACCCATGACGTCTGGTCAAATAGGAATCCAGTGTACTGCATACTATCCTCTTCTAATTGAACTTGATAAAATGAAGACGTCAAGTCAAGAACGCTGAAACAAGCTCTTCCTTTGAATTTCCGAAGCAGATCTCTAATCTTGGGTGGTCTGTCATTTTCTGGAAGAATCTTCAAGTTGATGGTCCTGGCATCGAGACAAAGACGTATCTGACCATTACTTTTCTTCACTACTGTGATGGGGTTTATATAAGACGACGCCTGTTTTCTAATAATCCCGTCTACCTCCATTTTTCTGATTAACCCTCGTACTTCTTGATAGTATTTCTCAGGTATGGGGTATATTCTCTTCTGGTAAGGGGTTTCATCTGTCAGTCTTATCTTGTACTTATAATCCTTAATCAATCCAGGCTTTTCATCGAAAATATCTTGGAATTCCTTTATCAGATCCTCAAATTCCCCCTGAATTTCTTCAAATCCTTCAGTTTTTCTACTGGGTATTTCTTCTAAGTTTTCCACTTCATTAATAATTGTATTCAAAATTTCTTCCCTAAGGTCTATATCCAGACTATTTTTCACGTCCTGTTCTTCTATCTCTTCTGTGATTATGTACCCATCATTAAAGCTAATACTTCTGTTCTTCATGTCAATAATAGCTCCAACCTTCGATATAAAATCGATTCCAAGCACCATATCAAAATTGATCTTGCTCACCACAATGAAGATCTGTTCATAATTCCTTCCATTGATCTCAAAGTTCAATAACACTTGAATCTTGCATTTCACTGCCTTATCTTGGAATATCCCTCTTACTTTGACGGTAGAAACAGGTAGAACTGTCATGTTCTCTCCTCTTAGCAGACTTTGATAACATTCCTCTGAAATGATGGAAATAATAGCACCAGTATCCAGCAGGGCTTTGTACTGCTGTCCATCTATCCGTACAGCAATAATCGGTAAGGCACATGGTCTTTCCTCTTTAACAATACCCCTCTCTTCTAGTAAATCTTCATCGGTAACTTCGTATATCTCATTAATCATAATCAGGTGTGGTGTGGCAATGTATTTACAGGTTCTCACTGACGTTGAGAAATCGGCGTTTTTTTTTTATGTTACCGACCTCAAAATTCTGTTGGCTCGTAGAAGGCCCAGGATCGATTACAACATCCTGCCTTTTCCTTTGATTGTCAGCTTCTTTATCCCTTAATTCTTTTAAGTATTGCTGGCTTTCCTTTTCTCTTTGCTGATATTGCTCAGGTGTCATAACCTGACTTTGAGTATTCTGGTTTCTATTTTGGTTTTGGTTATTCCTATTATAGTTACGATTATACCCATTATTGTTATAATATCTGCCTCTTCCATTATAGTTTCCTCGGTTGTAGTTCCAACCTCTTCTCTGTTGATACGGTCGGTAACCTTGTGATCTGTAATTTCTAAACTGATTATTCCTGTGAGGACCTACATTGTCAGTTTTCTTCTCCTCTGGCTTGTCAGTTTGTTGGACTTGGTCCATGTATACCGTATTGATTTCCTTATACTCTTGCCTTTGACTCAGCCCCACGCTCTTGGGTCGCCAATCTTTCTGTCCCCGTTTACCTGGATAGTAGGCTGTCAGATATCCGCCCCCTCAATCGGATTGCCAATTATCAATCGCACCGGCACAGTTACATCAATGAAAATGGCACTGACAGATACTATCGAGATAAGAGCACAGAAATTCACAGGAAATCATTGTGGAACACACCAAAATAGACGGGGGTGCATACTTACCGTTGCTTACCTCTTAATTATCTCGGGGTTTGAGTTGACAACAGGATCACTAAAAGTCTGTTCACACAATAATCTCCGCCATGACATTTAAAAATGAACCAGAAACGAAGACGAGAACTTTGAACTGTACAAAAGCTTTATTTCTAATAAAGGGTATGATTTTCCTAACACAACAAAATATACGTGGCTATCAGTAGCCCAAGTCAATCTGACTATGTCCTCCAGTAGGACTTGCAAAATTATTATACAACATGATATATAAAACATTTTAGCTCCCAAGAGCTCCAAATACCGTAATATTCATAACACTATTGGATTGGAAAAGGACGTCAAGGTGTGACATATATAGAGCATTTGTTTCCTTTTAATAAACAAGAGAATGATATTTATAGTCGCAAGGCCGGAGTGTACGACCTCACTCTCTGAAAACCATATGTTGACACAGCTGCGGGCTACCTTCCAGCCTGACGCATACTGGTCAAATGCACTCCCTTCTCACACGCTATGTTACGTAAGAATCCAGCCTGCACTCTCAAGCTTTTAAATGTCTTACAAGACAACTCACATTATATTTACGCAAATCTTTCAAGAACTTTGATCACATCCTAATGGATCATTACATAAATTTCTTAAACTTGTTAACTTCAATCCAAATGTTTAATTAGCTCTTAAATGTTTATAACAAAATCACATAAATTATTTATAACAATTAGAAATTGTTTATAATATTTGTCAAAGACAATAAAAATATTATAAGCACGCCTTTAACATCACTCTCGTTTCATATTATTTTCAAAAATATTTACAACAATTATTTACAATATTAACATTTAAATTGTTTAAATTATTAATTTAATAAATACATTAGCCACATGTTTATTCGGTTGGTAATTTTATAATCCTGTTTAATATAATCGACCAATGAAGGTTAGTTATACATGTTAATGTCACAATCTGTTTTAATAAAGTTCTTAATAATGATTTGTGACGGCAACCTTCATTCAACATCTTGTCTCAAATTCTTTCAAAACTCGTGTTAATTATAACAGTAAATCACTTGATTAATTTTCAACGAACTATAACAATCTTACTCCAGCGGAAAATCCTTCGCTAACAAGTTAATGCACAATCTGCATTAAAATATGCCCAAAATCATCATATATTAATCTATATGGCATTTACAACTTTCACATCACTTACAAAACTTCCACAAATAATTCTTTAACATTTATTCCTGTGGGAACTTCCTTCATATTCAAGGGCATTATATTTCAGCGACTTTCAACACGCGCTGCACTAGCGATTATACATTCATAGTTCCACTTAAAAATTTTATAATCATAATTTGTTTCAAAACTGTTTTTCTATTTAACCTTCGTAAATTTCATTCATGAACTGAAATGAAGTCAAAACTTGCCAATCACAAACAAATTTAATAGTGAATACGCTTATATACGCCTATCTGGTCTATCAAAATTTAAGATTAACATCTTAAAAGAAATTGTAGTATGAAAATACTATCTTCAAATAAAGTGCGACTAAACTGCAAAGTAGTCGAATAGAATCCAATTAGACTGGGGAATGCAAACATCGTCATATAATTGTCTAATTGAGAAAAACTCCTAACAAAAGTACTTGACTTTAATGCATTCAATAATTCATTATTAACATTACTCTTTCACAAAATTGTCTATAATGCAATGTTCATTCATAACTGACGATAAATGTCTGTGTTGCAATCAATACAAATAACGACTAGTATTTCCAAGATCGTCGATAACGTAAGATTTTAACGCTCTAAAATCATTTAAATGTTCTTCCTTCTTGATGATGACAGAAAATTGTTCAAAGTAATTAAACCGGGGTAGAATTACTTTAATAAAGTGACACGCTGTCTGAATTTAAATCTGCCATAAAAATCATTAACTTACAGTCAAATCGTGACTACAAAAAAATTAATTACTGAAAACTCTAAATATCAGTCTCAACTGATTCAAAATCGTTAACTATGCCCATGACATAATAATGTCTTAATAAATCGACGAAAAATGCAAAACTCAACAAGGTGTACTGAGAATAAGAATCTCAACAAGAAACTAAAGCAAAATACATGAGGGTAAAAATATGGGAAAAATGGTTGCTCAAACATTACTAGGTTACTCAAATACAATAAACGTTCACGACTACCTTATCTGCCGATTGACGTTCCAGAGGAAAATTCCCCAAAGAAGACTGCTGATGGATCCATTTCACCACGTTAAAGCTGAGCTCCATCCTCGAAACAGGAAATAGCACCCTCGGAGAATCGAACTGCTTCCTTCTCCGTGAATCGCTCTGCTCCTCGAATACGAATAGACATCCTTCCGGCAATAATCTTCATTGTGAGTCGGGACTACCCTGACCTCTCTTGAAAAATTCCCTGAAGTTCCAGTAGACAGTCATCATGACGTTTTGTAGAAATTTCCGAAGAAATTATTCATATTCAGAGTATGAAATTGTTTCTATGGCTGTTCGATGATATTCAGCCTTTACTTACGAAACATGGGTGTAGATGGTATTCACCGCATGTTCGCTTGTGTGGAATAGCAATTAGCGAAGTTCCATGTCGCTATCTTACTCCATTGAAGTATGTCCCAATTGCAATAAGCCTTCTTAGCCTTCCATCTGCACTTCGGTTGTAGTGTCAGAAGAACAAACTGCCGTATTCAAATGCTCCATTATACTGTATCGTTCTGTAAGCAAGCAATCTGAAGTCTTTCTACTCCACTCGCAGCGTTAGCCTTGCGTTTATTCTGGCTTAAACAAAAGTATTTCTCTAGTGGTGAGATAATCACTTTTGCCAGTCGTATAAAATAGCTAATATCTTTTGAAGTACTCGGTCGAAATTGTTCAGCTTTTCTCTATAATTGCATGTAATACTGCACAATACAATTATGTTATCGTAGACCGCTAACTGTTTGAAGTTCAACTTATATAAGCTTTCTAAGGTCCGTTTCAACTTCACCTAGTTTGACCTGTATCTCGTTAACATAGTGGCCTCGCCACGCGATATAAACACGATTCTTTTCACTTGCTGTTCACTTTCGATGTCTCACTATAATGAATGCATAATAAAATGACTTTCACAAATACTTCGATGATCTGAGCATTAGATCTCAGAATGATCAGCGAACGAAAGAGAAGAGAAGAGGTTCCTCTCTTCTGCGCAAGCCCTTTTATTACCTTCCCGAGGGGCGTTACCATCCCTTCCAAAGCGTGATACTGCGTCATCGCTAGAACTTCCAACTTCGTTAATACATGACGGATTTTCAAAATTCAAAAACTGAAAATAAATTTCATCAAAATTCCAAATCAATGCTTTTACTGCAAATGTATTTCCACAATTCTGCATTCAAAAAGTCATAAAAATACCATAGTTTCAGCAATCTCCGTCTTCCTTTAAACTATCGTTCATTGGTTCATGCCTCTCCTCCAATAGCATAGTTTCTTCCTCAGCAGAATTCCTCGTTTCCTGCGACTGCGTCGTACATCTTGGAACATTCTGGACAAAATGCTGACGTCACTGAGAATCTCAGCTCAAGTAGCTTGCTGGCATAACATTTACGTCATCCGTGCTTACGTCATGACTACCCACGTCACAACTATGACAGCCATAACTCTAATCATAATTTCAAATATAGCCACCGTGGTCTCTACATAATTCAATTACGGGGGCAGTACTGTCCCCGTTTACCTTGATAGTAGGCTGTCAGATATCCGCCCCCTCAATCGGATTGCCAATTATCAATCGCACCGGCACAGTTACATCAATGAAAATGGCACTGACAGATACTATCGAGATAAGAGCACAGAAATTCACAGGAAATCATTGTGGAACACACCAAAATAGACGGGGGTGTATACTTACCGTTGCTTACCTCTTAATTATCTCGGGGTTTGAGTTGACAACAGGATCACTTAAAAGTCTGTTCACACAATAATCTCCGCCATGACATTTAAAAATGAACCAGAAACGAAGACGAGAACTTTGAACTGTACAAAAGCTTTATTTCTAATAAAGGGTCTGATTTTCCTGACACAACAAAATATACGTGGCTATCAGTAGCCCAAGTCAATCTGACTACGTCCTCCAGTAGGACTTGCAAAATTATTATACAACATGATATATAAAACATTTTAGCTCCCAAGAGCTCCAAATACCGTAATATTCATAACACTATTGGATTGGAAAAGGACGTCAGGGTGTGACATATATAGAGCATTTGTTTCCTTTTAATAAACAAGAGAATGATATTTATAGTCGCAAGGCCGGAGTGTACGACCTCACTCTCTGAAAACCATATGTTGACACAGCTGCGGGCTACCTTCCAGCCTGCTGCATACCGGTCAAATGCACTCCCTTCTCACACGCTATGTTACGTAAGAATCCAGCCTGCACTCTCAAGCTTTAAATGTCTTACAAGACATTCACATTATATTTACGCAAATCTTTCAAGTACTTTGATCACATCCTAATGGATCATTACATAAATTTCTTAAACTTGTTAACTTCAATCCAAATGTTAAATTAGCTCTTAAATGTTTATAACAAAATCACATAAATTATTTATAACAATTAGAAATTGTTTATAATATTTGTCAAAGACAATAAAAAAATTATAAGCACGCCTTTAACATCACTCTCGTTTCATATTATTTTCAAAAATATTTACAACAATTATTTACAATATTAACATTTAAATTGTTTAAATTATTAATTTAATAAATACATTAGCCACATGTTCATTCGGTTGGTAATTTTATAATCCTGTTTAATATAATCGACCAATGAAGGTTAGTTATACATATTAATGTCACAATCTGTTTTAATAAAGTTCTTAATAATGATTTGTGACGGCAACCTTCATTCATAATCTTGTCTCAAATTCTTTCAAAACTCGTGTTAATTATAACAGTAAATCACTTGATTAATTTTCAACGAACTATAACAATCTTACTCCAGCGGAAAATCCTTCGCTAACAAGTTAATGCACAATCTGCATTAAAATATATGCCCAAAATCATCATATATTAATCTATATGGCATTTACAACTTTCACATCACTTACAAAACTTCCACAAATAATTCTTTAACATTTATTCCTGTGGGAACTTCCTTCATATTCAAGGGCATTATACTTCAGCGACTTTCAACACGCGCTGCACTAGCGATTATACATTCATAGTTCCACTTAAAAATTTTATAATCATAATTTGTTTCAAAACTGTTTTTCTATTTAACCTTCGTAGATTTCATTCATGAACTGAAATGAAGTCAAAACTTGCCAATCACAAACAAATTTAATAGTGAATACGCTTATATACGCCTATCTGGTCTATCAAAATTTAAGACTAACATCTTAAAAGAAAATTGTAGTATGAAAATACTATCTTCAAATAAAGTGCGACTAAACTGCAAAGTAGTCGAATAGAATCCAATTAGACTGGGGAATGCAAACATCGTTATATAATTCTCTAATTGAGAATAACTTCTAACAAAAGTACTTGACTTTAATGCATTCAATAATTCATTATTAACATTACTCTTTCACAAAATTGTCTATGATGCAATGTTCATTCATAACTGACGATAAATGTCTGTGTTGCAATCAATACAAATAACGACTAGTATTTCCAAGATCGTCGATCACGTAAGATTTTAACGCTCTAAAATCATTTAAATGTTCTTCCTTCTTGATGATGACAGAAAATTGTTCAAAGTAATTAAACTGGGGTTGAATTACTTTAATAAAATGACACGCTGTCTGAATTTAAATCTGCCATAAAAATCATTAACATACAGTCAAATCGTGACTACAAAAAAAAATTAATTACTGAAAAATCCAAATATCAGTCTCAACTGATTCAAAATCGTTAACTATGCCCATGACATAACAATGTCTTAATAAAACGTCGAAAAATGCAAAACTCAACAAGGTGTACTGAGAATAAGAATCTCAACAAGAAAATAAGGCAAAATACATGAGGATAAAAATATGGGAAAAATGGTTGCTCAAACATTACTAGGTTACTCAAATACAATAAACGTTCACGACTACCTTATCTGCCGATTGACGTTCCAGAGGAAAATTCCCCAAAGAAGACTGCTGATGGATCCATTTCACCACGTTAAAGCTGAGCTCCATCCTCGAAATAGGAAATAGCACCATCGGAGAATCGAACTGCTTCCTTCTCCGTGGATCGCTCTGCTCCTCGAAAACGAATAGACATCCTTCCGGCAATAATCTTCTTTGTGAGTCGGGACTACCCTGACCTCTCTTGAAAAATTCCCTGAAGTTCCAGTAGACAATCATCATGACGTTTTGTAGAAATTTCCGAAGAAATTATTCATATTCAGAGTATGAAATTGTTTCTATGGCTGTTCGATGGTATTCAGCCTTTACTTACGAAACATGGGTGTAGATGGTATTCACCGCATGTTCGCTTATGTGGAATAGCAATTAGCGAAGTTCCATGTCGCTATCTTACTCCATTGAAGTATGTCCCAATTGCAATAAGCCTTCTTAGCCTTCCATTTGCACTTCAGTTGTAGTGT
The DNA here is from genome assembly GCA_946902985.2 of Meconema thalassinum. NCBI lineage: Eukaryota > Metazoa > Arthropoda > Insecta > Orthoptera > Tettigoniidae > Meconema > Meconema thalassinum. Next base: position 4,666,107 of record CAMPQE020000020.1, read on the forward strand.
CAGAAGAACAAACTGCCGTATTCAAATGCTCCATTATACTGTATCGTTCTGTAAGCAAGCAATCTGAAGTCTTTCTACTCCACTCACAGCGTTAGCCTTGCGTTGATTCCGGCTTATACAAAAGTGTTTCTCTAGTGGCGAGATAATCACTTTTGCCAGTCATATAAAACAGCTAATATCTTTTGAAGTACTCGGTCGAAATTGTTCAGCTTCTCTCTATAATTGCATGTAGTACTGCACAATACAATTATGTTACCGTAGACCGCTAACTGTTTGAAGTTCAACTTATAGAAGCTTTCTAAGGTCCGTTTCAACTTCACCTAGTTTGACCTGTATCTCGTTAACATAGTGGCCTCGCCACGCGTTATAAAAACGATTCTTTTCACTTGCTGTTCACTTTGATGTTTCACTATATTGAATGTATAATAAACTGACTTTCACAAATACTTCGATGATCTGAGCATTAGATCTCAGAATGATCGGCGAACGAAAGACAAGAGAAGAGAAGAGGCTCCTATCTTCTGCGCAAGCCCTTTTATTACCTTCTCGAGGGGCGTTACCATCCCTTCCAAAGCGTGATACTACGTCATCGCTAGAACTTCCAACTTCGTTAATACATGACGGATTTTCAAAATTCAAAAACTGAAAATAAATTTCATCAAAATTCCAAATCAATGCTTTTACTGCAAATGTATTTCCACAATTCTGCATTCAAAAAGTCATAAAAATACCATAGTTTCAGCAATCTCCGTCTTCCTTTAAACTATCGTTGATTGGTTCATGCCTCTCCTCCAATAGCATAGTTTCTTCCTCAGCAGAATTCCTCGTTTCCTGCGACTGCGTCGTACATCTTGGAACATTCTGGACAAAAATGCTGACGTCACTGAGAATCTCAGCTCAAGTAGCTTGCTGGCATAACATTTACGTCATCCGTGCTTACGTCATGACTACCCACGTCATAACTATGACAGCCATAACTCTAATCATAATTTCAAATATAGCCACCGTGGTCTCTACATAATTCAATTACGGGGGCATTCTCCTCCCACCACGTTTTAAAAACAGTTGCAAATTGTTTTTAAACTCAATGTTACAAGTATCTCAACTCTCTTGAACACGAAATTGAATTATTACTGGCTTACTCTAGTATAATATTTCCTCTATGTTCCTTAATCATTTAATTTTCTTCTACTCTGGGTTGTATGTGGTTAATGTATTCTTTCCTCTCTACTTTCTCTTCTGACCAGTATTTCTATTCTCTAAGTTCTGCTGGCTCGTAGAAGGCCCAGGATCGATTATAACATCTTGCCTTTTCCTTTGATTGTCAGCTTCTTTATCCCTTAATTCTTTTAAGTATTGCTGGCTTTCCTTTTCTCTTTGCTGATATTGCTCAGGTGTCATAACCTGACTTTGAGTATTCTGGTTTCTATTTTGGTTTTGGTTATTCCTATTATAGTTACGATTATACCCATTATTGTTATAATATCTGCCTCTTCCATTATAGTTTCCTCGGTTGTAGTTCCAACCTCTTCTCTGTTGATATGGTCGGTAACCTTGTGATCTGTAATTTCTAAACTGATTATTCCTGTGAGGACCTACATTGTCAGTTTTCTCCTCCTCTGGCTTGTCAGTTTGTTGGACTTGGTCCATGTATACCGTATTGATTTCCTTATACTCTTGCCTTTGACCTTTCTGGACTACGTTAGGCATTGGACTTGTGTAGTCTAACCTTCTTAGTAATTCACCCATGCTGGATAAATCCCTGATGTTGGACGAAATTATAAGTCTCCTCACCTCAATTGGCAGCATACGAGAAATCGCATCTATTAGTTGCTCCGTGGACAATGGGGGTTGCAAAAATCTCAAGCGGGACAGCTGACTCGTAAAGAAATCAGCGTACCTCGTTGGAAGAGTACCTGAGTATTTTCTTGAATATACCTCCGCTCTTAACGAATTCTGCGCTTCTATGGACCAAAATCGTTTGATTAATGCCTCTGCAAACTCGTCAAAGTTACTGAAGGTATATCTAAAAGCTCTAAACCATTCAAGGGGTCCTCCAATCAGATATCTCTCTACAATCTTCATCTCTCTCTCTCTGGGAATGTGAGCTTCGATGAAATAATCTTTGAGATTCCTTACATACTCTATAGGTGTCAAACTATCAGTGTTACTGAATTTTTGTGGTTTGTCCTCGAAATTCCTAATGACCGTCACGTTCCTTGGATATGAATCCGGATAGTTTTTCCCACTATCTCGATAATTCCACTCAGATTCCATATTCCTCTCGTCATCCTCCTCTCTGAATCTGGATACACGTTCTTCAGGAGTCACGTCTCTTTCTTCTAGATCTAGGTGACATCTTCTGGTATGCTTCCTATTCAATTCGCAAGCTAAGCCTTCTGTATCCTTATCGGTGATTTCTGTTAAGACTTTCTTGACTATCTCTTCCTTGTAGTTTTCCATTAAACTAGCCTCTCCTAACTTCAAATTTTTCAGTTTACTCGTCGTTTCATTTACATCCGAGACAACTTTATGCATCTGTTCCTCTAATGTAGATTTTAAAGTTTGCATATCCTGATCTAGTTGTGTTCTATCGTCAACTTGTTTTTCGGATAGCGAATTTATCCTGACGCTTAAATCTTTTCTAATCTGTACTACCTCATTATTAATTTCTATCTGCGTACTGGCAAGTTTTCTTTCAATCCTTTCCTGAATTTGGGTAACATGTTCCCCACTTGACTTATTCCACTCGTCTTTCCATACCGCTACGTTTGCTGTTAACATCTCGGCTATGTCTACTTCGATATCCTCTTTTAATACTCTATTGTGGTCTAATACCTGTGTTCTCATGACCTCTACGTCATACTTCAACTCTGCTAAAGATGTTGTTGTTCTAACCGATTCATCGACTAACCTAGTCGTTAATGCAGTTATATTACGCGTACAAAGAGTTTTTGAGTTTTCGATTTCTTCCCTGACTTTATTGACATCAGTTTGGACTTTAGTGATATCTACGAAAACTGTGTTGACCTCTACCTGAATCTTAGTTACATCACTTTGCACCTCAGTTATATCCGCATGAATGTTGTTAATGTCTACCTGAACATTGGATACATCTGTTCTAGCTTTTTGAATTTCTTTCTGGACTTCCTCAACCTTGTCTTGGACAGTCGCTACATCGTTTTTGACAACAACTACTTCGGCTCTAGCACAAGAAATATCCCCTCGGACATTAGCTACATCTAGATTTAACATTGTAAGGTCCCTCTGTACCTTAGACACATCATTTTTAACATCATCAACACTTTTATGCACAATAGATACATCTTTATGGACATTAGACACCTCTGTGCGCATGTCCGTTACAGTATTCTCAATTCCTAGGGTATTGATCTGTAAACGCGACATATTATCCTCCAAATTGGCAGCACTAGTATGAAGAACCTTCAAACTTTCACCCATGCTAGCTGTCAAATTAGCAGACAAAGTACTAACATTCTCCTCCATTCTTGCATTTAAATTACTAGCATTCTCCTCCATCCTTGCATTTAAATTAGCAGAGAAATTACGCACACTCTCCTCCATCATTTGCTTCATGTTAGCAGACATCTCCTCTAACATTTTCTTCAAACTTTCATCTGCCATTACAATATTATTATTCAAAATGGATTGCTGTAGGGACATACATCAAAAGAGCAAAATAACAACGTTTGAGCAACACTTTTCACCATATATAATTTTTGATCAATTTTCTGTCTTAAATCTAACTTATAACTACCTTATAATTAATATTCGAAGATACTTCATGTTGAAACAAACTCAAGCACATGTTCAAATTTCTCTGGCTCATTTTAAAATATCCTAACACAAATAATTTACATTTACAATCCAAATAATTAATTTTATCTTTAATATGACTAAAATGTCATAAGCCGGTCAAATAAAATAAGATTCCAGATTATAGGCGATTTTTCTAAGTTTCCTGCCCATTTAACCTTTCTCAAGTTGTATAAGATCTGATCTTTTCTGAGTGTAATTTTCCTAATACAATACAACATTTAATTCCTATATAATCACACTCTTAAATACTACAATTGGCCTAGACATCTAACAAAGAATCAACCTCTTTATTTGAGTCTAATCGAACCTCACGTTTTAGGTTTGTCAATCTTTTTAGTGTTCAACCTGGTAATCCAGTTTTGTCGAATTCGTCCCACATATTAGGGTCAATCTTACTGTTGACTCAGCCCCACGCTCTTGGATCGCCAATCTTTCTGTCCCCGTTTACCTGGATAGTAGGCTGTCAGATATCCGCCCCCTCAATCGGATTGCCAATTATCAATCGCACCGGCACAGTTACATCAATGAAAATGGCACTGACAGATACTATCGAGATAAGAGCACAGAAATTCACAGGAAATCATTGTGGAACACACCAAAATAGACGGGGGTGTATACTTACCGTTGCTTACCTCTTAATTATCTCGGGGTTTGAGTTGACAACAGGATCACTTAAAAGTCTGTTCACACAATAATCTCCGCCATGACATTTAAAAATGAACCAGAAACGAAGACGAGAACTTTGAACTGTACAAAAGCTTTATTTCTAATAAAGGGTCTGATTTTCCTGACACAACAAAATATACGTGGCTATCAGTAGCCCAAGTCAATCTGACTACGTCCTCCAGTAGGACTTGCAAAATTATTATACAACATGATATATAAAACATTTTAGCTCCCAAGAGCTCCAAATACCGTAATATTCATAACACTATTGGATTGGAAAAGGACGTCAGGGTGTGACATATATAGAGCATTTGTTTCCTTTTAATAAACAAGAGAATGATATTTATAGTCGCAAGGCCGGAGTGTACGACCTCACTCTCTGAAAACCATATGTTGACACAGCTGCGGGCTACCTTCCAGCCTGCTGCATACCGGTCAAATGCACTCCCTTCTCACACGCTATGTTACGTAAGAATCCAGCCTGCACTCTCAAGCTTTAAATGTCTTACAAGACATTCACATTATATTTACGCAAATCTTTCAAGTACTTTGATCACATCCTAATGGATCATTACATAAATTTCTTAAACTTGTTAACTTCAATCCAAATGTTAAATTAGCTCTTAAATGTTTATAACAAAATCACATAAATTATTTATAACAATTAGAAATTGTTTATAATATTTGTCAAAGACAATAAAAAAATTATAAGCACGCCTTTAACATCACTCTCGTTTCATATTATTTTCAAAAATATTTACAACAATTATTTACAATATTAACATTTAAATTGTTTAAATTATTAATTTAATAAATACATTAGCCACATGTTCATTCGGTTGGTAATTTTATAATCCTGTTTAATATAATCGACCAATGAAGGTTAGTTATACATATTAATGTCACAATCTGTTTTAATAAAGTTCTTAATAATGATTTGTGACGGCAACCTTCATTCATAATCTTGTCTCAAATTCTTTCAAAACTCGTGTTAATTATAACAGTAAATCACTTGATTAATTTTCAACGAACTATAACAATCTTACTCCAGCGGAAAATCCTTCGCTAACAAGTTAATGCACAATCTGCATTAAAATATATGCCCAAAATCATCATATATTAATCTATATGGCATTTACAACTTTCACATCACTTACAAAACTTCCACAAATAATTCTTTAACATTTATTCCTGTGGGAACTTCCTTCATATTCAAGGGCATTATACTTCAGCGACTTTCAACACGCGCTGCACTAGCGATTATACATTCATAGTTCCACTTAAAAATTTTATAATCATAATTTGTTTCAAAACTGTTTTTCTATTTAACCTTCGTAGATTTCATTCATGAACTGAAATGAAGTCAAAACTTGCCAATCACAAACAAATTTAATAGTGAATACGCTTATATACGCCTATCTGGTCTATCAAAATTTAAGACTAACATCTTAAAAGAAAATTGTAGTATGAAAATACTATCTTCAAATAAAGTGCGACTAAACTGCAAAGTAGTCGAATAGAATCCAATTAGACTGGGGAATGCAAACATCGTTATATAATTCTCTAATTGAGAATAACTTCTAACAAAAGTACTTGACTTTAATGCATTCAATAATTCATTATTAACATTACTCTTTCACAAAATTGTCTATGATGCAATGTTCATTCATAACTGACGATAAATGTCTGTGTTGCAATCAATACAAATAACGACTAGTATTTCCAAGATCGTCGATCACGTAAGATTTTAACGCTCTAAAATCATTTAAATGTTCTTCCTTCTTGATGATGACAGAAAATTGTTCAAAGTAATTAAACTGGGGTTGAATTACTTTAATAAAATGACACGCTGTCTGAATTTAAATCTGCCATAAAAATCATTAACATACAGTCAAATCGTGACTACAAAAAAAAATTAATTACTGAAAAATCCAAATATCAGTCTCAACTGATTCAAAATCGTTAACTATGCCCATGACATAACAATGTCTTAATAAAACGTCGAAAAATGCAAAACTCAACAAGGTGTACTGAGAATAAGAATCTCAACAAGAAAATAAGGCAAAATACATGAGGATAAAAATATGGGAAAAATGGTTGCTCAAACATTACTAGGTTACTCAAATACAATAAACGTTCACGACTACCTTATCTGCCGATTGACGTTCCAGAGGAAAATTCCCCAAAGAAGACTGCTGATGGATCCATTTCACCACGTTAAAGCTGAGCTCCATCCTCGAAATAGGAAATAGCACCATCGGAGAATCGAACTGCTTCCTTTTCCGTGAATCGCTCTGCTCCTCGAAAACGAATAGACATCCTTCCGGCAATAATCTTCTTTGTGAGTCGGGACTACCCTGACCTCTCTTGAAAAATTCCCTGAAGTTCCAGTAGACAATCATCATGACGTTTTGTAGAAATTTCCGAAGAAATTATTCATATTCAGAGTATGAAATTGTTTCTATGGCTGTTCGATGGTATTCAGCCTTTACTTACGAAACATGGGTGTAGATGGTATTCACCGCATGTTCGCTTATGTGGAATAGCAATTAGCGAAGTTCCATGTCGCTATCTTACTCCATTGAAGTATGTCCCAATTGCAATAAGCCTTCTTAGCCTTCCATTTGCACTTCAGTTGTAGTGTCAGAAGAACAAACTGCCGTATTCAAATGCTCCATTATACTGTATCGTTCTGTAAGCAAGCAATCTGAAGTCTTTCTACTCCACTCACAGCGTTAGCCTTGCGTTGATTCCGGCTTATACAAAAGTGTTTCTCTAGTGGCGAGATAATCACTTTTGCCAGTCATATAAAACAGCTAATATCTTTTGAAGTACTCGGTCGAAATTGTTCAGCTTTTCTCTATAATTGCATGTAGTACTGCACAATACAATTATGTTACCGTAGACCGCTAACTGTTTGAAGTTCAACTTATAGAAGCTTTCTAAGGTCCGTTTCAACTTCACCTAGTTTGACCTGTATCTCGTTAACATAGTGGCCTCGCCACGCGTTATAAAAACGATTCTTTTCACTTGCTGTTCACTTTGATGTTTCACTATATTGAATGTATAATAAACTGACTTTCACAAATACTTCGATGATCTGAGCATTAGATCTCAGAATGATCGGCGAACGAAAGACAAGAGAAGAGAAGAGGCTCCTATCTTCTGCGCAAGCCCTTTTATTACCTTCTCGAGGGGCGTTACCATCCCTTCCAAAGCGTGATACTACGTCATCGCTAGAACTTCCAACTTCGTTAATACATGACGGATTTTCAAAATTCAAAAACTGAAAATAAATTTCATCAAAATTCCAAATCAATGCTTTTACTGCAAATGTATTTCCACAATTCTGCATTCAAAAAGTCATAAAAATACCATAGATTCAGCAATCTCCGTCTTCCTTTAAACTATCGTTGATTGGTTCATGCCTCTCCTCCAATAGCATAGTTTCTTCCTCAGCAGAATTCCTCGTTTCCTGCGACTGCGTCGTACATCTTGGAACATTCTGGACAAAAATGCTGACGTCACTGAGAATCTCAGCTCAAGTAGCTTGCTGGCATAACATTTACGTCATCCGTGCTTACGTCATGACTACCCACGTCATAACTATGACAGCCATAACTCTAATCATAATTTCAAATATAGCCACCGTGGTCTCTACATAATTCAATTACGGGGGCAGTACCTTCTTCAAGGTCACGGCCGCCTCCTTCCCTCTTCCTTGCCTATCCATCCTGACCATCCATTACCTTCCCTCATGAGGCCCCTGTTCGCTTTGCAGGTGAGGCCGCCTGGGCGAGGTGCCAATCACATCTCATCAGTTGTATCCACTTCGATTAGATGTTCCCAGTTCTAGGACACTGCCCGTAGAGGCGGTAGTGGTGAGTTCCCTCGCTGAGTCCGTGGGTTCCACCAACCTGGAGGGTAAACGACTAAAAAATAAACAATGATAATTATAGTCGAATATTTTTTTTATTTTATTTAGTCAATTTACTCTCTAGGTTGGTGGTTCCCACGGACTCAGTGAGGGAACTCACCACTACCGCCTCTACGGGCAGTGTTCTGGAGCCTGGAACATCTGGTCGGGAGGGATACAACTGTGAAGGTGTGATCAGCACTTCGCCCAGGCGGCCTCACCTGCAAAGCGAACAGGGGCCTCGTGAGGGATGGGAAGGGATGGAAGATTGGGATGGATAGGCGAGGAAGAGGGGAGGAGGCGGCCGTGGCCTTACAGTAGGTACTACCCCCGTAAATTGAATTATATTGAGACCACGGTGGCTATATTGGCAAATATGAATTAAGTTATGGCTGTCATAGTTGTGACGTGGATATTCATGACGTAGGCACGGATGAAGCAGACTTCATGCAAGTAGGCTGATTGAGCTGAGATTCTTGGTGACGTCATGATTTTGTTCGAGAAAGATCTGAGATTTACGACGCAGTCGCATGGAAACGAGGAATTGTGCTAAGGAAGAAGTTACGCTATTGGAGGAAAGGCTCGAACCAATGAATGATAGTTTGGAGGGAGACGGAGATTACTGAAACTACCATATTTAATTACTTTTGGCATGCAGAATTGTGGAAAACTATTTTCAGTTATGGCATTTATTTGGAATTTTGAAGAAATTAATTTTGAGTTTTTGAAATTTGAAAATCCGTCATGTATAGCCAAAGAAAGAAATTCTAGCAATGACGGAGAAACAAGCTATGGAAGGGATGGATACGCCCCTTAAGAAGTTGATAAAAGGTCTTGCACAGCAGAGAGGAGCTCTCATACCGTATATATATTTCTGATGTCATATAGTCGTTTTCGAGTGAATAAGTGAAGCAAGTCGTCTTTAGCGTGTGGTAAAGCCCACCGCATCGAACGAGCACGGAGCAGTGCCGCAGTTCCATTTTACGGTGTTTGAAACTAGGCGAAGTTGAAACGCACACATTAACGAGTCTACAAGATAATATATCAAGGGTTGACTAATGCCTTTAAGCTAGTTCTATTGTGCAGTACTATATTAAAGTGTGTAGAAAGATTGAACATTTTCAAGATTATAATTTGGAAGATATTGGCATTATAAGACGACAGACAAAAGTGATTTTCTCGCCACCCGAGAAGCACTTTTATAACATCACATTCTACGCTACGGCTGACACGTGTAGTGCAACTGTGATACTGCATATTGCTTTTGATGATATAACGCTGCATTATAACATGGAACAATATAATATGGCAGTTCTTTCAACTATTATAACGGAAATGGAGATGGAAGGCTAAGGACTTTAATGCAATTGGGACATATATCAATGGAGTGAAATAGCAGCATGGAACTTCGTTAATCGCCATTCTACACAAAAGCGAGCATGTAGTGAACATCCAACTACACTCATGCATCGTTGTCCAACGCTGAATTATATCAAATGGCAGTGGAAACATATTCATACTCCACAACTATGAATATTTCTACGGAAATAACTGCAATAAACTTCATGGCGAATTTCTGCCAGAACTTCAGGGAACTTTCAAGAGAGGCCAGGGTAGACCCGGCTCACAAAGAAGAGTTTTGCCAGAAGGATGTCTATCGTATACACGGAGCAGTGCAATTTCCGGAGGAGGAAGCAGTTCTATTCTCCGAGGGCGCTGGTTCCAGGTTCGAGGTCGGAGCACATCTTTTTGAAATGGAACTATCAGCAGTCTTCTTTGGAAGATTTTCCTCTAGAACTTCAATCAACAGATAAGGTAGTCGTGAACGTTTCTTGTTTTATTTGAGCCATTTAGCGATGTCTGAGCAACCATTTTTCTGATATTTTCTGTCCCATTTATTTTGCCCCATTTTCTTGCTTGATATTTTTGTACTCAGTACACTTTGATGATTTTTGCCTTTTTCTACGATTTATTAAGACATTGTTATGTCATTGGCATATATAAAATAATTTTGGATCAGTTGAGTCTGATAATATTTTATATTCTTTCAGTAATTTGCATATTTTTGAAGTCACGATTTGACTGTAAAGTAAATGATTTTCTATGGCAGATTTGAATTCAGACAGCGTGTCACTTTATTAAAGTAATTCTTTTCAGTAAATTACTTTGACCAATTTTCTGTCATCCTCAAGAAAGAAGAATAATTAAAAGATTTTAGAGCGTTAAAATCTATTACTTTGTCGACGATCTTGGAAATACTAGTCGTTTTATGAACATGATTGCAAGATAGACATTTATCCTCAGTTCTGAAATACCATTGCATTATAGACAATTTTATGAAATATGAACTTTGAGTACGATTTATTGAATACAATATAGTAATGAACATTTCATAGGAGTTTTTTCTCAATTCTAGATTGGAACAATAATGTTTGCATTCCACAATCTAATTGTATTCTATTCGATTATTTATGCAGTTTAGATGAACTTTGATTGAAGATAGTATTTTTATACTACGATATTTTGAAGATATTAATCTCAATTTTGATAGACCAGAGAGGCGTGTCTAATCGTATTTGCTATTAAATTTATTTGTGATTGGCAAATTTTTACTTGATATCGATTCATGAATGAAACCCACGAAGGTTAAATAAAATAACAGTTTGAAACAATTAATGAATATAAGAATTTTTAAAGTGGAACTATGGATGTATAATCGTTAGTTCAGTGGACCTGTAAAAGTCGCTGATGAATAATGCCCTTGAATAATTGAAGGAGATTCCCACAGTAATAAGGATGAAGTTAATGAATTTATAAGTGGAGGTTTTTTGTATGTATTGTGGAAGATTTTTATGCCATATATATTGAAATATATGATGAATTCTGGGCCTATTTTATGCAATTTTGTGCGTTTGAGCAAAGTATTTTTCCGCTGAGTTTATTGTCCAGGTCCTTTGAAAATTAATCATGTGAAATTACTGTTAAAATTAACAAGAGTGTTAAATAATTTGAGATAACGATTTTGAATGGAGGTTACCGTCACAAATAATAATAATAATTATTAAAACTTATTAAACCTGAATATAAGCTTAAATATAACTAACCTTCATTGGTCGATTATATTAACCTGATTTGAGTAATTATCAACCGGATAAACGTGTGGTTTAATGTATTTCTAAAATTAATAATATAAATGTTGTAAATAATTGTGTAAATATCTTTAACAATAATGTGAAATGAAAGGAATTAATAGAGGCTTGTATAAATTTTTCAATTGTCGTTTGACAATATTATAAACAATTTATAATTGTTATAAACAATTAATGAGCATTTGTTATAAACATTAAGAGTTTTGTTAATATACTCTAAACAACGCTAATGAAACATATGGATTATGTAATTAAACAAGTTTTGGGATTATTAGAGTAATCCAGTAATATTTGATTGGAGCATTTAAAAGATTTGCGTGATAATATTTGAGTTGAGTTGAGGACATTTAAAGTGTTTGAAAAGGAGCTAGGCTCTGAGGTTACGAGCATATGCTAACGTTGGCTGGACAGGTGGGTCCACTTGACGACGTAGGCATGCGACATGTTGTAGGGTGGATCGCAGCTGGCCTGACAACTGTATGTTAGAGGCCAAGGTCGACTACATAGCAGGCTTGCAGTTATAAATAAAGTGTGATGTTTATGAAAGAGGAAAACAATTGCTACATGTCTCGTCCCAATTCCCTCATCCATTCCAAGTGAATTACTATTATTACGTTCTTTATAAGTTAGTGAAGCTGAGATTTTGTATGTAACGTTTACAAGTCCTACAGAAGGACATGATTATATTGACAATGGCTTCTGATTGCCACGTGTATTTTGTTGAATTTTGTTAGAATCATTCCCTTTATGTGAAATAAATTATTGTACAGTTTAAAGTTTCTTGTTTCCGTCTTGGTTCATTTTAAATATCGTGGTGGAGGTTATTGTGTGGGCATACTTTAAGTGATCCAGTTGGCAACCCATTCCCGAGATTAATTTGAATAGGTAAGTAAAGGTAAGTATGAACCCCCGTATATTTTGGTGTGTTCCACAATAATTTCTTGTTAACTACTGTGCTCTAATCTCGGTAGTATCTGTCAGTGCCATTTTCATTGATGTAGCTGTGCCGGTGCGATTGAATTTTGGCAATCCGATTGAGGGGGGGGGGCGGATATCTGACAGCCTACTATCCGAATTATCGGGGACAGTAGGATTGGCAACCCTAAAACGTGGGGCACGATCAGCTCGATTGGCTCGATTGGCACGATCAGTTGGATTGAAACCGCAATTCGGTGGGGCTCGATCAGCAAAACATTGGATTACCAAGTTATTGCAGTAGAATTGGCACCGCAATTTTGTGGAGTGTTCGAATAACAGTGGATTACCAAGTTATCGATGTCAATGGGATTGTGAAGACTCAAATAAAGAGGTTGATTCTTTGTTAGATGTCTTGGCCAATTGTAGAATTTGAGAGTGTGATTATATAGGGATTAAATGTTGTGTTGTATTAGGAAAATTACACTCAGAAAAGATCAGATCTTATACAACTTGAGAGAGGTTAAATAGGCTGGAAACTTAGAAAAATCGCCTATGATCTGGTGTCTTATTTTATTTGACCGGCTTATGACATGTTCAGTCATATTAAAGATAAAATTAAATTATTTGGATTGTAAATGTAAATTATTTGTGTTAGGATATTTTAAAATGAACCAAAGAAATTTGAACATGTGCTTGAGTTTATTTCAACATAAGGTGTCTACGGAAGTTAATTATAAGGTAATTATAAGTTAGATTTAAGACAGAAAATTGCTCAAACTTATATATGGTGAAAAATGTTGCTCAGATGTTGTTATTTTGCTCTGTTTGATGTATGTCCCTAAAGCAGTCTATTCTTGAAATAATATTGAAATGGCAGATGAAAGTATGAGGATGATGTTAGAGGAGTTGAAAGCTAGCATGAATGGAAGTGCGAGGGAGATGGAAGCTAGGAGTGCTAGTAGAATGAAGCAGATGATGGAGGAGAATTCTAGTAATATGTCTGTTAGGCTGAATGAAAGCATGAAGGAGATGGAAGCTAGGAATGCTAGTCGAACAAAGCAGATGCTGGATGAAAATCTGAAAGTTCTTCAGACCAGTTCTGCAAACTTAGAAAATGATGTGTCGCGTTTACAGATCAGTACCCAGGGAATCGAGAATGCTGTAACTGACATGCGCACAGACGTGTCCAATGTGCATAAACATGTCTCAGAGGTTAAAGTAGATTTGTCCAATGTGCATAAAGATGTTTCTGATGTTAAGACTGATGTTTCTAAGGTACAGAAAGATCTTACTATGTTGAATCTTGATGTTGCTGATGTTCGGGGTGATATTTCTTGTGCTAGAGCTGAAGTAATTGTTGTTAGGAACGATGTTGCTACTGTACAAGATAAAGTAGAAGAGGTTCAAAGAGTGATTAAAAATGTTCGAACCGATGTGTCAAATGTTCAAGTAGACATTAATAACATTCATTCCGATGTAAATGAGATGCAAAGCGATATAAATAAGATACAAGTAGAAGTTAACACTGTTTTTGTAGACATTGCTAAAGTTCAAACTGATGTTAATACAGTAAGAGAAGAAATTGAAACTTCAAAAACGCTTTGTACTCGTAACATTAGTGCATTAACAACTAGGTTGGTTGACGAGTCTGTTAGGACAACAGCTTCTTTAGCAGGTTTAAAGTATGATGTAGAGGTCATGAGAACCCAAGTCTTAGATCATAATCGTTTACTTAAGGAAGACATTGAAGTAGATATTGCGGAAATGTTAACTGCAAATGTAACGGTTTGGAAAGATGAATGGAACAGGTCAAGTGGGGAACATGTCACTAAGATTCAGGAACGAATTGAAAGAAAACTTGCCAGTACACAAGTAGATATCAATAATGAAGTAGTGCAAATTAGAAAAGATTTGAGTAAAAGGATGGATTCGCTATCCGGAAAGCAGGTAGAGGATAGAACGCAAATGGGTCAGGACGTGCAAGCATTAAAAACCGCGTTAGAGAAACAGATTCATAAGGTTGTCTCTGATGTTAATGAAACTACGAGCAAACTTCAGAATTTGAAACTAGGAGAAGCCAGCATGATGGAAACCTATTAAGAAGAGTTGATCAGGAAAGTCATCACGGAAATCACGGATAAGGATCCAGAAGGCTTGACTGATGAAGATGATAGGAATTACGTCAGACGATGTAATCTCGCTACAGAAGAGAGAGATATTAGTCCTGAGGAACGTATATCCAGATTCCGGGAAGAAGAAGAGGATAGGGATATTGAACCTGAATGGAAATATCGTGATAGTGGGAAGAATTACATGGATTCATATCCGAGAAATGTGACAGTCATCCGGAACTTCGAGGACAAACCTCAAAAATTCAGCAATACTGATAGTCTAACACCGATAGAATATATCAGGAACCTGAAAGACTATTTCATTGAAGCTCACATTCCCAGAGAAAGAGAGATGAGGATAGCGGAGAGATTTCTAGCTGGAGGACCCCTTGAATGGTTCAGAGCATTTCGCTACACTTCCAGTAATTTTGACGAATTTGCAGAGGCACTGATAAAACGATTCTGGTCCATAGAAGCACAGAATTCATTAAGAGCTGAGGTATACTCGAGGAAGTATTCAGGTACTCTTCCAACACGGTACGCTGATTTCTTCACGAGCCAGTTATCACGCTTGAGATTTTTGCAACCCCCATTGTCGACAGAGCAGTTGATTGATGCTATTTCTCGTATGCTGCCTGTGGAGGTAAGAAGGCTGATTATATCGTCAAATATCAGGGATTTGACCAGTATGGACGAGCTGTTGAGAAGGCTTGACTACACGGGTCCAATGCCAAATGTGGTACAGAAAGGTCAGAGGCACGAATTCAAAGACATTAATACAGTCTATATGGATCAAGTCCAGCAAACTGATAAACCCACCGAAGAGAAAACTGAAAATGTAGGTCCTCATAGGAATAATTATTTTCGCAACAGACCACAAGGTTACCGTCCATATCAGCAGAGACGAGGCTGGAACAATAATAGAGGGAATTATAATAACGGAAGAGGTAGATACTACAATAACCAGGGCTACAATAGAAATAACCAGAATCGGAATCAGAATTCTCAAGGTCAGGTTATGACACCCGACAAGTATCAAGAAAGAGAGAAAGAAAGTCAGCAGTATCTGAAGGAATTACGAGAGAAGGAAGCTGAAAACCAAAAGAAAAGACAGGATGTAGTGATCGATCCTGGTCCTTCTACAAGCCAGCAGAACTTCGAGATTGGTAACACAAAAAAAAAACGCCGATTTCTCAACTACAGTGAGAAACCATGAATACATTGCCACACCACACCTAATTACCATTAATGAAATTAATGAAGTAACGGATGAGGATTTATTAGAAGAGAGGGGAATCGTCAAAGAGGAAAGACCATGTGCCTTACCTATTATTTCTGTACTGATAGACGGCCAACAGTACAAAGCTCTTATGGATACCGGCGCAATTATTTCTATCATTTCGGATAAATGCTATCAAAGTCTGTTAAAAGGAGAAAACATGACAGTTTTACCTGTTTCCACCGTCAAAGTGAGAGGAATTTTCCAAGACAAGGCAGTGAAATGCAAGATCCAAGTGTTGTTGAACTTTGAAATTAATGGAAGGAATTATGAACAGATCTTTATTGTGGTGAACAAGATCCATTTCGATATTGTGCTAGGAATCGATTTTATATCGAAAGTTGGAGCCATTATTGACATGAAGAATAGGATTATTAGCTTTAATGATGGGTACATGATCACAGAAGAGATCGAAGAACAGGACGTGAAAAACAGTCTGGAGATAGACCTTAGGGAAGAGATTTTAAATACCATTATCAATGAAGTGGAGAATCTAACAGAAATACCCAGTAGAAAAACTGAAGGATTTGAAGAAATTCAGGGTGAATTTGAGGATTTGATAAAGGAATTCCAAGATATTTTTGATGAAAAGCCTGGATTGATTAAAGACTATAAGTACAAGATAAGGCTGACCGATGAAACCCCTTACCAAAAGAGAATATACCCCATACCTGAGAAATACTATCAAGAAGTACGAGGGTTGATCAGAAAAATGGAGGTAGACGGGATTATTAAAAAAACAGGCGTCGTCTTACATAAACCCCATCACTGTAGTAAAGAAAAGTAATGGTCAGATACGTCTTTGTCTCGATGCTCGGACCATCAACTTGAAGATTCTTCCAGAAAATGACCGACCACCTAAGATTAGAGATTTGCTTCGAAAGTTCAAAGGGAGAGCATGTTTCAGTGTTCTTGACTTGACATCTTCGTTTTACCAAGTTCAACTAGAAGAAGAGAGTATGCAGTACACTGGATTCTTATTTGACCAGACGTCATGGGTCTTTGTGAGAATGCCTTTTGGAATGGTCAACAGTGGACCAGCACTTATTCGAGCACTTGATAGCAAGCTCACTGACGAAGTAAAGGAAAATGTAATCTGCTACATTGACGATTTAATTGTATCTTCACCCAACGCCGCAGAACATTTAGTGCATTTGAGAAAGTTGTTTGAAAATTTAAGGGAGGCCAATATCAAGGTCAATTTTGGAAAATGTCAATTCTTGAAGAAGGAAATCAACTACTTGGGGCATACTATTGATAAGGATGGATATCATCCAAACATGCAGAAAGTAGATGCGATCACAAGGTTCCCAAAGCCAACTAAGGTGAAACAAGTCAGAGAATTTGTAGGCGCATGCCAATTTATCAGCAGTCACTGTCCGAGATACTCTGAAATTATGGCTCCTCTGTATGACTTACTCAAGAAGAATAACAGATGGAAATGGAGTACCGCAGCAGACGAGGCTTTTGAGAAAGCAAAGGAGATGCTCAGAAATAACGTTAAACTGGAGTACCCAGACTTTGAGAAGATGTTCTATATTGAGTCTGATGCATCAAGAATAGGCATTAGTGCAGTCTTATACCAAAAAGACGAGGCAGGCAACAAACACTACATTGCGTTCACTAGTCGAAAGTTAAAGAAACACGAGGAAAACTACATTACGACAGAACTAGAAGCGTTAGCTTTTGTAACAGCTTTGCAAGCGTGGAAAAAAATGCTGCTGGGACACAAGGTTATCATTATTACAGATCACAAAGCACTTCAGTTTATGCTGCAAACTGACATGTCTAGTGATAGATTGACACGTTGGGCTTTGTTCACCCAACAGTTTAATGCCACGATTGTCCATCAGCCTGGGAAAGATAACTTACTGGCTGATGCTTTATCACGTAACCCTATCAAAAATGTGCAGATACACCATGTACAACTGGAGCAGCAAGATCAAGAGACCGTTAGGGGGTTAGCCCGAATCGGTGTGTCACAGAAAAGACACGCTCCAATCAGGAAAATGTACAGGTTCCTCAAGGGTTACATGGACAATACTGATGTTGACTATGCAGCTACACAGAGAGAATCACGACACTTTGTCTTGAGTGGGGACATCGTATGTAAGTATGCTGACTCTGCGCATACAAAGCTCCGAATAGTCGTGCCACCTAAACTTGTTGTCAATTTAGTGTGGGTAGCTCATCACGCAACTGGACATGCAGGTTTGGATAAAACTCTTGACACTCTTAAAGAGAGGTTTATTTGGACTAACATGCGTTCCAGCATTGCTAATGTCTTTCGTTCATGTGATAAATGTCAAAGAGCAAAGTATGCTTCCGCTCTATTAAAAGGAAAACCTAAGGCTATGATTCCCTCTAAACCAAATGAACTCATGGCGACGGACATATTTGGCCCCTGTCCGAAGGGATACCAGGGTAATCAGTTCCTGTTGGTTACCGTGGATGTCTTCTCGAAATTTGTAACAATGAGTCCCATGCAAAAAGCTAACACGAGGAATGTTGTAAGCAGACTGGAACATGCTGTTTTTCCAAAAGCTGGTAAACCAGAATATCTACTGTCAGATCATGGAGCTCAGTTTACATCCTTAGAATTTGCTGCAGATATGGAAAGGCTTGGTATTAAGCACTTATTTTCAAGCGTGCGCTATCCAGAATCGAATTCTGCAGAAAGATATATGGCTGAATTTTCGAAATTTTGTCGAATTTTCTGTCCGAATGATCATTCTGGTTGGGTGAGATTTGTACCCCTTATTGAGGAATGTCTAAATTCTACAGTGCAGGAGAGCACAGGAGAGGTGCCAATGAGACTTCATCTAGGAAGAAACCCAGAAAGGCCGTGGGACAATCTTTTTAACCACATTCCTAGAGATCCCGACTTAGGAAGGCAGCAGAGAATTGACAGAGCGAAGGAACAACTCCAGAAAGCAGCAGAGAAACGATTGAAAAGAGTAGCTGGAAAACGTTTTGGTGCTCCCTTAGAAATTGGAAATCTGGTATTACTACGCAGACCTGTCAAGGCTGATGTGAGTAAGAAAATCTATCCCAAGTTTGGAATAGTATTTATGGGTCCGTTCAGAATTACGAATGCTTATGGAAACAACTGTTATGAACTCTACGATGATGAGAATAATGTCGTTTATGGCAAGTTCAATGCTGGAAACTTGAAGAAATATTATCCAAGAGTAAGCCAATAATAATTCAATTTCGTGTTCAAGTGAATTGAGATACTTATAACACAGAGTTTAAAAACAATTTGCAACTGTTTTTAAAACGTGGTGAAGGGAGAATGCCCCCGTAAATTGAATTATATTGAGACCACGGTGGCTATATTGGCAAATATGAATTAAGTTATGGCTGTCATAGTTGTGACGTGGATATTCATGACGTAGGCACGGATGAAGCAGACTTCATGCAAGTAGGCTGATTGAGCTGAGATTCTTGGTGACGTCATGATTTTGTTCGAGAAAGATCTGAGATTTACGACGCAGTCGCATGGAAACGAGGAATTGTGCTAAGGAAGAAGTTACGCTATTGGAGGAAAGGCTCGAACCAATGAATGATAGTTTGGAGGGAGACGGAGATTACTGAAACTACCATATTTAATTACTTTTGGCATGCAGAATTGTGGAAAACTATTTTCAGTTATGGCATTTATTTGGAATTTTGAAGCAATTAATTTTGAGTTTTTGAAATTTGAAAATCCGTCAAGTATAGCCAAAGTTAGAAATTCTAGCAATGACGGAGAAACAAGCTATGGAAGGGATGGATACGCCCCTTAAGAAGTTGATAAAAGGTCTTGCACAGCAGAGAGGAGCTCTCATACCGTATATATATTTCTGATGTCATATAGTCGTTTTCGAGTGAATAAGTGAAGCAAGTCGTCTTTAGCGTGTGGTAAAGCCCACCGCATCGAACGAGCTTCGAGAGTACCGCAGTTCCATTTTACGGTGTTTGAAACTAGGTGAAGTTGAAACGCACACATTAACGAGTCTACAAGATAATATATCAAGAGTTGACTAATGCCTTTAAGCTAGTTCTATTGTGCAGTACTATATTAAAGTGTGTAGAAAGATTGAACATTTTCAAGATTATAATTTGGAAGATATTGGCATTATAAGACGACAGACAAAAGTGATTTTCTCGCCACCTGAGAAGCACTTTTATAACATCACATTCTACGCTACGGCTGACACGTGTAGTGCAACCGTGATACTGCATATTGCTTTTGATGATATAACGCTGCATTCTAACATGGAACAATATAATATGGCAGTTCTTTCAACTATTATAACGGAAATGGAGATGGAAGGCTAAGGACTTTAATGCAATTGGGACATATATCAATGGAGTGAAGCAGCAGCATGGAACTTCGTTAATCGCCATTCTACACAAAAGCGAGCATGTAGTGAACATCCAACTACACTCATGCATCGTTGTCCAACGCTGAATTATATCAAATGGCAGTGGAAACATATTCATACTCCACAACTATGAATATTTCTACGGAAATAACTGCAATAAACTTCATGGCGAATTTCTGCCAGAACTTCAGGGAACTTTCAAGAGAGGCCAGGGTAGACCCGGCTCACAAAGAAGAGTTTTGCCAGAAGGATGTCTATCGTATACACGGAGCAGTGCAATTTCCGGAGGAGGAAGCAGTTCTATTCTCCGAGGGCGCTGGTTCCAGGTTCGAGGTCGGAGCACATCTTTTTGAAATGGAACTATCAGCAGTCTTCTTTGGAAGATTTTCCTCTAGAACTTCAATCAACAGATAAGGTAGTCGTGAACGTTTCTTGTTTTATTTGAGCCATTTAGCGATGTCTGAGCAACCATTTTTCTGATATTTTCTGTCCCATTTATTTTGCCCCATTTTCTTGCTTGATATTTTTGTACTCAGTACACTTTGATGATTTTTGCCTTTTTCTACGATTTATTAAGACATTGTTATGTCATTGGCATATTTAAAATAATTTTGGATCAGTTGAGACTGATAATATTTTATATTCTTTCAGTAATTTGCATATTTTTGAAGTCACGATTTGACTGTAAAGTAAATGATTTTCTATGGCAGATTTGAATTCAGACAGCGTGTCACTTTATTAAAGTAATTCTTTTCAGTAAATTACTTTGACCAATTTTCTGTCATCCTCAAGAAAGAAGAATAATTAAAAGATTTTAGAGCGTTAAAATCTATTACTTTGTCGACGATCTTGGAAATACTAGTCGTTTTATGAACAT
The DNA here is from genome assembly GCA_946902985.2 of Meconema thalassinum. Classification (NCBI taxonomy): domain Eukaryota; kingdom Metazoa; phylum Arthropoda; class Insecta; order Orthoptera; family Tettigoniidae; genus Meconema; species Meconema thalassinum. The sequence goes on from CAMPQE020000020.1 coordinate 4,687,233, forward strand.
GATTGCAAGATAGACATTTATCGTCAGTTCTGAAATACCATTGCATTATAGACAATTTTATGAAATATGAACTTTGAGTACGATTTATTGAATACACTATAGTAATGAACATTTGATAGGAGTTTTTTCTCAATTCTAGATTGGAACAATAATGTTTGCATTCCACAATCTAATTGTATTCTATTCGATTATTTATGCAGTTTAGATGAACTTTGATTGAAGATAGTATTTTTATACTACGATACTTTGAAGATATTAATCTCAATTTTGATAGACCAGAGAGACGTGTCTAATCGTATTTGCTATTAAATTTATTTGTGATTGGCAAATTTTTACTTCATATCGATTCATGAATGAAACCCACGAAGGTTAAATAAAATAACAGTTTGAAACAATTAATGAATATAAGAATTTTTAAAGTGGAACTATGGATGTATAATCGTTAGTTCAGTGGACGTGTAAAAGTCGCTGATGAATAATGCCCTTGAATAATTGAAGGAGATTCCCACAGTAATAAGGATGAAGTTAATGAATTTATAAGTGGAGGTTTTTTGTATGTATTGTGGAAGATTTTTATGCCATATATATTGAAATATATGATGAATTCTGGGCCTATTTTATGCAATTTTGAGCGTTTGAGCGAAGTATTTTTCCGCTGAGTTTATTGTCCAGGTCCTTTGAAAATTAATCATGTGAAATTACTGTTAAAATTAACAAGAGTGTTAAATAATTTGAGATAACGATTTTGAATGGAGGTTACCGTCACAAATAATAATAATAATTATTAAAACTTATTAAACCTGAATATAAGCTTAAATATAACTAACCTTCATTGGTCGATTATATTAACCTGATATGAGTAATTATCAACCGGATAAACGTGTGGTTTAATGTATTTCTAAAATTAATAATATAAATATTGTAAATAATTGTGTAAATATCTTTAACAATAATGTGAAATGAAAGGAATTAATAGAGGCTTGTATAAATTTTTCAATTGTCGTTTGACAATATTATAAACAATTTATAATTGTTATAAACAATTAATGAGCATTTGTTATAAACATTAAGAGTTTTGTTAATATACTCTAAACAACGCTAATGAAACATATGGATTATGTAATTAAACAAGTTTTGGGATTATTAGAGTAATCCAGTAATATTTGATTGGAGCATTTAAAAGATTTGCGTGATAATATTTGAGTTGAGTTGAGGACATTTAAAGTGTTTGAAAAGGAGCTAGGCTCTGAGGTTACGAGCATATGCTAACGTTGGCTGGACAGGTGGGTCCACTTGACGACGTAGGCATGCGACATGTTGTAGGGTGGATCGCAGCTGGCCTGACAACTGTATGTTAGAGGCCAAGGTCGACTACATAGCAGGCTTGCAGTTATAAATAAAGTGTGATGTTTATGAAAGAGGAAAATCATTGCTACATGTCTCGTCCCAATTCCCTCATCCATTCCAAGTGTATTACTATTATTACGTTCTTTATAAGTTAGTGAAGCTGAGATTTTGTATGTAACGTTTACAAGTCCTACAGAAGGACATGATTATATTGACAATGGCTTCTGATTGCCACGTGTATTTTGTTGAATTTTGTTAGAATCATTCCCTTTATGTGAAATAAATTATTGTACAGTTTAAAGTTTCTTGTTTCCGTCTTGGTTCATTTTAAATATCGTGGTGGAGGTTATTGTGTGGGCATACTTTAAGTGATCCAGTTGGCAACCCATACCCGAGATTAATTTGAATAGGTAAGTAAAGGTAAGTATGAACCCCCGTATATTTTGGTGTGTTCCACACTAATTTCTTGTTAACTACTGTGCTCTAATCTCGGTAGTATCTGTCAGTGCCATTTTCATTGATGTAGCTGTGCCGGTGCGATTGAATTTTGGCAATCCGATTGAGGGGGCGGATATCTGACAGCCTACTATCCGAATTATCGGGGACAGTACCATCCCGGCATTTGCCCGAAGACGAAGTGTTAAACCACGGAAAACCACTTCGAGGATGGCTGAGGTGGGAATCGAACCCCCTCTACTCATTTGGAACACCCGAGGCTGAGTAGACCCCATTCCAGTCCTCATACCACTTTTCAAATTGTCGAATAATAATAATGATAATAATAACTAGGGGCCTTCTGCGTGTGCATAAACCACCCACCCTACTTTACTGTTACGTAGGCTTGAGAAGACACAGTTCTTCCAGGTGCTATCGTCTTGTTTATTCGTTTAATCGCACTTTTGCATTACATATATTTCCGTTGTCTTTACAAGAAGTGTAAGATTTTACCTGTAGGGTACTGTTGAGACGATTTCGAAGATTGTGGCACAAACTAGGCCACAGGACCAGTGCACGCATTTTGACATCACAAACCTGTTGGTATCAAGATTTAACTTTTCTTTAACTGCCCTCCTCAGAATGATTCCAAACTATTCAAGCCCATGACTAACCAAGAGGTTTCAAAGTAGGACCACTTGTCTATTCTTTAAAACGTTTGCATGAATGGAACATACTTTCAATAATGTTTCACGTCTTACGATGTTTATTTTGCTACATAAATCAGCCTTTTGTTGGATTTAGGGTGGCTGCCTAGCTCAGCGGGGGCTGCGTGGCGCAGTCGGTAGAGGCGCTGAGCTTCTAACTGAAAGGGAGTGGGTTCGTTCCCCACCCAGGTAGTGGATTTTAGAAACAAAACTACCACTTTCGGAAACGCAAATAGCCCTGGAGTTCACTCAGCCTACACCAGAAATGAGTACCAGGGTAATTCCTGGGAGCAAAGACGGCCGAGCATGAAGCTGACAACTCCATCCCATCTAGTGCCGATGTCACAAAAAGTGGAAGCCTCTACCTTCCACTACTCCCAGGGCCTCCGTGGCCTGTATGGAGTTGGCTTTGCTGTTGCTTTGCTTTTTGCCTAGCTCAGCGGTAACATTGTCGCTTGATCTGCCCAAGGTTGCAGGATCGAATTCTGGCACAGCCAGCTGGCATTTAAGGGTGCGCAAATACGAAGGGGCCGTGTCAGTGGATTTACTGGCACGTTAAAGATACCCTTCAGGGCAAAATTCCGCCACCCCTGCGACTCTAAAAGCCGCAGTTGTTAAAAGACGTAAAACCAATAACATTATTATTATTAATATTATGTGGGATTTACGATGTGACTGGCAAGGAATGAAGTAAATTACTGTCTACCTCCTCAAAGGATTAGACCGGGTATGATATGCTTCTAATTAAAGTAACATAATTTTCTGTAAAGATTAAGTTTCACATAATAAGTAGCCATAATTTATAGTAGTCATTTTAACAACGGCCTGCGTAGCCCAGTCGGTTGAGGCGCTGAGCTTCTAAATGAAAGGGAGTGGGTTCGAATCCCACCTTCAGAAACACAATTAGCCCTGAATTTAACTCAGCCTGCACAAGGAATGAGTAACAGGGTAATTCCTAGGTGCAAAAGGAGCCGCAACCGACAACTCCATCTAATCTACTATCGGCGCAGAAATTATGTGCTCTCGAGTTTGGAGATAAATAGCAAAATAACCAAAAGGACAATATAAAAGCAAGTAACATCATAATTTTCCTTGTTCATTTCTGTGTGGATTAATAATAAAGTTGACTTTAAGAAATGCATTTTAATGTCATATAAGGCAGGTAAAATGTAAAATAAAACTTTTTTTTGGGAGTTTCAAGGGAATCGTTGACTTAAAAGATTCACAACTCTGAACTCCGTTGTGCAACACCAACCAAATTTTAATATTGTTAAGGGTGTTTTTGATTGGTGCCTTAACCACCATTTATTAAGGGTGTTTTTGATTGTTCTTACCCGCACCTCCCAGTATTTGTTAAGGGTGTTTTTGATTGTTCTTACCCGCACCTCCCAGTATTTGTTAAGGATGTTTTGAGTGTTGGGCACCCTTGCATCTACGGGAATTTGCTAGGATGTCTTATGAAGAACTGCGGACACGTTTAGAGAGCAATTTACATACAGGGGAACTGGCGGGATGAATACACACCTAGCTTACCTCTAGGCCGCACGCTTGCTGTGCAGCGCCTCCTGCATGTCAGCGTTCAATGGAGATCTTAAAACTAGGTACTAATCTAAAGAGAAGGGCTTCTTAACCTAAACGAAATAAAAAGGTAATCAATAGACTGTTCAAAAAGGGGGTTTATTATTAAATAGTGGCAATTGCAATAGGGGAGGATGGAAATAATAATCTAAGGGGGGAAAAAGGAATTAAGCAGGCACGCTATCACTCACCCCACCGTTGATACCTGTCTTCTATGATGATGGTGGCGTTGGGACTCGATATGGGGCCATGCCCCCATATCGGTCCGGCGTAGCACAACTCCGATAGAGAGTAATACTGTAACTGCAGGTTCAGAAGAGTCCACGTTCCCAAGAGCCAAAAGGTTTTAGAGAGCGCGGCGCGTGTCCGTACCTCTATTTATAGGTAAAAGGTGCTTGGTCAGTCCAGTCAGCGGTATGTTGGGAGTGTAATGTCCGCTGTGTCCTGTCCAAGTGCTTGCTGTTGGAGCCTAGGTCTATGACCTACGGCCTACTCCGTAGTCGCGTTGCCATGTCGTCGTTTACGTAGTTACCTCTGATTATATTTTATGTATTTATAGGCACAGTCCTTTTATAAAGGGCTGGGGCCAGGACAATATGTATCAGTTAGCTATGTTCTGTATATTTGAATTGTATCTCCAACGCAAATAACAAATCAATCAATTATGAGAAAGGCTCGATTTCAAAACTGGACTCCCGTATAAGTTCGTCCATTAGTACGTTGTAATCCACTTATTCTAAACTTTTATAGTGTGTAACTATCCGTAATGCAAATAAATGGGTTTGGTTTATACAGATTGATATTCATTCAGATTTTGGCAAGTTTTGCCGGCAGGCGAGGCCATGCAGGTAAATAGTGAGCTGTTGCCGCATTCGCTCGGCAACGAACGTCACTGCCTGGTCAGAGCTCCCTCGTCACAAAGCACGCCCAAATGAAATGTATTTCGTTTCCACATTTCCCATTAGCAAATCTCAAGAGTGATTTGGATCCCAACGGCAGCTTCATTTTTATTTTTGTTTCATCAGTTTTTTAAATTTTCTTAACTTATAATTTCATTAAACATTCAGTACATCTACTTGACGAACATCTTGCAAAACATAGTTATTATCATCTAATTAAATGTGATCATCCAAGGTAGAATTTTCTGTGACGTCACCCTCACCATCAGTAGAGCTACCGTATTCATATCAAACATTGAAAATATTTCTTGAGACAGATGATTTTTTCGCAGTAGTAATCTTCAATTTTTGTGGCATACCCAATACATTTCTTTCATAACTCAACTGGTACTGGTCCTTCATCACAGAGATCCTTCAGCACCTTCTTACTGTCTGTTCAACATTTGCCCGGTTTACATCAGTCAGTTTACTTTTTACACAGACCCATATCCACTCAATTGCATTAAGTTCACAATGGTCAACTGGTAGCGATACCAATTCCGCATCAGGTTGCAACTCATTGGTCATTTTGTCTAATTTTCTTTTTGGCGTTTCACAGATGGGTTTGGCGTGTTTGTTTAGCGTGGCTTTTGTTAGAGACTCGAAGTTATCAGCATCTTCTAAGAAGCTATCCTGACTTCCTATATGTAAAATTATAGTCCGCGAACGACCACCGGAAGGAACCTTGGTGCCACTTCGCCAACCAATCACTTTTCTCGAAGCTGCTCTTGATATTGGTCTTAATTTGAAAATTTACAGCTTAGTGCTTCAATGACGATTTCTTGCCAAGCGAATTTCATTGAATAGTTTTGGCCGCACCAGGTCTCGTCCGTGTAAAATATTTTGTAGCCCTGATTTCGGAGTCGTTACATTCTTCTGGGGAATGTGTGACGAAATGCAGCGATGGTTGTAGATTCCATCAAGATTGGCATCTTATTTATTTTCTTGAACCAGAATTCAATGTATATAACGACTTCTTGAAGATAAGTACTCAACATTTACTGAAAATCTGACAAACACATCTCCAATTTTGCTTCCAGTTTTTCAATAATATTCCAAAATAAGGAACATAAATCGATCTACGCATAACTCCAATTGTAAACTGATGATGTGAATGATGGTCGTCCTGCCAATAGTATTTTAGTTTTGGCTGGTTCTCGATTTTCATCACTTACGTTCTCAGCATTCACTTTTTTACTGAGTGAAGCGACACTCCAATATAATCAGCTACTCAATGGAACACCGGATATAGCTTGTCGCCAATTCTCTCGCCCTCTAACTTAAAGAAACAAATTGCACGCAAAATTATAGGAATCTCGCACTCATTAAACGGGAATGTATGATTCATTGTGAATATCGTAACAGAAACTAGGAAGTAAACATTGAGAGAATGTCAGAGATTCTAAGATGAACAGTGACTCACTCATGTGTGTAAAAACTTCCTTTGACACATTTTACGGGCAGAGTAGGATAGTGGATGTTGAAACTGTTAAAGAATGCGATCCTTCCATTATTCAGGGCCACTGATCCAAGGAAGACGAAATATGTATTTGATAGTAAGGTCATATTATTTTTATTGGTTTATTTTGTACGAGAATATTCAGAGTTTGTTTGAATAAAATAGTGTTTTTAACTAAACATCAATGAAACCATTTCATTATGAACAGGCGACAATAAAATAATAATCTCATTTTCTTTCTAGATTTACTATGAACATTTGAATTAATTTGTAATTTCTAATTGACTATCGATTTATATAATTTTTATTTTTGATGTATTTCTTCTTGGTCGTTTGAGCCACCTATGGGCAATGGTGCTTGTGTTTTAGGTGTTGTCTGCCACTTTTCGTGTTCTTCGTTTGGTTTGGTGGCTGATTTCGTGCTAAAATCTTTCTATTGTATTAGTATTCTTTAATTTTCTTGATGAACTCTACCTTACGTTCCTCGGACCATTTCCTGGACGCGTTGTGCTGAGCTTCTGTAATGGATGTAGGGGAAGCTATGTCTTCAATTATCAGCGACTCCTGTCATTTATTGTTTCTTGCTGAAGATTAAGTCCAGCAAGATCCGTCTCAATTTATTTATTTATTTATTTATTTATTTATTTATTGGAACGTCATACTTCTGGGATTATTTTATTCTATTTACACTTTTGTATTCTATTGCCATGGTTATTTATACGAAATTGAAATATTAAAAATAATCTCCAACGCTAAAATTCACGGAACACAAAAGGTGACACAAAAGGTATACTCTCAAACGCCTTGTCACAAAACGTCAAACAGGTGGCGCTGTAAGAGTATTTATTAATAAAATACACATATACATAATATAAATGTTCAACATTCCAACAGTAATACGTAATACATATTTTATTATTGCTTTATGAAGCATCCAAGTTTGTTCTCTGATTGGTCACAGTGGGCGAACGCGGAAACACAGTTCGAACCTTCCTACGGGTCAGGCCTGCAGTCAACAGCACTCACTTAAATCAAGAAAAATATCAATCCATAAAAACAAAACACATTTATTTACATTATGAAGAGTTACACACTGCAGACACTAAGTGTATGTGGATTAAAACGCACCCAAGAACGAACTTCTACGATAGTCCAATTTTGAAATGTGAGCCATTCACATAATTGATTGTTTTTTGTTCGTGTTGGAGATGGAATTTCAAAACCTCACATATACACTGAGTGCATATTTGACTAACTCATATTAAAATTTGGTTGTTGTAGTACAATGGACTTGATAGTCGTGAATCTTTTAATTCGACGTTTTCCACGAAACTCGCCAAAATCCGAAACGTTTACATTAAGCCTGCCTGAAAGGATATTAAAATGAGGTTCTTAGGTTCTTAAAGTGAACTTCATCTTCAAACAACGCAGTAATAAATAAGAACAAGTAGTTCCGTGAAGAACTTAATAGCCTATTTTCATATAGGCCTATCTTAATTGGCTCTATGAACATACAAAATTTCACTTTGAATGCTGTAATAGATTCGTAGATATTGAGAACCGTCTAAATATTTCAGATGATCACCATGTTGGATTTATATTATGTACAATTACACGAAGATTATTGTGTAAGTATATTATTCAAACTTCAATCTCATTATTAGGACAAACGAAATAAAAACAAGATTTGAAAATTTCTCACAGTCGCACTCTTGTGGTTATAAAAATAATTGAATAAAATCAGATGCCAGTGGATTACAAATTTCACACGCATTTACCGTTCGGAATGTTAAATCACGAGAAACGTCCATTTAAATATCTAAATTTCTCGTCACCGCCATGTTGGATTTGTGATAACCAGGTTATTGAAAGTTCCATTGGTGAACGTATGTGTATAGCCTTTATCAACATACAAAATTTCAGTTTGATTGCTATCATAGATTAGTAGATATAGAAAACCCTCTAAATATTTCGAATGGTCGCCATGGTGGATTTTTATATTTATAGGCCATAGGGTTATGTACAATTAGATGACGATTTTAGCGTAGGTCCATTATTCAAACGTTGACTTTGATCGCATGATTAGGACACAAGAAATAAAAACTTAATTTAAAATTTTGCACAGCCGGCATCTTGATGTTGTGTAAACAATTGAACTAAATTAGATATCAATGCATTACTATGTGTTTATACCTTTGCTGTAGAGGGGCGGATGACTCGTAGTTCCGCCCCTTAAAACAACAATAACTAACTAACTACATTATGTACTAAGTTTTAATGTGTTAGAATGGTTACATCACGAGAAAAGTTTATTTAAATGTTTCAACTTTGCTGGTACGCCAAGTTCGTTTTGTACTTAACAGATTTTTGAACTTCTAGTAGCGCCCTTGACCACCATACAAAATTTCAGGGTGATATCAGTAATAGTGTCGGAGATATAGAATGCCGGTGATATATTTCGCACAGCCGCCGCGTGTGATTGGTAAGACGTAATAAAATTTGAAGGGCACGGTCGGGGTCGGACCGAATATTGCTATGAACTTACCGAGTTTCATTCAAATCGCTCTAACCGTTTACAATTTATTAGGGGTGGGGTGGGCACACACACACACATACGCAGACACAACATACACACACACAGACAAAAGGTGATCTCATAGGCCTCTTTTCAGCCTACTTTCGATTTTTGCAAGAAATTAAAGATGACATGAGATCTACACAAGGCAAAAAATTGTGTATGTGTGTGTGTGTGTGCGTGGGATTTCGTATGTCTGTCCCACCCCATCAATTCAAACAAGGTGGAAACGAACTGAACGAAATTTGGTACAGAGGTAGCACTAGCAAACGGTACGTCATTGTCATGTTTTATATCACCGCCATCTTGACGGAAACGTAATGGTTGCAACCCAAATGTTCAAAGCATAAATCAAATTACGACGAAACTAATCATCTGATCTCTACCGCAGTTTGAAAAACAAACCTTCATGTGAGAAGCGTCTTTTGACCAAACTACAAAGTCATCAACCCAATAGTTTGAAGATGGCGGCCGTGTATGTGAACAAATCCATTCCCCCTATCAATTCAAATACAACGAAACCAAATCAAACCACCTTTGGTACAGAGGTAGCACTAGCAAAAGGCACCTCAGTGTCATGTTTTATATCACCGCCATCTTGACGGAAACGTAATGGATGCCACCTAAATGTTCAAAGCTTACATCAAATTACGACTAACCTAATCATCTGATCTCTACCACATTTTGTAACAACAAACCTTCATGTGAGAAGCGTCTTTTGACCGAACTACAAGGTCATCAACCCAATAGTTTGAAGATGGCGGCCGTGTATGTGAGCAAATCCATTCCCCCCAGCAATTTAATCACAACGAAACCAAATCAAACCACCTTTGGTACAGAGGTAGCACTAGCAAGGGACAACTCAGTGTCATGTTGTTTATCGTCGCCATTATAACAAAAATGGAATGGCGCCCACCCAAATGTTCTGAGCTTAAATCAAATTACGACTAACCTAATCATCCAATCTCTAGCAAATTTTGCAACAATATTCCTTAATGTGGGAAGTGTCTTTTTTCCCAAACCACGAGGTCATCAACCAACTATTTGTAAGATGGAGGATATATGAATCCTTATAGCCTAACTGTAACTTACCATAGGGTGGTTTAAACTGTCCTCAAGGAGGTGACCGGTAGGATATTAGCATTTAGAAATAGAATATGTAACCGCAGTAGTAACTAACATTTCAGGCTGACCATGCCATATCGTGCTTGTCTGTGCCGTCCCGTTGAGTCAAAATGATCGCTATTTTTCTCCTCGTAAATTCATACATTTCCTTAACTTCGTAATTTCATATCCTTTTAGGAATGTAATGAACAAATTAATACATATTTAGTATCAAATGGTTTATAGAGACGGCAGAAAACGCTAATGAAATCGTTGATTGCAAGACAAAATATTATAGAGTTATACTGAACCAGCTGTGTGCGGCATGTGTGGCGTAGTGGTAGCAACCTGGACTGATAGTCTGGAGGCTTGTGGATCAAATTCCAGCAGGTTCAATTTCTGTACTTCGTTTTCTTTTGTATTTATTGATTTATAACTACTCATGCGTTATATTAGTAAGCATACCGTATATTGTGTGTATTTACAATCGAAAATATTATATATACTTATAACACCACATATTTCAACACTCGACTACAGCGATTATTATTCATTGTCATTGATCCGCGATCGAAGCTATTGTTGTTGTTGTTGTTGTTGTTTTTGTTGTTGGTTTGTTGTGATTATTTAACGGTTTTGCGGCATCATGCTCTTGTAGACCCGTGTACTTGGGTTTGTGTAGAAGTTGTCTGATAACCTGTGTCACTGTGATGTCTGTAGGCTTACTAGTGTGTGTATTTTTATACGTGGAAGGATTTGGGTAGGAAGCTGTTTTTGTTGTTGTTTCATTTGAGAAGCATGGAATCATGGTCATTTAGCCCCGTGTACTTGGGTGAGTGTTGAATTTTCTCTGATAACCTGTGTTATTGTGATGGCTGTATTACTGTGTGTATATATAATTCAGGTGAGGATTCAATCAATCAATGTATACTATCCGTATAGCACGATGTATTTCAACAAGCGACTACAACCAACATTCAATTACACTCCTTGAAAAGGACGAAGAGTTATAACTTGACCCATGCATTTAGGAGAAAGTAGGCTATATGTTCTTTACTGAACATCTTGTTTCATAAATGAAATTAGGCTAAAAATGATCATATTACTTGCTTTACTTAAGGCCTTTTCGGCATTTTGCCATTTATCTTCAAACCCAAATGCACTTAATTTCTGCGCCGATACTGGTGCTTATGTCACGAAGGACTGAAACTTCTACCTTCCACTGCTCCATTGGGCTCCATGGCCCTGTACGGAGTGGACTTTTCTTTGCTTTCTAATTATTGCTAGTAATCTACCGAAACAAACATTGTAATTATCGTTAATTTCTTGATAGCTTTACTATTTTCCAACGTTAGCTTTCCCCACCACCTGTCTGTTAGGTAGGGAGCCCGAAAGCTGGTTGGATCCTCAAAATGTACCACCGTTAGGTTATGTGGATAGATACCCACAAAAACCCAAGACAGCGCTATATTGAGGCGTACTAGGCAAGAAGAGGAGTGAGGTAGTTTGCCATTGTTTTCCTCACTGAGTCAGAACAGCCGTACTAACCCTATGAGTAGACCCTTTCACAGCATCCACAGTCAATGACTGTGCCCTGAATATCATTACTCAGTAGCTTCCATATTATCACAGCCATGAGTGAGACTGAGACATTGGTGAAAAACCACATTTTACTCTAGCCTGTGGCAACAAACAAATGCAAATGTGCTGCATTCATCAAGAGATGGCAAAAAGGCCATCCCACCACTTAAGAGATAATATTGTATTTCTTGAACGAATTTGAAAGTGATAAATCAATACTCACCACTGTATATACCTCATCGCCAAGAGCAATTTTTTTGTTGAGTGCTTGTATAAGGGGAGTAGTTGTATTGTGGGGGTCCTAGCCCCCTTCTCCTCCACACACCTCCCACAACGTGTGATCAAAAGGTTTCAATATGGCGGTCATAGCTTAACTTAATAAAATAGTCGATATCTCTGGAATTGGAATCGGTGAAAGTCGTGTGACGGCTTAAACGAAAGGATGAAACACCAATTTTGCAGAGGACCATTTTTTTGTTAAATTTTTACCAAAGGGCCTTAGTGCTAAACTCAAAATTTGATTTTCTTCGGTTATTTCTATATTTTTTTAATTTTTATTATTTAAATATTTAACTTTACAGTAATGTGATCAAGAGTCCTAACAAAATTTCGGTTACCAGACCAATGCCAAGCGCACATCATGTTTCTCATTGTCAGTGGATATCTCTAGAACTAATAATCAATCAGAGAGTCATGTAACGGTTTAAACGGAAGTGCGTACCGCCCCCTTTACAGAGGACTATTTTTGTAAATTTTATCAAAGGGCCTTGGTGTAAAACACACAATTTGAAATTTTCACATATTTCTTTTTTTTTTTTATTTATTTAATGCATGTATTTAATTTATAGTAATTTAATCAAGAGTCCTAACAAAATTTTGGTTACTAAACCAACGCCACGCGCACTCAATGTCTCATAGTGTTTGTCTCTCGAACTAATAATCATAGAAAGTTGTGTAAGGGCAAGGACTGGTCATTTTCAAATTTTGCAAAAGGGTTTAACTCTAAATTTCGTATTTCTGTTTATTTAATCATTTTGATGGGTAAACGCAGAAATCGTAGAAAGTTGTTCGAGGGGCAAACGAAAGGTATTGGTGCAACGGTTTAAACGAAAGGGCGTAACGGCACTCTGGCCTAGGACCTGTTATTTTTTTCAATTTTGCCAAAGGACCTGACTGTAAATTATGATTTTCTTTCGGTTTCCAATTAATTTTTAAATGGTAAACGTTTCTAAGGCAAAGAAAAGGTTTTTAGAAGGCCATGTAGCATGACGCCTGGCTGTGCAACGACAGAATAGCCGAGAGGCCTCTCTTAGAGATCACACAAATTATTATTATTATTATTATTATTGAGAATTATTAATTATTAATAATATCTATCTTGTCGGAATGCTTTACCACAGATGGCTATACAGGCAGAGGGTTTGTTTTTACGTTTAAATAAGATTTTCCTTGTCGCGAAACGGAACAAAAAGTGAATAGTGCAATTGTGTGGGAATGCTGTATCGGCTGAAATTTAATACGACACAAGTATTTGTCATTCTACGGTAGCGTTGGCAAACAGGATGTAACTTGCACTACTCTAGAAAAGAATTCCGCTCGTATTACTCTAGCTAATACACCTACCTCGGTGTTAGTTAAAATATTATTCCAGAAAATAAGCGACTTCGGTGGCGTAGTTGGTATCATGCTGAACTGCTGTGTTCAAACCTTGCCAATGTCGTCATACTTTTTAAGAGAGTTATAATCCTTCAGTATGCCTTCCTACGGAGGGGAAGTAAAGCCGGCGGTCCCATGTCATAGATTTATGGCATAGGCCTACAAAAGTTTGGTGCCTTTCAGCCGGTCAACAGGAATGTACCCAAAAGAGTTGGGTTATACCCTAATCCTGAAAAAAATTGCATGATAGGTTGTTCCGTGAAGAACTAATGCCTTATGTTAATTGCCTCTATCAACATACAGAATTTCAGTTTGATTGCTGTAATAGATTCGTAGATATTGAGAACCGACTAAATATTGCCGATGGTCGCCATGTTGGATTTTTATATATGTGGGTCTTAGAGTTATGTAGCCTACTGTTCCATGAAGATTATTGTGTACGTGTAGTAGCCTATTCGAACTTCAATCGCATGATTAGGACACAAGAATAAAAAAGAAATTTTAAAATTTCGCACAGCTTCCATCTTGTGGTTATGGAAACAATTGAAATAAATTAGATGCAAGTGGATTAACATTTATATAAGGATTTACTGTACCAAGTTTCACTGCACTCGGATGGTTAAATTGAGAGAAACTTACATGTGAATATTTAAACTTCGCGTCACCGCCATGTTGGATTTGTGATCACCATTGTTATTGAAAGTCCTATAGGTGAAATTATGTTCATAGTCCCTATGAACATAAAGAAATTCAATTTGATTGCTGTAAAAAATTCGTATATATTGAGATTGTCTAAATATTTCGGATCGTCGCCATGTTGGATTGTTATAAGTATAGGCCATAGAGTTATGTATCATTAAAGGAAAATTTTTGCGTAGGTTCATTACTCAAACTTTCACTTAGATCGCATGATTACGACACAAGAAATAAATATGTAATTTTAAAATTCGCACAACCGCCATCTTCAGGTTATGTAAACAATTGAACTAAATTAGATACCAGTGCATTACAATGTGTATGAACATTTGCTGTACCAAGTTTCATTACGTTTGGATCATTATATCGCGAGAAAAGTCTATTTAAATCTTTCAAATTCGCTTGGCCACCATGATCATTTTGTATTTAACCGGTTTTTGAAAGTCTCATAGATGAAGTTCCAGGAGTGCCCTTTGTCTGCGTACATAATTTCAGGGTGATACCGGTAATAGTTTCAGAAATATAGAATGCCGGTGGAATATTTCACCCAGCCGCCATCGTTAGGTTATGTAAACAATTGAACGAAGTTAGATGTCGGTGCACTACAATGTGTATAGACATATACTGTACCAAGTTTCATTGCGTTTGGATCATTATATCGCGAGAAAAGTCTATTTAAATCTTTCAAATTCGCTTGGCCACCATGATCATTTTGTATTTAACCGGTTTTTGAAAGTCTCATAGATGAAGTTCCAGGAGTGCCCTTTGTCTGCGTACATAATTTCAGGGTGATACCGGTAATAGTTTCAGAAATATAGAATGCCGGTGGAATATTTCACACAGCCACCATCTTTTGGTTATGTAAACAATTGAACGAAGTTAGATGTCGGTGCACTACAATGTGTATAAACATATAGGCCTACTGTACCAAGTTTCATTGCGTTTGGTTGGTTAAATCGCGAGAAACGTCTATTTAAAGGTCGCAAATTCGCTTGGCCGCTCTGTTGGTTTTGTAGTTACCAGGTTTTCAAATGTCACATAGGTGAACTTCTAGTAGTTCCCTTTATCACCGTACAAATTTACAGGGGGTATCGGTAAAAATTTCGGGGATATTGAATGCTGGTGAAGTATTTCGCACAGCCGCCATGTTGGATTGGTGAGACATAGCAAAATTTGAAGGGCACAATCAAGGTCGTCCCGATTAGTGCTATGAACTTACCGAGTTTCATTGATATCGCTCCAGCCGTTTAGATATTATTAGGGGTGGGGACACACACACGCGCACTCACCCAGACACGCACAAAAGGTGATCTCATAAGCCTATTTTTTCACAAGCATATATCCCGCATGTGGTCATTTTGAGTGTGTATTTCTTTTTCGAAATGGTGGTAAGTCACCTGGAGGACAATGCACCGCTTTTATATTGTGTATAGTGTACATATTATACTAATTAGTTATATTTACAATGATTCCAGAGTGTTTTTGTTGTTACCTTTAGCGTTGCGCTAAAGTCCGGAATGTTATCATCCAGCAGCTGTGTTGTAAGATTGGAAGTTAATTACTGTCCATTCACCTCCTGAACCGTTCCCAGTCTCACGTCTGTACAATTTGGTGCTTTCTGGGGATAGCTCTAGCGAACTTAGTACCACCCCTTAGTGTAGCAGCTGGCTTTCTTGGCTGCCGTCCCGGAGGTGCTAGCCACTGCACAACGAGGCGGGTTTGTATGGTAATAGAGGCTCCTACAGTAAGCTCGCATATATGACATTCAAAAACCTGATATAAGTGCAAAACCAACCTGGCGGCCCCGCAAATTTCAAGATTTAAATGGGCTTTTCTGGCAACTTAATCATTGGAGAACAGTGAAACTGGGCACGGTAAATCTTTTAAAAGCTCAATATTTTGTTGTTTATATGAAGTCAATTGTCCAATTCGTGGCTTAGTGACTAGCTTTCTTGGCTGTTACCGCGGAGGCCTGGGTTCAATTCCACGCTCTGTCAAGAATTTGATGCTGGTCTGAGGGCTGGAACGGGGTACACTCAGCCTCGTGAGGCAAAGCTGAGAAGAGGCGATTCAACTTACTGTTGTTTCCCCTTTCACTGAAGGAAAATGCCTGTGGTTGCTAACATAAAGCCACGGGTGCCTCCTCCCAAATCCTAGCCTCAATTACAAATACACACACTACTACAACCTTCACAATTACACAGGTTATCAGACAGATTAATCACACACCGAAGTACACAGAGCTACATGACCACGATGTCGCAATGCCCCTAAATTGTTTTTTTTTTAGCTTATGGCTTTTATTGCCGGGAGTGTCCGAGGACATGCTCGGCTCGCCAGAGTTTGTAGTTGCTTCTATCTGGACACCCATGTGGTGATCTACAA
Organism: Meconema thalassinum; assembly: GCA_946902985.2. NCBI lineage: Eukaryota > Metazoa > Arthropoda > Insecta > Orthoptera > Tettigoniidae > Meconema > Meconema thalassinum. The sequence continues at coordinate 4,703,694 of CAMPQE020000020.1, forward strand.
GTACCATAGCGTGTGGACTGTTGTCTGGGGAGGAAAGTGTGAATGTAAGGACGAGGAATTGGAGGGTAGCGGCTGTGGCATGTAGTTGGGAACCAACCCCGGCATTTACCTGGAAGGAAGATGGGAAACCACAGAAGACCATCTTCAAGGATGCCGGTGGGGGGAATCGAACCTACTCGCCCCCCAGATGTGAGCGACTGCCAGCAGCCACGCTGTAACGACCGCGGATAACTCACCCGGTAGCCCATAAATCATTGGTTCTGAACCGGTAAAAGTCTGTGGACTACTCAGCCTGAAATTGAATCATGTATGGACCCCGCACCCCCAATACACCTTATCAGTTGTAACTCTTCCTCAATATCACCTATTTTATTCAATTCAAAACTCGATACTCAACACCGCGAATACATTCGGACAATTCTCGTTCAACGCACATCGTTTTCGAAACTCCCATTTATTGGCCACCTTGTTATACCTGCTGGTGGACCCATTTCTCCCGCGGACCACTCTCGAGGCACTCGCGGACCACCGGTTAAAAATCAGTGCCCTAAATGAAACAACAAGATTAACTGTAATTCAATCAATGTGAGGAAACAAAATGACGTCTGTGCGATATTTTAAAATCACGCATTTATTCCTAGTGTCCAATTTAAACGATGGAAGTAAAACTTTGTGTAATGAACCACTGCAATTATAATTTTCCACTGGTACGCAACTCTATAGCCTGTACATAAAATAATCTGGTATGGCGACCACGCGAAACATACCAGCTGTTCTCAGTATCACCGAAACTGTTACACCAATCAGAGTGAAATTGTGTAACCATAGACCCGGGAGAGGGCGCACGATGTTTTGTAGCAAGAAAGAGCGCGAGCGGAACTTGATTCGTTTGGGCTCACAATACACAATGATGAATTTGATCAAAGCCTTAATTAAGTAAAATAACTCGTTTTCGTGCCATAGGCAAAATATTTCTTTGCATCTGCCCAAGCATTATGATGCAATATAACAATTGTTTATGGATGATATCACCAATCATGAAATCTAAAACATTAACAATCTATAAAAAAATAAGCACTAAAATAAAAATATTCATTAAAAAATTAAAATCCGTTGAATAACCTTCCAAATATAAAATTAAATCTTCAACCTTTAACTGCAGACGTGTGGAATTCGGAACATAATTGGTGACGTTGTGTCTATCTCAATAAGAAACATTTTACATTTCATATAACTACTGTCATGTTAACTGTTTCAGCATGCGATAATCCATCGAATTATTAATATGTTCAGGATCTTATAATATCAGGAGTAGATATTTTGTAATGTTCTACTCACAGTATGCAGACATTCTGATAAATGTTATGGTGCTGTTTGTCACCACTTAAAATTAAACAACTACACTACAGATCACTTTTCGGTGATTCACTATAATCCAAAGAATGAGAAAATCACCAATTTAAACAAATAAAATATTATGAATGATAGCGCACAACACACTTTGGAACCTAACCGGAACTGGTGACGTGACGTCTGCCAGTCCACTTGAAAACTTTAGCCTTCAACCTAACGAGTTGAGCTAACCAGGTCCACTAAACTTTCATCAACGAGGGTATGAAGCGTCAGCACACAGATAAGAAGGTAACATAAACAGCTTTCTATAAGATTTAATTAAAGAAGCACAGATGTTTTTTATTTCTTGGGAGTCTGAATAACCTCACGTCACCAGTTAAAGTTTAAAAGAATGTTAGAATTGAAAGCAAAAAAAAAAAAAAAGTCTATCTTGATACTACGGGAATAATTGTTAAAATGATATGTCTCAAAGCGGCGCGCGCAGAGAATAGTTCCGCATCTGAGACCAGTTGAACAATAACACTAGCTGCAGCGGTTGTTTCTGCGATAAAATCAAATAATTATAACAATTGGTTACCGAAAGCTTCAACATCAATAAGACAAGCTCACGTGTGAATTGGGCAAGGTCACACCCAACTACAAACAAAATTTTAAAAGTGCGGAGTTCTCCGCGGCGTGCCCTCTCGCTGGTTAAGTAAGTTCACACAGAAACAACATGGTGACGACGTGATTTTTTCATACTTAAGATGACTTTTCTTGAGTGATATGAAACTTGACACTGCAAATATTTGTTTAAATTTAAATATATTGCCATCTAATGTTCAATTTTTTAAAAAGAAATCAAGATCAAGGCAGTTATAAATTTTGAAAACTTGTTTAAATTTGTCCTATCTTATTTACGTGATGTAACTGACATTTTGTATACCAAACCACCATGATAATGTTTATTTACTGATTCAAAAGGCTGTGGTTTACATTTTTACGAATTCAACATGCCAGCCGAGCGAAATTTATCACCAGTACTCGATATGTATTGCAACAATCAAACTGAAAATTTGTATGGGGATAGAGGACTATTAAGTAAGAGCATATCTGTGACTACAAAAATCTGATACGCACAAAAACAACTTAGTATCCAAGCGAGCTTCGCATGTTCAAAACGACTTTTTTGGCCATCTAATCATCCGGTCGTATTGAACCTTAGCACAGCGAATCCTAATTAAGATTTCAATTTGTTTTGAAAAATTCAAGATAAGATAGTTCGATATTTTGAACAAGTTGTTTTTATTTCTAGCATACTGTTCAAGCAATCGACGAGGAGCTTTTTATAATGACCTTTATCTGTTCGAAATTTGATGATTTCAGTCGATCAACGCGATTGTACCCAATTGTAATGGGTGGTTCCCTAATCCTGAAAAAAAAAAAACACATGAGATTAATAAATACACTTGGAAGACCAGTTTCGATCGTCAAGCGATCATCATCAGATCTGGCCACCCATTACAATTGAGTACAATCGTGTTAACCGGCTGAAAAACAATTAATTTCGATTCGTAAAGCAACGCTGAAAAATTACTTCCAACACGATAACATTCCTTATCTACTGACAATGAATTCCCTGTCATGCTTTTGTAAATTATAGAAGCCACGCATTTGACTTTTCTTAAAATTAATTCTTGTTACTCGTTACAGAAAGAAGCCATCTCTACGGGAGGAGTCATAATTAACTGGCAATGAATGTTGTATGTTCTCTCCCGTAATTTCCAATTTGACTGGTGGTGATAATAGTTTTATGGAGTGGAATATCGAGGTCATGTACCCAATTTTTTTAGTGTAGGTATCGCAAATTTTTGATTATACGAATCTCTTACTGATGTTCAATTTAACCGGTCATTGGGATAGTTGATAAACCAGTACCATGAACCAAATATTCTAGTACACAATTCTTTTGAGTTGTATTCATGTACCATTGACAGAGCCTCCTCATGTTGCTTTGGATACATATTTTTCTAGTGCTAGAGATGTTTTGGTGTGAGTTATCTTGAGCAATGATGTAAGCTGCGTTTTAAGATAGCGAGACTGGGGTCAGATTTATGGCTGTATGGTCTCAAGGGTCTGTACTGTTGCACTTCCCCTATTTGTGAAAGGACGACATCAATGTTTTAAAAAGTTGTTATTGTCGATTCATTAGGGGCTTTGCGAATAAGTGGTCATGTAGCCCCGTGTACTGGGGTGTGTGTAGAATAGGTCCGATAACCTGTACCATTGCGATGTCTGTACTAGTGTGTGAATTTGTAATTGAAGTAGGATTTTGGTAGGAAATGGTTGTGGCCTTTGGAACCAACCTGATTTTTGCCTGGAGTAGAAGTGAGAAACCATGGGAGGGCCACTTCCAGGATGGCTGATGTAGGAATCGAACCCGCCTCTTCTCAGTCATGCCTCACAACGCTGAGTGTATCCCGTTCCAACCCTCAAACCAGAATTAAATTTCTTGGCACAACCAGGTATCGTACCCGGTCCCCCATGATACAGCCTAGCCCATGTCTCTGAAGTAAGGTAAAATACTCTCTAGTCATGGAGGCAAATATAGCTGGATTTTTCTTTATTTCACTTTACTTTTTACCTTTTATTCTATTTTCAGTTTGTTTTCGAGAAGACGTCACAAACACCCAGTCCCCGAGACAGAGACATTAACCACGGGGGATTAAAATCCACATGGCTCGTCCGGGAATCGAACCCGGGACCCTTCAGGCCAAAGTCTAGCATGCTAGACAATCAGCTATGGGGCCGGACAAGCTGGCTGGTCGTGTGTAGCACACTCAATTGCTATTCAAATACAGTTTGACCCTCATTTTTGTGACGGGGGCATGGTGGGATCAGTGGTTAAGTTGCTTGCCTATCACCAAGGTGGTACGGGTTCGATTCCCGATCATCGCATGTGAGATTTTTGAATTGAAATATCACGTCCTGTGGTTCGGAATCCACGTGAAATGGAGGTCCCGTAACTCATGATCGAGAGGTTTACGGTCATGTAAAACTAAAAGCTTCCTTTCAATTTTGTGACCCTACTGGCTGGGGTGGGTTAGTGGAAGTGCCATCTAATTGCTTTCCACAAGGCTACATTTGCTTCTAGAGACAACATAGAAATTGTTGTAGCCATTCTGATAGATATTATTTCGTCCGCCTCGTTGCGTAGTGGCTAGCATTCGATTCCCGGCTCTGCTAAGAAATATGATTCTGGTCTGAGGCCGGAACGGGGTTCACTCAGCCTCTTGAGGCAAAACTGGGAAGTGGCAGGTTTGATTCCTAGCTCATCCATCCTGTTAGTGAATTCCCGTGGTTTCGGTATCACAGTGACCCAGGTTATCAAATTCTACTCACACCCAAGGACACGGGGCTACAAGACAATGATGTCACAAAGCCCCTAAAATGATCAACAACAACAATATATCATTTCGACTGGCTGCGTGGTTCAGCGGTTACGTTCCTGTCAGCTGTCACCAAGGATGCAGGACTGAATCCTTGCACAGTCAGCTGGCATCTTAGGTTGCGCAAATGTAAGGGAGCCGTTTCAATAGATTTGCTGGCACATCAAAGATTGCCTTCGGGGTGAAATTCTGGCACCCCGGCATCTCTTAAGGCTACAGAAGATAAAAGGGATGTAAAACTAGAAACATTATTATTATTATTATTATTATTATTATTATTATTGTCGCCTCCGTAGCGTAGCGGTCAGCATGGTTAGCTGCCGCCCCGGAGGTCCTGGTTTGGATTCCCGGCTCTGCGACGAAATTTGAAAAGTGGTATGAGGACTGGAACGGGGTCTACTCAGCCTCGGGTGGTCCAAATGAGTAGAGAGGGTTCGATTCCCACCTCAGCCATCCTCGAAGTGGTTTTCCGTGGTTTCCCACTTCGTCTTCGGGCAAATGCCGGGATGGTACCTACTGTAAGGCCACGGCCGCCTCCTTCCATCATCCTCGCCTATCCATCCCAATCTTCCATTCCTTCCCATCCCTCATGAGGCCCCTGTTCGCTTTGCAGGTGAGGCCGCCAGGGCGAAGTGCTGATCACACCTCCCCAGTTGTCTCTATCCCAACCAGATGTTCCAGGCTCCAGGACACTGCCCATAGAGACGGTAGTGGTGAGTTCCCTCGCAGAGCCCGTGGGAACCACTAACCTAGAGGGTAAATTGACTAAATAAAGAAATAAAAAAAATATTATTATTATTATTATTAATAATAATAATAATAATAATAATATTTCAACTCTTATTAAGATATTACTTAAGACTTTCCGTTCTCCTTAGAGCGATTTGTTCACCGTAACAAAACAAGCCTTGTTCACACGTAGACAGGAATAATGAACGGTAAGAAGTTTATAGATATATCTCACAGATAATATTTAGAATACAGTACCTTCTTAATAAGATCCGCTCATAGTACCATTTACACCTTAAAGCTTGCAGTTTGAAAAAAAAAAAAAAAAGGACGCATGCGCCGGGGACGGGGACTGGCGTAATGATGACCATTATGGGTGAGGGGGAGGGGGAGGAATACTCCTCACGGGCGCACGCCACGCCGCCCCGGACGCTGTTATTGTTCACACAACAGGTGAGACCTGAGTGACACGCGTCGACTCAGCGGAGATTTATCTAGTTCGTTTTCGAAGCAAAAATCATTTTTTGGTATGGTATAAAAAGTCAAATACTTATAATAAAACACACATTCAGAGTTGCCACGATCTTTTACAGTTTGCATTAAGTTCCGTAAGAATTTAATACGTTATCTCATGCAGTATAGACCCCGTTTAACATTGTCGGTAATAAAATGAAGTGATACGAAATGATTTAGGTATTGTTAGTTCAGTAGTTTCAAGTCAATTTGAGGATCACAAATTCTTTTATCCTTCTCCTATTTGCAAAGTGGTCAAGAAGCTTGCCTCATACCAAAACTCCGTGGCTCGATTCTAAGGCAAAGCATGTGAGATTTTTAAAACGAAAATTCATTCCCAGTGATTTCATTTGACTTAAAATAGGAAGACCAGTGGTTTATGATCGTGATATTTATAGATGTAAATATACAAGCTTTCTTGCAAGTATTATAATTTAATGTTTCCTTACAAGTATTTGATAAATGTTCTCCTTACTAGTCTAGTACACATAGGGATAATGATTTTCTGCTGTTTTATGTGGATTATTGGAATAATGATTTTCTTTATTCATTCATTCACCATGCTATCATTATTCATTCTTCTTCGCTTGTTGTTATTCATAGAGGAAGATCTCCTCGATACAATTAAGAATTTTGATATCAATCAAAAGGGACTTGTTTTAGATATTCTAATAGTTGCATTTTTGGAATATAGGACATCTAGTTAATCAGCTCCATGCACTTGGTAAACCCGTGTTTCTGTAGCAACTGTAGTAGTGCGTGTGATAGTAATTAATGTGGCTTAGGACTGGGACAAGTGCACCTCTACCATCCTGGTATTTCACTTCAGAAAGAGGTAAAAATTCACACTTGGAATATTCCACACCCTAATGCAGCAGTTGAGCACGACGTAACGCATAACTTACGCTGAGGGGCAACAGAAACATTTGAAGTGGCAGTTAAGTTCATAATATTCATTGCACACAAAGCAACAATACCTGCAAGAATATCGCCTGGTTCATTATTTCTAAGGAATTATATTTTAACGACGTTGAATTAGTTATTATATTTGGTTATTTGGGAAAGAAAATCTATTGTCTAACAGGACCGAACAAGAGCGTAGGTTAACGTAACTCTTAACCTTGGGATCATAATCCAAAAGGCATCTCGTCTTTTTTACTTGAAAACCAAACCATTGGAAGTAAATTTTAATTTGAAACTCCCACACGTACTGGCCAGGAATCAAACCCGGGGACAAACTTGGCGAGAAGCGAGCAGTTAGACCACTCAGCTATCACGATCGATAATTTTTCCATCAGGTTCAACAATACGTAATAACATCGCAGTTGTCTACCAAGAAGTGTGGTGTCTGCCAGCAATGACTTCAATACGAGTGCTGTTTCTAATCATCGCCATAGGGGTTGGTAAGTACTGATGTTATGTACGTTTTTTTGCATGCTACAGCCTTAATATAACAGACTGGTTGCGTTGCTCAGCGGTAACGTTCTTGCCTGCTGTACCGAAGGTTGCAGGATCGAACCCTGGTGCAGTCAGTTGGTATTTAAGGGTGCACAAATGCAAGGGAGCCGTGATTTAATGGTGGGAGAGAGGCTGATGTTTGTTTTAAGTGAAGGAGAGAGGGTGCTACCTTTGTGTCGGTTACCTGTAGCTTATGCACCAGATATCCTGATTCTACCCAGCTCTCACTTCCATATAGCAAGGTCGGTCTAAAAACTGAGCTATGTACGGAGAGTTTCGTCACTACAATAACATCTTTCTTGTAGATCCCTAATGAGAGGTCTCTGCATTGGCTTTCATGGACCTCGAATTTTTTTCTATTCCCCACACTACCATCCTGTGATAATGCACAGCCTAAGTATTTAAAATTTACCGCCTGCTCCAATTTCGTTCCACCTATCTGGCATTCAATTTTGTTGTGTTTCTTCCCTACCAGCATATCCTTCGAAAAGTGTGTAGAAATTTCTTCACTGCTCACCAACCACTCCTAATGACTGACGATTTTTCAAATTCTTAAAACCATTGCATTTTGATTGTCCAGCTCTCACTTTCATATAGCAGTACTAGTGTGCGCGTTGAAATCGTGAAAGAAAGCTTATATAAAATTATATTTTTATAAATATAATGGATATATATTCTTTTTGTATTGTATTATTATAGAATATGGTATTAATAAAATTATATTTTAACCATCATAAAAAATAACCACCCTGAAGAGAATAGGTGCTGGAATGCCGTGGGTTCAAATCACAAATAATTCTGACAGTAGTATTTACCGATATTGACGCTTAGTCATGTTAGTGTACCCTGAAGAATAACCTCAAGCTATAGTCCTCCGCATTTCAGCAGGTCAAGCATTTCTTCTACTTACCAAATCATCACCCACTCTCTACGCACTAATTGTGGAATTAACTCGCACTAAGGTGGACTTATTTTGAATAATAATATTAATAATAATTACAATGATAATAATTATAGTCTAAAAGTAATAATGATATTAATAACTAGGGGACCTCTGCGTGCGCATAAACCACCCACCCGGCTCTACTGTTATGCCGGCTTCTTGTTTATTGGTTTACAAGCAGTTTTTAAACAAATTGTCCATATTGTCCCCATATCTGTATAGACCACCAACCCGACTTTACCGTTACGTGGACTCGACGCGACACAGTTCTTCCAGGGGCTATCGTCTTGTTTATTTGTTTAATCGCACTTTTGCAACAATTTTTAGCCTACTTTTCACATTTTGCAAAAATGAGGAAAAAGGAGACTTATGAGATCGATCCGGGAAAATGTGTGTCTGTCTGTCCGTCTGTCTGTCCTTCTGTCTGTCTGTCTGTCTGGCTGGCTGGCTGTGTGTGTGTCCCCCACCTATCAACTCCTAAACGGCTGCAGCAATCAAAACCAAATTTAGTACGAGTAAAGATGTGGACCGGAATATCTCACGTCCATATTTGAAAATGATGTCAGTGCTACCAACTGCTGAAAAATCGCACTAGAAATTTGAGCTCCATGTTGGATATCCTGCAAGGTATGCATGGGAGCTATTCCAAAATTGGCACATATGTAGATAATACTATTTCAGTTTAATTTCCAGGAGGCCAACCATGACAGTGTTGCCAAAATAATTTTAAGCCTTCTGATAAGTCCAAATTTTAAATGCATATAACTTCTAAACTATCAATTGGAATTCAACCAAATTTCGTATGTACTATGCGTACATAAACAGATATGACTGAGCGTATTCTTAAGAGCCACCAGGGCTGCCAACTGTTAATAAATGCTCTCGATTTTTTAAAATCCAAATACCCATATATCAGAAAGTATGCATGCCGACAGCTTTAAACTATGCACACGTATAGTACCTGACATGTTGTATTAATTTGGAGTAACTTATATACGTCATTGCTACCAACATGATTCTAAGCCTGCTGATAGGTCCAAATTTAAATACATGTAACTTCTATACTATCATTTGGATTTCAACCAAATTTCGTGTGTGCTATGTGTACCATAACAGATATGACTATAAGTATTGTTAAGAGCAATCAGGGCTGCCAACTGTTAATAAACGCTGTCTATATTTTTTACCCTAATATCAATATATCAGAAAGTATGCAAGCCAACAGCTCTATACTTTGCACACGTATAGCACCTGACATTCTAGATTAATTTGGAGTAATTAATACAAGGCAGTGCTGCCAACATGATTCTATGCCTGCTGATAGGCCCAATTTTAAAATACATGTAACGTCTATACTAACAAATGGATTTCATCCAAAATTGGCACAACAAGATATCATAATATTTCAGATTATTTCTGACCATCACACGCATGGTATTGTTGGTAACATGCTTTTGCGCGTGCTGATAGATCCAGTGACTAACTGCATATAACGTCCATTGGACTTCAACCAAATTTTGTATTCTGTACCTTAAGAGATGGAACTAAGAATATATTCAGTCACCAGGGCTGCCAACTGTAGTGCTCTATTAGGCTACATTATATCAGGTATATTTTGAACTAATTAGATATTTCGATATTACCAACTTAATTTCGTCATTATTCTAAATAGGTTCGTATACTGTAGAATAATCATTGGCATGAAAATTAGGCTGTATAGTTCTTCACGAACTTCTTGTTTCTATTGCATTTCAAGAAGTGCAAGATTTTACCTGTAGGGTACTATTGAGACGATTTGGAAGATTGTGGCACAAACTACGCCACACAGCCAGTCCACGCATTTTGACATCACAAACCTGTTGGTATCAAGATTTAACTTTTCATTAACTGCCCTGCTCAGAATGATTCCTAACTAGTTTGGACCGTTTTGAATAAAAAATATTATTAACTATCCAAGCCCATGTCTAACCAAGAGGTTTCAGCGTAGGACCACTTGTCTATTCTTTAAAACGTTTGCATGAATGTTACATACTTTCAATAATGTTTCATGTCATACGATGTTTATTTTGCTACATTAACCAGTCTTTTGTTGAACTTAGGCTGGCTGCCTGGCTCAGCGGTAACGTTCTCGCTTGCTGTGTCCAAGGTTGCAGGATTGAATTTTGGCACAGCCAGTTGTCATTTAAGGGTGCACAAATACGAGGGGGCCGTGTCAGTAGATTTACTGGCACGTTAAAGATCCCTTCAGGGCAAAATTCACACACCCCGACGTCTCTAAAAGCCGCAGTTGTTAAAAGAGACGTAAAACCAATAACATTATTATTATTATTTTGTTGGATTTACGATGTGACTGGCAAGGAATGAAGTAAATTACTGTCTACCTCCTCATAGAATTAGACCGCGTATGATATGCTTCTATTTAAAGTGAAATAATTATCTGTAAAGATTAAGTTTCACATAATAAGTAGCCATATTTTAATGTAGTAATTTTAACAACGGCCTACGTATCCCAGTCGGTTGAGGCGCTGAGCTTCTAAATGAAAGGGAGTGGGCTCGATTCCCACCTTCAGAAACACAATTTTCCCTGAATTTAACTCAGCCTACACAAGGAATGAGTAACAGGGTAATTCCTAGGTGAAACGTAGCCACAACCGACAACTCCATCTAATCTACTATCGGCGCAGAAATGATGTGCTCTCGAGTTTGGAGATAAATAGCAAAATAACCAAATGGCCAATATAAAATCAAGTAACATCATAATTTTCCTTGTTCATTTCAGTGTGGATTAATGACAAAGTTGACTTTAAAAATGCATTTTAATGTCATTTAAGGCAGGTATAATGTAAAAAGAAAGTTTTTTTTGGAGTTTCAAGGGAATCGTTGAATTAAAAGATTCACAACTCTGAACCCCGTTGTGCAACACCAACCCAATTTTAATAAATATTAGTTAGCTATGTTGTGTATATTTGAATAGTATCTCCAACGCAAACAACAAATCAATCAATAATAATAAAGGCTCGCATTTCAAAGCTGGACTCCCGTATAAGTTCGTTCTTTGATGCGTTGTAATCCACTTATTCTAAACTTTTACAGTGTCTAACTATCCGTAATGCAAATAAATGGGTTAGGTTTATACAGATTGATATTTATTCTGATTTTGGCAAGTTTTGTCGGCAGGCGAGACAATGCAGCGCTGTTGCCGCATTCGCTCGGCAGCGAACGTCACTGCCTGGTCAGCGCTCCCTCGTCACAAAGCATGTTCAAAGGACATTTATTTCGTTCCCACACTTGCCATTAGCTAATCTCAAGAGTGCTTTGGATCCCAACGGCAGCTTCATTTTTTATTTTTGTTCCTCAGTTTTTTTTTAACTTATAATTTCATTAAACATTCAGTACATCTACATGACGAATATCTTGCAAAAAATAGTTATCATCATCTAATTGAATGTGGTGATCCAAAGTAAAATTTTCTATGCCGTCACCCTCACTATCATAAGAGCTACCGTATTCAAATCAAACATTGAAAGTATTTCTTGAGACAAATGATTTTTCCCCAGTAATAATCTTCAATTTTTGTGGCAAACTCGATACATTTCTTTCATAACTCAACTGGTACTGATCCTTCGTAACAGAGATCCTTCAGCACCTTCTTATCGTCTGTTCAGCATTTGCCCGGTTTACATCAGTCAGTTTATTTTTTACACAGACCCATATCAACTCAATTGCATTAAGTTCACAATTGTCAACTGGTAGCGATACCGATTCCGCATCAGGTTGCAATCCAATTTTCATCCTGGCATTTTACAGATGTGTTTGGCGTGTTTGATTTGCGAGGCTTTTGTTAGAGACTCGAAGTTAACAGCATCTCCTAAGAAGCTATCCTCACTTCTTATATGTAAAATTATAGTCCGTTAACCTCCACCTGAAGGAACCTTGAAGCCACCTCGCCAACCAATCACTTTTCTTTAAGCTGCTCTTGATATTGGTCTTAATTTGAAAATTTATAGTTTAGTGCTTCATTGACGATTTCCTGCCAAGCGAATTTCATGGTATAGTTTTGGCCGCACCAGGTCTCGTCCGTGTAAAATATTTTGTAGCCCTGATTTCGGAGTCGTCGGGGAATGTGTGAAGAAATGGAGCAATGGTTGTCGATTCCATCACAATTGGTATTTTATTTAATTTCCTGAACCAAAATTCAATGTTCTTAACGACTTCTTCAAGATAAGTATTCAGCATTTTCGGAAAGTCTGATAAACACTTCTCGAATTTTGCTTCCAGTTTTTTGATAATCTTTCAAAATAAGAAACATGAATAGATATACGCATAACTCTAATTTAATGTGATGATGGTCGTCCTGCCGATATTATTTTCATCTTGGCTCGTCCTCGATTTTCATCACTTGCGTTCTCAGCATTCACTTTTTTACTGAGTGAAGCGGCACTCCAATATAAACAGCTACTCAATGGAACACCGGATTTAGCTTGTCGCCAATTTTATCACCCTCTAACTTAAAGAAACAAATAACACTTAAAATTATAGGAATCTCGCACTCAATAAACGGGAATCTAGAAGGCAGTGTGAATATCGTAACAGAAACTAGAAACTAAACATTGAGACAATGTCAGAGATTCTTAGATGATCAGTGACTCACTCATGTGTGTAAAAACTTCCTTTGACACATTTTATGGCCAGAGTAGGACAGTGGATGTTGAAACTGTGAAAGAATGCGATCCGTTTATTATTCAGGGCCACTGATCCAAGGATGACAAAATATGTCTTTGATAATTAAGGTCATGTTATTTTTATTGGTTTATTTTGTACGTGAATATTCAGAGTTTGTTTGAAGTAAATAGTGTTTTTTTACTAAACATCAATGAAATAATCTCATTATGAACAGGCGACAATAAAATAATATTCTCATTTTCTTTCTAGATTTACTATGAACATTTGAATTAATTTGTAATTTCTAATCGACTATCGATTGATATAAATTTTATTATTGATGTCTTTCTTCTTGGTCGTTTGAGCCACCAATAGACAATGGTGCTTGTGTTTTAGGTGTTGTCTGCCACTTTTCGTGTTCTTCGTGGATTGTTTGGAGGCTGATTTCGTGCTAAAATCTTGAGCCTTTCTATTGTATCAGTATTCTTTAATTTTCTTGATGAACTCTACCTTACGTTCCTCGAACCATTTCGTGGACGCGTTGCGGTGAGCTTCTGTAATTGATATGGGGAAGCTATGTCTTCAATTATCAGCAACTCCTGGCATTTATTGTTTCTTGCTGAAGATTAAGTCCAGCAAGATCCGTCTCAATTTATTTATTTATTTATTTATTGGAACGTCATGCTTCTGGGACTATCTTATTCTATTTCCACTTTTGTATTTTATTGCCATGGTTATTTATACGAAATTAAAATATTAAATATAATCTCCAACGCTAAAATCCACGGAACACAAAAGGAGACACGAAAGGTATACTCTCAAACGCCTTGTCACAAAACGTCAAATAGGTGGCGCTGTAAGAGTATTTATTAATAAAATACATATATACATAATATAAATGTTCAACATTCCAACAGTAATACGTAATACATATTTTATTATTGCTTTATGAAGCATCCAAGTTCGTTCTCTGATTGGTCACAGCGAGCGAACCCGGAAACACAGTCCGAACCTTCCTACGGGTCTCGCCTGCAGTCAACAGCACTCACTTATATCAAGAAAAATATCAATCCATAAAAACAAAACACATTTATTTACATTATGAACAGTTACACACTGCAGACACTTAGTGTATGTGGATTAAAACGCACCCAAGAACAAACTTCTAAGATAGTCCAGTTGTGAAATGCGAGCCATTCACATAACTGATTGTTTTCTTGTTTGTGTTGGAGATAAAAACCCTCTCTTAGCCTTAGGAACGTTAACCATTTTCAAAGTAATAAAGAAAAACGGGCTTTACTGTGCGAGAGCGTTAGTTACCTGTGAGATTGGACGGAGTGATTGTGGGTGGGTCAAGAATACCATTATTTTACTTTTGTTGTTGTTGTTGTTGTTTCATTGGAGGGGCTTGGACATCATGGTCATTTATTCCGGTGTACTTGGATGAGTGTGGAGTTTTGTCTGATTACCTGAGTTATTGTGATGGCTGTTTTAGTGAGTGTATTTGCAATTCAGGTCAGGATTCTGAAGGAGGTGGACGTGGCCTCATGTCTGGAGTAGAAATGGGGAAACACGGAAATCCACTTCAACGACGGCTGATGTGGGATTGAAACCCACCACTTCTATGTTTCATTCATGAGGCTAAGTGTAATTCGTACCTGCTCTTTGACCGGAATTAAATTCCTTGGCTGTGCTGAGAATCGAACTCGGACATCCGGTGAGGTGACAGCCAAGAATACTAGCCACTACACCACGAGTTAGTTCATATTTTGTAGTCCTACGCCGACATGCGTACCCGAGGCGTGATCTCCCTCTCCAGACAGCTTGGATTCGGTTCTGGGCTTTTCCACAGTTATGAATGTTGAATCGGGGAACACTCAGCATCATAGAACTCAGCAATTTTTCTAGATTTGTGCCGTGCGTTGTGTGAGTTTTTGCCCAGGATACTAAGCTGGCTCATC
Source organism: Meconema thalassinum (assembly GCA_946902985.2). NCBI lineage: Eukaryota > Metazoa > Arthropoda > Insecta > Orthoptera > Tettigoniidae > Meconema > Meconema thalassinum. Next base: position 4,718,741 of record CAMPQE020000020.1, read on the forward strand.
AGCGGGCTCTTGGTGTTCCCGCCCGGACCCCCACAGGAGTAGCGAACTTTTTGGAGGCTTTCATAGGGAGGTTATGGCTGCTTGAGCTTTTAGTTCTCGCAGTAGAGAGGCACAGGGGCGCTTCATAAAAGGGGAGGTAGCGCGCAGTCAGGGCAGGAACACCAAGAGCCCGCTGATGAGCCAGCTTGGTGTCCTTGGTGAGACCCCACACAAGACACGGCACAAACCTAGAATAATTACCGAGTTTTAATTCACTGACCGTGAAAGTCAATATACCAACTCAGCATCATGATCATAACTTTGAAGAAGGTTCGCTTGTTTCCTGCTCTAAGTGGTCTTCCGTGGTTTTCCATATCTTCCTTCAGGCGAATACCAGTGTGATACCTAGTTACAGCCCACGGATGTCTAAATCTTAATAGTAGTCTCTATAATGAGTATTGTCGCAACGGGAAACCGAGCCCGAGTGGATTCAAACAAATTGGCGTGCGATTGATCCTAAGCCTTATACATGTGTTCCTCACCCAACAGGTGGGCGGTTTTTTGACGGTTGTGGACTTTGAGAGGAAGTTGGAGCTTAAGTTTCTCTCCTCAAGACAATAGTTATACAGCCATAACACCTTTAAATCATGAGGAACATCTGCTGTCGAGAAGAGGAATCTGATACCGAACTGTCATAACTAGTTGGGTGGGGCTGAGCGGTAGGATTATGGGAATGAAAGAACGCTGCCTGGGTATGCGTGGGCTGTCAGGGCTCTACCGACAAACACGAGAAGAGTCACTACTAAAACAGCTCGGTTTCGTGGCTTCACTTCCCGGCTGATCACCTCGTGGTGTAGCGGCTAGCGTTCTTGGCTGTCGCCTTAGAGGTCCGGGTTAGGTTCCTGGCTCTATCATGGAGTTTAATTCTGGACTGGGGGGCTGAAACTGGGTCCACTCAGCCTCGTGAGACAAAACTGAGAGAAGGTGGGTTCGATTCTCACCTCAGCTATCCTGGAAGAGGTTTCCCGTGGTTTTCCACTTGTTCTCCAGGCGAATGCCGGGATGGTTCCTAACTTAAGGCCATGGCCGCTTCCTCCCTAAATCCTACCTCAATTACAAATATACGCACTGGTACAGACATCACAGTGACACAGGTTGTCAGACAAATTCTGCACACACCCAAGTACACGGGGCTAAATAGCCACGATGTCGCAAAGCCCCTAAACGAATCAACAACAACATGTCACTACTAGTGAGCCCCTAGGGATAGACTGGAAGATTATATTATGTTGGTGATGATCCACAAGACGTCCCTATGGTTAAAGCCCTGCACGGATGCGGATATCCGCGGATAAACCCGCGGATATCAGCAAAATGTTTCACCATGCGGATATAGTTTGCATGCCTGTGCGGATAGCGGATAAGCTGCGGATAATGTTTGAACAAATTTTGTGAATAGTTTTTAGAATACAATCCGAACTTGTTTAATATCATTATTAGCACCCGGATGTTTATGACATATCGTATTTTTCCGTTATGTTTTTCTTTTCATAACAAAAATGTAACACGAGGATTGTAGCTAATCTCATTAAGCACAATTAACACTCCGAACAGGAAAGGGTTGCGATTCTGGCTGTGTAACATTCATTTTAAACATAGCACATGGCATACAAAGTCTAAAGGGAAAGACTTTTCCTTCACATGTCAAAATATGTTGCTTTAATAATTTATGCTTTATCTAATTAATAATATTATTGTTGTGTCAGTAGATTCGGATTACAAACGTGGGAATGCGAAAAAAAAGTCGTGCGGATGCGGGGCGTATGCGGATAACAGTCGTGCGGATGCGGGGCGGATGCGGATAACAGTTGTGCGGATGCGGGGCGGATACGGATAACAGTTGTGCGGATGTGGGGCGCATGCGGATAACAGCTGTGCGGATGCAGAGTGGATGCGGATAACAGTTGTGCGGATGCGGGGCGGATACGGATAACAGTTGTGCGGATGCGAGGCGGATGCGGATAACAGCTGTGCGGATGCAGAGTGGATGCGGATAACAGTTGTGCGGATGCGGGGCGGATACGGATAACAGTTGTGCGGATGCGGGGCGGATACGGATAACAGTTGTGCGGATGTGGGGCGGATGCGGATAACAGTTGTGCGGATGCGGGCGGATACGGATAACAGTTGTGCGGATGTGGGGTGGATGCGGATAACAGTCATGCGGATGCGGGGCGGATGCGGATAACAGTTGTGCGGATGCGGATAACAGTCATGCGGATGCGGGGTGGATGCGGATATCAGTTATGCGGATGCGGGGCGGATGCGGATAACAGTTGTGCGGATGCGAGGCGGATGCGGATAACAGCTGTGCGGATGCAGAGTGGATGCGGATAACAGTTGTGCGGATGCGAGGCGGATGCGGATAACAGCTGTGCGGATGCAGAGTGGATGCGGATAACAGTTGTGCGGATGTGGGGCGGATGCGGATAACAGTTGTGCGGATGCGGGCGGATACGGATAACAGTTGTGCGGATGTGGGGTGGATGCGGATAACAGTCATGCGGATGCGGGGCGGATGCGGATAACAGTTGTGCGGATGCGGATAACAGTCATGCGGATGCGGGGTGGATGCGGATATCAGTTATGCGGATGCGGGGCGGATGCGGATAACAGTTGTGCGGATGCGAGGCGGATGCGGATAACAGCTGTGCGGATGCAGAGTGGATGCGGATAACAGTTGTGCGGATGCGAGGCGGATGCGGATAACAGCTGTGCGGATGCAGAGTGGATGCGGATAACAGTTGTGCGGATGCGGGGCGGATGCGGATAACAGTTGTGCGGATGCGGGGCGGATACGGATAACAGTTGTGCGGATGTGGGGCGGATGCGGATAACAGTTGTGCGGATGCGGGGCGGATACGGATAACAGTTGTGCGGATGCGGGGCGGATACGGATAACAGTTGGGCGGATGCGGATAACAGTTGTGCGGATGCGGGCGGATACGGATAACAGTTGTGCGGATGTGGGGTGGATGCGGATAACAGTCATGCGGATGCGGATAACAGTTGTGCGGATGCGGATAACAGTCATGCGGATGCGGGGTGGATGCGGATATCAGTTATGCGGATGCGGGGCGGATGCGGATAACAGCTGTGCGGATGCAGAGTGGATGCGGATAACAGTTGTGCGGATGCGGGGCGGATAACAGTTGTGCGGATGCGGGGCGGATGCGGATAACAGTTGTGCGGATGCGGGGCGGATGCGGATAACAGTTGTGCGGATGCGAGGCGGATGCGGATAACAGTTGTGCGGATGCGGATAACAGTCGTGCGGATGCGGGGCGGATGCGGATAACGTTTTGTTTATCCGCGCAGGGCTCTAGGCCCATGGTGGTGGGGTAGCGTGCCTGCCTCTCACCCGGAGGTCTCGGATTCGATTCCCGGCTCCGTCAGGGATCTAAGAAACTGAAGTGAGGGCTGGAACGGTGAACACGCAGGTTCGTGAGGACAATTGAGTAGCTGTCTGACATCCGGGAGGTGAGGAGGTTCGAATCCCCCCGCCGGCAACCTTGAAGATGGTCATCTGTGGTTTCCCATCTTCTTTCCAGGCCAATGCCAGGGTTGGTCCCTAACTATAGGCCACAACCGCTACCTTCCAACTCCTCGTCCTTACATTCAAACTTTCCTCCCCAGACAACACTCCTCACGCGACGGTACTTGTAGCTCACCCATTGGGTGTCCGCCTAGAAGCAGCTACAAACTGGCGAGCCGAACATGTCCTCGGACACTCCCGGCGCTAAAAGCCATACGCTAAAATAAACAAAAAAAAAAAAAAACTGAAATCTAAACTTACTAAACGGTCACGGGAGGTCATCGCTGCACTCAAAGAAGAATATGCATTATAAATTAGTTTGAAAAGTATAATTAACTAATCAATTAAATTTAAAACAATCCATGGCGCAGGGCATCCTGGACCGCGGGGCCTGGGTGGTCGCCCTCCTTGCCTTCCCCTAGATCCGCCCCAGCTTGGTAGCCCTAGGCCCTTCATGGGCTGTAGGGCCACGGAGTTCGGTTCACATCAAACAAACTGTGTCTATTTCGCTCTGTGTTTATTAATAACAAAGATATTTGTTGTGGTAATGTTTTATAATTTTAAATATTTTATTTGTACATTATGCAACGAGCCTACAATGGCTATAATTAAGACACGAGTATGTTTATAAAACGAGCGTATGCGAGTTTTATAATTTACATACGAGTGTCTTAATTACCATTATAGGCGAGTTGCATACGACTGTTTATGTTCGACGATAATTATAACTTTATTATATGTTTTAACATAAATATTCATAAATATCTGTTCAGTCACTAGAATGTTGTGATCGGGTGCTGCGCTGAGTAGTATATCTCTGTTTTCCAAGCTCTCTGGCCAACCGACGCATGCGCTCTGTGTGCTTCAATGCCATATGTTCAGATTGTGCACCAGTATTCAGTAAAACTGTCACCGAAGTCGTTTCAGAACAACGCGCTGTGTAGAAATTGGATTTGGGGATATTAAGGTACAGTGCTATTACTTGTCTCATATTCATCAGTTTATTTACGCGAACATATGGACGGTGCACTCCTAGGTAATTTATATAGACATGTTGGATTTTGAGCGCATGCGCGAAGGTATCCTTATCTAATTGGTCACACAACTGCTTCTTGAGCTCTGATTGGTGGGAGAAACTGTTTCATAATGAAAAATAGTGTTATAATGAGCCTCATTATGATACAGTTATCTGACACATAATAGTCAGGGTCGAACATAAATAAATGTACCGTATTTGAACTTTAACCCTTTATAGGATAGTGGTCTGTATATTAACCACCGATCATAAGATGACTTTATATTATCAATGGTTCAATCTTTCAGCCTAATTACAATAAATCTTATTGTAGAGGTAATATTTCTGAAAAGCAAAACATATTTATGTTTCCTTGAACTATTGCGGTGGATAAAATTATTGTAACTTATAATTTAAAACATATAAAAAATTACCAAAAAATAAAATAAAACAGAAATGGCGGTCCCACGTGACCGCTCGTGTGGATCATTACAATAGTCTACAAACGAAAAACAATAAAAAATAAGATAATAAAATTTTGAAATTAAAATTATAAAATAAAAATTATAAAAATTAATGAAAATAGTTTATCAACTATTATATAAATAAAATTAATAATATTGAAAATTAACCCTCTTAGTGCCAAGCCATTTCCTGAAATACTTGCCAAGAATGCCAAGCCATTTTCAATGGTCATGCAGACTACTCGAAAAAAATCATAAATACCACATTTTCTACGATAGAATCGTTACTTTTGCTTTGCATTATAACCAATACCTCATTCTTTCATACATTATGTTCACACAAGTATATACGGCATCTGAACCTTTTTAATTGAGGTTATTCTGATAATTGTTCAATTTTTCATTTTTTGTATGTAAAAAATCAGTTTTGAGCCTAAATTAAGGACACCTAAGAGTCATATTCGAAGAAACACTACGTTTCCAGCTGTAGAAATTTCTTAGATACATCTTTAGGCAGAAAACTTCAACCAGAAGAAAACAAATGCACCGCAATTTTGGCGGGAACAAGCGTGATTGGGGGAGCGCAAAGGGAGGGCGTGATTACAAACTCAAACCTATCGCGTAACGGACTTGGAAGGAAAAAAGAAGACATCGCACAGGCAAGCTTGAAACCTCACCTTTCCAACAGTATGAAATAATCACGGACATATGCCTACAGAAAGCTACAAATATTAGATAAACAGCGAGCCGATTTAATCGGCTTTGGCACTTTTGGCTCGAGCAGTGAGAGCCGATCTGATCGGTGCGTGGCAGTGAGAGGGTTAACTAAAATTAAAATAATTAAAATCAAAATTAAAATTATAATAACTTAAATCAAAATTGGAGTTAAAATGAAAATTTAAATACATTAAATATAAATGGAATATTTAAGAAGAATCGTCTGCTCTATAAAGGGTTAAATGTGAGCAGACGCATCATAGAATAGAATTCTATAGCCTATAGCTGTGACTTTATGCGTACCGGTACCAGCAAACCACATTTGTTCCCTAACCAGCAGCAATTCAAAGGGACGACACAATCTGAACATTTTTACTAAACAATAGCTGCCCTCGTCACAAACTGTGGTGTTTGGAATATTTCACATCGTATTCAAACGCGGATCAGATTGCAAAGCACAAATATGATGATAATGTATTCATCAACCCTAAACCGAGCTATTTATCGGGCGCGTGGTTACCTTTGGCAATCAGTCATTTATAGGCTCCTAATAACATGAACATTTCGTTTGAAGCTGATTTTTCTTTTGTTTTAATGTTATTACGCAAATGAAATGATAATTGCTCAAGGGAAATTAATACGGACGTACTTGAAATGGATGTGAACTAGATTCTAGAACGAACATTGGTAGTTCATCTACCTAACATGAGTGGAATACTACAGCAGATATATAAAATACGGTGATATTGTAAAATTTACGTGAATTTATAATAAAATAAGATATAATAGTAAAATGGGACAGGATAAACAGTAAACTCATTTGCTACGTGCAAGAAATCTTTTACGATTTTTACCCTAATGATGAATCCTCATGATGAATAATCCATACCGAATGTCATATCTAATATGTTTTGTTTGTCACCGCGAAGGCCCGGGTTTGATTCCCGTCTCTGTCTAGAAATTTAATTCTGGTTTTAGGTCCACTCGTAGCTTTCCTCCCACTCCGGACCTACACTTTAGTAGAATTTTGACAACAAAGGACATTACATAGGGCCTATGTGTAACTATATGGGTGGGAATCTCGAGAAGATAGAAGGACGAAATCCAGACTATACGCTATGTCACGTATACCAATCGGCCAGCATGGGAATAACTAAGCAAACGCCTGAGAAATCCTACCTAACTGAGCAAGGCGGATCATCCGCCTAAAGTTAAGGGCCAACCGCAGCGTTATTTACAAATAATGGGAAATATTCTTTCATTAATCATGTGATAATTGGAAGTTATTGCCTGCCACAGTCTTAGAGCCTTTCGCCAAATACACCCTCTGTTTGAAAAGCTCGGTGAATGGGTCTATAATATGAACGGATTGTTGGCTTGCCTGATACAGCCGTTACTATCCTTCGAAGTAATCCCCGTGGATGGTTATGCACATTTTTTTAGCGTATGGCTTTTAGTGCCGGGGGTGTCCGAGGACATGTTCGGCTCGCCAATTTGTAGCTACTTCTAAGCGGACACCCATTGGGTGAGCTACACGTACCGTCGCGTGTGGAGTGTTGTCTGGGGAGGAAAGTTTGAATGTAAGGACGAGGAGTTGGAAGGTAGCGGCTGTGGCCTATAGTTCTTCTTCTTCTTTTATTCATGGGGCCTCTCGTTTCCAAGTTCCTGTTTAGCGTCGACCTCCAAGATCTTTTGCTACCATGTGTTTCCTTCATTCCCACCTGGATATCTCTGCTCCCTTCACAAAGCTGCAGATCAATCTTATTGGGTCCTCTAGGATTTTCTCTCTTTCTTCACCCGGCAGCCCCAGTGTGGAGATTCTAGTTCTTCCCAGCGCCTCACATTCAAAAAGTATGTGTTCAGCTGACTCTTCTGCTTCATTGCATTTCCTACATATATTGTCTCTTATTAGTCCAATTCTATGTAGGTGTTTTTTAAGATGGCAGTGTCCTGTCAATAGTCCCACTACCCATCTTATATTTCCTCTGCTAAGTTGTAGAAGTTGTTTAGTGTGCTTCTTGTTTGGTCCTTTTATCAGTTCCTTTGCAAGTCTGCAACCTGGAGTCTTTTTCCAGTTTTCTATTTGCTTCTTTTGTACCCATTTACCTATTACATGTCGGGCTTGTCTGTAAGAGTTCCCACCTACAGGTTCTTGGCCTACAAAATTTATCTCTGCTCCTTTTCTGGCCAGTTCATCTGCCCTTTCATTACCTTCTATACCTGCATGCCCTGGTACCCATATTATTTTAACGGTGTTGTACTCTGAGAGCTTCAGGAGAACTGAGTGGCAGTACCATACTATTTTGGATGTTATCCGGACAGCCTCTAGTGCCTTAATGGCTGCTTGGCTATCCGTAAAAATGAAAATGTTCTTATCTTAATATTTCATTTTCAGGTTTTCTTCAAGACACGTGGTGATAGCTAACACCTCCGCTTGAAAGACAGTAGTGTGTCTGCCCAGGCTCATTTGAATTGATCTCTCAGGTCTTTCCCCGTTGATCCCTCCTCCTGTACCACTTACAGTTTTTGAGCCATTGGCCTATAGTTAGGGACCAACCCCGGCATTTGCCTGAAAGGAAGATGGGAAACCACAGAAGACCATCTTCAAGGTTGCCGGCGGGGGGATTCGAACCTCCTCGCCTCCCGGATGTGAGCGACTGCCAGCAGTCATGCCACGGCTAACTCACACATCTTAAAACGGCTGTACAAGTCCTGGCATAGTCTTCCTGAGGGATAGCCTTCAGTTGGGTCGTCACATTACGTTGGATGTCCGAAATGAACGAAAACCTCTGGCCCTTCAGGGCTTTTCGGCGACCCTGGACCCCGATACTCCATACTTTGACGCTTGCATTCGAGGTCGTACCTCAGGCACCAGGTCTCGTCACCCGTGACGATGGTTTTCAGGACCATTCCATTCCACAAGTGTGCACGTTAGGTTGCATAAATTCACCCTTCTCACTGCCGCCCATCTATCAGATGTGCGAGGCAGGTTGCATAAATTCACGCTTCTCACCGATAAGAACCAAAATTTGTGTACTTACCCTTCGGAACCCTGCGAGTAACACTGTCTACATGAAATTTATGTCAGACCACTCCATTCCCTGCATTTAGGCCCTTTGGCAAGAATCTACACCGTTTCACCGATCTGAACCAAAATGTGTATACTTGCCCTTCGGAACCCTGCGAGTAACACTGCCTACATGAAAATTACGACAGACCACTCCATTCCCTGTATTTAGGCCCATTGGCACAAATCTACACCGTTTCACCGATCTGAACCAAAAGTGAGAACATCGAATGCACCCTACAGAAATGTAGATGCCTTGGACGCAGCGGGAAATATTTTGGAATAAAATTTCATAATAAGGAACCTTTATACCTTTTGGACACCCTGGAATTTACTACAAATTTCTTAAGAAATGTTGAGCATATGTAAGTTACTTTGCATATCGCAGATAGGCGAAATTATAGTTTTGTGCGGCACTTGAGGCAGGAGCCGAAGCCACGCTGACTTGACACGACACTACAAGTCGAGAATCCGTAGGGGACAGTACTATAAGTCGAGAGTCCGTATTGGACATGTGCTACGAGTCGTATGTGATACGATATAGCAGTATTCATGTACGATGGAGAGTTCCAACAGTTATTAGTGGAAATACAAGCATCCCTGCAAATTAGGCAGTGGGGATCATTTCAATTATTATATCAAATGCATTCAATGCGATATTTAAACTAACTTTGTCAAATTGTGAAAAATGGGAAACACGCGAACTGACCGCAAGGTGAAATATTCGAGCACGCCGAGAAAATCATATCTAAGTGTAAATTTAAATGAACTGTGTTAACCATAAACTGTGTTATATTATTTGGAAGTGTTACTAACATTCAACTGAGTGAAACTTTAATTTGTTGCAATTTTGTACATAGTAACTTTAGTTGCGGTAGAAGTGAATGGGCAATTTTGTTTAACCGCACCACTAGAAGCAGTGAGTTTTGTAAAAACCGTAAAACCAGTATAAATCTCAGAATCTGTGCAAAGCCCTACCCCTCATACACAATGTGGAGTTTACTGTTGTTGTTTGAGTCTTCAGTCTTTTGACTGGCTTGATGCAGCTTTCCATGCCTCCCTGTCCTGAGATAATCGTTTCATCTCTACATAGCTACCACACCCTACATCCGAGGCAATCTGTTTAACATACTCTAACCTTGGTCTACCCCTACAGTTCTTGTCCTCGACCCTTCCTTCCATAACTAAGCTTGCTATTCCTAGGTGTCTTAGTATGTTTCCCACTAACCTATCTCTTCTCTTCATTAGCAGTCGCAAGAAACATATCTCCTCTCCCACTCGTCTTAATACCTCTTCGTTTGTAGCTCTATCTACCCATCTGATCCTCATCATTCTCCTGTAACACCACATTTCAATCGCTTCAATTCTCCTCTTTTCTGCTGCACCAACAGTCCAAGTTTCACTTCCATAGAGTGCGACGTTCCAGACAAAGGTTTTCAAAAATATCTTCCTAATACCTAAATCTATATACGATGTCAACAGATTCCTTTCCTGTAGAAATTCTTTCCTTGCCTGAACCAACCTACTTTTTATATCCTCTTTGCTTCGTCCATCACTGGTTATTTTGCTTCCTAAGTAACAGAATTATCCTACTTCCTTTAGTTTTTCCCCTGCCAATTTGATGTCCATAGAGGTTTCTGATTTATTGCGGCTGCATTCCAATATTTTTGTTTTACATTTATTAATTTTCATCATGAATTCTTTCCTCATGACGGAGTCCATATCATTCAAAAACTCGTTCAAATGCTCAGGCGTGTCGGCCAAGATGACGATGTCATCAGCAAATATAAGAGTTGAAATTATTTCTCCTTGAATCTTCACTCCCACTTTAAATTTCTCTCTAATTTACTTCATTGCTTGTTCAATGTAAAGATTGAAAAGTATGGGTGATAAGTTGCAGCTTTGCCTCACATCTTTCTGAATACCAGCTTCTCTCTCATGTCCATCAGCTCGAATGACTGCTGTCTGGTTTCTGTATAGATTGTAGATCACCCTCCTATCCCTATACTTGATTCCAATCATTTTCAAAATGTCAAACAATTTAGTCCAATCAACGTTATCAAAAGCCTTTTCTAAGTCTTCAAATGCCATGAACGTTCTCTTATCTTTTCTTATTCAACCTTCCAAAATCAGCCTAAGACTAAGTACAGCTTCCCTTCTTCCTGTATTTCTCCTGAAACCAAACTGGTCTTCACCCAATTCCGCTTCTATCTGGCTTTCCATCCTCTTGTAAATTATTCTAGACAGAATCTTTGAAGCATGAGTAATCAAGCTGATTGTACGGTAATCCTCACATCTGTCAGCTCCTACTTTCTTCGGTATAGGGATGACACCATTCTTCTTGAAATCAGAGGGTACCTCACCTGTCTCATAAATCCTACACACCAAGTGGAATAACCTGATCAGACCTTCATCTCCTATGCAGCGTAGCAACTCAATTGGTATATCATCTATACCTGGTGCTCCTTTCCTGCTTACCGGTTAGTCTTCCAATGCTCGGTCAAATTCTGATCTCAGTATTAAATCTCCTTTTTCATCCTCATCAATTTCCTCCTCCCTTTCCATTACATGATTCTCAATCTCCTTTCCCTTATACAAGCACTCTATGTAAGCTTTCCATCTCTCAACCTTTTCTTCCCTATCTGTTAGAGGCTTTCCATTTGTGTTCTTAATATTACAGCTCTTAGTCTTCTTTTCCCCAAATGTATTCTTAATCCTTCGATAAGCTGTGTCTACTTTTCCTAATTTCAGACAATTTTCGGCACCTGAACATTTCTTTTTCAACCATTCTTCTTTCGCTACCTTGTACTTCTTGTTAACCTCATTTCTCAGACGTCTGTATTCTGCTTTCCCTTTTTCATCTCTTACATTCTTGTGCTTCCGCCTTTCATCCATCAATTCTAGTATATCCTGAGTGATCCATGGTTTTCTGCCTATTCTTTCTTTCCTACCAATGTTTTCTTCGGCGAATTTTGTTATTACATTCTTCCAAAGTTCCCATTCGTCTGCAATTGAAGTTTGTTTAGGGATTTTCATTAGTCCTTCCTTTATACTCTTCTTTATTTTTTCGTTTACATCCATCTCTTTCAGTCTGACTATTGCCCACCTTTTTGGCTTTTGAATTTTCTTCAGTTTCTTCAACTTTAATCTGCATTTCATAACAACCAGATTGTGGTCAGAGTTTATGTCAGCACCGGGATATGTTTTACAATCCAAAATATGGTTTCGAAACCTCTGCTTGACCATAATGAAGTCGATTTTGTAACGCCCTGTATCTCCTGGTCTCATCCATGTGTATATTCTTCCATTGTGATTATTGAATAAGGTGTTAGCTATGACCAACTCATGCTCGGTGCAGAATTCCATCAGCATGCTTCCTCGATCATTCCTTTCACCTAATCCGAAATCTCCTACTATCTTCCCTTCTCTTCCTTTTCCTACCACAGCATTCCAATCTCCCATTACTATAACATTTTCATCACCCTTGACATACCTCAGAATGTCATCTATTTCTTCGTAGACCTTTTCAACATCTTCATCATCAGCTTGACTGGTAGGCATATAGACTTGTACCACTGTGGTGCACGTAGGTTTTGCATTGATTTTTTGCTACAATAATCCGTTCAATATATCGCACCCTCAGTGCATTAGTGTCGTAAGTCAAAAAACGTTGATTTAGAGATATTTACATAAAAGTCTTCGTCAGAATGCTGCCTATCCAACGCATTACCGTAGTAAAAATAATTCTGTATAATGTCCATAGATGGCAGGCTAATACTGTAATACAGCTAGCCATTTTGATATAACTGTCCAGTGCATTAGTGTATTAACAGAGATACTACAGACTACTGCTGCAGAATTCTTGAAGCAGTAGAGCATTGTCGCAGATAATACCTCCAGACGGCAGTGTTTTGATTAAAACTATTGCAATAAGTGAAGAGCATGTACTGTAATAATGAGTGTTGATTGAAGAGGAAGTGTGTCATAAGTTTTGAAATGCCCTTTCAAGGGGGAACCGATGGTATCACTAGTTAACCAAGAGGTTTGCAAGATAAATAATGTAATTATTTCAAATATGCCTGCTAATGTGGTGGCTGTAAGAGAAGAAGAAAATGTGTCACATATACACAATCCAATGAAGATAATAGCCCTCAGGTTAGTGTTTTCAATATTGATCATTTACTGATATGAACATAGTATTTATAATATGTTCTTTATCTTTTAGCCTTGAAAGTGTATTCAACAATATGCTATAGGTCATTCAATACTGATATCAAGTCTTAACAATAACAGAAAAATAATATTAAGTACCGTAGTACTATTGCAATCAATAGTAATAGAGTAATAATAAATGAAATGAAAAGCCATCCAGTCTCCGACCGGGTCAGGAATGGAATGAATGAAGCCCCATCTAGCGGCGAGGATATGAACTGTGCCGGCTGCCGAGGCCTGACACACTCCTCTGGGGGCAATGATTAAATGAATGACAGATGAAATGAAATGATGGTGGAGAGTGTTGCTGGAATGAAATTGTGACAGGGAAAACCGGAGAACCCGGAGAAAAACCTGTCTGCCTCCGTTTTGTCCAGCACAGATCTCACATGGAGTGACCGGGATTTGAACCACGGACCCAGCGGTGAGAGGCCGGCGTCCTGCCGCCTAAGCCGCGGAGGCTTAGAGTAATAATAAATAATTAATATAATTACTATTTAACATTATAAATGGTACGAAGTCCAAATACCCTGCATTACCTTTAACGTAGTGTGTAGGCAAAGCAGTGAAAAAAAAAGGCAAGTAATACTGTGCTTATTGATTTTAGAGACACATTTCTGGAAGTGAAATTCCTTGTTATGTCTTCAAACGAACATCGAATGAGGTGCTGCAATCAGACGATTTGAGACAATGCGAACGAGAGGTGGGCGTTTTATACACACCTAGTGATGCAATCATTTCAGTTGTTCCAGGCCGGGCGGTCACCGTGGTCACAATGGGTCACAGTTATAAAACTGGCTAAAATAACTGGAAAACTGTATGTCATAAAGGAAATGGAAACAAAAAGTTTCGTGGATCTTGAGAAGCAGTCTAAGCATTTCGAAAAAAAAATCAACATTAATGAAAATGGGGATAAGGTGTCGATGAGTGATTTGAAAGTAGTTTAGTTTCAGAAGTGTTCACCCTTCACAATGTACTACAAGGCAGATTATCATCAGGGAGCTTACCAGAAGATACATTTAAGAGGGAAAAAAAGGTGGCAGAGCATCTGAGAAGAAGCCTGATCTGGAGCCTGCATATCTAGAGCCTCAAAAAATTTCAAAATGCAAGAAGGATGACCTGATTTCTCTCTGCACAGCTAACTTGATCCCTACTATGTACCATGCTTTCTATTACAATGCAAATGCTTAAAGGTTGTGGCCTCATAGTCTATTGTAATGTATGACAAAAATAAGTAGTTCCGCGAAGAACTATACAGCCTATTTTCATATATCCTACTTATGCTAATTGCCTCTATCTACATACAAAATTTTAGTTTGATTGCTGTAATAGATTCGTACATACTAAGAACCGCCTAAATATTTCGGTAGATCGCCATGTTGGATTTTTATATAATGTAAGCCATTGAGTTATGTACTATTAGATGACCATTTTTTTGCGTTGGTTCATTATTCAAACGTTCACTCCATCGCATGATTAATACACAAGAAATAAAAACTTAATTTCAAAATTGCTCACAGCCGCCATCTTGAGGCTATGTAAACAATTGAAATAAATTAGATGCCAGTGCATTACAATGTGTATAAACATTTACTGTATCAAATTTCACTGCGCACAGATGGTTAAATCGCGAGAATAGTCTATTAAAATATTTCTCCATCGCTTGGCCGCCATGTTCATTTTGTATGTTGCAGGATTTTGGAAGTCTCACAGCTGAAATTCTAGCAGTACCCTTTATCACCGTACAAAATTTCAGGGCGATATCAGTAATAGTTTCGGAGATATAGAATGCCGGTGAAATATTTCACACAGCCGCCATGTTGGATTGGTGAGACGTAATAAAATTTAAAGGGCGAGGTCGGGGTCGGTCGTAATAATACTATGACCTTGAATTCACTCTAGCCGTTTAGAAGTTATTAGGGACACACACACAAGCACACACACACGGACAAAAGGATATCTCATAAGCCTACTTTTTTCATAAATTAAAATAGGCTAAAATTGTTCAATCAGGAATATTATTGAAAATACAGTGAATATATCCTGTCTTAAAAGAGTTTCTGAAATTAATAATGAATTACCGCAGTATTTTAGGGAATATATTACAGCAGCTATACAGCCTTAGACTGAAAGAAATAGAGGATGCACCTGCAGCATTTCAGAAATTCTGTACATGACTGAGTGCATTGCTGTCTTAACTCAAAACCAGTGAATTAATTTGCTAAAAAAGAGGACATTTCACTTGATTTTTCCCATCATGTGTTAAAAAATAACTTTATGAACATGAATATGGAAATGTTGTTACCTTTAACAAGCGCAGGAAAGGTTAGAAGTATTTATTTCCTTCATTTGCATCTTCAAAGTAAATTATCTCAAAACAAGCAATTTTGAGTTGATACACTAATGCACTGAGGGTACGATATTGCTCATAATATTCCACCCTCTGTCCAAGTTTCCTACTCAATATGAGACCAACCCTTGCTTGGCCATTGTTTGATTTAGTGCTAATGACCCTATAGTCTCCTGACCAAAAGTCCTGTTCTTCCTGCCAGCGCATTTCACTAATTCCAACCAAATCCAACCTCAACCTATCCATTTCCCTTTCTAAGTTTTCTAACTTTCCACTTCCTAGCAGACTTCTAACATTCCACGCTCCGATCCGTAGAATATCAGATTTCCTCCTTGTCACTTCTGTGATGTTAACCCACTTTCGAGTAGTCCCCACCCGGAGATCCGAACCGGGGACTAGTTTACCTCCGGATTGGAATTTTATAAGGGAGGAGGCCGTCATCACATGTAATTATGCATAGAGAGGTGCATATCCTCGGGAATAGCGTTACGGCTGTAGTTTCCCGTTGCTTTCAGCCGTGCAGCAGGTCGAAGTGTAGCCATTAGTTGGCTTATATTATCAATACCTTAGCCGTCTATAAGACAAATAAAGAATTGATTTATTCTGAAGTGCTGCTACTCCCTTTCAGAATAAGTAATAGAGCATTTCTACTAACAAAAATACTAACGTTCTACTAACAATTAAATAACAAAATTCTACTAACGAGAAAATAGTCAAGTTCTACCAAATGAAACGAGTTCTAAGCAGCTGCCGAATGTAGGCCAATGTTACCGAGTGTGTAAGCAGTATGCACGCTCCATAGCCACATAATTCTCAGGCAACGAACATTTAATCCAGAAGGCTGTGGCATTTTTTCGATTATATAATTTAGACACTAGAACCCGTTATACACATGCCAGACAGATGAAATTCAGAAGCATACTTTTATTTCTTATTTACGACTGCAGACTGACAATGTTAAAATGAACTGTGATAGACAGGGAGGCGAGATATCGCAGGTTCGACGTTATTGCAATGAAGAAGGCCACACATAAAACACACCATTTCACACTTGTATTTGTATCAGGTTATATGGTGATAAGTGAGAGCACTATTTGCAGTATCTTACGCGTAATTCTTCACATGTCTTAGAAGCTGAAAGCAGACACATTAGGCTTTACTACTTGTGTTTATAAATCGTGTATAATTCAGGGATCCACACTGATTATAATCTTAGAAGGTTTATTGATGAGGTGATAGTTTCTGCATGATAGAACACCCATCTGGCATATTATTGGTAATGAGTGGATATGGAATCCTCATTTATTCCGGCGGCAATGAACGTTAAGTCGTGCGTGACCGAAGGTATTAGGATCAGCGGATCCGTGTTATTGTTCAGACACAGGATGTCTAAGAAGTTATTGGTGAAGGCACAAGGTAACTATTATTATTATTATTATTATGAAACCCTTAGATGGATTCACAGATCACACCAGAGTACACTAAACGAAGTTAAAGGTCCGTAAACTTTACAAGAATACTCTGAGACATAAATAATTGTGAGATAAATTTAATAATCAAGTGATAGGATTTTATAGGAATAAACTAATCTTAAAATACCCCCTGAGTCTAAATAATGAATAAAAGCTAAATTTAACATATTTTGGTGGACCAACTTAAGACATTATTGAACGTCGTTTTATTTGGATACATTTTGACATATTTCAGTCAATCTCAGACGACGACCAATTGATGTCGTGTTAACTTTAGTCCACGCATCATATTGGCATTAATGTGAGTCGATGTAATTCTTTAATATTATGATCGCTTTTGCTGGCAATTCTTTCTTTCTTATTTTTCATTCCACTTGTGTACACTATGACCATTTGTTACAAAGAGTAACAAACCGTGCAGGCAGGCAGTGCCAATTGCACACATATTAGGAGGGCTTACTTGATGTACAGATTTGTTCTGTTCTAGATAATACTTTTATTAGAACCATTGTGCACAGTTTTGCATTTTCTTTGTAATGTAGGGGCCGATAACCTCGATGTTAGGCCCCTTAAAGCAACAATTATCATCATCATCATCATCTTTGTAATGAACGCTTCTCGTTTATTAATTAACTTCAGCTAGGTCTAGATGAAATAATCTAAATTAAGATAAATGTTGGAGATGGCACCATCATAGCTTAGGACAGTTTTCCCTTGTTGTTAAATAATTTTTAGTATTTTTAAACAAGTTAATGTCTTGCTTTGCGGTAAATTCTACGTTGTCTTACTCTACCGTAGTTATTTTCGATGTAATCGCTTAGGGTTGATTTTACATGCCATAATCCTATCTTATTCGTTATCGCTTAACATTTGCTTTAAGACCATGAGAGATTTAACTTAGATTTTGATTAGGATTTTTTATACATTTTCTTTCATGGTAGATTAGAATCGGACTAGCCGTATTGCATCTCTCATGCTAGGCTAGGAATCTGTCTTGAATAAATTAATTCATGGATTTTAACTTAAGACTAGCCTCTTTCTAGATTTGTTTTATGCTGGTGCATTCCTCTGAGCTGGTTAAGATTCGAACCTCACCAATTCCCGACACCCCCGAGAGCAGACATTTTGCGAAACCAGCCTATGAATGTGTCGTTCCCAATACTGGTGTGTTAGTTGGAAGAGGGCCTCGGAAGGGTCATTTGAAACCGATGGATCCTCGAAATCTTTTGCTAGCGGGCACAATATCAGCACGCACTGATACACATCACTAAGGAAAGGTTTGGTTTTAGTGACGTCAGGTTTGGAAACATTCAGTATAAAAGGCATAAACATTGATTTATTATATATGAATTGCAGCCAATGGCCATAGCTGGGTATCTTTGATTGAACGCCCCTGTGCTTCCAATAAGTTCAATTTCGAGGAGTTCCAACTTTGGCTACCAGATGCTACTGGCACTAACACCTAGTGACACACGTCAAAACTTGATAGTGTTTCAAACTAGCCAAATACAACTTACATATTTTGCTACTCACTACCAATTGCAGTGGTATGTTCTTTTGCATGTCATATATCTATGACATGGGCCCGCCGGCTATATTTCCTGTCCGTAGGAAGGCAAACTTAAGGATTTTAACGCTCTTAAAAATCTGAGGACTTCGGCCGGGTTTGAATCCCTGATCTTGGGCATAGAAGTTCAGCAAGCTACCGATCAAGTCACCGAAGCCGCTGTTTTATAGATAACTCTTAAAAGTAATACGCTTTTTTTAAAATCGATTTTACCCTCCAGGTTGGTGTTTCTCTCGGACTCAGCGAGGGAACTCACCACTACCGCCTCTACGGGCAGTGTCCTAAGGCTGGGAACATCTGGTCGGTGTGGATACAACTGAAGAGGTGTGATCAGCACCTCGCCCAGGTGGTCTCACCTGCAAAGCGAACAGGGGCCTCATGAGGGATGGGAAGGGAGGGGAAGATTGGGATGGATATGCAAGGAAGCGGGAAGGAGGCGGCCGTGGCCTTACATTAGATACTGTGACCGTTTTTGTATTCCAGAATAAGGTGTTTTGAGGAACCACCTTGAGGCACCACGATATGCATTTGTTACTTGTACTGGTCTTGTTTCCAACATCTGTTTGTTACGTCACTCGGGGCCATCACCCTCTTGCTATGCTCGAAACAAATGACAGTCGCGAGTCAAGGCCGGATTACGTCAGGAACTCCGGGGGTTAGGGTAGCCTGGACAGGTGTGGAAATGATGCATGGATTATTACTTTCTTGACTGGAGCGGAGTCGTGTCGTGTGGTGTTCGCACTGTGTAGTTCGTAAGTTCCGTAAGGGGGACATTAGCTTGTCGCGGACTTGAGTGAGCACATAATACCGCAGTACATGAAGTCTCTATACGCACGCGAGGAGAAATCTGTATTGTTACGGCTGTGAGTTTGTGTCATCGCTCGCCGCATGAGTCACGACTGCCCCAGGGCTGGGCTGTGCCTTGCCTCGTGTATTGCGTGCGCCTTATGCAACAGGGCTACTAGGACAAAGGGATGGTCCAGAATGTTCGTGACCCCGCCAGCGAAGGAAATGTCGAGAAGCCGTGTGTCCTGGACGATTCTAGAATTCATTGAGTCACCAGCCTGCTATATAAGCGGCTTCAACAGTGAGGGGACCGAGTTTTCTGTGGGTGTGTGTTCTTGAGCGAGTGCGACAGAAGTGTGGTGACGAAGTGCCGTGCGAGTTGCGAAATCCAGTGACATTGTTTCCCCAGCTTGTGGACAGCGAAATAGCCTGCAGCAAGTGATCGTAAGTAACTGGAGTCGGTGTACATACGGGAGAGGGGCAGGTAGTTTCTGTCAAGGCCACCGTACTCATTAGGACGGAATAACTTCTGTGGTCTGTTGACAAGTGAAAAGGGCCAAGAGCGCTCAAAGAAGAGACTTGAGGAAAATGGAGTAAGGTTCTAATTGTTTGTGTTTGCTGATGAGTGGTGTATGTTCTGGCCGCAATAAAGTTAATTATTTCATTTAAAGGAACAACCTGTGTTGTGCTTCAACCCACCGTAATCCAGTTAACAAAAAAGTGCCACTAGGGGGGTGGCACGCAACAACTGGTGTCAGAAGCCGGATTACGAACTCAAGCACAAGCACAACACCTGGCAGTCCTGGTTTCAAAACCCGAGCAGGTCATTTTCTCTAATTTTCCTGTGAGTGCATGCCCTTTATAAGACAAACAACTAAAATGGAGGCGCAATTGGCAGCATTGCTATAAAAGTTAAATGGCATGGAAACCAAGATGGAAGACGGCCAGAAGAAGATGGAAGACGGCCAGAAGAATTTAACCAAGGACCTAACTACCAAACTAGAAGACGGCCAGAAGAAGTTAGCCGAGGACCTAACTGCTAAATTAGAAGATGGCCAGAAGAATTTAACCAAGAAGATAGAGGACGGCCAGAAGAAGATGGAAGACGGGCAGAATAAGTTAGCACAGGACCTGAAGAAATTAGAACTGGCTCTGCGTGAGGAAGTCACGGCAGTGGAAAAGAAGTTCGACGCCTTACAAGTGGAAGTTGCCGAGCTGCGCCAACGCCCGCTGAAGGGGGTGGAAGAGAAATTCAACGCCTTGCAAGTGGAAGTTGCCGAGCTGTGCCAACGACCGCTGATGGGGGTGGAGGAGAAATTCAACGCCTTACAAGTGGAAGTTGCCGAGCTGTGCCAACGCCCGCTGGTGGGGGTGGAGGAGAAATTCAACGCCTTACAAAAGGAAGTTGCCGAGCTGCGCCAACGGAGAGAGCTGGGCCATGCTAATCGACACGGGAGCATCGAGCACCATCGTCAGTCCCACCGTGATCCCGAAGTGGAGAGTGCAACCCACACAAAGGAACCTCCAGCTAATAACCGCGACCGGAGGGACCGCACCGGTACATGGCGAAGCATCACTGGAGTTCGTCATTGGTCGACGGGCGATAAAGCATCCAGTGCTTGTGGCTGACGTATCAAATGAAGTGATCATCGGACTGGACTTCCTGGACCAGAACAACATCATCTTGGATCTGAGTACCAACACTCTGCACTTCGGAGGTGAGGAACTTGCTTTGCAACCTGCGCACGAGTCCATCACCGCACGACGAGTAAGGCTGAGAGAAGACGTCATCGTTCCCGCCAGGACGGAGGTCAGCGCTGTCGTAATTGTCGACGGAACTGCTGAGGGAGTGGCGGCTGTCATCGAGCCAAAATTTGAGGTCATCCAGACAAAAGGATTGCTAGTTGCCAAGACTCTCATCAACACAACGTCTCGGCCGTACGTCCGCCTGTCCAACCTGAACGACTACGACATTACGGTTCACCGGGACACCATCCTAGGAGTCTGCGAGCCCGTTACCTGGATTGCCCGCATCACAGATACGACAGACGGACACCTGCAGACGGACAACCGAAGAAGACGCACACTGCCAGAAGAACTACAGAAGCTGTACCAAGGATCCCAGGACCATTTAGACGAGGAACAATCACGCCAACTCCAGGACCTGCTACGTGAATTCCAGGACGTCTTCTCCGTGGGGAACAAAGACTTCGGCAGGACAAGCTTGGTTCAGCACAGAATCGACGTTGGGGACAGCGCACCGATTAGGGCCCCGTTCTGACGTGTCCCGCTCGCCAAGCAAGCCGAAGTCGAACGGATGGTAGAAGAGATGAAGGAGCAAGGGGTGATCGAGCCATCACATAGTCCTTGGAGTTCTCCGGTCGTGCTAGTGAAGAAGAAGGACGGTTCCACCAGGTTCTGCGTGGATTACAGGTGGGTGAATGACGTCACGAAGAAGGACAGCTACCCTCTACCCCGGATCGACGACACCCTGGACACCATATCAGGGTCGAGATGGTTCTCCACCTTGGATTTGAAGAGTGGCTACTGGCAGGTGGAGGTCCACCCTAAGGACCGCGAGAAAACTGCGTTGTCTGTGGGCAGCGGGCTCTGGCAGTTCACCGTCATGCCATTCGGTCTGTGCAACGCCCCTGCGACCTTCGAAAGGCTAATGGAGTCCATTCTGAGGGGACTACACTGGAAGACCTTCCTGGTCTACCTAGACGACGTCATCGTTCTGGGGAGAAGCTTCGAGGAGCACTACAGCAACCTGAAGGAGATCTTGTTGAAGCTACGGCTGCCCACCTGAAGTTGAGCCCCAAGAAGTGTCAGCTCTTCCAGAAGCGGGTCCAGTACCTTGGGCATATCGTCTCCGAGGAAGGGGTGCGCACCGACCCAGAGAAGACCGCAGCTGTGAGGGAGTGGCCAGTTCCGAAGGACAAGTCCCAACTACGAAGCTTCCTGGGACTCTGCACTTATTACCGTCGCTTCGTGAGAGGATTCGCCGACATCGCCAAACCTTTACATCGACTGACTGAGAAGGACCAACTCTTCACGTGGACAGCAGAATGCCACAGTGCCTTCGTACAACTCAAGCAGGCTCTGTGCACCGCGCCTATTCTGGCCTACCCCAGACCTGGAACAAGATTCATTGTCGATACCGATGCCAGCGACTTTGG
This sequence comes from Meconema thalassinum, assembly GCA_946902985.2. Classification (NCBI taxonomy): domain Eukaryota; kingdom Metazoa; phylum Arthropoda; class Insecta; order Orthoptera; family Tettigoniidae; genus Meconema; species Meconema thalassinum. The sequence continues at coordinate 4,741,144 of CAMPQE020000020.1, forward strand.
CATAGGGGGAATCCTGTCGCAAGTAGTGGACGGCGAGGAGAGAGTAGTGGCCTACTTCAGCAAGGCCTTGTCAAAGCCAGAAAGGAACTACTGCGTCACCAGGAAGGAGCTGCTCGCCATCGTGAAGACCATTGAGCACTTCCACAAGTACCTGTACGGGCAAGAATTTCTCATCAGGACCGACCATGCATCCCTGCGGTGGCTCCTGAACTTCAAGCAGCCCGAGGGTCAACTCGCGCGGTGGTTAGAGAGGCTTCAACAGAACAACTTTGAGATTCAGCACAGGAAAGGCCAACTGCATTCTAACGCCGACGCCCTGTCACGAAGACCGTGCCCCGAAGACTGCACCTTCTGTACCCGAAGGGAGGAGAACACCGGGATACAGTGCCGAAGGACTACCGTGGAACTTCAAGGGAGCTGGAGCCGCGAATCTTTCACGCGGGCACAAGCAGAAGATGATGACCTGGGACTGATAGCCGAATGGAAGAGGGCCTGTGTCCCCAGACCCGGGTGGAACATTGTGAGTGACGGCAGCCCAAAGTTTAAGTCCTACTGGGCGCAGTGGGACTCGCTGGTTGTGAGGGATGGCCTCATATGCCGTACCTGGGAGAGCACCGACGGGAAGACATCTCGGGAACAAGTCGTCGTTCCAAAGGCTATGACGGAGGAAGTCCTGAAGGAAGTCCATGGAGGATCATCTGGTGGACACCTAGGGATAAAGAAGACCCTGGAGAAGCTGAGAGAGCGGTTCTACTGGATCGGATGCCGAACTGACGTGGAGAACCACTGCGCGAGGTGCCACGATTGCGCAGCCAGCAAGGGCCCAGGACGAAGACGACGGGGTCCACTGAAGACCTACAACGTGGGCGGCCCCATGGAGAGAGTGGTCATCGATGTTGCTGGGCCATTCCCCTTAAGCGAGGCAGGGAACCGCTACATATTGGTCGTCAGCGACTACTTCACCAAATGGCCGGAGGCGTATGTGCTCCCTAACCAAGAAGCCGCGACGATTGCAGAGACCCTGGTGAAGGAATTCGTCAGCCGGTACGGAGTACCCCTGAAGCTGCACTCCGACCAAGGGAAGAACTTCGAGTCGCAGGTGTTCCAGAACCTATGCCAGCTGCTGGGAATCCGGAAGACAAGGACGACGCCGCTACACCCTCAGTCCGACGGGATGGTAGAGCGATTCAATCGCACCATCGAGAACCATCTCCGAATAGTCGTCAGCGAGCACCAGAGGGATTGGGACAGACATCTTCCTCTATTTCTCCTGGCCTACCGCGCCGCCGTGCATGAAGCCACCGGGTGCACACCAGTCCGGGCCATGTTTGGGAGGGAACTCCGTCTACCAGTCGATCTTGCCTTCGGCCGACCTGGGAATGATCCGGTCCCGGTTAGCCAGTATTGTCAATAACTGGTCGACCAACTGGAGGACGTGCACGCGTTCGCGAGGAGGAAACTGCGGATCGAGACCGACCGAATGAAGACTCGATACGACCAACAGACGGATGCCGGCGGATTCCACGAGGACGACCTGGTCTGGCTCTTCAACCCGTTACGGAAGAAAGGCCTGTCACCCAAACTGCAGAAGTCCTGGGAGGGCCCGTACCGAGTCGTGAAACGGATCAACGATGTCGTCTACAGGATCCAGCGGAGCCCGAGGGCGAAGATGAAGATCGTGCATCGAGATCGCCTGGCAGCCTACGGAGGTACACAGACGGACCAATGATTGATCGGGACGATCAGCCTTATAGGAAGGGGGTGGTGTTACGGCTGTAAGCTTGTGTCATCGCTCGCCGCATGAGTCACGACTGCCCCAGGGCTGGGCTGTACCTTGCCTCGCGTATTGTCTGCGCCTTATGCAACAGGGCTACTAGGACAAAGGGATGGTCCAGAATGTTCGTGACCCCGCCAGCGAAGAAAATGTCGAGGAGCCGTGTGTCCTGGACGATTCTAGAATTCATTGAGTCACCAGCCTGCTATATAAGCGGCTTCAACAGTGAGGGGACCGAGTTTTCTGTGGGTGTGTGTTCTTGAGCGAGTGCGACAGAAGAGTGGTGACGAAGTGCCGTGCGAGTTGCGAAATCCAGTGACATTGTTTCCCCAGCTTGTGGACAGCGAAATAGCCTGCAGCAAGTGATCGTAAGTAACTGGAGTCGGTGTACATACGAGAGAGGGGCAGGTAGTTTCTGTCAAGGCCACCGTACTCATTAGGACGGATTAACTTCTGTGGTCTGTTGACAAGTGAGAAGGGCCAAGAGCGCTCAAAGAAGAGACTTGAGGAAACTGGAGTAAGGTTCTAATTGTTTGTGTTTGCTGATGAGTGGTGTATGTTCTGGCCGCAATAAAGTTAATTATTTCATTTAAAGGAACAACCTGTGTTGTGCTTCAACCCAACGTAATCCAGTTAACAAAAAAGTGCCACTAGGGGGGTGGCACGCAACAGTATGTTTCAAACCTTTATAACACTTGTTTAATCGTGTGCGCGACAGCTTTCGAAGCTTTATCTTCCATTGAATCTGATCTTGTATGTCTACCCCTTATTATTCCCGTTTTCCAACGGGGTCGGGGATGAGATGCGATGGAAGTCTTTGTGGCGATGGTTTTTATGGCCGGATGCCCTTCCTGACGCCAACCTCATGAGAGGAGTTAATGAGAGATGAAATGAATGATGGTGAATGAAACTGGGCAAGGATGTGGAAGGAAGCGGCCGTGGCCTGTCAGAAGGTACCGTTCCAGCATTTGCCTGGTGTTGAAATTGGGAAACCACGGAAAACCATTTCAAGGACGGCCAACGGTGGGGCTCGAACCCACGCGTCTACCGAGTCAGCAGAGAGCTTGGTCCCATGACCTAATGCTGCGCTTTAGCCAGCGTAGCCACTACTGTCGGTGCATTGAATCTGATCTTCTGATACTTTATTCAGGCAACTCGCCAGGGAAAACAAGTCTGAAGCGAACTGTGAGAATTAAACGCTGCTTGAACATTCTTCACATTCTAACATGCATTCGAAGTGGTTTCCGAAAGGAACAATTTTATGGTGTTCTGTCTACACTACCATGAACGTTTAAAATGGAATACAGGGACGGAGTATGAATGAATAATAATAAATAATAATGTTATTGGTTTTACGTCCCTTTTAACTACACTGGCTTTTAGAGACGCCGGGGTGCTGGAATTTTGCCACGAAGGGGATCTTTAACGTGCCAGTAAATCTACTGACACGGCTCCCTCGCATTTGCGCACCCTCAAATGCCAGCTGACTGCGCCAGGTTTCGAACCTGCAACCTCGGGCTCAGCAAGCGAGAACGTTACCCCTGAGCCACGCAGCTTTTAGTATGAATGAGTAGAGTAATGACATAATGAAGTGATCGTGGAGTACATCTAGCCAGAGATGTCTTTAGAGCGTCTCCTAAATACGTTCGCCATGAACTGTAACTCACTCAAATTCATGGATGTGACGGGAGTAAACCGCGGAAGTACTTCGAAGTTACTTTGCTGCTACCATGTAAAGATCATCAATGAAGAGAGATGCTGTCTACAACAGTGTTGTAAGAGCTCATAGAATATGCCGGATCTGGTGCATATTTCCAGCCGAGGTGTGATCAGAGGGAGACGTGTATCCAGGTTCGAGGCCAGGATGATGAGTCAATATACTGAAGGCCAGTATTCTTCTGGAAACCGGACTCCGGCATTTCGCCCCGAATGACGCGTATCCATCATCTGAAAATAAGGTAGAAATCTGACATCTTTGGTAGTAGTCGAGCATTTGCATTTTTTGTTTCCAGTTGCCAAAATTGTGTAATTAGATTATGTGATGACGGGATTTTAAGTCAGATAAATTCTAGTCTTTCTTGGTCCCAGATTCTTCTTTCTTTCGTTCGTTTGACGAACCTTAACTATTCATGTCTTGACAGGATATAATATGTCCTTTGCTTCTGCGTTAATTTCTGTTTCGTCGTAACTTTCTGCTATTTTCAATCGTTGTGTAGATCAACAGCTAGGAGAAGATTTGCGTTTAGTAATGTGATATTTCGCAATTTTTGCATCGTTATGGGTTTTGATACTGCAACTTCCAGTATGTTAATTGTCTACACATTTAAATTCGTTTGACGTTGTAAAGAACTTGAGAGTCACGGTTACGTGATGGGCTTCTGATTGACATTTCTTCTAAAATTTTGTTATGATTCCAAACTCAAATTCAAAGATGTATATTTAAATTTTGGTATTCTATCCGAAAGAAATATTCGAAAATGTATATTTGCTAAGCCGTAAAAGAATTTAATTCTGGGATGATACCGTTATAAAGATTTTTCTCGTTAATTAGCTGTAGTGTTAAAATTATTATTGAAGAATAATTGATTGTGAAAATGAGTTCGTGGATTATTGGAACCACGTGATATATGGTTAAGTTTGAGAAAGTTTTTCGAACTCTGGGAGAGTGACGATGATTATGAAAATTATAAAATAATTTGATAGAAGTAAAGTGTGACTTATAAGTGTTGAAGGATATGTAATTAAAGTTTGTAGAATTTTTCATCGAGTTGTAAAATACTTTAGGAAAGTATTTTGAAGTTTAATGGATGTACTTGGTGTACACAATTCCGTATTGTTTGAATACGTCATCGAATGGCGTTTGTATTTTTTTAAATCAATTGTAAGTAATATCTTTAAGATATTTACTGTTGTATAAAGTTATCTCCACTTCATATTTCATATTTATGAAATATAATGAGACCTGTGGCGATTTCTGAGAGATTTCTGGAGTATAGTCATTTCCTTGTAATCTTTTTTAAATTAATTTGCATTTTCGTTTACCACGGTGTGAACTTAATTATACAAACATCAAAAAAAGTTTTGCATCACCTCGGTTCCAAGAGTTCCGGAACCTTTAAATACAAAGGGAATAGAGATCAACACAAACAACATTTCAGCTCGTTTTATTGCTCATGAGACCCACACATTGCATGTTGTACCATCATACAGCTAGACTTTCAGCATTTGTGGTCCAGATTGCAGTACACACCACTACCTCTAATACCCAGTAGCACGTCCTCTTGCATTGATGCATGCCTGTATTCGTCGTGGCATACTATCCACAAGTTCATCAAGACACTGTTGGTCCAAATTGTCCCACTCCTCAACGACAATTCGGCGTAAATCTCTCAGAGTGGTTGGTGGGTCAAGACGTCCATAAACAGCCCTTTTCAACATATCCCAGGCATGTTCGATAGGGTTCATGTCTGGCGAACATGCTGGCTACTGTAGTCGAGCGATGTCGTTATCTTGCAGGAACGCATTCACAAGATGTGCACGATGAGGTCGAGAATTGTCGTCCATGAAGACAAATGCCTCTCCAATATTCTGCCGATATGGGTGCACTATGGGTCGGAGGATGTCATTCAGGTATCGTAAAGCCGTTTCGGAGCCTTCCATGACCACCAGTGGCGTACGTCGGCCCCACATAATGCCACCCCAAAACATCAGGGAACCACCACCTTGCTGCACTCGCTGGACAGTGTGTCTAAGACGTTCAGCCTGACCAGGGTGCCTCCAAACACGTCTCCGACGATTGTCTGGTTGAAGGCATATGCGACACTCATCGGTGAAGAGAACGTGATGCCAATTCTGTGGGGTCCATTCAGCATGTTGTTGGGCCCATCTGTACCGCGCTGCATGGTGTCGGGGTTGCAAAGCTGGACCTCGCCATGGACGTCGGGAGTGAAGTTGCGCATCATGCAGCCTATTGCGCACAGTTTGAGTTGAAACACGACGTCCTGTGGCTGAACGAAACGCATTATTCAACATGGTGGCATTGCTGTCAGGGTTCCTCCGAGCGGCAATCCGTAAGTAGCGGTCATCCACTACAGTAGTAGCCCTTGGGCGGCCTGAGCGAGGCCTGTCATCGACAGTTCCTGTATCTCTGTACCTCCTCCATGTCCGAACAACATCGCTTTGGTTCACTCTGAGACGCCTGGAAACTTCCCTTGTTGAGAGCCCTTCTTGACACAAAGTAACAATGCGGACGCGATCGAACTGCGGTATTGACCTTCTAGGCATGGTAGAACTACAGACAACATGAGCAGCGTACCTTCGTCCTGGTGGAATGACTGGAACTGATCGGCTGTCGTACCCCCTCCGTCTAATAGGCCCTGCTCATGCATGGTTGTTTACATCTTTGAGCAGTTTTAGTGACATCTATGAACAGTCAAAGGGACTGTATCTTTGATACAATATACACAGTCAACGTCTATATGCCGGAGATCTGGGAACCGAGGTGATGCAAAACTTTTTTTGTTGTGTGTATTTAGCTGAGCTTTGCCACTTGGCTAAATTGCTTCTACAGTGACGATATCATATCGTATTTAACGAAATAGGATGGTGTATTAATTGTGAAAGTGGTCATTGGAGTTTGTTTCATTAAGAAACATTTAACATATATGTATATATGGGTATATTGTTGTAATATAATTCAAGTTAGGGTAATATTCTATGTTTTGGGTGAATTTCATTCACCGTTCTTGGTGCTCAAGAACGTGATGTGATGTTCGATTCCATGCAGGACAAACTCTTGCAAGGGTGTGTTTAACACCATATAAAGCGTTTCTTAGACTCTTTGATGTATTTCAGTTTTCGTCATTACAATTGTTCGGAAGGTGAGGGGATACCTTCAGTAATACTTTTTATTGAATAAAAATTTTATCTTACAGCAATTCAATTCGAGAGTTATAATTCATAATAATCGCATAAAATTGTGTCGGGAAGATCAATGTGTTTTTTTTCTCTAAATTTCTCACTCCTCTCTGAGATAAGTTGTATCTTATTTCAGTTTCGTGTCACGTCTTTTGACTTCAGCTAGTTTTCTTTGTAAGCACTTTGGTCTGTCTTTGCACAATTTTGGGTAGTTTATATGCACCCTTTATAATTCCTTCACCTGTTGGTAGGATCTTGGGGGGGGGGGGGGCGGGCATTTTCAGATTCTACGATCCCGTGTTCCTCGTGGGATTCAACAGGTATTGGTAAGTTATAAACGGGCACTGTACCATCACGACATTTACCCGAAGACAAAGTGGGAAACCACGGAAAACCACTTCGAGGATGGCTGAGGTGGGAATCTAACCCCCTCTACTCATTTGGGCCACCCGAGGCTGAGTAGACCCCGTTCCAGTCCTCATACCACTTTTCAAATTTCGAGGCAGAGCCGGGAATCGACCCCAGGACCTCCGGGGCGGCAGCTAACCATGCTGACAACTACGCTACGGAGGCGGACAGTAATACGTCCATCAATACAAATCATGAAACATCTATTCAACTGTATATGTTTCGATCCTTCAATGGAGTCTTTTTCAGCTTAAATCTACTCAAATCTACCGGTATTGTAATTAACAACTAAGAGTGAAAATAACTAAACTGTATATAAATAAATAATAAAATAAATAAATGGATAGCCTACGCTTACACAAAAAATTAAAATTCAAAATATTAATTGAAACAATGTAATTCTGAATTGAGTTAAAGATGTCAAAAAGCTTATAAATATTGTCCAAAATCTACGTCAAAACGATATCAAAGTGAGAATTTCTGGAATTTTTATTATTTTTATATCGGGGTATCCATTTATTTATTTACTAGCCCATTTTCATATATGAAAAAATAGGCTTACGAGATCACCTTTTGTCCGTGTGTATGTCCCCTTGTAATGAAATCTAAACGGCCGAAGCAATTTCAATAAAAATCAGTAAGTGCTTTCTAAAACCTTGTCGAACCTCGACCGTGCTTTTCAAATTTTAATACGTTTAACCAATCCAACATGGCGGCTGCGCGAAATATTTAACTTCCATTCTATGTATCCACAACAGTAGAAGATATCACCCTGAAATTCTCTACGGTGATAAAAGGTACTAATAGAAGTTAATCTGTGTGGCTTTCATAAACCTGTTAAGTACAAAATGAATATGGCGGCCATGCGAATTTGAAACCTTTAAATAGACTTTTCTCGTGATTTAACTATCCGAGCGCAGTGAAACTTGGTACGGTAAATGTTCATACAAATTGCAATCTACTGATATCGAATTAGAATCATTTGCTTTGATAACCCCAAGATGGTGGCTGTGCGAAATTTTAAAATTAAATTTTAATTCCTTGTTTCCTAAACATGCGATCCAAGTGAACGTTTAAATAATAAACCTACGCAATAATCTTCATCTAATCAATGGCCCACACTGAAATATTTAGACGGTTCTCAATATCTACGAATCTATCACAGCAATCAAACTGAAATTTGGTATGTTGATAGAGGCTCTTAACATAAGTTCACCTATGGATCATTCAATAACCTAATGAGCACAAAACCAACATGGCGAAATTTACATATTTAAATGGATTATTCTCGTGACTTTTAATCCGAGCACTGTGAAACTTGGTATGGTATATCTTCATACAATACTTAATATATTGACGTCTAATAGAATGGAATTTTATGAGAACTTAAAAATGGCGAGCTGTCTATCTTTTAAGTCTCGTTTTCATTCCTCGTGTCCTTAGTAAGACCAGTAGGATATATGAAAATAGGCTATTTAGTTCTTCGCGGAACTACTTGTGTTTAAATGGAATCGGAGCCACAGGACGTTACAATTCACTTTGAAAGTCTCATTCACATTAACCGTGAATCGAACGCTCTCCACCTTGGTGAAAGGCAAGCCGATTGAATACTGCGCCCCCTCAACTAATTAGTAATTACGCTGTAACATAGGATAGTGGATTACATAATGTCTTGACAAGCAAGGTTTGAAACAATGGTGACGCCAGTTATTTGATATTATATGCGCACAACAGCGCCTGTATCGGTTGATCCTGTTTCTGCACAGAATGCACTTTGGACAAAGCCTCATATTATACTGTATGATGTTAGTGAATTGGAGTTATCGCCTGGAGGAGATAGTCGTAGGCAGTGAAACGATTGCACCAATCAAAAGATTGAATAGATCGTGGAAAGAAAGAGATAGGTGCCTATGAGCTTAGCTCTTTTTACTCTATTTTGAATGATTTATTTTATTGGGTAGGACTTACTTGATTATTTTTAATAATAGAACCTTTCTTTCAATCTCTGGATAAAAGTGATGGGCATCCACTCCCCGAGTAACTTTGCTCAAGACTTTTATCCCTTCGGCATTCGAAACGTGTTTTTCAATGCCAAGTTACTCGGTGAGTTACTACTCGTCGGAAGTATCATCGAGCACCTGCAGTACGGGTTATGTGATTGGTCAAATGAATTGTGAACGGTATTCATACGAACTCTGGTGTCAACTGATTGAAACACAAACACATGGTTTTAGTCTTCGTATCAGTATTTAAATAATGATACGCTTTAATGTGAAACATTGTAACTAGTCGGCAATACCGGTATTATGTTTCTGCACAATGGCTATTCAGATATTGACCCATATTGCGGTAATGCAGTAATCAACATAATGATATCGATGTGTTTATACGGGAAGTGGGCTAGCCTTTCATGGACTACTGTACGCATTCCCTTTACTGCCAAGTAGGCCTATTCATAACGAATTTAAAACTCTACTCCACGCAGGAGCATTATCAAAAAATAGCAAAATATTAATATAGCATAAAATATTACTTCCATAATATTACTGGTACGTGAAAATAACTAATCGTCTTGTACTCAACATTCCTGTGGTTGTAATAGCCGCGGTAATAGCGTCTTGGTCTGAGACTCATGAGGTCTCGGGTTCGAACCTCAGTCGTGGTAATTATTATTGCTACCAGATTATCGATTTAAACGATATTTATCTTATCATTATGAGTCATTTTAACAGAATCTACATGAAATTACGATTTATGTTATTTTTATTACAATATGTTGCAGCAAGCAGGATTTGAGAAATTTGACTGTATTGAACATCATTTCTTGCAGTCTATACTGTAGATAGGCTAGATACTATGGTTTCATCTCACCTCTTAATTTACGCTTCGCTATCATTTTACCCTCGTGGATCGGCTTTTCCCACGGACTAAGCGAGGGATCCAACCTCTACCGCCACTGAGAGCAGTGTCCTGGAGTTTGAGACTATGTATTTGGGATACAACTGGGGTGTGTGACCAGCAAGACGCCCAGGCGACCTCACCTGCAAAGCGAACAGGGACCTGATGAAGGGATGGGAAGAGTGGGAGGGTTTGGCAAGGAAGTAGGAAGGAGGCGGCCGTGGCCTTACGGTAGGGACCATCCCGGCATTTGCCCGAAGACGAAGTGGGAAACCACGGAAAACCACTTTGAGGATGGCTGAGGTGAGAATCAAACCCCCTCTACTCATTTGGGCCACCCGAGGCTGAGTAGACTCCGTTCCAGTCCTCGTAACAAATTTCAAATTTCGTGGCAGAACCGGGAATCGAACCCAGGACCTCTGGGGCGGCAGCAAATCATGCTGACCGCTACGCTACTGAGGTGACATCTCTTAATTTACAGTATAAAATAATATGTGATCGTTTGTTGAAACAAGTGTGACAGTAGCATATCTCCAATTCAATCCATACATACATCATAGTACCGGTATGTAAACGGGGAGTAAATTACGAGACAGTCACAATTTGAAGAATGTCCAAACTGTGTAGTATACGGGATCTTTAAAATTTTTAATTTTCTATTGCCGTTTGAAAATGAAAATCCACAGCCTGCTTCCAGTCTCCGACCGGGTCAGGAATGGAATGAATGAAGCCCCCATCTAGCGGCGAGGATATGGACTGTGCCGGCTGCCGAGGCCTGACGCACTCCTCTGGGGCAATGATTAAATGAATGACAGATGAAATGAAATGATAGTGGAGAGTGATGCTGGAATGAAATTGTGACAGGGAAAACCGGAGTACCCGGAGAAAAACCTGTCTGCCTCCGTATTGTCCAGCACAGATCTCACATGGAGTGACCGGGATTTGAACCACGGACCCAGCGGTGAGAGGCCGGCGTGCTGCCGCCTGAGCCACGGAGGCTCACAAATCCTTTATACAAATCATAAAGTGATCACAGCTGGTAGGAGGAAGACAACAAGCAAGTATGGAGTGTCACTACTCCGAAGGTTTAATGCTTATCCAGCACAAATAGCACCGGGTAAATATTACCAACTTGCCCACCACATGTATTACCGTGGCAGCGCTGCCTAGCGATTGAAAAACACAGTATGGCGTTTAATGCTGGGAGTACGCTACTCCGAACTTTGCCCAGCGATTGAAAACAGGCCCTATTGTCTTTGACAGAAAGGCGTTATAAACCGAATATTTATTTTGGTTAGGTTACTTTGTTGTAGTTTAATTTTGAGCCTATTTTCATTTATGAAAAAATAGGCTTATGATATAACCTTTTGTTCATGTGTGTGTATGTGTGTGTGTTTGTGTGTGTGTGTGCGTGCGTACGTGTGTGTCCCCCTAACAACTTCTAAACGGCTGGAGAGATTTCAATGAAACTCGGTAAGGTCATAGCACGATTCTGGCCGACCCCGACCGTGCCCTTCAGATTTTATTACGTCTCACCAATCGAACATGGCGGCTGTGTGAAATATTTCACCAGCATTCTATATCTCCGAAACTATTACCGATATCACCCTGAAATTTTGTACGGTGCTAAAGGGCACTACTAGAAGTTCAGCTATGGGACTTTGAAAAACCTGTTAACTACAAAACGAACATGGCGGCAAAGCGAAATTGAAACTTTCAAATAGACTTTTCTCGCGATTTAACCATCCAAACGCAATGAATCTTGGTACAGCAAATGTTTATACACATTGTATTGCACTTGCGTCTAATTTTGTTCAAATGTTTACATAACTTCAAGATGGTGGCAGTGCGAAATATTTCACCGGCATTCTATATCTCCGAAACTATTACCGATATCACCCTGAAATTGTGTACAGTGATAAAAGACACTACTACAAGTACATCTATGTAACTTTCAAAAACTATAAAGTACAAAAAAAAACATGGCGGCCAAGCGAAGTTGTGCATTTTAATAGATTTTTCTCGTGATTTAGTCCATTTGAGCGCAGTGAAATATGGTAGATTTGTTTTTATGAACATTGTAATGCACTGCCATCTAATTTAGTTCAATTGTTTACATAACCTCAAGATGGCGGCTGTGCGAAATTGTTTTTCTTGCGTCATAATCATTCGATTGAATAATGAACCTACGCAATAATTTTCATTTCATGGTACATAACTCTATGTCCTATACATATAACAATCCAACATGGCGATCATCCAAAATATTTAGACGGTTCTCAATATCTACGAATCTATTGCAGCAATCAAACTGAAATTTTGTAGGTCTATATTGATAGAGGCAATTAACATTAGTGGGATGTATGAAGATAGGCTGTATAGTTCTTCACAGAACTACTTGTTTGAGTTGGTTTAATGGGAGGTTTGAGAATAGAAGATTAATTTCCCACTACACCACCGATGCTGTTAGCTGGTGTTATCTTTTATACTCGCTTGCCATGGATTTTTAGCCTATTTTTATTTATGAAGAAAATAGGCTTATGATGACACCATTTGCCCTAATAAAATCTAAACGGCCGAAACGATTTCATTGAAACTCGGTAAGTGCATACTACTACCTCGTTCGACCACGAGCGTGCCTTTCAAATTTTAATATGTTTCACCAATCTAACATGGCGGCCGTGCGAAATATTTCATTAGCCTTCCATAGTGTGCCCATCAGACAAGGTGGCTAGGGAATCATCTGCCGCAGATGACCCTTCTGGGTTCCCCATCCTCCGGACGCACATACTGACAAGATCGTGTGCGTCCTTAGACTAACTCCGTCACGAGACTGATAGCTAAGGGCGATCAGGTAAGTGAGGGAAAAAGTCATAAACGAGCCCAAGGAAACACACCCACAAAAATACAAAGCTAGAAATAAGTCTCCGCCTTATGATGGCGTGTGTTATTGTACTGCCCATTTTTAGGGGTAATGTTTATTCTTCGTTGAGCTGACATCCACATGACAGTGTTTTTGCTGCCATTGTCGAGTGTCATATGGTCATCAGGGACATAAACTGATACTATAGGAATAATACTTAAATAAAATTGAGATAAATCATGAAACTAACTTAACTAAATTGAACCTCTAAATACGATGATGAATTAACTTAAACTTTGCTTGATTCTATGGCAATTGATAGAGGCAATAAACATTAGTGGGATTTATGAAGATAGACTGTATAGTTCTTCACGGAACTACTTGTTTGAGTTGGTTTAATGGTAGGTGGAGCAGTTTATAATATATTTATTTTCCTTTAACCATGTTAGACCGAGCTGACACTTTAGTACTTTGACGTTGCTAATGCCACGTAATCCCAGTAAGGCGTGGACATTATGCAATTATGTAATATAAGACGTGGTTTTTACAGCGCAGTTACCAACCTAATTCAAAAGCACTTGACCATCAGGCGCCAATAGCGATACCTGATTAGCTTAGTCAGGATTGTATGTAAACTATATTGTAGATTTTAGAGTGTTTTCTTGTTTCTCAACCCTGTCCTATGTGTGTAAGGAGATTGGGTTATGGAAATGGACCATGGTATATGGCACCCTTAACCCATTCCGACCCGATATTTTGGTAAGGATCTTACTCTCCGTATGTAGTTAGTATTCCCACCGGAGTAGTTAGTCCATAACGCAATTGTAACGCTGTTGTGTTGTTCATAGAAGTGTTTGTCGATAGGATTTTCAGGTTTTTCTAGCCGGGTGCCTTCAAGATTCTACGATCCAGTTCATCTTCGTATTCCGAAAAAATAGCTTCATTATTAATACGGGTGAAGCCTCCGTGGCTTAGGCGGCAGCACGCTGGCCTCTCACCGCTGGGTCCGTGGTTCAAATCCCGGTCAGTCCATGTGAGATCTGTGCTGGACAAAACGGAGGCAGACAGGTTTTTCTCCGGGTACTCCGGTTTTCCCTGTCAAAATTTCATTCCAGCAACACTCTCCACTATCATTTCATTTCATCTGTCATTCATTTAATCATTGCCCCAGAGGAGTGCGTCAGGCCTCGGCAGCCGGCACAGTTCATATCCTCGCCGCTGGATGGGGGCTTCATTCATTCCATTCCTGACCCGGTCGGAGACTGGAAGCAGGCTGTGGATTTTCATTAATACGGGTACAGTACCAAACTTGAGGCCACGACTGCATCTTCGCAAATCCTACCTCAATTAAGAATACTCACACTAGTACAGACATTATAGTGACACACGTTATCAGGCATTCTACACACTCCCAAGTACAGGGGGCTACATGACAACGATGTCACAAAGCCTTTAAATTAGTGGGAGAATAAGGGGTATATCCCTGGGGGGTTTGTGGCTATATAGTTATCTGGTGATATTTGGGTAAGGAATATTGTTAGAGCGTTGAGTGAGGAGTCGTTTTAAGGGTATTTTTTCTGATCTATCTAATGGCGAGCTAATCTTTTCAATAGGTTAAATTTTTGAGGATGTTGGAAATGGATTTTGGGGTAAAACCCTGCTTTTTCACATTTTTGGTGATATCTGGGGAAGGGACAGTGAGATTTCGATGTGCGTGGTGGGGTTTTGTCGCAGGGTGTTGTCCTCGTTTCTATCATTTCATGATGTATGAAGAGGGTTGAATTTTTGTAAAATGAGGGAAACAGAATGTGTTTTTTGTTTGTTTGTGGAAAAAATGATTTTTGGAGTTTTTAATGTTTGCTGACGTTTGGTAAAAGGATGTTTTAGTAGGTGTGTGTTTTTAGAATTTGTGTGTGATGACCTGTGCGACCGTGATGCCTTTAGAGGCTTAACTATTGCCTGGCGTACAAGTGGGAGACCACGGTAAACCAGCAGGGTGGTGATTCGTCCCCGGGGCCTTTGCGGTGACAGTCGGATATGCTAGCTACTACACTACGAGGTTAATAACCTGTGTTCAAGAACTGTCTGTATGTTTTTACCATGGAGAGGAGGGTTAGGAAAGGAGTCAACCCTGGCCTTAATTTTACGAACGATTTTGGCCTTTTTGCGTGGAGTATACGTGAGGGGGTAAACCCTGTTTTTATATGATAGGGGAAGTAGTGGTTTTGTAGGGGTTCTAGCACCACCGCCACCGCTCCACCGCTGGAATACTAAAATGGCAATATCTCGCGAACCAATTAGGCTAGAGACTTGTACGAGGTGTCATTGAACTCGGGCTAACACCCCCTTTCCAATGGACAACATATTTCCACCCCAAAATAAAACCTACCCCTACTAGGGGGTGAAATTGTATTTTTTTCGAGAATCTCTCTTTCCAATTGCAACATGTGTGAGTTTGAATGCCAATATGGAATGAAACGTTGTTCTACATAAAGTGCATGTGTTCGGTGGGTAGCCACTATGAATTAACATGCTTGTTTTTTGTTTTTTACGCATGCCCACTCATAGCTTTTGTAAGAGGGCGGGCTTTTTAAAAGATGGCGGCTGTAGTGTAACCTAACCTAACCCAACCCACGAGTGGTGATCAAAAAGTATTTTAAGTGACGCTTGTCGATCGGCAAACTAATAATCAAAGAGGGATATGTCAGGCCTTGAGGTGATAGCCCCTTTTGATTGATCCCTGTTGATTGACCCCTTTTGATTGATCTCTGTTGATTTGTCCCTTTGGACTGGTCCCTGTTGACTAGCCCCCCACCCCCCCTTGGACGGGCCCTTTTTGACAGGGGGTCATTTTTGATGGATCCTTTTTGACGGGTCCCTGTTGATGGGCCCCTGTGGATGGATCATTGTTGACGGGTCATTGCTGACGAGTCCCTTTGGACGGGTCATTGTTGACGAGTCATTGTTGACGGGTCTTTGTTGACGAGTCCCTGTGGACGGGTCCTTGTTGACGGGTCCCTGTTGACAGGTCATTTTTGACAGGTATTTGTTGACGGGTCCTTGTTGATGGGTCCCTGTTGACAAGTGCTTTTGACTAATCCCTTTAGACCGGTCCCTTTGGACTGGCCCATGAATTTATCCAAAGTGTGCCAAAGGGCTTTACTAACGGAATAATAAGGCTAGGAACTTGTATGAGGTATTGTAGGACTTGGGATGAAGCCCCCTTTTAGAATGTATTTTTGAAATTTGGCAAAGGGCCTAACCACACTTTTGTTAATATCT
The DNA here is from genome assembly GCA_946902985.2 of Meconema thalassinum. Lineage (NCBI taxonomy): Eukaryota > Metazoa > Arthropoda > Insecta > Orthoptera > Tettigoniidae > Meconema > Meconema thalassinum. The sequence continues at coordinate 4,757,286 of CAMPQE020000020.1, forward strand.
CGCGAACCAATCATGCTAGTGACTTGTATGAGGGGTCCTAGCAATTGGTACGATATTCCCCTTTGGGGGGTGAAACTATGCCCCCACTCCCAAATTGGAAAATCGATATCGTGAAAACTAAAACCCCAAAATTATGTGTGATAGCTTTAAAAATAGATCATAAGATACGCTTTTACCACGATAGGTCATTTCACCCCTAAAATAGTAAGTAGTAATGTTACAGGGAAAAAAGGGTTTAAACACTTAAAAATGATAAATGAATCTAAGATCTTTTGATTTTGATGAAAAACTAGTAGGAGGGTTAAAATTACCCCCCCCCCCAAAATTTAAAAATCGTTATCATGGAAATTATGAACCTTAAAATTAGGCCTAAGTGTGATAGCTTTAAAAATAGGTCATGACATACGCTTATACCACTATAGGTCATTTCACCCCTAAAACAGTGAATAATGTTTTTACAGGGAAAAGGGTGTTAAACGCATAAAAATGATAAATGAACCAAAGATCTTTTGTTTTTGATGAAAAATAGTAAGGGGGTGAAAACTACCCCAAGATTAAAAAAATCGATATCTTGGAAACTATGAAACTTAAAATTAGGTGTGATAGCTCAAAAAAATTGGTCATTTAATACTCTTTTACCACGATTGGTCATTTTTATCCCTAAACAATGCATGTAGATTTTACAGGAAAAAAGGGGAACCAATAATCAGATTTGGACACATGAGGTGTTATAAGACTCAGGGCGACAATCTCTTTTTGAATTTATTATTTATTTTTTGATATTTTGACGAAGGGCCTAACCTTACATTTTTGAAAATTTAGATTTTTAAAATTTTTGGAAATAATTTTAATATATTTTTTTAGTAGAGAGAGATAGTACCAGTTGTGTTTAAACGAGCATGTCGCCGATCACTGTGACCATGTTCAATGGATGAATCGATATTTTGTGAAGCATTGATTGAAGAGGGTCATGCGACGACTTGTTTTAATAATATTTTTTTAATGATTTTTCCTACGATGCATGCATTTAATTAAATATCCCAAAACGGCAAGGTTACTGATTTGAGTTTTATAAACTAATAATGGGATTTGGTCTCTTAAGGTGTCCTATAACTTGACATGACACTTTCTTTATACGGCTTATGAATTTTCCCAAAAAGATTGAAAACAACAAGGTCATGGACTTTTGTTTCTCTTAATATATTACAAACCCATAATGTTAGATGCTTATGGTGAGTGATGAAAAATAGCTAGGTAGAGAAAGAATTATTGTAGGCTACACGTGTGGTGACTGACAAGTCTTTGACCATTGAAACTTGTTTTAAACCTGGCCGCAGTACATAGGGAGTATAGGTTTCAGGCATGACATGACAAACGGTATGTACAAAATCCAATTTATCGATTCAGGAATTAAGAGTAGACTATCTTTAATTGATTAGTTAAAGAGGATAGCTAAGAAAACAAGATGGTGATTACACTGAACCAAACCGAACCAATACAATCTTTTTGGATATATAATGTTACTTGCTAACCATTTTGTGCTGCAGTGGCAAGCACTTTTGGCTCTTGCACTAGAGGCCTTAACTCGATTTAACTTTAAGGCTTAGAACGAACCAAACTAAGAAAGATGGTTATAGTGGTGCAGTGGTTAAGCTGTTATCCTTTGACTAACGTAGACCAGGGTTTGATTTTAGATTAATACGCATGTCAAAAACATATAAAAAAGCAGGGATAATGTTTTAAGACTAATTACACTTGTATATTTTTTTAAATTATTACTTAGATTACAAATACAAAGTTGGACTGGGTTCAATATACAGTTAATGCAAGTAAGATTTTGTATTTGTTTTTTATTTTAGACTTTAGATGTTAGAATTTACATTTTACAATTTAGATTGTGCAAAAAGACCAAACCATAATGTCATGACTTTCAATTTTCGGAAACTAATTATTAAAGAAAAACATATAAGGATTTGTATTACTTGGAATTATGTTTTCTATACTATATTTTATTTTGGTTTTAGATTTTAGAAATTTGATATTAGATTTTAGATTTTAGGTAAAGACCAAACTAATATTGACTATTCATTTGACACTGGTATGTAGATAGAAAGATGATTAGATTATATGTTAAGATGAATTTTTAGGTGTTGACTGGCCTTGCAATAAGAATTGACTAACCAGACATGAGTTAACAACCAACGAAACATTTTGGCGACTATGCTTGTTATTGACCAGTGAGTAGGGTTTTAGAAAAACTGTCTGCTATTTTGGGTTACATACAACAAATGCATAGACCTACTGAGCGACTATGTTTGCTAAACAAGACATTATACCAGAGATGATTAGGATTCTTATGTAGCTCAGGCAAGGAAAGCATTTCTACAGAATTTGTTGACATTGAATATAGATTTAAGTATTAGGATGTCATTTTTTGAAGACATTATGTCTGGAGCGTGACGCTCTATGAAAGGGAAACTTGGACTATTGGTGTAGCAGAAAAGTGGAGAATTGAAGTGTTTGAAATGTGGTGTTACAGGAGAATGATGAAGATTAGATGGGTAAATAGGGTTACAAACAAAGAGGTATTGAGACAAGTGGGAGAGGAGAGATGTTTTTTTTTGCGACAGCTAATGAAGCAAATCGATTGGTTGGTAGGACACATACACCCAGGAATAGCAAGCTTAGTTATGGATGTAGAGTGTGGTACCTATATAGAGATGAAACGATTAGCTCAGGACAGGGAGTCATGGAGGGCTGTATTAAACCAGTCAAAAGGCTGAAGATTCAAACAACATGTAGGGCTTACCAAAATAATGTTGTGTAATGGTAAATGCTAGTCAACTAACTTTAATGCATTACTAAAACCCATGACACGATACCTGAGAGCTTTTCTAAAATTATTTTAAGATGCCTTTAACCCTATATTAAACACCCAGTTCTCAAGACTCATAACTACAATGTAATGAAGAAAAAAAAAACAACAAAAAATACGTTTAAAAAGGAGCAAGTGGTTGAGTCAATGTACACTGGAAAATTTTGTAAACACTCAAGTGCACAAAACAAATTACATTATTAACTGTCAGGTTGATCGAGTGGTTGAGGCGTTTGACTTATGTTCACATTTTCAATACAAGAAAGCAAGGATTTGAATCCCTTACCTGACATAACTATTGCTTTAACATGCCTCAGCGATACTGTATTATTATGATACTCGATACACAAACCATAGAGTGTATTGTTTAAGTCCACTCTCTCTTTCTAAACATAGCTAGAGACTGTCAATGGTTAACAATCGCATTAATAGTGAGAGGATGTAGTGATAGTAATTAAGAAAAAGCAGACAATAACCATAAAATATTTTTATTAAATTCATTATATAATAGATACACACTGAATACAACTTTCTCTATTTACCATTGTTTGATATAGATTTTTAAACACAACGCTTGTTGTAGATCCTTTTGCAACTTTCTCCAGGTACTCTTGTTCTTAAAAACTGGGGAAGTCGCAGTGGTTTTATAGACATAAAACCCTCATCCTTTTCTCTTTCATCATCATCATCATCATCATCATCATCATCATCATCATCATCATCGTCATCATCATCATCATCATCATCCTCTTCATTATGAATATTATCATCAAAATTATGATAGTCATTGTCACCATCATTATCATCTTCATCATCATCATCATCCTCAACATCACTAGAACTATTCATTTCCTCTTGTTCGTTTTCCACAGGGACCTCTTTTAAAGTCTGCGTTGCTTTTGATAGTGTTAAGGGCTTCTTAGACGTTGGCAACTGTCGTAACATGACTTTTTGAGGACATGATAAGTGATTTAGAACAAACACTGCACTATCTTGAGCAGCAATATTTTTTTCTTGGACTTGCTTTTTTTTACCTTGTTTAGGGTATTTTGTCCATTTAAATGTGTATTAATTTGAGATTCACAATGATGCTCGTTTGAAGTAAGTACGTTGGAGTCTTTTGTTTTAATCATTCCTCACACTTTTTAGATCGTTGTTTTGAACATCGCCAAATAACAGTTCCATCTTTATTGGTTGTTTTTACAATATATGTATATCCTTTATAGTAGGCACATGGCTTACCATGGCTGGTTGTTGAGACTTCCATATTAACTAATACACATTAATTTAATTTTAGTAAAGTCACTTCAGTAATAATAATAGTAAAAATAAATGAAGTGGATTGATATTTTTTAAAGGTGGAATTTTTCAAAGTACTGTCAAGAATAATAATCACATGAACAAATTTTAGACTACAAGTGATTTACACACACATTGCTCAATGTCAAGATTTATACTGAACACAATTTATAGTGATTATGATTTTTATTGACTGTAATTGATAGTAGCCATGGTTAGTAGAGGCAATGTATACTGGGTGCGTTTTATAGCACGCTCAATTTATAGTAGGTACGATTAGTAGACGCGTTTGATACTGGGCGCGTTTTATACTGATTATGATTTATACTGAGCGCGATTTTTACTAGAAGCTATTTTTACCAAGTGTAATTGATATCAGGTGCTATTCATACACAACGCAATTGATAGTAGGCGTAATTGATAGTAGGCGCAATTGGTAGTTGGCGCAATTGATAGTAGGCGCGATTGGTAGCAGGCGCAATTGAATGTAGGCGCGATTGGTAGTGGACGTAATTGATAGTAGGGGGTGAAAACTGCCCTAAAATTGAAAAATCGATACCTTGGAAACTAAGAACCCTAAAAGTATGTGTTATAGCTCAAAAAATAGGTAATGGAATACTCTTTGACCTTGATATGTCATTTCACTCCTAAAACAGTGAATATAGATTTTATAGGAAAAATGGTGTTAAATACCTAAAAATGAGTTTTTGAAACCATGGTTTAGTGGATGCATGTATTGAGGATGACTGATTGCTAATTATTATTATTATTATTATTATTATTGACTGATATGTATATAGGTAACTAACCAATAATACTATAGATTTGTATGAGGTGTTGTAGGACTCAGAATGGCCAACCGTTTCTCATGGTCAATGAATTAACCCAAAAGAGTCAAAACGTTAAGGTCATCGACGTGAGATTTTATAAACAATTCATCGGAGAGGGTGAATTGAGGTGTTGTAGAACTCAGGATGGTCAACCCTTTCCCATGGTCAATGAATTTACCCAAAAATTGTTGAGGTGTGAATGGAACGCACGTGTTTTCAGGTTTACCTAACAAGACTGAGTGTACCCCGTTCCAGCCCTTAGACCAGAAATATAATTTCTTGATAGAGCGGTGAATCGAACCGGGACCTCTGCGGTGAGAGCTGAGTTATAATAAATGTTGGATTTTAAAACAAACACACGTTTCAATGCTTCAGCCTCTCTTGCTGGCAGCCAACACACTAGCTAGCCAGGTCATGTGAGAGCTTGTGATACGAAGAGTGCTGTGTGGGCAGGTAGTATCAGCTGGAGTTTAAGCAGGAGGCAGCAATTTGATTCCTATACAGTTTAACAGAGGCATAATGTGTTTAAGAAACAGGCATCCATTTTGGTTCTTTACAAAAAAAAAATATTTTAAGTTTATCAGGGACAACCAGGGATACAGAAGTCTTATATGTGAGGGAGACACTTATTTTTATTTATTTATTATTTATTTATATATTATTATTATTATTTGTTATTGAACGTATATGTACACGTTAACATACACGACAACATAGTTGTAAGGTTAGGCCTCACAAGGCTGAGTGAACCTTATGGTATTCTTAAAATGAAAATTAATTCCTTTGATATAGTCGGGTTGGAACCCAAGATCTTAAGGGGAGACAACCAAGTATGTTAACCACTACACCGCAAAATGGTCAAATGATGATGTAACAGAACATGAAAAAAGTTTTTCTGGTGTAACGGATTGGGTGAGAGCCATACCCATAAGGGGTATTGGTGACTGGATTTGAATTCTTGGTTGACCACCTCCCTACTGCATGTAAGCTGTAGCAACCTCAACCTGTAACCCATAATGTTAGAAAAGAGATTTATAGGTTGTTTTAAACAGTGAATTATGGTGTTTACTGTGAATAAATAATGAACCTACCCAAAAATTGTTATGTAATAGTATATAACTCTACGGCATACATATATAAAAAATCTAACATTGCGACCCATGATTTATTATTATTTGATTAAGTTGTATAAGGTTAGTTTTATTGTTTATTGATTTATTACAAAACGAAGGTGTATTAGCAGTTACCGAGCGGTAGAGAGGAAGTAAACATAAAGAGAGAGGGGTGAGTGTGTGTTGGGGGGGGGGGGGAGTATAGGACGAGACAGCTACGCTTACTAGTTGAAATTAGGTTATTATTATTATTATTATTATTGGTGAAGTTGAAAAAGGTTATTGAAGGCTATTACAAATAAAAAGAATGATTATCCCTTACTGAGCTGGAAGAAGGAGAAATGGGTGGAGTGTGAAATGTTTTGAATGGGCATCCGCGTCCACAGCACTGGTACACATATGCAAATGCAACCTCGTTGATGGTCGCAGATAAAACTTTGCTTACCAGACTGGGTTATTTGGTGAGAAACGCTTTATGAAGTATTAACGTTCAACACTAAAAGTCAGTGACAGTGGCATCTGGTGGCTAAAGTTGTAACTACAATACTTGAAATTGAACTTGTTGGAAGCCCACAGACCATTAATTGAAATACCATGCTATGACTATTGGGTGCAATTCATATGTAATTTAAAATTGAAATTAAAGACATTATATCTTTTAATTACAATTGGTAGTGTGAAACCAAATTTGAAAGTTATATTTGGTTGGTTAGAAACGCTCTATGAAGTTCCAACGTTCGCCGCTAGGTGTTAGTGACAGTAGCTGTAACCAGAATACTTGAAATTAAAATTGTTGAAGGTCTACAGTCGTTCAATTAAAATACCCTGCTATGACCATTGACTGCAACTCATATATAATTTAAATAGAAAGAAAACCGCCACATGCTATGTTTGCATGAACTTGATACATGCTTGCCAACAAGCCATCGGCATTCGATATTAAGAATACTCAGATGGTTGTAACCGTGAATGCCTGGACCTAATTAGAGGCGTTTAAGGTCGGAACGGAGTACACTTGCCCTAAACTAAGAATTGGAGTGTTCGATTCCACACAACACCCATCCTGAAAGTGAATATAAATTGCTGTCCACTTAAGGTCATAACCGTCTTCTTCCCAATCTTACCCTTAATTGTTAAATTCACACACTAATACAGCCATTATAGTGACAGAGGTTATCTGACAGACATTTCATACCTGTGATTTCCCTTGACATTCACATGAATTCTGTAAAATCCACCAAATTTACCACAAATGCACCAAATTCTACCAAATTTCCCTAAATTTAACAAATCACCACAAATTCCCCCTATATTGGGGGGTAAAGGATCTCCACACAGGGTTTCTCAAGCTCATGATGATGATGAACTTTACCATGACCGGGTTGTCGAGCAGTCGATCCCTAAATTTCCTCAATGACATACATTTCTCGAATGATTCTCCAGATTTACTGAAATCCCATTCATTTACCCAAGAATTGTCTAAACTATCCCCAATTTAATATAAAATTATCCGAATATACAAAAATTCACTACAATTCACCAAACTTACACAAGTTGATTACAAACCATGAAATTTAACAAAATTTTCTGAAATTCCATAGATTTACTCCAAATTCCATAATATTCCCTTTACATGTATGATTTTTTGTTTTGTTTACCACACTCCCACCAGGCAAATACTGGAACATGACATTCTAATAGGCCAGGACCTTTACATTCCACATTATAGCTGAGTTTCTTCTCTCATTAACTTGTCTCTGAGGTAGGTGCGAGGAAAGGCATCCACCCCTCTAAAGGTCATAATGTGACCGAAACCGGTTCTTTAGAACAATAATAATAATAATGAAAATGAAAATCCACAGCCTGCTTCCAGTCTCCGACCGGGTCAGGAATGGAATGAATGAAGCCCCCATCTAGCGGCGAGGATGGACTGTGCCGGCTGCCGAGGCCTGACGCACTCCTCTGGGGCAATGATTAAATGAATGACAAATGAAATGAAATGATAGTGGAGAGTGTTGCTGGAATGAAATTTTGACAGGGAAAACCGGAGTACCCGGAGAAAAACCTGTCTGCCTCCGTTTTGTCCAGCACAGATCTCACATGGAGTGACCGGGATTTGAACCACGGACCCAGCGGTGAGAGGCCGGCGTGCTGCCGCCTAAGCCACGGAGGCTTACAATAATAATAATAATAATAATAATAATAATAATAATTTAAATAATAATAATAATAATAATAATAATAATAATAATAATAATAATAATAATAATAATATTTAGGGACTTAAGATATCTTATCATTATTTTTCATGATATAACTAGTTACTGATAGACGCACCATATTTTGAGCTGTTTTTGAAGTTCAAGTTGTGGATGATGTTTCATTGAAGGCTTTATGATATTGTGGTCATGAAGTTCTGTGTACTTGAGTGAATGGAATCTGTCTTACCACCTCTGTTATTGTGATGGCTGTACTAGTAATTGGAGACAGGATTTAAGTTGGAGGTGGCCTTAATTTAGATACCTTTTCAGCATTCTTCTTTGGTATAAGTAGGTAATATTATGGTTTTTGAAGCCGTTTTAAGTATTGTCTCAGTAAACAAAAGTTTAATACATTTCAGTCGGTCAACATCATTGTATCCAAATGAGATGTTTTTTTTCCCTAATCTTCAAAAAATTATGTGAGATTAATAAATTATTTACAATAGTGTTGACCGACTGAAAAGCATCAAACTTTTATAAGTGGGTAAACTACGGAAAACCACCTCTAGGATGACTGAGGTAGAAATTGATTACACTTTTGTTTTCACTTCTGCTTCACGTGGCTGAGTGAACCCCGTTCCACCCCTTAGACCAGAATCAAATCTCTTGATAGAGCAGGGAATTGAACCCAGACCTTTGCTATGATAGCTGAGAATTCTATTTACCGAACCATTGGGTGATCACCATATTTTTTCAGGTAACGCAGTTATACTCTCAATAGGGTAAAGACCTCATATTTCAATACCTTATAGTGAAACTGATGTCAATTTGCACCGCTGAAGGTCAAATTATGTTGTGGAAACTAGCATTTTTGGCTATTACCCCTAAGATGTGCTTTATTCTCAGATCTATACCGATAAATGTATATTCTGTTCTGTAATACTGTGTGTTAAATATCAGTAAGTGAACGATAAGTGATATAGGTAGACAGATGATTACACTACAGTAAACGTTAAGACAAATTTTTAGGTCTTGCCTGGCCTTGCAATAAGAATTGACGAACCAGACATGAGTTAGCTACCAGGGAAGCACTTTGGCGACTATGCTTGTTATTGGCCAGTGAGTAGGATTCTAGAAAGCTGTTTACCATTTTTTGGATCATATACTACAGATGCTTAGACCTATATAGAAACCCAGCGACCATGTTTGTTAAACAAGACATTATACCAGAGACGATTAGGATACTTACGTACAGATTATCCAAATAATATTGTGTAACGGTAAATGCTAGTCAACGAACAGTGATGCATTATTAAAACCCAAGACATGATACATGAGAGCTTTTCTAAAATTATTTTAAGATGCCTTTAACCCTATATTAAACACCCAGTTCACAAGACTCATAACTGCAATGTTACGGAAAAGCAAAACAAAAATTCTGCATTCAAAAACGAACAAGTGGTTGAGCGAATGTGCACTGGAGAAAAGTTTTGTAAACACTCAAGTCCACAAGACTAATTAAAGTAGTTACTGTCAGGTTGGCCGGGTGGTTAAGGCGTTTGACTTAAGTTCAAATTTCCAAGTATATGGAAGCAACGGTTCGAACCCCTTACCTGACATAACTATTGCCCCAACATGGCCTTGTCACACTGTTTTATTATGATACTCGCCACGAAACTACAAATAAAGTGCATTATTTAAGACCATTTTCTTTATGAACATAGCCAGAGACTGTTGATGGTTAACAATTGCATTAACAGTGGGACATGGGGATAACAATTAAGAAAAACAGACAATACCCATACAATATTTTTATTTATTTAATTTAAGTACTTTTACAATATTTACGTACAAAATATACAACTCTCTTTTTTTCTTTACGATAGCTTGATATAATTTTTTAAACACAACGCCTGTTGTAAATTAGTTTGCCACGGGGAGCATTGACCGATGTTCTTAAAAACTGGAGAAGCCGCAATGGTTCTATAGGCGTAAAAACTTCATCCTCTTCTTTTTCATCATCATGATCAAAATTATTATAATCATCATCATCATCATCATCATCATTATTATTATCACTGTTATTACTATTACTATCTAATCCTTTTGATCCTTTTGCAATGACACCTTTTCTATTGCCTGCGTTGCTTTTGATAGAGTTGATAGCTTTTCGGATGGAGATGATTGTTTAAACATAGCCTTTAGAGGAGATGGTAAATGCTTTTTTTTTTTTACTAAGAAACTACTATTTTGAGTAACAATATTATTTTGTTGGGCTTGCTTTTTCTAACATTTTCATAATTCTTTGTCAACACCAACCGTGTATCATTTGGTACACCACATTGATGACTACCCACACTTAAAACCTCACCATTTCTACTTTTCAGATTGCCATGACATTTTGTTGTCCTCTGTTTTGAGCATTGCCAAAATATTGTTCTATTGACATTTTGCTGCTTATCGTTATAAGAGTACCCATAATAGAGTACACGTTGATTACCTTTTTAGTTATAGTATGTTCCATTTTTGGTAGTGTTGGTAGCTTTCTGGATGGAGATGACTGTTTAAACATAGCTTTTAGAGGATATGGTAAATGCTTTCTAACAAAGAAGCCACTATTTTGAGTAACAATATTTGTTGTTGGTCTTGCTTTTTTAACATTTTCATAATTCTTTGTCAACATGAACCGTGTTTCATTTGGTACACCACATTGATGATTACTCACTCTTAAGACCTCACCATTTTTACTCTTCAGATTGCCTTGCCATTTTGTTGTTCTCTGTTTTGAACATTGCCAAAATATTATTCCATTCACATTTTGCCACTTATAGTTATAAGAGTACCCATTATAGAGTACACGTTGTTTACCTTTGTTAGTTATAGTATGTTCCATAGTAGCAACTGACTTGTGAGTTTGATTTGCATACTGCAAAGGACAGAACAGTTCTGGTGAAAGAATGATGTAGTGTTGGCGTTTTATATCGGCATATTTTGGTGGTTTACTTTGATGGCTTATTTTGATGGCTTATTTGGTGGCTTATTTTTGGTGGCTTATTTAGGTGGCTTATTTGGTGGCTTATTTTAGAGGCTTATTTTGGTGCCTTATGTTGGTGGCTTATGTTTGTAGCTTATTTTTGGTGGCTCATTTTGAATGGCAGTTTTCCTCTAGTTTAACTGATTGGCTGGGAACATTAATCGGATTTGGAACCCTGAACCTCAGGACCTCTGTTTTGAACATTATCAAAATATTATTCCATTCACATTTTGCCTCCTATAGTTATAAGAGTAGCCATTATAGAGTGCACGTTGTTGGTTATAGTATGTTCCACAGTAGCAACTGATTTGTGAGTTTGATTTGCATACTACAAAGGTCACAACAGTTTGGGTGAAGGAATGATGTAGTGATGGCGTTTTATGTAGGCTTATTTTGATGGCTTATTTTTTTGGCTTATTTTAGTGGCTTATTTTGGTGGCCTATTATTGGTGGCTTATTTTAGTGGTTTATTTTGGTGGCTTATTTTTGGTGGCTTATTTGCTGGCTTATTTTAGTGGCTTATTTTGGTTGGTAGTTTCCCTCTGGTGTAACTGATTGGCTGAGAACCATAGTCGGAATTGGAACCCTGAACCTCAGGACCTCTGTTATGAACATTATCAAAATATTATTCCATTCACATTTTGCCTCTTATTGTTGTAAGAGTAGCCATTATAGAGTGCACGTTGTTGGTTATAGTATGTTCCATAGTAGCAACTGACTTGTGAGATTGATTTGCATACTAAAAAGGTCAGAACAGTTTTGGTGAAGGAATGATATAGTTTTGGCGTTTTATGTAGGCTTATTTTAATGGATTTTTGGTGGCTTATTTTGGAGGCTTATTTAAGTGGCTTATTTTGGTGGCTAATTTTTTGGTTGCTTATTTTGAGGGGGTTATTGTAAGAAATATATAAACAATTTTAGAGTACTTTAAGGTTAGTGACTAGGACTGGGAATGAGATAGCGCTAGCCAACCTAACCTAACTTCACCTAACCTAATCTCACCTAACCTAACATGACTTCACCTAACCTAACCTAACTCCACCACGTGCTAGTCTGCATATGAAATGATGGGAGTCTTTGAGCCAGTAATGATGTAAGCATTATTATTATTATTGTTATTATTATTATTATTATTATTATTATGATAACCAAGAGTGGCCACGGGAGTGTTCAGTGCGAAGTGTATCCGATATACTAAGCTATTTAGAAAGAAGCTAAGCCTAGGAGGTAAGCTAAAAGAAGTGCAAATGTTACAGAAAGAGGCGTACTACGAAAGTACTAATCAATTACAAACATATACCAGGGTACATAGTTAAAAAGTCTCATGACAAATCCATTGGCGTGCTAGCCCGAAAAGTGAGGATAAGTTAGCGAGGTCACGGATCGCCCACCGAAAGAGTAAACTCTGGGTAGTTCATACAGGCAACACAAGGCTTCAGTGTAGCACGTGCGCACAAACATTTAACACCACACGGAGCGAGCAAAGACACATGCTAGCAGTGTGCAAAGACTTTCAGACAGGAAAATGAACTAGGTACCTCATACAGACGAAATAAGGCTGGAGTGTTACAGTTGCGCAAAAACATTTAAATTATTATTATTGTATTGTGTAGTGACTTACCAAAGCGGGTTAGTACAGTTGTTTAACCTCCATTGTGTGGTGAAAGTGTATGTTTGCAATTGGAACGACCTAATAGCGTGTGTAGTATTAAAAATCTTGTGGTGAAATAACCTTGGTATGAACAGCCATCTTGTCAAAGATGAAATCACAAAGACCCCATTCTCTCGATTCGAGTCACGGCCTACTAGACTCCACCATAGGTATGACGGAAGAAGCAAAGAATCAGCGTGATACAGCGGAGTTGTTGGGAGCATCAAAGGAAAGCATCCAAAATGGCGGAGAGGGTAGGCGTATTGACTTAAACCAGATTGATGATATCGGTCGGCAGATAACAGAGAATCAACATGAAGAAGAGATGCATCTTGAGACTGCCAGATCACTACTAAAGAAGATTATGGCTATTCCTCTTAAGAACTTAAAAATGGATATAAAAACGGTCTCATGAAGTTGGAAGAAGCTTTAGATGCTGGAGCAACATGTAGGTTGTCATGGAAGAAATCATCAGAAGAACGGAAACAGGAAATAACTATCATGGAAAACAAAGAATCGACCAGGACATCATTAGTATCAAATGAAATGGTGGAAGATCCAGGAAATTGGGATAACGTTCTACCAAAGAAGAAGAGAAAGAAAACGAGTGAGGAGAGAAAACCCGATGACATTCCAATGGAGCAGGTCAAGAACGATCTTAAAGATACATTTGTTAGCGAGAGTGGAAAACGACCTTATTCTAATTCAAGGAGTCGTTCAGAAGCCGTAATCATCAAACCAATGAAGGGTAAGACTTTCGCTGATGTTCTGAAGGATATCAGGTATAAGGTGAAGCCGGAAGACAATGGAGCAGACATTCGATTTATCCGTAAAACTAGAGATGGAGTTGTTCTTCTACAGTTCAAGAAAACAACGCAGATTGAAAACAGGGAGAAATTCAGCAAATCTTTGAGAGATGCTCTTGGACAAGATGGTGATGTAAAGGCTTTAATTCCCCGAACTACACTGGCGATTCGAGACTTGGATGGTATCACTACCGTTGCAGATGTGGAGGAAGCTGTAAGACGGGATTCTGGTAATACAAATGGAGAGCTGAAAATTTCGGTAACTAAACCAAATAGTTGGGGACAGAAACTTGCAATTTTTGAAACTAAAGATGAGGATGCTCAGAAACTTCTGGAAGCAGGAAGAATTAAGATAGGATGGCTATACTGCAGAGTACGTGTTAGAACCATTTTACCTCACTGCTTTCGATGCCTGTCATATGGACATTTGGCACGGAAATGCGAAGGCCCTGACAGAAGTAAGCTTTGCTTTATGTGTGGAGAAGCTAGTCATAAAGAAGTAGACTGTAAAAAGAATAATCCGCAATGCATGCTTTGGACATATAAAGGTGTCAATGAAGTTAAACGAAACCATGCTCCTGGATCAGGTGCATGCACAGTTTTTCGAGAAGCTCTTGAAAATGCAAAAAGTAACAGCAAATGATGCGAATCCTTCAAGCAACATGCACAGGAGCCAAAAAGCAAACGACCTTCTGACACAGCTGATTTATGAGATGGAAGCAGATATCATTATTATTAGTGAACAATATCAAGAGAGGGTCCATCCTGGGTGGTTTGCGGATAATCTTTGAACAGCTGCAATTTGGATACCAGATCTAGGAAAATTCCCAGCCGCTGAGCATAGATGTGAAAACGGTTTTGTCTGGGTACAGATTGGGGGAATCACTATTGGAAGCTGTTATTTTACGCCAAATGAATCTGTCCCAAACTTTCAAATGAAACTTGATGGCCTTGAGGATGCATTGCGTGGAATGGACAAAAGACTAGTGGTCGCTGGTGATTTTAATACTCAAGCGTTGGAATGGGACATGCCGCAAATAGACTCCAGAGGAAGACGCATAATGGAAATGACAGCTAGAACAGGTTTAGTGGTCAATAACATTGGAAATGTACCAACATTCCGACGGCCAGGATGTCAGGGAACAATACCGGATGTAACATTCTCAACGGCGGATATCGCGCCTAAGATTACTGGATGGCAAGTTATTGAGGACTATACAGGGAGTGATCACCAATATATCATCTTTCGTTTACTTCAGGAAGTTCCTCAAGCAAGAAACATACTGCGCAGGCCAGCACGGTGGAATATAGCCAGCATTGACAAGGAAACGTTTCTTGATGTAATACAAAATGGAATGGAGAACATAGCAGAAAAATGTTCTTGTAGTAGAGGAAAAGAGGCAGCTGATGTATGTGTTGAACTCACCATGCAGCTAATCCAGCAAGCATGCAATACATCAATGTCCCGAAAGAGACCAGGAACTAGCAGACGTCCAGCGTATTGGTGGACCGAAGAGATTGCAGAATTGAGAAGAAACTGTCTGCGACTTCGACACATGGCCCAGAGGACGAGAGGCAGACAAGTGAATACCTCAGTCACAGCGGAGTATAAGTCAGCAAAGAAGGAACTCGGCAAAGCAATTAAGAAGAGTCAAGCTGATAAATGGTGGGCTTTGGCTAAGGAAGTGGAAGATGATCCATGGGGTCTGGGTTATAAGATTGTAATGAAGAAACTTTGTAAATTCTCAAACCCGAGCATGGATTCACAAACCATTAAAAAAAATTGTGATACACTATTTCCCGACCATCCAGAGAGGACTGATTGTGACGATGAAAGTGAACCGAATGATATACCTCTCTTCACAGTAGAAGAACTGAATACAGCTTTTAGCTCCTTTAGAAACAAGAAGGCTCCAGGACCAGATGATATACCTGCAGAAGTGCTAATGATAATATCAGAACTTTGTCCAGAACTGTTGTTGAATATGTACAATCATTGCCTGCAAGCAGGTGTTTTTAATGCCCGATGGAAAATGGCTCGATTGGTTTTGATCAGCAAAGGAAAATCTGGTGATTATAGACCTTTATGTATGTTGGACACAGCTGGAAAAGGCCTAGAGAAACTTCTGCAGCCAAGAATTCTCTCAGCAGTTCAGATAGCAGGGGATAGATCTGTTCATCAGCATGGATTTCGGAGAGGACATTCTACTATTGATGCAATATGGGAGGTGGTGAACACAGTAGAAAGAGCGCAAGCGGGCAATCACCATTCTCGTAAAGTGACACTTCTTGTAACCTTGGACGTAAAGAATGCTTTTAATTCGGCAAGTTGGAATGACATGTTGGAAGCTCTTGAAGAGACTTTCAAAGTACCACAGTATCTTATGCGCATAATGAGAGACTACTTCAGGGATCGCACTCTGCTGTATGATACGGAAGATGGACAAAGGGCAAAAGAACTAACGGTTGGAGCAGCGCAGGGATCGATCCTTTGTCCTGATCTCTGGAACATCATGTATGATGGCTTGTTACGTCTGGAGATGCAAGAGGATACGAATCTAGTGGGCTACGCTGATGATGTGGCTGCCTCGATAGTGGCCCGCAATGTTGAGATGGCTCAAATCAAATTGAACCAGGTGATGCGGCGCATAAAAAACTGGATGACGAGTCACAGACTAACACTAGCAGAACATAAAACGGAGATAGTTCTTCTGACGAGGAAAAGGATTGAGACTCTTGTACCAATGACTGTTGGAGATACAGTGATTGAAACATCTACGAGTATAAAATATTTAGGAGTGACACTTGACTCCAAGCTCACATTCTGGAACCATATTCAGAGAGCGACAGATAAGACAGTAAAATACATGACAGCACTTAGTCGGCTGATGGGCAATATTAACGGCCCAAAATCAAGTAAAAGACGCCTCCTCATGACGACGGTTCAGTCAGTGCTCCTGTATGGCTCTGAAGTTTGGGCCGAATCCTTGAGATTTGCATGGTATCGGAGAAGGATAGCTGCCGTACAAAGGAGAGCAGCTGTACGTATTGCATGTGCATACCGCACGGTTTCTGAACCTGGAATCCTCACGGTGGCAGCAGTAGCCCCAATAGATCTATTTGCATTGGAGCGACAAGAAATCTGGCGTCCCCACGGAGAGCTGGGAAAGAAATGTGCAAAGAAGCGTGCCTTTAATCAACGGATGATGCGATGGCAACTCAGATTGGAAAGTGACCCTCGTGGTAAATGGACCAAGCGACGGATACCACGCCTGGATACCTGAGTCGAAAGAGTCCATGGTGAAGTCAATTATTACCTCACACAACTTCTAACAGGACACGGATATTTCCGGAAATTCCTGCATAGAGTAGGCGGAGCGAGTGGTGCAACATGCATATATTGTGACAACATCGATGATGTACTTCACATCTTCTTCGTGTGTGGCCATTGGATGATAAAGAGAGAATATGTGGAAACTGTATTGGGAGAACTGACAACAGATAATATTATTTCTGTGATGTTACGGAACCAGAAATCATGGGATCACGTAGCAGTGTATGTGGAGGATGTCCTTCGCCAGAAAAAGCAGGATCTGGAAGCGTACGAACGACCTTAAGAAGAAATGAAGAAAGAAGAAGTCTGAAAGGCTAAGTAAGCACGACATCACCCTGAAGTAATGCGAGAGCGGTTCCGGGATGATGAACGCATCGTGGGAAAAGGTATGTGGTTTTTAGTGGGTAAGAATCCCACACTACTGTGGAGTGCGGACCCTTCACAAGTGTCTTTTGAAGATTTTCCACAGTCCCTCGTAAATAAATAAAAAATATTATTATAATTATCGTGTGATGCTTCTGGTTGCATGGTATAGTTTTCGCTGATTTTTTGAAATGCAATCCATCGTCTCGAAGAGTTTTCGACAATGATGACAAAAATACTGGTTGTAATACTGAAAATTGTGGGAATGGTGGTTGATCGGTATGTAAACGTGGTGTCCTGGCTACCTGAGAATAATCTCGGCCATATTCGATTCCATATCAGCTGTTCTATTCGTTTCACCATATGCTGCAGCTCATACGACGGCTTGCTGTTGTTGTTCTCATGCAGGGCATCTCCATTCTGTAACGAAGTGTGGGTCTTGATACTGCTAACATCGCGGATAAATGTGGACGGGGCATGTATCTGTTCCATGCTTTAAGCTTACAGAAACAGTTTCTGGTTGTGACATGGTAATTGAGGGAATTGTGCTGGTCAGTATATAAACGTGGTCTCCAAATCGGAGACATTTTTCACACATTATAACTGACTGACATACGGTACCACTGCACAACGTTTACGAAGAATCCCTACTTAAGGTGGTAAACACTGCGACAGAAATTAAACCAAGCATATGGGGATCGGTATTTTCCTGTCCGGGTTGGTATGGACCCCATTTACTGAATAGCTTCATATAAGCGAATGGAGAATTATCTGTATTTCTGTTTGAATTCTGTGTTACAAAAATGTCGTACAAATAATCCCTTGCGAATTATTCAACACACTACTTGACGTCTAATGCGACCAATGAAGTTGATATTGACGATGTCACATTTATGAGCTGGCTTGTGTAAATACAGTATAGCTTCTTACGCTCTCAACGACGTTTTCAACAAACACATAATAAGGCCCCACATACAGTATCTGTGGATATAGCCATTATAATTACTGCGTTGTTGATTTAGAAGTTAGCTAGTGCCCTATTGCGATCGCTTACTACTGTCGACAAGTCATCTTAAACTATTTGTTGTTGTTGATTCATTTTGGGGCTTTGCGACATCGTGGTCGTGTAGGCCCCTGTACTTAGGTGTGTGTGGGGGTATTTGTATGATAATCTGTGTTATTTTGATGGCTGTACTAGTGTGTGTTCAGTACAGCGTCGATAATTTGGATTAATTGTGACCGGACCCTGACCAGATTATAAAAATGCCCAGATTCGCGAAAAAACAAAAAAAAGTCGTTTGATTTGATTACAAAAAGAAAACTTGTTATGCACGTTAATAATTTACTTAAGTTGTTAAATAATTGGAGCAAATAAATTAAACCATTATTAAAATGAACTTATAATGTTTTTTATGTTCGACCCTGGCGAAATGTAAATATTGTTGTACCCTGAGGCACACACAGGGTACACCTACACCTGAAAACACAAATACCCCTATCTACCCCATACTCCACACACTTCAGCCCTCTACCCTAAGACAACAAAGAAGCAACAACTACTAACACCTTCTTATAAACTTCAATAACATAATTGACAAGCTACCTGCAGAATTACAACATAATTGCCACACTGGATGGACACAACAGCAAAACACTAAAATAGAGCGGCTCTATGTCAACATGCTTAATCAGCAGTAGCATCATGCTTAAATAGTCCTCCACCCCAAAGGACGAGGTCTTGTCTGTTCACACCATCGCCCTCGTGCCAGTGGAAGCTAAGGTCGCCGACCGCCTGATACAAGTAAGTGTACAAATGGGTATTCTTATTGCTATTCCCTTTCCACTCTTCACCCCTTTAAACTTGTAATCGCAATCATCTTGTATTGTAAATTGCACTTCACCGCATCTAATTGGTGAAGCCTGTTCACTTCTTCAAAGTAACTTTATTAAACTTTCCATTTCATTACAACTGGTCTCTTGTCTACTTTTATTGTACACCTGTTACGCTTTACCGCTTGTCAATACAACTCAGACCTTGCTGAGTTACCACTGTCGACGGCCTGCTCGTCCACACCGCATTGCAGACTGCCTGACTCCGTTCACGGAGCAAGGTCGTAATTCAGCAGCTATTGCCGGCTCCACGTCCGTGCGCGTTCGCACAATCCTTTAGCGTCTGCCTTCACTTAGAAAGTTAGTTCAGTTACTAATCTTCGGCTAGGAACTCCTCCAACCCCCTACAGGTACTAGGACCACTAAACATTTAGAGAGCTCGACCCCCCCGATAGTTAACTAGCACGCTTGTCTAATTCCAACACTTACCCCCCATTAGAACATCCCATTAGGACTCCAGCCCCTAAGAGCTGGGGTTAAGTACCAAATCAATCCCCCAACAATATTATATGTCAGAAAACTGTACTATAATGAGGCTCATTATAGTACAAGTTTTCATTATGAGACAGTTTCTCCCACCGATCAGAGCTCAAGAAACAGTTGTGTGACCAATTAGGTAAGGATAGCATCGCACCTGAGCTGACATCCACGGCCTTCCTGTTTTAAATTTCACTGCGTGCCTAGGGTCAAAGTGGGGTATTCTAGGAGGCCATGGTCAAATGCAAGGTATTCTCTGCGTCCCATGCGCTCTGTTCAGTACATAGAACTGGCGAAATCTCGACAGATATTGATAAATATTTATGTTCGAACATAAAATAGTTATGATTATCGTCGAACATAAACAGTCGTATGCAACTCGCCAATAATGGTAATTAAGACACTCGTATGAACATTATAAACTCGCTACGCTCGTTTTATAAACATACTCGTGTCTCAATTATTGCCATTATAGGCTCGTTGCATAATGCAATA
Organism: Meconema thalassinum; assembly: GCA_946902985.2. Taxonomy (NCBI): domain Eukaryota; kingdom Metazoa; phylum Arthropoda; class Insecta; order Orthoptera; family Tettigoniidae; genus Meconema; species Meconema thalassinum. Next base: position 4,777,653 of record CAMPQE020000020.1, read on the forward strand.
TTTAGGAAAGACAGTGACAGCCATTAAAGGCCGAGCGACAAGTCATCACTCTTGTGTAGCCACACACTACTAAGTTAAGTAAACATTACAAATAGAGTTTTCTAGTGCATGCTAATTTTGTTAATTTTATTTATTTATTGTTATATTGTGTTATTCTAAATTGTATACACGTGCATATACACCTTTACTCACGTAATTGATAAAACCTTTAAGACAGAACAAACCTAACGTATACCGAGATTCAAATTGCGAATGGTATTTTGAAAAAAAACAAAGACAAGCTACTACAAAAGTAGTGTATTTTTATTAGTGTAAATGTTAACCTCAATACAGCGATCACTGATCATGATCTGGTGATGGCCACCTCAGGGCCAAAACGCGTAATCCTAAATTGCCCCAAGAGATAATCAATTAATACATGTATTTTTTTCCAGGAGTGTATTTACATACAGTATTTATACTATACTATACCCCGTCCATTCATTAGGCATATTCGTGTTGGCCGACTAAAGAGCAACAAATGACAAATATGTACTTATGTATGTATTCATTTTAACTATTTTTCACCGGAATTGAATCCAGATTGTCGACGGTCTGGATTTTTGACGTCCGGATTATCGACGCTGTATTGAATTTGTAATTCAGATGAGGATTGTGAAAGAAGTGGCCGTGGCCTGAAGTTAGGAACCATCCCGGCATTCGCCTAGAGTAGAAGTGGAAAACCACGGAAGACCTCCTCCAAGATGGCCGAGATGGGAATCGAAACCGCCACTTCTCACCTTTGGCTCACAAGGCTAGGTATACCCTGTTCCTGCCCTTAGACCAGAATTAAATTTCTTGACAAAGCCCGGAATCGAACCTGTGCCTCCACGGAGACGGATCTTATACTAATGTACCACCTGACGAAGTGCTATCCGAAACTTCTGATGATGCCGTCGTTTCGGATTCACTGAAGAGCCCGTTAAATTCGCCCCGCAGGGCGAAATTCTGGCTCAATGCCACAGCACTTAAAAGGGACATTAACTCTATATTGAAAATCCACAGCCTGCTTCCAGTCTCCGACCGGGTCAGGAATGGAATCTAGCGGCGAGGATATGAACTGTGCCGGCTGCCGAGGCCTGACGCACTCCTCTGGGGCAATGATTAAATGAATGACAGATGAAATGAAATGATAGTGGAGAGTGTTGCTGGAATGAAATTTTGACAGGGAAAACCGGAGTACCCGGAGAAAAACCTGTCTGCCTCCGTTTTGTCCAGCACAGATCTCACATGGAGTGACCGGGATTTGAACCACGGACCCAGCGGTGAGAGGCCGGCGTGCTGCCGCCTAAGCCACGGAGGCTTCAACTCTATATTATTATTATTATTATTATTACTATCCATCACCAATGAAGTTACCTTTTGTCGCAGAGAGAATATGTCACATTGAACAGTGTTTCTATTTGACAGAATTATTATAACATGAATTCAGCAGGGAAATGAATATCCTAGAGAGAACTTTTCAAACTTTTATGTGAGGATGGAGGATATTTTATATCATTGAAGCATAATAGCACGGATGAGCGCGAGAAAATAATAACAGAGGTCATATACTGTATTCGCTCCCAGGAAATCACTAATGATGCTGTGCTCAAAGCTTGTAATGTCAGCGTTATATACACAGACCTCTCGTTGCTCATTATGTTTTTGTAATTTTGTTGTGAGCTAAGAAAATCGACAGGCGTATTTATAAGTTTACTTTTTGATCCACTCATACAGTACATGAGTCTTCCCTTTGTCTCAGTGCCCATCCTCATCTGTTAAATACATTTTAACTTACACTGCCTTCTGTGGTCTTGGGGGTACGTATTGAGTCTCCCATTCCTAAGGCTCTAATAGGGTCATTTTCACCAACTCTTTACTAACGATTAGTTAATTCCTATTCAACTGAAATACGAGAGTTAATGTATGATTATCGCCGTTGCATTTCACGAGGCCATTCGGGTTCGTAATTACTTAAATACAATTTACGGTTCTCGCGCATGCGTAGACTTGGTTTTACCCTGAAGAAATATGGCCGATGGAACAAGAAGCGTGCAGCACTGATCGTTGTTTGAGATGCTGCCTTGAGATTTTATGGAACATAATTATCAAGGAAGGGAAATACAGAAGATCGTATTTATGGCAAAACCTTAAAATAATATGAACATTTAGGTGAACTAGCAGTTGTGTGTATACATTGATTACTTAGCTAAATAGGACACGCTCTCTCCGTCTTCTTCGTAGCGTACGTGATTGCGTTGGAGACCCAGGGTTCATTGTGCAGGGCTGGAAGGAGTTCAAAGCCAACTTCTTTTTTATTTTAGATTTCCGTATTCTTATTTTCGGTATTAGTAGCATGTATGATATTTTATAATTTCATTGTCATAAAGATCTGTTATATTCATATGGATGAAAGTTCGTGTGATACTCGTAATCAAACGAATTCTTCCTACATTGCAAGATGTGCGAGGTCGAGTTCAGCTGTTTCCTTCTCTTTAACGATGCTTTAAAGAGTTGAGTGGTCAGATTCGGCCATTTAACGTAATTGCTTATTAGTGATACGTTAAAGAGCGTTTCTGTTTGATGAAATGCTCGTGCAAAGTTAAATAACATTTAATGATGAATTAAGATCTAATTGACGTTGGTGAAAATGGCACCTAAGTTCAAATCTCGGGCTCTGCCAAGGAAGTTTATCCTGGCTTGAGGGTTTGAATGGAGTCCACTCATCCTCGTGAGGATAACTTAGAATAGGTTCTTTGAGTTCTACCTCAGCGATACAAGAAGTGAGTTTCCATGCTTTCTTCACTCCTAATCCAGGCAAAATGGTACCTAACTAATGGTACCCAAGGCTTCATCTCTCTCAATCATCACCCTAAATACAAGAGCACACACTAGATCAGACATCACAATAACACAGATTATCATACAAAATGCTACATACCTCCAAATACGTGGAGTTGATGACCATGATTTCGTTAGCCACATAGTGAAACAACATAAATAAACTTTGTAATAATATATTTATTGCAGCCAAATAGCCATACACAAAGAAAAGAAATAATACATTTATATACACTGCATTCGCGCGCTTGGGCGTTGGTTTGCATATTCTTTAATAGTTTTTGTTCTTTTGGTGCAGAGTTCTAGGTGGTAACGTTCACACATGTATCCACATAGTTCGCACTTACATGATGGAAACCATGTACTGCCAGTCTTGTGAACACGTGCCTCATCTCGAAGCTGGATGTAGTCCATGTCCGGTCTATCAATGCTCCAGTTCCAAAGAATTCTGAATGAGTGTCTTCTCTTTTTTGTTGTTGAGTGTTGCTAGGAGATTTTCTGATGCTCTGGTGTTGGGCAGGTTCAGGTGTGTTCTGAAGTCTCCAATGAGGAAGGATTCTCGCGCTAGAAGGTAGACGAGTCTTGATCTTGTTGTCTTGGATACTCCGATCGCTCTCTTTATGTATAGAGCTTTTATCCTTTCTAGAGAGGATAGGTTCTTCTCTGTGAGGTCCGGCCAAATGATTTCCATCCCATATGTTAGAATAGGCATGATTTTTGCTCTAAATAGTGCCATCGCCGTCTCTAGGCTGAGTGATCTAATGTAGTTGATTTCGTGCATCGCCCGTATTGCCTGTGTTGTTTTTTCTATTACATGCTTTGTAAAGCATTTGGCACTTGTTTGCAGAGTAATGCCAAGGTATAAATAAACTTTGTAGGACCAGATGACCTCGCTGTTCCACCTCTGAAAGAAACTACCACCATCACCAACACCTAATTTCAACCTTAGAATAATATACCGGTTAGATCAATATTCGGCTTCTCAAGTTCTAGTGTAGTTCAGGGCCAGACAGTGGTGTGCGCATGGCCAATCCACCACGCTAGACTCTTTCTCAGTTGCGTAGTGGCTAGCATTTTTGGCTGTCACCGTGGATGCCCGGGTTTGCTTCCCGGCTCTGCCAAGAAGTTTAATTCTGGTCTGAGAGCTGTAACGGGGTGCACTCAACTTCGTGAGGCAAAACTGAAAAGAGTCGTGTTCGATTCCTACCTGAGCTATCTTGGAAGTGGTGTCCCCACGTCTATTTCAGGCAAACACCACGATGGTAGTGGGGTAATAGGCCGAAGCTGGGCCAGGGGCAAGTGGGCAAGATGGCTGCCACGTGCAACCAACCCCATGCTGGTCGTATGGAGGTTGAGTCATAGCTATACTCTGATTTACAAAAGATGAACGGTGAAAGCTGTCATCCACTTGAAGGGTGAGGTGAGGAGCATCAGCGAGCAGTGTTGCAATGTATGCCGAAACAGCAGTGAGCACATGGTTTGTCTCGTCACGGTCATTAGACCGCCGGGCAGGGAGAAGGGGGGAGGGGACACTTCCCCAGTATTTGTGTCTTCCTGCAAGCCTCTTGGAATGTTATTAGTCATGATCTGCCTCAGTGGCAACGCAGCATTTCCCCACGTGCTAGCTTTGACAGCTGTCAGCGTTCATTATTGGCAATACAGTGTATACCGTAAGATGGCCGCCACGCCCTGAGACCGTGGATGGCGTCACAGGGAGAGGTCGGCCGTGTAACGTTGCTAAATGGAATAATAATTATTATTTATTTAAGCCCCCTTTCCCACAGTCTCACACTGGACTAGCAGTTCGAGTATCCCGACGCTAGCCTATATATTTCTTGCTAAACCGCGCTATAATAATTTAAACAAGTACATTTTGTTTTTACCAGACTAAATCTTTATTGACTTGAGTTTGATAATGTTATACAACAGCTTGAATGAAGAAGCGGAAAGTCATTGATTAGAGATTTCCCGAATTCATAATCGTAAAAACTTGATTTAGGATCCAAATTAATGCATGTAATATTTTTTATTTTTTAGATTTTGCTGATTCGAGATTTCGTGAACAAATAATTGAATTTTATTTTAATACAACCACCGGACTAGCAGTTAGAGTATTCCGAAGCTAGCCTATATATTTTATTGGTAAACCGCGCTGTAAGAATTTAAAGAAGTACATTTTGTTTGTACCAGACTATTTCTTTATTGGCATGAGATTTCTGAAGCCGACAATTTGATAATGTTATACAACAGCTTGATTGAAAAAGCGTCAAGTTATTGATTAGTGATTTCTCGAAATCATAATCGTAAAAACTTTATTTAGGTTTCAATTTAATGCATGTAATATATGTTATGTTTAGATTTTGCTTACTCGAGATTTTGCGAACAAATAATTGATTTTTTATAACAAACAGCGGACTAGCAGTTAGTGTGCCCGAAGCTAGCCTATATCTTTAGTTGGTAAACCGTGCTGTAAGAATTTAAAGAAGTAAGCTTCATTTTGTTTGAACACGACTATACCTTTGAATTCACTTTTAGGTTATTGAATTGAGATTTCCGAAACAGATAATTTGATAATGTTATACAACATCTTCAATGATAAAGCGTAAACCCTCTATTACTAGAGAAAGTTATTTTTAAAAATTTTGACAAACCACCTAACTAGAATTTTCAAATTTGAGTTTTCTAATATTTTTTTTCAAATGGTAAACGGTTTCAAGAGCAAGAGTGGGTTTACACGAAGTGTTCAACATGCTATTTAACAGCATAGCTTGGAAGGCTATTTTTAGAGACCACAAGTATTATTATTATCATTATTATTATTATTATTATTATTATGTAACATGCAGATTTGTTTTATCATGCACAGATATACAGGCAGAGGGTTTAATTTAATGTTTAAATAAGATATATCTTGTCACATTTCCTTACAGGGATCTGATTACCGTGAGAGAAATATAATATTCACTATTTATTTAAATGACAGGGATTATTTAACACGCACGGACATTTATGTAATAAGATTACCTAAATTTATTAAACACTATATTTCCTGTATGCTCTAAACTTTCTGATAAGCAACGATGTTACTGCTTGTTTAAATACATAGATAAAATTTTATTTTTATCCATGACAGATAACCTTGGTGCAACGACACCTAGTTAACACGACAGCATACCCGAATGGTTTATTTTAAAAATGTACACAGATTCTCCAGACAAAGTTTAGAATTGTTTGTACTTACCTGAGATAGGTGTTCCTCTTGCTGATATTTCTTTGGTTATACTTACTTTCTCACAAAACTGACGGCATTAAGGAAGCCGAGGTATATGATGTCAATACCATAACCCCATTCGGGGCTTTGTGACCTGCCATGGTGTAACTGTAAGTGCTAATTATCTAGAGGCGACTGACTTCTTACACATGAATATGGTCCCTGTAAATTAGCTAATATCCAATTAAATTTCCTAAAATTATCTTAAGATGCCTCCAACCCTCTGTTAAACACCAAGTTTACGGTTTCTCTAAATTAGCCTAAATTTTATTTCATTTACCAAAATCCTTTTAAGATGTTCACAAATTTCTAACCACACGCTACTGATGACCGATATGTCTCTATTTATGGCATATTCAACTACAAGGGACGGACACTCAAGATGCTTACACATTTTATGGACCCAACTATATGTGCCTGATCACCATGATATCCAACACACGTAACTATATGAAGCTGATGACCACGATATCCCAAGTTTTCTATACACTTATCCACACGGTACTGATGACCGAAATGCTCCAAAACATTTACTCACTAAAATACACGCTGGTAAATACTGTATTTATAATGTTTCATTAACAAGCGAACGGGACCGAAATGCCTCCCACCGAGCAGTCAGCAGAGAGGTAATAGTGGATGCACTATTCAGCAGAATACGAATCTTGCTTGTTAACACACACACAAGCAAGATTACAGCCACTGTAGTGCAAGGGTTCAATCCCTCAAATCTCTGTAACTTTCATTGCCCACTATAGAGGGCTGGCTCTAAGTTGTTTAACATTTAAATTTAGAGAATTGATTTTTACGTCCTCTAACAACATAACATAAGGCCAAGGTTGCTTTCTTTCCCCACTTAAGCCTTAATTGTTTAATTTACCGCTGTTGTAGACCCCTCTACAATTACATAGGTTAGCATATACAAAACTGAATGTGACAGATTTAATCCCCGACATTGTGCTGGAACTCTTTTTGTTTATACCCTAGATAAACACTAGGATAGCATTAATTGTAAGGCCATGGCCGCCTCCTTCCCAATCCTCACACTACTAAAGACACCACAATTGCGCAGGTTATCGCAACAATTTCAAATTTAAATGATTTAATGCGACATACTTGTACCCAACCTTTTTTGTTACCTTTACTGTAACCCTCCCATGGTGAACGCTTGTTCTCCTTAAACCCTTACGGTATTAGAATATTTGAATCCTAGGGATTCTATACATTTTATATAGCTACTTACCCATTTGCTAATTACTAAGCCATGCTATAGCCTTAATTGCTAAATTTAACTATTACTACAGACACATAATTACATAGGTTATCCGACATAAATTTAAATATGACGTATTTACATTAAAATTTATGTAACCATACCCTCTTAGGTTTGCCTGTGCTTTTCTTACCCTTTATAGCGAAACTGATTAACCATTTAGGTAATAAACCCTCCAGCATTTGTTTACTACAGGCTTGCTATTATACTAAGTGTCTATGATGTTATTACTATGACCCCATGTAGAGCTTACCAAAACGCTGTTGTGTAACGGTAGCTGCTAGTCAACGGTCGGTGACTCATTACTAAAACCATTCACACGGTGCCTGAGAGGTTTCCTAAAATTTCCTGGGACTCTCGTAAATGCACCTAAAATTTCCCTGATTTTCTCCATATTTCCTAAAATTCCCTAGATGTACCATAATTCCTGTAAATGCATCTAAAACACATTATATTTACTCAAGTCCATAAAATCCATAAAATTTACTCAATTTCCTTAAAATATACTACATTTACCCTAATTTCCATCATATTCATTATAAGTTTGCTATCTTACAAGGTTTTTTTCATTGGTTTCCCACACTTTCTCCAGACAAATACCGAAGGTTAGAACATGACCTACACCTTAAACTTTATTATATAGTTTTGTTTATTACAAGCTAAGCATTAGGAAAGACATCAGGCCATAAAAACTGTCCGGTACCCGAATTGTTTATTTTAAAATTTTACACATATTTACCCAAAAATATAGAATTGTTAACACTTACTGTACTGGTATTCTCTCTTTTGTCGATATCCATGGAAGGCAACACCGATGGTATTAGGCTATTAATACCATAACCATATCCGGTACTTTTTAGGCCCACTCTTGTGTTAATGCTAGTTATATGCCCCTAACTTATAGATAGCTCTCTACCCGTTACACGGCACTAACAAGATATATTAAAATGTAATTAAATTTACCGAAATGCTCTAAGGTATCTTCAACTTTTAACTACAGGGTGTTGATGACTGTTATGATCCGAAGTTTTCATACTCGTGAACTATATGCAACTAATGACCCGAGTACACGAGGCTATGATTTTCCAAGTTTGTTACCAATACGAGACTAATGAGTAATTACCGATATATATTTAATTTTACAACGCACTCAAGTACATGGGGCTAATAGCCAAGTACTGTACACGTGACCGATGATCACACATAACTACTGTATATGGAGCTGATGACCAAGGTATTCCTACGTTCTTACTGCACGGGTCTAATGATTAAGGAATCATACCCACGATATGAATTACACATATAACTACACGGGGACTACGTGACCACGATACGTAACACACTTAAGTTCATGGGGCACATGCAACTATTCCACGCTATATTCATGGAGAATAAGGTAAAGCTAAACTCTGTGCTTACTTGGCAAGATGGTTGCTACGTACAACGAGCTTGGTTTTGAGTTGCAAGGGGCTAATGCGCACATTCGCAAGTACACGGGGCTGATGACCAAGCTATCCCAATTTTCCTATACACTTAAACACACGGGATTGACGACAGAAATATTTATCTAGCAAGCCTGGAAACCAAACAAGACTGAACAGCTGTCTATGGGCCGATAACCTAGAAGTTGGGCCCCTTAAAACAACAATTATCATCATCATCATCATCACCATGAACAGCTGTCCCTAGCAGCCACTGCCTCGCCCGATAGGCACTGCTGTTGAGTTGGCAGAAATATAATCTGTTTCCGCCTGTATGTATACTGTTCACATTGACTCTCGGTAGTAGTTACTGTTTTACGAGTTCAGATACAAGAGAGAAAATGGACCACTTTATGGCTTAGTGGCTAGCACTCTCGGCTGTCGCACTCGAGGTTTTAACTCGATTCCCAGCTCTGGGGGCTAAAACAGACCACTATATAGAATGATAGGGTGCGTTAACTTAGTGGTCAAGTGTTTGCCTCACACCGCGAAGGCCGGGGTTCGATTTTCAGCTCTGCCAGGAAACGAGGTACACTCAACTTTGAGAGGTAAAACTTAAAAGAGGCCTTGAAGTGCTTTTGCGATGGTTCTTAGCTTAGGGCTACGGTCGCCTCTTTAACTTATTTTTAATTAGACCCAATTTACCTTTACAATTTGTATATATATTATTAGGCCTATATGACCAAAGTTTATTTACCTACCATTTGTTATTTACGAGCTAAGAATTGAGAGGAGAATCCGGCCCTTGAAACCATCTGCCACATAGAATTTCATAGCATTTCATTCCTAAACGTTACTAATAAACACTGAGAGCAGTCTAGTAATACATGCATTAACTGTGGGGAACAGTATGAACAACCAACCAGGGGCAGGAGGACATATCTCAAGTCGCAATCAGGCAAGAATATGTTTATATGACGTAACAGTGACAGTTTTTTTAATCTTTTAATTTTCACCTTAGTAGACAGCACTAAGTGTCGCGAGAAAAAAAGAAACGGGTTTGATTTACACTCTTGGGTAGTTAGTAAGTTGCTTTTAATGGTTTCCCTACTCAAGGTGATTACTAACATGATACAAAACTTAAGGTTGCCATAACCTGTTTCCAATCCTCACTTAAATTACAAATATACACATAAAACTACAAATCCCGGCTCTTAGCTCTATACTTTTTCATTACATATTTGTTACACATTTACAACACTGAGCGCATCTATGTATGTATGATTGTATGAACCTATAGTTATGATCAACAATGTTCTAGTAGGGCCACCGCTTCCCAATTTCCAATTGAATTACAGTACCGACAGCGGTGGCTATGCTCGCTAATGCTTGATGTTAGGTAATGGAACCAAGCCTTTTACTGACTGGATAGATGTGGGTTCGACCTCTACAACTCTAGACAAATACCGGAATGATACCTAACTTAAAGCCAAGGCCGACTTTCCTCCAAAATCCCTTCCCCTGGCCCATGCTGCTTAAGGGTTACCTTTACCAACAACCCTTCTATCCCACCCCTTTCCTTTTACATTATTCCAAACACAATAATAATAATACTACTACTACTACTACTAATAATAATAATAATACTACTACTACTACTACTACTACTACTAATAATAATAATAATAATAATAATAATAATGACTAATAAACATAAAGAAATAATAAATAATAATAATATTTTTTAGCGTATGGCTTTTAGTGCCGGGAGTGTCCGAGGACATGTTCGGCTCGCCAAATTGTAGCTACTTCTAAGCGGACACCCATTGGGTGAGCTACACGTACCGTTGCGTGTGGAGTGTTGTCTGGGGAGGAAAGTTTGAATGTAAGGACGAGGAGTTGGAAGGTAGCGGCTGTGGCCTATAGTTAGGGACCAACCCCGGCATTTGCCTGGAAGGAAGTTGGGAAACCACAGAAGACCATCTTCAAGGTTGCCGGCGGGGGGATTCAAACCTACTCGCCTCCCGGATGTGAGTGACTGCCAGCAGTCATGCCGTAACGACCACGGCTAACTCACCCGGTAATAATAATAATACTAAACACTACATGATTTCTTAAGAATAACCCAGGATTCTCCTAATTGTCCCTAAATTCACATCAAATTCACCAGATTTCCCCCAAATTAACAAAATTATTTATAATATACAAAGATTCCTCTAATCAGACCGAAATTTGCCAAATACAACCAAAATTACCTAAAATATCTAAATATTCCTGAAATTATCCCAAATTTTCCCTGATTTACCCCAAATTTACACATATTATATTTTTAACTACTCTTAAGTAACTACTTGAATATAGCCGAAGACTCTCGAAGGTTAACGATTGCTACCCACTGCTTACACCTCCCTCCATGGCCATTAACACTAGTGGCCTCCTCACTATGCTGGTTAAGGGTTACACTACTAACCACTACTTACATCCCTACAGATTTACCCTTACCCCGTACCTTATCCCAAACCCAATAATAATAATAATAATAATAATAATAATAATAATAAAAATTAATAATAAAATTAATAAAAAACAACAATAATAATACTAATCCCTATATGCTTTCTCTCGCCCAACATTGAATTCCCTTGCGGATGCGAGGTAGCTGTGTCAGTAGATTTGCTGTAACATATCATCTCAGGGGTTCAGTTGTGCATTTAAATTATTGCAAATATTAAGATGGACTCTAGAATGTCCTATATTGCTCATATTTACGTTCACTTTAATTTGCATTCACTTGTAACTGCACCCACATTCAACTGCCCCCACTTTGCTCCCACTTTGCTCTCTCTTTATACTGTGCCCACTATTACACCCATTTGCTTCCACTTTGCTCCCACCTTGCTTCCACTTTGCTCTCAATTTGCTTCCCCTTTGCTCCCACTTTTCTCCCACTTTGCTCCCACTTTGCTTTCACTTTGATCCCACTTTGCTCCCACTTTACCTCCACTTTGCTCCCACTTTGCGCCCATTGTCAGCTTATGTGTTGGCTTATTTGTCGGCCTATGTGTAGGATTATTTTTCAGCTTATGTGTCGGCTTATTATTATTATTATTATTATTTATTTACCAAAAATTGTGCCTACAATTTATGGACGGCAGATAGAGAAAGGGCAAGCCCCACATACACAGCAGTGTCTCCATCTCCGTTCATTAAATCTAAACAAATCTCAAATGTTACATTATACAATTTACACCTTTACATTTGCTATATACACATAATCTGCTGTACATGACGTCTATATCATACAATTCATAAATAAAAGGGAAGACACAGGCATGCACGCACACATATACACGCTCACACACGCATACATACATACATACATACATACACGCACGCGCACACTCCCAATCACTCACAAAGTTACATTATACAGTATATAAATCCAATTTACATGGGGTTTTAGTCCCTTTAGAGCCTTCACTTTGCGGCAAAATTGTCGTGGAGGAAGGTCTTTTATTTCACGAGGCAGGTCATTCCAAAGTCGAGCAGAGCGATTGTAGAATCCAGATTGATAATCTGTTGTCCTAGCGAATGGAGGAACAAGGGTGACACCCTGTGCTCTACGGACTGAACGATATGACAGCTGAAGGCGGCGAAATGGGTAGAGTATAATGGTGCCAGCTAGAGATTTTCGGAGAAAGGTGAGGTCTATTTGGCTACATATGTCATTGATGGATGTTAATGGTTTTGTCAAAACTTTGTTACCCTGATTGTAAATGAGTCGCTCTGCTCGACGTTGGACTGCACTTAACTTCCTCATGTTTTCCTCGGTAGTGGGATGCCAGGCAGGAAGTCCATACAGAAGAATGGGCCGTATCGTGGAGAGATACACCGCTCGGAGTGCACGGCTTCTGAATCCCAGAAGATTACGTCTAGCAAATCCTAGAATTCTAAATGCCTTACACCCAGATTCCTCAACGTGTACATTCCACTTCAAATTGCTGGAAATGTGTATTCCCAGCATTCGCAGTGAATTGCACATGGGAAGAACTTTGCCGATCAGTGAAAGGTTATGTGCAATAGGCTGTCTGGCCCTACTTAGCCGAATATATTTACATTGTTTACATTCAAGGTCATCTTATTTACATCACACCACAGTGCCACACTGTCCAGATCTTCCTGTAGTGCTTTGACGTCATCATTATTTTTTATGGCTCTGTAAATTATTGAGTCGTCTGCATACTGCGCCATCGTGGACGTCACACAGCTTGGAAGGTCGAGGGTAAAAACCATGCACAACAAAGGCTCAATCACCGACCCCTGTGATACTCCCGAAGTTACCACTGTGTTCGGTGACTTGGCCCCGCCAAACACGACACACTGCGTTCGACCTACCAGGAATGACGTCAACCATGTAATCAGTTTGCCTCCGATGCCATATTTGCCAAGCTTTAACAAGAGTCTTTGATGAGGCACCTGATCAAAAGCTTTGCTTAAGTCCAGGGACACACAGTCCACTTGGGAGACGTTAGTCTGATCCAAAGAGTACTGCCAGTCATCAATCACTTTTGTCAAAAGAGTTGTACAAGATCTCCCCGGAACGAAGCCATGTTGGCTTGGATTTAACAGGCCTCGCTCACTCAGGAATTCCAGTATGTTCTTAGCAACCAGGCGCTCCATACATTTACAGATACCAGACGTTAGAGAAATCGGGCGGTAGTTGTCCATGTCTTTATTGTCACCATCTTTGAACACAGGGACCACGTTAGCATGTTTCCACTCTTGTGGTAGAGTCCCGGTGTTAATGGACTGGTTGAAAAGTGCGCACAATGAGGGTGCTAGGGCCTCTGCACAGTAGTGAAGGATCCGAGCAGGGATTAAGTCTGGTCCTGTCGCGGCATGGGGTCTAGTTCTCCGTAAGCTGTCCCGAACTTCCTGTTGTGTGAAATACAGACTGGCTAGGGGAAAGAGAGGGGATGATGTCCTTGGTAGGAACATTCCTTCACTGGTGTCAGGTGGAGAGAAGTTATTTTGGAATTTACAGTTGAACGAGTTGGCTATGTCTAGTGGGTTGGAAATAGAAAGTCCGTTATGTTTAAAGCTCTGTGGTGCGGTGTTGCCACTTTTGCTCCGAATGAATGTCCACATTGCCTTGGGATTAAAGCTTAATTTGTCCATATACGTACTGTAGGCTTCACGAATTGCAGATTTGGTACTATTTCTAGCCAGCCTATACTTTTCCCACCTGCTGTCACTTGGGCACTGTTTCCACTTGGTATAGAGCTGATTTCTCTTTCTTATTTTGGATAGTATGTCTTTTGAGATCCAAGGTGTTTTTTTCTTATTTTTAATTGTAACCTTAGGGATCACTTCATCGACGCACTGAAAAAGATTTCCTTCCAAGTATGCCAGGTACCATCTATATCTACACTGTTGGTGACTGAAGGTGTAATGACCGGTAATCTGTCAAGTAAAATTTCAGAAAGGAGTTTCCAGTTGGTACGAGAGTAATTGTAAACTGTTCTGGTTTGTAATTTTGGACTGTTCTTTTTGTGGGTAAATATAGCTAGGAGGGCTTGGTGATCACAAAATCCAGGGATGACTTGTAGAGACTGAATTGAGGATGGAGAGTTTGTTAGGAAGAGATCGAGGGTTGAACGGGAGGTCTCAGTGATACGGGTAGCTTCAAATATGAGTTGATGGAGGAATAGATCATAGAATGCTGTAAGGAAGTTGTTGGATATAGGATTATTTGGGATAGGAGCGGCATTTCTATTCCATGTGATTTGTAGGTTGAAATCACCAACAATGTAGACAGCGTCATAATTTTGTTGAACGTTTTGCACCCGTTTTAGGGAGAGAATCAGCTCATCATTCATCAGCTGGGACGATTTCGGAGAGCGATAGACTGATCCGATCAGATATTTACCGTTACTGCATTGAACCTCCACCCACACGGCTTCAGCGTCAGTTTCCAGCTGATGGACGCGAGTTGCATTGTACTCAGGTTTCACAGCAATGAGAACCCCACCCCCTGAAGTCTGCAGTCGGTCCTTCCGGAACAGCTGGTATGTGTCTGGTAACACCTCCCGATCACCTACCACCCCAGAGAGCCACGTTTCACTGCAACACACGATACTTGGATCTAGGGTGGTTACTGTAGCATGAATATTTTGTTTCCGTCCCGGCCGCGTGATGCTGCGGGCATTGAAGGCGAACAGTGATAAGTGTTTATTTACAAGTGAACTATTCAGGTTATTTACACTATTTACAGAGTCACTGGGAATATCACTGGTATTGTTGCACAACGAGTCGGTAAACGGCGGCATAGCACATTGCCAACATGTCCACGTTTGCGTGCCTTTTTTAATGCACCGGAACTCAGAGGTACTGATTTTCGCACACGTCCTGTGACTCGACATGTTACAATTACTGCACTGAATATATAACTGATTTTTTCGGCCGATTTTTTCACATATTGCGCATTGCAAAGGTCCAGGGTTGAGTTCTATGTCGCCGCTTAGAGCAAGCGCTAGACAGCAGAGCGAGAACCCGGTAGCAGGTAGCCTTGCGACATCTCCCCCTCCCGCTCGGCGTGGCCGGCTAATGGTGGCCAGCCCCAGACCTTCACTGCCACAACATGTCCAGGAATGTATTGTGCATTTGTCACTCACCAGAAGTTTTTCCATAAGGGGTTGATTCCTCAGATCCTGTTCACCATTAACGGTCACAGAATGAACACTTCTTGCCACAGTCACTGCACATTTTACCATTAAAAATACTAAAATAACACGGAGCACACTTCCCTTGATGCAGGCACGCGCCGCCATCTTGCTCGAACTTATGTGTCGGCTTATTTGTCGGCTTATGTGTCGACTTATTTGTGTGCTTATGTGTTGGCTTATATGTAGGCTTATTTGTCGGCTTATGTGTCGGCTTATTAACATCGTCGCTTTCTGATGTTGGCTTATGTGTCGATGTATTTAGTGGCTTATTCACTTGGTCTTGGAAAGTATCACAACCCATTTAATGGCAGCATAATGCTTACTGCTATGTTTGTAAGCAAGCAACAACAACAAGACAACAAGATTCCAAAGAATTCTAGAGTACTTTATGGTTAATGATTGACTAAGAGTCAGATAGTGGTAGCTCACCTAACTTTACCCAACTTTACCTAACTTAACCTCAGCTCTCCTCGGTATCTAGTTCGGAAGTAGTACCATATGCATGTACTGTCCGATGTCCCGTGTTCACATATCTGCGATGTAAATACCAATACATTACCGTAAAAATACTACAATTTATCCGATTGTAAGTTATACCTATAAAGCATATCCAGCGTAATAATTTCATTCAACAGATCCTCAGGTTGAAAATATACCCATGTGCTTCAGAAAGTGGGAGTGTCGTTCACCACTAAAGTCATGTTCAGCAAGTGGATCGGGCTCGATGGCATGTCGGCTCATTCTGGTCGGTGCAGATTGCAATGCACATTCCATAGAAGTTACGGACTTAGTAGGTACTGGTACTGGACCTTCAGTTGTCTAGGGGTACGTATTGAAGCTACGCCAAAGGATTGAATTGCCGCTCTACCAAGAATTTCAGGGGTTGAAACAGGCACACTCTGCAATCAGAGAGTTCTACTCCAAGCAAATGCTGCGATTGATCCTAACTTATGGACACACCCACCTCTTTTCTGTCACCAATTGCAAGTATTTACGTTATTAGCATTATACAAATGCCACACACACTGAAAATACACGCTAGACAACAACAACAATTCTGAAAATGTTAACCAGTACCAAAATAAAATTACAACACTCTATAGGCCTTAAAATTTCACATGTAAATATATTTATTATTCTTCTTCTTCCTCCTCTTCTCTCCTCTCTCTTCAATTTCGGCCATCTATGGGCCACATGAAATACTAAATTTCTCACGATTTTATCTCCTTTCTTGATTTAATTTTATTTTCACTAGGCTATTTGTTCATCCATTTACTGTGTTCTTTCGTTCTTAAATCTGCCTAAAGAATTGAGCACTTTCTTAAAAACACCAGAATTTTCAAATCCGTTTTCTAAATGTAAGCCTGTCTAGAATGGTCTCTTTTGTAATGTTCCTTTATGTTAAATCCCACGTCACTTCGATGAAGCAACTAATTTGTATTTTGGGATTTTTGTCAGCGTGATCAAATATTTATTTTGTCAACCTTTCAGGGTTCATTCGGACCAAGTGGTCATAGAAGGAATTTCTTCCCTTTCTAAGAATATTTGATAATTAAATATATTTATTACTATTATTTACTGGTAAAATAACAAATCGGAAATTAAGTACCAAGTTTAACCAGTAGGCCATGTTCTGGCTTAAAAATACTACGTAGGAACCGTACGTCAAACGAATTTAGATAATTATTTGAAGTTTTAGCCATTGGACAAAACGAAGTTTGTACTTATATATTACATCATTCTAAATATTGGTTTTATTTTCAACGTATGTCAATATTAGGAAATTTTGCCAATGGTAGCAACAATAATAAACGTCGGGAGATATCCTGTCTGGACCACGGCCTACAAGCCCGAAAAACTTGTACTTAATTATGAACGCCGGCCGTGAAAGCCTAAGCTGCTATATCAATAATAATATTGTTTATAAAAATGAATTGATGAATTTGAACCACCGACACCATATAGAGTAAAGCAACAAGATCACACGTTATATTTTCTCAAGTAAAGCAAGGACTCTCTGTTTAACATAGGCCTATTTATTTAATTCTTGCTGTTTTAAGTTATTAAGAGCAGAAACGGAGATAGCAAATCATTGTAGGTACATGTTTTTTCAGCTCATTTGTATAAACGGCCATTTCTAGCAAAATAACACAATGTTGCACGGGTTTGGTTCACAATGTGTTGCCATCGCACACTAAAAAAAAATAACACTCATATTTCTGGCATGACCCCATCATGCTATGACGTAGATGTCCCCACTACATAAAAGGATAGTTACGAGGCGAATATTACCTTGAATTCGACCAAGGCCTCCTTGAATACCCCTCTATCACACTAGTCTCGCAGTGATTTTTGAAATAGGAGGCCGCGAAAGTCGGTGACAGTCAGTCTAGTTTAGCCAGTGAGAAATGTCGCCAGTGGTGAAAACCAAAGCCAGGCGTCTCTGATGGGGCTACAAAGTCACAAGCTTGGCTGCAGCCTAAGTGTTGACAGTTATTTAATTGTATCTATATATATAAAAATCAATGTTACGTGTTTGTCTGTCTGCCTGTGTGTCCCCTATTCGTTCATATACCATTCATCTGATTGCGATGAAACTTGGGTGAGTTGTTGTGTGCACTCCAGGGAAGGTTTCTAGCTACAAATTATTTATGTAACACAAAAGGGCAAGTGTCTTAACAGGAAGCCTTAAATCCCACAGTAACCCAATTGCACAATCTGTATACTTATGACACCTCAATGTCAGGTGTGAGAACGGTTTGCTGATTCATAGCGAGGTGACATGCCATCTCAGCACAGTTCTAATGCATGTGTCTCAATGAAGCTTGTAAGATGAGATTGTCTATCACTTCACACTGATCGACTATTATTTTCATTTCTACCAGCTGGTGTGGGTCAGTGGTAAGGTGCAGTTCCTAAAACTGAACTGAAGCTTGGCTGCCGATTCGAATACGGTCATGGCGTGCGAATCGTTTCAAGTCCCTTATCTGTTCATACACCATCACCGATTGCGATGAAACTTGGGTGAGTTGTTGTGTGCACTCAAGGGAAGGTTTCTGGCATAATAAATCCATTTTACAATATGTACCGCACGAGTAGTTTCAACAAATAAGTGACGGCGCGCAAATCGTATCAAGTCCCTTATGCGTTCATGTACCATTCATCCGATTGCGATTTAACTTTAGTGAATTGTTGTGCACACTCCGGGAAAGATTTCTGCGATAGGTAGCGCACGAGTAGATTCAAAAAATGAGCGACGGCAGGCGAATCGTTTCAACAAAGTTCCGTATGCATTCATATACTATTCATCCAATTGCGATGAAATTTGTGTGAATTGTTGTGTATACTCCATGGAAGGTTTCTGGCTTAGTAAATCCAATTCACAATGGGTAGCACACGAGTAGATTCAACAAATGAGTGACGGCGCGCGAATTGTTTCAACAAAGTCCTGTATGCATTCATATGCCATTCATCCGATTGAGATGAAATTTAGGTCAGTTGTGCACACTGCTGCAAAGGTTTCTGAATTAGAAAAACCATTTGATAGTAGGTAGCATACGAGTAGTTTCAACATATGAGTGATGGCCAGCGAATCGTTTCAGGAGAGCCCTGTAAGCGTTCATATAAAATTCCGCCAATTGTGATGAAACTTTGGTGAGTTGTTGTGCACACTCCCACCTTTTTTTTCAATAAATTAATCCATTTTACATTAGATGGCGCACGAGTAGTTTCAAGAAATGCTCACATGGTCAGCTGTATGTGGCGTGCTGACGCGTATGAAAGCCAGACAGAGAAACAAAGAATATTGTTTATCCAAAGGCACTTCAGTAAACGAAATAACAATTCAAACATTTCTATTTATTCTTTCTTTCTTTCTTTCTTTCTTTCTTTTTTTTCTTTCTTTCATGGCCTGGCTGCGTGGCTCAGCAGTAACATTCTCGCCTGCTGTGACCAAGGTAGCTGGATCGAGTCCTGGCCCAGCCAGTTGGCATTTAAGGGTGCACAAATGCTAGGGGGCCATGTCAGTAGATTTACTGGCACATAAAAGATCCCTTTCGGGCCAAAATTCTGTCAGCCCGGCGTCTCTAAAAGCCGCAGTTGTTAAAAGGGACGTTAAACCAATAACATTATTATTATCTTCCTTTTTTTTCTGTCTCTGATTGGCATTGCAATGCATGCTGGGTATAGCTAATATCTTACAATTTAAAGATGGCGGCTGTGCAATATGCACTTCCATACGCTCATCACGTTGGTAAAAGATTGTACTAAGATAAAACTATCTGAATGGCAAGTACTGTGAACATGGATTCATTGGATCATAAGTGATAGATTATAATACTTCCAGAATTCGCACGGCCGCCATCTTGCTATTATTTGGCTTTTTACAGTGTAGTGTGTAGGAAAGACGCTTTCCATATAATGGTATGTATTTCCATGATTTTGTAGAGATACGATGATCACTTTGGTTGCAATTTGATTTAAGATTTTGAGATTTGGGTTGCCGAAATGTTATATTCATTAAGATGGTGGCAATATAAAAATGGCATTGAGGAACCCTTTGCTAGTGCTACCTCTATACTAAACGTGGTTCAATACAGTATCGTTGTGATAGAGGTGGGGTGAGGAACGCACACACACACACAGACACACACACAGAGACACACACACACACACACACACACACACACACACGGGCATTTGGCACGTGTACTCGTAGGTTTCGTGAGTCTATTTACTTTTTTTTTTACAAAAAGTAGACTAATACGGAATTTGGTAGAAATTAATTTGACATGGGAAGCGAAACGGGCAATACCAATGAACAACACTGTGTACAGATTTGTTTCAGAAGTGCGTGTTTTATTTGATTGTAACATTGTGTGGGACTTAGTTTGGATTTCTTTATTGCATTTATTCCCTGGATTTTGTGGTGTGTAGTAAATTATTCATGTCGTTTGGTAGTGTAACTTGATGCTATACATGTTTGGGGGCATTAAAGTCAACATAAGCTGTCTTATTCTCGAAATTCGCCATGTTACTGTTCAGTGTTTTTGTAATTTCTTAGATTTCTCTACCATACTGGCTTTGTACTATGATAATGGAACTGCGTAAGCAATAACAATAGTACATTATGCAACGAGCCTATAATGGCTATAATTAAGACACGAGTATGTTTATAAAACGAGCTTTAGCGAGTTTTATAATTTCCATACGAGTGTCTTAATTACCATTATAGGCGAGTTGCATACGACTGTTTATGTTCGACGATAATTATAACTTTATTATATGTTTTAACATAAATATTCATAAGTATCTGTTCAGTAACTAGAATTTTGTGATCGGGTGGTGCGCTAGGTAGCATATCTCCGTGTTCCAAGCTCTCTGGCCGACCGACGCATGCGCTCTGTGTGCTTCAATGCCATATGTGCAGATCGTGAACCATTCAGTAAAACTGTCACTGTAGTCGTTTGAAATCAACGCGCTGTGTAGAAATTGGATTTGAGTATATTAAGGTATTCTTGTCTCATATTCACCAGTTTATTTACGCGAACATATGGACGGTGCACTTTCGGTAATTTATATAGACATGTTGGATTTTGAGCGCATGCGCGAAGGTATCCGTATCTAATTGGTCAAACAACTGTTTCTTGAGCTGTGATTGGTGGGAGAAACTGTTTCACAATGAAAAATAGTGTTATAATGACCATCATTATGATACAGTTTTCAGACACATAATAGTCAGGGTCGAACATAAAAGATATTACGCTATCATGCCATTATTGTGTGCGGTAAAAATGCTACTATTCTTAGATGTTGCTCACGGGTAAGAGAGGAATATAGGCTATGTTATGCTCCAGCCTCTAGTGACGCTGTGAAGTTTGGATCCATACTTGTTCGAGAATGTTTCCAGATGAGATCAATGCTTATGCGAATCATTGCGAGAAATAGTGGTATAACTCAGCTCAGAACGACACGCATGCCTAATCCTTTTGGCCTGAAGGCATAGTTTCGGATGAGTATATTTGAATCATAGGAACTTCAGGTTTGGATCAAAACAACAAAGCTCAGTCTAGGCTTTCAATCATACCTCAGTTATACCACTATCTCTTTTAATCAAAATATTGTGTTTCACAGAACAAACAATTTGCCTGTGTTGTGAGTGTAACAAATTATATGGTAATATAGCTAATATAGTTCGTTTCACACACTTCATAGTCAATATGAATGTGCATCTACCCTGCGCCACCTTCTTTCGCTGCTGAAGATAGAACGCATTACGGATGTTCCTTACTTTCTGGGCTACCTAAATCAGCAGAATCCTTTTGCTGAATCCAGAGCCGTTTGCTGTGTACTACTCCTGGATGATACATGGGAGGAAACCTTGGTTCATGACGGCACAGCATCTGATGGACTTATGGTTATATATGAGCAGATTGGTGTTATGGTTGAGCAATTTTTTAACCTATACCTTATGGTAAGATTATGTTGTTATATAGCCTACTTGACATTGTTGGAAGTAAGTACAAATTTCTCTTCATGTAACTTTTGGTATTGCTCCTCTTAAAGATGGATAAGGAGACCTTATTTGTTTATAGTGGATAATTATAATTGTTTGTACATTTATCGTATTCTCATTGCAAGGTCAAGGGATATGAGCAATAATCAGTCAGAGAAATACAGAACTATGGACGCCATATGTATACAATACAGAGTGCAAGACACGTGATGGAATGGCTACCATTCTTGGCTGTCATCCCTGAGGTCCGGTTTCGTTTTCCGACTCTACCAAAGAATTTATTTCTGGTCAGAGGACCAGAACGGGTTACACTGACAAGTGGTGCGTTAGAATCCCACCTCAGCTATTCCGTGCCTCTCCACTTCTATTCCAGGCAAAAGCCGGGATACGTCCAAACTTAAGGTCACGGCCGCCCCCTTCCCAGTCCTCACCTGAATTCAAAATACATACGCTACCACAATAACACTGATTATCAGACAAATTCTACCACGGGGCTTAATGAAACCACAACAACAGTGTTTAGACATTATACAGGGTGTAAAATAAATGTACGGCACAAAATGCAGTACACATTCCTCACATGTAGACGAAGAAATTATGTTTTATGAACATAGGACTGGAAATGCTTTGTTTCCATGTTACAGCTCATTGTCTCCAACTCATTATTCATGGGAAGCACAAGAACAGAGCGTTAGAATCATGGGGAACATGCACTCTTGGTTACGTCTGGTTACGTTGTCATTATCGTAGGTGCACCGCCAGTGGTTTGTTTTACATGGCCCTGTTGCCATGTGACTTAGCAGATGTGTCCTTAGCTGTGCGACTAAACATGTACTTCACGCACGATGGAGCTCCTCCTCATTTTAGTGTTAATGCCCGTCGGCTTCTAAATAACAGATTTCGTGACGAATGGTTAGGTAGAGGTGGACCAATTGCCTGGCCTCCAAGCTCTCCGGACCTAAACCCACTGGACATAAATTTATGGGGGAATGTGAAAGCAATTGTGTATCGAACTCAAGTAGAAGATGTTCAGAGTTTCCGTGCCCGTATTTTGGAAGGCCAGGAAACCATACGGAATACTCCAGGGATACATCAGCGCATCTGAGATTACGACGGCGGGTTGATGCATGTATCGATGTGCACAGAGGGCATATTGAACATCGCCTGTGAGAAAGAGCTGCATGTGGTATGCTGGTATGTTTTGTTCTTGTGTGTTTCCCATGATTAATGAGTAGGAGACATTGAGGTGTAACATGTAAACAAAGCCTTTCCGGACCCATGAGCATATGACATAATTTCTTCGTCTACGTGTGAGGAATGTGTCCTGCATTACGTGCCGTACATTTTTTGTTACACCCTGTATAATAGAAGAATAGTGCTGTGGGATTGCCTTTGATACAAATGGACCTACCCTAACTACCTGCGTGGACACTAATTTCTAGAAATGTATGCAATCACTGACACGCGACATTCAAGTCTATTGATGCTTTCTTGCACACGTGAATGTGTATTGTGGGCTGATATTTTCATACTTCTCACTAAAGCATGTCACGAGACAAGAGAATGGATCCACACCACAACGTTGCAAGCGTCAGCGCATCTTCTGCCCACCTCTCAAGTTCATAAATTCCTATAACGTTACTGCCAAATCCGCTACATGACATAGAAATGGATGAGGACTAAGTTACTTTGACACTAAAAGTTTATCTTCGATATATTTGGCGCTTGCTAACGTTTTGGTACGGTGGAATTTAAGTTATTACTTTATATGTTTCTGTTAGGGTCTTTCAGACAGATTTTAATTTAAAGAATTACCACAAAAAAAATGATACTGACTTTTTTTTGTGGCGTGGCTTCCTGAGAGGCCGAATGCAGGTCTTTCTAGTCGACGCCCATGGGCGACCTGCGCGTCGGGGAAGAGATGGAATGGATGAAGATGAATGAAAATGGGCAATGAAGTGGAAGGAAGCGGCCGTGGCCTGTCAGAAGGTACCGTCCCAGCATTTGCCTGGTGTTGAAAATGGTAAACCACGGAAAACCATTTAAAGGACGGCCGACGGTGGGGTTCAAACCCACGCGTCTTCCGAGTCAGCTGAGAGCTTGGCCCCATGACCTAACGCTGCACATTAGCCAGCGTAGCCACTGCTGTCGGTGACTTTTGGTAATTTACCTTTAAAATCAATACAAATGAATATTCAAGAAATAATGTTTGATGATCTAGGTGCTTCTATTTGTAGATCACCGACGTACAACTTGTTCCGTCGACACACATTGACCGCTCTTGACAGGCAATTTACATCAAAGTCTCAAAACACGAGGGGGAAGCAAGAAGCTATAGTTCCACGATTACTGAGCCTTACCAGAACACTGATCAAACAGAGCTATCAATGATGGCCTGCTTATGGCTCGCCAGTGGCATTCGAAGAGAAAAATCGGTCATACTGATACCGGTACACACTGTAACCTCAGCTCAATCTCTCGAAAATATAAGATAAGACATTAATAAAGAGTCTGAGTTCCTGTTTATATACCTGTCACACGATACATGACACTATTTTTCTTGTGATATACTAAATAGCATTTGGTTCCTCACCAACACCATTACAACTTGAAGTTATGTGCTAGAATACATAGCTTTCAATATCGGTGATTAAGACTCCTCCCGGGAGATGACATCTTTCTGTAACAATTCACGGAAATTAATTTCTTGCGACTTAATCATCTTAGTGCAGTGAAACTTGGTACGTTAAATGCTTAATTAATATGTAATCTACTCACATCTAATTTAAATTCATTTCATAAACTAGAGATGGCTGATGTGACAAATTTAAAAAAATCTATTTTTGTGTCCTAATCATGCGATCAAACTGAACGATTGTGTCATAAACCTACGTAATAATCTTCACCTAATGGTACATATTTCAATGACCTACATATTGTGCCCGTTTGACCGAAGTCCAACGCCCACATATGCATGCATCTCGAAATCAGATTAGCACGAGACTCAAAACACCTCAGGGTCTATCTGGGCGAACAAAGAACAAACGCTGGCTTAACTGATCTCGAGACCCAACTACAGTAAGGATAGGAGGTGTCACAAGAATATAAATACCACAGTTTCTTAAAAACCTCTCATTTTACTTCTTTCACAGCGCAAATAAAAATCAAAAACATCTATTTCCTAGGGTGAGAACCAAATTATTTGAAATAAAAACCATCCTGAAAAGAAAAACATCCAATCCCCCTGGGAACCAACCTTAACTACGCTTATCTCATTCCAAAATGGAATAGAGGGAATGAAAACCTGATCCACTGATCATTATGAAAACATCACACAATTATAGAAAATTTTCGACCATATTGACATTAAAACTATTTGCATGATAACAAGAAAATTATCTGTGCATTCTGTTATCAGCACGTATTATTCTTATACGGTATAATTTCACTTCACATTCCAGGATGTTCAGAAAATTAAGAGTCCGCCTGTATTTAACTATTTACATATTATTTTCCTTCTTTAGAACAATTCCAAAATTCATACAAAATCTTTAATTTAATCGTCCATGAAATTTGACATGTCTAAAATGACCTGTATGGAAACTCCATCATTTTCATATTTTATATTTAGATATTTTATATTATGAAATTATTTCATACATTTCTCTGACTCCAAAAATTTACAACCAAAATATTTTCCAAACATTACAACTGTAGTCTCAGAATTGAATAACTGGATAATAATTTATTCCTCACACTCATTTCTGACATTTTCCACAATAATTTGTAATTATAATTTCACTTCTGACTATTACCACAAGATCTAACAATTCCTACTGGAATTTACTAATTCTTATATTTAACTAGCAGTAGTACCCGGCTTCGCCCGGTGGAATGATGATAATATTTCAGTCTCCTTAACACTCAACGTCATTGATGAAGATGATACTGACGACGACTGCTATTGAACGGGTATAATAAACTTACACTCTAATAGAAATACATATTTTTAAATTACCGGCGAGTAAGACTGTGGTGTTGCCTAGTAGTACTGTATAATGGGCGTAACATCTAGGTCATTTTCCCTTTTGATGAGGATGACAATGAAGACTACTACTACTGAACGGGTATATTAAACTTACAAACTAATGGAAATACACATTTTATAAATCACATGCAATGAAGACTGTGGTGTTGCTTAGTAGTACTGTATAATGGACGTAACATCTAGGTCATTTGCCCTTTTGATGAGGATGATATTGAAGACGACTACTACTGAACGGGTATATCAACCTTACAAATTAATGCAAATACATATTTTTAAAATCACAGGCTAGGTAGACTCTGGTGTTGTTTAGTAGTATAATGGACGTAACATCTAGGTCATTTGCCCTTTTGATGAGGATGATAATGAAGACGACTATTACTGAACGGGTATATCAAACTTACAAACTAATGGAAATACACATTTTAAAATCACAGGCCATGAAGACTGTGGTGTTACTTAGTAGTATAATGGACGTAACATATAGGTCATTTGCCCTTTTGATGAGGATGATAATGAAAACTACTGTTGAATTGACACGCCAAACTTACAAACTACCGTGATAGAAAGAAATATTTCAAAATTCACAGGCGATGAAGACTTATTGTGTGTGGTGATTAGTGGTATAATGGGCGTAACATCTAGGTCATTTGCCCTTATGATAATAATAAGGTAATGAAAAATGACTACTAAACGAACATGGTGTAATTTTAAATCTGATATAGGCAATTTAGATTTCTACCTTCGATGTCTTCCAAAGTCTGAACGTTATTTTCTGGCTTAGGCCTATACTCGATGCGTGTAGTGAAAGAGCTTATCGAGTACTGCCCAGGTCCAAGCTGCACGAATCGCAGATGATGACGATATATGATGACAGACGTTCGGGGGGTTCCCCGTCCTATTCACATTGACCGGTGAATCACTCACTCTTTCGTAACACTACAGTGGTTTGAGCAAAGACCCTGTATGAACATCAGCATAGTCAGCAATACCAGGTAACACGGCGGGGTCTGGACATTTCTCTCATGTCAACTCGCGATGAATCAGCAAGCTATTCTCACAACTGGCCCCCTCCTCCACCCTCCACCCACCAGGGTCTCTCAACTTGTGGGACGTGGGTTTGCGACCACGGGACCCCAACTGAGTCCGGCATTGCTTCTACTTACTGGTGCCGGGCTCCTTTCAGTTCTCTTTCCTGTCAGCCTCCCTTGGTCAAACTCTTGTTCTCTTCCGACCCCGATGGTATCAGGGTATCCGAGGCCTAGCGACTCTTTCACTTTCCCGCCTTAATTGGCCCTTGTCTAATGATTCCTGATAGCCTCATTCTTCGAGGTGTCAGCCTTCTTTTTCTTTTCTTAATATCTCATGTCTTCTGCTCAAGACCCTCAAGGAGGAAGGGTGTGTGTAGCCCCACCACTTCTGGTGCACCCTGGATAGTGCTACATCCTCAAGGGCTCATGGCTGGTGAGTTCGGGAGATGGCAACCCTGAGGGTTTCCTGAGCGGGTCCGGTTTTACCCCTTTTTTCCATTGTCTTTGGGACGGACCCTGTCCTCTTTCCGGAAATGGAGTGGTCTGTCCGCAATTTCAAGCAGACAATGTTACTCGCAGGGTACCAAAGGGTAAGTATACAAATTTTGGTTCTGAACGGTGAAACGGTGTAGATTTGTGCCAAAGGGCCTAAATGCAGGGAATGGGGTGATCTGTCCGCAATTTCAAGTGGACAGGGTTACCCGCAGGGTTCGAAAGGGTAAGTATACAAATTTTGGTCCGGATCGGTGAAACGATATAGATTTTTGCCAAAGGGCCTAAATGCAGGAAATGGGGTGGTCTGTCCGAAATTTTAGGTGGACAGTGATATTCACAGAGTTACAAAGGGTAAGTATACACATTTTGGTTCAGATCGGTGAAACTGTGTAGATTTTAGCCAAGGGGCCTAAATGCAGGGAATGGAGTGGTCTGTCCGCAATTTCAAGCAAACAGTGTTACTCGCAGGGTACCAAAGGGTAAGTATACACATTTTGGTTCTGATCGGTGAAACGGTGTAGATTTGGGTCAAAGGGCCTAAATGCAGAGAATGGGGTGGTCTGTCCGAAATTTCAAGTGGACAGGGTTACCCGCAGGGTTGCAAAGGGTAAGTATACAAATTTTGGTTCGGATCGGTCAAACGGTGTAGATGTTTGCCAAAGGGCCTAAATGCAGGAAATAGGGTGGTCTGTCCGAAATTTTAAGTGGACAGTGTTATTCACAGGGTTACATAGGGTAAGTATACAAATTTTGGTTGAGATCGGTGAAACGGTGTAGATTTGGGCCTAAGGGCCTAAATGCAGGGAATGGGGTGGTCTGTCGGAAATTTCAAGTGGACAGGGTTACCCGCAGGGTTCCGAAGGGTAAGTCTACAAATTTTGGTTCAGATCGGTGAAACAGTGTGGATTTGTATACATAACAGACAGACAGACAGACAGACAGACAGACAGACAGACAAACATTGAGCTTTATATATATAGATAGATTAGCACAATATTTTGATGAAGATCAAAAATTCTGAGAATATCGGATTTTAGTATTTTAATCATATTATTATTATTAATTTTAATTTTGATAAACCATTCTACATTCAGCATATTTGTAGATTAGATTATCAAAGTATAAATGCACCAGTTCATTAAATATATTTTGTCATGGCATCCGCTAAGGTTTCCAAAAATCTAAAGTGTGGTTCAATGACACAAACACGCTTCATAAGCGACTTCGAACAATAGGTAAGTAAAATGAGGTAATGATGGTATATGCTGATTCATAATGGGGCGACTACACACTGTCTTACCTTTCTTTTACAAACTATCATGGTATGGGGCAAATTCATTCCATGTGACCGACATATTATCGTGTCCACAATACCTTTCAAAATATAACTCAGCTGTACAGGCTGCATACTGTAATTCACTACATAATTAATGAACCATGTCACATGCATGTAACTAATCTCAAGGCCTCCACTGTCGCCTTGGCAAAATACACAAAAGTACAACGCCAGCTACACATCACTTTACTGTCGACCAAAGTATTATGTGCACTCGCGTTTGAAGGTTGTTTGTGAAGTAACCAATTGACCTACATAAAATCCAATATTATCATCATTTTCGTCGTTCTATTTTACGTTAGTTCATGTCGGTTTGGAGTATTTAATTAATATTTTAATATTTTTGATTGCAGTTGGAACACAGAAAGTGTCCGTTTTTAAACGTGTTTCAACCATGCGTCATATTTATGAATTATTATCTAAAAAACTCGTCATCAGATAGAATCCAAATTTTAACACAATATACACTGGAATGTTGTGTAACTGGTTTATTAATTTCGAAATGTTGTGTGTCCAAGAAACAAAGTTGTTATCATTTTTGTAAGGTAACTTTTTCTCGGCTCGGGGTGGTTGGAAAATGTAGTTCTTGGTCGCGTTGTAATCCTTATACATCAAAACGTTATGCTGTATGACTGTGAAATACGTAAATTAATTCACATATTTTATATCGATTTGTATTTGTACAGGGAAATAAGACATGGTTCACCAGCTAGCCGCTTCGGGGAAAGCTGTACAGCGTTGCCAAGATGGAGCCCAGCACGCATCATAGCGCGCCTCCCTGTACAAATACAAACCGATATAAAATAAGTGAATTAATTTACGTATTTCACAGTCTTACAGCATAACATTTTGATGTATAAGGATTACAACGCGACCAAGAACTACATTTTCCAACTACCACGAGCCAAGAAAAAGTTTCCTTACAAAAATGATAACAGACTTGTTTCTTGGACAGAGAACATTTTGAAATTAATAAACCAGTTACACACCATTCCAATGTATATTGTGTTAAAATTTGGATTCGATCTGGCGAAGAGGTTTTGAGATAATAATTCTTGAATGTGACGCTTGGTTGAAACAGGCTTAAAAACGGGCACTTTTTGCGTTCCAACTGCGATAAAAAATATTAAAATATAAATTAAAAATTTCAATCCTACAGGAAATAACGTAAAATAAAACGACGAAAATAATGATGTTCTTGGATTTTATGTAGGTCTATTGGTTACTTCACAAACATCCTTCAAACTCGAGTGCACATAATATTTTGTTCGACAGTAGTTATTATTTAATCGTATTTTCTTCTTAATTTATATTTATACTCTCAATTATTCCTCCTTGTTACAAAAATTGCCCTACATTATACACTTCGTCCTGGAATAGAAATATCTTCCGTTCCCTAAAATCATTAACATTTTCATCATGACGTTACCAAAATATTGTGCATCTTTTAAATAATTCACTTGTTATTATTTTTATCATCAATATTCGGTCCGGTGTTATCTGCCAACCAAATGCTTCAAACAATTAAACAAATGGTGTGTACTCATCAGAAATTATTATAATCTTAGAACATATTATTCGAAAACTAGTTGAAACCCATCAAAACATGACGGTCATTGGGATTACAGAAGGATTCTCTTGTATGCATTCTTTGAACGATTACTTTTTGACACTGTTGTAACTTTAAGGGCGTCGAAAGATCGACTTCGCTACATATGACTGACCATGAGTGAAACTTTGATGAGACAAATAGAGACCTACACGTTCGAAAGTTTCCCCTTGAGCTTTATTGATTGTGATAAGTACGCCAAGCGAATTGAAAATTGGAAAATTGAAGTGTTTTATCAAATGATGTTAAATCAAGTCGAAGGATTATAGCTCTCTGCGCAATATTATCTGCAATTATTATTTAAAAAATCCAAGCAATTTTTATACATATTTCTTACAAATAATCCGGTTCCATTTAGGAGCCTTTGGGAAACGTTCAAATTTTTATGGAGCATAACTATGGCTCAAAATTTTAAAGTGAGTATATGTGGAGGCAGATCCCTTAATTCCAAGGAATTCAAGAATTCGTTAGGAAACTGAAATAGTAGATTTCATCTTCAGTATTTAATCTGTTAACGCTGGTGTATTTTTTTGAACTACTGGATATCAGTTCAATGACTTAAAAAATAAGTTCATTACAATGTTAATTTTTTTGGCGTAAGAATGCCAACTTACGATAAATTTATTATATCCTTCGCAGAAGTGAAAGTTTCGCCGTAAATCTCAGTCAAAATATCATCATGAGTTGGAAGTCTGGCTGGTAATTCAATTACATTTGATTCATCACCATCCACAGTGGGGTAGTCGTCGTTAACTTGTACCAAAAAATCAGAATATTCCATTTCATCTGGTTTCGGTCGCGTGTATTTATGTAATGGGCGTATTTTTGCAGAAGGGCCAGGGAGAAGGGTATTTAATACAATATGGTGAATAACTGTTTGGCGAGAAGGCACAACAGGCAAAACCTACCTGAAGTCTCCTCCAAGAAAAATAATTTTCCCACAAAAGAGAATAATGTCGTTACGTAGAATATCTTTTAGAAGTCGATTCACACACAGTATTGAATGAATACTTGCCATTGTGGCTTCACCCCATATCATGAGCCATGATAATCGAATATCGTCAGCTGGATTGCAATTTAATTTTATCTAGGCACTGAACACTCATTTAAGTTGAGAGGTATTTTGAATGCTGAATGTAGGGCTTATGCTCCTGCAAAATATTTTCTAAATTGTGAAGTGATGCAAGAATTCACTTGATTTACAGATCTGACTTAATTAGCTTCTGAGGAGTCTAATATATGGTATACAACTGGCCGTTAGAACCGTCGCTTATAGTTTTGGAATATAAGGAAGAAATGCAATGATGTGGTATTCCAGAAATGTTGAATCAATATAGACCGTATTGATGTGGCACGGTAATATTGGCACCTAAGTAAACAAAGGACTTAGCATTGTTGTGCTGCCGAATATTATCCTTGAATTCCTTGAGATATCATCTCCAATCAAAAAATTTTAAGCCTGTCAGGTATTTTATATTTCGGCAGATCAATTTTACCATTACAACAGCAAAGGCCAAAGTAACCAAGCGTTGACTTCTCGCAAGAAAAATACAATGCAGAACAATGTTGACATTTGTTCGTCAAGGACCCTACACTGTACGGCATAATATCTGGAATTGTTTCTGAAATGGCATATTTATATTGGATTTTAAATGTGACTTCGTGTTTTCTCCGATTTCTCACTATTTTGCGTCTGTGGAAAGCCCACTCTTAAGGCTACATTCTTGGCTATCGCCCCGGATATTTGGGTTCGATTTCCTGCTCTGCCAAGAAAATTAATTCTGGCCCGAGGGCTGGAACGGGGTGCACTCAGTCTCGAGAGGTAAAACTGAGGGAAGGTGGGATCGATTCCAACCTCAACCATTTTGGATGTGTTTTTTGCGGTTTCGCACTTAAACTCCAGGCAAATACTGGGATGGTTCCTCCTTACCAATACCCAATTTAGTTACTGATACACACATAATTAGAGCCATCACAATAACATAGGTTATAAGAGAGAATAATTCGCGTGCACCAAAGTACATGGGGCTGAGTGACCACAATGTCAAAGACCCTCAAATGAATTATGTTCATTCTAATGGCGAGGTGCGAGTGCCTGGATTAGTACATTTTCCTTTAATAATTTAAAAGTATGTGGCAACGTAAATCACGGAGAATTTGTTACTTTACGGGAATGATAAAAGTAAAATAGGTTTTGACAATGTAATACCAATAGTAATAAAGAAGAATACAGAAATAAGGAAAACATATCCGAGGTGGGAATCGAACACTCTCAACGATGGTTAACGCAATTCGCAGACTGCAATGCTAGCCCCTGTGTCACCCAGACAATGGGACGGTAGTGCAATTTTAAGCTACGTAAACAGCATACACATTCACTGTAATGGATCTGATGATGATCGCTTGACGATTGAAACTGGTCATCCACGTGTATTTATTAATCTCATGTAAATTGTTTTCTGGATTAGGGAATAACCCTTCTCATTTGGGTACAATCGTGTTGACCGACTGAAAAGCATCAAACATTCGTGTGTGTAGTAAGTTACTCATGTTGTTTAGTAGTATAACTTGGTGCTATAATTGCCTGGGATCATCGAAGTCAACATAAGCTGTCTTTTCCTCAGAATTTTGCATGTTGCAATTCAGTGTTGTCATATGTTTTTTTTATTTCTCTGCCATACTAATTTTGTACTGTAAACATGGAACTGCGATGAACAAGAAGAAACGATTTTACGCTTTCATACCATTATTGTGTGCTGTGAAAATGCTATTATCCGTAGATGTCGTTCACGGGTAACAGAGGAATGTTCGTATGTTAAAACTGGACCCTACGTCTGCCCTCTGCAATGGTCTTAAACTTATTGTTCAAGCCTCTAGTGTAAGTTACATGGCGGTGTGAAGTTGGATAGATGTGCTGTACTTGCTTGAGAATGTTTCCAGCTGGGAACAATGCTTATGTGAATCTGTGCGAGGAATAGTGGTATACCTCAGCTTGCTACGACAGGCATGTCTAATCTTTCTGGCCTGACGGCATAGTTTAGGACTAGGGTGTGTGTGTGCATCATGGGAACTTCATGTTTGGTTGTCAGATCAGAGCTCAGAGTTGCCTATCAATCATATCTGAGTTATACTTCTATCCCCCTTAACCGATATACCCTATTTCAGACAAGAATAACATTTGACTGTGATGTGCGTGTAACAGACTGTATTGTAATTTCTAATATAGGCGGTTTCACGCTCAACATAGTCATTGTGACTCTGCTTCTACCCCGCGCTGCCTTCTTGCGCTGGTGAAAATAGAATGCCTTATGGATGTTCCTCACTTTCTGGGCTACTCAATAAGCATAATCCTTGTCTTGGAAGCATAGTCACAAATGATGGGGGAGCAGAGGAAGATGTTCGAAGCCGTATCATGAAGGCAAATGGTGCCTTTGTCCAGCTCTACCCCATCTGGAGAAATAGAAACATTTCCAGGAAGACCAAGCTCCGCCTTTTCAATAGCAACGTAAAGTCGATTCTTCTCTACGGCTGTGAAACATGGAAAGTCACAAAGCCGATCAACAACCAGCTACAGATGTTCATTAACAGATGTCTGCGTCGCATCATGAATGTGAGGTGGCCGGACATCAAATGAAGATCTTTGGACAATCACCAATCAACAACCGATTAGCATCCAGATCAAGGAGAGGAAATGGCGCTGGATTGGTCACACATTAAGGAAGCCGGACGTAGCTATTGAGAGGGCGGTGCTAGACTGGAATCCTCTAGGCGCCAGGAAGCGAGGTCGACCTAAGAAGACCTGGAAAAGGACGATCGAAAATGAAATTGCAGAGGTGGACAAGAACTGGAGTCAAGTGAAGAGAATGGCCAGGAACCGTACTGCGTGGAGAAATTTCGCCAAGACCCTATGCTCCGAAAGGCGCGGCAGGAATTAAGTGTAAGTTGTCTGTATTTCACCACTGAAGAGCTGTATGATGTGTACTATTCATGGATGAAACATGGGAGGAGATCTTGGTTCCTGATGGCACAGCATCTGATGGATCTCGAAACAAACAAACAATCAATAAACAATTTACTTTTACTGTACGAAGAAGTTGAACATGACCAGTGTATTCACCGTCCAGAGACTTTCATACTCAAGTTGGTTGCTGTGGAGAATGTGATGAGTCTGATTTCCAATAATGGAATCCTTATAATTATCCCCGCTAGCAACAATTTTTGCAACAGTGTGCAAACGCAGCTCACGATGACGTTCTTCATTTTGGTATAAACAGTACGAAACTGCTCTAAATAAGCAATTTCCATCACCTGATATGGGTACACTCCTTTGGGTTTCCAAGACATTAAATTATGCAAGGGAGCATAGAGTCACTTCGCCACCCACCTCAATAGAGGTAGTTTCAGAATTCTATGTCTCGTATATTGCAAATATCGTTCTAACACAGGGAAGCCCACTCTTAAGGCTACATTCTTGGCTATAACCTCGGAGAACCGGGCTCGATTCCCTGCTCTGACAAGATAATTCATTCTGCCCAGAGGGCTGGAACGGAGTGCACTCAGCCTCGATGGGTAAAACTGAGGGCAGGTGGGATCGATTCCAACCTCAAACATTTTGGTTGTATTTCATGTGGTTTCCCACTTCCACTCCAGACCAATACCGGGATGGTTCCTCCTTCCTCCTTCCCATTACCCACCTTAGTTACAGATACACACATCATTAGAGCCATCACAGTACACAGATTATAAGAGAGAATATTCACCGTAGACCAAAGTGCATGGGACAGATTGACAACAATGGCAAAGCCCCTCAAATGAATTATGTTCATTCTCATGGCGAAATCGATTGTGCGCACGTGCGAGTGCCTGGAATACTACATTTTTCTTTAATAATTTAAAAGTATATGGCAACGTAAATCACGGAGAATTAGTTACATTACGGGAATGATAAAAGTAAAATATGTTTTGACAATGTGATACCAATAGTGAGAAAGAATACAGATATAAATAAAAAATTGAAGTAGGATTTGAAATCTCTCGACGATCCATATTGCAATTTGCAGACTGTAACGCTAGCCCATGAGTAACCCAGACAATGGGACGGGAGCGCAATATTAAGCTATGTAAACAACATACACATTCAACTGCATGTTTACGATCTTCTATATTTCCATTATTTTATAATTCTATTTCAATGTATATCGTGGAAAATCATAAACATTATTTCACCCCTTTATAATTATCATGAACTAAGATCTCGGTAAGACGCCATGGGATCCGCCATTTCTCTCGTGAAAAGGAGCCGTTGTGCCGGAGCGACAAATATTACAGTTTTCTTTAATAATTTAAATATACCCTGACATATATTTTTCTTTTAAAGACACACTGCAATTTTACATGTTATGAGCTTTCGTTAGAATGCTTTACGAAGTCAATCGGTTAAGCCGTTTTCTCAATCTCGTGGTAACAAAAATCACTTTAGTGCTTTAAATGTATAGATGGCAAAAAAAAATCACGGAGAATTCGTTACTTTACGGGAATGATAAAAGTAAAGTATGTTTTGACAATGTAATACCAATAATAATAAAGAAGTGTTTTTAGTGAGTAGTGCGGTGTCACAATGTTATGGAACACGAGGACGTTTAGTGGTATACAGTGTTTGTAGAGAGTGGGACACACTCTCTCCAGGGGTTATAAATATGGAGGGCCCAGCTCAGTGTATGAGTGAAGACCTCAACGGCACCTGCGGTGGTGAAGGAGTCGTTTGGTACAGCGAAGTTGGCGGAAGAGGCACCCTAGTGCTCGCGGTTATTAGAGTAATATATATTTGTCCATATTATGGACACTCGTAGCGTCTGTACTCCAGAGGAGCGGCTACAAAAGGCGTCTGTTCTCCATGTTAGGAGCGGCCTAGTTCATACCTGGCAGTAGGTCATAAAATTAATTTTGGGGTGGAGACTTGATCTTAATAATAGCCTAAAATGATAGCAAATGTGGTTCAGCTTCGGAAAATGCTAGGGCGTCCCCTACAGGCGACGCGCTGTTCTTCAGATGCTGGGGGAGCTGTGAGAAATGGGTGACCAGCATCACAATATATCCGAATAGTGACAGTCAACATCTTAACCCTGACGGAAACGACTGAGAAGCTAGTGGACTTCATGATGGAGAAGGATATAGCTATCCTCGGTCTCAGTGAAACGAAATGGCAAGAAAAAGGGGAAAGAAAACTAAAGGAAGGATACTGGCTGTTTTACAGTGAAGGACGGGCGGCAAGAAATGGGGTAGGAATGATTATAAGAAAGGATGTCCTAGTAGAGTATGTGAAGGAGGTTAAGAAGATATGTGACAGGATGATCATAGAAAGGATACAGTTCCAGACATGGCCAAAATATCTATTTTAAGTATATGCTCCACAAACGGGGACTAAAGAAGAGAACTTAGAAGAATTCCTAGAAGATGTGGAAAAATATAGAGAGAATAAGGAAATAATGGTAATGGGGAATGCACAAGTGGGAAGAGACATACAAGGAAGAAAGGAGATTTTGGGACCATATGGTTATGGCAGTAGGATACCAGAAGGGGATTTCTTAATGTACTTCTGTCAGCGGAACCAATTAATTATAGGGAATACGTAGTTCAGAAAGAAAAACAAGATGTTCAGTAAAGAACATATAGCCCACTTTCTCCTAAATGCATGGGTATTGTTATAACTCTTTGTCCTTTTCAAGGAGTATGATTGAATGTTGGTTGTAGTAGCTTGTTGAAATACAACGTGCTATAGGGATATTAAACATGAATATGAGGTGCCCTTTGCTAGTGCTACCTCTGTACCAAATTTCGTTCAATTCGGTTTCACCGTGTTTGAATTGATAGGGGGAATCGATTTGCACACATACTTGGCCACCATCTGCAAACTATTGGGCTGATGTTCTTGCAGTTTGGTCAGAATATGTTTCCCACATAAAGATATGGTGTTGAAAAATTTGGTAGAGACTAGATTATTAGGTTGGTCGTAATTTGATTTAAGCTTTGAACATTTGTGTGGCCGCCATTACGTTTCTGTCAATATGGCGGCGATATAAACATGACACTGAGATGCCCTTTGCTAGTGCTACCTCTGCACCAAATTTCGTTCCATTCGGTTTCACCGTGTTTGAATTAATAGGGGGAATTGATTTTCACACAAAGATGGCTGCCATCCGCAAACTATTAGGCTAATGACCTATTCATTTGGTCAAAGGATGCTTCCTCTATAAGGGTATGTTGTTGCAAAATTTGGTAGAGATCGGATGATTAGGTTAATCGTAATTTGATTTAAGCTTTGAACATTTGTGTGGCCGTCATTACGTTTACGTCAAGATGGCGGCGATATAAAACATGACACTGAGGTGCCTTTTGTTAGTACTACCTCTGTACCAAATTTCGTTCCATTCGGTTGCTCCATGTTCGAATTAATAGGGGGAATCGATTTTCACACAAAGATGGCCGCCATCCGCAAACTATTACGCTGATGACCTATTGCTACCTTTGTACCAAATTTCGTTCAATTCGCATTCACCGTGTTCGAATTGATAGGGGGGGGGACTGACATGCAGAGTACACACACTCGCACACACACAGACACACACACACACACAGACTCACACACACACACATACACACACACACAGACTCACACACATACACACACACACAGACAGACACACTTTTTTCGCCCTGTGTTGATCTCATAAGTCTACTTTCATTTTTTGCAAAAATCGAAAGTAGGCTAATAGTCAGAGGATAACGAGGTATGGATGGGGAGATAGAAGAACGAAAACTCTGATTGACTATGTATTAGTAGAAAAAGGACATCGTAAAGAGCTAATGTATGTCACAGCCATGCCAGAGGAAGCGTTTGGAAGAGACCATAGGGCAGTGGTAACAAAACTAAAAGTAGGAAAGGTCATGAGATTACAAGAAAAAAGTGAAGGAGAGATTAAGGTCTGGAGACTAAAGAAAAAGGAGGTTGCAGAAGAGTTTAAAAAGAATTGCAAGAACAGATACCAAGGACGGATATTACCCATGTGGAACAAGAATGGGAAAAGTTTAACAGTGCGTTTCTAAACAGTGCAGAGAAAACATGTGGTAGAACATCAGGAAAGGTACGGGACAAGCGACCAAAAGATGGAATGATAGAGTGAAAGAAAAGGTAAGAGAGGAGAAGAAAACTTGGAAGGGATGGAAAACAAAAAAAGACTGAAGAATGTAGAGCAAAATATACAGAAGCAAACAGAGATTGCAAGAAAGTAATTGCAGAGGAAAAGAAGAAAAGCTGGGAAGAATTTGCCCAGGAAATAAGGGAGGTTTTAAACTGTGGAAAAATAAAAATGCTATTTGGAATTATAAAAAGTAGAAGGAATTAAAAGGTGAACACTGGATTCGTGAAAAACAAAGAAGGTTAAATATTGACAAAGCCAGAAGAGATAACGGGCAGATGGAAAGAGTATTTCAATGAGCTATTGAAGGTGAGACGTCAGGCATGCGGAGAAGTTACGAAAACATCCAAGACGGTGGAGGGAAAAATAGAAGAAGAACTAGACATTACTATGACAGAAGTGGAATGGGCAGTTAGGAAGATGAAGATGGGGAAAGCTGTGGGAATCGACGAAGTGGGACTGCAGTGGACATACAGACTTCTCAGGAGTGTGTGGAGAAAGAATCAATTTCCTGAAGATTGGAAAAAGGGAATAATATTGCCAATATTCAAGAAAGGAGACAGGAAGGTGTGTGGTACCTACCCAGAAATCACCACCTTCTCGCATTTTGCCAAAGTAATGGAGAGAATCCTAGTAAAAAGAATTAGAGTAAAGGTAGGAAGCCAAATCGAGGAGGAGCAGTTTGGATTTAGAGGGGGCAGGTCAACAGTGGAACCCATTTTCATTCTGAGACAGAACATTGAAAGGAGTTGGGAATATGGGAAGATATGGTAATGACCTTTATTGATCTAGAAAAGTCCTATGATAGCATCCCCAGAACAAAAGTTTGGGAAAGCTTAACAAATAGGGAGATAGGAAAGTAGCTGAGAGACATGATAAATGGAATGTGCATGGATTGCTACAGTAGTATGAAGACTAGAGTCGGGACATCGGAATGGTTTAAAGTTCACACTGGACTAAAGCAAGGAAGTGTGTTGTCACCCTTTTGTTCTTATGATGATGGATGACATCATGGAGGCAGCAATGAAAGACTATAGTAGGGCAAAGATGAAGGTGATGTTGTTTGCTGATGATGTGATCTGGGGTGAGGATGAGATGGAGGTACAAGTACAGTTAGACGTAATAAATAGAAAGATTGAGCAATGGGCATTGCAGATAAAAGTGGAGAAGAGAAAAACAGTGGTGATGAGTAGAGGTAAGAAAGAAGGAAAAGGAGTAATCAAAGTCGGAGATAAGGAATTGGTAGTGGTGAAACACTCCAAATAGCCTATTTGGGAAGTGAACTGACTGAAGATGGAAGACTAGATTTGGAAATTAGCAGAAGAACACAACTCGGGAGTGCTTTCTACCAACAGGTACGGGGATTAGTATGGAACAAGGATATACCAATAAGGCAAAAGAAGTTATGCACATGGCGTATTATGTTCCTTTAATGACATATGCAGCAAAAACTTGGTCAATGACTAAGAGGGATGAGAAGAGAGTACAGGCAGCTGAGATGGGATTCCTGAGAAGTATATTCCAGAAAACGAGGAGAGACAGAGTAGAAATGAAGATATACGGAAAGAACTGGGAGTACAGAAACTAAATGACAAACTGAAGCAAAACAGAATGAGATGGTTTGGACATGTCATATAGATGAATGAAGTAAGGCTAGCAAGACGAGCACTGGAACGACGGATGACAGGGAAGAGAGGACGAGGAAGACCAATAATGCGAAGGCTGGTCTTGGTGAAGTATATCATTAGAAAACGGAACCTTGATTTGAACACCGTGTCGGAAGAGGAATGGTGGAACGACAGAACAAAGTGGAGAGGAACCATATTTTCCCCCATCCAGTGTCAGCTGGTAAAGGGGAAATGAAGTTGATGATGAATGAAGAAGAATACGGAAATTAAAAGAAACATATCCGAGGTGGGAATCGAACTCTCTCAACGATGGATGTTGGAATTTGCAGACTGTAATGCAAGCCCTCGAGCCACCCAGACAATGGGACGGTAGAGCAATATTAAGCTACGTAAACAACATACACATTCAACTGCCAGTTTAAGATCTACAACACTTCCATTATTTTATAATTATATTTCAATGAATATCGTGGAACCATCATAAACAATATTACGCCCCTTTATAATTATCATGAATTATGATCTCGGTAAGTCGCACCGGGATCCGCCATTTGTTTCGTGGAAAGGAGCCATTGTGCCCGAGCGACAAATAATACATTTTTCTTTAATAATGTATTGTCCCCGTTAACCGGCATCGAATTGGATGACCCGGCGAAAACATCGCAATTCATGCCGATAACACAAGACATATATCAGATAAAGAACAAAAAAAATGATTGAGGTCTGGGTTCAAATATAAAAAAAAAAAAAAAAAAAAACGCCGGTGGGTACGAGAACTCAAGTAGTCTCAGGGGTGGTTAACAGGATGTAGGTGTAACAGGTTAAATCAACCCACTCCCAAACCTAAATCAAAGCAATAGCACAACAGAAGTCAGAAGATAAGCACAATTAAGCGCAACTTATTGACCAATACAAATATAGGAAACCCCCAAAAAGCCTATCTTGCCTCGGAGATTCGATCTAAATGAAAGCTTGATGTGGACCGAAGAAAAAGAAAAATATTTAGAGTCCAAATACACATAATTAAGTTTTAAAGGGTCAACGAATCTCCTTGGTCCTATCCTTAAGACACAAATAAAATTAGGAGATATTCGAAGAAAATTAAATAAAATATAAAAAAGTAGATTCAGTCACATTTGACTATCAACATCAACTAATCACACTAAATGTCCATCAGGTAGTGTCCTAGATTAGTAATATTGTCACTCACTTGAGTTTATAATGAAAGTTAAATGAATAGCTGGCCTAAAATATAATAGTATTGATCTCCGTTCTAACTAATTATTAATTAATTTTTAATTAAAAAATAATTGCTGCAACAATATAGATCCTACTTGACCACTCAATTAAAGTTGCAATCAGTATTTATATTTACCGTACAACGTTATTTCAGAGTCTAATTACTCAAAATATTTCAGGCAAACATGCACCCATTATCCTGCATTTATGCAAAGTTCAAAGTCATGGCTGATCATTATATCACAACTAAAAGTTCCCATCTTTCCCAATTCGATGGTATGCTTGCAATATATTTCACTCCATCAATTACATAGTGATTGGATTATCGCCTGCCTACTCCTGTGAATACTTAATTCACCACCACATGACTGCATTTTGCATAGTCATGCTTATTTAGAAAGATATTACACTACTAATTATTATTTCATTATTTTTTTTTTATTCACTAAGGGATTCTTCATGATTAATTCTCAGAAAATTTGCCATAAGACGTTCACAGAATATGTGAACTATCATCCTAAATTTATTTTATTACATTCCATTCCATTCAATTCTCCCCTCTTTTTTATAAACAACTACACCAATCAATCTTTTTTTTGTAGATAAACTCATTATCTTTTAATTATCATGACCTTTCATTTCATCACATGACTAGTGTGCATAAATTATCTAATGCAGGCATGACCTGTAGCAATGTCAAATGGGTAGGTGTCGAAGCATAATGACGAGCATGCTTTTAATAATTAAATTCTCTATATCAGCGGTTCCCAAACTTTTTCTTTCCGTGACCCATTTTAGCCCATACGTTTTAGCCGCGACCCCCGTTTTAGCGCAGGTGTCTGTGAGAGGGGGGGGGGGGCAAAGTGGAGGGATAAAATTACTTTGGAATTTAACTTAAGTGACCGGTAGGTTATTCGTTTAAATGTTTATTTATTTACTTTGTTCAGATTTTAAAATTTTAATCTTATTCTGATGTTACTGACCTGTTTGATGTTTACTGAGAAACTTAAATGTAAAATAATATGACACAAAAATAATATTTGGCGGTTCAATTGTATAATGATATTTAAATAAATGGTAGTAATTCTTTTTAGACTACCAGGGTATTATTTTAAAAACGAAAAGTAGTAGTGCCTATAACCTGCTATTAACTTTTATAAATGCCTTTAAATAGTCACAAAGGAACCTAGTAGCTCGACTGTCTTGACTTGACTGTAGTTGTGACGTTAGTGACGTGTGGAGGGAGAAGGGCTCGTATGCGCATGCGTCAAACGCGCTTCAAGCTGCCTGGCTTGTACCGAATGTACGTCTCTTGTGTTTTGTTCGCTCGCGTATTGTTTGATTTTGTTCTAACTATGGATAAGTTTGTTAAGCGTGCAGGGCCTTCGACTTCTCATGATGATCATGAACAGAAGAGGGTAATGGTGAGAAAGTATAGTGACAGTTATACTAAGTATGGATTTACGGTGCTCGGAAATCGGCCACAGTGTGTTATTTGCAGCGAGTTGTTATCGGCCGAGAGTATGAAACCTTCCAAGATGATTCGCCATTTAGAAAGTGAACATCCCAGTTTTAAAAATAAGCCGGCAGATTTTTTTGAACGTAAGTTAACTGCTTTAGATTACCAGAAAAATGCAGTAGTTCAGTTAAGTGGAAATAATATGAGCAAAAGTGCTTTGCTACCATCGTATCAAGTGGCTTTACGAATAGCAAATAAAGGTAAACCATACACGATTGCTGAAGAGCTCATTCTACCTGCTGCTCAGGATATGGTTTCAACTACTGTATGATCAGCCCAGATGCAGCTAAGAAGCTTTCCACCATTCCTCTGTCGAACAACTCGGTGGGGAGGCGCATTACCGAGATGGCTCAAGACATAAAGGATCAGTTGAAAACAAAGTTGCAGAAAAGTGAGTACTTTTCCATTCAAGTTGACGAGTCTACGGACGTGTCGAGTTTGGCGCAGTTTATGTGCTTTTTTCGTTTTGAGGGTGACGGTAGTGTGGAAGAAGACATTTTATTTTGCAAACCTTTGCCTGACCACGCAACAGGTGAGGAAATGTTTAAAATGTTCATGTCTGCAACCGATTCGCTTCAAATTGACTTTCAAAAGTGTATTTCAATCTGCAGTGATGGTGCCAAAGCAATGACTGGGAAAGACAGCGGTTTCGTGAGATGGATGAAAAATGTCATGCCTAATGCCACTTGGGTTCATTGTTTTCTGCATCGCCAGGCATTAGCTACCAAGGTCATGCCAACTGAGCTAAAAACAGTGTTGAACGAAACTGTTAAGTTGGTTAATTTTGTAAAAAGCCGGCCATTACAGTGTCGACTGTTATCACAGTTATGCGAAGAAATGGAGGCACAGTACAAATGCCTCTTGCTTCACACAGAGGCAAGGTGGCTGTCACGAGGGAAGGTGTTTTCTCGAGTGTTCGCTTTGCGCTCTGAGCTTAAGACATTTTTTCAAGTTGCAAACAAAGATCTTGCCGGTTTTTTGAGTGACAATGAATGGCTGTTAAAACTTGCTTATTTAGCGGACATATTTCATCATCTGAACGATCTCAACGTTTCCTTGCAGGGAAGAGACAAAACCATACTTTTTGCACAAGACAAAGTCAATTCGTTTTTAAAGAAATTAGCCACTTGGTCAACCAGGGTTGAGAAGAATACATTTGAAAACTTTGAACTGACAAATGAGCTTATCACATCCCTTGATCGAAGCGATGAATATTATCCCGACATTGACAACCTGTCCA
Source organism: Meconema thalassinum (assembly GCA_946902985.2). Lineage (NCBI taxonomy): Eukaryota > Metazoa > Arthropoda > Insecta > Orthoptera > Tettigoniidae > Meconema > Meconema thalassinum. The sequence goes on from CAMPQE020000020.1 coordinate 4,822,056, forward strand.
AACTGGTTACTACTCACTTGCAAGGTCTACAAGAGCAGATCCTTAGCTACATTCCCGAGGATCAACACACCGGTTGGAACTGGGTGCTTAACCCCTTCAACGAGCAGGCTGTGAACGAGGCAGACTTAAACCCACTGATTCATGACAAACTCATCGAGCTATCATGTGACATGACTTTGGAACTGTCCTTCAGCACCCAAAATGTTGACAAGTTCTGGCTACAAAGAAGAGCTGAGTATCCAAGCTTAACATCAGTGGCTCTGAGAATCATCATGCCCTTTGCAACATCCTACCTCTGCGAACTCGGATTTTCTACATTGGTCAACATTAAAACCAAGGCAAGAAATCGACTGGACGTAGAAGACGACCTTATTGTATGTGTATCTAAAACTAAGCCGAATTTTAAGAAACTTGTTGACAAAAAACAGGCCCATGTTTCTCACTAAAGAAGTCTTTTTTACTTAGAAATGTATTAACAATTACATATCAAAATTATTAAATGTTTCTGTTTTGTTTTGTCAAAATCTGTAAAATATATTGATATTTTGTAAATGTACAAAGTTATTTAATTTAAAACTCCCGATGGCCATCTAAGTTTAAGTACATAGTTCACCATTATTTGTATACATCTCGCGACCCCTTTCCGAACGGCCCGCGACCCCCCTGGGGGTCGCGACCCCCCCAGTTTGGGAACCGCTGCTCTATATCAATGAAAGTGGACGAAGAAAAAAAATGGGAATATTTAAAGTTATAATCCTTCAGAGTTCACATAATTAGATCCACCAAACGCTGAAGTCAAAATCGAAAAAATGAAAATAATTTCAAAACATGAACTCCACCCTTGCTCTCGACAGCTAGTCTACCACCTTCATTTATTCCATCATGGATTCAGTTCAGTATCCGCGTCGTATTTCCAATCTTATCATCGTAGGAAAAAAAATCTTATCATTCAAAGTAGTGACGGATTTACAAAAATTCCCAAAAGAAAATATTAACTGGATCATGGTGCCAAGCATGGTGGATAGTTCCTTGCCACGTGTGACAACCCTTCAATGTGAATCACTTCCTCATATAATTACTTAAAAGACGAAGGAAAAAAACATGTGGCCATTAATAATAATAATAATAATAAAATGATTGATCAACAAATAAATAATAATTAGTTCAACTCCATGGCATCTAGCACTACTGAGTAGTACAAACTACTCACAACTACAAATTGAAGTAATTTTTTAGCTCACCAACTGGCCGAAATAAGAAAACATGGTACAAGCCTAGCATGCTCAAAGAATGCAGAACCTCTGGAACCAATCTTCATTCAGGACCATCTCCTTCCCATTCCAGAACCGGCAGGATTGCATCTTCCACCATCTTCTTCCTCGCCTCCTCCAGGAATCGAAACCGAGACCTTCACATTTCATGGTGGCTGCGTCCTCCGACTCCCACGGTGTGGTTATGTCATGGCAACATCATGGCCTCATCTTGATGTAAATGTCACTCTGTCCAGTCCCCTCACGTATAAGCTTAGTGGCACATATTTTCACTGACTAGTTCCATTTCAAAATTCTTCATTGACACTTCAACAGCACAGGTTATAAAATGTCCTCGTTCCATTCTGGAAATTATAAGTTCCTGCGCCTCGAACAATGTAGACAATTCTTCCTCTCGGCAAATTGCCACCGGCTTTACGTAAACAGTAATTCAATAGCATTCACAGCTGTTCAGCTGCATCTACAAGTCCCCCATCGATGATAAGAGCCTGGTCTATTCTCGAATGTTCACTGCACAAACTATTCCGTATTGTAACTCACGTCCAAAGCTAGTCGCAAACAATGCTTAATTGAATCTGTGCGAGGAATAGTGGTTTACCTCAGCTTGCTACGACAGGCATGTCTAATCTTTCTGGCCTGAAGGCATTGTTTAGGACTTCATGTTTGGTTGTCAGAACAAGGCTCAGAGTTGCCTGTCAATCATATCTCTCGTTATCAAGCCAAGCATGGGCCTGCACGACCGGGATTATACACTCTGGACTCGGCCGTCAGATATAGCAATCGCGCCCGGCATAACAGCGGTGATTCGTAATTATATTGTCTCTCAGGACTCCGATAAAATCACACCCGATATACAGCGACACTCAGACCTGTGGTGGCATAGCACACACGGCCCTCCGCGATCAAAATCGAATGTAAAAGTCACTCTTGCCGCGCAACGGAGTACTGTCCAGTCCGCGCTCAAAACGCATGTCTCTGCGCCACTCACTGTGACCAGTTGCCGGAAACCAGAGCTGAGCACGTGGTCCAAGACAGCGTGCTCTGCCGGAGATAGTAGACAGCTGTGCGTGACGTCAGACATGAGACGTCACTCGACCTTGTGGTCGGGTCTGCGAAGATAAAATGTGGTGTTTTGGGCCGTGATTTACGCAGGGTTGCCAATCTGTGCTAAAACTGGAGTACTATGTTGGGCACAGTATATACACCCTAACATGTATTTTCCTTTTAAAGACACTCAGCAATCTTACATGCCAAGAGCTTTCGTTAGAATGCTTTACGAAGTCAATAGGTTAAGCCGTTTTCTCAATGTCGTGGTAACAAAAATCACTTTAGTGTTTTAAATGTATAGATGGCAAAGTAAATCACGGAGAATTCTTTACATTATGGGAATCATAAAAGTAAAATATGTTTTAACATTGTAATACCAATAGTGATAAAGAAGTGTTTCTAGTGAGTAGTGCAGTGTCACAAGGTAATGCAATACAAGGAGATGTGGTGTTGTGCAGTGTTTTACCAATACTAATTAAGAAGAATACGGGAATTAAAAGAAATATATCCGAGGTAGGAATAGAACTCTTTCAACGATGGATAATGAAATTTACAGACAGTAATGCTAGTCCTCGAGCCACCCAGACATTGGGACGGTAATGCAATATTAAGCTACGTAACCAGCATACACACTCAGTGTAATGGATCCGATGATGATCGCTTGACGATTGAAACTCGTCATCCAAATTTATCTATTAATCTCATGTAATTTCTTTTCAGGATTAGGGAATAACCCATCCTATTTGGGTACAATCATGTTGACCGATTGAAAAGCATCAAACATTCGTGTGTGTAGTAAGTTACTCATGTTGTTTAGTAGTATAACTTGGTGCTATAATTGTCTGGGATCATCGAAGTCAACATAAGCTGTCTTTTCCTCGGCATTTTGCATGTTGCTATTCAGTGTTGTCATATGTTTTTTTGATTTCTCTGCCATACTAATTTTGTACTGTGAATATGGAACTGCGATGAACAATGAGAGGGGATTTTACGCCATCATACCATTATTGTGTGCTGTGGAAATGCTATTATCCTTAGATGTCATTCACGGGTAACAGAGGAATGTTCGTATGTTAAAACCGGACCTTACGTCTGCCCTCTGCAATGGTCTTAAATTTATTGTTCAAGGCTCTAGTGTAGGAGACATGGTGGTGTGAAGTTGGATGGATGTGCTGTACTTGCTTGAAAATATTTTCAGCTGGGAACAATGCTTAATTAAATCTGTGCGAGGAATAGTGTCATATCAGAGTTATACTTCTATCCCCCTTAACCGATATACCGTATTTTAGACAAGAATAACATTTGCCTGTGATGTGCGTGTAACAGCTTGTATTGTTATTTCTAATATAGGCCGTTTCACGCTCAACATAGTCATTGTGACTCAGCTTCTACCCCGTGCTGCCTTCTTTCGCTGGTGAAAATAGAATGCCTTACGGATGCTCCTCACTTTCTGGGCTACTCAATCAGCATAATCCTTGTCTGTATTCCACCACTGAAGAGCTGTATGCTGTGTACTATTCCTGGATGACACATGGGAGGAGATCTTGGTTCCTTGGCGCAGCATCTGATGGATCTATAAACAAACAAACAATCAATAAACAATTTACTTTTACTGTACAAAGAAGTCGAACATGACCAGTGTATTCACCATCCAGAGACTTTCATACTCAAGTTGGTTGCTGAGGAGAATGTGATGAGTCTGATCTCCAATAATGGAATCCTTATAATTATCCCTGCCAGCAACAATTTTTGCAACAGTGTCATAACGCAGTTCACGACGACGTTCTTCATTTTGATATAAACAGTACGAAACTGCTCTAAATAAATAATTTCCATCACCTGATATAAGTACAATCCTTTGGTTTTCCATGACAGTAAATTATGCAAGGGAGCATAGAGTCACTTCGCCAACTACTGGGATGAGCATAGACTCACTTCGCCACCCACCTCAATAGAGGTAGTTTTAGAATTCTATGTCTTGTATATTGCAAACATCGTTCTAACACAGGGAAGCCCACTCTTAAGGCTACATTCTTGGCTATCACCTCGGAGATCCGGGCTCGATTCCCTGCTCTGCCAAGAAAATTCATTCTGCCCAGAGGGCTGGAACGCGGTGCACTCAGCCTCGAGGGGTAAAACTGAGGGGAGGTGGGATCAAACATTTTGGTTGTATTTCGTGTGGTTTCCCACATCCACTCCTGGCCAATTCCGGGATGGTTCCTCCTTCCTCCTTCCCAATACCCACCTTAATTGCAGATAAACGCATAATTAGAGCCATCACAATACACAGGTTATGTGAGAGAATATTTCACGTACACCAAAGTACATGGGGCAGATTGACCACAATGGCAAAGCCCCTGAAATGAATTATGTTCATTCTAATGACGAAAGCGATTGTGCGCACGGGAGAGTGCCTGGAATACTACATTTTTCATTAATAATTTAAAAATATATGGCAACGTAAATCACGGTGGATTAGTTACATTACGAGAATGATAGATGTAAAATATCTTTTGACAATGTAATACCAATAGAGAGAAAGATTGCTGAAATAAATTAAAAAAATGAGGTAGGATTTGAAATCTATCGACGATGCATATTGCAATTAAAAGACTGTAACGCTAGCCCACGAGTCACCCAGACAATGGGACGGGAGCGCAATATTAAGCTATGTAAACAACACACACACATTCAACTGCCTGTTTATGATCTTCAATACTTCCCTTATCTTATAATTCTATTTCAATGTATATCGTGGAAACATCATGAACAATATTTCACCCCTTTATAATTATCATGAACTAAGATCACAGTAACACGCGCCGGGATCCGCCATTTCTCTCGTGGAAAGGAGCCATTGTGCCGGAGCGTCAAATGTTATGTGTTCCTTTAATAATTTAAATATAAACTCTAACATATATTTTCCTTTTAAAGACACTCTGCAATTTTACATGCCAAGAGCTTTCAATAGAATGCTTTACGAAATCAATCGGTTAGGCCGTTTTCTCAATCTCGTGGTATCAAATATCACATTAGTGTTTTAAATGTATAGATGGCAAAGTAAATCACGGAGAATTCGTTACATTACGGGAATGATAAAAATAAATTATGTTTTGTCAAGGTAATACCAATAGTAATAAAGAAGTGATTTTAGTGAGTAGTGCAGTGCCACAAGGTGATGGAATACAAGGTGTTGTGGTGGTGTGCAGTGTTTTTAGTGAGTAGTGCGGTGTCTCAATGTGATGGAACACGAGGACGTGTAGTGGTATACAGTGTTTGTAGAGAGTGGGACACCCTCCCTCCAGGGGTTATAAATATGGAGGGCCCAGCTCAGTGTATGAGTGAAGACCTCAACGGCACCTGCGGTGGTGATGGAGTCCTTTGGTACAGCGAAGTTGGCGGAAGAGGCACCCTAGTGCTCGGGGTTAATAGAGTAACAGATATTTGTCCATATTATGGACTCCGGTAGCGTCTGTACTCCAGAGGAGTGGCTACAAAAGGCGTATGTTCTCCATGTTAGGAGCTGCCTAGTTCATACCTGGCAGTATGACACAAAGTGCATATGGGAGTGGCGACCTCGTCTTAATAATAACCTAAAATGATAGCAAATATGGTTCAGCGTCGGTAAATGCTAGGGCGTCCCCTACAGGCGACGCGCAGTTCTTCAGATTCTGTGGGAGCTGTGAGAAATGGGTGACCAGCATCACAATACATCCGAATAGGGACAGCCAACATCTTAACCCTGACGGGCACGACTGAGGAGCTAGTGGACTTCATGATGGAGAAGGATAGAGCCATCCTCGGTCTCAGTGAAACGAAATGCCAAGGAAAAGGGGAAAAAACTAAAGGAAGGATACAGGCTGCTTTACAGTGAAGGACGGGAGGCAAGAAATGGGGTAGGAATGATTATAAGAAAAGATGTCCTAGAGTATATGGAGGAGGTGAAGAAGATAAGTGACAGGATGATCATAGGAAAGATACAGTTCCATACATGGACAAAAGATCTGTTTTAAGTATATGCTACACAAACAGGGACTAAAGAAGATAACTTAGAAGAATTCCTAGAAGGTGTGGAAAAAAAAAGAGGATAAGAAAATAATGGTAATGGGAGATTTGAATGCACAAGTGGGAAGAGACAGACAAAGAAGGGAGGAGATTTTGGGACCATATGGTTATGGCAGTAAGAAACAGAAGGGGATTTCTTAATAGACTTCTCTCAGCGGAACCAATTAATTATAGGGAATACGTAGTTCAGAAAGAAAATTAGTCAGAGGATAACGAGGTATGGATGGGGAGATAGAAGAACGAAAACTCGGATAGACTATATATTGGTAGAAAAAGGACATCGGAAAGAGCTAATCGATGTCACAGCCATGCCAGAGGATGCTTTTGGAGGAGGCCATAGGGCAGTGGTAACAAAACTAAAAGTAGGAAAGTTCATGAGATTACAAGAAAGATGGGGAAAGTGAGATTAAAGTGTGGAGACTAAAGAAAAAAGAGGTTGCAGAAGAGTTAAAAAGAATTGCAAGAACAGATACCAAGGACGGATATTACCAAAGTGGAACAAGAATGGGAAATGTTTAAGAGTGCATTTCTAAACAGTGCATAGAAAACATGTGGTAGTTTATCAGGAATGATACGGGAAAAGGCGACAATATGGTGGAATGATAGAGTGAAAGAAAAGGTAAGAGAGGAGAAGAAAGTTTGGAAGGAATGGAAAACAAACATGACTGAAGAAAAGTAGAGCAAAATATATAGAAGCAAGCAGAGATTGCAAGAAAGTAATTGCAGAGGAAAAGAAGAAAAGCTGGGAAGAATTCGCCCAGGAAATAAGAGAGGATTTAAATTGTGGAAAAAAAATTATATTTGGAATTATAGAAAAGTAGAAGGAATGAAAAGGTGAACACTGGATTCGAGAAAAACAAAGAAGGTGAAATATTGACAAAACCAGAATAGATAACGGATAGATGGAAAGAATATTTCAATGAGCTGTTGAAGTTGAGACGTCAGGCATGCGGAGAAGTTACGCAAACAGCCAAAACGGTGGAGGACAAAATAGAAGAAGAACTAGACATCACTATGACAGAAGTGGAATGGGCAGTTAGGAAGATGAAGATGGGGAAAGCTGTGGGAATCGACGAAGTGGGACTGAAGTGGACATACAGACTTCTCAGGAGTGTTTGGAGGAAGAATCAAGTTCCTGAAGACTGGAAAAATGGATTAATATTGCCAATATTCAAGAAAGGAAACCGGAGGGTGTGTGGTACCTACCCAGGAATCACCATCTTCTCGCATGTTGCCAAAGTAATGGAAAGAATCCTAGAAAAAAGAATTAGAGTAAAGGTAGAAAGCCAAATAGAGGAGGAGCAGTTTGGTTTTAGAGGGGGCAGGTCAACAGTGGAAACCATTTTCATTCTGAGACAGAACTTTGAAAAGAGTTTTGAATATAGGAAGGATATGGTAATGACTTTTATTGATCTAGAAAAGGCTTATGATAGCATCCCTAGAACAAAAGTTTGGGAAAGCTTAACAAATAGGGCGATAGGAAAGGAACTGAGAGACATGATGAATGGAATGTGCATGGATTGCTACAGTAGTGTGAAGACTAGAGTCGGGACATCGGAATGGTTTAAAGTTCACACTGGACTAAAGTAAGGGAGCGTGTGTCGTCACCCTTATTCTTCTTAATGGTGATGGATTACAACATGAAGTCAGCAATGAAAGACTATAGTAGGGCAAAGATGAAGGTGATGTTGTTTGCAGACGATGTTGTGATCTGGGGTGAGAATGAGATGGAGGAACAAGAACAGTTAGACGTAACAAATGAAAAGATTGAGCAATGGGGATTGAAGATAAATGTGGAGAAGAGTAAACCAGTGGTGATGAGTAGAGGTAAGAAAGAAGGAAAAGGAGGAATCAAAAACGGAGATAAGGAATTGGAAGTGGTGAAACACTTGAAATACTTGGGAAGTGAACTGACTGAAGATGGAAGACTAGATTTGGAAATTAGCAGAAGAATACAACTCGGGAGTGCTTTCTACCAACAGGTACGGGAATTAGTATGGAACAAGGATATACCAATTAAGGCTAAAGAAGTTATGTACAAAGCATATTATGTTCCTATAATGACATATGCAGCAGAAACTTAACAATGACTATGAGGGATGAGAGCAGAGTACTGGCAGCTGAGACGAGATTCCTGAGAAGTATGGTCCAGAAAACGAGGATAGACGGAGTGAGAAATGAAGATATACAGAAGGAACTGGGATTACAGAAACTAAATGACAAACTGGAGCAAAACAGATTGAGATGGTTTGGACATGTCAAACGGAAACGGCTACCAAGACGAGCACTGGAACGACGGATGGCAGGGAAGAGAGGACGAGGAAGACCAACAATGCGTTGGATGGACTCTGTGAAGTAGAGCATTAGAAAACGGAACCTGGATTGGAACACCGTGTCGGAAGAGGAATGGTGGAACGACAGAACAAAGTGGAGAGAAACCATATTTGCCCCCACCCAGTGTCAGCTGGAAAAGGGGAAATGATGAAGATGATGAATCAAGAAGAATACGGAAATTAAAAGAAACATATCTGAGGTGGAATTCAACTCTCTGAACGATGGATTATGGAATTTCAGACTGTAATGCAAGCCTCGAACCACCCAGAAAATGGGACGGGAGCGCAATATTAAGCTATGTAAACAACATACACAATCAACTGCCAGTATAAGATCTTCAATACTTCCATTATTTTATAATTATATTTCAATGAATATTGTGGAAACGTCATAAACAATACTTCGCCCCTTTAAAAGTATCTCGAACTAAGATCTGAGTAAGACGCACCCGGATCCGCCGTTTGTTTCGTGGAAAGGAGCCATTGTGCCGGAGCGACAAATATTACATTTTTCTTTAATAATTTGAATATATACCCTAACTTGCTTTTTTTCTTTTAAGGATACTCTGTAATTTAACATGCCGAGAGCTTTCGTTAGAATGCTTTACGAAGTAAAAGGTTAAGCCGTTTTCTCAATGTCGTAGTAACAAAAATCACTTTAGTGTTTTAAATGTATAGATGGCAAAGTAAATCACGGAGAATTCGTTACTTTACGGGAATGATAAAAGTAAAATATGTTTTAACATTGTAATACCAATAGTAAAAAGAAGTGTTTCTAGTGAGTAGTGCAGTGTCACAAGGTAATGCAATACATGGAGATGTGGTGGTGTGCAGTGTTTTACCAATACTAATTAAGAAGAATACGGGAATTAAAAGAAATATATCCGAGGTGGGAATAGAACTCTTTCAACGATGGATAATGAAATTTACAGACAGTAATGCTAGTCCTCGAGCCACCGAGACATAGGGACGGTAATGCAATATTAAGCTACGTAACCAGCATACACACTCAGTGTAATGGATCCGATGATGATCGCTTGACGATTGAAACTCGTGATCCAAATTTATTTATAAATCTCATATAATTTCTTTTCAGGATTAGGGAATAACCCATCCTATTTGGGTGCAATCGTGTTGACCGACTGAAAAGCATCAAACATTCGTGTGTGTAGTAAGTTACTCATGTTGTTTAGTAGTATAACTTGGTGCTATAATTGTCTGGGATCATCGAAGTCACCATAAGCTGTTTTTTCCTCGGCATTTTGCATGTTGCAATTCAGTGTTGTCATATGTTTTTTGAATCCTCTGCCATACTAATTTTCTACTGTGAATATGGAACTGCGATGAAAAAGAAGAAAGGTTTTTACGCTATCATACCATTATTGTGTGCTGTGAAAATGCTATTATCCTTAGATGTCTTTCACGGGTAACAGAGGTATGTTCGTATGTTAAAACCGCACCTTACGTCTGCCCTCTGCAATTGTCTAAAACTTAATGTTCAAGCCTCTAGTGTAGGAGACATGCTGGTGTGAATTGGATGGATGTGTTGTACTTGCTTGAGAATGTTTCAGGCTGGGAACAATGCTGAAGTGAATCTATGCGAGGAATAGTGGTATACCTCAGCTGCTACGACAGGCATGACTAATCTTTCTGGCCTGAAGGCTTTGTTTAGGACTTCATGTTTGGTTGTCAGAACAAAGCTCAGAGTTGTCTGTCTATCATATCTGAATAATACTTCTATCCCCCTTAACCGTTATACCCTATTTCAGACAAGAATAACATTGCCTGTGATGTGCGTGTAACAGGCTGTATTGTAATTTCTAATATAGGCCGTTTCACGCTCAACATAGTCATTGTGTCACTGCTTCTGCCCCACGCTGCCTTCTTTCGCTGGTGAAAATAGAATGCCTTACGGATGTTCCTCACTTTCTGGGTTACTCAATCAGCATAATCCTTGACTGTATTTCACCACTGAAGAGCTGTAAGCTGTGTACTATTCCTGGATGACACATGGAAGGAGATCTTGGTTCCTGATGGCACAGCATCTGATGGATCTCTAAACAAACAATTAATAAACAATTTACTTTTAGTGTACAAAGAAGTTGAACATGACCAGTGTATTCACCGTCCAGAGACTTTCATACTCAAGTTAGTTGCTGAGGAGAATGTGATGAGTCTGATTTCCAATAACGAAATCCTTATAATTATCCCTGACAGCAACAATTTTTGCATCAGTGTGAAAACGCAGCTCACGAAGACGTTCTTCATTTTGATATAAACAGTACGAAACTGCTCTAAATAAGTAATTTCCTTACCTGATATGGGTACAATTCTTTGGGTTTCCATGACAGTAAATTATGCAAGTGAGCATAGAGTCACTTCGCCAACTACTGGGATGAGCATAGACTCACTTCGCCAGCCACCTCAATAGAGGTAGTTTTAGAATTATATGTCTCGTATATTGCAAACATGGTTCTAACACAGGGAAGCCTACTCTTAAGGCTACATTCTTGGCTATCACTTCGGAGATCCAGGCTCGATTCCCTGCTCTGCCATGAAAATTCATTCTGCCCAGAGGGCTGGAACGGGGTGCACTCAGCCTCGAGGGGTAAAACTGAGGGGAGGTGGGATCAAACATTTTGGTAGTATTTCATGTGGTTTCCCACTACCACTCCTGGCCAATACCGGGATGGTTCCTCCTTCCTCCTTCCCAATAACCACCTTAGTTACAGATACACACATAATTAGAGCCATCACAATACACAGATTATAAGAGAGAATATTCCACGTACACCAAAGTACATGGGGCAGATTGACAACATTGTCAAAGCCCCTCAAATGAATTATGTTCATTCTCATGGCGAAAGCGATTGTGCGCACGTGCGAGTGCCTGGAATATTACATTTTTCTTTAATAATTTAAAGGTATATGGCAACGTAAATCACGGAGAATTAGTTACATTACGGGAATGATAAAAGTAAAATATGTTTTGACAATGTAATACCAATAGTGAGAAAGAATACAGAAATTTAAAAAAATTGAAGTAGGATTTGAAATCACTCGACGATGCATATTGCAATTCGCAGACTGTAACGCTAGCCCATGACTCACCCAGACAATGGGACGGGAGCAAAATATTAAGCTATGTAAACAACATACACATCCAACTGCCTGTTTATGATCTTCAATACTTCCATTATTTTATAATTCTATTTCAATGTATAACGTGGAAAATCATAAACAATATTTCACCCCTTTATAATTATCATGAACTAAGATCTCGGTAAGACGCCATGGGATCCGCCATTTCTCTCATGAAAAGGAGCCGTTGTGCCGGAGCGACAAATATTACAGTTTTCTTTATTAATTTAAATATACCCTGACATATATTTTTCTTTTAAGGACACTTTCGTTAGAATGCTTTACGAAGTCAATCGGTTAAGCAGTTTTCTCAATCTCGTGGTAACAAAAATCACTTTAGTGTTTCAAATGTATAGGTGGCAAAAAGAAAACACGGAGAATTCGTTACTTTACGGGAATGATAAAAGTGAAGTATGTTTTGACAATGTAATACCAATAATAATAAAGAAGTGTTTTTAGTGAGTAGTGCGGTGCCACAAGGTGATGGATGCAATACAAAAGCGGTGTGGTGTTGTGCAGTGTTTTTAGTGAGTAGTGCAGTGCCACAAGGTGATGCAATACAAGGCGGTGTGGTGTTGTGCAGTGTTTGTAGTGAGTAGAGCAGTGCCACAAGGTGATGCAATACAAGGCGGTGTGGTGTTGTGCAGTGTTTTTAGTGAGTAGTGCGGTGCCACAAGGTGATGCAATACAAAGCGGTGTGGTGGTGTGCAGTGTTTGTAGTGAGTAGGGCGGTGCCACAAGGTGATGCAATACAAGGCGGTGTGGTGGTGTGCAGTGTTTGTAGTGAGTAGTGCGGTGCCACAAGGTGATGGATGCAATACAAAGCGGTGTGGTGTTGTGCAGTGTTTTTAGTGAGTAGTGCAGTGACACAAGGTGATGCAATACAAGGCGGTGTGGTGGTGTGCAGTGTTTTTAGTGAGTAGTGCGGTGCCACAAGGTGATGCAATACAAGGCGGTGTGGTGGTGTGCAGTGTTTGTAGTGAGTAGTGCGGTGCCACAAGGTGATGCAATACAAAGCGGTGTGGTGGTGTGCAGTGTTTGTAGTGAGTAGTGCAGTGCCACAAGGTGATGCAATACAAGGCGGTGTGGTGGTGTGCAGTGTTTGTAGTGAGTAGTGCAGTGCCACAAGGTGATGCAATACCAAGCGGTGTGGTGGTGTGCAGTGTTTTTAGTGAGTAGTGCAGTGCCACAAGGTGATGCAATACAAGGCGGTGTGGTGGTGTGCAGTGTTTGTAGTGAGTAGTGCGGTGCCACAAGGTGATGCAATACAAAGCGGTGTGTTGTTGTGCAGTGTTTTTAGTGAGTAGTGCAGTGCCACAAGGTGATGCAATACAAGGCGGTGTGGTGGTGTGCAGTGTTTTTAGTGAGTAGTGCAGTGCCACAAGGTGATGGATGCAATACAAAGCGGTGTGGTGTTGTGCAGTGTTTTTAGTGAGTAGTGCAGTGTCACAAGGTGATGCAATACAAGGCGGTGTGGTGGTGTGCAGTGTTTGTAGTGAGTAGTGCGGTGCCACAAGGAGATGCAATACAAGGCGGTGTGGTGTTGTGCAGTGTTTTTAGTGAGTAGTGCAGTGCCACAAGGTGATGCAATACAAGGCGGAGTGGTGGTGTGCAGTGTTTTTAGTGAGTAGTGCAGTGTCACAAGGTGATGCAATACAAGGCGGTGTGGTCGTGTGCAGTGTTTGTAGTGAGTAGTGCAGTGCCACAAGGTGATGCAATACAAGGCGGTGTGGTGTTGTGCAGTGTTTTTAGTGAGTAGTGCAGTGCCACAAGGTGATGGATGCAATACAAAGCGGTGTGGAGGTGTGCAGTGTTTTTAGTGAGTAGTGCAGTGCCACAAGGTGATGCAATACAAGGCGGTGTGGTGTTGTGCAGTGTTTTTAGTGAGTAGTGCAGTGTCACAAAGTGATGGATGCAATACAAAGCGGTGTGGTGTTGTGCAGTGTTTTTAGTGAGTAGTGCGGTGCCACAAGGTGATGCAATACAAGGCGGTGTGGTGTTGTGCAGTGTTTTTAGTGAGTAGTGCAGTGTCACAAGGTGATGCAATACAAGGCGGTGTGGTGGTGTGCAGTGTTTTTAGTGAGTAGTGCAGTGCCACAAGGTGATGGATGCAATACAAAGCGGTGTGGTGTTGTGCAGTGTTTTTAGTGAGTAGTGCAGTGTCACAAGGTGATGCAATACAAGGCGGTGTGGTGGTGTGCAGTGTTTGTAGTGAGTAGGGCGGTGCCACAAGGTGATGCAATACAAGGCGGTGTGGTGTTGTGCAGTGTTTTTAGTGAGTAGTGCAGTGCCACAAGGTGATGCAATACAAGGCGGTGTGGTGGTGTGCAGTGTTTTTAGTGAGTAGTGCAGTGTCACAAGGTGATGCAATACAAGGCGGTGTGGTGTTGTGCAGTGTTTTTAGTGATTAGTGCAGTGCCACAAGGTGATGGATGCAATACAAAGCGGTGTGGTGGTGTGCAGTGTTTGTAGTGAGTAGTGCGGTGCCACAAGGTGATGCAATACAAGGCGGTGTGGTGTTGTGCAGTGTTTTTAGTGAGTAGTGCAGTGCCACAAGGTGATGCAATACAAGGCGGTGTGGTGTTGTGCAGTGTTTGTAGTGAGTAGTGCAGTGCCACAAGGTGATGCAATACAAGGCGGTGTGGTGGTGTGCAGAGTTTGTAGTGAGTAGTGCGGTGCCACAAGGTGATGCAATACAAGGCGTTGTGGTGTTGTGCAGTGTTTGTAGTGAGTATTGCGGTGCCACAAGGTGATGCAATACAAGGCGGTGTGGTGTTGTGCAGTGTTTTTAGTGAGTAGTGCAGTGCCACAAGGTGATGCAATACAAGGCGGTGTGGTGTTGTGCAGTGTTTGTAGTGAGTAGTGCGGTGCCACAAGGTGATGCAATACAAGGCGGTGTGGTGTTGTGCAGTGTTTTTAGTGAGTAGTGCAGTGCCACAAGGTGATGCAATACAAGGCGGTGTGGTGTTGTGCAGTGTTTGTAGTGAGTAGTGCGGTGCCACAAGGTGATGCAATACAAAGCGGTGTGGTGTTGTGCAGTGTTTGTAGTGAGTAGTGCAGTGCCACAAGGTGATGGATGCAATACAAAGCGGTGTGGTGGTGTGCAGTGTTTGTAGTGAGTAGTGCGGTGCCACAAGGTGATGCAATACAAAGCGGTGTGGTGTTGTGCAGTGTTTGTGGTGAGTAGTGCGGTGCCACAAGGTGATGCAATACAAGGCGGTGTGGTGTTGTGCAGTGTTTGTAGTGAGTAGTGCGGTGCCACAAGGTGATGCAATACAAGGCGGTGTGGTGTTGTGCAGTGTTTGTAGTGAGTAGTGCAGTGCCACAAGGTGATGCAATACAAGGCGGTGTGGTGTTGTGCAGTGTTTGTAGTGAGTAGTGCGGTGCCACAAGGTGATGCAATACAAAGCGGTGTGGTGGTGTGCAGTGTTTTTAGTGAGTAGTGCAGTGCCACAAGGTGATGCAATACAAGGCGGTGTGGTGTTGTGCAGTGTTTGTAGTGAGTAGTGCAGTGCCACAAGGTGATGCAATACAAGGCGGTGTGGTGTTGTGCAGTGTTTTTAGTGAGTAGTGCAGTGCCACAAGGTGATGGATGCAATACAAAGCGGTGTGGTGGTGTGCAGTGTTTTTAGTGAGTAGTGCAGTGCCACAAGGTGATGCAATACAAGGCGGTGTGGTGTTGTGCAGTGTTTTTAGTGAGTAGTGCAGTGTCACAGCGTGATGGATGCAATACAAAGCGGTGTGGTGTTGTGCAGGGTTTTTAGTGAGTAGTGCGGTGCCACAAGGTGATGCAATACAAGGCGGTGTGGTGTTGTGCAGTGTTTTTAGTGAGTAGTGCAGTGCCACAAGGTGATGCAATACAAAGCGGTGTGGTGTTGTGCAGTGTTTTTAGTGAGTAGTGCAGTGCCACAAGGTGATGCAATACAAGGCGGTGTGGTGTTGTGCAGTGTTTTTAGTGAGTAGTGCAGTGCCACAAGGTGATGGATGCAATACAAGGCGGTGTGGTGGTGTGCAGTGTTTTTAGTGAGTAGTGCAGTGCCACAAGGTGATGGATGCAATACAAGGCGGTGTGGTGGTGTGCAGTGTTTTTAGTGAGTAGTGCAGTGTCACAAGGTGATGGATGCAATACAAAGCGGTGTGGTGTTGTGCAGTGTTTTTAGTGAGTAGTGCGGTGCCACAAGGTGATGCAATACAAGGCGGTGTGGTGTTGTGCAGTGTTTTTAGTGAGTAGTGCAGTGCCACAAGGTGATGGATGCAATACAAGGCGGTGTGGTGGTGTGCAGTGTTTGTAGTGAGTAGTGCGGTGCCACAAGGTGATGCAATACAAGGCGGTGTGGTGGTGTGCAGTGTTTTTAGTGAGTAGTGCGGTGCCACAAGGTGATGGATGCAATACAAGGCGGTGTGGTGTTGTGCATTGTTTTTAGTGAGTAGTGCAGTGCCACAAGGTGATGGATGCAATACAAGGCGGTGTGGTGGTGTGCAGTGTTTTTAGTGAGTAGTGCAGTGTCACAAGGTGATGGATGCAATACAAAGCGGTGTGGTGTTGTGCAGTGTTTTTAGTGAGTAGTGCGGTGCCACAAGGTGATGCAATACAAGGCGGTGTGGTGTTGTGCAGTGTTTTTAGTGAGTAGTGCAGTGCCACAAGGTGATGCAATACAAAGCGGTGTGGTGTTGTGCAGTGTTTTTAGTGAGTAGTGCAGTGCCACAAGGTGATGGATGCAATACAAAGCGGTGTGGTGTTGTGCAGTGTTTTTAGTGAGTAGTGCGGTGCCACAAGGTGATGCAATACAAGGCGGTGTGGTGTTGTGCAGTGTTTTTAGTGAGTAGTGCAGTGTCACAAGGTGATGCAATACAAGGCGGTGTGGTGTTGTGCAGTGTTTTTAGTGAGTAGTGCAGTGCCACAAGGTGATGGATGCAATACAAGGCGGTGTGGTGGTGTGCAGTGTTTGTAGTGAGTAGTGCAGTGCCACAAGTTGATGCAATACAAGGCGGTGTGGTGGTGTGCAGTGTTTGTAGTGAGTAGTGCGGTGCCACAAGGTGATGCAATACAAGGCGGTGTGGTGTTGTGCAGTGTTTTTAGTGAGTAGTGCAGTGCCACAAGGTGATGGATGCAATACAAGGCGGTGTGGTGTTGTGCAGTGTTTTTAGTGAGTAGTGCAGTGCCACAAGGTGATGGATGCAATACAAGGCGGTGTGGTGTTGTGCAGTGTTTTTAGTGAGTAGTGCAGTGTCACAAGGTGATGGATGGAATACAAAGCGGTGTGGTGTTGTGCAGTGTTTTTAGTGAGTAGTGCGGTGCCACAAGGTGATGCAATACAAAGCGGTGTGGTGGTGTGCAGTGTTTTTAGTGAGTAGTGCAGTGCCACAAGGTGATGGATGCAATACAAAGCGGTGTGGTGGTGTGCAGTGTTTTTAGTGAGTAGTGCAGTGCCACAAGGTGATGCAAAACAAAGCGGTGTGGTGTTGTGCAGTGTTTTTAGTGAGTAGTGCGGTGCCACAAGGTGATGCAATACAAAGCGGTGTGGTGGTGTGCAGTGTTTTTAGTGAGTAGTGCAGTGCCACAAGGTGATGGATGCAATACAAAGCGGTGTGGTGGTGTGCAGTGTTTTTAGTGAGTAGTGCAGTGCCACACGGTGATGCAATACAAGGCGGTGTGGTGTTGTGCAGGGTTTTTAGTGAGTAGTGCAGTGTCACAAGGTGATGCAATACAAGGCGGTGTGGTGTTGTGCAGTGTTTTTAGCGAGTAGTGCAGTGCCACAAGGTGATGGATGCAATACAAAGCGGTGTGGTGGTGTGCAGTGTTTTTAGTGAGTAGTGCAGTGCCACAAGGTGATGCAATACAAAGCGGTGTGGTGTTGTGCAGTGTTTTTAGTGAGTAGTGCAGTGTCACAAGGTGATGCAATACAAGGCGGTGTGGTGTTGTGCAGTGTTTTTAGTGAGTAGTGCAGTGCCACAAGGTGATGGATGCAATACAAAGCGGTGTGGTGGTGTGCAGTGTTTTTAGTGAGTAGTGCAGTGCCACAAGGTGATGCAATACAAAGCGGTGTGGTGTTGTGCAGTGTTTTTAGTGAGTAGTGCGGTGCCACAAGGTGATGGATGCAATACAAGGCGCTGTGGTGTTGTGCAGTGTTTTTAGTGAGTAGTGCAGTGCCACAAGGTGATGCAATACAAGGCGGTGTGGTGGTGTGCAGTGTTTTTAGTGAGTAGTGCAGTGCCACAAGGTGATGCAATACAAAGCGGTGTGGTGGTGTGCAGTGTTTTTAGTGAGTAGTGCAGTGCCACAAGGTGATGCAATACAAGGCGGTGTGGTGTTGTGCAGTGTTTGTAGTGAGTAGTGCGGTGCCACAAGGTGATGCAATACAAGGCGGTGTGGTGTTGTGCAGTGTTTTTAGTGAGTAGTGCAGTGCCACAAGGTGATGCAATACAAGGCGGTGTGGTGTTGTGCAGTGTTTTTAGTGAGTAGTGCAGTGCCACAAGGTGATGGATGCAATACAAAGCGGTGTGGTGTTGTGCAGTGTTTTTAGTGAGTAGTGCAGTGCCACAAGGTGATACAATACAAGGCGGTGTGGTGTTGTGCAGTGTTTTTAGTGAGTAGTGCGGTGCCACAAGGTGATGGATGCAATACAAGGCGGTGTGGTGTTGTGCAGTGTTTTTAGTGAGTAGTGCAGTGCCACAAGGTGATGCAATACAAAGCGGTGTGGTGGTGTGCAGTGTTTTTAGTGAGTAGTGCAGTGCCACAAGGTGATGCAATACAAGGCGGTGTGGTGGTGTGCAGTGTTTTTAGTGAGTACTGCAGTGCCACAAGGTGATGCAATACAAAGCGGTGTGGTGGTGTGCAGTGTTTTTAGTGAGTAGTGCAGTGCCACAAGGTGATGCAATACAAGGCGGTGTGGTGTTGTGCAGTGTTTTTAGTGAGTAGTGCGGTGCCACAAGGAGATGCAATACAAGGCGGTGTGGTGTTGTGCAGTGTTTGTAGTGAGTAGTGCGTTGCCACAAGGTGATGCAATACAAGGCGGTGTGTTTTTGTGCAGTGTTTTTAGTGAGTAGTGCAGTGTCACAAGGTGATGCAATACAAGGCGGTGTGGTGGTGTGCAGTGTTTGTAGTGAGTAGTGCGGTGCCACAAGGTGATGCAATACAAGGCGGTGTGGTGTTGTGCAGTGTTTTTAGTGAGTAGTGCAGTGCCACAAGGTGATGCAATACAAGGCGGTGTGGTGTTGTGCAGTGTTTGTAGTGAGTAGTGCAGTGCCACAAGGTGATGCAATACAAGGCGGTGTGGTGTTGTGCAGTGTTTTTAGTGAGTAGTGCAGTGCCACAAGGTGATGGATGCAATACAAAGCGGTGTGGTGTTGTGCAGTGTTTTTAGTGAGTAATGCAGTGCCACAAGGTGATGCAATACAAGGCGGTGTGGTGTTGTGCAGTGTTTGTAGTGAGTAGTGCAGTGCCACAAGGTGATGCAATACAAGGCGGTGTGGTGTTGTGCAGTGTTTGTAGTGAGTAGTGCAGTGCCACAAGGTGATGCAATACAAGGCGGTGTGGTGTTGTGCAGTGTTTTTAGTGAGTAGTGCAGTGCCACAAGGTGATGGATGCAATACAAGGCGGTGTGGTGGTGTGCAGTGTTTGTAGTGAGTAGTGCGGTGCCACAAGGTGATGCAATACAAGGCGGTGTGGTGTTGTGCAGTGTTTTTAGTGAGTAGTGCAGTGCCACGAGGTGATGCAATACAAGGCGGTGTGGTGTTGTGCAGTGTTTTTAGTAAGTAGTGCAGTGCCACAAGGTGATGGATGCAATACAAAGCGGTGTGGTGGTGTGCAGTGTTTGTAGTGAGTAGTGCGGTGCCACAAGGTGATGTAATACAAGGCGGTGTGGTGTTGTGCAGTGTTTTTAGTGAGTAGTGCTGTGCCACAAGGTGATGGATGCAATACAAAGCGGTGTGGTGTTGTGCAGTGTTTTTAGTGAGTAGTGCGGTGCCACAAGGTGATGCAATACAAGGCGGTGTGGTGTTGTGCAGTGTTTGTAGTGAGTAGTGCAGTGCCACAAGGTGATGCAATACAAGGCGGTGTGGTGTTGTGCAGTGTTTTTAGTGAGTAGTGCAGTGCCACAAGGTGATGGATGCAATACAAGGCGGTGTGGTGGTGTGCAGTGTTTTTAGTGAGTAGTGCAGTGCCACAAGGTGATGCAATACAAGGCGGTGTGGTGTTGTGCAGTGTTTTTAGTGAGTAGTGCGGTGCCACAAGGTGATGGATGCAATACAAAGCGGTGTGGTGTTGTGCAGTGTTTTTAGTGAGTAGTGCGGTGCCACAAGGTGATGCAATACAAGGCGGTGTGGTGTTGTGCAGTGTTTGTAGTGAGTAGTGCAGTGCCACAAGGTGATGCAATACAAGGCGGTGTGGTGTTGTGCAGTGTTTTTAGTGAGTAGTGCAGTGCCACAAGGTGATGCAATACAAGGCGGTGTGGTGTTGTGCAGTGTTTGTAGTGAGTAGTGCGCTGCCACAAGGTGATGAAATACAAAGCGGTGTGGTGGTGTGCAGTGTTTTTAGTGAGTAGTGCAGTGCCACAAGGTGATGCAATACAAGGCGGTGTGGTGTTGTGCAGTGTTTGTAGTGAGTAGTGCGCTGCCACAAGGTGATGCAATACAAGGCGGTGTGGTGTTGTGCAGTGTTTTTAGTGAGTAGTGCAGTGCCACAAGGTGATGCAATACAAGGCGGTGTGGTGTTGTGCAGTGTTTGTAGTGAGTAGTGCGCTGCCACAAGGTGATGCAATACAAGGCGGTGTGGTGTTGTGCAGTGTTTTTAGTGAGTAGTGCAGTGCCACAAGGTGATGCAATACAAGGCGGTGTGGTGTTGTGCAGTGTTTGTAGTGAGTAGTGCGGTGCCACAAGGTGATGCAATACAAGGCGGTGTGGTGTTGTGCAGTGTTTGTAGTGAGTAGTGCGCTGCCACAAGGTGATGAAATACAAAGCGGTGTGGTGGTGTGCAGTGTTTTTAGTGAGTAGTGCAGTGCCACAAGGTGATGCAATACAAGGCGGTGTGGTGTTGTGCAGTGTTTGTAGTGAGTAGTGCGCTGCCACAAGGTGATGCAATACAAGGCGGTGTGGTGTTGTGCAGTGTTTTTAGTGAGTAGTGCAGTGCCACAAGGTGATGCAATACAAGGCGGTGTGGTGTTGTGCAGTGTTTTTAGTGAGTAGTGCGGTGCCACAAGGTGATGCAATACATGGAGATGTGGTGGTGTGCAGTGTTTTACCAATACTAATTAAGAAGAATACGGGAATTAAAAGAAATATATCCGAGGTGGGAATAGAACTCTTTCAACGATGGATAATGAAATTTACAGACAGTAATGCTAGTCCTCGAGCCACCGAGACATTGGGACGGTAATGCAATATTAAGCTACGTAACCAGCATACACACTCAGTGTAATGGATCCGATGATGATCGCTTGACGATTGAAACTCGTGATCCAAATTTATTTATAAATCTCATATAATTTCTTTTCAGGATTAGGGAATAACCCATCCTATTTGGGTGCAATCGTGTTGACCGACTGAAAAGCATCAAACATTCGTGTGTGTAGTAAGTTACTCATGTTGTTTAGTAGTATAACTTGGTGCTATAATTGTCTGGGATCATCGAAGTCACCATAAGCTGTTTTTTCCTCGGCATTTTGCATGTTGCAATTCAGTGTTGTCATATGTTTTTTGAATCCTCTGCCATACTAATTTTCTACTGTGAATATGGAACTGCGATGAAAAAGAAGAAAGGTTTTTACGCTATCATACCATTATTGTGTGCTGTGAAAATGCTATTATCCTTAGATGTCTTTCACGGGTAACAGAGGTATGTTCGTATGTTAAAACCGCACCTTACGTCTGCGCTCTGCAATTGTCTAAAACTTAATGTTCAAGCCTCTAGTGTAGGAGACATGCTGGTGTGAATTGGATGGATGTGTTGTACTTGCTTGAGAATGTTTCAGGCTGGGAATAATGCTGAAGTGAATCTATGCGAGGAATAGTGGTATACCTCAGCTGCTACGACAGGCATGACTAATCTTTCTGGCCTGAAGGCTTTGTTTAGGACTTCATGTTTGGTTGTCAGAACAAAGCTCAGAGTTGTCTGTCTATCATATCTGAATAATACTTCTATCCCCCTTAACCGTTATACCCTATTTCAGACAAGAATAACATTGCCTGTGATGTGCGTGTAACAGGCTGTATTGTAATTTCTAATATAGGCCGTTTCACGCTCAACATAGTCATTGTGTCACTGCTTCTGCCCCACGCTGCCTTCTTTCGCTGGTGAAAATAGAATGCCTTACGGATGTTCCTCACTTTCTGGGTTACTCAATCAGCATAATCCTTGACTGTATTTCACCATTGAAGAGCTGTAAGCTGTGTACTATTCCTGGATGACACATGGAAGGAGATCTTGGTTCCTGATGGCACAGCATCTGATGGATCTCTAAACAAACAATCAATAAACAATTTACTTTTAGTGTACAAAGAAGTTGAACATGATCAGTGTTATCACCGTCCAGAGACTTTCATACTCAAGTTAGTTGCTGAGGAGAATGTGATGAGTCTGATTTCCAATAACGAAATCCTTATAATTATCCCTGACAGCAACAATTTTTGCATCAGTGTGAAAACGCAGCTCACGAAGACGTTCTTCATTTTGATATAAACAGTACGAAACTGCTCTAAATAAGTAATTTCCTTACCTGATATGGGTACAATTCTTTGGGTTTCCATGACAGTAAATTAAGCAAGTGAGCATAGAGTCACTTCGCCAACTACTGGGATGAGCATAGACTCACTTCGCCAGCCACCTCAATAGAGGTAGTTTTAGAATTATATGTCTCGTATATTGCAAACATGGTTCTAACACAGGGAAGCCTACTCTTAAGGCTACATTCTTGGCTATCACTTCGGAGATCCAGGCTCGATTCCCTGCTCTGCCATGAAAATTCATTCTGCCCAGAGGGCTGGAACGGGGTGCACTCAGCCTCGAGGGGTAAAACTGAGGGGAGGTGGGATCAAACATTTTGGTTGTATTTCATGTGGTTTCCCACTACCACTCCTGGCCAATACCGGGATGGTTCCTCCTTCCTCCTTCCCAATAACCACCTTAGTTACAGATACACACATAATTAGAGCCATCACAATACACAGATTATAAGAGAGAATATTCCACGTACACCAAAGTACATGGGGCAGATTGACAACAATGTCAAAGCCCCTCAAATGAATTATGTTCATTCTCATGGCGAAAGCGATTGTGCGCACATGCGAGTGCCTGGAATATTACATTTTTCTTTAATAATTTAAAAGTATATGGCAACGTAAATCACGGAGAATTAGTTACATTACGGGAATGATAAAAGTAAAATATGTTTTGACAATGTAATACCAATAGTGAGAAAGAATACAGAAATTTAAAAAAATTGAAGTAGGATTTGAAATCACTCGACGATGCATATTGCAATTCACAGACTGTAACGCTAGCCCATGACTCACCCAGACAATGGGACGGGAGCAAAATATTAAGCTATGTAAACAACATACACATTCAACTGCCTGTTTATGATCTTCAATACTTCCATTATTTTATAATTCTATTTCAATGTATAACGTGGAAAATCATAAACAATATTTCACCCCTTTATAATTAACATGAACTAAGATCTCGGTAAGACGCCATGGGAGCCGCCATTTCTCTCGTGAAAAGGAGCCGTTGTGCCGGAGCGACAAATATTACAGTTTTCTTTATTAATTTAAATATACCCTGACATATATTTTTCTTTTAAGGACACTTTCGTTAGAATGCTTTACGAAGTCAATCGGTTAAGCAGTTTTCTCAATCTCGTGGTAACAAAAATCACTTTAGTGTTTCAAATGTATAGGTGGCAAAAAGAAAACACGGAGAATTCGTTACTTTACGGGAATGATAAAAGTGAAGTATGTTTTGACACTGTAATACCAATAATAATAAAGAAGTGTTTTTAGTGAGTAGTGCGGTGCCACAAGGTGATGGATGCAATACAAAAGCGGTGTGGTGTTGTGCAGTGTTTTTAGTGAGTAGTGCAGTGCCACAAGGTGATGCAATACAAGGCGGTGTGGTGTTGTGCAGTGTTTGTAGTGAGTAGAGCAGTGCCACAAGGTGATGCAATACAAGGCGGTGTGGTGTTGTGCAGTGTTTTTAGTGAGTAGTGCGGTGCCACAAGGTGATGCAATACAAAGCGGTGTGGTGGTGTGCAGTGTTTGTAGTGAGTAGTGCGGTGCCACAAGGTGATGCAATACAAGGCGGTGTGGTGGTGTGCAGTGTTTGTAGTGAGTAGTGCGGTGCCACAAGGTGATGGATGCAATACAAAGCGGTGTGGTGTTGTGCAGTGTTTTTAGTGAGTAGTGCAGTGCCACAAGGTGATGCAATACAAGGCGGTGTGGTGGTGTGCAGTGTTTTTAGTGAGTAGTGCGGTGCCACAAGGTGATGCAATACAAGGCGGTGTGGTGGTGTGCAGTGTTTTTAGTGAGTACTGCAGTGCCACAAGGTGATGCAATACAAAGCGGTGTGGTGGTGTGCAGTGTTTTTAGTGAGTAGTGCAGTGCCACAAGGTGATGCAATACAAGGCGGTGTGGTGTTGTGCAGTGTTTTTAGTGAGTAGTGCGGTGCCACAAGGTGATGCAATACAAGGCGGTGTGGTGTTGTGCAGTGTTTGTAGTGAGTAGTGCGTTGCCACAAGGTGATGCAATACAAGGCGGTGTGTTGTTGTGCAGTGTTTTTAGTGAGTAGTGCAGTGTCACAAGGTGATGCAATACAAGGCGGTGTGGTGGTGTGCAGTGTTTGTAGTGAGTAGTGCGGTGCCACAAGGTGATGCAATACAAGGCGGTGTGGTGTTGTGCAGTGTTTTTAGTGAGTAGTGCAGTGCCACAAGGTGATGCAATACAAGACGGTGTGGTGTTGTGCAGTGTTTGTAGTGAGTAGTGCAGTGCCACAAGGTGATGCAATACAAGGCGGTGTGGTGTTGTGCAGTGTTTGTAGTGAGTAGTGCGTTGCCACAAGGTGATGCAATACAAGGCGGTGTGTTGTTGTGCAGTGTTTTTAGTGAGTAGTGCAGTGTCACAAGGTGATGCAATACAAGGCGGTGTGGTGGTGTGCAGTGTTTGTAGTGAGTAGTGCGGTGCCACAAGGTGATGCAATACAAGGCGGTGTGGTGTTGTGCAGTGTTTTTAGTGAGTAGTGCAGTGCCACAAGGTGATGCAATACAAGACGGTGTGGTGTTGTGCAGTGTTTGTAGTGAGTAGTGCAGTGCCACAAGGTGATGCAATACAAGGCGGTGTGGTGGTGTGCAGTGTTTGTAGTGAGTAGTGCGGTGCCACAAGGTGATGCAATACAAGGCGGTGTGGTGTTGTGCAGTGTTTTTAGTGAGTAGTGCAGTGCCACGAGGTGATGCAATACAAGGCGGTGTGGTGTTGTGCAGTGTTTTTAGTAAGTAGTGCAGTGCCACAAGGTGATGGATGCAATACAAAGCGGTGTGGTGGTGTGCAGTGTTTGTAGTGAGTAGTGCGGTGCCACAAGGTGATGTAATACAAGGCGGTGTGGTGTTGTGCAGTGTTTTTAGTGAGTAGTGCTGTGCCACAAGGTGATGGATGCAATACAAAGCGGTGTGGTGTTGTGCAGTGTTTTTAGTGAGTAGTGCGGTGCCACAAGGTGATGCAATACAAGGCGGTGTGGTGTTGTGCAGTGTTTGTAGTGAGTAGTGCAGTGCCACAAGGTGATGCAATACAAGGCGGTGTGGTGTTGTGCAGTGTTTTTAGTGAGTAGTGCAGTGCCACAAGGTGATGGATGCAATACAAGGCGGTGTGGTGGTGTGCAGTGTTTTTAGTGAGTAGTGCAGTGCCACAAGGTGATGCAATACAAGGCGGTGTGGTGTTGTGCAGTGTTTTTAGTGAGTAGTGCGGTGCCACAAGGTGATGGATGCAATACAAAGCGGTGTGGTGTTGTGCAGTGTTTTTAGTGAGTAGTGCGGTGCCACAAGGTGATGCAATACAAGGCGGTGTGGTGTTGTGCAGTGTTTGTAGTGAGTAGTGCAGTGCCACAAGGTGATGCAATACAAGGCGGTGTGGTGTTGTGCAGTGTTTTTAGTGAGTAGTGCAGTGCCACAAGGTGATGCAATACAAGGCGGTGTGGTGTTGTGCAGTGTTTGTAGTGAGTAGTGCGCTGCCACAAGGTGATGAAATACAAAGCGGTGTGGTGGTGTGCAGTGTTTTTAGTGAGTAGTGCAGTGCCACAAGGTGATGCAATACAAGGCGGTGTGGTGTTGTGCAGTGTTTGTAGTGAGTAGTGCGCTGCCACAAGGTGATGCAATACAAGGCGGTGTGGTGTTGTGCAGTGTTTTTAGTGAGTAGTGCAGTGCCACAAGGTGATGCAATACAAGGCGGTGTGGTGTTGTGCAGTGTTTGTAGTGAGTAGTGCGCTGCCACAAGGTGATGCAATACAAGGCAGTGTGGTGTTGTGCAGTGTTTTTAGTGAGTAGTGCAGTGCCACAAGGTGATGCAATACAAGGCGGTGTGGTGTTGTGCAGTGTTTGTAGTGAGTAGTGCAGTGCCACAAGGTGATGCAATACAAGGCGGTGTGGTGTTGTGCAGTGTTTGTAGTGAGTAGTGCAGTGCCACAAGGTGATGCAATACAAGGCGGTGTGGTGTTGTGCAGTGTTTTTAGTGAGTAGTGCAGTGCCACAAGGTGATGGATGCAATACAAGGCGGTGTGGTGGTGTGCAGTGTTTGTAGTGAGTAGTGCGGTGCCACAAGGTGATGCAATACAAGGCGGTGTGGTGTTGTGCAGTGTTTTTAGTGAGTAGTGCAGTGCCACGAGGTGATGCAATACAAGGCGGTGTGGTGTTGTGCAGTGTTTTTAGTAAGTAGTGCAGTGCCACAAGGTGATGGATGCAATACAAAGCGGTGTGGTGGTGTGCAGTGTTTGTAGTGAGTAGTGCGGTGCCACAAGGTGATGCAATACAAGGCGGTGTGGTGTTGTGCAGTGTTTGTAGTGAGTAGTGCAGTGCCACAAGGTGATGCAATACAAGGCGGTGTGGTGTTGTGCAGTGTTTGTAGTGAGTAGTGCAGTGCCACAAGGTGATGCAATACAAGGCGGTGTGGTGTTGTGCAGTGTTTTTAGTGAGTAGTGCAGTGCCACAAGGTGATGGATGCAATACAAGGCGGTGTGGTGGTGTGCAGTGTTTGTAGTGAGTAGTGCGGTGCCACAAGGTGATGCAATACAAGGCGGTGTGGTGTTGTGCAGTGTTTTTAGTGAGTAGTGCAGTGCCACGAGGTGATGCAATACAAGGCGGTGTGGTGTTGTGCAGTGTTTTTAGTAAGTAGTGCAGTGCCACAAGGTGATGGATGCAATACAAAGCGGTGTGGTGGTGTGCAGTGTTTGTAGTGAGTAGTGCGGTGCCACAAGGTGATGTAATACAAGGCGGTGTGGTGTTGTGCAGTGTTTTTAGTGAGTAGTGCTGTGCCACAAGGTGATGGATGCAATACAAAGCGGTGTGGTGTTGTGCAGTGTTTTTAGTGAGTAGTGCGGTGCCACAAGGTGATGCAATACAAGGCGGTGTGGTGTTGTGCAGTGTTTGTAGTGAGTAGTGCAGTGCCACAAGGTGATGCAATACAAGGCGGTGTGGTGTTGTGCAGTGTTTTTAGTGAGTAGTGCAGTGCCACAAGGTGATGGATGCAATACAAGGCGGTGTGGTGGTGTGCAGTGTTTTTAGTGAGTAGTGCAGTGCCACAAGGTGATGCAATACAAGGCGGTGTGGTGTTGTGCAGTGTTTTTAGTGAGTAGTGCGGTGCCACAAGGTGATGGATGCAATACAAAGCGGTGTGGTGTTGTGCAGTGTTTTTAGTGAGTAGTGCGGTGCCACAAGGTGATGCAATACAAGGCGGTGTGGTGTTGTGCAGTGTTTGTAGTGAGTAGTGCAGTGCCACAAGGTGATGCAATACAAGGCGGTGTGGTGTTGTGCAGTGTTTTTAGTGAGTAGTGCAGTGCCACAAGGTGATGCAATACAAGGCGGTGTGGTGTTGTGCAGTGTTTGTAGTGAGTAGTGCGCTGCCACAAGGTGATGAAATACAAAGCGGTGTGGTGGTGTGCAGTGTTTTTAGTGAGTAGTGCAGTGCCACAAGGTGATGCAATACAAGGCGGTGTGGTGTTGTGCAGTGTTTGTAGTGAGTAGTGCGCTGCCACAAGGTGATGCAATACAAGGCGGTGTGGTGTTGTGCAGTGTTTTTAGTGAGTAGTGCAGTGCCACAAGGTGATGCAATACAAGGCGGTGTGGTGTTGTGCAGTGTTTGTAGTGAGTAGTGCGCTGCCACAAGGTGATGCAATACAAGGCGGTGTGGTGTTGTGCAGTGTTTTTAGTGAGTAGTGCAGTGCCACAAGGTGATGCAATACAAGGCGGTGTGGTGTTGTGCAGTGTTTGTAGTGAGTAGTGCGGTGCCACAAGGTGATGCAATACAAGGCGGTGTGGTGTTGTGCAGTGTTTGTAGTGAGTAGTGCGCTGCCACAAGGTGATGAAATACAAAGCGGTGTGGTGGTGTGCAGTGTTTTTAGTGAGTAGTGCAGTGCCACAAGGTGATGCAATACAAGGCGGTGTGGTGTTGTGCAGTGTTTGTAGTGAGTAGTGCGCTGCCACAAGGTGATGCAATACAAGGCGGTGTGGTGTTGTGCAGTGTTTTTAGTGAGTAGTGCAGTGCCACAAGGTGATGCAATACAAGGCGGTGTGGTGTTGTGCAGTGTTTTTAGTGAGTAGTGCGGTGCCACAAGGTGATGCAATACATGGAGATGTGGTGGTGTGCAGTGTTTTACCAATACTAATTAAGAAGAATACGGGAATTAAAAGAAATATATCCGAGGTGGGAATAGAACTCTTTCAACGATGGATAATGAAATTTACAGACAGTAATGCTAGTCCTCGAGCCACCGAGACATTGGGACGGTAATGCAATATTAAGCTACGTAACCAGCATACACACTCAGTGTAATGGATCCGATGATGATCGCTTGACGATTGAAACTCGTGATCCAAATTTATTTATAAATCTCATATAATTTCTTTTCAGGATTAGGGAATAACCCATCCTATTTGGGTGCAATCGTGTTGACCGACTGAAAAGCATCAAACATTCGTGTGTGTAGTAAGTTACTCATGTTGTTTAGTAGTATAACTTGGTGCTATAATTGTCTGGGATCATCGAAGTCACCATAAGCTGTTTTTTCCTCGGCATTTTGCATGTTGCAATTCAGTGTTGTCATATGTTTTTTGAATCCTCTGCCATACTAATTTTCTACTGTGAATATGGAACTGCGATGAAAAAGAAGAAAGGTTTTTACGCTATCATACCATTATTGTGTGCTGTGAAAATGCTATTATCCTTAGATGTCTTTCACGGGTAACAGAGGTATGTTCGTATGTTAAAACCGCACCTTACGTCTGCGCTCTGCAATTGTCTAAAACTTAATGTTCAAGCCTCTAGTGTAGGAGACATGCTGGTGTGAATTGGATGGATGTGTTGTACTTGCTTGAGAATGTTTCAGGCTGGGAATAATGCTGAAGTGAATCTATGCGAGGAATAGTGGTATACCTCAGCTGCTACGACAGGCATGACTAATCTTTCTGGCCTGAAGGCTTTGTTTAGGACTTCATGTTTGGTTGTCAGAACAAAGCTCAGAGTTGTCTGTCTATCATATCTGAATAATACTTCTATCCCCCTTAACCGTTATACCCTATTTCAGACAAGAATAACATTGCCTGTGATGTGCGTGTAACAGGCTGTATTGTAATTTCTAATATAGGCCGTTTCACGCTCAACATAGTCATTGTGTCACTGCTTCTGCCCCACGCTGCCTTCTTTCGCTGGTGAAAATAGAATGCCTTACGGATGTTCCTCACTTTCTGGGTTACTCAATCAGCATAATCCTTGACTGTATTTCACCATTGAAGAGCTGTAAGCTGTGTACTATTCCTGGATGACACATGGAAGGAGATCTTGGTTCCTGATGGCACAGCATCTGATGGATCTCTAAACAAACAATCAATAAACAATTTACTTTTAGTGTACAAAGAAGTTGAACATGATCAGTGTTATCACCGTCCAGAGACTTTCATACTCAAGTTAGTTGCTGAGGAGAATGTGATGAGTCTGATTTCCAATAACGAAATCCTTATAATTATCCCTGACAGCAACAATTTTTGCATCAGTGTGAAAACGCAGCTCACGAAGACGTTCTTCATTTTGATATAAACAGTACGAAACTGCTCTAAATAAGTAATTTCCTTACCTGATATGGGTACAATTCTTTGGGTTTCCATGACAGTAAATTAAGCAAGTGAGCATAGAGTCACTTCGCCAACTACTGGGATGAGCATAGACTCACTTCGCCAGCCACCTCAATAGAGGTAGTTTTAGAATTATATGTCTCGTATATTGCAAACATGGTTCTAACACAGGGAAGCCTACTCTTAAGGCTACATTCTTGGCTATCACTTCGGAGATCCAGGCTCGATTCCCTGCTCTGCCATGAAAATTCATTCTGCCCAGAGGGCTGGAACGGGGTGCACTCAGCCTCGAGGGGTAAAACTGAGGGGAGGTGGGATCAAACATTTTGGTTGTATTTCATGTGGTTTCCCACTACCACTCCTGGCCAATACCGGGATGGTTCCTCCTTCCTCCTTCCCAATAACCACCTTAGTTACAGATACACACATAATTAGAGCCATCACAATACACAGATTATAAGAGAGAATATTCCACGTACACCAAAGTACATGGGGCAGATTGACAACAATGTCAAAGCCCCTCAAATGAATTATGTTCATTCTCATGGCGAAAGCGATTGTGCGCACATGCGAGTGCCTGGAATATTACATTTTTCTTTAATAATTTAAAAGTATATGGCAACGTAAATCACGGAGAATTAGTTACATTACGGGAATGATAAAAGTAAAATATGTTTTGACAATGTAATACCAATAGTGAGAAAGAATACAGAAATTTAAAAAAATTGAAGTAGGATTTGAAATCACTCGACGATGCATATTGCAATTCACAGACTGTAACGCTAGCCCATGACTCACCCAGACAATGGGACGGGAGCAAAATATTAAGCTATGTAAACAACATACACATTCAACTGCCTGTTTATGATCTTCAATACTTCCATTATTTTATAATTCTATTTCAATGTATAACGTGGAAAATCATAAACAATATTTCACCCCTTTATAATTAACATGAACTAAGATCTCGGTAAGACGCCATGGGAGCCGCCATTTCTCTCGTGAAAAGGAGCCGTTGTGCCGGAGCGACAAATATTACAGTTTTCTTTATTAATTTAAATATACCCTGACATATATTTTTCTTTTAAGGACACTTTCGTTAGAATGCTTTACGAAGTCAATCGGTTAAGCAGTTTTCTCAATCTCGTGGTAACAAAAATCACTTTAGTGTTTCAAATGTATAGGTGGCAAAAAGAAAACACGGAGAATTCGTTACTTTACGGGAATGATAAAAGTGAAGTATGTTTTGACACTGT
Organism: Meconema thalassinum; assembly: GCA_946902985.2. Lineage (NCBI taxonomy): Eukaryota > Metazoa > Arthropoda > Insecta > Orthoptera > Tettigoniidae > Meconema > Meconema thalassinum. The sequence continues at coordinate 4,853,489 of CAMPQE020000020.1, forward strand.
AATACCAATAATAATAAAGAAGTGTTTTTAGTGAGTAGTGCGGTGCCACAAGGTGATGGATGCAATACAAAAGCGGTGTGGTGTTGTGCAGTGTTTTTAGTGAGTAGTGCAGTGCCACAAGGTGATGCAATACAAGGCGGTGTGGTGTTGTGCAGTGTTTGTAGTGAGTAGAGCAGTGCCACAAGGTGATGCAATACAAGGCGGTGTGGTGTTGTGCAGTGTTTTTAGTGAGTAGTGCGGTGCCACAAGGTGATGCAATACAAAGCGGTGTGGTGGTGTGCAGTGTTTGTAGTGAGTAGTGCGGTGCCACAAGGTGATGCAATACAAGGCGGTGTGGTGGTGTGCAGTGTTTGTAGTGAGTAGTGCGGTGCCACAAGGTGATGGATGCAATACAAAGCGGTGTGGTGTTGTGCAGTGTTTTTAGTGAGTAGTGCAGTGCCACAAGGTGATGCAATACAAGGCGGTGTGGTGGTGTGCAGTGTTTTTAGTGAGTAGTGCGGTGCCACAAGGTGATGCAATACAAGGCGGTGTGGTGGTGTGCAGTGTTTTTAGTGAGTACTGCAGTGCCACAAGGTGATGCAATACAAAGCGGTGTGGTGGTGTGCAGTGTTTTTAGTGAGTAGTGCAGTGCCACAAGGTGATGCAATACAAGGCGGTGTGGTGTTGTGCAGTGTTTTTAGTGAGTAGTGCGGTGCCACAAGGTGATGCAATACAAGGCGGTGTGGTGTTGTGCAGTGTTTGTAGTGAGTAGTGCGTTGCCACAAGGTGATGCAATACAAGGCGGTGTGTTGTTGTGCAGTGTTTTTAGTGAGTAGTGCAGTGTCACAAGGTGATGCAATACAAGGCGGTGTGGTGGTGTGCAGTGTTTGTAGTGAGTAGTGCGGTGCCACAAGGTGATGCAATACAAGGCGGTGTGGTGTTGTGCAGTGTTTTTAGTGAGTAGTGCAGTGCCACAAGGTGATGCAATACAAGACGGTGTGGTGTTGTGCAGTGTTTGTAGTGAGTAGTGCAGTGCCACAAGGTGATGCAATACAAGGCGGTGTGGTGTTGTGCAGTGTTTGTAGTGAGTAGTGCGTTGCCACAAGGTGATGCAATACAAGGCGGTGTGTTGTTGTGCAGTGTTTTTAGTGAGTAGTGCAGTGTCACAAGGTGATGCAATACAAGGCGGTGTGGTGGTGTGCAGTGTTTGTAGTGAGTAGTGCGGTGCCACAAGGTGATGCAATACAAGGCGGTGTGGTGTTGTGCAGTGTTTTTAGTGAGTAGTGCAGTGCCACAAGGTGATGCAATACAAGACGGTGTGGTGTTGTGCAGTGTTTGTAGTGAGTAGTGCAGTGCCACAAGGTGATGCAATACAAGGCGGTGTGGTGGTGTGCAGTGTTTGTAGTGAGTAGTGCGGTGCCACAAGGTGATGCAATACAAGGCGGTGTGGTGTTGTGCAGTGTTTTTAGTGAGTAGTGCAGTGCCACGAGGTGATGCAATACAAGGCGGTGTGGTGTTGTGCAGTGTTTTTAGTAAGTAGTGCAGTGCCACAAGGTGATGGATGCAATACAAAGCGGTGTGGTGGTGTGCAGTGTTTGTAGTGAGTAGTGCGGTGCCACAAGGTGATGTAATACAAGGCGGTGTGGTGTTGTGCAGTGTTTTTAGTGAGTAGTGCTGTGCCACAAGGTGATGGATGCAATACAAAGCGGTGTGGTGTTGTGCAGTGTTTTTAGTGAGTAGTGCGGTGCCACAAGGTGATGCAATACAAGGCGGTGTGGTGTTGTGCAGTGTTTGTAGTGAGTAGTGCAGTGCCACAAGGTGATGCAATACAAGGCGGTGTGGTGTTGTGCAGTGTTTTTAGTGAGTAGTGCAGTGCCACAAGGTGATGGATGCAATACAAGGCGGTGTGGTGGTGTGCAGTGTTTTTAGTGAGTAGTGCAGTGCCACAAGGTGATGCAATACAAGGCGGTGTGGTGTTGTGCAGTGTTTTTAGTGAGTAGTGCGGTGCCACAAGGTGATGGATGCAATACAAAGCGGTGTGGTGTTGTGCAGTGTTTTTAGTGAGTAGTGCGGTGCCACAAGGTGATGCAATACAAGGCGGTGTGGTGTTGTGCAGTGTTTGTAGTGAGTAGTGCAGTGCCACAAGGTGATGCAATACAAGGCGGTGTGGTGTTGTGCAGTGTTTTTAGTGAGTAGTGCAGTGCCACAAGGTGATGCAATACAAGGCGGTGTGGTGTTGTGCAGTGTTTGTAGTGAGTAGTGCGCTGCCACAAGGTGATGAAATACAAAGCGGTGTGGTGGTGTGCAGTGTTTTTAGTGAGTAGTGCAGTGCCACAAGGTGATGCAATACAAGGCGGTGTGGTGTTGTGCAGTGTTTGTAGTGAGTAGTGCGCTGCCACAAGGTGATGCAATACAAGGCGGTGTGGTGTTGTGCAGTGTTTTTAGTGAGTAGTGCAGTGCCACAAGGTGATGCAATACAAGGCGGTGTGGTGTTGTGCAGTGTTTGTAGTGAGTAGTGCGCTGCCACAAGGTGATGCAATACAAGGCGGTGTGGTGTTGTGCAGTGTTTTTAGTGAGTAGTGCAGTGCCACAAGGTGATGCAATACAAGGCGGTGTGGTGTTGTGCAGTGTTTGTAGTGAGTAGTGCGGTGCCACAAGGTGATGCAATACAAGGCGGTGTGGTGTTGTGCAGTGTTTGTAGTGAGTAGTGCGCTGCCACAAGGTGATGAAATACAAAGCGGTGTGGTGGTGTGCAGTGTTTTTAGTGAGTAGTGCAGTGCCACAAGGTGATGCAATACAAGGCGGTGTGGTGTTGTGCAGTGTTTGTAGTGAGTAGTGCGCTGCCACAAGGTGATGCAATACAAGGCGGTGTGGTGTTGTGCAGTGTTTTTAGTGAGTAGTGCAGTGCCACAAGGTGATGCAATACAAGGCGGTGTGGTGTTGTGCAGTGTTTTTAGTGAGTAGTGCGGTGCCACAAGGTGATGCAATACATGGAGATGTGGTGGTGTGCAGTGTTTTACCAATACTAATTAAGAAGAATACGGGAATTAAAAGAAATATATCCGAGGTGGGAATAGAACTCTTTCAACGATGGATAATGAAATTTACAGACAGTAATGCTAGTCCTCGAGCCACCGAGACATTGGGACGGTAATGCAATATTAAGCTACGTAACCAGCATACACACTCAGTGTAATGGATCCGATGATGATCGCTTGACGATTGAAACTCGTGATCCAAATTTATTTATAAATCTCATATAATTTCTTTTCAGGATTAGGGAATAACCCATCCTATTTGGGTGCAATCGTGTTGACCGACTGAAAAGCATCAAACATTCGTGTGTGTAGTAAGTTACTCATGTTGTTTAGTAGTATAACTTGGTGCTATAATTGTCTGGGATCATCGAAGTCACCATAAGCTGTTTTTTCCTCGGCATTTTGCATGTTGCAATTCAGTGTTGTCATATGTTTTTTGAATCCTCTGCCATACTAATTTTCTACTGTGAATATGGAACTGCGATGAAAAAGAAGAAAGGTTTTTACGCTATCATACCATTATTGTGTGCTGTGAAAATGCTATTATCCTTAGATGTCTTTCACGGGTAACAGAGGTATGTTCGTATGTTAAAACCGCACCTTACGTCTGCCCTCTGCAATTGTCTAAAACTTAATGTTCAAGCCTCTAGTGTAGGAGACATGCTGGTGTGAATTGGATGGATGTGTTGTACTTGCTTGAGAATGTTTCAGGCTGGGAATAATGCTGAAGTGAATCTATGCGAGGAATAGTGGTATACCTCAGCTGCTACGACAGGCATGACTAATCTTTCTGGCCTGAAGGCTTTGTTTAGGACTTCATGTTTGGTTGTCAGAACAAAGCTCAGAGTTGTCTGTCTATCATATCTGAATAATACTTCTATCCCCCTTAACCGTTATACCCTATTTCAGACAAGAATAACATTGCCTGTGATGTGCGTGTAACAGGCTGTATTGTAATTTCTAATATAGGCCGTTTCACGCTCAACATAGTCATTGTGTCACTGCTTCTGCCCCACGCTGCCTTCTTTCGCTGGTGAAAATAGAATGCCTTACGGATGTTCCTCACTTTCTGGGTTACTCAATCAGCATAATCCTTGACTGTATTTCACCATTGAAGAGCTGTAAGCTGTGTACTATTCCTGGATGACACATGGAAGGAGATCTTGGTTCCTGATGGCACAGCATCTGATGGATCTCTAAACAAACAATCAATAAACAATTTACTTTTAGTGTACAAAGAAGTTGAACATGATCAGTGTTATCACCGTCCAGAGACTTTCATACTCAAGTTAGTTGCTGAGGAGAATGTGATGAGTCTGATTTCCAATAACGAAATCCTTATAATTATCCCTGACAGCAACAATTTTTGCATCAGTGTGAAAACGCAGCTCACGAAGACGTTCTTCATTTTGATATAAACAGTACGAAACTGCTCTAAATAAGTAATTTCCTTACCTGATATGGGTACAATTCTTTGGGTTTCCATGACAGTAAATTAAGCAAGTGAGCATAGAGTCACTTCGCCAACTACTGGGATGAGCATAGACTCACTTCGCCAGCCACCTCAATAGAGGTAGTTTTAGAATTATATGTCTCGTATATTGCAAACATGGTTCTAACACAGGGAAGCCTACTCTTAAGGCTACATTCTTGGCTATCACTTCGGAGATCCAGGCTCGATTCCCTGCTCTGCCATGAAAATTCATTCTGCCCAGAGGGCTGGAACGGGGTGCACTCAGCCTCGAGGGGTAAAACTGAGGGGAGGTGGGATCAAACATTTTGGTTGTATTTCATGTGGTTTCCCACTACCACTCCTGGCCAATACCGGGATGGTTCCTCCTTCCTCCTTCCCAATAACCACCTTAGTTACAGATACACACATAATTAGAGCCATCACAATACACAGATTATAAGAGAGAATATTCCACGTACACCAAAGTACATGGGGCAGATTGACAACAATGTCAAAGCCCCTCAAATGAATTATGTTCATTCTCATGGCGAAAGCGATTGTGCGCACATGCGAGTGCCTGGAATATTACATTTTTCTTTAATAATTTAAAAGTATATGGCAACGTAAATCACGGAGAATTAGTTACATTACGGGAATGATAAAAGTAAAATATGTTTTGACAATGTAATACCAATAGTGAGAAAGAATACAGAAATTTAAAAAAATTGAAGTAGGATTTGAAATCACTCGACGATGCATATTGCAATTCACAGACTGTAACGCTAGCCCATGACTCACCCAGACAATGGGACGGGAGCAAAATATTAAGCTATGTAAACAACATACACATTCAACTGCCTGTTTATGATCTTCAATACTTCCATTATTTTATAATTCTATTTCAATGTATAACGTGGAAAATCATAAACAATATTTCACCCCTTTATAATTAACATGAACTAAGATCTCGGTAAGACGCCATGGGAGCCGCCATTTCTCTCGTGAAAAGGAGCCGTTGTGCCGGAGCGACAAATATTACAGTTTTCTTTATTAATTTAAATATACCCTGACATATATTTTTCTTTTAAGGACACTTTCGTTAGAATGCTTTACGAAGTCAATCGGTTAAGCAGTTTTCTCAATCTCGTGGTAACAAAAATCACTTTAGTGTTTCAAATGTATAGGTGGCAAAAAGAAAACACGGAGAATTCGTTACTTTACGGGAATGATAAAAGTGAAGTATGTTTTGACACTGTAATACCAATAATAATAAAGAAGTGTTTTTAGTGAGTAGTGCGGTGCCACAAGGTGATGGATGCAATACAAAAGCGGTGTGGTGTTGTGCAGTGTTTTTAGTGAGTAGTGCAGTGCCACAAGGTGATGCAATACAAGGCGGTGTGGTGTTGTGCAGTGTTTGTAGTGAGTAGAGCAGTGCCACAAGGTGATGCAATACAAGGCGGTGTGGTGTTGTGCAGTGTTTTTAGTGAGTAGTGCGGTGCCACAAGGTGATGCAATACAAAGCGGTGTGGTGGTGTGCAGTGTTTGTAGTGAGTAGTGCGGTGCCACAAGGTGATGCAATACAAGGCGGTGTGGTGGTGTGCAGTGTTTGTAGTGAGTAGTGCGGTGCCACAAGGTGATGGATGCAATACAAAGCGGTGTGGTGTTGTGCAGTGTTTTTAGTGAGTAGTGCAGTGCCACAAGGTGATGCAATACAAGGCGGTGTGGTGGTGTGCAGTGTTTTTAGTGAGTAGTGCGGTGCCACAAGGTGATGCAATACAAGGCGGTGTGGTGGTGTGCAGTGTTTTTAGTGAGTACTGCAGTGCCACAAGGTGATGCAATACAAAGCGGTGTGGTGGTGTGCAGTGTTTTTAGTGAGTAGTGCAGTGCCACAAGGTGATGCAATACAAGGCGGTGTGGTGTTGTGCAGTGTTTTTAGTGAGTAGTGCGGTGCCACAAGGTGATGCAATACAAGGCGGTGTGGTGTTGTGCAGAGTTTGTAGTGAGTAGTGCGTTGCCACAAGGTGATGCAATACAAGGCGGTGTGTTGTTGTGCAGTGTTTTTAGTGAGTAGTGCAGTGTCACAAGGTGATGCAATACAAGGCGGTGTGGTGGTGTGCAGTGTTTGTAGTGAGTAGTGCGGTGCCACAAGGTGATGCAATACAAGGCGGTGTGGTGTTGTGCAGTGTTTTTAGTGAGTAGTGCAGTGCCACAAGGTGATGCAATACAAGACGGTGTGGTGTTGTGCAGTGTTTGTAGTGAGTAGTGCAGTGCCACAAGGTGATGCAATACAAGGCGGTGTGGTGTTGTGCAGTGTTTGTAGTGAGTAGTGCGTTGCCACAAGGTGATGCAATACAAGGCGGTGTGTTGTTGTGCAGTGTTTTTAGTGAGTAGTGCAGTGTCACAAGGTGATGCAATACAAGGCGGTGTGGTGGTGTGCAGTGTTTGTAGTGAGTAGTGCGGTGCCACAAGGTGATGCAATACAAGGCGGTGTGGTGTTGTGCAGTGTTTTTAGTGAGTAGTGCAGTGCCACAAGGTGATGCAATACAAGACGGTGTGGTGTTGTGCAGTGTTTGTAGTGAGTAGTGCAGTGCCACAAGGTGATGCAATACAAGGCGGTGTGGTGTTGTGCAGTGTTTTTAGTGAGTAGTGCAGTGCCACAAGGTGATGGATGCAATACAAAGCGGTGTGGTGTTGTGCAGTGTTTTTAGTGAGTAATGCAGTGCCACAAGGTGATGCAATACAAGGCGGTGTGGTGTTGTGCAGTGTTTGTAGTGAGTAGTGCAGTGCCACAAGGTGATGCAATACAAGGCGGTGTGGTGTTGTGCAGTGTTTGTAGTGAGTAGTGCAGTGCCACAAGGTGATGCAATACAAGGCGGTGTGGTGTTGTGCAGTGTTTTTAGTGAGTAGTGCAGTGCCACAAGGTGATGGATGCAATACAAGGCGGTGTGGTGGTGTGCAGTGTTTGTAGTGAGTAGTGCGGTGCCACAAGGTGATGCAATACAAGGCGGTGTGGTGTTGTGCAGTGTTTTTAGTGAGTAGTGCAGTGCCACGAGGTGATGCAATACAAGGCGGTGTGGTGTTGTGCAGTGTTTTTAGTAAGTAGTGCAGTGCCACAAGGTGATGGATGCAGTACAAAGCGGTGTGGTGGTGTGCAGTGTTTGTAGTGAGTAGTGCGGTGCCACAAGGTGATGTAATACAAGGCGGTGTGGTGTTGTGCAGTGTTTTTAGTGAGTAGTGCTGTGCCACAAGGTGATGGATGCAATACAAAGCGGTGTGGTGTTGTGCAGTGTTTTTAGTGAGTAGTGCGGTGCCACAAGGTGATGCAATACAAGGCGGTGTGGTGTTGTGCAGTGTTTGTATGGAGTAGTGCAGTGCCACAAGGTGATGCAATACAAGGCGGTGTGGTGTTGTGCAGTGTTTTTAGTGAGTAGTGCAGTGCCACAAGGTGATGGATGCAATACAAGGCGGTGTGGTGGTGTGCAGTGTTTTTAGTGAGTAGTGCAGTGCCACAAGGTGATGCAATACAAGGCGGTGTGGTGTTGTGCAGTGTTTTTAGTGAGTAGTGCGGTGCCACAAGGTGATGGATGCAATACAAAGCGGTGTGGTGTTGTGCAGTGTTTTTAGTGAGTAGTGCGGTGCCACAAGGTGATGCAATACAAGGCGGTGTGGTGTTGTGCAGTGTTTGTAGTGAGTAGTGCAGTGCCACAAGGTGATGCAATACAAGGCGGTGTGGTGTTGTGCAGTGTTTTTAGTGAGTAGTGCAGTGCCACAAGGTGATGCAATACAAGGCGGTGTGGTGTTGTGCAGTGTTTTTAGTGAGTAGTGCGGTGCCACAAGGTGATGCAATACAAGGCGGTGTGGTGTTGTGCAGTGTTTGTAGTGAGTAGTGCGCTGCCACAAGGTGATGAAATACAAAGCGGTGTGGTGGTGTGCAGTGTTTTTAGTGAGTAGTGCAGTGCCACAAGGTGATGCAATACAAGGCGGTGTGGTGTTGTGCAGTGTTTGTAGTGAGTAGTGCGCTGCCACAAGGTGATGCAATACAAGGCGGTGTGGTGTTGTGCAGTGTTTTTAGTGAGTAGTGCAGTGCCACAAGGTGATGCAATACAAGGCGGTGTGGTGTTGTGCAGTGTTTTTAGTGAGTAGTGCGGTGCCACAAGGTGATGCAATACATGGAGATGTGGTGGTGTGCAGTGTTTTACCAATACTAATTAAGAAGAATACGGGAATTAAAAGAAATATATCCGAGGTGGGAATAGAACTCTTTCAACGATGGATAATGAAATTTACAGACAGTAATGCTAGTCCTCGAGCCACCGAGACATTGGGACGGTAATGCAATATTAAGCTACGTAACCAGCATACACACTCAGTGTAATGGATCCGATGATGATCGCTTGACGATTGAAACTCGTGATCCAAATTTATTTATAAATCTCATATAATTTCTTTTCAGGATTAGGGAATAACCCATCCTATTTGGGTGCAATCGTGTTGACCGACTGAAAAGCATCAAACATTCGTGTGTGTAGTAAGTTACTCATGTTGTTTAGTAGTATAACTTGGTGCTATAATTGTCTGGGATCATCGAAGTCACCATAAGCTGTTTTTTCCTCGGCATTTTGCATGTTGCAATTCAGTGTTGTCATATGTTTTTTGAATCCTCTGCCATACTAATTTTCTACTGTGAATATGGAACTGCGATGAAAAAGAAGAAAGGTTTTTACGCTATCATACCATTATTGTGTGCTGTGAAAATGCTATTATCCTTAGATGTCTTTCACGGGTAACAGAGGTATGTTCGTATGTTAAAACCGCACCTTACGTCTGCCCTCTGCAATTGTCTAAAACTTAATGTTCAAGCCTCTAGTGTAGGAGACATGCTGGTGTGAATTGGATGGATGTGTTGTACTTGCTTGAGAATGTTTCAGGCTGGGAATAATGCTGAAGTGAATCTATGCGAGGAATAGTGGTATACCTCAGCTGCTACGACAGGCATGACTAATCTTTCTGGCCTGAAGGCTTTGTTTAGGACTTCATGTTTGGTTGTCAGAACAAAGCTCAGAGTTGTCTGTCTATCATATCTGAATAATACTTCTATCCCCCTTAACCGTTATACCCTATTTCAGACAAGAATAACATTGCCTGTGATGTGCGTGTAACAGGCTGTATTGTAATTTCTAATATAGGCCGTTTCACGCTCAACATAGTCATTGTGTCACTGCTTCTGCCCCACGCTGCCTTCTTTCGCTGGTGAAAATAGAATGCCTTACGGATGTTCCTCACTTTCTGGGTTACTCAATCAGCATAATCCTTGACTGTATTTCACCATTGAAGAGCTGTAAGCTGTGTACTATTCCTGGATGACACATGGAAGGAGATCTTGGTTCCTGATGGCACAGCATCTGATGGATCTCTAAACAAACAATCAATAAACAATTTACTTTTAGTGTACAAGGAAGTTGAACATGATCAGTGTATTCACCGTCTAGAGACTTTCATACTCAAGTTAGTTGCTGAGGAGAATGTGATGAGTCTGATTTCCAATAACGAAATCCTTATAATTATCCCTGACAGCAACAATTTTTGCATCAGTGTGAAAACGCAGCTCACGAAGACGTTCTTCATTTTGATATAAACAGTACGAAACTGCTCTAAATAAGTAATTTCCTTACCTGATATGGGTACAATTCTTTGGGTTTCCATGACAGTAAATTAAGCAAGTGAGCATAGAGTCACTTCGCCAACTACTGGGATGAGCATAGACTCACTTCGCCAGCCACCTCAATAGAGGTAGTTTTAGAATTATATGTCTCGTATATTGCAAACATGGTTCTAACACAGGGAAGCCTACTCTTAAGGCTACATTCTTGGCTATCACTTCGGAGATCCAGGCTCGATTCCCTGCTCTGCCATGAAAATTCATTCTGCCCAGAGGGCTGGAACGGGGTGCACTCAGCCTCGAGGGGTAAAACTGAGGGGAGGTGGGATCAAACATTTTGGTTGTATTTCATGTGGTTTCCCACTACCACTCCTGGCCAATACCGGGATGGTTCCTCCTTCCTCCTTCCCAATAACCACCTTAGTTACAGATACACACATAATTAGAGCCATCACAATACACAGATTATAAGAGAGAATATTCCACGTACACCAAAGTACATGGGGCAGATTGACAACAATGTCAAAGCCCCTCAAATGAATTATGTTCATTCTCATGGCGAAAGCGATTGTGCGCACGTGCGAGTGCCTGGAATATTACATTTTTCTTTAATAATTTAAAAGTATATGGCAACGTAAATCACGGAGAATTAGTTACATTACGGGAATGATAAAAGTAAAATATGTTTTGACAATGTAATACCAATAGTGAGAAAGAATACAGAAATTTAAAAAAATTGAAGTAGGATTTGAAATCACTCGACGATGCATATTGCAATTCACAGACTGTAACGCTAGCCCATGACTCACCCAGACAATGGGACGGGAGCAAAATATTAAGCTATGTAAACAACATACACATTCAACTGCCTGTTTATGATCTTCAATACTTCCATTATTTTATAATTCTATTTCAATGTATAACGTGGAAAATCATAAACAATATTTCACCCCTTTATAATTAACATGAACTAAGATCTCGGTAAGACGCCATGGGAGCCGCCATTTCTCTCGTGAAAAGGAGCCGTTGTGCCGGAGCGACAAATATTACAGTTTTCTTTATTAATTTAAATATACCCTGACATATATTTTTCTTTTAAGGACACTTTCGTTAGAATGCTTTACGAAGTCAATCGGTTAAGCAGTTTTCTCAATCTCGTGGTAACAAAAATCACTTTAGTGTTTCAAATGTATAGGTGGCAAAAAGAAAACACGGAGAATTCGTTACTTTACGGGAATGATAAAAGTGAAGTATGTTTTGACACTGTAATACCAATAATAATAAAGAAGTGTTTTTAGTGAGTAGTGCGGTGCCACAAGGTGATGGATGCAATACAAAAGCGGTGTGGTGTTGTGCAGTGTTTTTAGTGAGTAGTGCAGTGCCACAAGGTGATGCAATACAAGGCGGTGTGGTGTTGTGCAGTGTTTGTAGTGAGTAGAGCAGTGCCACAAGGTGATGCAATACAAGGCGGTGTGGTGTTGTGCAGTGTTTTTAGTGAGTAGTGCGGTGCCACAAGGTGATGCAATACAAAGCGGTGTGGTGGTGTGCAGTGTTTGTAGTGAGTAGTGCGGTGCCACAAGGTGATGCAATACAAGGCGGTGTGGTGGTGTGCAGTGTTTGTAGTGAGTAGTGCGGTGCCACAAGGTGATGGATGCAATACAAAGCGTTGTGGTGTTGTGCAGTGTTTTTAGTGAGTAGTGCAGTGCCACAAGGTGATGCAATACAAGGCGGTGTGGTGGTGTGCAGTGTTTTTAGTGAGTAGTGCGGTGCCACAAGGTGATGCAATACAAGGCGGTGTGGTGGTGTGCAGTGTTTGTAGTGAGTAGTGCGGTGCCACAAGGTGATGCAATACAAAGCGGTGTGGTGGTGTGCAGTGTTTGTAGTGAGTAGTGCAGTGCCACAAGGTGATGCAATACAAGGCGGTGTGGTGGTGTGCAGTGTTTGTAGTGAGTAGTGCAGTGCCACAAGGTGATGGATGCAATACAAAGCGGTGTGGTGGTGTGCAGTGTTTTTAGTGAGTAGTGCAGTGCCACAAGGTGATGCAATACAAGGCGGTGTGGTGGTGTGCAGTGTTTGTAGTGAGTAGTGCGGTGCCACAAGGTGATGCAATACAAAGCGGTGTGGTGGTGTGCAGTGTTTTTAGTGAGTAGTGCAGTGCCACAAGGTGATGCAATACAAGGCGGTGTGGTGGTGTGCAGTGTTTTTAGTGAGTAGTGCAGTGCCACAAGGTGATGGATGCAATACAAAGCGGTGTGGTGTTGTGCAGTGTTTTTAGTGAGTAGTGCAGTGTCACAAGGTGATGCAATACAAGGCGGTGTGGTGGTGTGCAGTGTTTGTAGTGAGTAGTGCGGTGCCACAAGGAGATGCAATACAAGGCGGTGTGGTGTTGTGCAGTGTTTTTAGTGAGTAGTGCAGTGCCACAAGGTGATGCAATACAAGGCGGTGTGGTGGTGTGCAGTGTTTTCAGTGAGTAGTGCAGTGTCACAAGGTGATGCAATACAAGGCGGTGTGGTGGTGTGCAGTGTTTGTAGTGAGTAGTTCAGTGCCACAAGGTGATGCAATACAAGGCGGTGTGGTGTTGTGCAGTGTTTTTAGTGAGTAGTGCAGTGCCACAAGGTGATGGATGCAATACAAAGCGGTGTGGAGGTGTGCAGTGTTTTTAGTGAGTAGTGCAGTGCCACAAGGTGATGCAATACAAGGCGGTGTGGTGTTGTGCAGTTTTTTTAGTGAGTAGTGCAGTGTCACAAGGTGATGGATGCAATACAAAGCGGTGTGGTGTTGTGCAGTGTTTTTAGTGAGTAGTGCGGTGCCACAAGGTGATGCAATACAAGGCGGTGTGGTGTTGTGCAGTGTTTTTAGTGAGTAGTGCAGTGTCACAAGGTGATGCAATACAAGGCGGTGTGGTGGTGTGCAGTGTTTTTAGTGAGTAGTGCAGTGCCACAAGGTGATGGATGCAATACAAAGCGGTGTGGTGTTGTGCAGTGTTTTTAGTGAGTAGTGCAGTGTCACAAGGTGATGCAATACAAGGCGGTGTGGTGGTGTGCAGTGTTTGTAGTGGGTAGGGCGGTGCCACAAGGTGATGCAATACAAGGCGGTGTGGTGTTGTGCAGTGTTTTTAGTGAGTAGTGCAGTGCCACAAGGTGATGCAATACAAGGCGGTGTGGTGGTGTGCAGTGTTTTTAGTGAGTAGTGCAGTGTCACAAGGTGATGCAATACAAGGCGGTGTGGTGTTGTGCAGTGTTTTTAGTGAGTAGTGCAGTGCCACAAGGTGATGGATGCAATACAAAGCGGTGTGGTGGTGTGCAGTGTTTGTAGTGAGTAGTGCGGTGCCACAAGGTGATGCAATACAAGGCGGTGTGGTGTTGTGCAGTGTTTTTAGTGAGTAGTGCAGTGCCACAAGGTGATGCAATACAAAGCGGTGTGGTGTTGTGCAGTGTTTGTAGTGAGTAGTGCAGTGCCACAAGGTGAAGCAATACAAGGCGGTGTGGTGGTGTGCAGTGTTTGTAGTGAGTAGTGCGGTGCCACAAGGTGATGCAATACAAAGCAGTGTGGTGTTGTGCAGTGTTTGTAGTGAGTAGTGCAGTGCCACAAGGTGATGGATGCAATACAAAGCGGTGTGGTGGTGTGCAGTGTTTGTAGTGAGTAGTGCGGTGCCACAAGGTGATGCAATACAAAGCGGTGTGGTGTTGTGCAGTGTTTGTAGTGAGTAGTGCGGTGCCACAAGGTGATGCAATACAAGGCGGTGTGGTGTTGTGCAGTGTTTGTAGTGAGTAGTGCGGTGCCACAAGGTGATGCAATACAAGGCGGTGTGGTGTTGTGCAGTGTTTGTAGTGAGTAGTGCAGTGCCACAAGGTGATGCAATACAAGGCGGTGTGGTGTTGTGCAGTGTTTGTAGTGAGTAGTGCGGTGCCACAAGGTGATGCAATACAAAGCGGTGTGGTGGTGTGCAGTGTTTTTAGTGAGTAGTGCAGTGCCACAAGGTGATGCAATACAAGGCGGTGTGGTGTTGTGCAGTGTTTGTAGTGAGTAGTGCAGTGCCACAAGGTGATGCAATACAAGGCGGTGTGGTATTGTGCAGTGTTTTTAGTGAGTAGTGCAGTGCCACAAGGTGATGGATGCAATACAACGCGGTGTGGTGGTGTGCAGTGTTTTTAGTGAGTAGTGCAGTGCCACAAGGTGATGCAATACAAGGCGGTGTGGTGTTGTGCAGTGTTTTTAGTGAGTAGTGCAGTGTCACAGCGTGATGGATGCAATACAAAGCGGTGTGGTGTTGTGCAGTTTTTTTAGTGAGTAGTGCGGTGCCACAAGGTGATGCAATACAAGGCGGTGTGGTGTTGTGCAGTGTTTTTAGTGAGTAGTGCAGTGCCACAAGGTGATGCAATACAAAGCGGTGTGGTGTTGTGCAGTGTTTTTAGTGAGTAGTGCAGTGCCACAAGGTGATGCAATACAAGGCGGTGTGGTGTTGTGCAGTGTTTTTAGTGAGTAGTGCAGTGCCACAAGGTGATGGATGCAATACAAGGCGGTGTGGTGGTGTGCAGTGTTTTTAGTGAGTAGTGCAGTGCCACAAGGTGATGGATGCAATACAAGGCGGTGTGGTGGTGTGCAGTGTTTTTAGTGAGTAGTGCAGTGTCACAAGGTGATGGATGCAATACAAAGCGGTGTGGTGTTGTGCAGTGTTTTTAGTGAGTAGTGCGGTGCCACAAGGTGATGCAATACAAGGCGGTGTGGTGTTGTGCAGTGTTTTTAGTGAGTAGTGCAGTGCCACAAGGTGATGGATGCAATACAAGGCGGTGTGGTGGTGTGCAGTGTTTGTAGTGAGTAGTGCGGTGCCACAAGGTGATGCAATACAAGGCGGTGTGGTGGTGTGCAGTGTTTTTAGTGAGTAGTGCGGTGCCACAAGGTGATGGATGCAATACAAGGCGGTGTGGTGTTGTGCAGTGTTTTTAGTGAGTTGTGCAGTGCCACAAGGTGATGGATGCAATACAAGGCGGTGTGGTGGTGTGCAGTGTTTTTAGTGAGTAGTGCAGTGTCACAAGGTGATGGATGCAATACAAAGCGGTGTGGTGTTGTGCAGTGTTTTTAGTGAGTAGTGCGGTGCCACAAGGTGATGCAATACAAGGCGGTGTGGTGTTGTGCAGTGTTTTTAGTGAGTAGTGCAGTGCCACAAGGTGATGCAATACAAAGCGGTGTGGTGTTGTGCAGTGTTTTTAGTGAGTAGTGCAGTGCCACAAGGTGATGGATGCAATACAAAGCGGTGTGGTGTTGTGCAGTGTTTTTAGTGAGTAGTGCGGTGCCACAAGGTGATGCAATACAAGGCGGTGTGGTGTTGTGCAGTGTTTTTAGTGAGTAGTGCAGTGCCACAAGGTGATGCAATACAAGGCGGTGTGGTGTTGTGCAGTGTTTTTAGTGAGTAGTGCAGTGCCACAAGGTGATGGATGCAATACAAGGCGGTGTGGTGGTGTGCAGTGTTTGTAGTGAGTAGTGCGGTGCCACAAGGTGATGCAATACAAGGCGGTGTGGTGGTGTGCAGTGTTTTTAGTGAGTAGTGCGGTGCCACAAGGTGATGGATGCAATACAAGGCGGTGTGGTGTTGTGCAGTGTTTTTAGTGAGTAGTGCAGTGCCACAAGGTGATGAATGCAATACAAGGCGGTGTGGTGGTGTGCAGTGTTTTTAGTGAGTAGTGCAGTGCCACAAGGTGATGGATGCAATACAAGGCGGTGTGGTGGTGTGCAGTGTTTGTAGTGAGTAGTGCGGTGCCACAAGGTGATGCAATACAAGGCGGTGTGGTGTTGTGCAGTGTTTTTAGTGAGTAGTGCAGTGCCACAAGGTGATGCAATACAAGGCGGTGTGGTGTTGTGCAGTGTTTTTAGTGAGTAGTGCAGTGCCACAAGGTGATGGATGCAATACAAGGCTTTGTGGTGGTGTGCAGTGTTTGTAGTGAGTAGTGCGGTGCCACAAGGTGATGCAATACAAGGCGGTGTGGTGGTGTGCAGTGTTTGTAGTGAGTAGTGCGGTGCCACAAGGTGATGCAATACAAAGCGGTGTGGTGGTGTGCAGTGTTTTTAGTGAGTAGTGCAGTGCCACAAGGTGATGCAATACAAGGCGGTGTGGTGTTGTGCAGTGTTTTTAGTGAGTAGTGCAGTGCCACAAGGTGATGGATGCAATACAAGGCGGTGTGGTGGTGTGCAGTGTTTGTAGTGAGTAGTGCGGTGCCACAAGGTGATGCAATACAAGGCGGTGTGGTGTTGTGCAGTGTTTTTAGTGAGTAGTGCAGTGCCACAAGGTGATGGAAGCAATACAAGGCGGTGTGGTGTTGTGCAGTGTTTTTAGTGAGTAGTGCAGTGCCACAAGGTGATGGATGCAATACAAGGCGGTGTGGTGTTGTGCAGTGTTTTTAGTGAGTAGTGCAGTGTCACAAGGTGATGGATGCAATACAAAGCGGTGTGGTGTTGTGCAGTGTTTTTAGTGAGTAGTGCGGTGCCACAAGGTGATGCAATACAAAGCGGTGTGGTGGTGTGCAGTGTTTTTAGTGAGTAGTGCAGTGCCACAAGGTGATGGATGCAATACAAAGCGGTGTGGTGGTGTGCAGTGTTTTTAGTGAGTAGTGCAGTGCCACAAGGTGATGCAAAACAAAGCGGTGTGGTGTTGTGCAGTGTTTTTAGTGAGTAGTGCGGTGCCACAAGGTGATGCAATACAAAGCGGTGTGGTGGTGTGCAGTGTTTTTAGTGAGTAGTGCAGTGCCACAAGGTGATGGATGCAATACAAGGCGGTGTGGTGGTGTGCAGTGTTTTTAGTGAGTAGTGCAGTGCCACAAGGTGATGCAATACAAGGCGGTGTGGTGTTGTGCAGTGTTTTTAGTGAGTAGTGCGGTGCCACAAGGTGATGGATGCAATACAAAGCGTTGTGGTGTTGTGCAGTGTTTTTAGTGAGTAGTGCGGTGCCACAAGGTGATGCAATACAAGGCGGTGTGGTGTTGTGCAGTGTTTGTAGTGAGTAGTGCAGTGCCACAAGGTGATGCAATACAAGGCGGTGTGGTGTTGTGCAGTGTTTTTAGTGAGTAGTGCAGTGCCACAAGGTGATGCAATACAAGGCGGTGTGGTGTTGTGCAGTGTTTTTAGTGAGTAGTGCGGTGCCACAAGGTGATGCAATACAAGGCGGTGTGGTGTTGTGCAGTGTTTGTAGTGAGTAGTGCGCTGCCACAAGGTGATGAAATACAAAGCGGTGTGGTGGTGTGCAGTGTTTGTAGTGAGTAGTGCGGTGCCACAAGGTGATGGATGCAATACAAGGCGGTGTGGTGTTGTGCAGTGTTTTTAGTGAGTAGTGCAGTGCCACAAGGTGATGCAATACAAGGCGGTGTGGTGGTGTGCAGTGTTTTTAGTGAGTAGTGCAGTGCCACAAGGTGATGCAATACAAAGCGGTGTGGTGGTGTGCAGTGTTTTTAGTGAGTAGTGCAGTGCCACAAGCTGATGCAATACAAGGCGGTGTGGTGTTGTGCAGTGTTTGTAGTGAGTAGTGCGGTGCCACAAGGTGATGCAATACAAGGCGGTGTGGTGTTGTGCAGTGTTTTTAGTGAGTAGTGCAGTGCCACAAGGTGATGCAATACAAGGCGGTGTGGTGTTGTGCAGTGTTTTTAGTGAGTAGTGCAGTGCCACAAGGTGATGGATGCAATACAATGCGGTGTGGTGTTGTGCAGTGTTTTTAGTGAGTAGTGCAGTGCCACAAGGTGATGCAATACAAGGCGGTGTGGTGTTGTGCAGTGTTTTTAGTGAGTAGTGCGGTGCCACAAGGTGATGGATGCAATACAAGGCGGTGTGGTGTTGTGCAGTGTTTTTAGTGAGTAGTGCAGTGCCACAAGGTGATGCAATACAAAGCGGTGTGGCGGTGTGCAGTGTTTTTAGTGAGTAGTGCAGTGCCACAAGGTGATGCAATACAAGGCGGTGTGGTGTTGTGCAGTGTTTTTAGTGAGTAGTGCAGTGGCACAAGGTGATGCAATACAAAGCGGTGTGGTGGTGTGCAGTGTTTTTAGTGAGTAGTGCAGTGCCACAAGGTGATGCAATACAAGGCGGTGTGGTGGTGTGCAGTGTTTTTAGTGAGTAGTGCAGTGCCACAAAGTGATGCAATACAAAGCGTTGTGGTGGTGTGCAGTGTTTTTAGTGAGTAGTGCAGTGCCACAAGGTGATGCAATACAAGGCGGTGTGGTGTTGTGCAGTGTTTTTAGTGAGTAGTGCGGTGCCACAAGGTGATGCAATACAAGGCGGTGTGGTGTTGTGCAGTGTTTGTAGTGAGTAGTGCGCTGCCACAAGGTGATGCAATACAAGGCGGTGTGTTGTTGTGCAGTGTTTTTAGTGAGTAGTGCAGTGTCACAAGGTGATGCAATACAAGGCGGTGTGGTGGTGTGCAGTGTTTGTAGTGAGTAGTGCGGTGCCACAAGGTGATGCAATACAAGGCGGTGTGGTGTTGTGCAGTGTTTTTAGTGAGTAGTGCAGTGCCACAAGGTGATGCAATATAAGGCGGTGTGGTGTTGTGCAGTGTTTGTAGTGAGGTGTGCAGTGCCACAAGGTGATGCAATACAAGGCAGTGTGGTGTTGTGCAGTGTTTTTAGTGAGTAGTGCAGTGCCACAAGGTGATGGATGCAATACAAAGCGGTGTGGTGTTGTGCAGTGTTTTTAGTGAGTAGTGCAGTGCCACAAGGTGATGCAAAACAAGGCGGTGTGGTGTTGTGCAGTGTTTGTAGTGAGTAGTGCAGTGCCACAAGGTGATGCAATACAAGGCGGTGTGGTGTTGTGCAGTGTTTGTAGTGAGTAGTGCAGTGCCACAAGGTGATGCAATACAAGGCGGTGTGGTGTTGTGCAGTGTTTTTAGTGAGTAGTGCAGTGCCACAAGGTGATGGATGCAATACAAGGCGGTGTGGTGGTGTGCAGTGTTTGTAGTGAGTAGTGCGGTGCCACAAGGTGATGCAATACAAGGCGGTGTGGTGGTCTGCAGTGTTTTTAGTGAGTAGTGCGGTGCCACAAGGTGATGGATGCAATACAAGGCGGTGTGGTGTTGTGCAGTGTTTTTAGTGAGTAGTGCGGTGCCACAAGGTGATGCAATACAAAGCGGTGTGGTGGTGTGCAGTGTTTGTAGTGAGTAGGGCGGTGCCACAAAGTGATGCAATACAAGGCGGTGTGGTGGTGTGCAGTGTTTGTAGTGAGTAGTGCGGTGCCACAAGGTGATGGATGCAATACAAAGCGGTGTGGTGTTGTGCAGTGTTTTTAGTGAGTAGTGCAGTGCCACAAGGTGATGCAATACAAGGCGGTGTGGTGGTGTGCAGTGTTTTTAGTGAGTAGTGCGGTGCCACAAGGTGATGCAATACAAGGCGGTGTGGTGGTGTGCAGTGTTTGTAGTGTGTAGTGCGGTGCCACAAGGTGATGCAATACAAAGCGGTGTGGTGGTGTGCAGTGTTTGTAGTGAGTAGTGCAGTGCCACAAGGTGATGCAATACAAGGCGGTGTGGTGGTGTGCAGTGTTTGTAGTGAGTAGTGCAGTGCCACAAGGTGATGCAATACCAAGCGGTGTGGTGGTGTGCAGTGTTTTTAGTGAGTAGTGCAGTGCCACAAGGTGATGCAATACAAGGCGGTGTGGTGGTGTGCAGTGTTTGTAGTGAGTAGTGCGGTGCCACAAGGTGATGCAATACAAAGCGGTGGGGTGGTGTGCAGTGTTTTTAGTGAGTAGTGCAGTGCCACAAGGTGATGCAATACAAGGCAGTGTGGTGGTGTGCAGTGTTTTTAGTGAGTAGTGCAGTGCCACAAGGTGATGGATGCAATACAAAGCGGTGTGGTGTTGTGCAGTGTTTTTAGTGAGTAGTGCAGTGTCACAAGGTGATGCAATACAAGGCGGTGTGGTGGTGTGCAGTGTTTGTAGTGAGTAGTGCGGTGCCACAAGGAGATGCAATACAAGGCGGTGTGGTGTTGTGCAGTGTTTTTAGTGAGTAGTGCAGTGCCACAAGGTGATGCAATACAAGGCGGTGTGGTGGTGTGCAGTGTTTTTAGTGAGTAGTGCAGTGTCACAAGGTGATGCAATACAAGGCGGTGTGGTGGTGTGCAGTGTTTGTAGTGAGTAGTGCAGTGCCACAAGGTGATGCAATACAAGGCGGTGTGGTGTTGTGCAGTGTTTTTAGTGAGTAGTGCAGTGCCACAAGGTGATGGATGCAATACAAAGCGGTGTGGAGGTGTGCAGTGTTTTTAGTGAGTAGTGCAGTGCCACAAGGTGATGCAATACAAGGCGGTGTGGTGTTGTGCAGTGTTTTTAGTGAGTAGTGCAGTGTCACAAAGTGATGGATGCAATACAAAGCGGTGCGGTGTTGTGCAGTGTTTTTAGTGAGTATTGCGGTGCCACAAGGTGATGCAATACAAGGCGGTGTGGTGTTGTGCAGTGTTTTTAGTGAGTAGTGCAGTGTCACAAGGTGATGCAATACAAGGCGGTGTGGTGGTGTGCAGTGTTTTTAGTGAGTAGTGCAGTGCCACAAGGTGATGGATGCAATACAAAGCGGTGTGGTGTTGTGCAGTGTTTTTAGTGAGTAGTGCAGTGTCACAAGGTGATGCAATACAAGGCGGTGTGGTGGTGTGCAGTGTTTCTAGTGAGTAGGGCGGTGCCACAAGGTGATGCAATACAAGGCGGTGTGGTGTTGTGCAGTGTTTTTAGTGAGTAGTGCAGTGCCACAAGGTGATGCAATACAAGGCGGTGTGGTGGTGTGCAGTGTTTTTAGTGAGTAGTGCAGTGTCACAAGGTGATGCAATACAAGGCGGTGTGGTGTTGTGCAGTGTGTTTAGTGAGTAGTGCAGTGCCACAAGGTGATGGATGCAATACAAAGCGGTGTGGAGGTGTGCAGTGTTTGTAGTGAGTAGTGCGGTGCCACAAGGTGATGCAATACAAGGCGGTGTGGTGTTGTGCAGTGTTTTTAGTGAGTAGTGCAGTGCCACAAGGTGATGCAATACAAGGCGGTGTGGTGTTGTGCAGTGTTTGTAGTGAGTAGTGCAGTGCCACAAGGTGATGCAATACAAGGCGGTGTGGTGGTGTGCAGAGTTTGTAGTGAGTAGTGCGGTGCCACAAGGTGATGCAATACAAGGCGTTGTGGTGTTGTGCAGTGTTTGTAGTGAGTATTGCGGTGCCACAAGGTGATGCAATACAAGGCGGTGTGGTGTTGTGCAGTGTTTTTAGTGAGTAGTGCAGTGCCACAAGGTGATGCAATACAAGGCGGTGTGGTGTTGTGCAGTGTTTGTAGTGAGTAGTGCGGTGCCACAAGATGATGCAATACAAGGCGGTGTGGTGTTGTGCAGTGTTTTTAGTGAGTAGTGCAGTGCCACAAGGTGATGCAATACAAGGCGGTGTGGTGTTGTGCAGTGTTTGTAGTGAGTAGTGCGGTGCCACAAGGTGATGCAATACAAAGCGGTGTGGTGTTGTGCAGTGTTTGTAGTGAGTAGTGCAGTGCCACAAGGTGATGGATGCAATACAAAGCGGTGTGGTGGTGTGCAGTGTTTGTAGTGAGTAGTGCGGTGCCACAAGGTGATGCAATACAAAGCGGTGTGGTGTTGTGCAGTGTTTGTAGTGAGTAGTGCGGTGCCACAAGGTGATGCAATACAAGGCGGTGTGGTGTTGTGCAGTGTTTGTAGTGAGTAGTGCGGTGCCACAAGGTGATGCAATACAAGGCGGTGTGGTGTTGAGCAGTGTTTGTAGTGAGTAGTGCAGTGCCACAAGGTGATGCAATACAAGGCGGTGTGGTGTTGTGCAGTGTTTGTAGTGAGTAGTGCGGTGCCACAAGGTGATGCAATACAAAGCGGTGTGGTGGTGTGCAGTGTTTTTAGTGAGTAGTGCAGTGCCACAAGGTGATGCAATACAAGGCGGTGTGGTGTTGTGCAGTGTTTGTAGTGAGTAGTGCAGTGCCACAAGGTGATGCAATACAAGGCGGTGTGGTGTTGTGCAGTGTTTTTAGTGAGTAGTGCAGTGCCACAAGGTGATGGATGCAATACAAAGCGGTGTGGTGGTGTGCAGTGTTTTTAGTGAGTAGTGCAGGGCCACAAGGTGATGCAATACAAGGCGGTGTGGTGTTGTGCAGTGTTTTTGGTGAGTAGTAAAGTGTCACAGCGTGATGGATGCAATACAAAGCGGTGTGGTGTTGTGCAGTGTTTTTAGTGAGTAGTGCGGTGCCACAAGGTGATGCAATACAAGGCGGTGTGGTGTTGTGCAGTGTTTTTAGTGAGTAGTGCAGTGCCACAAGGTGATGCAATACAAAGCGGTGTGGTGTTGTGCAGTGTTTTTAGTGAGTAGTGCAGTGCCACAAGGTGATGCAATACAAGGCGGTGTGGTGTTGTGCAGTGTTTTTAGTGAGTAGTGCAGTGCCACAAGGTGATGGATGCAATACAAGGCGGTGTGGTGGTGTGCAGTGTTTTTAGTGAGTAGTGCAGTGCCACAAGGTGATGGATGCAATACAAGGCGGTGTGGTGGTGTGCAGTGTTTTTAGTGAGTAGTGCAGTGTCACAAGGTGATGGATGCAATACAAAGCGGTGTGGTGTTGTGCAGTGTTTTAATGAGTAGTGCGGTGCCACAAGGTGATGCAATACAAGGCGGTGTGGTGTTGTGCAGTGTTTTTAGTGAGTAATGCAGTGCCACAAGGTGATGGATGCAATACAAGGCGGTGTGGTGGTGTGCAGTGTTTGTAGTGAGTAGTGCGGTGCCACAAGGTGATGCAATACAAGGCGGTGTGGTGGTGTGCAGTGTTTTTAGTGAGTAGTGCGGTGCCACAAGGTGATGGATGCAATACAAGGCGGTGTGGTGTTGTGCAGTGTTCTTAGTGAGTAGTGCAGTGCCACAAGGTGATGGATGCAATACAAGGCGGTGTGGTGGTGTGCAGTGTTTTTAGTGAGTAGTGCAGTGTCACAAGGTGATGGATGCAATACAAAGCGGTGTGGTGTTGTGCAGTGTTTTTAGTGAGTAGTGCGGTGCCACAAGGTGATGCAATACAAGGCGGTGTGGTGTTGTGCAGTGTTTTTAGTGAGTAGTGCAGTGCCACAAGGTGATGCAATACAAAGCGGTGTGGTGTTGTGCAGTGTTTTTAGTGAGTAGTGCAGTGCCACAAGGTGATGGATGCAATACAAAGCGGTGTGGTGTTGTGCAGTGTTTTTAGTGAGTAGTGCGGTGCCACAAGGTGATGCAATACAAGGCGGTGTGGTGTTGTGCAGTGTTTTTAGTGAGTAGTGCAGTGTCACAAGGTGATGCAATACAAGGCGGTGTGGTGTTGTGCAGTGTTTTTAGTGAGTAGTGCAGTGCCACAAGGTGATGGATGCAATACAAGGCGGTGTGGTGGTGTGCAGTGTTTGTAGTGAGTAGAGCGGTGCCACAAGGTGATGCAATACAAGGCGGTGTGGTGGTGTGCAGTGTTTTTAGTGAGTAGTGCGGTGCCACAAGGTGATGGATGCAATACAAGGCGGTGTGGGGTTGTGCAGTGTTTTTAGTGAGTAGTGCAGTGCCACAAGGTGATGGATGCAATACAAGGCGGTGTGGTGTTGTGCAGTGTTTTTAGTGAGTAGTGCAGTGTCACAAGGTGATGGATGCAATACAAAGCGGTGTGGTGTTGTGCAGTGTTTTTAGTGAGTAGTGCGGTGCCACAAGGTGATGCAATACAAAGCGGTGTGGTGGTGTGCAGTGTTTTTAGTGAGTAGTGCAGTGCCACAAGGTGATGGATGCAATACAAAGCGGTGTGGTGGTGTGCAGTGTTTTTAGTGAGTAGTGCAGTGCCACAAGGTGATGCAAAACAAAGCGGTGTGGTGTTGTGCAGTGTTTTTAGTGAGTAGTGCGGTGCCACAAGGTGATGCAATACAAAGCGGTGTGGTGGTGTGCAGTGTTTTTAGTGAGTAGTGCAGTGCCACAAGGTGATGGATGCAATACAAGGCGGTGTGGTGGTGTGCAGTGTTTTTAGTGAGTAGTGCAGTGCCACAAGGTGATGCAATACAAGGCGGTGTGGTGTTGTGCAGTGTTTTTAGTGAGTAGTGCGGTGCCACAAGGTGATGGATGCAATACAAAGCGTTGTGGTGTTGTGCAGTGTTTTTAGTGAGTAGTGCGGTGCCACAAGGTGATGCAATACAAGGCGGTGTGGTGTTGTGCAGTGTTTGTAGTGAGTAGTGCAGTGCCACAAGGTGATGCAATACAAGGCGGTGTGGTGTTGTGCAGTGTTTTTAGTGAGTAGTGCAGTGCCACAAGGTGATGCAATACAAGGCGGTGTGGTGTTGTGCAGTGTTTTTAGTGAGTAGTGCGGTGCCACAAGGTGATGCAATACAAGGCGGTGTGGTGTTGTGCAGTGTTTGTAGTGAGTAGTGCGCTGCCACAAGGTGATGAAATACAAAGCGGTGTGGTGGTGTGCAGTGTTTGTAGTGAGTAGTGCGGTGCCACAAGGTGATGGATGCAATACAAGGCGGTGTGGTGTTGTGCAGTGTTTTTAGTGAGTAGTGCAGTGCCACAAGGTGATGCAATACAAGGCGGTGTGGTGGTGTGCAGTGTTTTTAGTGAGTAGTGCAGTGCCACAAGGTGATGCAATACAAAGCGGTGTGGTGGTGTGCAGTGTTTTTAGTGAGTAGTGCAGTGCCACAAGCTGATGCAATACAAGGCGGTGTGGTGTTGTGCAGTGTTTGTAGTGAGTAGTGCGGTGCCACAAGGTGATGCAATACAAGGCGGTGTGGTGTTGTGCAGTGTTTTTAGTGAGTAGTGCAGTGCCACAAGGTGATGCAATACAAGGCGGTGTGGTGTTGTGCAGTGTTTTTAGTGAGTAGTGCAGTGCCACAAGGTGATGGATGCAATACAATGCGGTGTGGTGTTGTGCAGTGTTTTTAGTGAGTAGTGCAGTGCCACAAGGTGATGCAATACAAGGCGGTGTGGTGTTGTGCAGTGTTTTTAGTGAGTAGTGCGGTGCCACAAGGTGATGGATGCAATACAAGGCGGTGTGGTGTTGTGCAGTGTTTTTAGTGAGTAGTGCAGTGCCACAAGGTGATGCAATACAAAGCGGTGTGGCGGTGTGCAGTGTTTTTAGTGAGTAGTGCAGTGCCACAAGGTGATGCAATACAAGGCGGTGTGGTGTTGTGCAGTGTTTTTAGTGAGTAGTGCAGTGGCACAAGGTGATGCAATACAAAGCGGTGTGGTGGTGTGCAGTGTTTTTAATGAGTAGTGCAGTGCCACAAGGTGATGCAATACAAGGCGGTGTGGTGGTGTGCAGTGTTTTTAGTGAGTAGTGCAGTGCCACAAAGTGATGCAATACAAAGCGTTGTGGTGGTGTGCAGTGTTTTTAGTGAGTAGTGCAGTGCCACAAGGTGATGCAATACAAGGCGGTGTGGTGTTGTGCAGTGTTTTTAGTGAGTAGTGCGGTGCCACAAGGTGATGCAATACAAGGCGGTGTGGTGTTGTGCAGTGTTTGTAGTGAGTAGTGCGCTGCCACAAGGTGATGCAATACAAGGCGGTGTGTTGTTGTGCAGTGTTTTTAGTGAGTAGTGCAGTGTCACAAGGTGATGCAATACAAGGCGGTGTGGTGGTGTGCAGTGTTTGTAGTGAGTAGTGCGGTGCCACAAGGTGATGCAATACAAGGCGGTGTGGTGTTGTGCAGTGTTTTTAGTGAGTAGTGCAGTGCCACAAGGTGATGCAATATAAGGCGGTGTGGTGTTGTGCAGTGTTTGTAGTGAGGTGTGCAGTGCCACAAGGTGATGCAATACAAGGCAGTGTGGTGTTGTGCAGTGTTTTTAGTGAGTAGTGCAGTGCCACAAGGTGATGGATGCAATACAAAGCGGTGTGGTGTTGTGCAGTGTTTTTAGTGAGTAGTGCAGTGCCACAAGGTGATGCAAAACAAGGCGGTGTGGTGTTGTGCAGTGTTTGTAGTGAGTAGTGCAGTGCCACAAGGTGATGCAATACAAGGCGGTGTGGTGTTGTGCAGTGTTTGTAGTGAGTAGTGCAGTGCCACAAGGTGATGCAATACAAGGCGGTGTGGTGGTGTGCAGTGTTTGTAGTGAGTAGTGCAGTGCCACAAGGTGATGCAATACCAAGCGGTGTGGTGGTGTGCAGTGTTTTTAGTGAGTAGTGCAGTGCCACAAGGTGATGCAATACAAGGCGGTGTGGTGGTGTGCAGTGTTTGTAGTGAGTAGTGCGGTGCCACAAGGTGATGCAATACAAAGCGGTGGGGTGGTGTGCAGTGTTTTTAGTGAGTAGTGCAGTGCCACAAGGTGATGCAATACAAGGCGGTGTGGTGGTGTGCAGTGTTTTTAGTGAGTAGTGCAGTGCCACAAGGTGATGGATGCAATACAAAGCGGTGTGGTGTTGTGCAGTGTTTTTAGTGAGTAGTGCAGTGTCACAAGGTGATGCAATACAAGGCGGTGTGGTGGTGTGCAGTGTTTGTAGTGAGTAGTGCGGTGCCACAAGGAGATGCAATACAAGGCGGTGTGGTGTTGTGCAGTGTTTTTAGTGAGTAGTGCAGTGCCACAAGGTGATGCAATACAAGGCGGTGTGGTGGTGTGCAGTGTTTTTAGTGAGTAGTGCAGTGTCACAAGGTGATGCAATACAAGGCGGTGTGGTGGTGTGCAGTGTTTGTAGTGAGTAGTGCAGTGCCACAAGGTGATGCAATACAAGGCGGTGTGGTGTTGTGCAGTGTTTTTAGTGAGTAGTGCAGTGCCACAAGGTGATGGATGCAATACAAAGCGGTGTGGAGGTGTGCAGTGTTTTTAGTGAGTAGTGCAGTGCCACAAGGTGATGCAATACAAGGCGGTGTGGTGTTGTGCAGTGTTTTTAGTGAGTAGTGCAGTGTCACAAAGTGATGGATGCAATACAAAGCGGTGTGGTGTTGTGCAGTGTTTTTAGTGAGTATTGCGGTGCCACAAGGTGATGCAATACAAGGCGGTGTGGTGTTGTGCAGTGTTTTTAGTGAGTCGTGCAGTGTCACAAGGTGATGCAATACAAGGCGGTGTGGTGGTGTGCAGTGTTTTTAGTGAGTAGTGCAGTGCCACAAGGTGATGGATGCAATACAAAGCGGTGTGGTGTTGTGCAGTGTTTTTAGTGAGTAGTGCAGTGTCACAAGGTGATGCAATACAAGGCGGTGTGGTGGTGTGCAGTGTTTCTAGTGAGTAGGGCGGTGCCACAAGGTGATGCAATACAAGGCGGTGTGGTGTTGTGCAGTGTTTTTAGTGAGTAGTGCAGTGCCACAAGGTGATGCAATACAAGGCGGTGTGGTGGTGTGCAGGGTTTTTAGTGAGTAGTGCAGTGTCACAAGGTGATGCAATACAAGGCGGTGTGGTGTTGTGCAGTGTTTTTAGTGAGTAGTGCAGTGCCACAAGGTGATGGATGCAATACAAAGCGGTGTGGAGGTGTGCAGTGTTTGTAGTGAGTAGTGCGGTGCCACAAGGTGATGCAATACAAGGCGGTGTGGTGTTGTGCAGTGTTTTTAGTGAGTAGTGCAGTGCCACAAGGTGATGCAATACAAGGCGGTGTGGTGTTGTGCAGTGTTTGTAGTGAGTAGTGCAGTGCCACAAGGTGATGCAATACAAGGCGGTGTGGTGGTGTGCAGAGTTTGTAGTGAGTAGTGCGGTGCCACAAGGTGATGCAATACAAGGCGTTGTGGTGTTGTGCAGTGTTTGTAGTGAGTATTGCGGTGCCACAAGGTGATGCAATACAAGGCGGTGTGGTGTTGTGCAGTGTTTTTAGTGAGTAGTGCAGTGCCACAAGGTGATGCAATACAAGGCGGTGTGGTGTTGTGCAGTGTTTTTAGTGAGTAGTGCGGTGCCACAAGGTGATGGATGCAATACAAGGCGGTGTGGTGTTGTGCAGTGTTTTTAGTGAGTAGTGCAGTGCCACAAGGTGATGCAATACAAAGCGGTGTGGCGGTGTGCAGTGTTTTTAGTGAGTAGTGCAGTGCCACAAGGTGATGCAATACAAGGCGGTGTGGTGTTGTGCAGTGTTTTTAGTGAGTAGTGCAGTGGCACAAGGTGATGCAATACAAAGCGGTGTGGTGGTGTGCAGTGTTTTTAGTGAGTAGTGCAGTGCCACAAGGTGATGCAATACAAGGCGGTGTGGTGGTGTGCAGTGTTTTTAGTGAGTAGTGCAGTGCCACAAAGTGATGCAATACAAAGCGTTGTGGTGGTGTGCAGTGTTTTTAGTGAGTAGTGCAGTGCCACAAGGTGATGCAATACAAGGCGGTGTGGTGTTGTGCAGTGTTTTTAGTGAGTAGTGCGGTGCCACAAGGTGATGCAATACAAGGCGGTGTGGTGTTGTGCAGTGTTTGTAGTGAGTAGTGCGCTGCCACAAGGTGATGCAATACAAGGCGGTGTGTTGTTGTGCAGTGTTTTTAGTGAGTAGTGCAGTGTCACAAGGTGATGCAATACAAGGCGGTGTGGTGGTGTGCAGTGTTTGTAGTGAGTAGTGCGGTGCCACAAGGTGATGCAATACAAGGCGGTGTGGTGTTGTGCAGTGTTTTTAGTGAGTAGTGCAGTGCCACAAGGTGATGCAATATAAGGCGGTGTGGTGTTGTGCAGTGTTTGTAGTGAGGTGTGCAGTGCCACAAGGTGATGCAATACAAGGCAGTGTGGTGTTGTGCAGTGTTTTTAGTGAGTAGTGCAGTGCCACAAGGTGATGGATGCAATACAAAGCGGTGTGGTGTTGTGCAGTGTTTTTAGTGAGTAGTGCAGTGCCACAAGGTGATGCAAAACAAGGCGGTGTGGTGTTGTGCAGTGTTTGTAGTGAGTAGTGCAGTGCCACAAGGTGATGCAATACAAGGCGGTGTGGTGTTGTGCAGTGTTTGTAGTGAGTAGTGCAGTGCCACAAGGTGATGCAATACAAGGCGGTGTGGTGTTGTGCAGTGTTTTTAGTGAGTAGTGCAGTGCCACAAGGTGATGGATGCAATACAAGGCGGTGTGGTGGTGTGCAGTGTTTGTAGTGAGTAGTGCGGTGCCACAAGGTGATGCAATACAAGGCGGTGTGGTGGTCTGCAGTGTTTTTAGTGAGTAGTGCGGTGCCACAAGGTGATGGATGCAATACAAGGCGGTGTGGTGTTGTGCAGTGTTTTTAGTGAGTAGTGCGGTGCCACAAGGTGATGCAATACAAAGCGGTGTGGTGGTGTGCAGTGTTTGTAGTGAGTAGGGCGGTGCCACAAAGTGATGCAATACAAGGCGGTGTGGTGGTGTGCAGTGTTTGTAGTGAGTAGTGCGGTGCCACAAGGTGATGGATGCAATACAAAGCGGTGTGGTGTTGTGCAGTGTTTTTAGTGAGTAGTGCAGTGCCACAAGGTGATGCAATACAAGGCGGTGTGGTGGTGTGCAGTGTTTTTAGTGAGTAGTGCGGTGCCACAAGGTGATGCAATACAAGGCGGTGTGGTGGTGTGCAGTGTTTGTAGTGAGTAGTGCGGTGCCACAAGGTGATGCAATACAAAGCGGTGTGGTGGTGTGCAGTGTTTGTAGTGAGTAGTGCAGTGCCACAAGGTGATGCAATACAAGGCGGTGTGGTGGTGTGCAGTGTTTGTAGTGAGTAGTGCAGTGCCACAAGGTGATGCAATACCAAGCGGTGTGGTGGTGTGCAGTGTTTTTAGTGAGTAGTGCAGTGCCACAAGGTGATGCAATACAAGGCGGTGTGGTGGTGTGCAGTGTTTGTAGTGAGTAGTGCGGTGCCACAAGGTGATGCAATACAAAGCGGTGGGGTGGTGTGCAGTGTTTTTAGTGAGTAGTGCAGTGCCACAAGGTGATGCAATACAAGGCGGTGTGGTGGTGTGCAGTGTTTTTAGTGAGTAGTGCAGTGCCACAAGGTGATGGATGCAATACAAAGCGGTGTGGTGTTGTGCAGTGTTTTTAGTGAGTAGTGCAGTGTCACAAGGTGATGCAATACAAGGCGGTGTGGTGGTGTGCAGTGTTTGTAGTGAGTAGTGCGGTGCCACAAGGAGATGCAATACAAGGCGGTGTGGTGTTGTGCAGTGTTTTTAGTGAGTAGTGCAGTGCCACAAGGTGATGCAATACAAGGCGGTGTGGTGGTGTGCAGTGTTTTTAGTGAGTAGTGCAGTGTCACAAGGTGATGCAATACAAGGCGGTGTGGTGGTGTGCAGTGTTTGTAGTGAGTAGTGCAGTGCCACAAGGTGATGCAATACAAGGCGGTGTGGTGTTGTGCAGTGTTTTTAGTGAGTAGTGCAGTGCCACAAGGTGATGGATGCAATACAAAGCGGTGTGGAGGTGTGCAGTGTTTTTAGTGAGTAGTGCAGTGCCACAAGGTGATGCAATACAAGGCGGTGTGGTGTTGTGCAGTGTTTTTAGTGAGTAGTGCAGTGTCACAAAGTGATGGATGCAATACAATGCGGTGTGGTGTTGTGCAGTGTTTTTAGTGAGTATTGCGGTGCCACAAGGTGATGCAATACAAGGCGGTGTGGTGTTGTGCAGTGTTTTTAGTGAGTAGTGCAGTGTCACAAGGTGATGCAATACAAGGCGGTGTGGTGGTGTGCAGTGTTTTTAGTGAGTAGTGCAGTGCCACAAGGTGATGGATGCAATACAAAGCGGTGTGGTGTTGTGCAGTGTTTTTAGTGAGTAGTGCAGTGTCACAAGGTGATGCAATACAAGGCGGTGTGGTGGTGTGCAGTGTTTCTAGTGAGTAGGGCGGTGCCACAAGGTGATGCAATACAAGGCGGTGTGGTGTTGTGCAGTGTTTTTAGTGAGTAGTGCAGTGCCACAAGGTGATGCAATACAAGGCGGTGTGGTGGTGTGCAGTGTTTTTAGTGAGTAGTGCAGTGTCACAAGGTGATGCAATACAAGGCGGTGTGGTGTTGTGCAGTGTTTTTAGTGAGTAGTGCAGTGCCACAAGGTGATGGATGCAATACAAAGCGGTGTGGAGGTGTGCAGTGTTTGTAGTGAGTAGTGCGGTGCCACAAGGTGATGCAATACAAGGCGGTGTGGTGTTGTGCAGTGTTTTTAGTGAGTAGTGCAGTGCCACAAGGTGATGCAATACAAGGCGGTGTGGTGTTGTGCAGTGTTTGTAGTGAGTAGTGCAGTGCCACAAGGTGATGCAATACAAGGCGGTGTGGTGGTGTGCAGAGTTTGTAGTGAGTAGTGCGGTGCCACAAGGTGATGCAATACAAGGCGTTGTGGTGTTGTGCAGTGTTTGTAGTGAGTATTGCGGTGCCACAAGGTGATGCAATACAAGGCGGTGTGGTGTTGTGCAGTGTTTTTAGTGAGTAGTGCAGTGCCACAAGGTGATGCAATACAAGGCGGTGTGGTGTTGTGCAGTGTTTGTAGTGAGTAGTGCGGTGCCACAAGGTGATGCAATACAAGGCGGTGTGGTGTTGTGCAGTGTTTTTAGTGAGTAGTGCAGTGCCACAAGGTGATGCAATACAAGGCGGTGTGGTGTTGTGCAGTGTTTGTAGTGAGTAGTGCGGTGCCACAAGGTGATGCAATACAAAGCGGTGTGGTGTTGTGCAGTGTTTGTAGTGAGTAGTGCAGTGCCACAAGGTGATGGATGCAATACAAAGCGGTGTGGTGGTGTGCAGTGTTTGTAGTGAGTAGTGCGGTGCCACAAGGTGATGCAATACAAAGCGGTGTGGTGTTGTGCAGTGTTTGTAGTGAGTAGTGCGGTGCCACAAGGTGATGCAATACAAGGCGGTGTGGTGTTGTGCAGTGTTTGTAGTGAGTAGTGCGGTGCCACAAGGTGATGCAATACAAGGCGGTGTGGTGTTGAGCAGTGTTTGTAGTGAGTAGTGCAGTGCCACAAGGTGATGCAATACAAGGCGGTGTGGTGTTGTGCAGTGTTTGTAGTGAGTAGTGCGGTGCCACAAGGTGATGCAATACAAAGCGGTGTGGTGGTGTGCAGTGTTTTTAGTGAGTAGTGCAGTGCCACAAGGTGATGCAATACAAGGCGGTGTGGTGTTGTGCAGTGTTTGTAGTGAGTAGTGCAGTGCCACAAGGTGATGCAATACAAGGCGGTGTGGTGTTGTGCAGTGTTTTTAGTGAGTAGTGCAGTGCCACAAGGTGATGGATGCAATACAAAGCGGTGTGGTGGTGTGCAGTGTTTTTAGTGAGTAGTGCAGGGCCACAAGGTGATGCAATACAAGGCGGTGTGGTGTTGTGC
This sequence comes from Meconema thalassinum, assembly GCA_946902985.2. Classification (NCBI taxonomy): domain Eukaryota; kingdom Metazoa; phylum Arthropoda; class Insecta; order Orthoptera; family Tettigoniidae; genus Meconema; species Meconema thalassinum. The sequence continues at coordinate 4,885,713 of CAMPQE020000020.1, forward strand.
AGTGTTTTTGGTGAGTAGTAAAGTGTCACAGCGTGATGGATGCAATACAAAGCGGTGTGGTGTTGTGCAGTGTTTTTAGTGAGTAGTGCGGTGCCACAAGGTGATGCAATACAAGGCGGTGTGGTGTTGTGCAGTGTTTTTAGTGAGTAGTGCAGTGCCACAAGGTGATGCAATACAAAGCGGTGTGGTGTTGTGCAGTGTTTTTAGTGAGTAGTGCAGTGCCACAAGGTGATGCAATACAAGGCGGTGTGGTGTTGTGCAGTGTTTTTAGTGAGTAGTGCAGTGCCACAAGGTGATGGATGCAATACAAGGCGGTGTGGTGGTGTGCAGTGTTTTTAGTGAGTAGTGCAGTGCCACAAGGTGATGGATGCAATACAAGGCGGTGTGGTGGTGTGCAGTGTTTTTAGTGAGTAGTGCAGTGTCACAAGGTGATGGATGCAATACAAAGCGGTGTGGTGTTGTGCAGTGTTTTAATGAGTAGTGCGGTGCCACAAGGTGATGCAATACAAGGCGGTGTGGTGTTGTGCAGTGTTTTTAGTGAGTAATGCAGTGCCACAAGGTGATGGATGCAATACAAGGCGGTGTGGTGGTGTGCAGTGTTTGTAGTGAGTAGTGCGGTGCCACAAGGTGATGCAATACAAGGCGGTGTGGTGGTGTGCAGTGTTTTTAGTGAGTAGTGCGGTGCCACAAGGTGATGGATGCAATACAAGGCGGTGTGGTGTTGTGCAGTGTTCTTAGTGAGTAGTGCAGTGCCACAAGGTGATGGATGCAATACAAGGCGGTGTGGTGGTGTGCAGTGTTTTTAGTGAGTAGTGCAGTGTCACAAGGTGATGGATGCAATACAAAGCGGTGTGGTGTTGTGCAGTGTTTTTAGTGAGTAGTGCGGTGCCACAAGGTGATGCAATACAAGGCGGTGTGGTGTTGTGCAGTGTTTTTAGTGAGTAGTGCAGTGCCACAAGGTGATGCAATACAAAGCGGTGTGGTGTTGTGCAGTGTTTTTAGTGAGTAGTGCAGTGCCACAAGGTGATGGATGCAATACAAAGCGGTGTGGTGTTGTGCAGTGTTTTTAGTGAGTAGTGCGGTGCCACAAGGTGATGCAATACAAGGCGGTGTGGTGTTGTGCAGTGTTTTTAGTGAGTAGTGCAGTGTCACAAGGTGATGCAATACAAGGCGGTGTGGTGTTGTGCAGTGTTTTTAGTGAGTAGTGCAGTGCCACAAGGTGATGGATGCAATACAAGGCGGTGTGGTGGTGTGCAGTGTTTGTAGTGAGTAGAGCGGTGCCACAAGGTGATGCAATACAAGGCGGTGTGGTGGTGTGCAGTGTTTTTAGTGAGTAGTGCGGTGCCACAAGGTGATGGATGCAATACAAGGCGGTGTGGTGTTGTGCAGTGTTTTTAGTGAGTAGTGCAGTGCCACAAGGTGATGGATGCAATACAAGGCGGTGTGGTGGTGTGCAGTGTTTTTAGTGAGTAGTGCAGTGCCACAAGGTGATGGATGCAATACAGGCGGTGTGGTGGTGTGCAGTGTTTGTAGTGAGTAGTGCGGTGCCACAAGGTGATGCAATACAAGGCGGTGTGGTGTTGTGCAGTGTTTTTAGTGAGTAGTGCAGTGCCACAAGGTGATGCAATACAAGGCGGTGTGGTGTTGTGCAGTGTTTTTAGTGAGTAGTGGAGTGCCACAAGGTGATGGATGCAATACAAGGCTTTGTGGTGGTGTGCAGTGTTTGTAGTGAGTAGTGCGGTGCCACAAGGTGATGCAATACAAGGCGGTGTGGTGGTGTGCAGTGCTTGTAGTGAGTAGTGCGGTGCCACAAGGTGATGCAATACAAAGCGGTGTGGTGGTGTGCAGTGTTTTTAGTGAATAGTGCAGTACCACAAGGTGATGCAATACAAGGCGGTGCGGTGTTGTGCAGTGTTTTTAGTGAGTAGTGCAGTGCCACAAGGTGATGGATGCAATACAAGGCGGTGTGGTGGTGTGCAGTGTTTGTAGTGAGTAGTGCGGTGCCACAAGGTGATGCAATACAAGGCGGTGTGGTGTTGTGCAGTGTTTTTAGTGAGAAGTGCAGTGCCACAAGGTGATGGATGCAATACAAGGCGGTGTGGTGTTGTGCAGTGTTTTTAGTGAGTAGTGCAGTGCCACAAGGTGATGGATGCAATACAAGGCGGTGTGGTGTTGTGCAGTGTTTTTAGTGAGTAGTGCAGTGTCACAAGGTGATGGATGCAATACAAAGCGGTGTGGTGTTGTGCAGTGTTTTTAGTGAGTAGTGCGGTGCCACAAGGTGATGCAATACAAAGCGGTGTGGTGGTGTGCAGTGTTTTTAGTGAGTAGTGCAGTGCCACAAGGTGATGGATGCAATACAAAGCGGTGTGGTGGTGTGCAGTGTTTTTAGTGAGTAGTGCAGTGCCACAAGGTGATGCAAAACAAAGCGGTGTGGTGTTGTGCAGTGTTTTTAGTGAGTAGTGCGGTGCCACAAGGTGATGCAATACAAAGCGGTATGGTGGTGTGCAGTGTTCTTAGTGAGTAGTGCAGTGCCACAAGGTGATGGATGCAATACAAAGCGGTGTGGTGGTGTGCAGTGTTTTTAGTGAGTAGTGCAGTGCCACAAGGTGATGCAATACAAGGCGGTGTGGTGTTGTGCAGTGTTTTTAGTGAGTAGTGCAGTGTCACAAGGTGATGCAATACAAGGCGGTGTGGTGTTGTGCAGTGTTTTTAGCGAGTAGTGCAGTACCACAAGGTGATGGATGCAATACAAAGCGGTGTGGTGGTGTGCAGTGTTTTTAGTGAGTAGTGCAGTGCCACAAGGTGATGCAATACAAAGCGGTGTGGTGTTGTGCAGTGTTTTTAGTGAGTAGTGCAGTGTCACAAGGTGATGCAATACAAGGCGGTGTGGTGTTGTGCAGTGTTTTTAGTGAGTAGTGCAGTGCCACAAGGTGATGGATGCAATACAAAGCGGTGTGGTGGTGTGCAGTGTTTTTAGTGAGTAGTGCAGTGCCACAAGGTGATGCAATACAAAGCGGTGTGGTGTTGTGCAGTGTTTTTAGTGAGTAGTGCGGTGCCACAAGGTGATGGATGCAATACAAGGCGGTGTGGTGTTGTGCAGTGTTTTTAGTGAGTAGTGCAGTGCCACAAGGTGATGCAATACCAGGCGGTGTGGTGGTGTGCAGTGTTTTTAGTGAGTAGTGCAGTGCCACAAGGTGATGCAATACAAAGCGGTGTGGTGGTGTGCAGTGTTTTTAGTGAGTAGTGCAGTGCCACAAGGTGATGCAATACAAGGCGGTGTGGTGTTGTGCAGTGTTTGTAGTGAGTAGTGCGGTGCCACAAGGTGATGCAATACAAGGCGGTGTGGTGTTGTGCAGTGTTTTTAGTGAGTAGTGCAGTGCCACAAGGTGATGCAATACAAGGCGGTGTGGTGTTGTGCAGTGTTTTTAGTGAGTAGTGCAGTGCCACAAGGTGATGGATGCAATACAAAGCGGTGTGGTGTTGTGCAGTGTTTTTAGTGAGTAGTGCAGTGCCACAAGGTGATACAATTTAAGGCGGTGTGGTGTTGTGCAGTGTTTTTAGTGAGTAGTGCGGTGCCACAAGGTGATGGATGCAATACAAGGCGGTGTGGTGTTGTGCAGTGTTTTTAGTGAGTAGTGCAGTGCCACAAGGTGATGCAATACAAAGCGGTGTGGTGGTGTGCAGTGTTTTTAGTGAGTAGTGCAGTGCCACAAGGTGATGCAATACAAGGCGGTGTGGTGGTGTGCAGTGTTTTTAGTGAGTACTGCAGTGCCACAAGGTGATGCAATACAAAGCGGTGTGGTGGTGTGCAGTGTTTTTAGTGAGTAGTGCAGTGCCACAAGGTGATGCAATACAAGGCGGTGTGGTGTTGTGCAGTGTTCTTAGTGAGTAGTGCGGTGCCACAAGGTGATGCAATACAAGGCGGTGTGGTGTTGTGCAGTGTTTGTAGTGAGTAGTGCGTTGCCACAAGGTGATGCAATACAAGGCGGTGTGTTGTTGTGCAGTGTTTTTAGTGAGTAGTGCAGTGTCACAAGGTGATGCAATACAAGGCGGTGTGGTGGTGTGCAGTGTTTGTAGTGAGTAGTGCGGTGCCACAAGGTGATGCAATACAAGGCGGTGTGGTGTTGTGCAGTGTTTTTAGTGAGTAGTGCAGTGCCACAAGGTGATGCAATACAAGGCGGTGTGGTGTTGTGCAGTGTTTGTAGTGAGTAGTGCAGTGCCACAAGGTGATGCAATACAAGGCGGTGTGGTGTTGTGCAGTGTTTTTAGTGAGTAGTGCAGTGCCACAAGGTGATGGATGCAATACAAAGCGGTGTGGTGTTGTGCAGTGTTTTTAGTGAGTAATGCAGTGCCACAAGGTGATGCAATACAAGGCGGTGTGGTGTTGTGCAGTGTTTGTAGTGAGTAGTGCAGTGCCACAAGGTGATGCAATACAAGGCGGTGTGGTGTTGTGCAGTGTTTGTAGTGAGTAGTGCAGTGCCACAAGGTGATGCAATACAAGGCGGTGTGGTGTTGTGCAGTGTTTTTAGTGAGTAGTGCAGTGCCACAAGGTGATGGATGCAATACAAGGCGGTGTGGTGGTGTGCAGTGTTTGTAGTGAGTAGTGCGGTGCCACAAGGTGATGCAATACAAGGCGGTGTGGTGGTGTGCAGTGTTTTTAGTGAGTAGTGCAGTGCCACAAGGTGATGCAATACAAGGCGGTGTGGTGTTGTGCAGTGTTTGTAGTGAGTAGTGCAGTGCCACAAGGTGATGCAATACAAGGCGGTGTGGTGTTGTGCAGTGTTTTTAGTGAGTAGTGCAGTGCCACAAGGTGATGGATGCAATACAAAGCGGTGTGGTGGTGTGCAGTGTTTTTAGTGAGTAGTGCAGTGCCACAAGGTGATGCAATACAAGGCGGTGTGGTGTTGTGCAGTGTTTTTAGTGAGTAGTGCAGTGTCACAGCGTGATGGATGCAATACAAAGCGGTGTGGTGTTGTGCAGTTTTTTTAGTGAGTAGTGCGGTGCCACAAGGTGATGCAATACAAGGCGGTGTGGTGTTGTGCAGTGTTTTTAGTGAGTAGTGCAGTGCCACAAGGTGATGCAATACAAAGCGGTGTGGTGTTGTGCAGTGTTTTTAGTGAGTAGTGCAGTGCCACAAGGTGATGCAATACAAGGCGGTGTGGTGTTGTGCAGTGTTTTTAGTGAGTAGTGCAGTGCCACAAGGTGATGGATGCAATACAAGGCGGTGTGGTGGTGTGCAGTGTTTTTAGTGAGTAGTGCAGTGCCACAAGGTGATGGATGCAATACAAGGCGGTGTGGTGGTGTGCAGTGTTTTTAGTGAGTAGTGCAGTGTCACAAGGTGATGGATGCAATACAAAGCGGTGTGGTGTTGTGCAGTGTTTTTAGTGAGTAGTGCGGTGCTACAAGGTGATGCAATACAAGGCGGTGTGGTGTTGTGCAGTGTTTTTAGTGAGTAGTGCAGTGCCACAAGGTGATGGATGCAATACAAGGCGGTGTGGTGGTGTGCAGTGTTTGTAGTGAGTAGTGCGGTGCCACAAGGTGATGCAATACAAGGCGGTGTGGTGGTGTGCTGTTTTTTTAGTGAGTAGTGCGGTGCCACAAGGTGATGGATGCAATACAAGGCGGTGTGGTGTTGTGCAGTGTTTTTAGTGAGTTGTGCAGTGCCACAAGGTGATGGATGCAATACAAGGCGGTGTGGTGGTGTGCAGTGTTTTTAGTGAGTAGTGCAGTGTCACAAGGTGATGGATGCAATACAAAGCGGTGTGGTGTTGTGCAGTGTTTTTAGTGAGTAGTGCGGTGCCACAAGGTGATGCAATACAAGGCGGTGTGGTGTTGTGCAGTGTTTTTAGTGAGTAGTGCAGTGCCACAAGGTGATGCAATACAAAGCGGTGTGGTGTTGTGCAGTGTTTTTAGTGAGTAGTGCAGTGCCACAAGGTGATGGATGCAATACAAAGCGGTGTGGTGTTGTGCAGTGTTTTTAGTGAGTAGTGCGGTGCCACAAGGTGATGCAATACAAGGCGGTGTGGTGTTGTGCAGTGTTTTTAGTGAGTAGTGCAGTGCCACAAGGGGATGCAATACAAGGCGGTGTGGTGTTGTGCAGTGTTTTTAGTGAGTAGTGCAGTGCCACAAGGTGATGGATGCAATACAAGGCGGTGTGGTGGTGTGCAGTGTTTGTAGTGAGTAGTGCGGTGCCACAAGGTGATGCAATACAAGGCGGTGTGGTGGTGTGCAGTGTTTTTAGTGAGTAGTGCGGTGCCACAAGGTGATGGATGCAATACAAGGCGGTGTGGTGTTGTGCAGTGTTTTTAGTGAGTAGTGCAGTGCCACAAGGTGATGGATGCAATACAAGGCGGTGTGGTGGTGTGCAGTGTTTTTAGTGAGTAGTGCAGTGCCACAAGGTGATGGATGCAATACAAGGCGGTGTGGTGTTGTGCAGTGTTTGTAGTGAGTAGTGCGGTGCCACAAGGTGATGCAATACAAGGCGGTGTGGTGTTGTGCAGTGTTTTTAGTGAGTAGTGCAGTGCCACAAGGTGATGCAATACAAGGCGGTGTGGTGTTGTGCAGTGTTTTTAGTGAGTAGTGCAGTGCCACAAGGTGATGGATGCAATACAAGGCTTTGTGGTGGTGTGCAGTGTTTGTAGTGAGTAGTGCGGTGCCACAAGGTGATGCAATACAAGGCGGTGTGGTGGTGTGCAGTGTTTGTAGTGAGTAGTGCGGTGCCACAAGGTGATGCAATACAAAGCGGTGTGGTGGTGTGCAGTGTTTTTAGTGAGTAGTGCAGTGCCACAAGGTGATGCAATACAAGGCGGTGTGGTGTTGTGCAGTGTTTTTAGTGAGTAGTGCAGTGCCACAAGGTGATGGATGCAATACAAGGCGGTGTGGTGGTGTGCAGTGTTTGTAGTGAGTAGTGCGGTGCCACAAGGTGATGCAATACAAGGCGGTGTGGTGTTGTGCAGTGTTTTTAGTGAGTAGTGCAGTGCCACAAGGTGATGAATGCAATACAAGGCGGTGTGGTGTTGTGCAGTGTTTTTAGTGAGTAGTGCAGTGCCACAAGGTGATGGATGCAATACAAGGCGGTGTGGTGTTGTGCAGTGTTTTTAGTGAGTAGTGCAGTGTCACAAGGTGATGGATGCAATACAAAGCGGTGTGGTGTTGTGCAGTGTTTTTAGTGAGTAGTGCGGTGCCACAAGGTGATGCAATACAAAGCGGTGTGGTGGTGTGCAGTGTTTTTAGTGAGTAGTGCAGTGCCACAAGGTGATGGATGCAATACAAAGCGGTTTGGTGGTGTGCAGTGTTTTTAGTGAGTAGTGCAGTGCCACAAGGTGATGCAAAATAAAGCGGTGTGGTGTTGTGCAGTGTTTTTAGTGAGTAGTGCGGTGCCACAAGGTGATGCAATACAAAGCGGTGTGGTGGTGTGCAGTGTTTTTAGTGAGTAGTGCAGTGCCACAAGGTGATGGATGCAATACAAAGCGGTGTGGTGGTGTGCAGTGTTTTTAGTGAGTAGTGCAGTGCCACAAGGTGATGCAATACAAGGCGGTGTGGTGTTGTGCAGTGTTTTTAGTGAGTAGTGCAGTGTCACAAGGTGATGCAATACAAGGCGGTGTGGTGTTGTGCAGTGTTTTTAGCGAGTAGTGCAGTGCCACAAGGTGATGGATGCAATACAAAGCGGTGTGGTGGTGTGCAGTGTTTTTAGTGAGTAGTGCAGTGCCACAAGGTGATGCAATACAAAGCGGTGTGGTGTTGTGCAGTGTTTTTAGTGAGTAGTGCAGTGTCGCAAGGTGATGCAATACAAGGCGGTGTGGTGTTGTGCAGTGTTTTTAGTGAGTAGTGCAGTGCCACAAGGTGATGGATGCAATACAAAGCGGTGTGGTGGTGTGCAGTGTTTTTAGTGAGTAGTGCAGTGCCACAAGGTGATGCAATACAAAGCGGTGTGGTGGTGTGCAGTGTTTGTAGTGAGTAGTGCGGTGCCACAAGGTGATGGATGCAATACAAGGCGGTGTGGTGTTGTGCAGTGTTTTTAGTGAGTAGTGCAGTGCCACAAGGTGATGCAATACAAGGCGGTGTGGTGGTGTGCAGTGTTTTTAGTGAGTAGTGCAGTGCCACAAGGTGATGCAATACAAAGCGGTGTGGTGGTGTGCAGTGTTTTTAGTGAGTAGTGCAGTGCCACAAGGTGATGCAATACAAGGCGGTGTGGTGTTGTGCAGTGTTTGTAGTGAGTAGTGCGGTGCCACAAGGTGATGCAATACAAGGCGGTGTGGTGTTGTGCAGTGTTTTTAGTGAGTAGTGCAGTGCCACAAGGTGATGCAATACAAGGCGGTGTGGTGTTGTGCAGTGTTTTTAGTGAGTAGTGCAGTGCCACAAGGTGATGGATGCAATACAATGCGGTGTGGTGTTGTGCAGTGTTTTTAGTGAGTAGTGCAGTGCCACAAGGTGATGCAATACAAGGCGGTGTGGTGTTGTGCAGTGTTTTTAGTGAGTAGTGCGGTGCCACAAGGTGATTGATGCAATACAAGGCGGTGTGGTGTTGTGCAGTGTTTTTAGTGAGTAGTGCAGTGCCACAAGGTGATGCAATACAAAGCGGTGTGGCGGTGTGCAGTGTTTTTAGTGAGTAGTGCAGTGCCACAAGGTGATGCAATACAAGGCGGTGTGGTGTTGTGCAGTGTTTTTAGTGAGTAGTGCAGTGCCACAAGGTGATGCAATACAAAGCGGTGTGGTGGTGTGCAGTGTTTTTAGTGAGTAGTGCAGTGCCACAAGGTGATGCAATACAAGGCGGTGTGGTGGTGTGCAGTGTTTTTAGTGAGTAGTGCAGTGCCACAAGGTGATGCAATACAAAGCGTTGTGGTGGTGTGCAGTGTTTTTAGTGAGTAGTGCAGTGCCACAAGGTGATGCAATACAAGGCGGTGTGGTGTTGTGCAGTGTTTTTAGTGAGTAGTGCGGTGCCACAAGGTGATGCAATACAAGGCGGTGTGGTGTTGTGCCGTGTTTGTAGTGAGTAGTGCGCTGCCACAAGGTGATGCAATACAAGGCGGTGTGTTGTTGTGCAGTGTTTTTAGTGAGTAGTGCAGTGTCACAAGGTGATGCAATACAAGGCGGTGTGGTGGTGTGCAGTGTTTGTAGTGAGTAGTGCGGTGCCACAAGGTGATGCAATACAAGGCGGTGTGGTGTTGTGCAGTGTTTTTAGTGAGTAGTGCAGTGCCACAAGGTGATGCAATACAAGGCGGTGTGGTGTTGTGCAGTGTTTGTAGTGAGTAGTGCAGTGCCACAAGGTGATGCAATACAAGGCAGTGTGGTGTTGTGCAGTGTTTTTAGTGAGTAGTGCAGTGCCACAAGGTGATGGATGCAATACAAAGCGGTGTGGTGTTGTGCAGTGTTTTTAGTGAGTAGTGCAGTGCCACAAGGTGATGCAATACAAGGCGGTGTGGTGTTGTGCAGTGTTTGTAGTGAGTAGTGCAGTGCCACAAGGTGATGCAATACAAGGCGGTGTGGTGTTGTGCAGTGTTTGTAGTGAGTAGTGCAGTGCCACAAGGTGATGCAATACAAGGCGGTGTGGTGTTGTGCAGTGTTTTTAGTGAGTAGTGCAGTGCCACAAGGTGATGGATGCAATACAAGGCGGTGTGGTGGTGTGCAGTGTTTGTAGTGAGTAGTGCGGTGCCACAAGGTGATGCAATACAAGGCGGTGTGGTGTTGTGCAGTGTTTTTAGTGAGTAGTGCAGTGCCACAAGGTGATGCAATACAAGGCGGTGTGGTGTTGTGCAGTGTTTTTAGTAAGTAGTGCAGTGCCACAAGGTGATGGATGCAATACAAAGCGGTGTGGTGGTGTGCAGGGTTTGTAGTGAGTAGTGCGGTGCCACAAGGTGATGCAATACAAGGCGGTGTGGTGTTGTGCAGTGTTTTTAGTGAGTAGTGCAGTGCCACAAGGTGATGGATGCAATACAAAGCGGTGTGGTGTTGTGCAGTGTTTTTAGTGAGTAGTGCGGTGCCACAAGGTGATGCAATACAAGGCGGTGTGGTGTTGTGCAGTGTTTGTAGTGAGTAGTGCAGTGCCACAAGGTGATGCAATACAAGGCGGTGTGGTGTTGTGCAGTGTTTTTAGTGAGTAGTGCAGTGCCACAAGGTGATGGATGCAATACAAGGCGGTGTGGTGGTGTGCAGTGTTTTTAGTGAGTAGTGCAGTGCCACAAGGTGATGCAATGCAAGGCGGTGTGGTGTTGTGCAGTGTTTTTAGTGAGTAGTGCGGTGCCACAAGGTGATGGATGCAATACAAAGCGGTGTGGTGTTGTGCAGTGTTTTTAGTGAGTAGTGCGGTGCCACAAGGTGATGCAATACAAGGCGGTGTGGTGTTGTGCAGTGTTTGTAGTGAGTAGTGCAGTGCCACAAGGTGATGCAATACAAGGCGGTGTGGTGTTGTGCAGTGTTTTTAGTGAGTAGTGCAGTGCCACAAGGTGATGCAATACAAGGCGGTGTGGTGTTGTGCAGTGTTTTTAGTGAGTAGTGCGGTGCCACAAGGTGATGCAATACAAGGCGGTGTGGTGTTGTGCAGTGTTTGTAGTGAGTAGTGCGCTGCCACAAGGTGATGAAATACAAAGCGGTGTGGTGGTGTGCAGTGTTTTTAGTGAGTAGTGCAGTGCCACCAGGTGATGCAATACAAGGCGGTGTGGTGTTGTGCAGTGTTTGTAGTGAGTAGTGCGCTGCCACAAGGTGATGCAGTACAAGGCGGTGTGGTGTTGTGCAGTGTTTTTAGTGAGTAGTGCAGTGCCACAAGGTGATGCAATACAAGGCGGTGTGGTGTTGTGCAGTGTTTTTAGTGAGTAGTGCGGTGCCACAAGGTGATGCAATACAAAGCGGTGTGGTGTTGTGCAGCGTTTTTAGTGAGTAGTGCAGTGTCACAATGTGATGGATGCAATACAAGGCGGTGTGGTGTTGTGCAGTGTTTTTAGTGAGTAGTGCGGTGTCTCAGTGATGGAACACGACGACGTGTAGTGGTATACAGTGTTTTTAGAGAGTGGGACACCCTCTCTCCAGGGGTTATAAATATGGAGGGCCCAGCTCAGTGTATTAGTGAAGACCTCAACGGCACCTGCGGTGTTGAAGGAGTCGTTTGGTACAGCGAAGTTGGCGGAAGAGGCACCCTTGTGCTCGCGGTCATTAGAGTAATATATATTTGTCCATATTATGGACACTCGTAGCGTCTGTACTCCAGAGGAGCGGCTACAAAAGGCGTCTGTTCTCCATGTTAGTAGCGGCCTAGTTCATACCTGGCAGTAGGCCATAAAATTAATTTCGGGGTGGAGACCTGATCTTAATAATAGCCTAAATTGATAGCAAATGTGGTTCGGCCTCGGAAAATGCTAGGGCGTCTCCTACAGGCGACTCACTGTTCTTCAGATGCTGGGGGAGCTGTGAGAAATGGGTGACCAGCATCACAATATATCCGAATAGTGACAGTCAACATCTTAACCCTGACGGAAACGACTGAGAAGCTAGTGAACTTCATGATGGAGAAGGATATAGCCATCCTCGGTCTCAGTGAAACGAAATGGCAAGAAAAAGGGGAAGGAAAACTAAAGGAAGGATACTGGATGTTTTACAGTGAAGGACGGGCGGCAAGAAATGGGGTAGGAATGATTATAAGAAAGGATGTCCTAGTAGAGTATGTGAAGGAGGTTAAGAAGATATGTGACAGGATGATCATAGAAAGGATACAGTTCCAGACATGGACAAAATATCTATTTTAAGTACATGCTCCACAAACGGGGACTAAAGAAGAGAACTTAGAAGAATTCCTAGAAGATGTGGAAAAATATAGAGAGAATAAGGAAATAATGGTAATGGGGAATGCACAAGTGGGAAGAGACAGACAAGGAAGAAAGGAGATTTTGGGACCATATGGTTATGGCAGTAAGATTCCAGAAGGGGATTTCTTAATGTACTTCTGTCAGCGGAACCAATTAATTATAGGGAATACGTAGTTCAGAAAGAAAAATAGTCAGAAGATAACGAGGTATGGATGGGGAGATAGAAGAACGAAAACTCTGATAGACTATGTATTAGTATAAAAGGACATCGTAAAGAGCCAATGTATGTCACAGCCATGCCAGAGGAAGCGTTTGGAGGAGACCATAGGGCAGTGGTAACAAAAATAAAAGTAGGAAAGGTAATGAGATTACAAGAAAAAAGGGAATGAGAGATTAAGGTCTGGAGACTAAAGAAAAATGAGGTTGCAGAAGAGTCTAAAAAGAATTGCAAGAACAGATACCAAGGACGGACATTACCCATGTGGAACAAGAATGGGAAAAGTTTAACAGTGCGTTTCTAAACAGTGCAGAGAAAACATGGGATAGAACATCAGGAAAGGTACGGGACAAGCGACCAAAAGATGCAATGATAGAGTGAAAGAAAAGGTAAGAGAGAAGAAGAAAATTTGGAAGGAATGGAATACAAAAAAAGACTGGAGAATGTAGAGCAAAATATATAGAAGCAAACAGAGATTCCAAGAAAGTAATTGCAGAGGAAAAGAAGAAAAGCTGGGAAGAATTCGCGCCGGAAATAAGGGAGGATTTGAACTGTGGAAAAATAAAAATGCTATTTGGAATTATATAAAGAAGGTATTAAAAGGTGAACACTGGATTCGTGAAAAACAAAGAAGGTTAAATATTGACAAAGCCAGAAGAGATAACGGACAGATGGAAAGAATATTTCAATGAGCTATTGAAGGTGAGACGTCAGGCATGCGGAGAAGTTACGAAAACATCCAAAACGGTGGAGGGGAAAATAGAAGAAGAACTAGACATTACTATGACAGAAGTGGAATGGGCAGTTAGGAAGAAGAAGATGGGGAAAGCGGTGGGAATCGACGAAGTGGGACTGCAGTGGACATACAGACTTCTCAGGAGTGTGCGGAGAAAGAATCAATTTCCTGAAGACTGGAAAAAGGGAATAATATTGCCAATATTCAAGAAAGGAGACAGGAAGGTGTGTGGTACCTACCCAGAAATCACCATCTTCTCGCATGTTTCCAAAGTAATGGAAAGAATCCTAGAACAGAGAATTAGAGTAAAGGTAGAAAGCCAAATATGGGAGGAGCAGTTTGGGTTTAGAGGGGACAGGTCAACAGTGGAACCCATTTTCATTCTGTGACAGAACTTTGAAAAGAGTTGGGAGTATGGGAAGGATAGGGTAATAACTTTTATTGATCTAGAAAAGGCCTATGATAGCATCCCTAGAACAAAAGTTTGGGAAAGCTTAACAAATAAGGAGATAGGTAAGGGACTGAGAGACATGATAATGGAATGTGCATGGATTGCTACAGTAGTATGAAGACTAGAGTCGGGACATCGGAATGGTTTAAAGTTGACACTGGACTAAAGTAAGGGAGTGTGTTGTCACCCTTATTGTTCTTAATGGTGATGGATGACATCATGGAGGCAGCAATGATAGACTATAGTAGGGCAAAGATGAAGGTGATGTTGTTTGCAGACGATGTTGTGATCTGGGGTGAGGATGAGATGGAGGTACAAGAACAGTTTGACGTAACAAATGAAAAGATTGAGCAATGGGCATTGCAGATAAAAGTGGAGAAGAGTAAACCAGCGGTGATGAGTAGAGGTAAGAAAGAAGGAAAAGGAGTAATCAAAGTCGGAGATAAGGAATTGGTAGTGGTGAAACACTCCAAATAGCCTATTTGGGAAGTGAACTGACTGAAGATGGAAGACTAGATTTGGAAATTAGCAGAAGAATACAACTCGGGAGTGCTTTCTACCAACAGGTACGGGGATTAGTATGGAACAAGGATATACCAATAAGGCAAAAGAAGTTATGCACAAGGCATATTATGTTCCTTTAATGACATATGCAGCAGAAACATGGACAATGACTAAGAGGGATGAAAAGAGAGTACAGGCAGCTGAGATGGGATTCCTGAGAAGTATGGTCCAGAAAACGAGGAGAGACAGAGTAGAAATGAAGATATACTGAAAGACTTGGGAGTACAGAAACTAAATGACAAACTGGAGCAAAACAGAATGTAATGGTTTGGACATGTCAAATGGATGAATGAAGTAAGGCTAGCAGGACGAGCACTGGGACGACGGATGACAGGGACGAGAGGACGAGGAAGACCAACAATGCGTTGGATGGACTCGGTGAAGTAGAGCATTAGAAAACGGAACCTTGATTTGAACACCGTGTCGGAAGAGGAATGGTGGAACGACAGAACAAAGTGGAGTGGAATCATATTTAGCCCCACCCAGTGTCAGCTGGTAAAGGGAAATGAAGTTGATGATGAATAAAGAAGAATACGGAAATTAAAAGAAACATATCCGAGGTGGGAATCGAACTCTCTCAACGATGGATAATGGAATTTGCAGACTGTAATGCAAGCCCTCGAGCCACCCAGACAATGGGACGGTTGTGCAATATTAAGCTACGTAAACAACATACACATTCAACTGCCAGTTTAAGATCTTCAACACTTCCATTATTTTATAATTATATTTCAATGAATATCGTGGAACCATCATAAACAATATTACGCCTCTTTATAATTATCATGAATTAAGATCTCAGTAAGACGCACCGGGATCCGCCATTTGTTACGTGGAAAGGAGCCATTGTGCCAGAGCGACAAATAATACATTTTTCTTTAATAATGTATATACCCTAACATGTATTTTCCTTTTAAAGACACTCTGCAATCTTACATGCCAAGAGCTTTCGTTAGAATGCTATACGAAGTCAATCGGTTAAGCCGTTTTCTCAATCTCGTAGTAACAAAAATCACTTTAGTGTTTTAAATGTATAGATGGCAAAGTAAATCACGGAGAATTCGTTACTTTACGGGAATGATAAAAGTAAAATATGTTTTGACAATGTAATACCAATAACAATAAAGAAGTGATTCTAGTGAGTAGTGCAGTGTCACAAGATGATGCAATACAAGGAGGTGTGGTGGTGTGCAGTGTTTTACCAATAGTAATAAAGAAGATACGGAAATTAAAAGAAATATATCCGAGGTGGGAATCGAACTCTATCAACGACGAATAATGGAATTTACAGACAGTAATGCTAGTCCTCGAGCCACCCAGACAAAAGGACGGTAGTGCAATATTAAGCTACGTAAACAGCATACACACGCAGTGTAATGGATTAAATGATGATCGCTTGATGATTGAAATTGATCATCCAAGTTTATTTATTAATCCCATGTAATTTATTTTCTGGATTAGGGAATAACCCTTCTTATTTGGGTACAATCGTGTTGACCGATTGAAAAGCATCAAACATTCGTGTGTGTAGTAAGTTACTCATGTTGTTTAGTAGTATAACTTGGTGCTATAATTGCCTGGGATCATCGAAGTCACCATAAGCTGTCTTTTCCTCGGCATTTTGCATGTTGCTATTCAGTGTTGTCATATGTTTTTTTGATTTCTCTGCCATACTAATTTTGTACTGTGAATATGGAACTGCGATGAACAATAAGAAAGGATTTTACGCTATCATACCATTATTGTGAGCTGTGAAAATGCTATTATCCTTAGATGTCATTCACGGGTAACAGAGGAATGTTCGTATTTTAAAACCGGACCTTACGTCTGCCCTCTGCAATGGTCTTAAACTTATTGTTCAAGCCTCTAGCGTAGGTGACATGGTGGTGTGAAGTTGGATGGATGTGCTGTACTCGCTTGAGAATGTTTTCAGCTGGGAACTATGCTTAAGTGAATCTGTGCGAGGAATAGTGGTATACCTCAGCTTGCTACGACAGGCATGTCTAATCTTTCTGGCCTGAAGGCATTGTTTAGGACTTCATGTTTGGTTGTCAGAACAAGGCTCAGAGTTGACTGTCAATCATATCTGAGTTATACTTCTCTCCCCCTTATCCGATATACCCTATTTTAGACAAGAATAACATTTGCCTGTGATGTGCGTGTAACAACTTTTATTGCAATTTCTAATATAGGCAGTTTCACGCTCAACATAGTCATTGTGTTGTGACCGTTTAGTTGATGTCAACAACCACGATGACTCAACTAACGACACATAAATCGAATAAAAAAAATACCGTGAGGATCAGGTGACCTTCCATAAAGGCTTATTATTAATCGTATGGCAATTACACATCACTTTTTGGAACACAGAGAAAATATAACCATAATTTACAAATTTACAGACATATTATTTACATAGTTTAACACATTTGCTGTAGAAAACAAAAAGTCAAAGTGGTTTCCAGGATATAAGTTCTGAGGGCACTCTTCAACTATATGCTTGATGGTCTGACACTGGAAGCCACACGTGCACTCTGGAGAGGTGATCTTTCCCCATTTGTATAGTAGATCACCACATCTCCCATGGTTGGTGCGTATCCTGTTCAGTGTACACCATGTCCTACGGGGCAGATCAAGTTCCCATGGATTGTTGTTACTATGGAGAAAACTATGTAGCTCTGGTGGAGTGTTTGTGTACCAATTTTCTGCCCAGGCTTCATGAAGATTGAAGTTATGGTCTGCCAGGTTGTTGGCTGTTCTGATTGCAGGGTGTCTGGAGCGGAGTCTATTGATTTGGATTGCAGGTATGTCCTCATGGATTGGCAGCTGTTGGTTGTTGCAGATTTTGTTAAATTCTCTCAGGAGGATATTCTTTCTTCTCAGCGTAGGAGGTGGAATACGGCTCAGGACAGGTAGCCAGAAAACTGGTGTGGACTTGATTGTACCAGTAATTATCCGCATAGTTTGGTTTAGTTGAACATCTACTAGCTTCGTGTGACTACTGTTTAGCCAAACAGGGCTGCAATATTCTGCTGCTGAGTATACAAGACCTAGGGCAGTTGATCGGAGGGTAGACGCAGTGGAACCCCATGTTGTACCACACAGTTTTTGTAGGATGTTATTTCTTGACCTCAATTTGGCTGCAGTGTTTGTTAGATGTTGTTTAAATGACAGTGTTCTGTCAAGTGTCACTCCAAGGTACTTTGGGTATTTGTTATGAATCACACGTTTTCCATCAAAATATATGTTTAGTTCATGGTTGGCTAGGATGTTGCTCAGATGAAAGCACGTGGATTCAGTTTTATTAGGGTTCGGTTGAAGTCCCCATTTACGGAAGTATTGAAACATTGCACATAGGTCCTTCGTTAATATTTCTTCAGTGGCCTCGATTTGTTTGTGTTGAGTTGCTAACACCCAATCATCAGCATAGCCGAACTTCCTGGACTGGGTGTCTGGCATATCTGCTATATAGAGACTGAATAATAGCGGAGCTAGGACTGAGCCTTGGGGTAGTCCGTTGTTAAGAGTCTTCTGATCACTAACGGCATTCCCTATGGTTACCTGGAAAGGTCTATCAGTCAGCATGTTGTTCAGGAGTCTTGCTGTTCTTCTGCAGGGTATGACACGGAGAAACTTATTAACAATGCCCTGTCTCCACACAGTATCATAGGCGGAGGATAAATCAATAAATACAGCAGAGGTCTTTTGCTGTTTCTGGAATCCTGCCTCTATATAAGATGTAAATGAAAGAACTTGATCCACACAGCTTCGGTTTGGACGAAATCCAGCCTGTTCAACAGGAATATTTTCATGTAATTCATTATGTATTCTGTTATACAGCAGCCTCTCAAGTAGTTTGTACATCATGCTCAGAAGAGAAATAGGACGATAACTTTGGGCTTCGTTATTGGGTTTACCTGGTTTCAAGATACCAATGATCTTCGTCTGTTTCATTAGTCGAGGAATGGACCCTGTTTGTAAAATATTGGTGAAAAACTGGGCTAGCCATCTTTTAGCATACTCACCACAGTGCAGAAGGAATTCTGGGTGTATGCCATCAAGACCTGGGGCTTTACCTGATTTAATGTCTTTTAGAGCTGACGATATCTCTTCAGGGCTGAAAGGTATAGAATAAGAGCTATTATCTGGGCATTCTGATAACATGGTTCGCAGTTCTCGTTTTACTTGAATGGCATGGGGCCGGGAGATAGATGGCTTAGATATTGAGACAATGTGAGCAGCAACTTTGTTTGGTTTTATTAAGTTGTTATTTCGTGTTGTTCGATTTCCACCTCCCAAATTACGTAAGAGGGACCAGGCTTTCCTGCTTGAGTGTTTGAAGTCTAGATTTTCGACAGTGTCCAGCCATTTCTGTCGACGCGTGGCATCAAGGCTATGCAGCAGGTCATCTGCTATTTCTTGCTCTCCAGTAGAAAGGAAGTCCTCGTACAGTTTCTCACTGACCTCAGACCAGCCAGGAATATATTCCTTCCGGTATCCTCTGGGAATAAACTTTTTTGCTATGCTTAATACTGCTCCAACAAATCTTCCATAGTTGTTACTTAAAGGAGGAATCCACCCTAAGACTTTATCAAGATTTATGGAGAACTCAGACCAGTTGGCTTTCTGAAAGTTCCAGCGTGGACGAGGAATGGAATTCACCAAGGGGATTTGTATGCCTACTTCTTGAATAACTGGGCGGTGCTGACTATGTGGGAAATCAGGTAGGACTCTGCGTGTGGTTGCTAGTGGTTTGAGGTTCTCGTTTGAAGACACAAAACACAGGTCCGGATTGGACTCCCGCCGCCAGGCAGCTGATCTAAATGTGCATCTGTCTTTGGCATCAAATATTAGATGAAAATTGTGTACTTCTGCCCATGAAACTAAAGCTTCTCCATTAGAATCATTGGAGTTATATTTCCATTGCTCATGGTGACTGTTGAAGTCACCTGTGTAAATAACTGGATGAGGATGTAGGTGGAGGACTTCAGATGGCCACTGAACTGCGGGAGGTTTGTAGATGTTTACAACGTGCAAGTCTCCAATTTTTATTACAACTTCATGGATGTCATTAATGGCATTAGATGAGATTAAGTAGGCATTCTCAATAGTGTTTCGCACATACGTGGCAATCCCATAAGCTAGATGGTAAGTTGCACCAAGGAGGTCATATCCTGGTATTTTGCCTCTTGATTTGAGTTGGTATTCATCATTTGCATGTGTTTCTTGGATGGCAATTACATCAATATTATTCTCCAAACAGAGCTTAGATAAATATTGACTTTTAGATCTGCTAATACTCTCTATATTAATCTGTAGGATTCTAGTACTTGGTCCAACGTATCTACATCTTTGGTTCTTAAAAGAACCGTTGTTGATGAGAGGAGTCATTGTGATGTGATTGTGCTAGGAGATCACAAGGATTGTCTAGCAGCCAGAGTTGTTGCTTTCTTAGCACCACCCAGGGGTCACGTGTAGGGTACTTTCAGGTTAAACCTACGGACGTGAAGCAACGGCAACCCCCTCCATCCATAAAGGCTAAAGCGGCACGAGAGTCCGTAGTCCACAGGGATCGTGGTACATGGTGACGATGGTCATAGACCGCCTAAGGAAAGGTTCACCTTAAAACTAAACTGAGAAAATAAACATCCAGACTCATGTAAAACACCGTGAAAATTTATTAAAATTCACAAGCCCCTAGCCTAGTTTCGGAGGGTTATAATCGGCTAGTCCGCAAATTAATAAATAAACAAAGATAAAGAACAGGTCCCCTACCTGAGAAGTTACTGAAAACCCTCGCGAAAGATCTAACTCACAATGATAAAGCAACAACAGCAACGCTAGGAATATGGCACGACGCAAGTCCCTAGTTCAAGTTACAAGATCAAGCTAATATCTGAATTTACATTTAACAGGGTAGCAAAACAAATCTAGGTTAGGATGGTACCATTTCGACATTTAAATTTAACATTAATTCAACTAGCTAAGTCCTATCAATTAACAAAATTTACGGCGATGACGTCCGTAAAAGAAAACAATTACATCCAAAAGCTAAGTGTACAGCCATGAAAAACAAACAATTTAATTATGCTTAATAACTATGTGCTAACAGCACACAATAAAGTAACACGTAGGGTTTAATACACTTGACATCATAAATTAATAACGAAATAGACACAGTAGTTTTATTATAAATTCCTGCCTACACCTTGGTTTACTTTTTGTAAACCATAGTCATCTAATGTGTATAGTTACGGTGACGAATGCGCAGTTGAGACCACGTCTGACATCGCATGGCCTGAGCTCCACAAGCTACGAACTCTAGGTTCGCACATGCTTCAGGTCGCTACAAAAATGTCAACTGTCCTAGTCATTTCCTCACAAGGAAATTATCTTCAACTGCACGGCTATGTCAACAGTTCCAGAATGCAAAGAACAAAGTTAGATAGAAAGAATCGTTAGTTAGGCTTGTTTTACAACAATTATGCGTTTTATTATTAGAATGTCGGTTTATAGGTTTATCGTAGGTTTATGGCGAATAACATTGACAATAGCCTGGGCACGGAGTGTCTCCAACTGAGATCATTCTCCACCAAATAGCCTCGACTCAACAGTCGGAATATAATCAACGAGTATAACAACTCGGACACACAATAACACGGGTTACCAGCGGCGCTAAGCTCGCGTTCAATAACTCTGGGATAGGCCTGTACAACAGTTACCTTCCCATAACATCTGGTCAACGGGATCATCCCCGGACAAAGTATACAATAACATCCTGCTATAACAGGGTAGACTTCACCATCCTATAGAAAACCTTACATAACTGTACCTGTCATACGACAATACACGCAACAGAGCGTTAAACTAACAAAAACCGATCCATAAAACAAGTGATCAAATACAAGAGTGGAAACTGATTTCCATAAGCAAAAATAGCAATGAAAGGAAAAGCGAATACAAATCGTACTCTGTCCTCGTCTATAGTAGTTTTGTCTCACAATGAAGCAGGCGTGCTCTAGGTCACTGGGTTACATAACCAGTTTATTCAAGGCCGGCGATTTAATCAATACAAAACCTGCACTTGGCCGGTTCATAAAAAACTTTACCGTAGGTTACGGATCTCTACAGAGTCCGTGTATCAAATGCACGCTATAAATCTGAGTATAGTAATACACTTCCGTCTTTCTACCAAAGACGTCTAAATGAAAGTAAACTTACAATAACTGAAGCTCTTTGCTTTAAAAATGCAACTCAGTAGTTGCTAGAACATCAAATAAAAACGTGTCTCACACGACACAAGAAAAATATGATAAATGTGGCACAGATTCACACACTAGATCTGCTTAATGATACGTTGGGAACCGCGTTCGATGCTAGGCAACGAAACATTCCTTCTAGTTGTTAGGTTCAAACATGACCAAGAATAGCTTCTGAGCTTATTCAAAATGAAATATAATGCATTTACAAACTGGTAGTTACTGTCGACTACCTAAATGATACGACCGTTCTAACGACAGTCAGGGGTGTAACAAAGGATGGCTGCGAAGAATGCAGTCAATTAAAAACCAAGGCATCTGATTGCCATAACTACAGTCAGCAAAGACTTGAAAATTACCCCAAGTAGGGTTGAACAAAATAGCCTCAAAATGACTACGATCAGGTTCAGCAAAAAGGTAGGCATTGACGTTCCACGACGTTCACCAAGCTGCACCAGGGCTGACCAAAATGTCTGACCCCAAAGGTGTCTCACTCTAAACTGAAATAAATGACATCTAACTAATCTAGTTACATCCCTACCTAGAAAAATGGCTGACACTGAGTGTAGTTGATTCACAAACTACATTAAAACTACTATACCACCAGAAACTAGAACAAAGAAGGGGTGTGACAAAAACTCACGAAATGGAGGAGCTCTCACTCAACTCTCTATTCCACAACAAGGGTTGTACATAAACCTCTCTGGCTCTCTGGATCGGTATCCTCCTCATCAAGATTCCCATCTGGACTCCCCCAAAGACCAGGGTTCGATTTGTCCCTGTCGACATCTTCGTGGATATGCCTGGAAATGGCATTTTGGCTCCTTCCCTCTCGTTCATCGTTCTGGAAGTTCCACCATCACGCTGGTTCCTGTAGAAACGTCACCCCCCATACTGGGATGGTATTAGCCCATGGTGACTGCTTCAACCATGGTGAATAAAAGTCCAATCACGTGGGTAGCGAAATAAGTTGCGTGATTATTCATCCTCTCACTTCCAAAATTATAATGTCCGTCGTGACTATTATAGGCTTCAATTATAAAATACGACACAGCCTTAATCTTGCAGATGTGGATTAGCATGTGAGCTAATACTATTTTATAATGCTGCACGTGCTAGTGACGCTACTTTTGTATCACGCAGCATCCGTGAATTATACGACGTTTCAAAGATGAAATTTCCACTTTGGTAATTTAAATATCTCATACAATTATAATCACACTTATTCAGGATAATTGTAACACTATTACCTGTATATTTCCACTAGGCATCTGCCCTCCACATACGCGTGGGTAATATGTGATGTCACAGCAATGTTGTGCAATACACTATACTTGCCAATAATTATTTCCCAAGCTTCTTATTTAATTCACTGGACTTCATCGACAGTGAATATTAGTATTTTCTTGCTCGATGGCACCTTATAATCACTTTTTAACGCTAAACAGCGGATATTCTTCTACGTCTCGTAGGACAAAAGTAATTCCACGCCTACACAAGGCGGATTCTCAAGACGCAGTGCTCCGGTACTGGGTGTCTCTAGAAAGTAGGTCGTCAAAACGAAAACGTTGAGCGACTACTTACGTTTCTTTTTGCGTATCTGCAAGGGTATTACCTTACCTAAAGTAAAAATAAACATTCTCCAAAATGTTTTAATAATGCAGCATGACGAAATGGAATATTCTGAGTCTCGTAGGAAAGATAAAATAATTAATAAGACCTCAGATAATAATTAGCAGTTTACACCAAAGTCAAAAGTGCGATTCACCGCTACTTCAAAGTATCGCGTGATCTCTCAGCTTCACGTGGCTTCCTGGGTGTGTTCAAAAGTACAACATCCCATCATAAATGCTCTGTCATTAAAAAATATCACATGAATCATAGCTCAGCGGGTTCATCTGCCTCTCTGTCGTTTCAAATAAAATGTTGGGATAACATTTTTATTTGCTTTGTAATTCATTCAAGAGTGATATTTTTTTAGATTGGCTGCATTAAAGGTTCCAATGCGTTCTCCTGTCCTAATGTCTTCTATCACATAACTTCCATTGTTTAAAGGCTGTCGGATACGACTAGGGCCATAATACAAGGATAGAAATTTCCCATATATGCGGTCTATAGGACTAGAAATTCCGGGTCTTCTTCAATTAGGCTCATCTGAATGGGTTCGTTCGGCTTGAACTCTACCGTATTTCTTCCCATGTCAATGATTCCATCATATTTTCTAATGAAGTCTGCGCCTAAAATGGCATCATGATGCAGGCCCTTCATTACGAGAAATTCGTGCAAGTACACGTGGCTCGAAATCTTCACAGTACACAAAATCTGGATTTTGCACGTTACAACGCGGTCAGGTATGACACCTCTGACTCTTATAGCTGAAATAGGCAACTCCGTCACCTCAGAGTTTGCTCTAAGTCTGGCATGGCAATCGGCGGAAATTACACTAATCATCGCTCCAGTGTCGATGAGTATGACTACACTGACTTCATTCAAGGTGGCTACAATCTTGGGTAGACGTGTTAATTCATAATTGTGGTTCGTCGTTCGTCGTTCGTCCAACAAGTCTTCTTGGATCGGCTCCCAGAGTAATATAGAGGCAGTTACTCGGTGCTCAACCAAACAAGAATCTATTGATTTTTCGGAGTTTTTTTTCTGTCATGGCGAGAAGTACTGGGCTGGTTCTGCTCCGTCTCCTGCGCCGAATGTCTATTTTCCCTCGAAGTAGGGTTCCGTTCTCCCTCTTCTTGGATCTGCAATTCTCTCAATTGTTGGAGGTACTCACGGCTCTCCCGCGCTCTTCCTTTCCAATCCCTGTCTGGCTGGTATCTAGGGTCTCGATTTCTGTCGTAACCCCCACTATATCGATAGTCTGTACGGATACGTCCGTTTTGCTGATTTCTTCCTTCATTCCCTCGGCGGTTGTTTTCATGACGTCGGTTGTCGTCCGTCCTTCGGTCGAATCGCCGGTCCCAATGACTTCGCCGGTCATCATGTTGATTTCGAGTATACGGAGTGTTGTTCCATTCTCTCCTGTTATAACTGTAATTGTTATCACGTCGCCCAGAATCCTCTGTGGTTTGTGTTTGTTGTGGCGTCTGGCTCACTTTATCAACAGTCGTCAGATTCATATGTCTATCCTCGCGTCTATCAGCCTTCTGCTGACGGTGTGTAGGAAACTGTTCTGTGTTAGCGTCCAACCTTCGCAGTATATGGTCACACTGCTGGAAAGTGGATGCCCCTGCAGCGATTAACACACGTTGTACATCCGCAGGGTACTGCCAAACAATCGTGTTCACCAAATCTTGTTCGGACAACGGAGGCTGAAGACAACGGAGCTTCGCGAGCTGTATTGCGAAGTAATTCGCATAACGAGTAGGTGTATTGGAACTGTACCTTCGAGTGTACATCTCAGCTCGGATACTCTGCTGGATGTCGCTCGACCAATATGTTCTTAATAACGCTTCCTTAAAGTCTTGGTAGCCTGTGAATGAGTATCGGAATGCTCTGAACCAGGTACCGGCTTGTCCCTCAAGCAGTCGCTCTATAACTCTTAGTTCCCTCTCTGGAGTTACCATAGTATCACGTAAGTAGCTTTCGACATTTGCTAGGAATTCCACTGGAGTAACACCGCTCCCAGTTCCCGAGAAGCGAGCTGGTTGCTCCTCTCTCGAACGAATTATGGTGACATTTCCCTGCGTATTCGCGGGTCTGAAAGTATTTTGCATGTAACTCTGCGTAGGAGTGTTAGTCTCATGACTAATTCGATTAGATGCTGGTTGAAACGGGTGAGCGTCAAAGTTCAAGGTCTGACCTTGCGCTAAATTAGTGAATTGTGACGGTTGCGATTCCATAGGCGCGCTGGGTTGGAAATGGGTAGGCATCATTCCTCCTGATTGAGATATAGGCGTTTCCTGAGATTCTCCCATCTGTGGGTGTACGTGTCTCTCTCTTGGAGTCGTCTCGAGTCTGTCCAGGCGTCTTTCTATTACTTCAAGACCTGGGATGGTTCTGGCTGCGACTTTGTTGCCTAAGTCGTTCAATTGCAGCTCGATCCTGTCAACCTTTCCCTTGAGGTTTGTGTCTACCTCGCGTATGGCCGTCCTAAGGTTATAACTGAGGTCTAACCTCTCGGTCACCGCGACTTCCTCAAATCTCTTTTGTAAGGAATCGATATCTCCTTCAACTCTGGACATATTTTCTTGGATTTTACCCACATCGTCTCTAACCTCTGCTACCTTAGCCTTGACTGTAGCTTCGTGTTCGTTGAGGTCACCTCTCAATAACATGAGGTCAATTTTGTGTTCCTCATGATGAACATCAACTGTCTCACGTAGACTGGCTACGGTTTCCGTCAATTCAGAAATGTTTCTCCTGTTGGTGTTAAGTTCCTCTTTAATCTCCATCATGCCATCAACGATAGTCTTCACGTTGTTATTAACGGCATTGGCAGCTCCTCTCATCAAGATTAAACCAACGTTCATGGTTGCCATGTCCTTCTTCACATTTCCGATAAATCCCTCGACGTGATCTAGTCGAGTCCCGAATTCTTCCCTGGTATGTTCCAGATCTGCTCTCATGTCTATCTGGACTTTATTCAAGGTTGTCTGAATTTGAGCTGTGTGCTCCTCCAATCGGTTTTGCACCTCCTCCCTAGCTCTATTCATCTGGTCGGTTAAGCAATCTACGCGCTGGTTAGCCTCCTGATGGTGTCGTATGACATCAACCCTAACAGCTGCTAAACCTGTCGTCAGATCATTTCTCGCTTCGATCCTATATGTGTCCATGTCTGCCCTGACTTGAGTTAAATCAGCCCTAACATTATTTACAGAGTGGGTGTTAATTTCTAAGTCCTGTCTTACATTGTTTATAGACTGAGTGTTAATCTCTAAGTCCTGTCTTACATTGTTGACTTCCTGTCTAACCTGGTCCACATGACCACTGACATTGTTGACTTCCTGTCTAACCTGGTCCACATGACCACTGACATTGTTGACTTCCTGTCTAACCTGGTCCACATGACCACTTACAGTATTTACAGCCTGAGTATTCTGACCTAAGTCAGCAGTAATCTGTTGAAGATTGGCATTCACACCTGCCATCATCTCTCCAAACACACGACGAATAGTTTCCTCATCCATAGATAAGAAATATATGAGAAAGTGAGGGATCAATTTCTACTGGAACTTACAGCTATGATTAGTTACTTGGTGGTATAAAGCTTGCTTCATTTATATAAATATCACGAGTACAGCTGGAGTATGCAAACTAAGTGCTTCTACATTTACAAAGACAACGGTGAGCAAAGCAAAGTATTACATTTACTTAGGATGAGGCATCATCAAAGAAAATCCTATCCTTCATTTATTCAACACTAAAGCCTCACCCCATGGACTTCTATCAAACATCAATGCCATGCGGTCAATTGATCTGCAGTACGACTTTCTAAGTTCGTCCCAGTCCTGTCAATCTACCAATAATCAACATTAAGATCCTCAAAAAAGATAACATGGTACTGAGGGTCACCACGTTATGGTCGGCACATGAGTTGGGCGCCATTTTATGTCGTCCAAGTCAATCCCCACGTTGGGCGCCATTTTATGTGACCGTTTAGTTGATGTCAACAACCACGATGACTCAACTAACGACACATAAATCGAATAAAAAAAATACCGTGAGGATCAGGTGACCTTCCATAAAGGCTAAAGCGGCACGAGAGTCCGTAGTCCACAGGGATCGTGGTACATGGTGACGATGGTCATAGACCGCCTAAGGAAAGGTTCACCTTAAAACTAAACTGAGAAAATAAACATCCAGACTCATGTAAAACACCGTGAAAATTTATTAAAATTCACAAGCCCCTAGCCTAGTTTCGGAGGGTTATAATCGGCTAGTCCGCAAATTAATAAATAAACAAAGATAAAGAACAGGTCCCCTACCTGAGAAGTTACTGAAAACCCTCGCGAAAGATCTAACTCACAATGATAAAGCAACAACAGCAACGCTAGGAATATGGCACGACGCAAGTCCCTAGTTCAAGTTACAAGATCAAGCTAATATCTGAATTTACATTTAACAGGGTAGCAAAACAAATCTAGGTTAGGATGGTACCATTTCGACATTTAAATTTAACATTAATTCAACTAGCTAAGTCCTATCAATTAACAAAATTTACGGCGATGACGTCCGTAAAAGAAAACAATTACATCCAAAAGCTAAGTGTACAGCCATGAAAAACAAACAATTTAATTATGCTTAATAACTATGTGCTAACAGCACACAATAAAGTAACACGTAGGGTTTAATACACTTGACATCATAAATTAATAACGAAATAGACACAGTAGTTTTATTATAAATTCCTGCCTACACCTTGGTTTACTCTTTGTAAACCATAGTCATCTAATGTGTATAGTTACGGTGACGAATGCGCAGTTGAGACCACGTCTGACATCGCATGGCCTGAGCTCCACAAGCTACGAACTCTAGGTTCGCACATGCTTCAGGTCGCTACAAAAATGTCAACTGTCCTAGTCATTTCCTCACAAGGAAATTATCTTCAACTGCACGGCTATGTCAACAGTTCCAGAATGCAAAGAACAAAGTTAGATAGAAAGAATCGTTAGTTAGGCTTGTTTTACAACAATTATGCGTTTTATTATTAGAATGTCGGTTTATAGGTTTATCGTAGGTTTATGGCGAATAACATTGACAATAGCCTGGGCACGGAGTGTCTCCAACTGAGATCATTCTCCACCAAAAAGCCTCGACTCAACAGTCGGAATATAATCAACGAGTATAACAACTCGGACACTCAATAACACGGGTTACCAGCGGCGCTAAGCTCGCGTTCAATAACTCTGGGATAGGCCTGTACAACAGTTACCTTCCCATAACATCTGGTCAACGGGATCATCCCCGGACAAAGTATACAATAACATCCTGCTATAACAGGGTAGACTTCACCATCCTATAGAAAACCTTACATAACTGTACCTGTCATACGACAATACACGCAACAGAGCGTTAAACTAACAAAAACCGATCCATAAAACAAGTGATCAAATACAAGAGTGGAAACTGATTTCCATAAGCAAAAATAGCAATGAAAGGAAAAGCGAATACAAATCGTACTCTGTCCTCGTCTATAGTAGTTTTGTCACACAATGAAGCAGGCGTGCTCTAGGTCACTGGGTTACATAACCAGTTTATTCAAGGCCGGCGATTTAATCAATACAAAACCTGCACTTGGCCGGTTCATAAAAAACTTTACCGTAGGTTACGGATCTCTACAGAGTCCGTGTATCAAATGCACGCTATAAATCTGAGTATAGTAATACACTTCCGTCTTTCTACCAAAGACGTCTAAATGAAAGTAAACTTACAATAACTGAAGCTCTTTGCTTTAAAAATGCAACTCAGTAGTTGCTAGAACATCAAATAAAAACGTGTCTCACACGACACAAGAAAAATATGATAAATGTGGCACAGATTCACACACTAGATCTGCTTAATGATACGTTGGGAACCGCGTTCGATGCTAGGCAACGAAACATTCCTTCTAGTTGTTAGGTTCAAACATGACCAAGAATAGCTTCTGAGCTTATTCAAAATGAAATATAATGCATTTACAAACTGGTAGTTACTGTCGACTACCTAAATGATACGACCGTTCTAACGACAGTCAGGGGTGTAACAAAGGATGGCTGCGAAGAATGCAGTCAATTAATAACCAAGGCATCTGATTGCCATAACTACAGTCAGCAAAGACTTGAAAATTACCCCAAGTAGGGTTGAACAAAATAGCCTCAAAATGACTACGATCAGGTTCAGCAAAAAGGTAGGCATTGACGTTCCACGACGTTCACCAAGCTGCACCAGGGCTGACCAAAATGTCTGACCCCAAAGGTGTCTCACTCTAAACTGAAATAAATGACATCTAACTAATCTAGTTACATCCCTACCTAGAAAAATGGCTGACACTGAGTGTGGTTGATTCACAAACTACATTAAAACTACTATACCACCAGAAACTAGAACAAAGAAGGGGTGTGACAAAAACTCACGAAATGGAGGAGCTCTCACTCAACTCTCTATTCCACAACAAGGGTTGTACATAAACCTCTCTGGCTCTCTGGATCGGTATCCTCCTCATCAGGATTCCCATCTGGACTCCCCCAAAGACCAGGGTTCGATTTGTCCCTGTCGACATCTTCGTGGATATGCCTGGAAATGGCATTTTGGCTCCTTCCCTCTCGTTCATCGTTCTGGAAGTTCCACCATCACGCTGGTTCCTGTAGAAACGTCACCCCCCCATACTGGGATGGTATTAGCCCATGGTGACTGCTTCAACCATGGTGAATAAAAGTCCAATCACGTGGGTAGCGAAATAAGTTGCGTGATTATTCATCCTCTCACTTCCAAAATTATAATGTCCGTCGTGACTATTATAGGCTTCAGTTATAAAATACGACACAGCCTTAATCTTGCAGATGTGGATTAGCATGTGAGCTAATACTATTTTATAATGCTGCACGTGCTAGTGACGCTACTTTTGTATCACGCAGCATCCGTGAATTATACGACGTTTCAAAGATGAAATTTCCACATTGGTAATTTAAATATCTCATACAATTATAATCACACTTATTCAGGATAATTGTAACACTATTACCTGTATATTTCCACTAGGCATCTGCCCTCCACATACGCGTGGGTAATATGTGATGTCACAGCAATGTTGTGCAATACACTATACTTGCCAATAATTATTTCCCAAGCTTCTTATTTAATTCACTGGACTTCATCGACAGTGAATATTAGTATTTTCTTGCTCGATGGCACCTTATAATCACTTTTTAACGCTAAACAGCGGATATTCTTCTACGTCTCGTAGGACAAAAGTAATTCCACGCCTACACAAGGCGGATTCTCAAGACGCAGTGCTCCGGTACTGGGTGTCTCTAGAAAGAAGGTCGTCAAAACGAAAACGTTGAGCGACTACTTACGTTCCTTTTTGCGTATCTGCAAGGGTATTACCTTACCTAAAGTAAAAATAAACATTCTCCAAAATGTTTTAATAATGCAGCATGACGAAATGGAATATTCTGAGTCTCGTAGGAAAGATAAAATAATTAATAAGACCTCAGATAATAATTAGCAGTTTACACCAAAGTCAAAAGTGCGATTCACCGCTACTTCAAAGTATCGCGTGATCTCTCAGCTTCACGTGGCTTCCTGGGTGTGTTCAAAAGTACAACATCCCATCATAAATGCTCTGTCATTAAAAAATATCACATGAACCATAGCTCAGCGGGTTCAGTGTCTCTGCTTATACCCCGCGCTGCCTTCATTCGCTGGTGAAAATAGAATGCCTTACGGATGTTCCTCACATTCCGGGCTACTCAATCAGCATAATCCTTGTCTGTATTCCACCACTGAAGAGCTATATGCTGTGTACTATTCCTGGATGACACATGGGAGGAGATCTTGGTTCCTGATGGCACAGCATCTGATGGATCTATAAACAAACAAACAATCAATAAACAATTTACTTTTACTGTACAAAGAAGTCGAACATGACCAGTGTATTCACCGTCCAGAGACTTTCATACTCAAGTTGGTTGCTGAGGAGACTGTTATGAGTCTGATCTCCAATAATGGAATCCTTATAATTATCCCTGCCAGCAACAATTTTTGCAGCAGTGTCATAACGCAGCTCACGACGACGTTCTTCATTTTGATATAAACAGTACGAAACTGCTCTAAATAAGTAATTTCCATCACCTGATATAATTACAATCCTTTGGTTTTCCATGACAGTAAATTATGCAAGGGAGCATAGAGTCACTTCGCCAACTACTGGGATGAGCATAGACTCACTTCGCTCCCCACCTCAATAGAGGTAGTTTTAGAATTCTATGTCTTGTATATTGCAAACATCGTTCTAACACAGGGAAGCCCACTCTTAAGGCTACATTCTTGGCTATCACCTCGGAGATCCGGGCTCGATTCCCTGCTCTGCCAAGAAAATTCATTCTGCCCAGAGGGCTGGAACGGGGTGCACTCAGCCTCGAGGGGTAAAACTGAGGGGAGGTGGGATCAAACATTTTGGTTGTATTTCATGTGGTTTCCCACTTCCACTCCTGGCCAATTCCGGGATGGTTCCTCCTTCCTCCTTCCCAATACCCACCTTAGTTACAGATACACGCATAATTAGAGCCATCACAATACACAGGTTATATGAGAGAATGTTTCACGTACACCAAAGTACATGGGGCAGATTGACCACAATGGCAAAGCCCCTGAAATGAATTATGTGAGAAAGATTGCGGATATAAATTTAAAAAATGAAGTAGGATTTGAAATCTATCAACGATGCATATTGCAATTCAAAGACGCTAGCCCACGAGTCACCCAGACAATGGGACGGGAGCGCAATATTAAGCTATGTAAACAACACACACATTCAACTGCCTGTTTATGATCTTCAATACTTCCCTTATCTTATAATTCTACTTCAATGTATATTGTGGAAACATCATGAACAATATTTCACCCCTTTATAATTATCATGAACTAAGATGAAAGTAACACGCGCCGGGATCCGCCATTTCTCTCGTGGAAAGGAGCCATTGTGCCGGAGCGTCAAATGTTATATTTACCTTTAATAATTTAAATATAAACCCTAACATATATTTTCCTTTTAAAGACACTCTGGAATTTTACATGCCAAGAGCTTTCAATAGAATGCTTTACGAAATCAATCGGTTAAGCCGTTTTCTCAATCTCGTGGTATCAAATATCACATTAGTGTTTTAAATGTATAGATGGCAAAGTAAATCACGGAGAATTCGTTACTTTACGGGAATGATAAAAATAAATTATGTTTTGACAAGGTAATACCAATAGTAATAAAGAAGTGATTTTTGAGTAGTGCAGTGCCACAAAGTGATGCAATATAAGGCGGTGTGGTGGTGTGCAGTGTTTTTATTGAGTAGTGCGGTGCCTCAAGGTGATGCAATATAAGGCGGTGTGGTGGTGTGCAGTGTTTTTAGAGAGTGGGACACCCTCTGTCCAGGGGTTATAAATAAGGAGGGACCAGCTCAGTGTATGAGTAAGATGTCAACGGCACCTGCGGTGGTGATGGAGTCCTTTGGTACAGCGAAGTTGGCGGAAGAGGCACCCTAGTGCTAGGGATTAATTGAGTAACAGATATTTGTCCATATTATGGACACCCGTAGCGTCTGTACTCCAGAGGAGCGGCTAAAAAAGGCGTATGTTCTCCATGTTAGTAGCGGCCTAGATCATACCTGGCAGTATGACACAAAGTGCATATGGGAGTGGCGACCTCATCTTAATAATAGCCTAAAATGATAGCAAATATGGTTCTGCCTCGGAAAATGCTAGGGCGGCCCCTACAGGGGTCGCGCAGTTCTTCAGATGCTGGGGGAGCTGTGAGAAATGGGTGACCAGCATCACAATATATCCGAATAGGGTCAGTCAACATCTTAACCCTGACGGGCACGACTGAGGAGCTAGTGGACTTCATGATGGAGAAGGATAGAGCTATCCTCGGTCTCAGTGAAACGAAATGGCAAGGAAAAGGGGAAAAAACTAAAGGAAGGATACAGGCTGTTTTACAGTGAAGGACGGGAGGCAAGAAATGGGGTAGGAATGATTATAAGAAAGGATGTCCTAGAGTATGTGGAGGAGGTGAAGAAGATAAGTGACAGGATGATCATAGGGAAGATACAGTTCCATACATGGACAAAAGATCTGTTTTAAGTACACACATCAAAAAAAGTTTTGAATCACCTCGGTTCCCAGATCTCCGGCATATAGACGTTGACTGTGTATATTGTATCCAAGATACAGTCCCTTTGACTGTTCATAGATGTCACTAAAACTGCTCAAAGATGTAAACAACCATGCATGAGCAGGGCCTATTAGACGGAGGGGGTACGACAGCCGATCAGTTCGAGTCATTCCACCAGGACGAAGGTACGCTGCTCATGTTGTCTGTAGTTCTACCATGCCTAGAAGGTCAATACCGCAGTTCGATCGCGTCCGCATTGTTACTTTGTGTCAAGAAGGGCTCTCAACAAGGGAAGTTTCCAGGCGTCTCAGAGTGAACCAAAGCGATGTTGTTCGGACATGGAGGAGGTACAGAGATACAGGAACTGTCGATGACAGGCCTCGCTCAGGCCGCCCAAGGGCTACTACTGTAGTGGATGACCGCTACTTACGGATTGCCGCTCGGAGGAACCCTGACAGCAATGCCACCATGTTGAATAATGCGTTTCGTTCAGCCACAGGACGTCGTGTTTCAACTCAAACTGTGCGCAATAGGCTGCATGATGCGCAACTTCACTCCCGACGTCCATGGCGAGGTCCAGCTTTGCAACCCCGACACCATGCAGCGCGGTACAGATGGGCCCAACAACATGCTGAATGGACCCCACGGAATTGGCATCACGTTCTCTTCACCGATGAGTGTCGCATATGCCTTCAACCAGACAATCGTCGGAGACGTGTTTGGAGGCACCCTGGTCAGGCTGAACGTCTTAGACACACTGTCCAGCGAGTGCAGCAAGGTGGTGGTTCCCTGATGTTTTGGGGTGGCATTATGTGGGGCCGACGTACGCCACTGGTGGTCATGGAAGGCTCCGAAACGGCTTTACGATACCTGAATGACATCCTCCGACCCATAGTGCAACCATATCGGCAGAATATTGGAGAGGCATTTGTCTTCATGGACGACAATTCTCGACCTCATCGTGCACATCTTGTGAATGCGTTCCTTCAAGATAACGACATCGCTCGACTACAGTGGCCAGCATGTTCGCCAGACATGAACCCTATCGAACATGCCTGGGATATGTTGAAAAGGGCTGTTTATGGACGTCTTGACCCACCAACCACTCTGAGAGATTTACGCCGAATTGTCGTTGAGGAGTGGGACAATTTGGACCAACAGTGTCTTGATGAACTTGTGGATAGTATGCCACGGCGAATACAGGCATGCATCAATGCAAGAGGACGTGCTACTGGGTATTAGAGGTAGTGGTGTGTACTGCAATCTGGACCACAAATGCTGAAAGTCTAGCTGTATGATGGTACAACATGCAATGTGTGGGTCTCATGAGCAATAAAACGAGCTGAAATGTTGTTTGTGTTGATCTCTATTCCCTTTGTATTTAACGGTTCCGGAACTCTTGGAACCGAGGTGATGCAAAACTTTTTTTGATGTGTGTATATGCTCCACAAACAGGGACTAAAGAAGAGAACTTAGAAGAATTCCTAGAAGGTGTGGAAAAATATATAGAGGATAAGAAAATAATGGCAATGGGAGATTTGAATGCACAAGTGGGAAGAGACAGACAAGGAAGGGAGGAGATTTTGGTACCATATGGTTATGGCAGTAAGAATCCAGAAGGGGAGTTCTTAGTGGACTTCTGTCAGCGGAACCAATTAATTATAGGGAATACGTAGTTCAGAAAGAAAAATAGTCAGAGGATAACGAGGTATGGATGGGGAGATAGAAGAACGAAAACTCTGATAGACTATGTATTGGTAGAAAAAGGACATCGGAAAGAGCTAATGGATGTCACAGCCATGACAGAGGAAGCTTTTGGAGGAGGCCATAGGGCAGTGGTAACAAAACTAAAAGTAGGAAAGGTCATGAGATTACAAAAAAAAAAAAGGGCAAGAGAGATTAATGTCTGGAGACTAAAGAAAAAGGAGGTTGCAGAAAAGTTCTAAAGAATTGCAAGGACCGATACCAAGGACGGATATTACCCCTGTGGAACAAGAATGGGAAATGATTAAGAGTCCATTTCTAAACAGTGCAGAGAAAATATGTGGTAGAACATCAGGAAAGTTACGGGAAAAGGCTACAAAATGGTGGAATGATACCGTGAAAGAAAAGGTAAGAGAGAAGAAGAAAACTTGTAAGGAATGGAAAACAAAAAAAGTCTGAAGTATATAGAGCAAAATATATAGAAGCAAACAGAGATTGCAAGAAAGTAATTGCAGAGGAAAAGAAGAAAAGCTTCGAAGGATTCGCCCAGGAAATAAGGGAGGATTTAAATTGTGGAAAAAAATTCTATTTGGAATTATAAAAAGTAGAAGGAATGAAAAGGTGAACACTGGATTCGTGAAAAAAAAAGAAGGTGAAGTATTGAAAAAACCAGAAGAGATAACGGACAGATGGAAAGAATATTTCAATGAGCTGTTGAAGTTGAGACGTCTGGCATGTGGAGAAGTTACGTAAACAGCCAAAACGGTGGAGGAAAAAATAGAAGAAGAACCAGACATTACTGTGATAGAAGTGGAATGGGCAGTTAGGAAGATGAAGATGGGGAAAGCTGTGGTAATCGACGAAGTGGCAATAGAAAAGATCAATGTGGCAGGACCAGTGGGACTGCAGTGGACATACAGACATCACAGGAGTGTGTGGAGAGAGAATAAAGTTCCTGAAGGATGGAAAAAGGGAATAAAATTGCCAATATTCAAGAAAGGAGACAGGAAGGTGTGTGGTAGCTAACTAGGAATCACCATCATCTCGCATGTTGCCAAAGTAATGGAAAGCATCCTAGAAAAAAGAATTAGAGTAAAGGTAGAAAGCCAAATTGAGGAGGAGCAGTTTGGTTTAAGAGGGGGCAGGTCAACAGTGGAACCCATTTTCCTTCTGTGGCAGAACTTTGAAAAGAGTTGGGAGTATGAGAAGGATAGGGTAATAACTTTTATTGATCTAGAACAGGCCTATGATAGCATCCCTAGAACAAAAGTTTGGGAAAGCTTAACAAATAGGGAGATAGGTAAGGAACTGAGAGACATGATAATGGAATGTGCATGGATTGCTACAGTAGTGTGAAGACTAGAGTCGGGACATCGGAATGGTTTCAAGTTGACACTGGACTAAAGTAAGGGAGTGTGTTGTCACCCTTATTCTTCTTAATGGTGATGGATTACAACATGAAGTCAGCAATGAAAGACTATAGTAGGGCAAAGATGAAGGTGATGTTGTTTGCAGACGATGTTGTGATCTGGGGTGAGGATGAGATGGAGGAACAAGTACAGTTAGACGTAATAAATGAAAAGATTGAGCAATGGGCATTGAAGATAAATGTGGAGAAGAGTAAACCAGTGGTGATGAGTAGAGGTAAGAAAGAAGGAAAAGGAGGAATCAAAAACGGAGATAAGGAATTGGAAGTGGTGAAACACTTGAAATACTTGGGAAGTGAACTGACTGAAGATGGAAGACTAGATTTGGAAATTAGCAGAAGAATACAACTCGGGAGTGCTTTCTACCAACAGGTACGGGAATTAGTATGGAACAAGGATATACCAATTAAGGCTAAAGAAGTTATGTACAAAGCATATTATGTTCCTATAATGACATATGCAGCGGAAACTTGGACAATGACTAAGGGGGATGAGAGCAGAGTACTGGCAGCTGAGACGAGATTCCTGAGAAGTATGGTCCAGACAACGAGGATAGACAGAGTGAGAAATGAAGATATAGAGAAGGAACTGGGATTACAGAAACTAAATGACAAACTGGAGCAAAACAGATTGAGATGATTTGGACATCTCAAACAAAAACCGCTACCAAGACGAGCACTGGAACGACGGATGGCAGGGAAGAGAGGACGAGGAAGACCAACAATGCGTTGGATGGACTCGGTGAAGTAGAGCATTAGAAAACGGAACCTTGATTGGAACACCGTGTCGGAAGAGGAACGGTGGAACGACAGAAAAAGTGGAGAGGAACCATAGTTGCCCCCACCCAGTGTCAGCTGGAAAAGGGGAAATGAAGAAGATGATGAATAAAGAAGAATACGGAAATTAAAAGAAAGTTATCTGAGGTGGGAATTCAACTCTCTGAACGATGGATAATGGAATTTGCAGACTGTAATGCAAGCCCACGAGCCACCCAGACAATGGGACGGGAGCGCAATATTAAGCTATGTAAACAACATACACAATCAACTGCCAGTATAAGATCTTCAATACTTCCATTATTTTATAATTATATTTCAATGAATATTGTGGAAACATCATAAACAATACTTCGCCCCTTTATAAGTATCATTAACTAAGATCTCAATAAGACGCGCCGGGATCCGCCATTTGTTTCGTGGAAAGGAGCCATTGTGCCGGAGCGACAAATATTACATTTTTCTTTAATAATTTGATTATATACCCTAACTTGTTTTTTCCTTTTAAAGATACTCTGTAATTTTGCATGCCAAGAGCTTTCGTTAGAATGCTTTACGAAGTCAATAGGTTAAGCCGTTTTCTCAATGTCGTGGTAACAAAAATCACTTTAGTGTTTTAAATGTATAGATGGCAAAGTAAATCACGGAGAATTCGTTACTTTACGGGAATGATAAAAGTAAAATATGTTTTAACATTGTAATACCAATAGTAAAAAGAAGTGTTTCTAGTGAGTAGTGCAGTGTCACAAGGTAATGCAATACAAGGAGATGTGGTGGTGAGCAGTGTTTTACCAATACTAATAAAGAAGTATACGGGAATTAAAAGAAATATATCCCAGGTGGGAATAGAACTCTTTCAACGATGGAAAATGAAATTTACAGACAGTAATGCTAGTCCTCGAGCCACCCAGACATTGGGACGATAATGCAATATTAAGCTACGTAAACAGCATACACACTCAGTGCAATGGATCCAATGATGATCCATTGACGATTGAAACTCGCCATCCAAATTTATTTATTAATCTCATGTAATTTCCTTTCAGGATTAGGGAATAACCCTTCTTATTTGGGTACAATCGTGTTGACCGACTGAAAAGCATCAAACATTCGTGTGTGTAGTAAGTTACTCATGTTGTTTAGTAGTATAACTTGGTGCTATAATTGTCTGGGATCATCGCAGTCACCATAAGCTGTATTTTCCTCGGCATTTTGCATGTTGCAATTCAGTGTTGTCATATGTTTTTTGAATCCTCTGCCATACTAATTTTCTACTGTGAATATGGAACTGCGATGAACAATAAGAAAGGATTTTACGCTATCATACCGTTATTGTGTGCTGTGAAAATGCTATTATCCTTAGATGTTTTTCACGGGTAACAGAGGTATGTTCGTATGTTAAAACCGCACCTTACGTCTGCCCTCTGCAATTGTCTAAAACTTAATGTTCAAGCCTCTAGTGTAGGAGACATGCTGGTGTGAATTGGATGGATGTGCTGTACTTGCTTGAGAATGTTTCAGGCTGGGAACAATGCTGAAGTGAATCTATGCGAGGAATAGTGGTATACCTCAGCTGCTACGACAGGCATGACTAATCTTTCTGGCCTGAAGGCTTTGTTTAGGACTTCATGTTTGGTTGTCAGAACAAAGCTCAGAGTTGTCTGTCTATCATATCTGAATAATACTTCTATCCCCCTTAACCGTTATACCCTATTTCATACAAGAATAACATTGCCTGTGATGTGCGTGTAACAGGCTGTATTGTAATTTCTAATATAGGCCGTTTCACGCTCAACATAGTCATTGTGTCACTGCTTCTGCCCCACGCTGCCTTCTTTTGCTGGTGAAAATAGAATGCTTTACGGATGTTCCTCACTTTCTGGGTTACTCAATCAGCATAATCCTTGACTGTATTTCACCACTGAAGAGCTGTAAGCTGTGTACTATTCCTGGATGACACATGGAAGGAGATCTTGGTTCCTGATGGCACAGCATCTGATGGATCTCTAAACAAACAATCAATAAACAATTTACTTTTAGTGTACAAAGAAGTTGAACATGACCAGTGTGTTCACCGTCCAGAGACTTTCATACTCAAGTTGGTTGCTGAGGAGAATGTGATGAGTCTGATCTCCAATAATGGAATCCTTATAATTATCCCTGCGAGCAACAATTTTTGCAAGAGTCTGCTAACGCAGCTCACGAGGACGTTTTTCATTTTGATATTAACAGTACGAAACTGCTCTAAATAAGCAATTTCCATCACCTGATATGGTTACACTCCTTTGGGTTTCCATGACGATAAATTATGCAAGGGAGCATAGAGTCACTTCGCCACCCACCTCAATAGAGGTAGTTTTAGAACTCTATGTCTCGTATATTGCAAACATCGTTCTAACACAGGGAAGCCCACTCTTAAGGCTACATTCTTTGCCATCACCTCGGATATCCGGGCTCGATTCCCTGCTCTGC
This sequence comes from Meconema thalassinum, assembly GCA_946902985.2. Taxonomy (NCBI): domain Eukaryota; kingdom Metazoa; phylum Arthropoda; class Insecta; order Orthoptera; family Tettigoniidae; genus Meconema; species Meconema thalassinum. The sequence continues at coordinate 4,924,929 of CAMPQE020000020.1, forward strand.
CAAGAAAATTTATTCTGCCCAGAGGGCTGGAACGGGGTGCACTCAGCCTCGAGGGGTAAAACTGAGGGGAGGTGGGATCAAACATTTTGGTTGTATTTCATGTGGTTTCCCACTTCCACTCCAGGCCATTACCGGGATGGTTCCTCCTTCCTCCTTCAAAACACCCACCTTAGTTACAAATTCACGCATAATTAGAGCCATCAAAATACACAGGTTATAAAATTGAATATTTCACGTACACCAAAGTACATGGGGCAGATTGACCACAATGGCAAAGCCCCTCAAATGAATTATGTTTATTCTCGTGGCGAAAGCGATTGTGCGCACGGGCGAGTGCCTGGAATACTACATTTTTCTTTAATAATTTAAAAGTATGTGGCAACGTAAATCACGGAGAATTAGTTACATTACGGGAATGATAAATGAATAATATGTTTTGACAATGTAATACCAATAGTGAGAAAGATTACGGAAATAAATAAAAAATAGAGGTAGGATTTGAAATCTCTCGACGATGCATATTGCAATTCAAAGACTGTAACGCTAGCCCATGAGTCACCCAGACAATGGGACGGGAGCGCAACATTAAGCTATGTAAACAACATACACTTTCAACTGCCAGTTTATGATCTTCAATACCTCAATTATTTTATAATTCTATTTCAATGTATATCGTGAAAACATCATAAACAATATTTCACCCCTTTATAATTATCATGAACTAAGATCTCGGTAAGACGCCTTGGGATCCGAAATTTCTCTCGTGAAAAGGAGCCATTGTGCCGGAGCGACAAATATTACAGTTTTCTTTAAAAATTTAAATATACCCTGACATATATTTTTCTTTTAAAAACACTCTGCAATTTTACATGTTAAGAGCTTTCGTTAGAATGCTTTACGAAGTCAATCGGTTAAGCCGTTTTCTCAATCTCGAGGTAACAAAAATCACTTTAGTGGTTTATATGTATAATGGCAAAGTAAATCGCGGAGTATTCGTTACTTTACGGGAATGATAAAAGTAAAATATGTTTTGGCAATGTAATACCAATAGTAATAAAGAAGTGTTGTTAGTGAGTAGTGCAATGTCACAAGGTGATGCAAAGCAAAATGAGAAATGGTGTGTACTGTTTTTGGTGAATAGTGCGGTGTCACAATGTGATGGAACACCAGGACGTGTAGTGGTATACAGTGTTTTTAGAGAGTGGGACACCCTCTCTCCAGGGGCTATAAATATTGAGGCCCCAGCTCAGTGTATGAGTTAAGACCTCAACGGCACCTGCGGTGGTGAAGGAGTCCTTTGGTACAGCGAAGTTGGCAGGAGAGGCAACCCAGTTCTCGGAGTTAATAGAGTAAAATATATTTGTCAATATTATGGACACCCGTAGCGTCTGTACTCCAGAAGAGTGGCTACAAAAGGCGTCTGTTCTCCATGTTAGGAGCGGCCTAGTTCATATCTGGCAGTAGGTCATAAAATAAATTTGGGAATAGCGACCTTATCTTCATTATAGCCTAAAATGATAGCAAATATGGTTCTGCCTCGGAAGATGCTAGGGCGTCCCCTACAGACGACGCGCAGTTCTTCAGATGCTGGGGGAGCTGTGAGAAATGGGTGACCAGCATCACAATATATCCGAATAGGGACAGTCAACATCTTAACCCTGACGGAAACGACTGAGGAGCTAGTGGACTTCATGATGGAGAAGGATAGAGCCATCCTCGATCTCAGTGAAACGAAATGGCAAGGAAAAGGGGAAAAAACTAAAGGAAGGATACAGGCTGCTTTACAGTGAAGGACGGGCGGCAAGAAATGGGATAGGAATGATTATAAGAAAGGATGTCCTAGAGTATATGGAGGGGGTGAGAAGATAAGTGACAGGATGATCATAGGAAGGATACATTTCCAGACATGGACAAAATATCTGTTTTAAGTATATGCTCCACAAACAGGGACTAAAGAAGAGAACTTAGTAGAATTCCTAGAAGAAGAGGAAAAATATTAAAGAGGATAAGAAAATAATGGTAATGGGAGATTTGAATGCACAAGTGGGAAGAGACAGACAAGGAAGAGAGGAGATTCTGGTACCATACGGTTATGGCAGTAAGAATCCTGAAGGGGAGTTTTTAGTGGACTTCTGTCAGCGGAACCAGTTAATTATAGGGAAGATGTAGTTCAGAAAGAAAAATAGTCAGAAGATAACGAGGTGTGGATGGGGATGTAGAAGAACGAAAACTCTGATAGACTATGTATTGGTAGAAAAAGGACATCGGAAAGAGCTAATGGATGTCACAGCCATGCCAGAGGAAGCCGTTGGAGGAGGCCATAGGGCAGTGGTAACAAAACTAAAAGTAGGAAAGGTCATGAGATTACAAGAAAAAAGGGAAAGGGAGATTAAGGTCTGGAGACTAAAGAAAAAGGAGGTTGCAGAAAAGTTTTAAAGAACTGCAAGAACCGATACCAAGGACGGATATTACCAATGTGGAACAAGAATGATAAAAGTTTAAGAGTGCATTTCAAAACAGTGCAGAGGGATCATGTGGTAGAACATCAGGAAAGGTACGGGAAAAAGGCATAAAATTGTGGAATGATAGAGTGAAAGAAAAGGTAAGAGAGAAGAAGAAATCTTGGAACGAATGGAAAACAAAAACGACTGAAGAAAGTAGAGCAAAATATATAGAAGCAAACAGAGATTGCAAGAAAGTAATTGCAGAGGAAAAGAAGAGAAGCTGGGAAGATTTCGACCAGGAAATAAGGGAGAATTTATTTGTGAAAAAAAATCTATTTGGAATAATAAAAAGTAGAAGGAATGAAAAAGTGAACACTGGATTCATGGAAAACAAAGAAGGTGAAATATTGAGAAAACCAGAAGAGATAACGGACAGATGGAAAGAATATTTCAATGAGCTGTTGAAGGTGAGACGTCAGGCATGTGGAGAAGTTACGCAACCAGCCAAAACGGTGGAGGAAAAAATATACTGCTCAAAAAAATTAAAGCACCACTTTTTTCAAAGGCCACCAAATTTTGAAAAGTTGACCTACAAGCTCGAAATCTCAGTATGACGTTTATCCTGACGCCTACCAAGCATATGCTTCAGCACAACTCCCCAACTTGAGTAGTTTCGGGGTAGCACCCAGAAAACCAGCCCATTTTCGAAAACCGTAAATTGAAGTTTGCGAAAAACGCTGCAGGAATTGTCGCAGGTTGCCAAAGCAGTCGAAAATGAATGAGTCTTGCTCTTAAAGGTTCCACAAACACGTAGAAATCGTTACATTTGACGTTTGGGCATTTTCAACCCCCTTCATCATCCCCTAAACATGGACTACCATTGGAGGCGTCTGAGAAGGTACCGGGTGTGTTTAACCATCTGAAAACCTGCACACCGTCCTCAGTTGCTGATTGCAGTAAGTTCTTAAGGCCTCCGGCAATGTCCACACCCCCTAACACCCTCAACTGGCATGGGACCAAACCACCCCCTCTCGATTCACCCCTAAGGAAGGTTTTAATCGAGATGTTTATCAGTGCTGTGAATTCGGGGGTCTTCCCCTACCGTTTCAAAAAAGGAGCTGTGCCTTTGTCACCACCCCTTCCCCTGCAACCCCCGTTTGTATGATTTTTCGAATCAGGCCATTTTTAAGGGCTGAAACGAGGTCTTAATCGCTGAAAGGGCTGTAAAGGTCCTTAGAAGTAGTGGTGACATGAAATCAACCCCTTCCGGTCGATGATTTACATTCCGTCCCCGAAATTCGAAATTGTTTCACCCCCAACCCTCCCTGTCTGGACGCGTAACGCGTCATGGCAGAGTTTTCAGAGTTGGATGGAAATGAAGCTTATGGCCTGACATGGAGCCCAAAACAGCAGGTTGGATGGAAATTCATCGGTAGGGTGGGAAACAGGACCAAAAAGTTTTCAAAAAAGTTAACAGCCTCTAGTAAGTACACCAATGCATAGGCAACCCACATCACGTCATTTTTCTCTCATTGCCAAACTTTGTAACCTATTGCCGATCCTAGGCAACCCACACGCACGGACGTGATGTGGGTTGCCTATGCATGGGCGTACTTACTGTAGGCTGTACACATTTTTGAAAAATTTTGGTCCCGTTTCCCAACCTACCGATGAATTTCTATCCAACCTGCTGTTTTGGGCTCCATTGCAGGCCATAAGCTTTATTTCCATCCAACTCTGAAAACTCTGCCATGACGCGTTACGCGTCCAGACAGGGAGGGTTGGGGGTGCAAAAATTTCGAATTTGGGGGACGGAATGTCAATCATCGATCGGAAGGGGTTGATTTCGTGTCACCACTACTTCTAAGGACCTTTACAGCCCTTTCAGCGATTAAGACCTCGTTTCAGCCCTTAAAAATGGCCTGATTCGAAAAATCATACAAACGGGGGTTGCAGGGGAAGGGGTGGTGACAAAGGCACAGCTCCTTTTTTGAAACGGTAGGGGAAGACCCCCGCATTTACAGCACTGATAAACATCTCGATTAAAACCTTCCTTAGGGGTAAATCGAGAGGGGGTGGTTTGGTCCCATGCCAGTTGAGGGTGTTAGGGGGTGTGGACATTGCCGGAGGCCTTAAGAACTTACTGCAATCAGCAACTGAGGACGGTGTGCAGGTTTTCAGATGGTTAAACACACCCGGTACCTTCTCAGACGCCCCCAATGTAGTCCATGTTTAGGGGATGATGAAGGGGGTTGAAAATGCCCAAACGTCAAATTTAACGATTTCTACGTGTTTGTGGAACCTTTAAGAGCAAGACTCATTCATTTTCGAATGCTTTGGCAACCTGCGACAAGTCCTGCAGCGTTTTTCGCAAACTTCAATTTGCGGTTTTCGAAAATGGGCTGGTTTTCGGGGTGCTACCCCGAAACTACTCAAGTTGGGGAGTTGTGCTGAAGCATATGCTTGGTAGGCGTCAGGACAAACGTCATACTGAGATTTCGAGCTTGTAGGTCAACTTTTCAAAATTTGGTGGCCTTTGAAAAAAGTGGTGCTTTAATTTTTTTGAGCAGTATAGAAGGAGAACCAGTCATTACTGTGACAGAAGTGGAATGGGCAGTTAGGAAGATGAAGATGGGGAAAGCTGTGGGAATCGACGAAGTGGCAATATAAATGATCAAGGCGGCAGGACCAGTGGGACTGCAGTGGACATACAGACATCACAGGAGTGTGTGGAGAATGAATAAAGGTCCTGAAGGCTGGAAAAAGGGAATAATATTGCCAATATTCAAGAAAGGAGACAGGAAGGTGTGTGGTAACTACCTAGGAATCACCATCATCTCGCATGTTGCCAAAGTAATGGAAAGAATCCTAGAAAAGAGAATTAGAGTAAAGGTAGAAACCAAATAGAGGAGGAGCAGTTTGGATTTAGAGGGGGCAGATCGTCACTGGAACCCATTTTCATTCTGAGACAGAACATTGAAAAGAGTTGGGAGTATGGGAAGGATATGGTAATGACTATTATTGATCTAGAAAAGGCCTATGATAGCATCCCTAGAACTAAAGTTTGGGAAAGCTTAACAAATAGGGAGATAGGTAAGGAACTGAGAGCCATGATAAAGGAATATGCATGGATTGCTACAGTAGTGTGAAGACTAGAGTCGGGACATCGGAATGGTTTCAAGTTGACACTGGACTAAAGTAAGGGAGTGTGTTGTCACCCTTATTGTTCTTAATGGTGATGGATGACATCATGAAGGCAGCAATGAAATACTGTAGTAGGCTAAAGATGAAGGTGATGTTGTTTGCAGACGATGTTGTGATCAGGGGTGAGGATGAGATGGAGGTACAAGAACAGTTTGACGTAACAAATGAAAAGATTGAGCAATGGGGATTGAAGATAAATGTGGAGAAGAGGAAATCACTGGCGATGAGTAGATATAAGAAATAAGGAAAAGGAGTAATCAAAGTAGGAGATAAGGAAATGGAAGTGGTGAAACACTTGAAATACTTGGGAAGTGAACTGACTGAAGATGGAAGACTAGATTTGGAAATTAGCAGAATAATACAACTCGGGAGTGCTTTCTACCAACAGGTACGGGGATTAGTGTGGAACAAGGATATACCAATTAAGGCTAAAGAAGTTATGTACAAAGCATATTATGTTCCTCTAATGACATATGCAGCAGAAACATGGACAATGACTAAGAGGGATGAGAGCAGAGTACTGGCAGCTGAGATGGGATTCCTGAGAAGTATGGTCCAGAAAACGAGGAGAGAGAGTGAGAAATGAAGATATAAAGAAAGAACTGGGAGTACAGAAACTAAATGACAAACTGGAGCAAAACAGATTGAGATGGTTTGGACATGTCAAACGGATGAATGAAGTAAGGCTACCAAGACGAGCACTGGAACGTCGGATGACAAGGAAGAGAGGACGAGGAAGACCATGAATGCGTTGGATGGACTCGGTGAAGTAAAGCATTAGAAAACGGAACCTGGATTGGAACACCGTGTCGGAAGAGGAATGGTGGAACGGCAGGACAAGTGGAGAGGAACCATAGTTGCCCCCACCCAGAGTCAGCTTGAAAAGGGGAAATGAATATGATGATGAATAAAGAAGAATACGGAAATTAAAAGAAACATATCCGAGGTGGGAATCGAACTCTCTCAACGATGGATGACGGAACTTGCAGACTGTAATGCCAGCCCTCGAGCCACCCAGACAATGGGACGGGAGCGCAATATTAAGCTATGTAAACAACATACACGTTCAATTGCCAGTTTAAGATCTTCAATACTTCCATTATTTTATAATTATATTTCAATGAATATCGTGGAAAGATCATAAACAATACTTCGCCCCTTTATAATTATCATGAACTAAGATCTCAGTAAGACGCGCCGGGATCCGCCATTTGTTTCATGGAAAGGAGCCATTGTGCGGGAGCGATAAATATTACATTTTTCTTTAATAATTTAAATATATACCCTAACATGTTTTTTTTTCTTTTAAAGACACTCTGCAACTTTACATGCCATGAGCTTTCGTTAGAATGCTTTACGAAGTCAATCGGTTAAGCCTTTTTCTTAATCTCGTGGTAACAAAAATCAATTTAGTGTTTTAAATGTATAGATGGCAAAGTAAATCACGGAGAATTCGTTACTTTATGGGAATGATAAAAGGAAAATATGTTTTGACAATGTAATACCAATAGTAATAAAGAAGTGTTGTTAGTGAGTAGTGCAGTGTCACAAGGTAATACAATACAAGGAGATGTGGTGGTGTGCAGTGTTTTAACAATAGTAATAAAGAAGAATATGGAAATTTAAAGAAATATATCCTAGGTGGGAATCGAACTCTCTCAACGATGGATAATGGAATTTACTGACAGTAATGCTAGTCCTCGAGCCACCCAGACAATGGGACGGTAGTGAAATATTAAGCTACGTAAACAGCATACACACGCAGTGTAATGGAACTTATGATGATCGCTTGACGATTGAAACTGGTCATCCAAGTTTATTTATTAATCTCATGTAATTCCTTTTCAGGAATAGGGATTAACCCATCTCATTTGGGTAAAATCGTGTTGACCGACTGACAAACATCAAACATTCGTGTAAGTAGTAAGGTACTGTCCCCGAATTCGTATAAAGAGATACCAGGAGCAGATATGAAAGGCAGCATTAGAAAAGGGAGCATTTAATTACTATTGGAATAATGAATTTTGGAACAGGTCTATTACACGAGCTTTATAGTCATGAAGAATTGCCCAACAAGAAGCTTGTTAGCTGAATGTAATTTCCTACTAGAAAGGACGGATTTGATTGGATCATCCTTCGAGATAGACTACAACCGGTACTTGGAGAAAGAGAATGGGATTGGAAGATCCGGTGAGCGAAGTCAGAAATGGAATGTTTTATTATGACTAGTAGGCTATTTAATGCATTTGGACGCATTGACCATGGGAAATAAATTGAGGAAATTAATTAAGTTATAATCAGGAAACGTCTTCTTTGGATATTATCGCTCGAAGCCTGTATGAGGATATTCATGTCCGAGTGTGGGTTGGCAGCATTGAGGAAGGGAGCAGATGGTTCGAGAAGGTGAGAGAAGGATGACGTGAGTGTGTGAGGTGACGCGAGGAGAGTCAATTGAGACAGAGAGGCGAGCAGAGCGCTGCGTAAAACGCGTGACGGGAGTTGTTGTTCGTGAGTGATGATTAAGGAAGTGATATGAACGAGTGAAACATCGTGTCTAAATGTGCTAATGTACTGCGAAGCACGAAAGTCTATGTGTGATTTTGAGTGGGTTCTGGAATATTCCACGGTAAGACCGGTGGCATGGGGAGACGATGAATTGTCAGTTAGCATTGTGTAACGTATTCGTGGAGAAAAGGGAATTGTGAATATACTTCGTGAAAAGTACTGTAAGTGTATGTATGTAAGGCAAATCCTTGAGACACGTTACTTCGGAACGATATGTTCGAGGAGGAAGTGGTGAGCAATAAAATGGAGAACATTATGGACACGTGGCCGGAAGGAAAATGTGATTTGTCAGAGGAAATCATGCTATATTGTTAAATTATGCTGAGGGAAATGTGGCCTGCATCATGAAAGCGAGAATTCCTACGAGTGGAGTCACTTAGAACGACATGCGGAAAGGCAAAGTTCACGCAGCCACTTCAAAAATGCACAATCAACTAGAGAATATAATGAATTTTGGCCAACACATGTATGGAAGGTGACTACAAGATTTTCCGGAGGGACGAGAAGAAGAAAACGCCGGGATGAAGACCAGGGATCGAACGAGGTGTCTGTCAGGGGGCGAACCGAACGCCGAGGTAATCAAGACCCTCTCAAGAACTCGGATGGCCGATAGCAGGGAACGAGCAGTTGCGAGGCTACCCAGATGTCAGCCGAGTGATATGGAAACCAGCACCTGTTCTTCACGTTGTTCGTCTTCGATTCAGCTGAAAGTAAGACCAGTCCTTCTATATTTGTAGCCCCAGTTTTTAGTTCTGTGTTCTTGTAGATGCTTAGTGTGATCATTTTATTTCGGTAGAAATTTTGTGATGTAGATGGTTTAGACCTGGTGGTCAGTGATTTTATTCATCGAAGCAAGTCACGGTGTGCTTGTGGTAGGCTAGTTAGCCTCAGTTCCAGCATGTTTGGGGATCTTTGCGGGCGAGTTAACTTCTTGATGACCGTGCCTGGGTTTGTGGAGTCCTCGCTTCGATGATTACCGCTGGCATTTAACCATTGTAAGATGTTTCTCAGATTTGAATTTCCGACCTCTTGGGTTTTCGCAATTAATTATTTTTGGATTTAAGAGTGTTTCGAGATGAACAGTTTCTTGCGCATTTTTCTTCTTTGCATTTTCTTTCTTATTTCTCGCTGTTGCCACTTCGCAGCCTCAGAGGAGTTAGTTTTTGAAAATTTGCTTTCGCAAATCAGATTTTCTTAGATTTTGGATTTTGAAATTTTGGATTTAGCTATTTTGATCTTCGATGATTCTTTTCATATTGTGATTTTGCACAATTATCCGACTTTAACATTTGAATCGTTTTCTGAATTTGAATCATTTTCTGAATTTTGAATTTTTTTTTTGGATTTTGAAATTTTTACTTAAAAAATGTATTCCATTTTGATATTGGAATTTGAATTAAATCTTTCCTCGGATTTTCAGAAAATCCTGATTAATTTTGAATTTTGAGAAATTTGGGACTTCAATCCTGACTTGAGATTTTCCAAAAAAAAGAAAATCTTCCTTTGGAAGTATAATTAATTTACAGTTTTGACTTTTAGAAAATTTCTAGTTGATTTGAAGTTAGTTGCTACTCTGATCGTTCAGACGAAGAGTTCTTTCGAAAACAATTTTGAATTATAAAATGTAATGATGATTCGAGCGATGTTCTCGACTGTTGTTATAGAGTGACACAGTGTATATACATAATTATTTGTTTAAATGTTCAATGAATATAGTGCACACATCAGTGGCAAATGTTTTTGAGTTGACACTCACAATCAATGTAACATGAATCGGATTATAGTTAGAAATATTTCATGCTTGGTTAACTCGCACTAGGAAATTGTCAGTCGATTTGTAACTGATATCGCTTGTACAGCGTATTTAAAATTAGTATCAACGTCATTGAATTACTTATAACTTGAAGGAGAGATGGTCATTTTTGATAGTGAGGTATGGTGGTGTTTACATTGAAGAGGTGTGCGATAATAACAATTGTTTTTTTTTTTTGGTATTTCGAAGGTCGACCCCTGTAATGGATGTCATGTCCTGGGAACCTTTTCTCTGTCAATAGTAGTTGTTTTTTTTGGCTGCATTTAGTGTGTGTTTAGGATTGCAGTCTTGTTAGTCAGCTTTGAGCTGGGGTTGCCGTTCATTGGAACGTTGAGGTATTAGGGTTTGTGGAGTTTATTTCAACTGCTGTTAGATTATTTTACTGTGTTGGATGACAGTATTTCTTTCTATTCTGGTAGGCTGTCGCGTTCTTGAGGATCAGTTGGGTTGTCGATACCGGGTGCTCCAAAAGTTTGGTATTCAGGACGTTGATATTAATTCAGTTTATGATGATTGTTATTGTTTTTGAAGATTGGATAAAAACAGGGTTTCAGTGGATAGCACCCTCATCTTCATTGGTAGGAATGCTAAACCATATTTTGCCCAATAACCTCGATGTTGATCACTGTCAGTGAGTGTTGATGAATCAAAGGTCTCTATGTAGATTAGTGGAGGAACATTGGTGTAGATAGTGTTCTAGAATGACACGTATATGATGATGTTAGGTATTTCTTAAATTTTGTATTTTGAATTAAAAGGTATTTCGATAATCCATTAAAGAATAAAACTAAGGATCTATGTATAGAGTAAAAATAATGATACTGTAAATAGTGAGAGGCCGTCACTATTTAATTCTATTAAGGGGGTTGTTTTTTCTTTTTCTTCATAAATTTATTTTTATTGATCCTGATAGAAAAGGCATAACTTAGCGATATGTTGCCATTTTATTTATTGTTGATCTTTAAGTCGTTATTATGTAATTTAACTCTCGTTATGTTAGAGTTTTAGCCATGAGACATCAATTGTAATGACATTTGGTTATGGATCTTCGATTTGCCGATATCCATATTTGCGGTCTCTACCCTTTTTTGAATAAAATTTGGGCACGCATTTGCGTATTCTTATACCATTTTCAATATACTCTTGCGTTATGATTTTTAGATAGTGGGAGGGTAGGATCATGCAATGGTTATTGTAGCGGCTTGAACCATTTTTATGCATTCCTTTGTCCCTGTTATGCCCGTGTGAATGAGAGTCTTGCGCTCTGGTGTGTGTTGTCGCTGATCCTGTGAAAGATTTACCATTGCGTGTTAATAATATCGCCTGATATGTGTCCACGATTTGCAGAGTGAATGATGCCGGATATTACGGTAAGTATTATTAGCCGGGGTACTGCCGTTGGTATTTGATCCGCTGTTATCTTGGATTGTGGCATTCACGACACTGCTGAAATCGGGTACAGTACTCATGTTGTTTAGTAGTATAACTTGGTGGTATAATTGTCTGGGAACATCGAAGTCAACATAAGCTGTCTTTTCCTCGGCATTTTGCATGTTGCAATTCAGTGTTGTCATATGTTTCTTGATTTCTCTGCCATACTAATTTTGTACTGTGAATATGGAATTGCGATGAACAAGAAGAAAGGATTCTTCGCTATGATACCATTATTGTGTGTTGTAAAAATGCTATTATCCTTAGACGATGTTCACGGGTAACAGAGGAATATCCATATGTTAAAACCGGACCCTATGTCTGCCCTCTGCAATGTTCTAAAACGTATTGTTCAAGCCTCTAGTGTAGGTGACATGGCGGTGTGAAGCTGGTTGGATGTGCTGTACTTGCTTGAGAATGTTTCCAGTTGAGATCAATGCTTAAGTGAATCTGTGCGAGGAATAGTGGTATACCTCAGCTTGCTACGACAGGCATGTCTAATCTTCCTGGCCTGAAGGTATAGTTTAGGACTAGGGGGTGTGTGTGAATCATGGGAACTTCATATTTGGTTGTCATAACAAAGCTCAGAGTTGCCTGTCAATCATCTGAGTTATATCTATATCCTCCTTAAACCAAATACCCTATTTCAGACAAGAATAGCATTTGCCTGTGATGTGCCTGTAACAGCCTCTATTGTAATTTCTAATAAGGCCGTTCCATGTACAACATAGTCATTGTGACTGATTCTACCTCACGCTGCCTTACGGATGTTCCTCACTTACTGGGCTACTCAATCAGCATAAGCCTTGACTGTGTTTCACCACTGAAGAGCTGTATGCTGTGTACTATTCCTGAATGACACATGGGAGGAGATCTTGGTTCCTGATGGCACAGCATCTGATGGACTTATGCTAATGCAGACATATATGCATATTTTTAAACCTACACCTTATGGTAAAGTTCCTACTGAACCTATGTACTTGATGTTGGATGTAAGTACGAATTTCGAATGTAACTTTTGACATTGCTCCTTTTGAAGTTAGTTAAGGAGATCTTATTTGTTTATAGTGGATACTTTTGTGTACATTCTGTGTATTCTTATTGTAAGGCCCAGGAATATCAACAATAAACAGTGAGTAATATACAAAACTATGGCGGCCATATGTTTACAATACAGAGTGCAAGACTCGTGGCGGAGTGGCTATCATTATCGGCTGTCACCCCTGAGGTTCGGGTTAGATTCCCGGCTCTACCAACAAATTTAACTCTGGTCTGAGCACAGGACAGGAGACACTGAGAATATGTGTGTAGGTGTGTTAGGATCCCACCTCGGCCATTCTAGAAGTGGTTTTGCGCTGCTTTCCCCATTTCTACTCCGAGATAAGTCCTAACTTAAGGTCATGGTCGCCTCCTTCTCTATGCTCACCTGAACTGCAAGTACCCTCACTTCTATAAACACCGCAATAACACTCATTATCCGACAACTTGTATACTCACACTCAGTGGCAGATCCAGGCCTTGCGGAGCCCTGGGCGATATGATAAGGTGGGGCCCACAACAATAGGAAATAAAAAAATATCAAATCAAATGGAAATAATAATAAAATGAAGAATAGTTACAATATTTTGAGTACACTACAGTACTTTTTTTTAATAATATGAAAGAAACCTTTAAGTCCCTTTAAGAAGATTATATAAACTAAGAAATATTATAATACTGTATTACTTCGCCACTCTTTTCCGGCTGAAGTCTTCTATTATTTCACTGAAATCTAAACTTTCTACACGGACAAGGGACGTCATAGCTGCACTGAAAAAAATTATAAAATTATAAATTAGTTTGAAAAGTTTGAAAAGTATAATTAATTAATTAATTAATTTAATTTTGAAAAATCCATGGGTTGGGCCCCCAGGAATGCGGGGCCTTGGGCGGCCGCCCTCCTCGCCCTCCTCGCCCTCTCCTAGATCCGCCCCTGCTCACACTAGTACACGGGGCTAAATTATTACGATGTTCAAGCCTGTAAAATGAAATAAGAAAAACAACAGAGTGTACAAATTTATTAAGAGAAGAAAAGTGTTGTGGGATTGCCTTTCAAACCATCTACGCTAACACTAATTTATAGAACAGTATGCAATCACTGACAAATGACATGTATGCCTACAGCTGCTTTCTTGCATACGTGATTGTCTACAGTATTTGGAGCAGATATTAGGATGTCTCATAAGTAATGTTGTTTTTTAAGTTTGGGGTTTTATAAGATAGAATTGCTTTTCATAGGATCGCCAATGCTATTTACAGGAGTCCATGACTAGATTTGCGAAGGCCGATATTGCGTGAATGTATCAGCCGTCATTTGTTCACAATCACAAATGGAACTTGCAAAGTTGGAGGTAAAGGTCCTTCTAAAGCACCACTGGAAACAAGATTACAAAGCTGCTGCCACGACTCGAAGACAATTTGAGGTGTAAGGAAAAGGTGTCGTTAGTGAGCGTTTAGGACAACGATAGTTCCACGTTCCAACACTGGAGAAGAAAAAACTACAAATTTACCGCGTTCTGGAAGACTTGAACTATGGGGTATTGACAATACACGCAGAGTTTTAGAAGAAAATCTGCAAAGAAGTACTCGTAGGCTGTCAGAATAACTTGGTGCATCAAATGATATCAAAGTATTGGGCTAGGGAGAATCCTAACCAGTGTCATGTTTTCCGCGCAAGTGCCTAGGGGTGAGCCGCAGGTGGTAGGCAACCCTTTATCTCCATCGAATTATCGGAGAGGGTTATGTGATGGCTCGTCTTAATGGGTATTTTCGCCTGTTTACCTCGGACCATTTATTTTTCCAGATTTGTATCAAGAAATCGTAACTACTAGATCATCGATGTCTTTTCGGGTATATCGCAAACCCATAATTAGAGGAAGTCGTGTGAGGTGTCAAATTACTCAGGGCGAAGTCCTATTTCTCATAGACCATTGCTTTATCACAAAGAACCCAAAACTAGTAGGTCATCGGCGCAAGATCTTTTTCCCGAACCAATTATTCGAGAGGGTCATAGGAGGTGTCAAATTACTCTTTCCCAATTATTTATTATTTATTTATTAATTATATATTTAATTATTATTATTTATTATTATTATTATTATAGTTATTTATATATTTATGTCATTTCTTTTATGTACTGTGCCTGTTTGGAACGAGATCCAACGACCACATTTTGTAAAATACCGAAATCAGATCTGCACCATAAAATATATCTCAGGGTCTATCTAGGTGAATACTTGGGTCTAATCAGGCATCCCTGATCAAGGTAATTCACAAGTAAGGTAAGGTGAGTAATTATTTTTTGAACAAGCACATTCCTTAAAATTCTCAATTTATTTATAAATAAAAAATATGATTCAACTGGTAAAAAGAACCAAAAAAGATAAAAACACATCACACATAAGAAATCAACGGTCCCTATAATATTATTAGAATTGTCGTAGATGTGATAATCAGAAAAAGATTAATTAGTCCATTCTGATATCCTTAAAAAATTCAAAAAGAATATTTACACTCGGTAATCACTGTTCAATAAAGAGTTATGAGTGATCCCTACTATTTACACGTTCGTAGTTCACTTTACAAAGATTACAATTTGATTTTATCAAATGTTCGTAGCAAAAATTTCTCAAAATAAATAGTCACTTGATTCATTCGGTGTTATTCCAAAATTATACTTATTTGGAAAATTATCATATCACTGATTCGTTGTTTCATAACAATATCAATACTCGACTGACATAAAGTCGAATGTTAATAATTGTTCATAAAGATTTTCAAATTCAAAAACAAAATTTGTTCAAAAACTTTCATAATATTTTGAAAATTCAATTTTCTTCTTTCATCACTTTCATTTGTTTAAATGTCATAAACGATTTTAAATTATTATCATATGTTATTAACATTACACAAAAATTGTTGTAAACAATGTTGTTATTTCTATCCACCATCAGCGGTTTAAATCATCTAACTCTTCACCAAATTTTTATGTTAACAAAATTTTCTATCACCAAACTTTTCGTATAATCTCACAAAATTTTTAATCAAAAGAAATTATTATTATTATTAATGAATTAATTTCAAACTTTCCCTTCACTTTATTTATAACACGTTTTCTCAACCTCTCACATGATGAATATTTTATTTGCTCATTTCCAATGTTATTATTATTGTTATTCAAAAAATAAAAATCTTTAATTATTTATTTTAATTCATTTGCACTTTTCATCTTATTATTTTTTTTCTCCTCGGTCAGGTTCAACAAATCTAAATTCAAGTTCTTTAATTATTTATTTAGGCATTCCATTTGAATTTTGAGTTGATCCAGAAAAAAATAATAATATTTGGATTAACAGAATAGGGAAATCTGACAAGAATATGGGGCGGTCCACATCGCCTAACCCTTCTTTTACAAATATAGCCCACAGGCTCCTTCAAACATCCGCACATCCTTCTGTGCCCACATCTACGGGAATAAAACCCACTTTTGGATGACCCCCTAGGCCTCCACAACTTTAAGTGTCGCCAAACGCACACTAAAATCATCACCAGAATATTCTACACACAGCATCATATTATTACTATTATATATTTTTTTTACATATTATATTTTTTTCTTGTAATATTCTGTCAATTATTGGAGTGTGGTTCTTCAGTATTATTTTACCAATTAAATAAATTCTGGTCAATCTCTCCTTGCCTCCCATTTACATAAATTCTTCCTATTTGATACAATAAATAGCTGCCGTTCCCTTCTTTTTTATCTGAATATTTTCTTTTCTTTCAAGTGCTTTTGAAAAAAATAATTCTGAGCTCAAAAATTTAATACTTCATTCTCTTCATCCATAAACTCATTTAAATTTATTTAAACTTGCAAACAAAGTTATTTAATTTAATTCCTTCCAAATAATTAAATTCATCCATAAATTATTATTATCACCACAAAAAATATTTAAGCATCATCAATGTCAAATGATTATTATCGCCCTATTCTCTTAAATAAATAAATATTTATCGCCCTATTCTCTTAAATAAATAAATATTTAAGTCTCATCTGTGAATTATTATTATCAAAGTCTCCTATTAATTTTTATTTAATGCATTAATTATTTAATCACAATAAACAATTAACAAAATTTAATTTAATTCCTAATGTTCGGTATTATCGCTTCCTAATTATTTATAACTTTAAATAGCGTTGTTATTATTTATAAATATTATTAACTTATTCACTTCACACTTGATTATTATTATTATATTATTATTAACTTATTCACTTCACACTCTATTACTATTATTATTATTATTATTATTAAATAAATCAAAATATTTAAATAATCCAAGCCTCAATTACTTCTGTTCTCATAATCAGAATTAACGAATAATATCTCTATCCCTTGGAATAATCGAAATATTTCATGTCGAAACATGAACTAAAGCCTGTCCTAACAAAACTCTTAGATCGAAAAATAAATTGTCAGACAGCAGTTCCATTTGTCATCCAGACAAATACAATCGAAGAACTAGCTAATATCTAGCTATGGTAAAAAATGTGTGTTGATTTCTGATCGTGACTGTTCAATAATATGGAATTCTCTAATACTACTATTTAGTGGATAGTACATGAAATGGTTGTCTTACTTCATTCTTGATGTAGATGACGGGCGTGTCCTGCGGTATACACTATTCCCACAGTGTCTTCCCATGGCCATCTGCCGTATCCAAATACCTCGTTCGTCTCCATGTCTTTCCAGTCCTACGAGTAGTTTTAGCGGCGCATGATGATGTTCGCAGTCATCCGTTCGAAATAACTCCCGTTATCACTAGTACCGTGTAACATGACATAAGTTGCTCAGTCATAGACTGGTACAGTACTCCTGTAGATTCGAGAATAAATCTCATGTTCCAATAATGCGGTTTCGTTTGCACGCTAAGATAGGAACACCTATTAGCTGCATAAACGAACAAAATGAAATAAACTTCTCCTGGTGAATTCGAAGTGCCTGATGTATAGTCACCACAAGAAATACATCGTTCTGTAGGCTAACTTCTGTGAATGGTTTCGACACTACCATCACCTGACTATAGAATAAGTGACCTGAAAGTCAGTGAATATTCTAAGTCCATTCGCTGCCAAAAGTTAAGTTCGTTCACTTCAACAAATACTAAGTCGTGCTGACCACTGGTACGGCGACTAAGTCCTCCGACCGTCAGAATCTCGGCGTGTATACTGTCACTTTCACGTAGCGTAGATCCGAACATAAGCAAATGCTTTGAAGATATGATGACTCTCTGCTCAGCAACGTGGCCTTTTATAGTTCAGCGAGACATTGTTCGAGAACATTCCATCTCGTATCTCGGCTTCTACTGGACCGATTTTAATGCTTGATAGCCCAAAATCCTCCTCTTGTTATTGCTAGAAAAGTGTGCTAATTTCCTAGCGTCCATCTCTACACCTTAAGGTAATTCTAAAAAATTATTTCTCATGACGTATTCAGGCTCCACGTCATAATCTCGCGTCACTCGCCCCTGCGATGTATGCTTCCCTCAGCACTCATGAGTCTCCTCCGCGCGTTATTCAAATCATCCATCCCTTCAACCTCTTCAAATAACAACTCCTCTTTCCAAAATAAGAATGTCAATAATGTCACGGACGTGTGAACGATCCTGGTATATCCACCCCTCACGCCAATAAAAACATGTGACACATCATATATTTTTATCCTCATTGTTGTCTGGCTCTTGAATGATAAATCTTCAAACTTGCCGCGTTGAATTTCCCACGGTGTTACCAGATTCTTTTTCAACTAATGTATAACTTCCGTTATCAAAACTTGTGTTCCTCTTCTGAGTAACAGTTATCCTTTCCAAACGTTCTAAAGTTTCTTCATCTTCTTGTATCAAGGTAATAGGCATCATCTTAAAAGTCGGTTCAACTGCACGACTCAACAAGTCGGTTCCTACATTCACTTTCCCAGGTTTGTGCTCTATCAAAATGTTGAATTGTTGGACAAACAAAGCCCAACGTGTAATCCTTTCACTTGCAAAATTCGTCTTCAAAATAAACTCAAGTGCATGATGGTCTGTTCGCACAATGACAGAATGTCCTATAAGCATCTTCTTCCAAGTTTCTAGAGCGTGAACAATAGCCAAAGCTTCAAGTTCAGTCGTGTAATAATTTCGCTCTGAAGGTCTTAACTTTCTGCTTATAAAAGATAAATAATGCCTAGTGTGATCTTCGTCTTCTTGTAATAGGATAGCTCCAATACCCACATTTGAAGCATCTGATTCGATAATAAAATTCTTCAGAAAATCAGGATATTCTAGTTTTACACTATTCATCAATAACTCCTTGGCTAGTCTGAAAGATTCCTCGTGCTTTTCACTCCATTTCCATCTGTTCCCTTTCTTCAAAAGATTCTGCAAAGGCGCAACAATGTTGGTGTAGTTATGACAATGTCCAACGAAAAATTGGCAAGTCCCCAGAAAACTAAGGACATGCTTTATCCTCGTGGGTCTTTGAAAGTTGGCAATTGCTTGTATCTTGGCCTCATTTGGACGATACCCCTGTCCATCTAAGATATGCCCTAAGGATTTGATCTCTTCTTTGAAAGACTGGCATTTCTTCAGATTCACCTTGAAATTTGACTTCCTTAAGTCATCGAATAAATTCCTTAAGTGTAACAGATGTTGCTCTTCATCTTCAGACGCTACCAGTATGTCATCAATGTAACATATAACTGAGCTCTTCACTTCTGGACTAAGATTCTTGTCCAATGCCCTAATTAGAACAGATCCGGATGTTTTCATTCCAAATGGTAATCTTTTGAAAACATATGTTTGCTGGTTAAACATGAATCCGGTGAATTTCTTCGACTCTTCGCTTAGCTTCACATGATGGTAAGATGAAGTAAGATCGATAGTGGAAAACCATCTCTTGCCTTTAAATTTCCTCAAAAATTCCTTAATAACCGGAGGTCGGTCATATTCAGGCAAAATTTTGGAATTTAGAGATCTTACGTCTAAACAAATTCGCAGACACCCATCTGGTTTTGGCAAAACTGCTAATGGATTCACATAAGCTGTGGTGTATTTCTATATTATGTCATTTTTTTCCAACTCTTCAATCATGACTTTCACCTACTCTCTATACTTCTCTGCAATAGGGTAAAGTTTACAATGCTATGGTGTTTCATCGCTCACTTGGATGTGATATTCAAAATCCTTGATCTCCCCTGGTTTCGCATCAAACATGTCCTCAAATTCACATAAGATCTTTTTCAATTCAGGTGTTTCCTCAACTTTGACTACTTCTTCCCCTTCAATATTATGAATAACCTGTGACCATCGGATGTTTCCCTCGGTGAATTTCTCTTCGTCACTTTCCAAATCTTCTTCTTCAGTATGATGAAAACGTATGGTCTCTGACTTCATATCGATTATAGCTTTGTACTTAGTCATAAAATCATTTCCAAGGATCATATCATGGTTAATGTCCTTCATCACCACGAAAATCTGCTCAAAATAGCATCCTCCCATCTTTAGCTTTAGATATAACTGTACTTTGCATGTAGTCACCTTGTTAGGTATAATTCCTTGTATCTTAATGCATGACACAGGAATTTCCTCCAAACTTTCTGTGATCTTCCATAAAGCATAGAGCTTCTCACTAATTACACACAGCATAGCTCCGGTATCTATAAGTGTATGAATCTTCGCATCATAGACTTCACACTCTATAATTGGTAATTTCGATTTTTTTTCAAGTCCAATTCTCTCTTCCTTTACATCTATCAAGTCTTCATCTTCTGCTTGGCATTTAACAATCTTTGAAATGTAACTAATTGATTTTTCGACGTTTTTTTTCATCACCTGTAGACTTCTGCAATCCGGAAGTACTAGGTTTGTTGTGTTGCTCATCTAGGTATTGCTTGCTATCCTGATGCCTTCTTTCAAGATCTTCCCTAGTCTGTTGCTTAAATTCCTCCTTCCCTCGTTGTTCTTCTCTTGTATTTTGTTGTTGATTACCACACTGTTGCTGTGGCCTATTGTATAGTTTTGATTGAATCCCTGGTTTTCTCCACTGATTCAATCTATTTTGGTATTGATATGGCCTCACATATGGTCTATTCTGATATGGAGTGTCTCTCGTGTTGCTCCATTCCTTATTTTCAATCTGATTCTGAGGTTTGTTCCACTGTTGATTTGTTAGGCTGTGACGATCTGTCACTACAGTGTTTATCGTATGGTTTTCAGTTTTATTGTTTCCTCTTAAGTGAAAAAATTGTGCATTGGCATGATCTAATCTTTGTAGCACCTCATCGAACTCCTCCATGTTTCCGATGTTCGCTGCAATCAATGTTCTTTGCACCTCGATTGGAAATTGACGTATGAGCGCAGATATCATTTCAAAATCTGGCATTGGTGGTTCGAGAAATTGCAATTTTGATAATTGTTGCGAGAAATAAGCCGAGTACTTTGTTGGCTGTGATGTTGAATATCTATTTGCATACAATTCCGCCCTGATCTGTTGTTGAGTTTCCGACGACCAAAATTTTCTCATCAGCCCCCTGGAAAATTCATCGAAATTGTGGAAACTGGATCTGAAAGCCCTGAACAAAACCAGTGCAGGTCCATCTAAAAATCTGCTCACCACTCTTATCTCTCTCTCCTTTGAAATTTTTGAATCCCGGATGTAATCCCTGACTTCTCTCAAAAATTCGGCCGGTGGGATACTTCCTGTTCCTGAAAATTTTCCTGGTTTAACATCCTTATCCTTATATATAGCGATAGGAATAGAATTTGCCATAATTTTCTGATCCTCCAACTCTTTCGAAATTTCTCCCTTTTTGTTCTGATAAAAAATCGGTATTTCTTCTACATTTCTTTGCTGTCTTTGAGATTCATAGAAAGTAATTTTCTCTTCTAATGTTTCCAATGTCTTCTTTAATCCAGAATCATCTGTCTTCTCTGCTATCTCTCCTCTGATCTTTTCTATGGTTGTCTCAACAAATTCTTTAGTTACAGGATCGATTCCTTTCTTCCTGAAGTCTTGATTCGTGTCCTGAACATCTTTTACTAGTTTTTCAATTATAGATTCGTGAGTCTTCACTAAATTTGTCACCTTAGACACATGTCTCTGAATTTGTCCTACATCTTCCTATATTACTTTGATATGCGTAGAAAAAGAATTCCTTACTTCCTGAACATCTTCTTTAGCCTCCTCTAGTACTGAACTTCTGACCTCAGTAAGAGCTATCTCCTTTACATTGATACTAAGTTCCTGGATTAACTGTTCCTCTTTCAGCTGTTCTAGAATAGTCCCCTGGAACTCTGTTGCCACTTTCTGCAACACCTGCCTTGCAGTAACATTACACTCTTCCGTAATTTTAATCTCCAAGTTTACCAAATCTTCAGCCACTCTTCTAGAATGTTCATCAAAATCTTTTTTCATGTCTTTCAATTTATCATGCGATTTTTCGATTTTGTCCTCTAAGGTTTTCATACTATCATTAATTTTTGTCTCCAGTGAAACATTGTTTTCTTCTAACCTAGTTTCTACGTTCTTGGATTTTTCAAATAATTCGCTAAGTTTTTCCTCAAAAATTTTGGACTTTTCCGCGAATTGGTTCCCCAAACTTTCTGATAAGCGATGTTCTAACTGTTTAGAATTATCAGCCAAATCTAACCTTAGCGTTTCTGAATTTCCAATGATTTTTAAATCCATTATGCGGGAATTTTCGGTCAACCTATCAATAGCTTTAGAATGTTCAGCAATGTTCTCTTCCAAAGTTTCTCTCAAAGATTCTGCACTAACACTTAATTTGTCTTCAAAAAATTTAGAATTTTCGGATAGTTTACTGTCAATATCTGACCTAAGTGAATTAGAACTTTCTAACAATTTTTCAGATAGTTGACATTCAAATGACTGGTTAATTTAGATTCTAATGACTGGGAATTTTCATTCATTTTAGATTCTAATGATTCTTCTAATGATTTAGAATTTACATTTATTTTAGATTCTAATGATTTAGAATTTTCATTTATCCTACTGACTAAATATTGCAAATTTTCTTGCATCTGCTTTTCCAACCTTTTGGAATTTTCTGACAACATATTCTCTAATTGAGTAGCTCTCTCGATACTCTGTTTATTATTTGACTCCAGCCGAGCCAACACCTCGAAAACCTGAGCCATAATTTTCCAATAGAAATACAGGACTGGTATTCCATGGATAGAACGAAGCCTTAATACTAAACATATACTAACCTATAGCATTAGAAAATTCCGAATAAATTGAGATACCCTACGTCGATGTCTAATGGAAAAGAAAAAATCTACTCATTTAAATTGACTTTCAAACTACAACAACAACAACAGAAAAATTTCAAAATTCAAAAAAAAAAAAATCCTCCATCTGGATACTATGAATGTGCTATTTCACCAAACCAAAACAAACTCCCAATTCTAACATCTATTTAAAAAAAAAACTCTTTTATAGTGTTACTGCACTCCCTTACGAATCAAAGTCGTTGCAACAAAACAAAATCAAAATACTTATTTCAAAATGCAAATTTGATTATGTCCTCAAACATGGACTCAACAATCTCCCTTAATTCAAAATTATCTAGATTTTTGTCAATTGTCGAAACAAGTGGCAAAATTCACAAGTCTAGTCGAATGCCTCTTCGAAAACAAGTCCGAAAGACCCATTCGGTAGCCCCTTAGTACGGGCGCCAAAAACTTCTCTACCCTACCTTATGTGCCCGTTTGGACCGAGATCCAACGACCACATTTTGTAAAATACCGATATCAGATCAGCACGAGAAAATATATCTCAGGGTCTATCTAGGTGAATACTTGGGACTAATCTGGCATCCCTGATCTCGGTAATTCACAAGTAAGGTAAGGTGAGTAATTATTTTTTGAACAAGCACATTCCTTAAAATTCTCAATTTATTTATAAAGAAAAAATATGATTCAACTGGTAAAAAGAACCAAAAAAGATAAAAACACATCACACATAAGAAATCAACGGTCCCTATAATATTATTAGAATTTTCGTAGATGTGATAATCAGAAAAAGATTAATTAGTCCATTCTGATATCCTTAAAAAATTCAAAAAGAATATTTACACTCGGTAATCACTGTTCAATAAAGAGTTATGAGTGATCCCTACTATTTACACGTTCGTAGTTCACTTTACAAAGATTGTAATTTGATTTTATCAAATGTTCGTAGCAAAAATTTCTCAAAATAAATAGTCACTTGATTCATCCGGTGTTATTCCAAAATTAAACTTATTTGGAAAATTATCATATCACTGACTCGTTGTTTCATAACAATGTCAATACTCGACTGACATAAAGTCGAATGTTAATAATTGTTCATAAAGATTTTCAAATTGAAGAACAAACTTTGTTCAAAAACTTTCATAATATTTTGAAAATTCAATTTTCTTTTTTCATCACTTTCATTTGTTTAAATGTCATAAACGATTTTAAAATATTATCATATGTTATTTACATTGCACAAAAATTGTTGTAAACAATGTTGTTATTTCTATCCACCTTCAGCGGATTAAATCATCTAACTCTTCACCAAATTTTTATGTTAACAAAATTTTCTATCACCAAACTTTTCGTATAATCTCACAAAATTTTTAATCAAAAGAAATTATTATTATTATTAATGAATTAATTTCAAACTTTCCCTTCACTTTATTTATAACACGTTTTCTCAACCTCTCACATGATGAATATTTTATTTGCTCATTTCCAATGTTATTATTATGGTTATTAAAAAAATCATTAATTATTTATTTTAATTCATTTGCACTTTTCATCTTATTATTTCTTTCTCCTCGGTCAGGTTCAACAAATCTAAATTCAAGTTCTTTAATTATTTATTTAGGCATTCCATTTGAATTTTGACTTGATCCAGAAAAAAATAATAATATTTGGATTAACAGAATAGTGAAATCTGACAAGAATATGGGGCGGTCCACATCGCCTAACCCTTCTTTTACAAATATAGCCCACAGGCTCCTTCAAACATCCACACATCCTTCTGTGCCCACAACTACGGGAATAAAACCCACTTTTGGATGACCCCCTAGGCCTCCACAACTTTAAGTGTCGCCAAACGCACACTAAAATCATCACCAGAATATTCTGCACGCAGCATCATATTATTACTTTTTTTTTACATATTATATTCTTTTCTTGTAATATTCTGTCAATTACTAGACTGTGGTTCTTCAGTATTATTTTACCAATTAAATAAATTCTGGTCAATCTCTCCTTGCCTCCCATTTACATAAATTCTCCCTATTTGATACATTAAATACCTGCCGTTCCCTTCTTTTTTATCTGAATATTTTCTTTTCTTTCAAGTGCTTTTGAAAAAGTAATTCTGAGCTCAAAAATCTAATACTTCATTCTCTTCATCCATAAACTCATTTAAATTTATTTAAACTTCCAAACAAAATTATTTAATTTAATTCCTTCCAACTAATTAAATTCATCCATAAATTATAATTATCACCACAAAAATATTTAAGCATCATCAATGTCAAATGATTATTATCGTCCTATTCTCTTAAATAAATAAATATTTAAGTCTCATCTGTGAATTATTATTATCAACATCTCCTATTAATTTTTATTTAATGCATTAATTATTTAATCACAATAAACAATTAACAAAATTTAATTTAATTCCTAATGTTCGGTATTATCACTCCCTAATTATTTATAACTTTAAATAGCGTTGTTATTATTTATAAATATTATTAACTTATTCACTTCACACTTGATTATTATTATTATATTATTATTAATTTATTCACTTCACACTCTATTATTATTAAATAAATCAAATTATTTAAATAATCCAAGCCTCAATTACTTTTGTTCTCATAATCAGAATTAACGAAAAATATCTATATCCCTTGGACTAATCGAAATATTTCATGTCGAAACATGAACTAATGCCTGTCCTAACAAAATTCTTAGATCGAAAAATAAATTGTCAGACAGCAGTTCCATTTGTCATCCAGACAAATACAATCGAAGATCTAGCTAATATCTAGCTATGGTGAAAAATGTGTGTTGATTTCTGATCGTGACTGTTCAATAATATGGAATTCTCTAATACTACTGGTTAGTGGATAGTACATGAAATGGTTGTCTTACTTCATTCTTGATGTAGATGACGGGCGTGTCCTGCGGTGTACACTATTCCCACAGTGTCTTTCCATGGTCATCTGCGGTATCCAAATACCTCGTTCGTCTCCATGTCCTTCCAGTCCTACGAGTAGTTTTAGCGGCGCATGATGAAGTTCGCAATCATCCGTTCGAAATAACTCCGGTTATCACTAGTACCGTGTAACATGAAAAAACGTTGCCCAGTCATAGACTGGTAAAGTACTCCTGTAGATTCGAGAATACATCTCATGTTCGAATAATGCGGGTTCGTTTGCACGCTAAGATAGGAACACCTATTAGCTGCATAAACGAACAAAATGAAATAAACTTCTCCTGTTGAATTCGAAGTGTCTGATGTATAGTCACCACAAGAAATACATCGTTCTGTAGGCTAACTTCTGTGAATGGTTTCGACACTACCATCACCTGACTATAGAATAAGTGACCTGAAAGTCAGTGAATATTCTAAGTCCATTCGCTGCCAAAAGTTAAATCCGTTCACTTGAACAAAAACTAAGTCGTGCTGACCACTGGTACGGCGACTAAGTCCTCCGACCGTCAGAATCTCGGCGTGTATACTGTCACTTTCACGTAGCGTAGATCCGAACATAAGCAAATGCTTTGAAGATATGATGACTCTCTGCTCAGCAACGTGGCCTTTTATAGTTCAGCGAGACATTGTTCGAGAACATTCCATCTCGTATCTCGGCTTCTACTGGACCGATTTTAATGCTTGATAGCCCAAAATCCTCCTCTTGTTATTGCTAGAAAAGTGTGCTAATTTCCTAGCGTCCATCTCTACACCTTAAGGTAATTCTAAAAATTATTTCTCATGACGTATTCAGGCTCCACGTCATAATCTCGCGTCACTCGCCCCTGCGATGTATGCTTCCCTCAGCACTCTTGAGTCTCCTCCGCGCGTTATTCAAATCATCCATTCCTTCAACCTCTTCAACTAACAACTCCTCTTTCCAAAATAAGAATGTCAATAATGTCACAGACGTGTGAACGATCCGGGTATAGTACGTATTTAATTATTTTTCCAGATTCATACTTATCAACCCTAAACTAGTAGGTCATTGTCTTATTTTATATGTGCCGAATGAATAATCGGAGAGACCTATGTGACGGCTCAAGCAGAAGGTCTCTATCCCCTCTACCACAAAGACATGTCTTTTCCACCCCAAGATAAAAACTACCCTCACCCAGGGGTGAAATA
This sequence comes from Meconema thalassinum, assembly GCA_946902985.2. Lineage (NCBI taxonomy): Eukaryota > Metazoa > Arthropoda > Insecta > Orthoptera > Tettigoniidae > Meconema > Meconema thalassinum. The sequence goes on from CAMPQE020000020.1 coordinate 4,951,852, forward strand.
TTATTATTTCTATACGATGGCCCACTCGCGGCTCTTGTAAGACGGCGGGATTTTCAAATCCTTATTTATTCGGTATTGACTGTTAATATATATTTATTTATTTATTATTTATTTAATTTCTTTTATTTTATTATTATTACATTTGTTATTTATTATTATTATTATTATATATGTATTTATTTAATTTCTTTTATTTGTTGATTTAATATTATTATTTATCAACTAGTGATTATTTATCATTTATATTTTTAATTTTATCCCAAAAGGGCACAAGTACTCATTATTATTGATCTGTACATATTTAGTTAATTTCTTTTAATTGAGTATTTAATATTTTTTATGTAACCAAAGGACCCAAAACTAGTAGGTCATTGAGTCTAGATTTTCGGGAACGAATTATTAAAGAAAGATGTGTAAGGGCTCGTTTTACTCGGGATTACATTCCCTTTACCATGAATTATTAATTTTTAGATTTCGCGAAAAGACCAAACTACGAAGTCATTGACCCAAGGTTTCTCAAACTAATAATCATAGAAACCTAACTCAGGATTCAAATTAATGCAAGTATTAATTTTCACTTTTATTACCTATTATTTTTAGATTTTGCTGATCTGAGATTTCGCGAACAAATAATTGAATTTCATTTTTCACAAACACTGGACCAGCAGTTAGTGTACCAGAAGCTAGCCTATATCTTTACTTGGTTAACCGCGCTGTAAGAATTTAAACCTCGTAGTTCTGCCCCTTAAAACAACAATAACATAACATACATTTTGTTTGAACATAACTATACCTTTGAATTAACTTACAGGCTTTTGACTTGTGATTTCCGAAACCAATACGGTAATTTGATAATTTTATATAACAGCTTGAATGAAAAAGCGTAAACCCTTTATTACTAGAGCAAGTAATTTTTTAAAATTTTTGCTTTATGACCTAACTAGAAATTTGAAATTTGAGTTTTATAAATATTCTTTTTTTAAATGGTAAACATTCCTAAATGTAAAAGAGGGTTTTTTCAAGGTCATGTAACATGATACCTCGCTGTACTACAACATAAACGGCTGGCCGCGTGGATCACCGCCAGTGGCAACGTTCTCGCTTACTGTGCCCAAGGTTGCAAGATCGAATCCTGGCGCAGTCAGGTGGCATTTGAAGGTGCGAATATGCTAGGGAGCCGTGCCATTAGATTTACTGGCATGATGAATATCCCCTATAGGGCAAAATTCCGGCACCCCGGCATCTCTAAAAGCCGCAGATGTTAAAATGGACGTAAAACAAATAACATTATTATTAAAACATAGGTTACACAATACAATCATCCCGAATCAATTGATCCATCTTTTCGTCCTATAGACGTTTTTTCTGAACAAAACATTATTTATAATAATAAACAAAAAATAATTCCACATAAACATGACTCATCCTCTGTTCTACATCCTCTGATATTCTTATAGTGGTGATCAGATCTTAGTGGCCCAGTGGCATCATTTGTTATATTCATAATACTCGTTTCACCAAATGTCCCTAAATGATCACTGAGTTCCCAGGCTTAATTCAACACTGTAGGGACTATGACATTGACACCTTATGACATTCACATTATCACTAAATTTTTAGGCTTAAATCAACACAGTTAGGACTAACGTGCTGTTAAGTTAACAATTTCTCAAGGGTCTTCGTGGAATTTGACATCATCTTTCCAATATATGATGGGAAGTGTGGCGTGACGAAATACAATATATTACATTAAGCATGCATCGGGGACATCAGGATCCAATGAATTAATGCTCACAGTACTTGGCATTCAAGAGGTTTCATATAAGGACCCTCTGTTACCAACGTGACGACTATAAGAGAGTGAACATTATGCGCCGCCTCCATTTTGAAACTATAAGATAAAAAGAACTCTCAACACTTAAGATTATGAAAATTAGTGACGAGGTAGGGTCATAAATTTGGCCTTGTCTGGCCAAGGTAAAAGAACAGAGATTCCTTACATTCAATGTGGAGGCTGTGCGAAGTATATGAACATTGAAATCGGCAACTCTGAATTTAATGGCGTAATTAGGACGACTCTTGGCAGCTAATGACTATCATATAAGAGTTATTACTGACGATGGTCAAACGATTATCCCACTGACTACAGCGTGCAGTGCCCATATTGACATTACAAAATAAATTATTAACTCTCAGGATTTCAGAGGTGTAATAACGAACTTTAGTAAAAAGGTGGATCTTTATAAATGGCATAAATGCATTGAAGATGGTGGCTAGGCGTACTATTAAATTGTTCAAATTTGTAACTCAGGAAATAATTGCACAAATAAGAGAAGACTTCATACAAGAGAAGTATCAGATAAGAAGGGAAGCCTCAGTAGCGTTAGTAATAAATTTAACGCACTGAAATATAGCGCGCAACGGCCATACTGGTATTTCATAATTTAAAAAAATATATGTGTTAGAGAGCTACAATAACAAAAATAGTGAACCTGTAGAAACGTAGGCATATTTATGTAGTACGAGGCACGTCCATATGGCCAAAGCAAAATGGCGACTGAACGTACTCTTAACCCATGAGAACTGGCGTGAAAAAATAACACGAGGACTGGCGCCGGGTCATTTAGACCCATAGTGTTGTGATCGCTCTTCAACACAAACAAAAACAAGAAGTTACGTGACGAACTAAAGAGCCTACTTAAAAAAAACATTAAGACTCATGCCAATGACTAATCTATATGGATCTATCTAGAATAATGACGAAATTAAGTTGGTAATATCGAAATTTCTAATTACTTCGTAATACTGTATACCTGGCATAATGTAGCCTAATAGAGAACTACAGCTGGCAGCACTGGTGACTGAATATATTCCTAGTCCCATCTCTTAAGGTACAGAATACAAAATTTGGTTGAAGTCCAATGGATAGCACGGACGTTACATGCAGTTTAACATTGGATCTAACAGCGCGCGTAAAATCATGTTGGCAACAATGACATACATGTATTGGTCAGAAATAATCTGAAATAATATGATCTATTGTTGTATCAATTTTGAATGAAATCCATTAGTTAGTATAGAAGTTACATGCATTTTAAAATTGGACCTATCAGCAGGCTTAAAATCATGTTGTCAGCACTGGCATAGGCCTATATTAGTTACTCCAAATTAATCTAGAATGCCAGCTACTATACGTGTGCAAAGTTTAGAGCTATTGGCTTTCATACTTTCTGATATATTGATATTAGGGTAACAAAAATACAGACAGTATTTATTAACAGTTGGCAGCCCTGGTTACTCTTAAGAATCGGCATAGTCATATCTGTTATAGTACACATAGCACACACGACATTTGGTTGAAATCCAAATGATAGTGTAGAATTTACATGTATTTAAAGTTGGACCTCTCAGCAGGCTTAGAATCATGTTGGTAGCACTGACGTATATAAGTTACTCCAAATTAATATACAATATCAGGTACTATACGTGTGCATAGTTAAAAGCTGTCGGCTTGCCTACTTTGAGATATATGGGTATTTGGGTAAAACAAATTGAGAGCATTTATTAACAGTTGGCAGCCCTGGTGGCTCTTAAGAATACGCTTAGTCATATCTGTTTATGTACACATAGCACATACGAAATTTGGTTGAAACCCAATTGATAGTGTAGAAGTTATATGCAATTAAAATTTGGACCAATCAGCAGGCTTATAATCATTTTGGCAACACTGCCATGTATGGCCTCCTGGAAATTAAACTGCAATATTATTATCTATACGTGTGCCAATTTTGAAATAGCTCCCAATCGTACCTTCCAAGATATACAAATTTCAATTGCGATTTTTCAGCAATTGGTAGCACTGACATCATTTTCATATATGGCCGTGAAATATTCAAGTATAGATCTTTACTCCTTCCAAATTTTGTTTCGATTGCTGCAGCTGTTTAGGAGTTGATAGGGGGACACACGCACGCAGCCAGACAGACAGACAGAAGGATAGGCAGACAGACAGACAGAAGGACAGACAGACAGACAGACATTTGCTCGGATCGATCTCATAATTCTACTTTTTGCAAAATGTGAAAATTAGACTAATCATTGGGTGCCACTCATATACACAACGATAATAATAATAATACACAACGAGAATGAAATAAAGAACACGAAATCTCTCCTCCCGGGCAGAAGGACAATAGGACTTGCTTATGGCAACCCCCCCACCCCTCTCTTGTAGAAATAATATATTGAAAATCACAAATCATAAATATGGAAATCACCAAATAACAACTACGGAGTAGAATAATAGAAATAAAAGTTATTATATTTAATGATCAATATATGAATTACTATACGGAAAGTGCGGTACATTACATATGCCATTGGCTACCGAGACTTACTTGTGGTTAGGGTATTATGTATATTCTGATGTACTTTATGTTCCGCAAACTTGCCACATATCTGCTTTATCTCTCAAAGCATCAATTCATGGACACATCTCCATTATTTAGAGATACAATTTTTCTCTTTTAATGTTTTACAGTCACCAGGACATGTTGGTTGTAGTAGCTTGTTGAAATACAAAGTGCTATAGGGATATTAAACATGAATATGAGGTGCCCTTTGCTAGTGCTACCTCTATACCAAATTTCGTTCAATTCGGTTTCACCGTGTTTGAATTGATAGGGGGAATCGATTTGCACACATACTTGGCCACCATCTGCAAACTATTGGGCTGATGTTCTTGCAGTTTGGTCAGAATATGTTTCCCACATAAAGATATGGTGTTGCAAAATTTGGTAGAGACTAGATTATTAGGTTGGTCGTAATTACATTTTTGCTTTTAACATTTGGGTGGCCGCGATTACGTTTCCGGCAAGATAGCGGTGATATAAAACATGATACTGAGGAGCCCTTTGCTAGTGCTACCTCTGTACCAAATTTCGTTCATTCGGTTCCACCGTGTTCGAATTAATAGGGGGAATCAATTTTGACATAAAGATGGCCGCCATCCGCAAACTATTAGGCTAATGACCTATTAGATTGGTCAAAGGATGCTCCCTCCATAAAGGTATGTTGTTGCAAAGTTTGGTAGAGATCGGATGGTTATGTTAGTCGTAATTTGATTTAAGCTTTAAACATTTGTGTGGCCGCCATTACGTTTCTGTCAATATGGCGGCGAGATTAATCATGACACTGAGATGTCCTTTGCTAGTGCTATCTCTGTACCAAATTTCGTTCCATTCGGTTTCACCGTGTTTAAATTAATAGGGGGAATCGATTCTGACACAAAGATGGCCGCCATCCGCAAACTGTTAGGCGAATGACCTATTAGATTGGTCAAAGGATGCTCCCTCCATAAAGGTATGTAGTTGCAAAATTTGGTAGAGATCGGATGATTAGGTTAATCGTAATTTGATTTAAGCTTTGAACATTCGTGTGGCCGCCATTACGTTTCAGTCAAGATGGCGGCGATATAAAACATGACACTGAGGTGCCCTTTGCTAGTGCTACCTCTGTACCAAATTTCGTTCCATTCGGTTCCACCGTGTTCGAATTAATAGGGGGAATCAATTTTGACATAAAGATGGCCGCCATCCGCAAACTATCAGGCGAATGATCTATTAGATTGGTCAAAGGATGCTCCCTCCATAAAGGTATGTAGTTGCAAAATTTGGTAGAGATCGGATGATTAGGTTAATCGTAATTTGATTTATGCTTTGAACATTCGTGTGGCCGCCATTACGTTTCAGTCAAGATGGCGGCGATATAAAACATGACACTGAGGTGCCCTTTCCTAGTGCTACCTCTGTACCAAATTTCGTTCCATTCGGTTCCACCGTGTTCGAATTAATAGGGGGAATCTATTTTGACATAAAGATGGCCGCCATCCGCAAACTACAAACATCAAATAAAGTTTTGCATCACCTCGGTTCCAAGAGTTCCGGAACCGTTAAATACAAAGGGAATAGAGATCAACACAAACAACATTTCAGCTCGTTTTATTGCTCATGAGACCCACACATTGCATGTTGTACCATCATACTGCTAGACTTTCAGCATTTGTGGTCCAGATTGCAGTACACACCACTACCTCTAATACCCAGTAGCACGTCCTCTTGCATTGATGCATGCCTGTATTCGCCGTGGCATACTATCCACAAGTTCATCAAGACACTGTTGGTCCAAATTGTCCCAATCCTCAACGACAATTCGGCGTAAATCTCTCAGAGTGGTTGGTGGTCAAGACGTCCATAAACAGCCCTTTTCAACATATCCCAGGCATGTTCGATAGGGTTCATGTCTGGCGAACATGCTGGCCACTGTAGTCGAGCGATGTCGTTATCTTGAAGGAACGCATTCACAAGATGTGCACGATGAGGTCGAGAATTGTCGTCCATGAAGACAAATGCCTCTCCAATATTCTGCCGATATGGTTGCACTATGGGTCGGAGGATGTCATTCAGGTATCGTAAAGCCGTTTCGGAGCCTTCCATGACCACCAGTGGCGTACGTCGGCCCCACATAATGCCACCCCAAAACATCAGGGGACCACCACCTTGCTGCACTCGCTGGACAGTGTGTCTAAGACGTTCAGCCTGACCAGGGTGCCTCCAAACACGTCTCCGACGATTGTCTGGTTGAAGGCATATGCGACACTCATCGGTGAAGAGAACGTGATGCCAATTCCGTGGGGTCCATTCAGCATGTTGTTGGGCCCATCAGTACCGCGCTGCATGGTGTCGGGGTTGCAAAGCTGGACCTCGCCATGGACGTCGGGAGTGAAATTGCGCATCATGCAGCCTATTGCGCACAGTTTGAGTTGAAACACGACGTCCTGTGGCTGAACGAAACGCACTATTCAACATGGTGGCATTGCTGTCAGGGTTCCTCCGAGCGGCAATCCGTAAGTAGCGGTCATCCACTACAGTAGTAGTCCTTGGGCGGCCTGAGCGAGGCCTGTCATCGACAGTTCCTGTATCTCTGTACCTCCTCCATGTCCGAACAACATCGCTTTGGTTCACTCTGAGACGCCTGGAAACTTCCCTTGTTGAGAGCCCTTCTTGACACAAAGTAACAATGCGGACGCGATCGAACTGCGGTATTGACCTTCTAGGCATGGTAGAACTACAGACAACATGAGCAGCGTACCTTCGTCCTGGTGGAATGACTGGAACTGATCGGCTGTCGTACCCCCTCCGTCTAATAGGCCCTGCTCATGCATGGTTGTTTACATCTTTGAGCAGTTTTAGTGACATCTATGAACAGTCAAAGGGATTGTATCTTGGATACAATATACACAGTCAACGTCTATATGCCGGAGATCTGGGAACCGAGGTGATGCAAAACTTTTTTGATGTGTGTATTAGGCTAATAACCTATTAGATTGGTCAAAGGATGCTCCCTCCATAAAGGTATGTATTTGCAAAGTTTGGTAGAGATCGGATGGTTATGTTAGTCGTAATTTAACTTAAGCTTTGAACATTTGTGTGGCCGCCATTACTTTTCTGTCAATATGGCGGCGATATAAAACATGACACTGAGAAGCCCTTTGCTAGTGCTACCTCTGTACCAAATTTCGTTCCATTCGGTTTCACCGTGTTTGAATTAATAGGGGGAATTGACTTTCACACACAGATGGTCGCCATCCGCAAACTATTAGGCTAATGACCTATTCATTTGGTCAAAGGATGCTTCCTCTATAAGGGTATGTTGTTGCAAAATTTGGTAGAGATCGGATGATTAGGTTAATCGTAATTTGATTTAAGCTTTGAACATTTGTGTGGCCGCCATTACGTTTCCGTCAAGATGGCGGCGATATAAAACATGACACTGAGGTGCCTTTTGTTAGTACTACCTCTGTACCAAATTTAGTTCCATTCGGTTTCACCGTGTTTGAATTAATTGGGGGATTGATTTTCACACAAAGATGGCCGCCATCCGCAAACTATAAGGCTAATGATATATTCATTTGGTCAAAGGATGCTTCCTCTATAAGGGTATGTTGTTGCAAAATTTGGTAGAGATCGGATGATTAGGTTAATCGTAATTTGATTTAAGCTTTGAACATTTGTGTGGCCGTCATTACGTTTCCGTCAAGATGGCGGCGATATAAAACATGACACTGAGGTGCCTTTTGTTAGTACTACCTCTGTACCAAATTTCGTTCCATTCGGTTCCACCGTGTTCGAATTAATAGGGGGAATCAATTTTGACATAAAGATGGCCGCCATCCGCAAACTATCAGGCGAATGATCTATTAGATTGGTCAAAGGATGCTCCCTCCATAAAGGTATGTAGTTGCAAAATTTGGTAGAGATCGGATGATTAGGTTAATCGTAATTTGATTTATGCTTTGAACATTCGTGTGGCCGCCATTACGTTTCAGTCAAGATGGCGGCGATATAAAACATGACACTGAGGTGCCCTTTCCTAGTGCTACCTCTGTACCAAATTTCGTTCCATTCGGTTCCACCGTGTTCGAATTAATAGGGGGAATCTATTTTGACATAAAGATGGCCGCCATCCGCAAACTACAAACATCAAATAAAGTTTTGCATCACCTCGGTTCCAAGAGTTCCGGAACCGTTAAATACAAAGGGAATAGAGATCAACACAAACAACATTTCAGCTCGTTTTATTGCTCATGAGACCCACACATTGCATGTTGTACCATCATACTGCTAGACTTTCAGCATTTGTGGTCCAGATTGCAGTACACACCACTACCTCTAATACCCAGTAGCACGTCCTCTTGCATTGATGCATGCCTGTATTCGCCGTGGCATACTATCCACAAGTTCATCAAGACACTGTTGGTCCAAATTGTCCCAATCCTCAACGACAATTCGGCGTAAATCTCTCAGAGTGGTTGGTGGTCAAGACGTCCATAAACAGCCCTTTTCAACATATCCCAGGCATGTTCGATAGGGTTCATGTCTGGCGAACATGCTGGCCACTGTAGTCGAGCGATGTCGTTATCTTGAAGGAACGCATTCACAAGATGTGCACGATGAGGTCGAGAATTGTCGTCCATGAAGACAAATGCCTCTCCAATATTCTGCCGATATGGTTGCACTATGGGTCGGAGGATGTCATTCAGGTATCGTAAAGCCGTTTCGGAGCCTTCCATGACCACCAGTGGCGTACGTCGGCCCCACATAATGCCACCCCAAAACATCAGGGGACCACCACCTTGCTGCACTCGCTGGACAGTGTGTCTAAGACGTTCAGCCTGACCAGGGTGCCTCCAAACACGTCTCCGACGATTGTCTGGTTGAAGGCATATGCGACACTCATCGGTGAAGAGAACGTGATGCCAATTCCGTGGGGTCCATTCAGCATGTTGTTGGGCCCATCAGTACCGCGCTGCATGGTGTCGGGGTTGCAAAGCTGGACCTCGCCATGGACGTCGGGAGTGAAATTGCGCATCATGCAGCCTATTGCGCACAGTTTGAGTTGAAACACGACGTCCTGTGGCTGAACGAAACGCACTATTCAACATGGTGGCATTGCTGTCAGGGTTCCTCCGAGCGGCAATCCGTAAGTAGCGGTCATCCACTACAGTAGTAGTCCTTGGGCGGCCTGAGCGAGGCCTGTCATCGACAGTTCCTGTATCTCTGTACCTCCTCCATGTCCGAACAACATCGCTTTGGTTCACTCTGAGACGCCTGGAAACTTCCCTTGTTGAGAGCCCTTCTTGACACAAAGTAACAATGCGGACGCGATCGAACTGCGGTATTGACCTTCTAGGCATGGTAGAACTACAGACAACATGAGCAGCGTACCTTCGTCCTGGTGGAATGACTGGAACTGATCGGCTGTCGTACCCCCTCCGTCTAATAGGCCCTGCTCATGCATGGTTGTTTACATCTTTGAGCAGTTTTAGTGACATCTATGAACAGTCAAAGGGATTGTATCTTGGATACAATATACACAGTCAACGTCTATATGCCGGAGATCTGGGAACCGAGGTGATGCAAAACTTTTTTGATGTGTGTATTAGGCTAATAACCTATTAGATTGGTCAAAGGATGCTCCCTCCATAAAGGTATGTATTTGCAAAGTTTGGTAGAGATCGGATGGTTATGTTAGTCGTAATTTAACTTAAGCTTTGAACATTTGTGTGGCCGCCATTACTTTTCTGTCAATATGGCGGCGATATAAAACATGACACTGAGAAGCCCTTTGCTAGTGCTACCTCTGTACCAAATTTCGTTCCATTCGGTTTCACCGTGTTTGAATTAATAGGGGGAATTGACTTTCACACACAGATGGTCGCCATCCGCAAACTATTAGGCTAATGACCTATTCATTTGGTCAAAGGATGCTTCCTCTATAAGGGTATGTTGTTGCAAAATTTGGTAGAGATCGGATGATTAGGTTAATCGTAATTTGATTTAAGCTTTGAACATTTGTGTGGCCGCCATTACGTTTCCGTCAAGATGGCGGCGATATAAAACATGACACTGAGGTGCCTTTTGTTAGTACTACCTCTGTACCAAATTTAGTTCCATTCGGTTTCACCGTGTTTGAATTAATTGGGGGATTGATTTTCACACAAAGATGGCCGCCATCCGCAAACTATAAGGCTAATGATATATTCATTTGGTCAAAGGATGCTTCCTCTATAAGGGTATGTTGTTGCAAAATTTGGTAGAGATCGGATGATTAGGTTAATCGTAATTTGATTTAAGCTTTGAACATTTGTGTGGCCGTCATTACGTTTCCGTCAAGATGGCGGCGATATAAAACATGACACTGAGGTGCCTTTTGTTAGTACTACCTCTGTACCAAATTTCGTTCCATTCGGTTGCACCGTGTTCGAATTAATAGGGGGAATCTATTTTCACACAAAGACGGTCGCCATCCGCAAACTATTATGCTGATGACCTATTGGTTTGGTCAAAGGATGCTCCCCCCATTAAGGTATTGTGACCGATATCGGATGGTTTTGAGAGCTCTGGCAACGTCGCATAGCAGGAGGAAGGATGCAAGCGGAAGTAACCTGACGTTGATGTTTTTACGTCATGGACATAGTCGACAGCATGACTAGGCGAAGGTTCCAGAAGTGTAGAGGGCGCTGATGAGCTCCAGGAAAAATTGAGGTGGAAAGGTCACACCGGAGAAGCGGGTCACATTCTTTCCTATCACCATACAACGAGGTTCACTTTATTTTGCATCGCCGTCCAACGAAGTTCACTTTCTTTTGTGTCGCCGTACGCCGAAGTTCATCTTTATTTTTGTGTCGCCGCACGCTGAAGTTCCTAACAAGTGTGTAGTAGCAGTCGTGCCGTGGCCGCTTGGAACCAGTGTGGTATTCCGACAGTTTTTGGGACATAGCTGAAAGGCTCAATATTATTTCTTGCGTGGACAGCTCTGTGTTAACGAATACTAAAGCTGAATGTGGCGAGGTGATATTATAACGCAGATCATAATGCATTATGTTGTGGGACACTAGTCATTTGTACAATGAAGTGCGAGCAGGCACACGTGGTGTCTCAAGCTTTTACCAGGTACGGGACTGTATGGGCCGTGCGCTATATAACTGACGCCCAGAACATATGAACGAAGCGATGTGCTTTTGTTTGACGACCAGACAAATGAGTATCCAGGGTCAGTGAACTATGGGAGATAAACTGAGTGTAGTCCAAATATAGAGCGACATTCTAGGTCAAGGACGGACGTAATCTCTCATGAGTACAGGCTTGTGTAGACGCATACGATATAACCTGTGCCGTTATAGAGTTATTATCACGGCCATGAGTTGATATTACTTGGCATATTCGACATGAAGATTGCAGCGATGTATTGGACGGACATAAAGGCTATCAGTACAGACCAGTGCGAGTTTTGTGTCAAGAACTTTACGAGCGAAGAGATGGCAAGCTAAGTTTAGTATGTGGAAGCTGTTACGATGACGTGGAAACGAAGGCGAGCCAGGACCATGGACACCCGAGGGTCGCGAGCTGGATCCAGGACGAGAGGGGAGGATGTTCAATGGGAAGAACGTGGACCCAAACCCCCAGGAAACGTGTCAGTGGAACCAAGACTGAGGTGGCCGAAAGGTACTGAAAACCATGTTAATTCTTAAGTAGTGGTTAATGGGTAGTGGTTACTAAGATTTGGACAGTTGGGCAAAAATCGAAATAGAAGTTAATCAATAAGGATAAAATGCGATATAATGACATGATTAATAGGATAGTAAATTTTAAGTTTTCTTTTGAGAGATTAAGGCAGTTTTCTTTAGGATTTAAAAATAAATATATGGATGCTTTAAAATATAATTTGAGTACAGGGATCTTTCAGCGTGTTACGTCGCTGTGTTCTTTGAATTGGTGCAACCTGGATGACAATTTATGGTTTGAACAGGCTTAAATTACAAGGGATTCATTTACACTTAATGGGCCACTTTTTGTGCGCACATCACATTTATGCTAAACACTCACACGTCACTGAGGTTTCCCTTTACATGCTAACATGAGGAGATGCGTTTGGTAGGTGACTGATACAAGGTTGTGTAAAAAATGATACTGCATTGATAAAATAGCAGGGTTGAATAATACGAAGTTATGATGAAACTAAAGGTTCTCGCTATAGCGAGGTGAATAAAATAAATGATTATAATTAATGTTACGTGATAGGTTCAAGTATATGAAATTTTGAGGCAATTGTCAGTTGAAAAATAATACAGATAGGCAGAGGCCATCTACTTAAATGTTTATGGTGTAGTTATAAATATGTGAAGAGCATGCAGTGATAAATAAATAAAAAAAATATCTGGGATCATAAAGATGTTGCAATATAATGTGATAAATGTAAAAGCCAACAACCAGTCATTTTTCTGAGTGAGGCACAGCTGAACGAAAACCAGTGAAAATAATAATGAAAGTATTTAATACATGAATAAAAGGTCTGAAAATAAATTCTTCAACGCCAGTGACATCCATATATAAAAATATTCTCTTTCCTATTTTGGTGATTACATTTAGTTAGAAGGAGATCGAATGAGGCAACAATTTTTTTTCTTTGAATATCTTTTCAGATTTATGCACCTGCTCATTTATGGACTATTAGCGGAGAGGTGACATAGCATTTTGAAGTAATGGTTGTAATACTAGAATGATATAGCTCTGATCTCCGTAAGTTATTTTGTATCCAAAGATTAGGACGCCCGGAGATTTTTGTCCTCATTAATTTGAATTTTGCTTCTGCGTCATTTTTTATTTATTTTGCACATCAAGAGTAATTTTGAGAAGTCTCCGAGCGGAGGTAGGCTTCTGTGTGTGATTCTCTGTATTTAGTGGTGTGGTTCTGTAATAAATGGTGGATGAGTTTTATCTTAACAGCGGAGTTTTTTGTCATTCTTGTTCGATGTCATACTTGTGTGTCCACCGGATCAATTTTGAGATTTTACCCCAGTTGTACCCATCATTATAAAGACCCCGGGATTGCTTGAATCTCGTCCCCGACACAGTTTTTTTTAAGGCCAAAATTGATTCGGACATTCAAGATTTTTTTTCCTTTCGTGTTGTACCGAATTCTGGGTGAGGGTTGAAGTGTATGTCGGGCCACCCAATCCAAAGCCAGATTATCGGGCACAACAAGATGGCGCCCACCGTGTAATGGCCTCGAACTGGGAATATCGTACCACGCAGTGGTATAGCCGACATCTTGAACTCGAAAAAATTGGAACACCAGAGGAGAGTGACAAGATGGTGGACGGCCATGTGGCACAAATGGAATGGAGAGAAAACCAATTGAGTGCTGGTACCCCATTTTATTGTGCGATATGTCTGTCAGTCTGTTAAAGTTCACTTTGTAGGATTTTTGTGTGTGTTTGAATGACATAAAACGAAGCGATTCAGTAACGTTAGATCGCTGTGTTTAAGCGATACCATCCACATTTATTTTTTCCACATTATATTAGATTTCGATTCCACTGTCAAATTGAAGTAACCACTAGTCCTTAGTCTAAGTTAGTCACTAGTTGTTACAGCTTCCATGTTTATTTGTTGTGAAATATGGGAGAATTTGATGAAATTAAGGGATTGATAGGACAGCTAGGAGAGAAGTTAAAGGAGTTAGCTAAAAGTCAAAAGAATATGGAGGAAGGTTTGAAGACTCAATGGAAAGACTATGAAGGTGGTATGAACACTAATCTAGATGGGTTGGATAGACAGTTGATTAAGTTGCATGAAGGAATAAATACTAAATTTGAAGGTTTAGACACTAAATTTGAAGGTTTAGACACTCAATTCAAAGGTTTCGACACCAAATTCAAAGATTTAGATACTAAATTCGAAGGTTTTGAAAAAAATCTTGGAATTCAGTCAGGGGACTTGCAAGGAGGATTGGAATTATTTAAGGAGCACCAATTCGATATGAAACAGTACATGGAGAAGGCTCAAGCCGAAATGACGGATTTAAAGGAACAAATTAAGAGGGATAAGGTGGAAATTGAAAGTAATATGGGGACACAGTTGAAATCATTGGAGAAAACCGTTCAAGAGAAAATGGATCGAAGCGTGGAGGCATTGACCGCCAAGATGGAAGAAAGGGATAAAGCAGTCAACGCAGAGGTCTTGGTGTTAAAGGAAGAGGCGAAAGTAGTACAGCAGAGATTAGCGAAAGATACCAGGAGCATGACCGATAAAATGTCTGAATTCACCATGGAGCAGGAATGCAAGATGGAAAGTCTTAGGAGTCAGATGGGGGAAATGAAATTAGAGTTAAACGACGAAATTAAAACACAGATTGCAACAGCGGTTTCGACAGTACAAGATAAAGTGAGTATTGCTCACGGAGAACAGTTAAAGAGAATTGTTGAATTAGAAGGAAAAATGGTAGAAGCAAAATCGATAGATGTAAACAAGGAACCAAGTCCGACAGGAACAACATTCACACCATTCAGTTACAGCTCAACTCAACCGATTACCATCATTAGGAATCAGGAGGACCGCCCAAAAAAATTTCAAATTTGACTGGCATTACACCCATAGAATTCTTGCGGGACCTGAAGGAATACATGGATGAACATAGGGTTCCTAAAGAGAGAGAAATGAGGGTAATAGAAAGAGCTCTTGAAGGCCAACCGCTAAACTGGATGCGAGCTTTTAGGAATCAGTTTAGAGGGTACGATGACTTTGCGAATGCTTTCCTGAAGAGATTTTGGTCCTCAGAAGATCAACAAAGTATAAGGGCTGAATTATACTCAAAGAAATACGCGACTACCAGGCCAACACAATACGCTGGGTACTTCACGAATCAGGTAGCCAGGCTACAATTTTTGGATCCACCGTTGGAGGAGCCGGATTTGGTGCATGCCATAATACAGCAATATCCGGTAGAAGTCCAGCGTGTATTAATTGCATCGGGTGCAAATAGACTCGAGGTGTGTGACGAGATTTTGAGGAAACTAGACCACACGAGCAAGATGACGGAACCTCGTAGTCCAAGGACAGAACAGAGAGAGGCAAATATGGTGGTAATGGATCGTATGGCGCAGACGGAACCTCAGCGAAGTTATGGAAGGAACGATAGAGATGGAAGGGATGAAGGAAATGGCTTAAACAGATACAGGAATCAAGGAAAGCCATATGACCGGAGGCCATATTATCAGGATAGAAGTGGACGATTTAATCAGAGGGACTACGGAAGGTCAGGATATAGAGGGAGAGAATCGTGGTCACGTGATCGGAGACCATACAATAACTACCCAAGATACGGGAATCAAGAAAGGCAAAATTATAGGCCATCATTAGAAGAACGTCACCAAGAAAGCCGGAGATACATTGAACAATTAAGGGAAAAGGAACAAGAAGAAGAAGAATCTCAGGCAAAATAGCATGAGGAATCGAAACCAGGCACCAGTGGAGTCAAATCAGGAAAGAGAAGCTGACAGGAAGGAAATGCTGAGTTTGGACAGGGACTCACAGGCAGTAATAACGATTTTTTGCCCATTAATAATGATTTTCGCCCAGATGTCATGACAGTCCAAATTCAAGCCATTCACAGCATTACTGATGATGATAGGAGATATGAAGGCCAAGACGAAGAAGAAAGTAGAATGAGTGAAGAATGGATTGAGCTACCGTTTCAGGAGCAGAATACCACAGAAGAAGATGCAACTGAGAGAGTTATAGGCAAATTCAATGCAGCTAGCCTTAAAAGGTACCACACGAGACAGTAAGCATGCGATATGGAGAACTCATTGAAGAAGTAGATTGTTAACCCAACAGAATAATAATAAACGAGATGTTTCACGCTTATTATTATTACTGGTTGAGGGGGATTTGTGACCGATATCGCATGGTTTTGAGAGCTCTGGCAACGTCGCATAGCAGGAGGAAGGATGCAAGCGGAAGTAACCTGAGGTTGATGTTTTTACGTCATGGACATAGTCGACAGCATGACTAGGCGAAGGTTCCAGAAGTGTAGAGGGCGCTGATGAGCTCCAGGAAAAGTTGAGGTGGAAAGGTCACACCGGAGAAGCGGGTCACTTTCTTTCCTATCACCATACAACGAGGTTCACTTTATTTTGCATCGCCGTCCAACGAAGTTCACTTTCTTTTGTGTCGCCGTACTCCGAAGTTCATCTTTATTTTTGTGTCGCCGCACGCTGAAGTTCCTAACAAGTGTGTAGTAGCAGTCGTGCCGTGGCCGCTTGGAACCAGTGTGGTATTCCGACAGTTTTTGGGACATAGCTGAAAGGCTCAGTATTATTTCTTGCGTGGACAGCTCTGTGTTAACGAATACTAAAGCTGAATGTGGCGAGGTGATATTATAACGCAGATCATAATGCATTATGTTGTGGGACACTAGTCATTTGTACAATGAAGTGCGAGCAGGCACACGTGGTGTCTCAAGCTTTTACCAGGTACGGGACTGTATGGGCCGTGCGCTATATAACTGACGCCCAGAACATATGAACGAAGCGATGTGCTTTTGTTTGACGACCAGACAAATGAGTATCCAGGGTCAGTGAACTATGAGAGATAAACTGAGTGTAGTCCAAATATAGAGCGACATTCTAGGTCAAGGACGGACGTAATCTCTCATGAGTACAGGCTTGTGTAGACGCATACGATATTGTTGGTCGCAGGAGTTGCCTAATCTTAACGGAAGTTCCAAATACAGTCCGTATGTTGTACCGACGTAGGATTTTAGCCAACTAAGGACAGTTTGCCTAAATTGCAACAACCGGGTATCTACAGAGTTCCCTGTACTTGTGGCAAGGTTTACATCGGGCAGACTTCGAGAACAATATGCACTCGCATTAAGGAACATAATAGATGTATCAGGCTCATTCAACCTGATAAATCAGCTGTTGCCGATCATGCTTTAACACCTGGCCATGATGTCATGTTCCAAGGAGTGGATGTTCTTGCCCGTATAAAGCAATATCGTCCCAGAATCATCAGGGAGGCGGTTGAAATACGTAAACACCCAGATAATTTCAACCGCGACACCGGCTACAATCTCAGTGAATCCTGGCTACCTATTATCAGAACCCTGAGAAAGTAATTCACTGCTGCTTTCCGTTGTCCCTAACATGGGGCTATAATGGCGTCCATCTTTGGGCACCTTCTATATGTTCTTCGTTGCTTTCTCTTAGCAACATTGTCGTATTCCAGATTATTCCTGACGATGAAAGACATGGTTTCTTTCGAAACGCGTCGAATTTTAGTATAATAAAACACGGCATAAGCCCAAAATTCAACATTATGAATAAAAATATTCTTTTTCCTATTTTGGTGATTACATTTAGTTAGAAGGAGATCGAATGAGGCAAGAATTTTTTCTTTGAATATCTTTTCAGATTTATGCACCTGCTCATTTATGGACTATTTGCGGAGAGGTGACATAGCATTTTGAAGTAATGGTTGTAATACTAGAATGATATAGCTCTGATCTCCGTAAGTTATTTTGTATCCAAAGATTAGGACGCCCGGAGATTTTTGTCCTCATTAATTTGAATTTTGCTTCTGCGTCATTTTTTTTTATTTTGCACATCAAGAGTAATTTTGAGAAGTCTCCGAGCGGAGGTAGGCTTCTGTGTGTGATTCTATGTATTTAGTGGTGTGGTTCTGTAATAAATGGTGGATGAGTTTTATCTTAACAGCGGAGTTTTTTGTCATTCTTGTTCTATGTCATACTTGTGTGTCCACCGGATCAATTTTGAGATTTTACCCCAGTTGTACCCATCATTATAAAGACCCCGGGATTGCTTGAATCTCGTCCCCGACACAGTTTTTTTTAAGGCCAAAATTGATTCGGACATTCAAGATTTTTTTTTTCCTTTCGTGTTGTACCGAACTCTGGGTGAGGGTTGAAGTTTATGTCGGGCCACCCAATCCAAAGCCAGATTATCGGGCACAGTATGTTGTTGCAAGATTTGGTAGAGATCGGATGATTAGGTTAGTCGCAATTTGATTTAAGCTTTGAACATTTGTGTGGCCGCCATTACGTTTCCGTCAAGATGGCGGCGATATAAAACATGACACTGAGGTGTCCTTTGCTAGTGCTACCTTTGTACCAAATTTCGTTCAATTCGCATTCACCGTGTTCGAATTGATAAGGGGGGGAGACAGACATTCAGATTACACACACTCACACACACACACACACACACAGACACACACACACACATACACACACAGACAGACTCACACACACACATACACACACACAGACAGACACACTTTTTTCGCCCTGTGTTGATCTCATAAGTCTACTTTCATATTTTGCAAAAATCGAAAGTAGGCTAACAACTTTTACCAAAGCTTGTATAAAGCCAGTCACCGCCACGTAGATCACTGTCGATTTCTAATCAATGCATTAGTTCGACGTTATACCGTGTCGCTCCTTAATGACCTATACATCGTAGTAGATGATGATGGTGATAATTGTTGTTTTAAGGGGCCTAACATCTAGGTTATCGGCCCCTCACACACATCGTAGTAGGATTTGCGTCGTATTGAGCACAATGCCATCAGACAACAGCCTGGTTACTTATTTCTATTCCTTAACTGGTCACTTTCCGATTATTTTACATAAGATAAACTATAGGCCTACATGACAATTAATGATGAGGAGTGTCTGTGCAGATCCAAGATCTGTCACAGCGTGTCACTCCCTTTTTGCCAGTGGCGCCTCTTAGATGAGAAAGTGGGTGAAGAGCCAAACTCAATTTCAGCGATACAGCGTTTATGAATATTAACATATTTCTTTTCGTATTTGAATGCTATTACTTATTTATCGTATGGCTTTTAGTGCCGGGAGTGTCCGAGGACATGTTCGGCTCGCCTGAGTCTGCAGCTGCTTCCAGCGGACACCCTAAAGGGTGAGCTACAAGTTCCGTTCAATTTCAAGTAGTTCCAACTTTCGCCACCAGATATCAATGATACCTAGTGGTGAACGTTGGAACTTTGATAGAGCGTTCTGACGAAATCTAACCTAACAAATTTTGCTTTACACAAGTTTAGTCTGTGAAAGGATCTTTTACATGCCATAAATCTATGACATGGGACCGCCGGCTTTACTTCCCCTCCGAAGGAAAGCATACTGAAGGATTTTTATCGCTCTTAAAAATCCGACGGCTTCGGCCGGGTTTGAACCCGCTATCTAGGGCATAGCAGTTCAGCATGCTACCGACTACGCCACCGAATGCTAAAAAACGAATACTTAACCAAATAAAAATTATCGTACAAAAAAGTCAAACTCACCTTTTTTAATGTAATAAATCAATCCTCCGTTCCTTATGGTTGACAAACTTATCTATGATATCCTCGTAGAAGGGCTGGTCTTCAATTAGTTTCAGCAACAATTCACGGTGTATGGTGATAACAGCCTATGATGTAAATCTGGACTAGGATATTGTATTTCTTGTAAAAGTTTTTAGTCTTTTCAAACAAGAAAAACTGCGTTCCGCGTAATGTTTTGGAAATCACCGAAACCTTGTTTATTCCAGACACCACATTTGTTACTAAAAAGTAGGCAAGGCCAACAGAACAGTTTTTTAAGAAAAAAAAAACTACTGCACAACCATGTGAACAGTTCGAACCAAGATCCCTTACAATGAAGGCTATAGGACTTACCGGTTTTCTTGATTTCTTTTTAGTGCACAGTTCTATTAATTCCTTTGGACGTCCACAATTTAATAAATCCCTTTTGTCTTCGTCTTTCCACCTACTGAAGGGAACTTATAATAAAATTTATACTGTGTCCTTCAAAGAAAACATTACGGTATACACTAAAAGCCGCCACCTTTCATCAACACCAGGGTATGTAACGTATTAAGTAAATACTATTCATCGGAAATATAAATCCAATCTTCAACGTAACAGAAAGACAAACCTGACGCGATGCCAACTACTAGGCTACTGGTACATGATAATTTATTGTTTTCTGAAAGTGCAAAAAATAAAATATTTAGGCAGACATTTTCAGTCTGAGATAGGCCTAATTGTTAGTTGGAAACACAATTCACTGCTTAAATTAAGTGAAAATCACCACTCAGAAAAGTTGTAGGAGAAAATTTATTGCTGTTAGTGAATCAGCTGTAAGGTTATGTAGGTTGTCGTTTATAATACTTATAGTACAAACCATATTTAATTACAACTACACTCCCCACATGAACCAAAAATCCCTTTATGTGACATATATGTCCTAAATACCTCTCTATATTAGATACACTCTATCAACTAAATGATGTTATAAATAAATATTTATAATTTGTAGTACCCGCCGTGCAATTCTTGCCTCAGGAATGAGGTCGACTTTATTCATACTATCTCGCAAAATTCTCGTACTTTATCCATAAAATTTCACTTCTATTTTGTAGCTCCAACATTGTAGATGATCTTCACAGGAGACGTTTGCCTTATTTCTCGCATATTACACCTTTTTATCAACAAAATTCAAGACACTGCGCAGCGTTAATGCAGCTTCCTATGTATAAAAAACCTAACAACCAGTTGTTTGGGTCCAATGTGGCTGCGCCCATACGGTTGCTATATAGGCGCGTCACTTCGGCAGCGTATACTAGACGAAGTTCCTGGCAGAGGCAGCAAATTCTTCACTCGTACGATCCCTCTCTGTATAACGGCATGTAATGACGTCACCTGTGCTTTAGGTTACCATGGCAACGAGACGAAGTTGCTGATATTTCAAGTTACTTCGTCGTCTGCAGCTTTCTTTCCACGCTACGACATTAGTACCATCTAGCGACAGCGTGTACAACTGACACTAAGACTGCATACAGGGCAAGGGCAATCTGTGGTCATGCAGTGCCATCTAACAATGGAGTGTATAAATAGTACACTACATTAAATGGTGGCTACGTTTTAATTTAAATAAGATAACGTAATATTTATTTTAAGAGATGACTAGTGAAGAGGCTCTTCACTCTCTTCACCTGAATAGCCGCTACTGCTTTTTGCCATAGTCGTTCGTATTTTAATGAAGTAATTTTACACCTGGTGTCTTCCTATGAACTATTCCAAATTTAAAATGAGGTTTATTTAAATTTTCCCAATTAACCCTTTCCTTCTCAAAGCGCCTGAATGCGCCCGGATTTGAAAGTAACAGCTCCCTGGTAAAGCGCCCGAAAGCACCAGTTTATGTTCTGGCATTCTCCTGCCACCTCTCGTATTGGTGTAGAATTAAAACTAATTGTGAACTATAGTTAATATGTCAGGCAGGCATAGGGCAGCATTCAGAAGGCATACTGTTAGTTTTAGTGGTAACAATGAATGTCTGTTCCTTGACCTTTCTCCCAGCTGTTGCGAGGCAACATGGCTGGTCTCTCATAAGTCGATGTCCTAATAGCATTGAATATAAACGATGTCAGTGATTCGGAAAGCTCGTGTGGAAGTGATTTTCTGTGTGATTTAGATGTAAATGATCAGTTAAATGATAGTGACAGTGATATTGATAAGGATACAGTAAACTAGCGTACTGTAAATGCCGGTGGTGACGGTGGCCTACAACCAAGCATTCAACCTTCCCTGCCTTTTACTTCGCCAGATAATTTTACTGGCAATGAGAGTAGAATTGTGAATTAAGGACTCCACGGAGCAGGCTACCGAGATGTATATATTAGCATATTTAAATTAGGATATGAAAATTTTTGTAGTATCGGCAAATGTGACTAATCCTGGGAGAAATAAAAAGATACTGATGTGGTTCTGAACCAGGGGCCTCATGATATAAAATGGAAACAATGTAAATATGTGTTCAGTTTGTGCAAATTCCATTACTGACCGATTTTTTAAACTTAGTTTCATAATTGTTTATGTGGCCAGATCTTATAGTTTTTAAATTGTGACCAGATTAAATGAGAGAAGACTTCAAACCAAGGACCCCAGGTGAGTGTAATTTACTGTGGGTCATTGCATGACTGTAGGTAATCACGTGAAAAATTTCATTTCATTTAAATGTACTGTATTATATAGTTCCAATGTTATGTGCAAGAGATTATACCGATGTCCACAATACTTCATATTCTAAAGTAATAAGGTGATTTCTGGGGATATCAAACCTGGAAATGCAACAAGGAAAGTGTTAAACATGCAGAAAAATGACAATATTCATAACAGAATCATTGGCCTTGGAAGTGGCGGCAAAGCAGTCATCTTAATTTTTTTGAACAAAGAAGCTGATCACCAAGGTGTCAGACCGTAAACACGGATCAACAAGAACATGAGCTATGTGATTGTGCTGCACCAAAATAGCTGGATTTTCCCCCTTATTTTTTACAGATTGTCCCGACTAACATAAGCTGAAAATTGTCTCGCGAAGACTGGCGCCATGGGTAAATATAGAAATAACATGAGTTTTCAAAAAGCTATGGACATGTTTCTTTTGCAGGTGAAGTTCAAGGCTAGGAAGGAAGGTACAGCAAGCGACGGGAAATAAAGGCTGACCAAAACGAAAATATAGAGCATTATTTAAGCCTCGGGTCAAAAATACCCATGCGCCAGTCCTCGCGGGTTAAAACCCAATAATGAATCACTTAGATGTCACTTGCGCAATTAAAGTGAAATTTAGTAAGAAATAAGTACCATATAAGGGACTTTGCTGAAATAATAATCGATAAGAATAGCACACTGAATACAACGCGCGGCAACCATCTTGAAAATATAGAATACTAGCAGTAGTGCCCGGCTTCGCCCGGTGGATTTATTTGATTTATGGATGATAATTAATACTACTACAGAACTGGCACATGAAATTTACAAACAAATTTTAAAATATGTTTAGAAAGAGGAGTAAGTGAAACAAGACACTGCCTACGGCCTATATCTCACTGGCTGTTTGAAATGTAGATACCAATAGTGTCGTCTTTTGTCGCATAGCGCCGTAGTAAAATAATCAGAACACTTTGGAATGGCTGTCCCAAGCTCCTGTGGTAGAATAGTATCATTTACCGCCACATAGCGCTCAACGATAAGTTTTGGAATAAATGAAGGTAAATTTGAAAGCACCAACGCTTATTGCAGCTGATAACCTCATTGTACTGCATCAACACCATTGCACTTATACAGAGGCATAATATGTTCATGATGATAACTGTTTTAAAGGGCATAAGAAATCTTTTTGCACTAATTACTCCCCGTGACTGCAATTTATAAACAGTACAAGATTTAACTATTTTCGCAATTCTGCACCAGAACACTGGTAGGGGCGACGTGATGCAGCCCCAATATCCAGCCAACAATGGACTTACAGTTACAATAGTACGGACATGAATGGTTCCAGGGTCTAATACGCGGTTTTCAAGTTCAGTTTGTTTATTATTCTAAATGTAGGGAATGGAGAGCATTGTCTATAATATCAAGTGGACAGTGTTACCAGCAGGGTTTCAAAGTATAAGTAAAATTTGGTGCAATTAGGAGGAACGGTGTAGATTTGTGATAAAGGGCCTAAATGCAGGGAATGGAGTGGTCTGTCCGAAATTTAAAGTGGACAGGGTTCCAAAGGGTAAGTATACAAAATGTGGTTCAGATCGGTGAAACGGTGTAGATTTGTGCCAAGGACTTAAATGCAGGGAATGGAGTGGTCTGTCCGAAATTTCAAGCCGACAGTGTCACTCGTCGGGTTCCAAAGGGTAAGTATGTGAAATTTGGTTGAGATCGGTGAAACGGTGTAGATTTGTGCCAAAGGGCCTAAATGCAGGGAATGGAGTCGTCTGTCCGAAATTGCATGTTTACAGTGTTACTCGCAGGGCTCCAAAGGGTAAGTATACAAGCTTTGGTTCAGATCGATGAAAAGGTGTAGATTTGTGCCAAAGGGCCTAAAGGGTCTGTCATAAATTTCATGTAGACAGTGTTACTCGCAGGGTTCCAAAGGGTAAGAATACAAATTTTGGTTCAGATCAGTGAAACGGTGTAGATTTGTGTCAAAGGGCCTAAATGCAGGGAATGGAATGGTCTGTCCGAAATTTAGCATAGCCTAAACTAACCCTCTTGAATCTGGCTATCATATACAAAAAGAATTTTTCGAATCCGACTGGTAGTTCTAGAGATTAGCGCGTTTAAACACACAAACTATTCAGCTTTATTATATTAGTGTGGATGATAATGAAAAGTAAGTAATTTGAAGTTAAAATAACGGATATAGTAATTAAGAACTGTTTAAGTGGCATCTAATGACTATGTGGAAAGAACAAATGACTCCATACATTCACGATTGGTAAAAATATAATATCTTTAACTCACGGCATAATAGCACAATTAACGCAAACTTTGATGAGGGAGGACTACTACATAAATGAGTTTGATACAATTAGTCATAGGAATGCCACACTGAATATAGTGTGCAGTGGTAATCTGGAAATTATATGATATAGAATCAATAACTATGTATTTAAGAGTTTCAATATGTAAATTTTTATTTAAGTTGATCCGTATACAAGCTTCATATGGCCAAGGCAAAGGAACGGTCTCGATATATATTCATGATGGTGGCTGAGCGTATTATTGAAACTTCAAAATCAATAACTCAGGATCCAGTTGCGCAATAGTATCATATAAGAGACCTTGCTAGTATTAGCCATATGTGTATCACACTGCATATAACAGGTAGCCATCATCTCTATTTATATAAAAATGAAAGTTTGTCTGTTTTTTTTTCTGAATTTCTACGGAAATTTGCGTTATTTACGCGTTTCAGACTGTTTTATGACGGATGCGCGCGAAAATAATGTTTTTGTCTGTCTGTTTGTTTGTCTGTCTGTGACAATTTTGTTCCCTTATAACTCCAGAACGGCTGGGTGGATCAACGTAAAATTTGGTACAGATATCCTTCAGAGGCAAAACACTAACCATTGATATAGCTCTTCTCTGTACCCCCTTAAAACACTTGCTGAAATAGGCGTGGAAGGACGAGACAAAGCTCATTTTCAGCCCCTCAATGTGAGAAACCACCTTTTTAGGCCCTAAAACCAAAAGTTTTTGAGATATTCCCAGGAATCTAATTTCATTTAATACAATAATGAAAGAATGCCAGCCGGTAACCATGGCAACAGAACCTCACAGGTCCATATATTGCTGTAAGACGCAATGCAATTCCATTTATTAAATTTCTGTGAACGTTTGCAAATGGCTATAAGGTTATAACGGAACAAACTAAAACTGTAAAATTCATCAATGCGCTTAAGGGGGTCAGGGGTTACCATAGATTTTTTCACACGACTTAAACGTGCAATATGTCGTTCAGAAGGTCTATTATATCTGCAAGGAGCAACATTATTTTCAAAAATTCCTGAATTGAAATAGTATTTTTTCGTGCTTTTAGGAATTTGGGCCATTGGAAGCTAAGAAACCTGAATTTTCATGCACCACAAGCCTTTATAATTTATTAAAGAGGTCTTCCTCTGGATGGGGACTTGACACAACAGTGAGGGTCAATTTTTATGTGATGTGTATTGCATTTCGTCTACGAGGTTTTCAATTTTATTTTCACGTCAGGCAGTACACGTTAGGTAAATTTAGTTTCAGAGCATATTTTAACTAATCATACTTCTTTGTCGACAAACAGGTTCCAAGCCCCTAACCATTGCAACAGTAGCTCAATTGATTACGTCTGGCTATTAATACCGAAGACCGTTCGAAGAGCGGGTACTTCTGCTAGTCTTGGATATAATAATATCGATAATCCACTATTTATTACAGACAATAATTATGAAACGCAGCATGTAGTCTCAAGAGGATTTATCTGCAGAAGGAAAATGATCAATGAATTGATACATTCAAGATGGGTGTAGTTTTCTTATGTTTGAAGTAATTCATTAGGATGCAAGTGCGGAATTACAACGAAACTTAGTAGATAAGGTAGGCTATCTTATGTAGGGTACAACTCTTATCGTTCAACACCGCGGACCTTTCTTTTATACTGCTTGATAAGGCCAAAGAGTTTTAACTAGGGCTCGGATTCGAGCATATTTGCATATTTTTTTCCTGAATAGTACACATTGAAATAAGCCATTCGGTGGTATTTTCACCTCTCTGGGACCAACAGAATTGAAATTTATCGAGCATATAAATGCATAAAACCGCGGTTTTCAGAATAGAAACATATAAATACATATTATTGTGGTTTTCGTTTATAAATAGTTAGTTTTTCTTCGAATTCCACCCCCCCCCCCTCGAATTCGGGCCCTGACCATCCTTAAGGTTCGAAAAGAGAAATAATTATTGAAAAGCCTATCTGGTGCGAAAATAGAACCGCAGGTGAGGTCGATCTCGTCATTGAATCTTTTATTGACTGATTTAAGAAAATCATTCAAAACTTAAAACATAGAAAAATTCCTTGTTGTACTTCCTTCACTCGCCTAATTCTGAATATTTTGATACTTAACTTTTAAACTGTAACTTTTATAAGAAGACTTCTGTTATATATACTTGAAAAATTGAATGCGAGTATATTGCAGTGTATCATACATACAATTTGAAATAAAAGCTCGTATATAAAGGTATGTTATTGGTTTTTTCGTTTCACTTTCCTTTCTATAGTTTTTAACGGTGATTTTCGAGCATATTCTGCATATTTAACCGCATATAATGTTTTTTTCGAGCATATCTATCGAGCATATAATGGGGGTTTCAAGCATATCTATCGAGCATAAAACTCATGGTTTTCGAGCATATCTGGAGATTTTATCGAGCATATCGATCCGAGCCCTAGTTAGGCCTATAACTACTAGTGTCTGGAGGCGGGGTAGGTTGTTATTTTGTGCGTGTGGTTAATTTTGAAGGATGAAGGAAATAACGAACTATTTAACATCCAGTCAGGCATCGAAAAAGCTGAAAGTTAATGATTCGAACACAAACAATGACCGGACTTTGCAAATTGCCGAAAATTTCAAGATTGTGATGTTTTGTCGACTACAAATGACAGTACCCCTTATTTGTTTTAGAAAAAAAAACGCACTGACCTGTATACAGTGCGACAAGTTCACCTGAAGTCCCTGAAAATATGTGAACTAATAGCCTTCCCCTTGCCCCTGTAGTCATCATGTTGCTGGATCTACTGCTATTTGCTGCCGCGAAAAGGTGTGACTTGCACAGAAACCAACAGGCACTGGGTAGCGTGTACGTGAGGATGATTTATTAATGATGTCACTCTCTGCCCCTGCCCACCATGTGCTTTCCCACCCTCCTTCGCTCGCTTGCGCCGGCAGCGCCCTCAGTCAGGGCTTCAGTTGAACTTGCTGTATTTATGTGATTAGTGTAGTAGTGTGTGTAACGGTGTTACGGACAAGGATGAGATTGCTGCCCTGAGATTTGAAGTTAGGTACCGTACTATCCCGGGATTTTCCTGGAGGGATTGTGGAAAAAATCGGGGAGAAACCTCACTCAGGATAGCCGCTTGCAGAGCCGGGATTCGAACCTGCGATCTCCAGGATAGCTTCAGCTGCCCTCGTGGCAGTGGTGCACGATTTAATGAGCCGTGGGGTCATAGGTAGGCTACTGGAGCATGCGTTATTGAGAGCGCATTCCTCTAGATGGCTAACAAAATGTTAGAAATGGTTAGAAATGTGGATGAAACAACATCAAATGTGTGTATTCTCCTTTCGATCAGTCCAACGTGTAGCAAGGTGCGTGATGGACTGCCTCATGGCGTAGTGACTAACATTTGTGGCTGAAACCGCGGAGGTCCAGGATCGATTCCCGGCTCTGACAAGAAAGTTTGTTTTGGTCTGAGGGCCTGGAGCATGGTTCACGCGGCTTCATGAGGCAAAACTAAGAGGAGGGTTCGATTCGTGCCTCAGCCATCCTAGAAGTAGTTTTCCGTGGTTTCCCACTTCTACTTCAGGCGAATGCCGGGATGATACCTAAATTAAGACCAAGACGGCCTCCTACCCAAATCCTATTCCCAATGACAAATGCACACACTAGCACAGTCCGCACAATGATACAGGTTATCAGACAGGTTACACACACACCCAATTGCACGGGACTACATGTCCACGATGTTGCACCAAGAACAGCAAAACCTAAAGACCGCGGATTCTTTACGGCTCAGTCCAATGACATTTAAGGGTGGTGAACTTTCTCAAGATTTAAACAACCCAACGCGGTGAAACCTAACACCCTTCATGACTTTACATTATTTAATCTTCTGCCATCTAATTTAATTCAATTTTTTTTTTCATAAACTGTGTGAAATATAAAATTAAGGTTTTATATTTTGTGTCCTAATCATGGGATCGAAGTGAACATACGAATACTGAACCTGCGTAATAATCATCTGGTGGCACATAGCTCTATGACCAACATGTAGAACACTCCAACATGGCAACCATCCGAAGTATTTAGATGGCTCTCAATATCTACGAATTTATTACAGCAATCAAACTAAAATTTTGTATGTTGTTAGTGGGTATTGACATAAGTTCACCTATGGGACTTTCAATAAACTGATGAGCACATAGGCCTAGTCAACATGGTAGCAACGAGAAATCTAAATATTTATATAGAGATTTTGGTGACTTAATTACCCGAGTGCAATGAAACTTAGCATGGTAAATCTTCATTCAACGCTTAATATAGTGGAGTCTAATTTAATCCAGTTTTGATGAGAACTTAAATGGGGAGGCTGTGCAAGATTTTTAATTTACGCTCTTATTTCTCGTGTCTTAAACAAGCGATTAAATGTTGGATGGTATAATGAGCCACGATTATAATATCCATGTGCCGTACTGGCTTATAATTCTACACCATATAGACTAATATAAAACACTCCAACATGGCGTTCATGCCATGTATTTCACCAGTTCTCAATATCTCCGAAACTATTTAGGCAATCAAACTAAAATTATGTTAAGTGTTAGAGGACTGTTAAATAGGGCAAAATATGTAATTTTTCAAATCCTGAGGTACACAAAACAAAAAGGCGGCCAAGGGATTTTATAATATTTCAAATACGGTATCTTGAGTTATAGTTATTGTTTGCTTTAATTGGCGGAACAGCGACGTCATCCGCCTCTAAAATAAGTTTTCTGAATATCCAATCTCTCGAGTGCAATGAAACTTGGCACAGCGAATCTTCAATCAGAGTATTCACATCTAATGATGCGCAATAGTTTTCACAGAATCAAGATCGCATGAGTTCGATATTTTAAAACCTTATTTTTCATTTCTCGTTTATTATTCAGGCGATAAAAGAGATGATCCGTGACTATTATAATTGCGGCACCCAGAGAGGCCCGGAGGGGATCAGGAGGAAGAAGTTCCCTTACAATTTATTTACAATGATCGAGCCGTTGCCCCCCAAAGCCCTGCTACCAATACTTATCTCTCCTGCGTACTTTAGCTACTCTATGTGGAGCTGCATGTTGGCTCATTCATACCGGGTTGCAGAAGGTCCTTGAAGTGTTGTCACGGTGGCCATCTAAGAAGAAAACGACCTGAAAGATTGGAGGGGATGGTGGACGGGGAATATCCCACTGTTTGATAGCTGACACACTCCCAAGCACCGATTAAAACTGCTGAATGAAGTATGACAAGATGAAAGATAAAATAATAATTTAATTCATAAAAATATTCAGGTAAATAGAAAACAATTAAATGTTGATCGCACCCTTTATGGAAACTACTAAACTATTTCTCAACTGAGGGAAAACAACGAAGGACTCAGGTCCACCCAAAAGATCAACATCAACATTACATCAAACCTTTAAGAGGTAAGGAAAATTGTAACAATCCCCATATTTGGGTAAACTGACGTTCAGTAAAACACAATTAAATTACATTAAAAGCTTTGAACACGAACTACTGTTGACGACAGACAAGATTTACGATATGACGGAGGCAAATAATCACGTGGGAGCAAGAGCCCCAAAGTAACGTCTTGTTTCACTTAATAAACAAATATTTGCAAATTACAAATACTCTATTCTCCACACAATGCCTTTCAAGTTCACAGTAGTATAATATTTAACTTACATTCCCACCTTGAGTTTTCCAAAAACACCACACGATGTCCAACAACCTACACAACAGACCTTCACACCACCCTGGCCATAAAAACAATAGCCACCTTCAATTACGACAATGGCATACGGAAACAAGAGCATAGCACTTTCCGTGAATACAATTAGCCTTCCAATTAAAACAGTAGTTCGAGCAAATATAAATTTAAGTAAATAAGTCCCTCAGAGAGAACAATAAAATGGAATAAAATGAAAGAATTTACGGTGGGAAAACACAATATAAAACGATCCAATAACCGGAATAACTCGGATCAAACAGCATTATTCAAATTTAACATTATGTTATCGAGACGAAATTGAGTCCACACGGCTCTTAAGACAAATAAACGACTTTACGTTCAACTGATTAGGCTTATGAAAACTCATAAATAGTTATGTAACTTTAACAAAACACAAACATATAGGAGCTGCTTAAATAATATAAAAAACCCTACACCAGGGCAGGTTAACATCATGCTAGCTACAATTCATTAAAAATCAAGCAAACTAAATTAATGGTAACTTATACAATTGAGGACATACCTTCTAATTTCCCTATAATACAGAAATTAATAATGCGATACAGTTAAAATTTTGCATTCCTGCTGTCATCCTTGCCTGCTTCGCAAGAGACCAATGATGCACCACATATCACATTTCATGATGAATCCAATACGCCAGCACAACAGGCATTAATCCACGGTTTCCCCAAGCGTTAGCAATCATTTCGATTGTCTAGAATAGTTTCTTCAAATTAAATACCCTCGGGATAAGGCCAGAATGGCCAAATCCTTCCTTCTCTTCTAAGCTCAAAATAATGAATAATCAGTCCAACTTGGCTGCCGCATTCAGCAGTGTTTTAATTTCGCACGTCACACTTCTTTGAATTAACCAATCAGAACAATTGGCAGACAGCTAAACAATGACACAAAATCCATTGTGCACACAGCCCTTCTGTTTAAAATAGGCGGCAATAAATATTAGACAGTCTATTGTTTCTATGACGAACGTCATAATTTTTCACGTCGAGAAATGTTCACGCATGTTACGGGAGTCTGCATTGTGATGCACTCTGACGCCGTTATGAGCAACTGCAACATCCAGTACGGTCCACAACCCATTAGAGCGCGTGATATGAATATAGATGGAAATGTCACATTATTAATCACAGCAAACTAAGTCTCAGTTATCCATTGTTATTGTCCTTATCCAGTGTTTTGAGCAGTTTTCACGGCTGAATAATAATCATAATCTAATGGCCTGAAAATCTGTAGCTTACTTTTTGTAAATCATAGAAGCCGAGCATTTGGCTTTTCTAAGAATTAACTCCCGTGGTTCGTTACAGAAAGATGGTATCTCGCGGGAAGAGTCTTATTCACTGACACCAAAAATTAGATATTCTGGCACATAATTTCTTTATGTAATGGTGTTGGTGGAGATACAGATCGTGTACTAAAAGCTATTTAATACACGAAATGAAAATTTTCTTTAATACCTGGGAGAGTTTTTAATGGAAAAGATCAGTAGGATATATGGAAATAGGCTCTTTATTTCTTCATGGAACTACTTGTTAAAAATTATTACACATTAGTTATTATAAATTGTACTAAATGTGTTAAATAAATGTGTTAACTAACTGTGTGTAGATATGAGTTGGACATTCCATGTTTAGATATCGATCCTATATTTCTCGGTCCTTGCAGTCACTCAGTTTTCCAACTGGCAAATGGTATTTGCCGAGAAGGTTGGATTGCAATTCCACAGTCCAACATATGTTAGAATGTGTTCACTGAAACCTGACTGTATCAGTCTCTTCTGAAATATACGTCGGCAATTCTAGAGGGATGGGTTTATTACTGAGTAGGGCTGTAACTTTTAATCGATTAATTTCATATATAGATTAATCGAACCGGAATAATCGATTAATTGTTGCAAATAACGATTAATCGGTTTTCCGAATAATCGATTAGTTGATTAATTGGTTTTTCAAATAATTGATTAATCGATTAATCGTTTTTTTATTTGTTTTGTCGATTAATCAATGTATTTCGCACCTTTAACTACGCTCTCACAGAATCAACAAACTATGACACAACTTGGTTTCTTAATGCAATCACTCGACATGGTTTGCCGGGGCAGTCCCATGATGTTTTTGATTCTTTTAGGGGCTTTGCAACATCGTGGTCACGTATCCCCGTGTACTGGGGTGTGTTTTAGACTTGTCTGATAACATGTGTCACTGCGATGTCTGTACCAGTGTGTGTATTTGTAATTCAGGTAGAATTTGTGTAGGAACCGACCGTGGCCTTAAATTAGGTACCATCCCGGCAGTTGCCTGGAGTAAAAATGAGAAACCATGGGAAATGACTTCCAGGATGACTGAGGTATGAATAAAACTTGCCTCTTATCAGTTTTTCCTCACGAGGCTGAGTGTACCCCGTTCTAGCCCCCCACCAGAATTGAATTACTTGGCAGAGCCGGGAATCGAACCCAGACCTCTGTGGTGACAGCCAAGAATAATAGCCATTGCTCAACGCCCGCTTTGAGGTTTCATTTAACTTCACTCCAAGGATTACCGTATTGGAAGCCCTTTTTCAGGCTTTCCTTAGAAATCGAAATTTGTTCGCTAATCCTGAAAAAATACTACATGCTGTTAATAAACACACTTGGGTGACTAGTTTCGATCGTGAAGTGATCATCATCAACAGATAATTTACACTTAGGCTATTAAATCTACTGTATGTGGAGCAGTATGGAATGATAATTACAACATCTACACTTATTTATTTGCAGTAGCAATTAAACTAGCAAACTAGTCAAGATATGTGCTTTTTGTTGAGATACTGATAGTTATTAAATGGTGCGCTTAACAGTTTGAGCGATGTGTGGTCCGTTTTTGTGCACAACGTGTGGATGTTTTTGCTGACACAATAACCGGACCATTTAATAACAATCACATAATGGCACTAAGCAAGCAAATTTGAAGATCAATCACCACTATCAGTATCTCAACAAAAAATTACATATCCTGACTATTTGTGCTAGATTAATTACTACTGCAACTAAATAAGTGTATGTATTGTAAATATCATAACCCATACTTGTAGACACAGATTAATAGCCGAAGTGTAAAGGATCTGATGATTGCCTGACGATCAAAACTGGTCATCCAATTATATTTATTAATCTCACGTAAAAAGTCTTTTTCAGGATAAGGGAATCACCCATTAGACAATTGGTTATTGACCGTCCGAAAAACATTAAAATTCGACTCCAAATATACAAATGTGACGTCTTACGAAGGTATTGCGCCCGTTGACGCATGTTTGCATAGGTAATAAAGACCAAGATCCATGCTGAAGAGTAACTGAACATACCCTGCAAGAGGCGGGGAGAATACGAAGCAATATCAATTATAATAATAATTTTATACATCCTAGACAGTCCATAAATCATCAATGGTTAAATGAATGTAATTCTACATATTCAAAGTACGGTCTACATCGCAGAAACGCGAAACCTTGAATTTGCGCGGCTAATTCATGTCTTGAGTGAAGGCCATGCTTGGAGCAGACAGTACCTATTTGTCGTATGTCAAGGCAAGATCGATGCTCGAATGACGCACCAGGGAAGACACGTTCCGTGTATGGAAACTAAGTGGAATGGAGAAATCCATGTATATTAGAAGCATGGATAGCCATCAAGGTGAAATACACTAGCAAAGTGATTGTGGACAATTATTTATATTTAAATAGTGTCATATTTTTGGACTACGAATTGACAAACTATGGAAGCGAGATGTGCAAGCCACAAGGCAGCATAGTCACATGCAAAGTGCATTATAAACTGTGAATCAGATAAAACTGTGTAATTCAAGAAGTATTTTTATGTTTCGCCGAAGGGCAGATATTTTTATTTGTTTAATTAGTGTAAATAATTAGTGCAAAGTTGCGAGTGAGTATCGCAGAAGCGATGATTAACGCCAGTGGCGGTGTGAAAATGGGCAATTTATTTACCGCACACTAGAATCAGTGAGTGTAATTTACTTTGAAATGTGTGATAATGCAACCAACGGCAACATTATGGAACCAATTAACTATCTACTTTGGAATACAACCACGACCACGTGATGGAGAGGAATCACTAAACCATGCGTGGGGAATTAATAACGGAAGGTGACCGAAGCAATGATGAGATGCTCTGAGACCATTGAGGAGACCGCTAATAACACCTCATGGCGGGTCTCGAACCAGTGTCGCTACAATCTGTAAGTCACATCATGTTTAAGTAACTTCATGTAATTTTTTTTAGCGTATGGCTTTTAGTGCCGGGAGTGTCCGAGGACATGTTCGGCTCGCCAATTTTTGTAGCTGCTTCGAGACGGACACCCGATGGGTGAGCTACAAGTACCGTTGGGGAGGGAAGGAGGGAAGTTGGAATGTAAGGACGAGGAGTTGGAAGGTAGCGGCTGTGGCCTATAGTTAGGGACCAACCCCGGCATTTGCCTGGAAGGAAGATGGGAAACCACAGAAGACCATCTTCAAGGTTGCCGGCGGGGGGGATTCGAACCTCCTCGCCTCCCGGATGTGAGCGACTGCCATCAGTCATGCCGTAACCACCACGGCTAACTCACCCGG
Organism: Meconema thalassinum; assembly: GCA_946902985.2. Classification (NCBI taxonomy): domain Eukaryota; kingdom Metazoa; phylum Arthropoda; class Insecta; order Orthoptera; family Tettigoniidae; genus Meconema; species Meconema thalassinum. The sequence goes on from CAMPQE020000020.1 coordinate 4,986,964, forward strand.
TACTTCATGTAATGAGTTGGAACAGTAGATTAGTTTTATAATGGTTTCATTTAAAGTGCACAATGAAGGTAGCTAACATAAGCTCACGTGTGGGAAGTTTCAGTTTCGTTATAAATTTCTAGACGCCAAGAAGGCAATGTTTTCAATGTCCATTTCGTATCATTTCAAAACAGTTATAATCAACTTTTATTTTGTCAAGCTCATGACAAAAGAAACTAGTTTCGCCAGATGTAAATCAAGGCCAAGGTTACATGTGTACGAGCCAGACAGCTACACAGCACACTAGATCTTAGGCAGTGCATTATTCAATCGAGAAGGCTGTGAAATTCCTAGTGTTATATAATAGGAATGCAGAGTTCGTTATTCACATATTTTGACAGATGAGCATCTGAAAACAAGTATATTGTATTACGAGAGGCCAGACAGGCAGTGAAAGAAACGGTATTTTGTAACCAGGGAACGTAGGTTCGACTTTATTCTGGGAAGAGGCAATTTTATAAATGCACACTCTCACACTTTAGTTTGTACCAGAATCCTTCATGCTAATTCAGAGCGTTTTTAGAATGTGTTTTCTACACACTTAATCTTTGTGATCAATATTTGAAATGTGTATAATTCAGGGATCCACACTAATTGTAACACACGATACCTGATTACACAAAACGCAATTAAAAGGTCCATAAACTGAACAACTACATGTGAGGAATAAATAATTGTGTAAAACCTTAATAATCAAAGTCAGGATTTTTTAAAACTAAACAAATCTCTTAATTCCCCCTGAGCCAAAATAAAAATGAAAAAATACTAAAAATAAAATATTTTCAGGGCCAAATGTTTGACACTTAGTTATTGTTAATTTATCTTAGAAACATTTTGTTACATTTTTACATCATTAGTCAACAACCAATTGATGATGTGACAACTGGAGCACACAAGTCAGATTGGCAGCAATATGAGTCGATGTAATTGTTTCATTACCATCGCATTTGCAGGCTTTCCAATTTTTTCTAACTTTCCTTACAGTTTGAAACTATGTCCATTTGTTAAAAACAGTAACAAATCGAGTACGCATGCAGTGCCAATTGCACAACCATAGGAGTGCTGAATTGTTGTATGCATTTGTGTTGTATTAGAATAATTCTTTTTTTATTCAGCAACGTTGTGCAAATAGTTTGATTTTTCTTTGTAATAAACGCGTCTCGTTTATTAATTAATGATAGTTAGGACTAGATAAACACGTAAATTTAAAGATAAATGTTGGAGATGGTACCATCATAGCATAGGACAAATTTTCCCTTTGCTATTAAATGTAAATATTCCTAGTATTTGTAAACAAGTAAATGTCTTGCTTTGCAGTAAATTCTTTTGATGTTTGATCCTCCCGTAGTCATTTTCAATGTAATTGCTTAGGGATGATCTTACGTGCCATACTCTTAGCTTGTTCGTTCTTATTTAAATTTTGTATTAGGACCCTGAGAGTAACTTAGATCTTGTATAGGACTTTTTTTAAATATTTTCTTTCAGGGCAGAATAGTATCGGACTAGCCGTTTTCAACTCTCATGCTAGGCTAGGGATCTATTCTGAATAAAATTTATTCGTGATTTTAACATAAGACTGACCTCTCTTTTCTTGCTTAGTTTTGTTATCGATGCATTCCTCTGAGCTGGTTAAGAATCGAACCTCACCAATTCCCGGTACCCCCGAGTGCAGACTTTCGTGCAACACCAGCCTATGAATGTGTCGTCCCCTATACTTGTGTGTTAACTGGAAGAGGGTCTCGGAAGGGTCATTTGAAACTGGTGGCTCCCCAAAACCTTTGGCCAGCGGGCACACTATGTCTAAAGATAACTGTTAGGCATGTTCGATAAAAACTCAATGTTCTCATGGTAGGGCAGTTATAAAAAGCGCGGTAAAAATAGGAAATCTTGCAGATGTAGCGTAAATATTGCAATCATTGAAAAAGACGAGTGGGACGTCTATTTTGGAAATTCACCGCCTGACTTGCATAATGACCCTTTTTAACAGATGGAAAATGAATGAACAATATATCCAAGGCCCGCTAAACTAGCGACAAAATACTTGATATTCCCCGCGACCACCTGCAGCGCTGCTGGAGTATTTTCAATTGCTGGAAACATTGCGACTGCAAAGCGGAGCTGCCTCGTCCCAAAAATGTGTACTTCTTAGTATTTTTGCCCAAAACAGACCGTCAATTGAAATATATTGTTAGATTTATTTTTAAATAATGCATCTTGTTTGTGGAGAGCCTCCGTGGCTTAGGCGGCAGCACGCTGGCCTCTCACCGCTGGGTCCGTGGTTCAAATCCCGGTCACTCCATGTGAGATCTGTGCTGGACAAAACGGAGGCAGACAGGTTTTTCTCCGGGTACTACGGTTTTCCCTGTCAACATTTCATTCCAGCAACACTCTCCACTATCCTTTCATTTCATCTGTCATTCATTTAATCATTGCCCCAGAGGAGTGCGTCAGGCCTCGGCAGTCGGCACAGTTCATATCCTCGCCGCTAGACGGGGGCTTCATTCATTCCATTCCTGACCCGGTCGGCGACTGGAAGCAGGCTGTGGATTTTCATTTTCATTGTGTTATTCTTATTTGAATACACGATCATAATACTCATAAGTAATAATTCACAAACCCTTATTAAACTAAGTAAACTTATACAGTGCTAAAAAAGGAGCCTTACAGTAGTCGCATATGATGTATAACATCTGACATAGAAGAAACCTCACGTCAAATTGTTGATACACCGGTATTTGGCACAAATGTTAGCTGCCGCCCTGGAGGTCCTGGGTTCGATTCCCGGCTCTGCCACGAAATTTGAAAAGTGGTATGAGGACTGGAACGGGGTCTACTCAGCCTTGGGTGTTCCAAATGAGTAGAGGGGGGTCGATTCCCACCTCAGCCATCCTCGAAGTGGTTTTCCGTGGTTTCCCACTTCGTCTTCGGGCAAATGCCGGGATGGTACCTTCTTCAAGGCCACGGCCGCCTCCTTCCATCTTCCTTGCCTATCCATCCTGACCATCCATTACCTTCCCTCATAAGGCCCCTGTTCGCTTTGCAGGTGAGGCCGCCTGGACGAGGTGCCAATCACACCTCACCAGTTGTATCCTCACCGATTAGATGTTCCCAGCTCTAGGACACTGCCCGTAGAGGCGGTAGTGGTGAGTTCCCTCGCTGTGTCCGTGGGTACCACCAACCTGGAGGGTAAACGACTAAGAAAGATAGAAAGAAAGAAAGATTGGCACAAATAAAATCTATTGTAAAAGGGAGTGTTTTACAGATATTGTAGTTTATAATACGGAACTCATTTTATTAGATGATTTGTAGCTTCCACCAGCACTAGCCTACATAAAGAATACGATATGGATCAACAAGATTAATAGACACGACACCGCCCATAACCTTAAATTCCTTATAAACAGGGTCCTTTTGATTCACAGACCAACACGTAATTTCATATGGATTCTGTTAAAATGAGTCATATTGATATGATACATATCGTTTAAAATGATAATCTGGTAGCAAAAATATCTACTTCGTCCGGGATTCGAACCCAAGATCTCTAGATTCACAGTCATAAGCACTAACCCCACGGCTATTTCGACTACGCAAGTTTTGTGCACAAGATGGTGACTTATTTCCACGTTCCGATAATACTGCATTATGAAATTAAGTTTCATTTATATTTTGCTTATTTCGGTAATGTTCCTGCGTGAAATTGAGTTTAAAATGCCTTATGAATAGGCCCTCTTGTGAGTAAAGAGAATGTATTCTGTAATAGTTCATGAAGGCTTGCTCAATTCTCGTATAACCACAACGATTATATTATATTGATGACTGCATTACTGTTATGTGGGTTAATATTTGAATAGCCATAGTGCAGTAACATAATACCGGTAATGCCGACTACTTACAATGTTTGATATTAAGGCATTTTACCATTTAAATACTATACGAAGGCTTCGAACATGTACTATGTAATTTGTTTCAATCACTTGACACCAGAGATCGCATGAGCGTTTTCCGTTCAGTATGTCATATACATTCCACATGGCCGAGAATACGTCATGGTATCAATTTTCGACACCGCACGCTCATTGTTTCTCGTACCACTGCCAGCTGGGTCTTACCACTGGTCGTTGGATGGATCGATCGAGCGGGCAGTGCATACTTCCGTTTTCCACCACTGCCAGCTAGTACACTTCTGTTCAATCGATCGAGCGGGCAGTGCATACTTCCGTTTTCCACCACTGCCAGCTAGAACACTTCCGTTCGATTGATCGAGCGGGCAGTGCATACTTCCGTATTCCACCACTGCCGGCTAGTACACTTCCGTTCGATCGATCGAGCGGGCAGTGCATACTTCCGTTCGATCCACCACTGCCAGCTCGATCGTTCCGATCCACTTCCGTCCCCAATTTTCAAAATCACTCCCACAAAACTATCCAGCAACCGAGCGGAAAGATGTTACACATCAAAAGGATTTGCACATTGTGACTTAGTAACTTGCTTATTTTGCTATGAGTATGTTATCATTTTATACACAATATAGGGTACATACAAAGAAAAAAAACACACAATCTGCTTTGCAAAGGAGACAGAAACACACAACGAATAACAAAAGTGATAATGTGGGACTGAGCACACAAACGTCCTTTTCATATTGGGACATATCAATACCGTGTATGGCCACCACGAACTCTAATCCATGCTTGCAGACGACGAGGCATACTCAGTACCAACGAATACAACGTGGTTTGGGGCAGATTATCCCTCTCTTGGATAGCAGCTTCAATCAGTTGCTCTTTGTTTGTTGGAGGATTCAGCTCTTTCCATGCATGGAGCAAGCCTACTTCTATGGTTAAATTTAACCATAATGTTATTTATTTTTTAAGGTGTTATTTAACCTTAAAAATTGTTTACTTAACTTATTATTTTTTGTGGTCTACCTTAACCTTAACTTATTTTATTTTTAAATCTTGTTTATGGTTAAAGCCATCCATAACATTGCCAATGAGCTTTTCAAAACTATGGCTAAAAGTAACCATGCAATTTAATCCAAAATAATGCACATAAATATGGCTAAAATTATCTATAAAACGTAATCAAAAGTTATGGTTATTCTATCTATAAAAATCAGCCGTAAAAAGCTATGGTTAGCGTATCCATAAAATTACCAATGTTATTTTTAATAAAATATGGTTAAAAGTAACCATAAAAATGACTCTAATATATAAATGACAAAGTTATGCTTACCTCCACCTATAAAACGATATACAAATTTATCCTACAGACACCTAAAATAATAGCTAAAAGGAACCAGTAAATTTTTAAAAGAATTAAGGATAGAATAATGGTTAAAACAAGGCTAAAATTATCAGTTACTTTTTTAGAAATTAGGGGAAAAGTAGTGGTTAAAACAAGGCTAAAAATTCTGACGAATTTTTTAGAAACAATGGATAGAATAATGGTTAAAATAACTAGTGACTTTTTAAAGAATTATGGAAAAAATAATGGTGAAAATTTTTGCAAAACTCTAACATTTCAGAGAAACCCCCAAGGGTGTTTCGAAGCCAGCGCTGGTTTTCTAATTTCTCCTCGTCGACACCCCTAGGGATTTTTTTCCCTTTTTCAGCTTCTCCTTCCAACTTCTCATTCCTTTCCTTTTGAGTGGCCACTCCCATCTACTTTGCATCTCTCAGAATGCCTCTAACAGACCCTGGAGAGCATTTGCTCCTTACTCCTCTTTTCTCTCTCTATTAATGACTCAGTTATTTTTTGAAAGGATTGAGTGGGATTCGAACCATAGAAAACGGGGCGCCTCCGTTTCTAAGCGAACAAATCTCAACAAACCAAACACTTGTCCTCCTGAGCTACGAGGAAAGCGATTAAAAAGCGTGTATGCGGCTTTATGTGGTGCAATTTCTTACGAGAAGTGCACTACGAAGAGCTTTTATTGTTTGCTAATAGATCGCGCTGCACATACTACGTAGTTTCTTGCTTTGCTACTAGTACTTCCGGTGTAACAAGACTAACAGCTGGGGGCTAAGTAATATTTAATTTAGCACATCACTTCCATGCGAGTGAGCGAATGGCACAAAGAGAGAGTGCATGCTGACAAGGTTATCTTATCGACTAAGAGCGTATCAAGGCTAACGGAGTTTCCTGGTCAAGTTCACTGATAACTTATTTTTAACTTCTTCCTTCATCTTTCGCACAGTGCTCAGCCGAAACTATTAGTTTCTCTACTTGCTCTTCTAAGTCCATTAATGCCTCACCAATTTCTACACAGGCACTTTCATCACTAACGCGTGCTAAGATCGTTAGTTGCAAATTTTGCAGCTTGAGGTAGTAATCGAAGACTATTTTCTTAATACACTCAGGCACAATATTTACGTCGACGCAACGGACGATAACGGCATATTCAGGTTCCATATTTATTAACTGTTTTTTATATCTATAAATAAAAAAAATTTGCAGATTTAATTGCCTTTTCACCTAAAATATCATTTTCTTAATTCTTAGTTTTTAAGTTCAATTAAACTTAAAAACTAAACTCTTACTAATTAAATAATAACAACTACTCTCAATAGTTATTTAAAAGTTTTCAGTAACTATTCCATGCTTAGCATCATAGGTTAAATTCTTTTTACCGTACATAATTATATAAGCAAGCGTATTTTCAGGTATATTGGCATTAAATGTTGCTACCAATTTCATACTGGTTTTCTGAGGTGTTACTACATTTCTACGCCGACTTATATTGATAACATAAATAGGATAAGAAGCAATGAACTCTGTGGGGGTTACAACAACATTATACTTCAGTTCAGTTATACGTTTAAAGTCCCTAAAAGCATAATAGGCATTTAGATAAGTATTAGGAGGATTGATATTCCACATTTCTTCCGGAAACATTTCGTTTCTTCCGTTTTTCATGTAAATATTTTGAAGCTGAACATGATCAAATTTGGAACTATTCATATCTTGGTTACCTTTTTTATTAGTTTGAAACACAACAAAAATAAAATATGGCAGATCAAACTCCATTGAATTGTAGTAATTAGTAATATCTATTTCAAAATTCCTTTTCCCACTTAGGCCTGAAATTTCTTGAGTTTGAAGGTCAAAGAATGATATAGGTATTCGTGGTTCTTTTAGTATTTTTTCTCTCAGTTCAAGCTCATAATTTGGTTCGTATTTAACAACAGGAATTTTTATCTCCATTGACTTTACGGTAACTTTTCCTTCCTCCGGGAGAGTTCCAGGTGCATTGCCCCCATCGGGATTCTTAGTCCACCATCTATACAAAGCATCGTTTGCATTTTGACTCCATGTAAATGTAACAGTTAAATCTCCTTCCCACATAATCTCTTTAAAATCCTTAAAAAAGCCACCAAGAAGACTTAAAGGGTACCTTAACTCATTTGATTTTTTCTGCAATTTACCATTATTAAGAAAATTACCTGAATATATCATTTTATCACTATAAGAGGCTGTTAAATTAAACAGAACCGTTGAAGATATATTTGGATGGTCAATTCGATAGATAGTGTGTCCTCGTTTTTTCACGGTTACAGTGCTCCAAAATTGAGTGGGGTAATTGTCAATTAGCTTTACATTTGACTTTCCTTCATAGTTAGTGTAATCAGTTCCATCAGCATGAGTTACATCGAAAGTAATATACAGGTGCGCATTATTATCAATCCACCCATCACCAACTTTAATATCTATTTCCACGTCCTTGTTTGGCAAATTTAAATTGTTTTTAGTCTTTTCATTTACAGGAAAAGACTGCCACTGGTAACTTTCTACTTTGTTCATTTATTATAAGAAAAATAATAGAAAATTAAATGAAGAGGAAATAATTAACTCTTCTCTAAAATTACAGTAACTGTTGCGCCGTTGAAATCTATTACTTCGTCATTCTCATTGGTCACAGTAATTTTTAAATTCTGAATTTTATCGAAAACTGGGCAAAATACAGGATAATTCGGCTCATAAATTATTGGAGCACTAAATTCTAGGGCTGGCTTAAATGATGCAATAATATTCGTTTCACGGTGAAAATGCTCAGAGTCTTTTACAAACATTCCATCCGCTAAATTGAAATGAACGCGGATATTTTCAAACGGAATTATTTTAGGTAAGTTCCGAGCAAGTGTTTTGGTTTTTGGTTCTACAATTTGATTATTAAAACCTAAAACTGAACCAATACTTTCTTCTTGGTCAAAATATATTTTATAATCACTAATTATTTCCAATCTGTTTAGAATTTTATTTTGTTCAATACTAATCTTAGGTTCTTGACTTTGAATAGTTTTTTGTAAATTTTCTACATTATATTGACCTGGTGGAATAAACATTTCAGTTATCGTACCTGATACTTTTTCATAGTGTATTTTATTGTTTTTTGTTTTAATATTTGGTGTTAGGAAGGTTGAGTAAAACCCTATTAATCCAACTTTTCTAAATTCATCTCGCAATGGAACATTTAACCTTTTCTCTAAAACCGAAGTTTTACCACTTAGTTCAAAAATTCTCTTCATTTATTAATTCATTCATTAATTAATAAAATAAACGAAAATGAGTAAACGAAATGTTGTAGATTGGGACCCACAAGTAAGACTTGTAGAAAAGCAAGTAAAGAACAAACATGGCAAATTATTACCGAATTCCATTCGTTGTGCTATAATAGGCCCCAGTAATTGTGGTAAAACAACCTTAATGATTGACAATTATATTTTGGCACCTGGATGGTTAAACTGGGAAAAAATAAACAACCTTTACATCTTCTCTAAAAGTTTAGATCAATCTATGTATCAACAGTTTATGGAAAAATGTAATAAAATCGAAGAGAAGTTAGGAAAGTCCATTGCACAATTTATTCATGACGATGAAAGCATAATGCCCCTGGATAAATGTGAAGATAGGTCAGTTGTAATTTTCGACGATTTCATACTGGAAAACCAAGACATAGTTCGAGAATATTTTACACGAGGAAGACATAAAGGGATTGACTGTTTTTACTTAGCTCAAACGTATTCAAAAATACCAAAACAATTAGTTCGTGATAACTTAAACTTCTTAAACATATTTAGGCAAGATAATACCAATTTAAATCATATTTATCAAGAATTTGTTGGTGGCGATATGAAATTTGAAGACTTTAAGAATATTTGCAGCAAATGTTGGAATGAGGAGTTTGGTTTTATTACTATTGATATGAATCGCAAAGCTAACGATGGTAAATATAGGAATAAAATTAAAACGTTTCTAAATGTTGGGTAACTACTCCAGGGGTATTGGCAGGTTTTGGGTTGAGTATTCTAACACTAACATTGTTAGCGTACAACTTTAGCGTCAACGTACAGCGTACAACGTACAGCGTCAATGTCAGCGTCAAATGTCAAACGTCAATGTTAGCATCAAACGTCATTTTTTTAAAATTTCACCTATAATAAAGATGTTTGCGAAATACGATCAAAAGGTAGTTCAACAAGCAAGAAGGAATAGAAAGAAATTTAAAGAATTAAAAGACGAATTTCGAATATGGAAGAAGCAGCCTATAACGGAATACGAGAAGTATAAAAAAGAAGATCAACCTGTTATCGATGCTGTTAATGTTTTAGGCAACAAGTTAAATGACATCGGTGAAAATGTTATTAAAGCTATAGAAGAAAATAGAGAAGTGGAGAAGCAATTAATTCCTTACAGAATTGACTATAAAGAAGACTTTCCTTCAGATTCCGAAGGTTCCCATTTCTTGGATGAATATGATGTCACTGATGAGCAAAAAGAAGCTTTAAAATCGGCAAGAAAGGTCAGAAAGAATTTAGAGTCGCAACTTCAGAAAGAAAAGGGGAGGAGTTTATTTCAAGAGGCCGATGAAGAGTATGATAAAAGTGAAGAAAATGTTAAGAGGAAAGGCATAACTGATTATTCTACGGTCCACTTAGGGGTAATAATTTCAAAATATTTACCTAGAATTAGTGACCCTAAATTTGGAATAAGGTATGATAAGAACTATCAGGGTTATTATATAGGTGACTCAAAAGTTGAATTCAGTAATGACGATATTATTATTAAGGGTAAGAATTTTAAAGCTACAAAGGGTTTAATGCTATTTTTAACCTTAAATGATATACCTAACGATGATGAGTATACAGACAAAGACCGCAGCACATATGAGACTATTTTAAAAATTACAAATGCTATGTATCAAAACAATGACCCAAATAGCACTAAACCTAAAAGTAGTGTTGGCAAAAAATATAATACGTTGATAAAGGATATATGGCTTTCAGAAAAAGTTAGTAGAAAAGAAAGAGCTGCATCTCTAACCACTCCTCCTAAATCAGGATTTGGTTTTGTAAAAAAATATTCAAAAGCACCGATTGAATGTGTGTGGCTGGATGATGTAAGGGAATTAATAGACAGATTAATGGTAATTCATGGCGAAGAAAATGCTGGAAACATCGTCTATCACAATGAAAAGGTTGGAATAACGAAGATGCTTACGAGTAAGTTTAATGACTTCATTGTGAATAATCCTAAAGGTATTCCATATCTAATTAGGTTTTTAAATAACATTCCCCATACATTCTGGGAATCTGAAAAACATGGAAAAGGATTAGTTAATTGGATGATTAATAAAATAGGTGAAAATAATATTGACTTAACACTCCCGGGATATAAATTTTGTGGTCCTGGTAATCCATTAGACAAGCAACTAGCCGAAGGTGCAGGGTTCCAACCCATTAGACGAAGCATGTAAATTACATGATATAGCATACCGCGACCATACAAAATTAGAGCACAGACATCAAGCAGATAAAGAATTACAAAAGGCTGCAAAAGAGAGAATATTCAGTAAAGATGCTAACTTGAGTGAGAGACTAGCAGCTACAGCCGTTACTGGAATAATGTATGGAAAAAGAAAAATGGGAATGGGGTTAGATGAAAATGGTTGGGGCGTCTGAGTATAAATTTGTAAAATTTTTGTTTATAATTTTTTCATTAAATAAATGAAAGGATTTAGTATTGATTACAACGTTTCCCAAAAAGGGAAACTAAAACCCAAAGCTATTAAAATAAAACTCTCCAACGAAGATCTGAAAAAGCATGACTATCTAGATGAGTACTTGACAGATACACAAAAGAAGCAGAAAGCAAGAAAAATTCCAAAAGGTGGTAGCTTACTTATAAGTTTGTCCATTCCAATTGTAAAGAAAATATTCGAATATCTCAGTAGGAAGAAAGAAGGTTCTGGAATTAATGAACACCAAGGAGGATTTTTGCCATTAATATTAGCTGCATTGGGTGCCATTGGTTCGCTGGCAGGTGGCGCTGCAGCCATTACAAGCGCTGTTCATAAAAAGCAAAAAGAAGATGCGGAATTGGCTGAACAAATTAGACATAATCTGGTGATCGAAAAAAAGACTGGACAAGGTTGTTTGGGAATAATTTAAAAAAAAAGAGAAATTTCATCGATATTGAGTGATATACTTTCCAACTATAAGCACCCTTTAAGTAATTTCGATATACTTAAAATAATACACGAAATAAACATAAAGCATTTTCGAAATGTTTTTATGATCGATGAATTGCCTACAAAACCTAATGATTGTGAATCAGGAATTGTAAACTTGGATACGTCGGATCATGCAGGTACTCACTGGATTTGTTACTTTAAAAAGGGTAACCAAAAATTCGTCTTTGACTCATTTGGTGGAGATGTTCCTGAAAAACTAGTAAATTATTTGGGAGCTAGCAACCTATTTTATAACGCCGAAAGAATTCAAATGTTTGATGAATATATATGTGGTCATTTATGTGTCCTTGTTTTAAAGTTGTTTTCGAATTTGGGTTCCCCTAATCCCGCTCATTTTAACGAAATTATAGATTTAATAAATGGACATATTTGGAAATAAAATTATAAACGGAGAGAGTAGTTCATTAAATATTAAAGCTATCACAAAGGATGATTTAGAAAAACGATTTTCAAGGCTAGTTACGGCTCTAAATAAACGCCTTAGTGAGTTTTTTTTTGGTTTCAAAAACATGGATTGATTTTCAAGGTAAAAGGATAGCGAATATTGAAGATCCAATCAACAATAAAGATGTAGTTAATAAGCAATATCTCTTAGAAAAGCTCAAACCACTTACTACTGAAGGGGATTTTCCTAAAGATAACTACTTCACGAAAGAAGAAATAGAAAAATTGTTCTCGGAATATGCCGCTACTTGTCTTGCACCAGTAGCAACATTAACAGGAAAGGTTGACAACTTAGAAAGAAAGGTGTTTGATAGGATAATATTACAAAAGGACCTTTTTGCAGAGAAAGATAAAATTAAGCATATTTTTACATACAAAGCAACGATTAGGAAAATATTTGTTCGTATCGTAGACCCAGATAAAGTATTTACTTCATATACAGATGACCCTATTAAAACAGTATTAGACGTTTATATTGCACGTTCCAAAGAAGAAAAAATTATGGTAGATACTAGTAAGCCCTTCAACGTTAAATCTGGTGATGCTTTATGCTTTAAAAATAAAATGGGCAGCGTAATTTTAAAACTTCCAATAAATGTTAGTGTGACGATGTTTGGTGAAGTAATACTTAATGCATATGAACCTCATCCTAATGAATCGGTCGAATAACACTAATGTTAAAATGTTTTAGTTTTTAATGGAGAAAATATCCATTAAAAACAGTCTAATGTAACAGGTTTTTATACAACATCTCTATTGTTCCTTTAAGAAGATCAGGAGTAAATTGAATATTGAAATGGTTTCCCGAATAGCTAATTTTTATTTGTTCTTTCATAAGCACATACAACCTTACGCTATTAGGATCATTATATTTTTCATAAACTATCTCACAATCGGGGTGCCGCCTGCATATTTTTTTGATTGCTTGATTCACCTGTTGTCTCTGCGCCCTTATTGCATAGTACCTGTACTTTTCGTTTGGTTCATGCTTATCTATAATAAGCAGACAATTATTCTTACTAGTTTTAAGTGCAAGAGGTGTGGCTAATGGGGTAAGAGATTCGTTTTCTGCTTCCTTTATTTGAAGTTTCTGCATTAACCCAACTAGTTGGTTCTTATATTCTTCTTTAATTTTGTATTCTCCGTACTTTCGAATTGATGGAAGGACTTCTTTCGTTACCCATTTCTTAAATTTTTTAGCTTCCTCTTTTTTAGATGATAAAATAAGCGAATACAAACCAGATTCATTAATAAATATGGTTTGAGGATGTATATTTTTTAACCCCGCCAAAACGGCGGGGTTATTTAAGGTATCGAATGTACCTTTGTCATCAATTGCAACGTGTTTTCGAATTGCTTTATCTGTATCTCTATACTCCAATATTAAAGCAATATCTTTAGCTTTAAACCATGAATCGTTATTTTCATCAATAGCAATAACCACTTGTTTGCTATTATAGACAAGTTTGCTGTTCAGAATATCGGTAATTGATTCCATTAATTAATTAATTAATTAATTAATTAAAATATAAATATAAAAAGTTAGTTTCCTCTACAAAGGGTAGACCCTTGTTTCTTGTAAGTTAGTTTGCGTTCTTCAATGTTGGGTGTCTGAGTAAACCAATGCTTATTTTATAATTAATTTTAATTAATTAATTAGTTAATAAATGAATAATCACATTTGGTGTTTAAAGTGCAAAACGTTTACTCAAACACTGCATCCTCACACCCTTTCGACAAAAAATGGTCGAACTAGAATCGAAGGTTTATGTTCCGAGTGTGGGAGTAAGAAAAGCCGGTTTGAAAAAAAAAGTTAATGAGAGTGTAAAAATAGGGAGTTCTACCCAAATTAGAGAGCCACCCGTTAGCATTCGGGAGGAAATTATAAACGAAATTCATAAGCCCATGAGGAAGAATTTTCCGAGAAGGAGGGTTACAACTCACGGTATTGATGACATTTGGCAAGCGGATTTGGTAGAAATGACTCTGGAAAAATAAAGGGGATATCAAAGCTTAATAAAGGCTACAAGTATTTGTTAACAGTCATTGATGTATTTTCAAAGTATGCCTGGAGTGTACCAGTCAAAGATAAAACGGGTAAAAGTGTTGCTGAAGCGTTTAATGATATTTTAAAAAACAGAAAACCCAAAAATCTTCAAACAGACAACGGTAAAGAATTTTACAATAAAGAATTTTCAAAATTAATGAAAACATTTAATATCAATCATTATTCGACTTTTACTGAAGTAAAAGCTTCAGTTGTAGAACGATTCAATAGGACCTTAAAAGAGAAAATGTGGAAGCAGTTTGATATTCAAGGAAACTACTGCTGGGTTGGCATTTTACCAAAGTTAATTAATGGCTACAATAATACGACGCACACAACTATAAATATAAAGCCAAAAAACGTAAACAAAGCTAATGAAGAACATTTGTTGAAAACTGTTTACACTGTAAGCGTAGGAGCGGAAGAAAAAGCGAAATTTAAAGTTGGCGATCAAGTCAGAATTAGTAAACTAAAAGGTATATTTGAAAAAGGATACACAGGAAATTGGTCGACTGAAATATTTGAAATAAAAGATATCGTTTATTCCGACCCTATTACGTACAAATTGAAAGATGTAAATGCGGAAGAAATAAAGGGGAACTTTTATGAGCAAGAATTACAGAAAACAAAGTATCCAGAGGCATATCTTGTTGAAAAAGTTTTAAGAAAGAAAGGAAATCGGGCATATGTCAAATGGTTGGGTTTTGATAATTCTCACAATAGCTGGGTTAATAAAGAAAATGTTATATTATAATATTTCTGTATAAATAAATGGACGCCCGAGTAAAGCGAATAACCCTTTCTTTCTTCCTGTTTTTACTACATCCTACTGAAGATGCAGAAGTATTTATAAATCAGTTGTCTGAGGATAGTATAGATTATCTTTTTGAACTTAATGGTGATGACATAGATAGCTGTTACAATTTTCATAAAGCTACGAAGGAATTCTTAATTTTACGTTAATTTTGATATTTGATTTTAATGGTTAGTAACCATTAAAACCATAAATTTTCTACTAAAAATTTGTCGGGGTGTTACGAAAATTTAAGAAAATGTTTAAAAGAATTCAAGATTGTGCGCTTTGCAACCACCATAGACTTCTTTTGTGCCGTGGTATACCATTTTCAACCCTATCATTTTCTTTTTTTCCTTTCCACAACTTAGCACCTTGTTGTATTTGTCAGGCAATATAACCTTAAATTCACTATCAAGTTCTAGAAAAGTTTTATTTCCATATTTTGTATTTATACCATCTACATTCGTTATAAGGTATTCGTTCCCTATTTCTAACTCACTGAGTTTTTTAAACGTCTTTTGTTCGTTGATGCTGTTGAGCGTCTTGAGAAATTGATTTACTTCCATTTATTACCTATAAAAAATTATTTTAATTTTTTAAATATTTAATTTTTTAAATATTTAATATAATTATTTTATTTCCTCTAGTTGAGCTACAGTATTTTTCAAACTCTTTATTACTTCCATAAACGAAGATGACCTTTTTAGACAGTCTATGCCAATCATTGAAAGATCAAATTTTTGAGCTTTAACCAAAGAATTCGTGAATTCATTGTATTGATATACTTGTCTACCTTTAAAAAAATACAGCATTCCGTTAATATATCTAAAGGCTGAATCCATTGCAGGCGGTAAACCAGGAAAACGTCTTGATAATATGCCATGTTGCTTGGGTTTAAAGCTGCATTCGTCTATTTCCGAAAAGAAAGCGTCATTGTAAAAAATATAAGTGTGGCCTGAGTAAGTGTTTAACAAAGCGTGAATTATTGTATCTGGTCTAATGTTCCACATGGTCATGGCTTTTGGATAACCATTTACCAATATTAAGCTCGGATAATCCATCATGTAGATTTTGTTGGCAATAAGCATAACAATCTCACCAGAGGGTCTTTGATAAGCGACTGCAATAGTTTTAAAATCTTGGGGTAAGAAGGTTAACCAATCTGTAATAAACTGGGGTCGTTTGTTTTTTAAGGCTGTTGAGTTATCAAGATCTAAAAGCCAAAACCATTTTTCATAAAAGACATACATTAACTGATTAACAATTAAAATAGTGTTGACATTCAAATCACATAAATTGGGCTCTGGCTTTGGTGTATCTGGAGTTGGTGTTTTATCCGGTACGTTAGGCTCTGTGGCTTTACCATATAAACTTTGAATAGCTAAAATGTCATCTTGATGTAGCTCTATTTGATTGTTAGCGTATGCATACATAATAGCATCTGGATTGTTTGAATGAGAAATACCTAAGGCATGGCCTATTTCATGTATCATAACAGAAAGTAAATTTGTTTGATATTGAGGAGTATTATCATCGGTATTTAAATACCAAGATTCATCTTGATCGATATGAATTTCAATAGGTGAATTAATGCTATTTGGGTAATTTGCATGAGCCAAAACTCCACCTTTTCCATCAAATCCACTGAAACATTGCCCACTTATTTTGTGATTTCTATGAGGGCTACCACGTTTATTTGATGTAATTATATCTGGATTCCTCAAATCGTTCTCAAATGAGAGATCTGTATGTTTTTTCCAAACATCGAAAGCGGCTCTAGCTACACTTTGCATTGCTTGATTAGCTAAAGCATAATGCCATTTTATATTTTTATTATTCCATTTATACCGCCGAGTAGTAAAATTTATATCGTCATCGGTGATACCGCATCGCGATGTATTCATTAATTGTAAAGTACATTCATCTAAATCACCGGTGATATCGAGATTGTAGTACTCTTGGAACAATTTTAAAGCATATTGGAAAGTTGTTTCATTTACTTCTGAAATTTCTTGTTCGTCTATAGTCAAGTATCCAAAATTACGCAGATAGTTGATAGCAAATTGATTCTGATTTTCATGAGATATTATTTCTAATTGAACCTTTGTTAGGGTAACAATTATAATGCAAAATGTAATTATTCTGTTCATTTATTTATTTATATAAATATTTTACTATCATTTCTCTCGAGCCCAAAAGAGTAATGTCTTATAATTATTTTTATTTAAAAAATGAAATTTTTAATTAAAAAAAGTTATATAATAAATGGATACAGCATTAGAGAAGAAATATAACTATGCAGGTAAACACTGCAACAAGTGTGGTGTGGGCATCAGTTATACTAACTGGGCCAGGCACTTTAAATCAAAGGGTCATATTAAAAATGACCCTAACAATGAAGAGAAGAAGGCAGAGGTTAAGCAGGAGGTAACATGCAAGAATCTTCGGGGTGTAGCCAAAGAGTACAACCTTAGAGGCTATTCAAAATGGAACAAATCACAACTTATTGAAGCTTTAGACAAGGTCAGTGATATTTTATACAAAAGGAACGATTTGAAAAAGCTCACGGTACCACAACTCAAAGAGGTCGGAAGAAGTAAAAATATTAAGGTGACTGTTAGAATGAGGAAACCGGAAATCATAGAATCTATTTTAAAGACCCAAGATGCTGTTTTTCGTAATAAGGTAGCCCAAGAGCTAAGCTTTCACGAAGACCTAATACAACCACCAAAAGAAGACCGGAAACCACCATACACCATAACAGAAACCACGCCAAGAATTATTAAGAAATTTAATGCCACAGAAGTAGATTACACTATAAAAATTGAAAAGATTATGGAAGTTGAAAACGCCATCAACGCAATGATTAAACTGGCCAAAGAAAAGGGCAACTACAAAAAAGGAGACAAGTTAACTATAGTAGCAAGCAACCCAAATTTCCATCATGACATTTCAACTGTTGTTCAATCAAATATCAACGCCAGGTCCTTCATGAACCATATAGCCAAAATTCTATCTTCAAACGAAAACCTAAATATCACACAAACCAGGTTCAATATCAAGATAATCAATATACCAAAAGGCCAAGGTAAGTCTAAAATCATAAATTTAGCAGATGACGTAAGGACCAAGAGATGTATCACACAAATAAAGAACAGAGATAACTTATGTTGCCCTCGGGCCATAGTCACCGCTTTGACGTACCACTCAAATGAAGTGCTAGGTAGGCAACTAAGTGCAATGGAAATAAAATTAGTTAGGCAAGGCAGACGCATTCAAACAGAGTTAACTGAAGAGTTGTGCAAGAAGTTAGGAACCTATAACGAGGAAGGTTTCACTTTAGAGGATATAAAGAACGTAGAAAAAATATTACAAGTTCAAATAAAGGTTGTTTGTGCCGAAAATTTTAATTCAGTTATATACTCAGGTAAAGAAAGAAATACCAAAATTTATCTATACAAAAACGGGAACCATTTTGATGTAATAAACAGTATGAAAGCTCTCTTGGGAAGCTCATATTATTGTGATGCTTGCAATACATCTTACAACAATAAGGATAAGCATAAGTGCAATAAAAAAGTAAAGGCATGTATACTGTGCACGAAACCAGTACACTCCCCCGAAAATAAAGCTAAAGTTTACTGTAAGAAGTGCAATAGATACTGTTATAACCAGGATTGTTTAAACCATCACTCTGAGGTATGTAAGATAGCTTACAAGTGCAAAGGCTGCAATAAAATATGCTTAAGGGAAGATGCACAAGCTAGCTGTTGCCTTGCTAAATGTAGTAAATGTGATACTTTTGTAAATTATGAAGTCGTTTTGAACTGTAATGAATGTAAAAGCGTGTGCACAAAGGTTTATGAAAACAAGTATTACTACAACTTACACGTAATTGTTGTATTCACTGAATGTGAAAAATGTGCAAAGAAAGTAAACTGTTTTATAACACTCAAGTGTGTAATATGTAATAGTAAATGTGAAAAAATATTCAGACACAAGTGTGGGTACGATAAGTGTAGGAATTGTGATGATTTCGTAAAGACTAGTGAACATCAATGCTACATCCAGATTAAGCAGCAACAAGGAGGGAAGTGTGAAAAGTTATGTATTTGCAATGCAGACGATACAAAAGAGTTTCTAAAACGGTATGTAGATGAACATAGGTTAAAAGTGTTCAAGAAGCCAAAGATTAAAGACCTTCAGAAACGATTCTTGGCCGGTAAAATTTCAAAAGAAAGGTACAAAGTACTATTCAACAATATTTTGCTTGATATTATCACACGGAAAAACGGATGTAGTTACACAGAGAAATACATATGGTTTGATTTTGAAGCAAAACAAGAGACCGGGGTGCACATTCCCAATCTTATTGTCGCACATTACATCGACGGCACCAAAGTAAGCTTTAACACAAATGAAGATTTCTGTAAGTGGTTGATCTCAAAAGACCACAAAGGATATACTGCCATCGCCCACAATGCAAAAGGTTATGACTCACAATTTATCTTGAAATACTGTATAGAGAATACGTTGAAACCATACACTATATACAATGGAACAAAGTTAATGATGCTAGAGGTAAATGGGCTAATAAGCATTATCGATAGCCACAATTTTGTAGCTTCTCCCTTAAGTGAATTCCCAAAAACTTTCGGGCTAAAAGAACTTAAGAAGGGTTACTTCCCACATTTCTTTAATACACGAGATAACCAAAGTTATGTTGGTGGTGTACCTGACAAAAAGTACTATGGGGTAGATACCATGAAGGCGAAAGCTAGGAAAGAGTTCCTTGAGTGGTACAACGATAAGGTTAAAGAAAATTATACCTTCGACTTTCAAAAAGAATTTATGGACTACTGTAACTCGGGTGTAGATATTCTTCGTAGAGGTTGTTTAGAGCTAAGGAAACAGTTTTTGGAAACTGCTAACATCGACCCATTTAAGTACATCACTATTGCAACCGTTTGTATGGGAATATACAAATCAATGTAAAGTATCTTAAGAAAAACACTATGGCTGTCATAAAATCAGATAAGAAAGAAATGTATAGTAAAGCTTCTATAGGGTGGCTCAACACCTTCAAAGGTGTACAGCACGCTTTGAATGGTGGTGAAGTCAAGATTTGTGGGGCAAAGGTTGACGGGTTCCACAAAGAGACCAACACTGTTTATCAGTATCACGGTTGCTTTTGGCATGGATGTCTTGATTGTTATCAAGAAGAGACTATTAACAATGTCAACAATGAGACTATGGGCGATTTGTTTGAGAAAACAAAACTAAGAGGTGTTCAAATTAGGGAAGCGGGGTACAATTTAGTAGAAATGTGGGAATGTAAGTGGCTTAAAAGCAAAGATTATAAGAAAGGTTTGAAGAAGTGTACAGCAGTCGTAGAGGTGGTAGAGCCACTGAACCCTAGAGAAGCTTTCTATGGAGGAAGGACCAATGCAAGCAAGCTTAAAGTACAAAATAAAAAATTAAAATATATAGACGTATGCAGCCTCTACCCTACGGTACAGTATTTTGATTACTACCCGGTCGGCCACCCTGAAAAAATATACAAACCTAAAAGATATAATAAAAATTGGTACGGGCTGATTAAGTGCAAAGTACTACCACCGCGAAAGCTTTACCATCCTGTATTGCCGGTTAAGAAAGAGAAGCTGATGTTTGGGTTGTGTAGAAAGTGTATTGAGGAAAAATGCTCATCATGCCAACACTCTGACTTTGAAAGGGCAATAACAGGAACGTGGACAACAGATGAAGTGAAGAAAGGGATACAAAAAGGTTATAAGATAGTAGAAGTATACGAGGTTTGGGATTTTAAAGTAAAGAGTAATGCTCTGTTTAAAGAACACGTCAAAGACTTTATGAAAATAAAGCTTGAAACGAGTGTGTGGAAAGATGACTTTGATACTATTGAAGAGTATATAGCTGCGGTTAAGAAACATCTTAATATTGGCCTGAATCCTGAAGAGGTAGTTCCAAACCCTGGTAAGCGTGCTGTTTCTAAGATTTGCTTAAACTCATTGTGGGGTAAATTCGGACAAAGACAAAACTTGACCCAAAATGAATATGTAGTAGATGTAAAGAGATTCTATGAAATTCTGTTAGACGATAGGTTAGAAATAAGCAATATGATATTTATTAATGATAATATTGTACAAGTAACGTATAAGTATAAAGATCATTTTGTTGAAGACCCCTACTTAACCAATGTGTTTATAGCTGCATTTACAACCTCAAATGCAAGACTTAGGCTTTACGATATGCTAGACAAATTAGGGGATAATGTAGTTTATTACGATACTGACTCAGTAGTTTATATTGATGATGGTAAGAATACCGTTCAAACAGGCTGTATGTTAGGGGAATGGACCGATGAACTTGGAAAGGATGATCATATCACAGATTGGATCTCTACGGGACCTAAGGGCTACGGGTACTTCACAAGTAAGGGGAAGGAATTCATGAAAGTTAAAGGTTTTACTTTAAACTACAAAAACTCCAAATTATTAAACATCGAAACTATGAAAAATGTTGTAGATAAAGAGAGAGATAAGGTTAACTTAAACTACAAAATGATTACGAGAGATACAAAAACCAAAAGCTTGATTAATAAAAATGTTAGCAAAGATTTCAAATTCGAATATGATAAAAGAATGATTAAGCCTACGGTAGATGGTATTATTGAAACGTATCCATGGGGATATTAGTTAACGAATACATATAATAAGGTAAGGTTAAATAGAATCTTAAACAAGATTAAAAAATAAATAACTTTTGATTACGTTTTATAGATAATTTTAGCCATATTTATGTGCATTATTTTGGATTAAATTGCATGGTTACTTTTAGCCATAGTTTTGAAAAGCTCATTGGCAATGTTATGGATGGCTTTAACCATAAACAAGATTAAAAAATAAAATAAGTTAAGGTTAAGGTAGACCACAAAAAATAATAAGTTAAGTAAACAATTTTTAAGGTTAAATAACACCTTAAAAAATAAATAACATTATGTTTAAATTTAACCATAGAAGTAGGCTTGCTCCAAAGTTGCCCATATACTACTCATGTTCAATACAGTTCTCGTCCGCAGAACAGGCAGGCCACTCCATTCTCTGTATGACATGCATCTGAAGGAACTGATTGACCACCCTAGCTTGATGGGCACTAGCGTTATCGCCACTAGTGTAAAGCCCTCACCCATTGCGGCAGCAAATCCTGGAACGGTAGGTTCATGGATGTTGTCTCTATACACCAGACCAGTCATGTTACCTTGGATAGGAATTAGAGGAGTACGTCGACCGATCATGATTCCACCCCAAAACATGACTGAACCTCATTGCTGTTGGTAGCTTTTCTGGATGAAGGGCTCGTGAAATCTCTTACCCACTCGGAGCATTCGAGTGTGGCGACGTGATAGTGATAGTGATTGTAATAGTGATCATAACTAACACATTTTATGTTCCCAGGAGTGTTATTTACTTATAATTCATATAGTTTATACATTGGACTCCGCCCAGTCTTTGGGCAAATTCAAGTTGACAGCCTGAAGAGTTACAACCTACAGGTCTTTGTGGAAATTAGGCTAAACCAGAATAAAACAAAATTGTCCCTATCCTAAATTGTAAACTGCTTTCCCAACATAAATTGAACAATATTCAAAAGGTTTGCTGAAAACTCCCCATTTTCCTTTCCTGAAACCCTTCCAAATTTTATTGATGTTTGTCCTTCCACGGTCACTGACTGTCAATTGGTTATTGTTAACATAAACAAGGAAGGACACGTAGACTATCTTTACGCAAAATTTAACTTTTTTAGATTTCTATACATCATTCCGAAAATTAGCCTAACTCAACTTAAGCGATGACTCCTCATTTAAACCATTTTCTTATCTCGTGTCTACTAATCAATTAATTGATTTTTCGTTTAATCGATTATTCGATTGATCGTTTCCGTTTAATTTTATATTAATCTATTAATCGATTATTAATCGATTAATTGAAAACCTATTACTACCAGCTCTATTACTGAGTATAGACCATGTGCTGCCATGATATTATTATAGTGGTTGGCCGTTCGATTATTCTTATTTAGAAGATCAATATTTATATATCCGAGTGCAATTAGATCTCTGTACTCACTGAAGGACTGCAGGCTTATGTTCAGCCGATCGATAAAATTGAGGACATTAAGTCCAGGGGGTCTATAAATGCAGAAAATGCGTAATTTATGATTTGTGTACCCGATTTCGGCTTGAAGTGTTTCATATTGCGATGCTCTTTCGTATGAAAGAGCCATTCCTCCGCCTCTCCTCTTATCTCTGTTGAAAAAAATGACAGAATTTTTTGAATTGAATGGATTGGTCCTGAAGTTTAAAACATTGATGTCTACTAAACATAGTATATGTATTCTTTCAACAATTTCTTCGAGAAGAGTTGTCAAGCTTTGAAGCCATTCTTTCAGTGTTGCCTATACAATCTGTCAGTTGTAACTCTTCAGTCGGTCAACGCGAATTTTCGTAATGACTGGACGGGGTACAATGTATGTAGACTAATATACGAATAATAATAATAATACAATTACCCTCTTGGAAAAAATACATGAATTAGTTATCATCACTATTATCGCGTTGGTAGCCATTTTTCTGTCTTGCATTAGTAATGGAAATGTAATGTTTTTGCTGTCGGTCAACACGATTGTACCAATTGTAATGGTTGGTTCCCTAATCCTGAAAAAATGTACATGAGATTATTATGGATATTAAAATACGGGATACCAGTGACATATTTAAAGAGTCTTTTATGTTGATATCTCGTAGATTATTAATTAAAGCTGTGTTTTGATTGCCCCAAGCTGATATGGCATATCTTAATTTGCTTCCAATCAGAGCACTATAAACGGTTTTGTAAGTTCTTTTTTATCTACTAAGGATTGGAGACTGTAGAAGGTGTAAAGGTTTACTTTTAGTTTTCTTATCATGTTTATTGTGTGTGAGTTCATTTTAAAGTGTTCATTAAGGGTGATTTCTTGACATTATTGTGTCAAAGTACTATATATGAAGGCGTTGCATTTGCAACCTGCAAGGATGTTTTGGTGTATGCATAATTTGCTGTGGTGTGTCAGTTTGTAGTTTTCTTGTGTGAAATGATCAACTCTGATGTGTATTATTTTAGATTTGATTGTACTTATGTAAATATTATTATCGTGACACCATTTATGTTATCGAAGTCTTCTCGAAGTCTCTCAAAACTGTTTTAGGGTCTTTAAGTGTGGTGAATATATTGCAATGGTGACATCAACATGTACATAATTTACTATGATTAATGGTTTAATGCATGTCATTTACAAACAGGTTATACCAGGTGAATCAGCTGCCCCTAATGATAAGTGTTATGCAGCCCAAGTAACTTCGTAGTCAGGAAGATCGATATTTTTCTGCTTGAATCCTGTATGGTACTAACGAACTGCAAGTATATCCTGCAAACGATACTGTACACTGCCATTTTTCCTTCGATGTGAATAGAGTCTAATTCGAGGGGAAAATATTAGTGTTCAGTATACTTAGCAAAATATGCTTTCAGTGCATTAGCACTATACGGGATGCGATCAGAGAAATATCGACCTTCCTGACAACACGTGTTAGTTGGGCTGCATAAAACAATATTATTATGGGCAGCTGATTCTTTTGCTGGAGCGGGACGGGCAACCGGCTGCCGGGCGCGCGTACCTTCCGCCAGCCGACCGAGCTCGCACTGCGGATTGTGCGCAGGTGGAAACCGTAACAAAGTATATTAATTAATGGTGAATTCACCAGCAAATCATGACTAAATAACTTACATTCAGGGACCCGGAACAGAACTGAAATGCGT
This sequence comes from Meconema thalassinum, assembly GCA_946902985.2. Lineage (NCBI taxonomy): Eukaryota > Metazoa > Arthropoda > Insecta > Orthoptera > Tettigoniidae > Meconema > Meconema thalassinum. Next base: position 5,011,701 of record CAMPQE020000020.1, read on the forward strand.
TACGTAACGCTGTGTTCCACGTTACGTTACGTATGCCATACCGCGGCCCCGAGCTGGCTTGCGGTATCGTTCCGGAACTGTAACTTGGAACTCAGTACGAGCATGTGGAACGTTACAGCGCTGGAACGGTACAGTCGGAACTCGACTCCCATCTGTACCGAGCATCAAGGTACGTGTTAGCGGAACGTTACGTATGGAACGGTACATGACTGGAACGATTCCTCAGCGTTACCAGTTGGAAAGTTACTCTGCGTACCGTTCTTGGTTATCGAAATAGAGTAACGTTTCCACCAGTACCCGGTTACACTGTGTACCGTTCCAGGTTATACCAACCAGCCACCCGGTATCTATGCGTAACGTTCCAGGTTCTCATGTTCCAACGGAAAGTGGAACGGTACAGGGCCTGTAACAGTACAGCAGCATTTCCCAAAATGTATGTAGGCCTACAGACTATTACAGGACTGTTACCGGTACTACTGTCCATTAGCTATTAAAACCATTATGGCTATTACACCGAATTTTTACGTAGACTATTACGGCTATTACACAGTCTATTTAGTTACCACGGCAATTGTAACACTGCGTTTATTACACTGTCACGCTGGTTGTTACAAACTCTCACATAATAGCCTAATTACACAACAACTACATCAATTACATACCTGTTATCTAATCTAGGGGCATTTCTTTCATGATATCGAAATACTCTATCTAGCCTAAGGATATTTTTCAGTATCTACTGTCCTACCTAGAAGCCTGATGAAAAGATCCTTTTTTCTGAGTCAACAACTATCCCAGTTTGAACGATGCCATATGCAATTCCAGGCAAATTATTTATTCAAACATAGGATAATTACTTCTTGAAATATCAATAAAAATAAAAATAAAAATACTGATTTCAGTCTGAGTGCGTGCCGCATCAGACAGGGCAAGGCACGTTGCTCGTTTCGATCGCGGTCATACTGTAGCCTACGTTAGAAATGTGTTTCCTGAAAACAATACGATGGATCCCATTGATTCGAAATATTTATTGTTGCTCCATATAGAGGTTTGGAACATTGGTTATTGTTCATCGGTCCATGTAGTTGAGGTTTTTATGGAATTTGTCTGATAGGTCTAAACTTTGTTATTGTGATGTCTGTAGTAACGTGTGTATTTGTAATGATGGCATGGCTTGGGAAGGAATAGGCCGTGGCCTTGACTTAGGAACTATCCACGCATTTTCCTGGAGTAGAAGTGGGAAACCACGGAAAACCAATCTAAGATGGCTTAGATGGGAATCCAACTCACCTTCTCGCAGTGTTGCCATATAAGGCAGAGTGTAACCTACACAGCAAACTTTAGCTCCTTTGTGACCAATAATAGTATTTCTTTTCTAAATTAAACCTCCCGTTCTTGCTTTTCGTTTACTTGTTAGCCTATTTTCATTTAGTAGTGATAGAAGCCATTTTTCAGTGATGCTTTATTCTAATAATGAAGGCTATTCAGTCGTGTTGACCGACTGAAAAGCTTCCTTTATTATTTACATTTATGAAAGATAGACGTATGACATCACTTATAGTCCGTGTGTGTGTACGTATGTGTGTGCTTGCATGTGTCCGTCGCCTCGCTCCCCTCCCTAATAAAATCTAAACTGCTGGAGCGATTTCAACGAAACTCGGTATGGTCATAGTACTATTTTGTCCAACTCCGACTGTGCTCTTCAAATTTTATTACATCTCACCAATCCAACATGGCAACTGTGCGAAATATTTCACCGGCATTCCATATCTCCGAAACTATTACAGATATCATCCTGACGTTTTGTATGAAGGAAAAAAGCACTAATAGAAGTGTAACGATGGGACTTTCAAAAACCTTTTTACAAAACGAACATGGCTATACCATACCAAATCATTTTAATATACAGTAATCAATATTTTATTAACACAACTCAACATCGCATCCAAAGACATTCCAAAGACACTAAACTCAAAGATAACAAAATCAAAACTATGTAAATCAAAACACTGTCTATTTTCTACATCAAAACACTGTCTATTTTCTACAGGAAGTAGATTGCTCGAAAGAGCTTTAGTTCACTTTCTCCACATTCTCCCACCTTGCAAAAGGTAGTTTTGCAACACACACTCATAAACTGAAGTAAACATTCTAAAATTATAGTTGAACATTGAGCTCAGGAATGTGAACCACTATAAGTCTAGTTTCTTGAGTTGCCTAACAGTTCTACCACAACGAGTCTTTAATTCACTCTCCTTTTCAGTTCCTGAGTTACTGCAGGGAATATCTTCATTAAGGACCGGCTCACTTAGTCGGTGTTGTGAAGTGTTGATAGAATCACCTTTGTTAAGACAGTTTATCTCTAACGAATAAAGTCGCTGTACTGGACGAAGTAGAATGCCAGTTGCTGTCTTAATTTTAACCAGACGAGTCACATTGTCTCTTCCAGGTAACAGCTCCACCACTCTCCCTAAGGGCCAGTTGATACGTTTCTTGTTGTCGCTCTCCACCAGTACTATGTCTCCTACTTGTATGGATCCCTGTTGCTTTTTGCTCCGTGATCGGAGAAATCCCAGGTATTCTTTTTTGAAGCGATTTCTCAGGCTCTCCCGAACAGCTTGTAGATAACGCCATCTGTCGTTTAAACTGCTGGTTTGAATTTGGTCTAAGTCGGTTACATCATTACCCTCTAGGCTCTGTAGGAACATGGAGGGTCTGAGTGGCTTGAGTTCATCTTCTTCAGAAAGATAAGTCAAAGGTCGATTGTTCATCAGGTTCTCACAATCGCACAGAAGAGTACACATTTCCTCATAATTTAGGCAAGCTTTACCCAAATTACGGCGGAGCAAATCCTTTAGAATCTTAATCAACCTTTCCCAGAATCCTCCCCACCAGGCTGCAGTGGGAGGGTTCAGCTTCCATTTAATCTTCAGAAGGCTGCATATCCTCCCTATTTCAGTCCAATCCAATTGCTCCATGGTTCTGCGAAGTCCGGTGAAATTCGTCCCATTGTCCGAATACATGGTATTCACTCTTCCTCTTCTTGCCACAAATCGGCGTAGTGCTTGGATATACGCTACTGTACTAAGTGAAGTGATCAATTCCAGATGTACAGCCCGATAAACTGCACAAGTGAATATCACAATCCATCCCTTTTCTCCTCCTCGTAGAAACACAGGGCCGGCCAAGTCTGTGCCCGTGATCTGGAAAACACTCGATGCCTTGATTCGATCCTGTGGCAACGGAGGAAAAGGTACCTCAAAACCCTTAGCAGAGTTACGACGACAGATCACGCATTTCCGAACAACTGCTGCCACCGTCCTTCTTCCTCTAATTATCCAAACCCTTTGGCGCAACAAAACAAGCAGTGTGTGCGTCCCAGCATGGTTATGGAATCGATGAAATTGTTCAATCATTCTTTCAACCATCACATGTTTTGATGGAAGTACAACTGGATAGGTATACTCAGGAGTGTCGTCAGAATCAACGACTCTTGACTTCATGTGTAGAATTCCTTCATCGTCTGTGAACACCTCCAGATTCTTCAATTGTTCTTTTCTCTCTTCTTCATAAAGCGTTTCCTTCTGGATAAGGAAGTACAGTTTCTTCTCAGCATTGAGAAACTCTTCGCTATCAATTTCCGTTGATACGTGGTCTCGACGATTCCTTTGTTTCAATCTCAAAATCCAAGCAATGGTCCTAACGATTTTGATGTAAAATAGTAAAATAGTTTCCACAACAGTGTTCTTAGCAGCTACAACTGTCTTCCTCCTTTCCCTGTTGACTTCTTCCAACAATGGTTCAGGACGATTAAATACCCATTCTTCTTCTTTACATTTAAGCCAAGACGGACCCTCCCACCATCTGGATCTCCAAAGTTGTGTTGGTGAACACCCTCTAGACAGGAGATCTGCTGGATTGAGGCTGCCCGGTATGTGTCTCCATGAACTAGCCTTACTGTACTCATGAATTTCCTTTACCCGATTCTCTACGAACACCGACCAAAGCCCTTTATTAGCAATCCAAGCCAAGACTACTGTTGAATCGGACCAAAACACTGTGTGTATGTCATTCCGGTGTAGGCATCGAAGGCTCAACCGAGACATTCTAACTCCAAGGAGCACTCCCATCAGTTCAAGGCGGGGTAGTGTCAGTTCTTTGAGAGGCGCCACTCTAGATTTAGCCATCAGAAGACTCAGTTTGATCTTACCTTCTTCTTCCGTTCTCAGAAATATGCAACAACCAAACGCTCTTTTGCTAGCGTCCACAAATACATGCAAAGTGCTGTTGTCATTCAGGAAAATCCTTCTAGGTATCCGACAGTCATGTAGGTATTGCAACTGCTGAGTCCATCGACAGAATTCCTCACAAATGTCTCCTGGTAAAACCTCATCCCATCCTATACTTTTCTGCCATGTCTTCTGCAGAATGAGCTTGGGAATCAGAGTTACTGGGGCTGAAAATCCAATCGGATCAAATATTTTTTGCACGCTGGATAGTACCACTCTTCGGGTTACTAAACCGGTAGTCGGGGTGAAGTTACATCCAAGTTCATCTACGTCGCAATACCAACGAAGTCCTAAGACATTCTCAGTTTTACCAACACCACAATCAAAGGAATTCACCCATCCCCTCAAATTGAAACCTGCGGATAACATCAATTCTTGTGCCTTTAAAATAAAGGGTCCAATTTCTTCCTTTGAAGCGACTCCAGTAAGACAGTTGTCCACATAAAATGCAGGTTTCATTTTTGTAGCTACTTCCTTCAAATGAGTTGGGGGCTCTTCTGGAAGGTTGTTCAGTACAGAAACCAATAGGAAGGGACTGGAACAAACACCAAAAACCACCCGGCAATGTCGAAAAGTGGTAATCTTATCATTATCCCACCAGAGAAAACGGAGCATATCCCTGTCTTCAGGATCAATTATAATCTGCAGGAATGCCTTCTCTATATCAGCTATTAGACCTATAGGATAGGTTCGAAAATTGGTCAGCACTGATGGAACAAGGTCGATGAGGTTGGGTCCGGGCTCGAGGCAATCATTCAAGGAATGACCATTTCTGTCTTTGTTGGAAGCATCGAACACCGGCCTTATCTTTGTAGTGCCACCATCTTTCAGCACAGCTCTATGAGGCAAATAATGTGTAGGTCCATCCAAAACCTCGTTTTCAACACCTTCGATAATCCCTTTGTTTACCCATTCCTGTAACACCTCATCATAATCCTGAAATTTCTGCATCCCTCGTAACTTTCTTGAAGTGTTCAATAATCGTTTCTGAGAAATTTCACGATTCGTTTCCAGAGAAGTACAACCATCAATCCAGGGTAGTTTGACAATGTAGCGCCCAGATTCCTCTTCTCTCTTCACAGTCCTATCGAAGAACATCTGAACTTCTTGTTCCCTTTCTTCCTTTTTTATCTGTTCGCCAGGATCTTTTATACCCAAAGTCTCAATTTCCCACAAATCCACCACTCTTGTTGATTGAGTTAAAGTAAGTAGAGTGTAAGACGAGGCAGTAGTTGAAGTGATCTCAGAAGAGCCCATAAGTGTCCACCCTAAACAAGTTCTCACAGCTACTAGACTCTTGTTTACACGTAGAAAGTCTGGCGTGATTATCTGAGCCCACACGTCAGCTCCTAACAATACCTGAATGTCAGTACTGTTGCCACCATTATCTTGGCCAACATCACTAAGTTCAACTCCCTTGTCCCTCAGTAAATTAAACAAGTCAGCATCAACTAGGGGAGCACCTCCACAGATACTATCAGAGCCTAACACTGCAACCTCACATCTGTTTTCCTCGTTCATACCCAGCAAAGTTATTTGATAGGACTCGAAACAAACAGGTGCTGTTTTCCTACCTCCAAATAATTCTTGACTTAGTGTTACCTTTTCAGTTTGTTCCAACTCTAATTTCTCAGCACAAGACTTCTTTATGTAGCTTCTCTGCGATCCACTGTCACACAGAACTCTTACTCTGTGCGTGGATCCACCAACAACTACTCTAGCAACTAAAGTCTGCAGATAGGTCACATGTCCTTTATTACTACCTTCCATCATGCTAACTGTTTTTGGAACCGAATTACCTTTTGGTTCATCTGAGTCTGTTTTCGCACACATCAAAGCGTAATGTTTCCCCTTGTAAAATGGGCACTTCACAAACATCTTACACTTAACACTGACATGTCCCGGTCGTAGACACCTAAAACAAGCTCCCTTTTTCTTTAACGTTACTTGGCGTTCTTCTTGAGAATAATCAATAGTTACAGCACAGTCTTGAGAAAGATGTGAGGTTCTGCCACAGAATATACAAGCCGTATCTTTGTTATTTCTGTTTCCCTTACTAACTGAAACATCCTCTATTGAAATTAAAGAAGCCGCTGAAGGTATGTCCCTATTCTTAGTCTTGGTCCTATCATCTTGCTTAACTCGATCCGTCCTCTCGTTAACTTCAAAAGAACTATGTCTTAGCTTAAGCCGTTCTTCACCTTCTACCTCAGTCTTTAAGAAGGCTAACAATTCACTCAAGCAACAGTCAGGTTCCTTGGTAGACGTTTCTTTTGATACACGATACCTGTCCCAAGTTCTAAACATAACCTCTGGCAAGGCACTCTCTACTAGTGGAAATAACATTGCAGAATATTTCTCCTTTGTTACTCCCAAGGAATCAAGTGCTCTCAACTGTCCCTCCAGACTGTCATACAGTTGGGCGCTGGATCTTAAACTATCCTTCTTTAACACCAAGGATAAAAGTTCCCTAACATAGTACTCAATGAGCAACTCATCCTTCCCATACCTAGACTTCAACAATTCTATAGCCTTTTTGTAGTTTTCCTTTGAAGGAGAAAAGTTTTCTACCAACTTCTGAGCACACGAACCAGGTTCCATACACTGAATCAAATAAACAAATTTATCTTCATCTTTAAGGCTGCTATCTTCATGTATTTTAGTAAATTGCGCCCAAAACCCAATCCAGCACTTCACGTTTCCGTCATTTTTTTTTTCAGTTCTAGTTTTGGTAGTCTTAGTAGTCTCTGATTAGAAGTACGTGAACAGTTACTCATTTTAGCTTCATAAACGGCTTGATCTCCAACTTGTAAGGCCTGCACCTTTTCCCTAACCTTAAAATATTTCAAGTCGTACTCACTGCAATTGTTGATCTCTGTTTCAAGCACGATGTCTTCAAGGTCTTCCTTTAGCAGCAGCTCATTGTAAACTTCATCATCCAGACGTTTTAACTTCTCGTAGCGTTCCACAAGTGAAGCATATCTGCTACGAATCTCCACGTGGTCACCATCAGCAAGCGCCAACAGTTCTTCAAGCTTGTTTACCTCACGTGTAAATACGCAGCGTAATACTCGACGTTCGGTCATCGTTGTTCTGCTTTATTTGATGTTGAGATTGCCAGTAGTCCTGTCACGGTCGCCAGTTATATACCATACCAAATCATTTTAATATACAGTAATCAATATTTTATTAACACAAATCAACATCGCATCCAAAGACATTCCAAAGACACTACACTCAAAGATAACAAAATCAAAACTATGTAAATCAAAACACTGTCTATTTTCTAAATCAAAACACTGTCTATTTTCTACAGGAAGTAGATTGCTCGAAAGAGCTTTAGTTCACTTTCTCCACAATGGCGGCCAAGCGAAGTTGTTGTATTTAAATAGCCTTTTCTCGCATTTAAACCAAACGAGCGCCGTCACACATGGTACAGCAAATGGTATACACCTTGTAATGCACTGACATCCTATTCAGCTCAATAGTTTACATAACATCAAGATGGCGGCTGTGCGAAATTTTAAAATTAAGGTTTAATTTCTTGTGTCCTAATCATGCGATCAAAACCAACGTTTGAACAATGAACATACACAATAATCATCTAATAGTACATAGCTCTATGGCCTACAAAGTATATAAAAATCCAATATGGTGGCCATCGGAAATATTTAGACGATTCTCAATGTCAACTAATCTGTGACAGCAATCAAACTTAATTGTTTTTTTTACCACGAAATGGCGCCAGCGTCAAATTTTAAAATCTCGCTTTTAGCCTATTTCTATTTATGAAAAAAATAGGCTTATGAGATCTCCTTTTGTCCGTGTGTGTCGGTGTGTTTGCCCCCAACTCCCACTAATAAAATCTAAGTGGCTGGATAGATTTCAATTAAATTCGGTAAGGTCATAATACTATTCTGGCCGACCCCGACCGTGCCCTACAAATTTTATTACGTTTCAAAAATCCAACATGGCGGCTGTGCGAAATATTTCACTGGCATTCTATATCTCCGAATCTCAGAAGACTTCTGTTACTTAGGAAGCAAGATAACCAGTAATGGACGGAGGAAAGAGGATATAAAAAGTAGGTTGGATCAGGCAAGAAAAGCATTTCTACAGAAAAGAAATCTGTTGGCATGGAGCGTGGGCTCTATGGAAGTGAAAATTGGACTATTGGTGCAGCAGAAAAGAGGAGATTTGAAGCGTTTGAAATGTGGTGTTACAGGAGAATGATGAAGATCAGATGGGTAGATAGGGTTACAAACGAAGAGGTATTAAGACGAGTGGGAGAGGAGAGATGTTTCTGGCGACTGCTAATGAAGAGAAGAGATAGGTTGGTAGGACACTTACTAAGACACCCAGGAATAGCAAACTTAGTTATGGAAGGAAGGGTCGAGGACAAGAACTGTAGGGGTAGACCGAGATTAGAATATGTTAGTTTGCCTCGAATGTAGGGTGTGGTAGCTATGTAGAGATGAAACGCCTAGCTCAGGACAGGGAGGCATGGAGAGCGGGATAAAACCAGTCAAAAGACTGAAGACTCAAACAACAACATCAGCCGATATGAATGAATTGATAAATATCAAAGACACAAGATAAATGTATAGCGTAACACTAAAAAGTCCCTTGGTATTAAACCTTATATGGTGCACCATAAAGAAGGATGGAAAATTGAACGCCTAAATCAACATACCGTAACATGATGTATGAAAATATGATAAAATAATCATTTGCAACAAATTTCAAACACATATTAAAACTCTAAAAATGCCTGATTTTCCTACAGACCACTGCCAGTGGAAGAACGTGGCTAGTATTAAGGGACTTTTTTCAAGAAACATTGTGTGTCTGTGTGTGTATATGTGTGCTCCTCCCTTTCAATTGAAACACGAAATTTTGTCCAGAGGTAGCACTAGAAAAGGGCACCTCAGGTTCATGTTTATTTTGCCGCCATCTTTACCAAATCTCAATTGTGGCTACTCAATTGGTCAAAACTTAACATTAATAAACGACTAAACTAATCATCAGGGACCCGGAACAGAACTGAAATGCGTTACGTACCGCTGTGTATGCCATACCGCGGCCCCGAGCTGGCTTGCGGTATCGTTCCGTAACTGTAACTTGGAACTCGGTACGAGCAAGTGGAACGTTACAGCCCTGGAACGGTACAGTCGGAACTCGACTCCCAACTGTACCGAACATCAAGTTACGTGTTAGCGGAACGTTACGTATGGAACGGTACAGTCGGAACTCCCCTCCTAACTGTACCGAGCATCAAGGTACGTGTTAGCGGAACTTTAGCTCCTTTGTGACCAATAATAGTATTTCTCTTCTAAATTAAACCTCCCGTTCTTGCTTTTCGTTTACTTGTTAGCCTATTTTCATTTAGTAGTGATAGAAGCCATTTTTCAGTGATGCTTAATTCTAATAATGAAAGCTATTCAGTTGTGTTGACCGACTGAAAAGCTTCCTTTATTATTTACATTAATGAAAGATAGGCCTATGATATCACATATAGTCCATGTGTGTGTTCGTATGTGTGTGTTTGCATGTGACCGTCGCCTCGCTCCTCTCCCTAATAAAATCTAAACTGCTGGAGCGATTTCAACGAAACTCGGTAAGGTCATAGTACTATTTTGTCCAACTCCGACTGTGCTCTTCAAATTTTATTACATCTCACCAATCCAACTTGGCAATTGCGCGATATATTTCACCGGCATTTCATATCTCCGAAACTATTACAGATATCACCTTGACGTTTTGTATGGTGGAAAAAAGCACTAATAGAAGTGTAACCATGGGACTCTCAAAAATCTCTTTACAAAACGAACATGGCGGCAAAGCGAAGTTGTTGTATTTAAATAGACTTTTCTCGCATTTAAACCATCCGAGCGCCGTCACACATGGTATAGCAAATGGTATACACCTTGTAATGCACTGACATCCGATTGAGCTCAATTGTTTACATAACTTCAAGATGGCGGCTGTGCGAAATTTTAAATTTAAGACATTGTGGTGTTTGAAGCCATATTTTCAGTGTTGCCTTAGTAAACAAGAGTTTAGTGCTTTTCAGTCGGTCAACACGAATGTACCCAAAAGAGATGGGTTATGCCCTAATCCTGAAATAAATTACATGAGATTAATAAAACACTAGGATGACCAGTTTCGATCGTCAAGCGATCATCATCAGATCCAATATACTTAGGCTATAAAATCTATGTTTGAAATACAGGTGAAAATATTTACAATATGTACAATTATTTAGTTGCAGTATTGGTACTGCAACTGTCAGTGTATGCTAAATGCAGTATATATGTTAGGTGAAATGCTAAATGGTGATGGCTATCCGGAGATTGTACTTTAGAGAGATTATATGGTTGTAAACTATGGTTAAACTATAAAATTTTAGGCTAACTACTTATCTGATTGTCTTCCGTACTACAGCTATTCGCAGTTTCCGTGCTCACTTGAACTCGCTGTGCGGTCGACTGCGGTGGTTATCTTAACGACTGGTTTTTCCCTGCCTTCCCCCCCTGTCCCTACGTGCTGTGGGGAGTGATCGCGATGTGTTTATGTGAGGTGTTGCCAACCTAGATAAGATGTATGTTATTGAATGAGGTGGATCTACAACTATTAAAGACCGTGGATTAGTCCTCGCCACGCGTGGAGCATAACCCATTCGAACTAAGCGTTGACGGTCTTATGAGGACGTCCCGGCACCTTTAATACTGCCTCTAATATGGGCCTTGGTTTATTGCAGAAGAAAAGTACATCGTACACCTGATCCAGATAACATTTACCTATTAAAAACCCCCTAATTTCCCCCCTTTTTTATCTAGCTTGGCTGTGTCGCTAAATTGTGTTTTGTTTCCGACAGGGTGTGTTTTTTAGTAGCGTGAAGAGGGGTGAGCTCTCCATGAACGTGTGTTCATTTAGATTGTTGGGATTGTTTCGTTTGGCTAGGTGTATCTCGATTGCTTCCTTTATGTCAAGAGCTCTGCCTTTCGATTCGTGATGGATTATTTTAAGGTCCGACTCTATGTTGGTAAAGCTATGCCCTGCGTCACACATATGTTCGCACACGGCTGAATGTGTTCCGTATCTTATCGCATTTCTATGTTCATTATAACGTGTGTCTACTCGCCTTCCACTCTGCCCGATGTAATTAGCTTGACAATCGGTGTCTTGGCACGTTATAGAATATACCCCTGACCTTGAATACGGGTCACGTTTATTTAGATTACTATTTAGGAGGTGCCTAGCGGTTGTGTTTTTCGTCGTGAAAGCTATCTTTATGCCTTGCTTTTTGAATAGGTTAGTGATTTTATATGTATTCGCATTCACATAGTTGAAACGCGCAAATTTTTTCTCATTACTGTCCGGTTTGGGAATCGTTTTATCTTTATTTTTATGTTTGGCTATAATTTGATTTATTTTGCTTGGCGAGAAGTTGTTTTCCTTTGCTATTTGCATAATAGTTCTTATTTCCTTATTATAGTTGTCTTTTGACATGGGTATGTTTAAAGCCCTGTGCACCATTGAATTGAAACCCGCTAGTTTGTGCGTACTGGGGTGATTAGACTGATTGTCGATTGCATGCGAGGTTTGTGTTGCTTTCCGGAATATGGAATATGAAAGGTCGTTGTCTTTACGTTCAATAGTTATATCGAGATAATTTATTTTCCGGTCTATTTCGGATTCCTTAGTGAATTTGATAGAATGGTGAAGGCTATTAATGGATTGGAGAATTGTTTCTTCGCTTGTTAGTTCAGTATCGTAGATGCAAATTACATCATCTACGTATCTTTTCCATATTACTATTCCCTTTGTTGAAGTCTTTTCTAAGAACGCATTTTCTAGTGCATTGATGAAGATGTCAGCGATTAACCCACTTAGTGGCGATCCCATTGCTAGGCCTTCTCTCTGTGTGTATATTTTATTGTCGAATTGAAACACGTTTTGGGTGAGAACGACCCTCAGTAATCTCACAATCTCTTCAATTTCTTTTACCGAATTGTTGGATTTTAAGTTGTTTTCGATAGTGTTGATTGCTTCAATAATCGGAATATTGGTGTACATGTTAGTTACATCGAAGGATACTAGCCTGAAGCTAGGTTTCATTTGTAGGGTGTTCAATGCTGTTACTAGTTCTGTTGTGTTCTTTACAGAGTTGTTTTTGTCGTTGGAAAGACGGCATTTTAAGATTTTTAGTAACTCTTTGCTGATTTTGTAATTAGGGGCATTCCTACAATTGACTATTGGTCTCATTGGGCATTCCTTTTTGTGTATTTTTGGTTGTCCCCTCAATGACGGTATTTTCGGGTTCATGTTTATTAGTTTTGATTTTTCAGCTTTGGTCAGTATGTATTCTGTTTCTTTTAGCGCACTTTTTATTTGCTTTTGGAATTTGTTGGTGGGGTCTTTTGTTAATTCCTTGATTTCGTTGTTGTTTAGGAATTCGACTGTTTTTTCAGTGTATTCTGTTTTGTTCAAAATTACTGTAGTGTTTCCCTTATCTGCTTTTGTGATGATTAAGTCATGTTCTTTTATTTTTTGTTTCAACGACTTTATTTCTTTGATTTGTTTGTTGTTTTGAATGTTATTGCTATCGCCCTCTCGTTTGAGGATTTTTTTGGCTTCGTTGGTGGCGAGATTTTTGGTTAATTCCCTGTCTTCTGCTGGGAGCTTGTGACTGGCTATCTCAATATCTGTGATTAACTGTTTTATATTGTGGTTCGTGTGTGCGTCTGTGCAGTTGTATTTCAAACCTTTGTCTAACATATTCATTTCACCTTGAGAAAAGGTTACGTTCGTTCTGTTGTTTACTCTGCTGTGGAAATTGAATTCATTGTTATTCGTGTGTTGTTCGTTAGATTGATGGTTCTGTGTTTCTCCTAGTTTTCTTAATTTATTTTCTAGCGTTTCATGCTTCCTCGTTGCTCTGATTTTGATGGTGTCATGTAGGTGTTCGGTGAAGCTGTCCCATTGGGCTGCGTGCCAGAAATTACTTAGTTGCAATTGAATGTCGTATAATTGTTGGTTAATTTTTTTGCTTTCTTATGTATGCAAATCTTAATTCGTTTTTTATCCAAAGCGCTTTGGCTTGTTTAGTTGAAATGATCGAGGCTGGTGTGTTCGGTACGGTTTTAATTGGTACGTATTTAGGGGTGAGGTTTAGTTCTATACATTTTTTGTTGAACCAAATTGACTTGTCTAAATTCATGAGTTTAAGCCTGAGTGATTTGAATTTCTTGGCTTCACGATTTGCCTGACTAGCTGTGAACATTGTGGTGTTTGAAGCCATATTTTCAGTGTTGCCTTAGTAAACAAGAGTTTAGTGCTTTTCAGTCGGTCAACACGAATGTACCCAAAAGAGATGGGTTATGCCCTAATCCTGAAATAAATTACATGAGATTAATAAAACACTAGGATGACCAGTTTCGATCGTCAAGCGATCATCATCAGATCCAATACACTTAGGCTATAAAATCTATGTTTGAAATACAGGTGAAAATATTTACAATATGTACAATTATTTAGTTGCAGTATTGGTACTGCAACTGTCAGTGTATGCTAAATGCAGTATATATGTTAGGTGAAATGCTAAATGGTGATGGCTATCCGGAGATTGTACTTTAGAGAGATTATATGGTTGTAAACTATGGTTAAACTATAAAATTTTAGGCTAACTACTTATCTGATTGTCTTCCGTACTACAGCTATTCGCAGTTTCCGTGCTCACTTGAACTCGCTGTGCGGTCGACTGCGGTGGTTATCTTAACGACTGGTTTTTCCCTGCCTTCCCCCCCTGTCCCTACGTGCTGTGGGGAGTGATCGCGATGTGTTTATGTGAGGTGTTGCCAACCTAGATAAGATGTATGTTATTGAATGAGGTGGATCTACAACTATTAAAGACCGTGGATTAGTCCTCGCCACGCGTGGAGCATAACCCATTCGAACTAAGCGTTGACGGTCTTATGAGGACGTCCCGGCACCTTTAATACTGCCTCTAATATGGGCCTTGGTTTATTGCAGAAGAAAAGTACATCGTACACCTGATCCAGATAACATTTACCTATTAAAAACCCCCTAATTTCCCCCCTTTTTTATCTAGCTTGGCTGTGTCGCTAAATTGTGTTTTGTTTCCGACAGGGTGTGTTTTTTAGTAGCGTGAAGAGGGGTGAGCTCTCCATGAACGTGTGTTCATTTAGATTGTTGGGATTGTTTCGTTTGGCTAGGTGTATCTCGATTGCTTCCTTTATGTCAAGAGCTCTGCCTTTCGATTCGTGATGGATTATTTTAAGGTCCGACTCTATGTTGGTAAAGCTATGCCCTGCGTCACACATATGTTCGCACACGGCTGAATGTGTTCCGTATCTTATCGCATTTCTATGTTCATTATAACGTGTGTCTACTCGCCTTCCACTCTGCCCGATGTAATTAGGCTTCAAACACCTCAATGTTCACAGCTAGTCAGGCAAATCGTGAAGCCAAGAAATTCAAATCACTCAGGCTTAAACTCATGAATTTAGACAAGTCAATTTGGTTCAACAAAAAATGTATAGAACTAAACCTCACCCCTAAATACGTACCAATTAAAACCGTACCGAACACACCAGCCTCGATCATTTCAACTAAACAAGCCAAAGCGCTTTGGATAAAAAACGAATTAAGATTTGCATACATAAGAAAGCAAAAAATTAACCAACAATTATACGACATTCAATTGCAACTAAGTAATTTCTGGCACGCAGCCCAATGGGACAGCTTCACCGAACACCTACATGACACCATCAAAATCAGAGCAACGAGGAAGCATGAAACGCTAGAAAATAAATTAAGAAAACTAGGAGAAACACAGAACCATCAATCTAACGAACAACACACGAATAACAATGAATTCAATTTCCACAGCAGAGTAAACAACAGAACGAACGTAACCTTTTCTCAAGGTGAAATGAATATGTTAGACAAAGGTTTGAAATACAACTGCACAGACGCACACACGAACCACAATATAAAACAGTTAATCACAGATATTGAGATAGCCAGTCACAAGCTCCCAGCAGAAGACAGGGAATTAACCAAAAAATCTCGCCACCAACGAAGCCAAAAAAATCCTCAAACGAGAGGGCGATAGCAATAACATTCAAAACAACAAACAAATCAAAGAAATAAAGTCGTTGAAACAAAAAATAAAAGAACATGACTTAATCATCACAAAAGCAGATAAGGGAAACACTACAGTAATTTTGAACAAAACAGAATACATTGAAAAAACAGTCGAATTCCTAAACAACAACGAAATCAAGGAATTAACAAAAGACCCCCACCAACAAATTCCAAAAGCAAATAAAAAGTGCGCTAAAAGAAACAGAATACATACTGACCAAAGCTGAAAAATCAAAACTAATAAACATGAACCCGAAAATACCGTCATTGAGGGGACAACCAAAAATACACAAAAAGGAATGCCCAATGAGACCAATAGTCAATTGTAGGAATGCCCCTAATTACAAAATCAGCAAAGAGTTACTAAAAATCTTAAAATGCCGTCTTTCCAACGACAAAAACAACTCTGTAAAGAACACAACAGAACTAGTAACAGCATTGAACACCCCTACAAATGAAACCTAGCTTCAGGCTAGTATCCTTCGATGTAACTAACATGTACACCAATATTCCGATTATTGAAGCAATCAACACTATCGAAAACAACTTAAAATCCAACAATTCGGTAAAAGAAATTGAAGAGATTGTGAGATTACTGAGGGTCGTTCTCACCCAAAACGTGTTTCAATTCGACAATAAAATATACACACAGAGAGAAGGCCTAGCAATGGGATCGCCACTAAGTGGGTTAATCGCTGACATCTTCATCAATGCACTAGAAAATGCGTTCTTAGAAAAGACTTCAACAAAGGGAATAGTAATATGGAAAAGATACGTAGATGATGTAATTTGCATCTACGATACTGAACTAACAAGCGAAGAAACAATTCTCCAATCCATTAATAGCCTTCACCATTCTATCAAATTCACTAAGGAATCCGAAATAGACCGGAAAATAAATTATCTCGATATAACTATTGAACGTAAAGACAACGACCTTTCATATTCCATATTCCGGAAAGCAACACAAACCTCGCATGCAATCGACAATCAGTCTAATCACCCCAGTACGCACAAACTAGCGGGTTTCAATTCAATGGTGCACAGGGCTTTAAACATACCCATGTCAAAAGACAACTATAATAAGGAAATAAGAACTATTATGCAAATAGCAAAGGAAAACAACTTCTCGCCAAGCAAAATAAATCAAATTATAGCCAAACATAAAAATAAAGATAAAACGATTCCCAAACCGGACAGTAATGAGAAAAAATTTGCGCGTTTCAACTATGTGAATGCGAATACATATAAAATCACTAACCTATTTAAAAAGCAAGGCATAAAGATAGCTTTCACGACGAAAAACACAACCGCTAGGCACCTCCTAAATAGTAATCTAAATAAACGTGACCCGTATTCAAGGTCAGGGGTATATTCTATAACGTGCCAAGACACCGATTGTCAAGCTAATTACATCGGGCAGAGTGGAAGGCGAGTAGACACACGTTATAATGAACATAGAAATGCGATAAGATACGGAACACATTCAGCCGTGTGCGAACATATGTGTGACGCAGGGCATAGCTTTACCAACATAGAGTCGGACCTTAAAATAATCCATCACGAATCGAAAGGCAGAGCTCTTGACATAAAGGAAGCAATCGAGATACACCTAGCCAAACGAAACAATCCCAACAATCTAAATGAACACACGTTCATGGAGAGCTCACCCCCTCTTCACGCTACTAAAAAACACACCCTGTCGGAAACAAAACACAATTTAGCGACACAGCCAAGCTAGATAAAAAAAGGGGGGAAATTAGGGGTTTTTTAATAGGTAAATGTTATCTGGATCAGGTGTACGATGTACTTTTCTTCTGCAATAAACCAAGGCCCATATTAGAGGCAGTATTAAAGGTGCCGGGACGTCCTCATAAGACCGTCAACGCTTAGTTCGAATGGGTTATGCTCCACGCGTGGCGAGGACTAATCCACGGTCTTTAATAGTTGTAGATCCACCTCATTCAATAACATACATCTTATCTAGGTTGGCAACACCTCACATAAACACATCGCGATCACTCCCCACAGCACGTAGGGACAGGGGGGGAAGGCAGGGAAAAACCAGTCGTTAAGATAACCACCGCAGTCGACCGCACAGCGAGTTCAAGTGAGCACGGAAACTGCGAATAGCTGTAGTACGGAAGACAATCAGATAAGTAGTTAGCCTAAAATTTTATAGTTTAACCATAGTTTACAACCATATAATCTCTCTAAAGTACAATCTCCGGATAGCCATCACCATTTAGCATTTCACCTAACATATATACTGCATTTAGCATACACTGACAGTTGCAGTACCAATACTGCAACTAAATAATTGTACATATTGTAAATATTTTCACCTGTATTTCAAACATAGATTTTATAGCCTAAGTGTATTGGATCTGATGATGATCGCTTGACGATCGAAACTGGTCATCCTAGTGTTTTATTAATCTCATGTAATTTATTTCAGGATTAGGGCATAAATCTCTTTTGGGTACATTCGTGTTGACCGACTGAAAAGCACTAAACTCTTGTTTACTAAGGCAACACTGAAAATATGGCTTCAAACACCACAATGTTCACAGCTAGTCAGGCAAATCGTGAAGCCAAGAAATTCAAATCACTCAGGCTTAAACTCATGAATTTAGACAAGTCAATTTGGTTCAACAAAAAATGTATAGAACTAAACCTCACCCCTAAATACGTACCAATTAAAACCGTACCGAACACACCAGCCTCGATCATTTCAACTAAACAAGCCAAAGCGCTTTGGATAAAAAAACGAATTAAGATTTGCATACATAAGAAAGCAAAAAAATTAACCAACAATTATACGACATTCAATTGCAACTAAGTAATTTCTGGCACGCAGCCCAATGGGACAGCTTCACCGAACACCTACATGACACCATCAAAATCAGAGCAACGAGGAAGCATGAAACGCTAGAAAATAAATTAAGAAAACTAGGAGAAACACAGAACCATCAATCTAACGAACAACACACGAATAACAATGAATTCAATTTCCACAGCAGAGTAAACAACAGAACGAACGTAACCTTTTCTCAAGGTGAAATGAATATGTTAGACAAAGGTTTGAAATACAACTGCACAGACGCACACACGAACCACAATATAAAACAGTTAATCACAGATATTGAGATAGCCAGTCACAAGCTCCCAGCAGAAGACAGGGAATTAACCAAAAATCTCGCCACCAACGAAGCCAAAAAAAATCCTCAAACGAGAGGGCGATAGCAATAACATTCAAAACAACAAACAAATCAAAGAAATAAAGTCGTTGAAACAAAAAATAAAAGAACATGACTTAATCATCACAAAAGCAGATAAGGGAAACACTACAGTAATTTTGAACAAAACAGAATACACTGAAAAAACAGTCGAATTCCTAAACAACAACGAAATCAAGGAATTAACAAAAGACCCCACCAACAAATTCCAAAAGCAAATAAAAAGTGCGCTAAAAGAAACAGAATACATACTGACCAAAGCTGAAAAATCAAAACTAATAAACATGAACCCGAAAATACCGTCATTGAGGGGACAACCAAAAATACACAAAAAGGAATGCCCAATGAGACCAATAGTCAATTGTAGGAATGCCCCTAATTACAAAATCAGCAAAGAGTTACTAAAAATCTTAAAATGCCGTCTTTCCAACGACAAAAACAACTCTGTAAAGAACACAACAGAACTAGTAACAGCATTGAACACCCTACAAATGAAACCTAGCTTCAGGCTAGTATCCTTCGATGTAACTAACATGTACACCAATATTCCGATTATTGAAGCAATCAACACTATCGAAAACAACTTAAAATCCAACAATTCGGTAAAAGAAATTGAAGAGATTGTGAGATTACTGAGGGTCGTTCTCACCCAAAACGTGTTTCAATTCGACAATAAAATATACACACAGAGAGAAGGCCTAGCAATGGGATCGCCACTAAGTGGGTTAATCGCTGACATCTTCATCAATGCACTAGAAAATGCGTTCTTAGAAAAGACTTCAACAAAGGGAATAGTAATATGGAAAAGATACGTAGATGATGTAATTTGCATCTACGATACTGAACTAACAAGCGAAGAAACAATTCTCCAATCCATTAATAGCCTTCACCATTCTATCAAATTCACTAAGGAATCCGAAATAGACCGGAAAATAAATTATCTCGATATAACTATTGAACGTAAAGACAACGACCTTTCATATTCCATATTCCGGAAAGCAACACAAACCTCGCATGCAATCGACAATCAGTCTAATCACCCCAGTACGCACAAACTAGCGGGTTTCAATTCAATGGTGCACAGGGCTTTAAACATACCCATGTCAAAAGACAACTATAATAAGGAAATAAGAACTATTATGCAAATAGCAAAGGAAAACAACTTCTCGCCAAGCAAAATAAATCAAATTATAGCCAAACATAAAAATAAAGATAAAACGATTCCCAAACCGGACAGTAATGAGAAAAAATTTGCGCGTTTCAACTATGTGAATGCGAATACATATAAAATCACTAACCTATTCAAAAAGCAAGGCATAAAGATAGCTTTCACGACGAAAAACACAACCGCTAGGCACCTCCTAAATAGTAATCTAAATAAACGTGACCCGTATTCAAGGTCAGGGGTATATTCTATAACGTGCCAAGACACCGATTGTCAAGCTAATTACATCGGGCAGAGTGGAAGGCGAGTAGACACACGTTATAATGAACATAGAAATGCGATAAGATACGGAACACATTCAGCCGTGTGCGAACATATGTGTGACGCAGGGCATAGCTTTACCAACATAGAGTCGGACCTTAAAATAATCCATCACGAATCGAAAGGCAGAGCTCTTGACATAAAGGAAGCAATCGAGATACACCTAGCCAAACGAAACAATCCCAACAATCTAAATGAACACACGTTCATGGAGAGCTCACCCCTCTTCACGCTACTAAAAAACACACCCTGTCGGAAACAAAACACAATTTAGCGACACAGCCAAGCTAGATAAAAAAGGGGGGAAATTAGGGGGTTTTTAATAGGTAAATGTTATCTGGATCAGGTGTACGATGTACTTTTCTTCTGCAATAAACCAAGGCCCATATTAGAGGCAGTATTAAAGGTGCCGGGACGTCCTCATAAGACCGTCAACGCTTAGTTCGAATGGGTTATGCTCCACGCGTGGCGAGGACTAATCCACGGTCTTTAATAGTTGTAGATCCACCTCATTCAATAACATACATCTTATCTAGGGAGGGGACACCTCACATAAACACATCGCGATCACTCCCCACAGCACGTAGGGACAGGGGGGGAAGGCAGGGAAAAACCAGTCGTTAAGATAACCACCGCAGTCGACCGCACAGCGAGTTCAAGTGAGCACGGAAACTGCGAATAGCTGTAGTACGGAAGACAATCAGATAAGTAGTTAGCCTAAAATTTTATAGTTTAACCATAGTTTACAACCATATAATCTCTCTAAAGTACAATCTCCGGATAGCCATCACCATTTAGCATTTCACCTAACATATATACTGCATTTAGCATACACTGACAGTTGCAGTACCAATACTGCAACTAAATAATTGTACATATTGTAAATATTTTCACCTGTATTTCAAACATAGATTTTATAGCCTAAGTGTATTGGATCTGATGATGATCGCTTGACGATCGAAACTGGTCATCCTAGTGTTTTATTAATCTCATGTAATTTATTTCAGGATTAGGGCATAACCCATCTCTTTTGGGTACATTCGTGTTGACCGACTGAAAAGCACTAAACTCTTGTTTAAATTTAAGGTTTAATTTCTTGTGTCCTAATCATGCGATCGAAACCAACGTTTGAACAATGAACCTACGCAATTATCATCATCATCTAATAGTGCATAGCTCTATGGCCTACCATGTATATAAAAATCCAATATGGTGACCATCCGAAATATTTAGACAATTCTCAATGTCAACTAATCTGTGACAGCAATCAAACTTAATTGTTTTCTTAACCACGAGATGGAGCCTGTGTCAAATTTTAAAATCTCGTTTTTAGCCTATTTCTATTTATGAAAAGATAGGCTTATGAGATCACCTTTTGTCCGTGTGTGTGCCCCCACGCCCCACTAATAAAATCTAAGTGGCTGGATGGATTTCAATTAAATTCGGTAAGGTCATAGTACTATTCTGGCCAACTCCGACCGTGCCCTACAAATTTTATTACTTTTCAACAATCCAACATGGCGGCTGTGCGAAATATTTCACTGGCATTCAATATCTCCGAATCTCAGATGACTTCTGTTAAGTTACTTAGGAAGCAAAATAACCAGTGATGGTTGGAGGAAAGAGGATATAAAAAGTAGGTTGGCTCAGGCAAGGAAAGCATTTCTACAGAAAAAGAATCAGTTGACATCGAGTGTGGCACTCTATGGAAGTGAAAATTCGACTATTGGTGCAGCAGAAAAGAGGAGATTTGAAGCGTTAGAAATGTGGTGTTACAGGAGAATGATGAAGATCAGATGGGAAGAGAGGGTTAGAAACGAAGAGGTATTAAGACGAGTGGGAGAGGAGAGATGTTTCTGGCGACTGCTAATGAAGAGAAGAGATAAGTTGGTAGGACACATACTAAGACACCCAGGAATAGCAAACTTAGTTATGGAAGGAAGGGTCGAGGACAAGAACTGTAAGGATAGACCGAGATTAGAATATGTTAAACAGTTTGCCTCGAATGTAGGGTGTGGTAGCTATGTTGAGATGAAACGCTTAGCTCAGGACAGGGTGGCATGGAAAGCTGCATCAAACCAGTCAAAAGAC
The DNA here is from genome assembly GCA_946902985.2 of Meconema thalassinum. Classification (NCBI taxonomy): domain Eukaryota; kingdom Metazoa; phylum Arthropoda; class Insecta; order Orthoptera; family Tettigoniidae; genus Meconema; species Meconema thalassinum. Next base: position 5,033,978 of record CAMPQE020000020.1, read on the forward strand.
TGAAGTCTCAAACAACAACATCAGCCAACATGAATGAATTGATAAATATCAAAGACACAAGATAAATGTATAGCGTAACACTAAAAATTCCCTTGGTATTAAACCTTACATGGTGCACCATAAAGATGGATGGAAAATTGAACGCCTAATTCAACATACCGTAACATGATGTATGAAAATATGATAAAATAATCATTTGCAACAAATTTCAAACACATATTAAAACTCTAACAAGAAGTTCCGTGACGAACTAAAGAGCCTACCTTCCCTAAAATTAAGATTCATGCCAATGATTAATCTACAGTATACGAACATATCTAGAATAATGACGAAATTAAGTTGGTAATATCGAAATGTCTAATTAGTTTGGAATATACCTGGTATAATGTAGCCTAATAGAGCACTACAGTTGGCAGCCCTGGCGACTTAATATATACGACTTAGTTCCATCTCTTAAGGTACAGAATACACAATTTGGTAGAAGTCCAATTAATTTTACATGCAGTTATACTCTGGATTTATCAGCACTCGTAAATACATGTTTGGCAACAATGTCATGCGTGTGCTGGTCAGAAATGATCTGAAATATTATGATATCTTGTTGTGCCAATTTTGAATGAAATCCATTTGTTAGTATAGAAGTTACATGTTTTCTTAAATTGGACCTATCTGTAGGCATAGAATCATGTTGGCAGCACTTACTTACATTGATTACTCCAAATTTATCTAGAATGCCAGGTGCTTACTTGTGGAAAGTATGGAGCTGTTGGCTTGCATATTTTCTGATATATTGATCTTGGGGAAAAAATATAGGCAGCATTTATTAATAGTTGGCAGCCCTGATTGCTCTTAAGAATAAGCATAGTCATATCTGTTAAGGTACACATAGCACATACGAAATTTGGCTGAAATCCAACTGATAGTATAGGAGTTAATTGTATTTAAAAATTGGTGCTATCAGCAGGCTTAGAATCATGTTGGTAGAACTGACTATGTATGTTACTAAAAATTAATCTAAAATGTAAGTTACTATACGTGTTCATAGTTTAAAGCTGTGGGCTTGCATACTTTCTGATATACAGGTATTTGGATAAAAAATAGAGAGATAATTATTAACAGTTGGCAGCCCTGTTGGTTCTTAAGAATACGCTCAGTAATATCTGTTTATGTCCACATATTACATACAACATTTGGTTGAAATCCAATTGATAGTGCAGAAGTCTGATGCATTTAAAAACTTGACTTATCAGAAAGCTTAAAATTATTTTGGCAACACTGTCATGTATGGCCTCATGGAAATTAAACAGAAATATCATTATCTACATCTGTGCCGATTTTGGAATAGCTCCCAAGCATACCTTTCAAGATATCCAAAATGGAGCTCAAATTTCTAGTGCGTTTTTTCAGCAGTTGGTAGCAGTGACATTATTTTCAAATATGGGCTTGAGATATTCCGGTATACATCTTTACTCATACTAAAAATTGTTTTCGATTGCTGCAGCCGTTTATGAGTTGATAGGGGGGGGGGGGGACACACAGCCAGCCAGACAGATAGACAGACAGACAGACAGACACACAGACACACACACATTTTCCCGGATCGATCTCAAAAGTCTACTTTTCCCTCATTTTTGCAAAATGTGAAAAGTTGACGAATAATTCCTGATTTTCGCACAGATCACTGCCAGTGGAAGAACGTGGCTAGTATTAAGGGACTTTTTTCAAGAAACATATTGTGTCTGTGTGTGTATATGTCAGCTCCCCTCTATCAATTGAAACACGAAATTTTGTACAGAGGTAGCACTAGAAAAGGACACCTCTGTGTTATGTTTATTTTGCCGCCATCTTTACCAAATCTCAATTGTGGCTCCACAATTGGTCCAAACTTAACATGAATAAACGACTAAACTAATCATCAGGGACCCGGAACAGAACGAAAATGCGTTACGTACCGCTGTGTATCACGTTACGTAACGTATGACTTAACGCGGCCCCAAGCTGGCTTGCGGTATCGTTCCGTAACTGTAACTTGGAACTCGGTACGAGCAAGTGGAAAGATTCAGCCCTGGAACGGTACAGTCGGAACTCGACTCCCAACTGTACCGAGCGTCAAGGTACGTGTTAGCGGAACGTTACGTATGGAACGGTACAGTCGGAACTCGCCTCCTAACTGTACCGAGCATCAAGGTACGTGTTAGCGGAACTTTAGCTCCTTTGTGACCAATAATAGTATTTCTCTTCTAAATTAAACCTCCCGTTCTTGCTTTTCGTTTACTTGTTAGCCTATTTTCATTTAGTAGTGATAGAAGCCATTTTTCAGTGATGCTTAATTCTAATAATGAAAGCTATTCAGTTGTGTTGACCGACTGAAAAGCTTCCTTTATTATTTACATTTATGAAAGATAGGCCTATGACATCACATAGAGTCCGTGTGTGTGTTCGTATGTGTGTGTTTGCATGTGACCGTCGCCTCGCTCCCCTCCCTAATAAAATCTAAACTGCTGGAGCGATTTCAACGAAACTCGGTAAGGTCATAGTACTATTTTGTCCAACCCCGACTGTGCTCTTCAAATTTTATTACATCTCACCAATCCAACTTGGCGATTGCGCGAAATATTTCACCGGCATTCCAAATCTCCGAAACTATTACAGATATCACCCTGACGTTTTGTATGGTGGAAAAAGCACTAATATAATTGTAACTAAGGGACTCTCAAAAACCTCTTTACAAAACGAACATGGCGGCCAAGCGAAGTTGTTGTATTTAAATAGACTTTTCTCGCATTTAAACCAACCGAGCGCCGTCACACATGGTACAGCAAATGGTATACACCTTGTAATACACTGACATCCTATTCAGCTCAATTGTTTACATAACTTCAAGATGTCGGCTGTGCGAAATTTTAAAATTAAGGTTTAATTTCTTGTGTCCTAATCATGCGATCGAAACCAACGTTTGAACAATGAACCTACGCAATTATCATCACCATCTAATAGTGCATAGCTCTATGGCCTACCATGTATATAAAAATCCAATATGGTGACCATCCGAAATATTTAGACAATTCTCAATGTCAACTAATCTGTGACAGCAATCAAACTTAATTGTTTTCTTAACCACGAGATGGAGCCTGTGCCAAATTTTAAAATCTCGTTTGTAGCCTATTTCTATTTATGAAAAGATAGGCTTATGAGATCACCTTTTGTCCGTGTGTGTCCGTGTGTGTGCCCCCACGCACCACTAATAAAATCTAAGTGGCTGGATGGATTTCAATTAAATTCGGTAAGGTCATAGTACTATTCAGGCCGACCCCGACCGTGCCCTACACATTTTATTACGTTCTAATAATCCAACATGGCGGTTGTGCGATATATTTCACTGGCATTCTATATCTCCGAATCTCAGAAGACTTCTGTTACTTAGGAAGCAAAATAACCAGTGATTGATGGAGGAAAGAGGATATAAGAATTAGGTTGGCTCAGGCAAGGAAGGCATTTCTACAGAAAAGGAATCTGTTGACACGGAGCGTGGCACTCTATGGAAGTGAAAATTGGACTATTGATGCAGCAGAAAAGAGGAGATTTGAAGCGTTTGAAATGTGGTGTTACATGAGAATGATGAAGACCAGATGGGAAGAGAGGGTTACAAACGAAGAAGTATTAAGACGAGTGGGAGAGGAGAGATGTTTCTGGCGACTGCTAATGAAGAGAAGAGATAGGTTGGTTGGACACATACTAAGACACCCAGGAATAGCAAACATAGTTATGGAAGGAAGGGTCGAGGACAGGAACTGTAGAGGTAGACCAAGATTGGAATATGTTAAAAAGTTTGCCTCGAATGTAGGGTGTGGTAGCTATGTAGAGATGAAATGCTTAGCTCAGGACAGGGAGGCATGGAGAGCGGGATAAAATCAGTCAAAAGACTGAAGACTCAAACAACAACATCAGCCGATATGAATGAATTGATAAATATCAAAGACACAAGATAAATGTATAGCGTAACACTAAAAAGCCCCTTGGTATTAAAACTTATATGGTGCACCATAAAGAAGGATGGAAAATTGAACGCCTAAATCAACCTACCGTAACATGATGTATGAAAATATGATAAAATAATCATTTGCAACAAATTTCAAACACATATTAAAACTCTAAAAATGCCTGATTTTCCTACAGATCACTGCCAGTAGAAGAACGTGGCTAATATTATAGGAACTTTTTTCAAGAAACATTATTGGTCTGTGTGTGTATATGTCTGCTCCCCCCTTTCAATTGAAACACAAAATTTTGTACAGAGGTAGCACTAGAAACGGGCACCTCAGTGTCATGTTTATTTTGCCGCCATCTTTACCAAATCTCAATTGTGGCTACTCAATTGGTCAAAACGTAACATTAATAAACGACTAAACTAATCATCAGGGACACGGAACAGAACTGAAATGCGTTACGTACCGCTGTGTTCCACGTTACGTAACGTATGCCATACCGCGGCCCCGAGCTGGCTTGTGGTATAGTTCCGTAACTGAAACTTGGAACTCGGTACGAGCGTGTGGAACGTTACAGCCCTGGAACGTTACAGTCGGAACTCGACTCCCAACTGTACCGAGCATCAAGGTACGTGTTAGCGGAAATTTAGCTCCTTTGTGACCAATAATAGTATTTCTTTTCTAAGTTAAACCCCCCGTTCTTGCTTTTCGTTTACTTGTTGGCCTATTTTCATTTAGTAGTGATAGAAGCCATTTTTCAGTGATGCTTAATTCTAATAATGAAAGCTATTCAGTCGTGTTGACCGACTGAAAAGCTTCCTTTATTTTCAACATTTATGAAAGATAGGCCTATGACATCACATATAGTCCATGTGTGTGTACGTATGTGTGTGTTTGCATGTGTCCGTCGCCTCGCTCCCCTCCCTAATAAAATCTAAACTGCTGGAGCGATTTCAACGAAACTCGGTAAGGTCATAGCACTATTTTCTCCGACCCGACTGTGCTCTTCAAATTTTATTACATCACACCAAACTAACATGGCAACTGTGCGAAATATTTCACCGGCAATCCATATCTCCGAAACTATTACAGACGTTTTGTATGGTGAAAAAAAAGCACTAATAGAAGTGTAACGATGGGACTCTCAAAAATCTCTTTACAAAACGAACATGGTGGCCAAGCGAAGTTGTTGTATTTAAATAGACTTGTCTCGCATTTAAACCATCCGAGCACCGTCACACATGGTACAGAAAATGGTATACACCTTGTAATGCACTGACATCCTATTCAGCTCAATTGTTTACATAACTTCAAGATGGCGGCTGTGCGAAATTTTAAAATTAAGGTTTAATTTCTTGTGTCCTAATCATGCGATCGAAACCAACGTTTGAACAATGCACCTAGGCAATAATCATCAGCTAATAGTACATAGCTCTATGGCCTACAATGTATATATAAATCCAATATGGTGACCATCCGAAATATTTAGACGATGCTCAATGTCAACTAATCCCTGACAGCAATCAAACTTAATTGTTTTCTTAACCACGAGATGGCGCTAGTGTCAGATTTTAAAATCTCGTTTTTTTGTCTATTTCTATTTATGAAAAAATAGGCTTATGAGATCACCTTTTGTCCGTGTGTGTCCGTGAGTGTGGCCCCACCCCCCACTAATAAAATCTAAGTGGCTGGATAGATTTCTATTAAATTCGGTAAGGTCATACTGTAGTAATATTCAGGTCGACCCCGACTGTGCCCAACAAATTTTATTACGTTTCAATAATCCAACATGGCGGCTGTGCGATATATTTCACTGGCATTCTATATCTCCGAATCTCAGAAGACTTCTGTTACTTAGGAAGCAAAAT